>OX459189.1:28146554-30546554 GCA_949775195.1 Diarsia dahlii | reverse complement strand
ATTTTTCAACTAAATGAGACGCAATTTAAATCCTGTATAAAACGCATACTGTGTAGGCAAGCATATTCAAAGGGGGATTACATTGAGGATAAAAATGCTTGGCCTAATGCTAGGCCTCTCCACAACCATAGGGGCAAATAAATCGATTATCATGTGAAGTTATTGTAGAGGCTGCAGAAGATTGTTGAAGGTGGCGGGTGTGTCGGATCATTTAGTTCCCTTCAAAATGGTTGAGTTGAATGGTGCTGATCCATGCGTCATGTTCGTGAACGGGCGCTGTCAGTGGAGACTGGTCATCTCTTAGTTACCATGGTTTATTATATCTTTTTACTCTGGACGCTCTTAACTTGCACATCTTGCTACATAGTTCTCACATAATATACCATCTCAACATGAATGATGTAATGTACCAAGATTTTGTAACAATATTCTGATTTAAAAGAGTGTCCATGGAGTTTCTTGCCCGTTCTTCTTCATGAGATCTACGCTAGGGAACTGGCAACTGCAGTACTTTCACAAGTTATTATGCCTTGTGACTGTAGCTTATGAGTGCAATGCGTCGTTTCGGGAGTTGCTGCGTCGGGCTGCGCGGCGCCGGATGTTGCCGGCGGATAGTCGTCCAACGAGACGATAACTTCTGAGTTCCATGGATTTGGGATGTCATAATAATTATTATGTGGTGTATTGGGAAAGTAAATATAATTATTTCTGTATAGATAACTTTACCCGAAACGGCGGAATGTTCGAGAAAATTAAGAATAAGTAACTAAAAACCGAAAAACCCGTATAATTCTCGATGTAACAATGGTGCGAGGTTCATTTATGGATTAAAATACTCGGCATAAGATGCGCCATCAATGTACCTAACATCATTATTTCGTATCACGCTTAGGTTAAGCGTAATTAATTTTTTTCTTAATATCCGGATGGAAAAATTACGGTTTACATAAAATTATAACTCAGAAACTAGACTTGGTAGCTAAATGGGGATACGAAAACTTGCATTTAAAAGATCATTTCTGTAAGGTTTTGCAATAAAAATGGAATATCCGAAAATCGGGCTTCATAAAACACTGTGCACCAGTCTTACCAAAGGGTATCGTATTACCTAATATTAACTGGGTAATACGAGGTCGGATAGGTAGTCGCTCCATGTAAAATACTGGTGCATCCGGTTAGACTGGAAGCCGACCCCAACATAGTTGGGAAAAGGCTAGGCAGATGAATATTGTGAGCATCCGCTATTATTTTGTAACCAAATTGGCTTGCGGTAAACGTCCTACACCCGTGCGGCCAGTCGATTCCCACTTTAGCTTAGCGGTTGTATGAGAAACGTCAGTTATTTGTGGTTGCGTACACAGTCGGTTTATTTGACGCCTTGATTGCTGCGCTGCATTGCACGTTGCTAGACTACGAGTTTGGATTTCTGAATGTTTGTCAGAAACCAATTTTGCAATGCATCGGTAAAAAAGTAAACAAACTTTAAAAAAAAATTTCAAAAACGCAAAAAGTGAAAACAAACTTCAATCCACATTGATTTCTGTCCAACTCTGGTACGTTTCACTAATAACCCACCAGTATGTAACTTTGTGAGAAAGATAACAACCCATCCACAGAACGACCTAGGCAAACATAACTTTACCTACAGATCGACCAAAGCTGTAATTATTATTTCGCTATTTCGCCACGAGCTCTGCTTCCAATCATCCTTTAGCATTTCAGTTAAATTGATTGCAACGAGCGCAATCACTATAATCCATAGACAGAAAGAAATTCTTAGAATTATGAGAATATTGTCCGTAGAACGAGTATATTTAATTTAATTTCATAGAAAACGTCAAAAGAATGCTAGGGCTTCAGACTCTTCAGGCGTCCTTCATGAGATGAACGAACTAATATTTTATCTTGTACGTTACCTACCGCTAAGAGGATAAAATATTCGCGGAACTGTAGCATAAAAGGACTTTGAAATGTTATCAAACGGTTTCAGTACTGGAAATATAAACCTTTGAGACGCACGCGCGCTGCACGCGTTGTTGTAAAATGTAGGTAGGTACAGCAAGTACTGTTATAAATAAAATATAATAAATAAAAGAATAAGACTAGTTTTCGTAGAAACTTGTTGTCTTTACATAATGGTTTTATCATATTTCCTATTCACGCGAAAATCTTTAAAGAGAATATTTCATCATTAGCCTTAATGTTCCCACTGCAGGGACTCAGGCCTCATCTCTAGGAGAGGGATGGGCTATAATCTACCACTCGGGCCCAGTGCGGGTTGGAGAGAGTATTTAACGTTTCAGTAAAAGCTTCTTTAAAAAAAATCGGTGGTTGTGGTGACACACGGACAGACTCAGATCATAGAAACAAATCTATGCGGACAGACATACGGTCAAGAGAGTGATCTTATAAGGATTCCTTTTTTACCTTATTTATTTATTTATGTACCTACACACAAAATACCAAAAAAGGATAAAAACAAAAATAAAATAGAAGAGCACAAAGGAACTGCTACCTTTACCTTTTTTTTTTAGGGTTCCTTTTTTTTTACCTTTTCATCCAAGTACGATGTTCTAGTTATTCCTTTTATAGTTTTTCGATGGCCTTTAATACTTAGTTTGTTTAGTTAGTTTAGTTTATATATTTATTATAGTCTTACTTTAATGTTTAGAAAATAAAACTTGCTTTAAATTACATCTTAAAAAAAAAGTTCATTTGTGATAACTAACTAGTGATAAGTGATTACGAGTATCAAACTTAAGTTCGTCCGCGAAAACCTCATCTGCGTAAATAAGATGACTCCTATTTCCATAAGTTGTATGAGGGTGAAACAAGGCAAGTCCACAATGATATTTGTCTAACTCCGGTCCGTTTCAGTAATATACATCAAACACCCCATCCACAGTCCAACTTAGGCAAGAGCGGTTTAACCTGAAGACTGGTCCACGCAGTGTTATTATCTAACCACAAGCTCCGCGTCAACCAATGAATTGAGAACCTCCTCCTTTTTGGAAGTCGGTTGAAAAAGACACCCATTTCTATAAATTGTATAGAGGGTGAAACAAGGCAAAGTAATATTTCAGTAAAACTCCGATACTCCCAAATTACCGCAAGCAAACGCGAGTACCTATTTATAATTGTGAGCCAGATAAAAATCTGTTACCGGAATACCCTACGGAGCTGGGTATAAATATAAACGAAATACGAAATAACTAATAAACAACCAAGGAAATAAATGAAACATTAATATGAGAAGAAAATCAAAGTAAAGTAGAGCAACAACGTAATACTCGTATCAATATTTATTTATTTATTATCACAATATGTTTTCTTTGCCATTACAGAAATACATAGATCTAATGCGACAAAGTAACATAAAATATACTTAGCTAAATCTTACATGCTACACAGTATAGGTTTAATATAATTTGTATAAACGCAATGGAGCTTGATGCAACGTCGAAGCAAATTATATGAATTTAATCAGGAAAATTACCGTCCTATAAAAGAACACTTTTTCAATGCATTCAAAACTCAACTTAGCTAGCACATAACTGCGGAACGATCACTTCTGGAGAAATTGTAATACTGATGAATGACGAACTTATTGTAATCTATAGGTATGTATATTTTTAGTATTTTTCTTTTTAGTGTTGTTTTTGTTGTTATTGTATTGTTGTGTTGTATTTTTGTTGTAAGTGACATATGTCTTGGGAATAAAGTTTCTCTAAACCGAATCCGAAAATACTTAAATCACTTTACCTTGAAAAGGTAGAGAAGTAACGAGGTCTTTTTCCATTTGAATGTTTTTCTAAATAATTATTTCTAATAATTACTTTTCTAAATATTTTTTTTCTAAATAATTATTAATTTTTATTATTATTATTATTTTTTTTCTAAATAATTATTTCGAGCCTCACAAATAGGTAAAGCCTAAACAGAAGAAAAGAGACTAGGAGCAGCAACAAGTCGAGTAATTATTCAATGTTCTCTCAGAACAGCATCCCCCTTGTTATTTGCCTGTTTCCATAACTAAGTTGGCGTCGGCTTCCATCCTAACCGGATGAGATCAATCACTAGTGTTTCACATGAACCAGCTACCTATGTAAGCTACCAACATGCCCTGAGATTGGTAATACGATACTGCAATACAGAAATGAAACCGGCCCACCAATATAGGCACGTTTTCATTGGCTATACCAAAAAATCAATAACTTCAATATTTTTAAAATCACAATATTGCAGTTTTAACTATCATCGTCGAGTCGAGCGTTCCACAGTAAAACTTGTAGCCACTACAGATTGCCACCGAAATAATAAAAGATACTTTTGCCATCCGAACTACATTTAAATAAAAAGTCTCATTTCGATATGACAATTAAAAGTAGGTTAAAATTGACTTCCAAGACTACATGTTTGTTACTATAGAAAAGCATCATCATTCTCCTGCCCTTTTCCCAATTTCATTCGGGGACGGCGCAGTAGCAGTACGTCTTCTTCATTCGGGGACGGCGCAGTACGTCTTCTTCATTCGGGGACGGCGCAGTACGTCTTCTTCATTCGGGGACGGCGCAGTACGTCTTCTTCATTCGGGGACGGCGCAGTATGGCTTCTTCATTCGGGGACGGTGCAGTATGGCTTCTTCATTCGGGGACGGCGCAGTATGGCTTCTTCATTCGGGGACGGCGCAGTATGGCTTCTTCATTCGGGGACGGCGCAGTACGTCTTCTTCATTCGGGGATGGCGCAGTATGGCTTCTTCATTCGGGGACGGTGCAGTATGGCTTCTTCATTCGGGGACGGTGCAGTATGGCTTCTTCATTCGGGGACGGCGCAGTATGGCTTCTTCATTCGGGGACGGCGCAGTATGGCTTCTTCATTCGGGGACGGCGCAGTATGTCTTCTTCTTCCAAACTTCTCTAAGACTCGTCATCTCTCAGGTAAGTACTGCCTTCCTCGCCATTTATCATCTTTAACTTACAAAGTACATCCATCCATCGTTTTTAGTCTTCCCCTACTCTTATACCGATTCACATTCATACTCAGAATTTTCTTCGCGACATTTATAATATTTTATCCATTCGCGTAACATTCTCATTACAGCCACAGTTCGTGTTATTAACCTTTAAGAGCTAATTAAAATAATTATTGCAAAACTATAGGTACCTACTTGAAACAAATCCCGTTTCAAAGTACTATACCAACCGGTAGTTTGGTACTCTCATACTCTCTTTACGGTAGTAAACAGTAAAAAAAAGTACAAAGAGTACAATACAAACTCATTTGAAATCAAGTTAAATTTATTTTAAACCACAATTCGACCATGTTTGCAGACCTTCAATCAATGAATAATGATGAGGGATTGGTCCACCTGCCTAGCCTTTTCCCAACTATATTGGGGTCAGCTTCCAGTGAAGTCGAATGCAGGTGAATACCAGCATTTTACATGGAGCGACTGCCTATCTGACCTTACCCGGGTAATACGATACCCGGGTAAGACGGCTTGGTAGACTTTCGGGCCACTGACTACCGTTACGGCAGTCAATCTAGAAATAACAGCCAGGAACAAAATTACTTGACGTGATTTCCTAGGCACAGAGGAAACTCGGTATGTATGGTTGGTTACCTATTCACAGACTAAACTAGGCAACCGCGGTTAAATGTGAAGATTGATCCGAGCGACTGTTTCACGAGCCACACCTATTTCTGGGACAAAGATTTATATTTTAGAAACTAGCTTGTTTATTCCGGCCCCGGATTCGAACCCGCTATGGCCGCGACTACCCTCGGCTATTAATGATGATGAGGTGGGCAGAATTATTTATTCTAAAAGATCTTCTCTAAAGTTATTTTACATTTCTTTCGTGATCAAGTCAAATTAATATCCCTATTAGGTTGCGTATCTAGAATCTAGCAAGTTAAAGCCGATAAGTCCGGACAAAATATATGTTTCTCTGTGTCAAAGATTGAGCCGTAATAAAAAATATAATATTGTGGTTTTTGCTAAGCGCATCACACGAGAACGACTGGAATAATGTGATTTTATCTTGATAAGCTTTTTTCTAAATTGCCTTGTTAGCTTATTTTTAATATTCCTAAAACTCCAACTAAGTCTGCTAAGGAAAAGCCCAGGAAAATAACCCGGACTTTCTTTAAAATTGTTCAGTTAAATTATTTGTAAAAATATATATATATTTTTTTCTAAAACATTCCAGTTTTTTTTTTTATTAATCGCGTTATTTTTGTTGTTAGAATGCGGTCAGGATTAAATTCATTGATATTTAAACATGAGAAAGCATGTTGGGTCAGCTAGTATACTGATTAAATAATATATTCAACAAATAAATAATAACGTCACGCGTTTAAACCCCGACGGAGTAGGCAGAGGTGTACCAATTAGTACACCAGCCTGTATCTTTTAGTCCCGGGCATAAATCCAGGCGTCATGGCAGCTGCTGCTAAAATCCCGATGGAAAACCTAAAACCGCTTTATCCGAGCTGGGAATCAAAGCCAGATACCGTTACAACGACGATGCAGCTAAATAAATAATAACCGCATCCAATCGACGAATAATTAAAAGCTGCTGTCACCTCAGTGGTCCTTATGAGAGAGGTACAAACTGCATACATAATTCTGAAATTCTCTATATTATAAGTTCCTGATAGGAAAATCTTCTGGGTATCGCCTTTGTGCTGCATCCTCGTACCAGGTCCAACCGGAAGTCTTCAACCGCATCATCCAGCTGCATAGGTACCTATATAAAAACCCACCTTATGTCTCCTGTACCTTTAGTATAAAAAATCAAAGAAAACTAAAATCAAATCCCAAACAATATCTCCTTTTAATTTGATTTTTTGGAAATAATCGATTGAATTCTTCAGTTCTAATGGGATTCAAATTTAAACCCGTTACATTAAATAATTATTTTAACAACAGCTCTACTATTCCTAATATCCAATACAGAAATAATTATTATAATTAATTGTATCATTTTCGCGAACTACAATAATCGAATACCAAAACATTTCACAAACGGTTTACAATTTACGCAGAATGAGTGACATATCAATTATTGGATGCCACTTATATTGAAACGCCGATCACCAACCGCAACTATGCAACAGACACAGTTCTGAAATAAATTAAAAAAAAAGCAGAAAAATAAAATGCAAAAAAAATAATAATAAAAAATTTAAACTTACCTTTAAATGCATCTTATTCTTTTATTCTTGGACCCGTAAGCAGAAACCGGCAAGCAGCAATCAGCTAGCAGGAACCAGGAATTTGAATGAGTGTAGCGCGGAACACGGAACAGTCAACACGTGGTGACGCGCCGGAAACTTGCGAGCGAATGCCGGTGGGTGAAGCTTGCAGCGGCCGGCTGCGTGCGTTCCGCGACAGGTAATGCAGGGCGGGCGGGCGACACGGCAGAGCAGCCGCCCCCGCGATCCCGCACCCCTCCGCCCTTCGCCACAGCCCTTTACATGCACTGCAATTTCCTTCTGTGGTTCCGCACATTGAACACAATGGTTACGATGGGGTTTTATTTGTATAAACTAAGTTTTCGATGATTTTACTAAGCAATAATTATGTTGATTTAAAAAGAGCTTTTGAGATCTACGTCATGATTTTTACTGCTTTTCAACCGACTTCCAAAAAGGTGGTTCTCAATTCGTCTGTTTTTTGTATGAGTTTGTTTTTTCCGCATATTCATGAACCGATTTTCAAAATTCTTCTTGTATTCGAAAGAATATACTCCCAAGACAAAAATAAAAATATTTATAGGACTAAAAATGGAAAAATAAAAAATAAATATTTTTCGCTTTTTTGTGTTTTGGATATAGGTAGGTACCTATATCAGTTTCCTTTTTTGCAAAAAAGGTTTTTTTTCCATTTTTAGTCCCATGAATATTTACTATGCATTTAACATTCAACCAAGAAACTTAAGTTAAATAAGAAGGATGAGAAGCGGCCAGTTAGAGTAGTGGTGGCCCAGTGGTGGCGGCCCCGACTTACGAACAGTGAGTCGTTGGTTCGAACCCCGTCAGGCGCATTACTTTGTGTAATTTATTTCTTCACTACTGCTCTCAAAACGGTGAAGGAATACATCGTGAGGAAACCGGCTTGTCTTAGAACCAAAAGAGTTGTCTTGCGTTGAACTCGAGCGATACATAAAGTCCGGTCAATTTAGACATCCAAGGTTACAAAAAATCCGACTTGGCTGAATATTGGTAGGATTGTTCAATACACTATTATAAAGAAAATGTGAAAAGTCCTCATCGAGCAAAAAAAATTTACTAGGGTTCAAAGGTCACAAAAACGGGTTTTTCGCGATTTTCAGCAAAACGGTAAGTTTTATCACAAAATTAGCTCAGATAAAAATTGTAGATCAGATAATTAGGTAACTATAAAAAAATTTACATACTTTTTTCCTAAGAGTCACCGTTTTTCAGATATAACATATATAAACATACATTATATTATTATAACATTATAACATATTCAAAAAGTTGAAAGAGTTGTAATCTAATTCTGTTTAATTTGAAACTATTGAATAACTGTAGATATTGACAAGGGTTGAAAATGATGAAAGGGGTGTAAAATAAAAAAATTAAGAAAATTTATCCATCTGAATCTAAATTATCATTAACTTCTGCTTTCTCTTGTTCTTCTTCTTCTTCTTGTTTATCTTCTTCATTTTGGGTGTTAATAAATTGTCCCAATAATGACACATCGCATGTCTCTTCGTCAGCATCAAATGAATCTTCAATTATTGGCAATTTAACATTGGAGCATGACTGGCCTTGACAGTTTGTACATGCTACAGAACAAAACAGTCCAACTTTTTTGCAACCACATTTAGCACTACATTACACTACATTTATTATTACATTTTTATTTTACACTACATTTTTTATTAGTAATTTGTGTTTACTCGTTTCGAATCTGTAATGGAGGATTCACTTAATAAGTTAAAATCAAGTAATAAATCTATAATTTTATGTGGAGATTTTAATGTTAATATTTTAGATGTTGCTCCATTAAGGGTAAACAAGCCAACGGCACGAACTAGTTGGTGGGCGGGGCTAAAATGCATGCTATTTCATCCGACATCACGAGCGAAATGCATAGAGTGAAAGAGACACAACTAAAACGGGCGCGCGATTCTTTCTATGCAGACCTTTGGTAGTATGGATACCATGAAAAATCCATTGAATGTATCTGTTCAAAATAAAATAATTTTAATTCTTTAATAACTAATGTGTGTCTGTATGGTTTCGCTTTTTTCATTTTCGTACTATATACGTAACTTATTTACGCCCAAAGATGGTTAAAATTAGTGCTAAAATATTAAAGTTTCGACGCTCATAACTTCCAAACCCATATTTTTTTTCTAATTCTGCTTCTATAGAGACCTTGATACAATTTTTAATTTTGAACCTACGCCGTCAACCAGAGGAGTAATCACCATACTACGTTTGTATGGAAGAATGACTGGCTTGTGCAACCGTATCAGATTTCTCAATCTGTTTAGTTAGATCATTTAATTTAGTTAACCTGTTTTGTGAACCAACAAGGATCACGGCTTCCTCATCAACTTGCCTTGATAATATGTTTAGTGATTGTGTTGCCGAGGACCAATTAGTGTTAAGTGACTTATCGTCTGATCACTGTGGCTTAATAGCTAGTTTCCATATGCCATTAAAATCAAAGCCACGCAAAATAGAATGCAGGCCTTTTTTTTTTTTTTTTTTTTTGGTGGGTGGAAAATCATCGAATAACCCCCCCCGCTCTTGGGCAGAGCGAAGGGGAATGTCAGACTTCTACTGACTAAAAACCAAACCCATGTTCCTTCTTCTTCGCCCTTGTGTCGGAGCCGCGGTAACCTTTCGATATCCACAGCCCCGACGGGCGTCGGCCCTTGCGGGCCCCTCCTTGCTGACATCTCTTTGAGGCGCGCGTAGAATATAGAAATGCAGGCCTCATACAGTTAGTCGCTGCAATAAATTTAAAAATAATGTAGCACTTAAAGTAACACCGTCAATAGTTGAGCACGAGACTCCTAATGTTTATAAAGCCCTGTTTGATGTTGTGCAAAATGAATACCAATCTATTTTTAAGTCTAAAACTATTAACATTAAGGGATCAAACTGTTGGCTTCAACCAATGGGCTACACCAGGTATTTACAAAAGTCGAGCCCGATTATACGAGTTGTATGGTCTTAAACAATACAGGTTTGATACAACTTTTCTAGAGTATGTTAAAAATAATTCCAAATTGTTTAAAAAGATTTGTATTATTGCAAAATCTAAATTCTTAAGCGAAACCATTAAAAATTCTAATAACAAAGTTAAAGCCACTTGGAAAATCATTAACAATGAAACGGGTAAATCTGTTAAACAAGATAATCACCTTTGAGATCATGGTGGGGAACAAATTAGTTAAAAAAGCAGCCGATGTAGCCGAGGCTTTTAATGAGTATTTTGCCAGCATACCTATAGCGACGACTCGTTCCCTGAGTTCGTCGCCGTCTAAAGCCGAAGATATTTTGCATAGCAGCGTGTCTAAATGTGGTAACGTATTTAGTTTCGAACATGTAACACCTCGTGATTTAGTTAACGTTTTTTAATTCACTTAAGTCTAAAAACACAGGTGATTACTGGGGCATTTCTATTAAACTTCTAAGTAACATTATCGACATCGTATCCCCCTGCCTTGCTGTTACTTTCAATAAATGCGTTGATTTGGGTACTTTCCCTGACCTTATGAAGAGCAGTTAAGTCATCACTCTATTTAAATCAGGCAGTAAAAATGATATTGGTAACTTTAGACCAATTTCTATTATAGCTGCTTTTAGCAAAATTTTAGAAAAATTAATTCTCAAACAGTTGTTAGTACATTTTAATTTAAATAAACTCCTTCATAATGATCAAAATGGCTTTACAAAGGGTCGTTCGACTACGGATGCAGGTGTTGCTTTGCTAAAACACATATATTTAACGCATGGGAGAAAGCGCAAAATGCAATCGGTGTTTTCTGCGATCTCTCTAAAGCTTTTGATTGTGTACATCACGACACGCTTTTACCGAAACTTACACGCCATTACGGTGTTCAAAATGAGGCCCTAAATGTGATAGATTCGTATTTACAAAGTAAATTCCAATGTGTAGAAATCTTCCGGGCTACCGGTTCGGCTAGGTGTACTTCGAGGTTAAATACTGGGTCCGTTTCTATTCTTGGTTTATATTAATGATCTGCCATATTATTTAAAGGGTTTTTGTGACGTTGTACTATTTGCAGATGATACCTCTCTTATCTTTAAAGTAGATAGGAATAGACACGATTTGACGACGTAAACAGTGCGCTATCAATGGTCACGGATTGGTTCACAACAAACAACCTTGTTCTTAATGCCAAGAAAACTAAAATAATTAAGTTCGCTTTACCCCATGTTAGAAATCTAGGTCCCAATAAATTATCCTCGCCAATCAGGAGCTGGAAACTGCTGACTCTGCTGTATTTCTAGGCTTAACAGTTCATTCAAAATTACAATGGGGTTTACACATGTCATATCAAGCCTAGCGGGAAGGCTAAGTTCGGCCGCATACGCCGTGAGAAAAGTAAGACAATACACTGACGTTGATACAGCACGGTTAGTCTACTTTAGTTATTTTCACAGCGTTATGTCCTACGGTATTCTGCTGTGGGGCAAAGCTGCTGATATTCAAAATATATTTGTTCTGCAGAAGCGAGCGGTTCGTGCAATTTATCAGCTGGGTGCCCGAGTTTCCCTTAGAGATTTTTTTAAGGAGATTGGTATTCTCACGGTTGCTTCTCAGTACATCTTTGACAACATTTTATATATTAGACAAAATATCCACCTGTACACTAAAAACAGTGATATCCATAACTTTAACACTAGAAATAAGCATAAACTACGCGCTCCTTTTCACCGGCTTCACAAAGTTCATTAATTCGTAGGGCTCGAGATAACATTTTATAATAAACTGCCATCTTCTTTTCTAGACTTGCCATTTAATGCGTTTAAAGCCAAAGTTAAATCTAATCTTTGTTTAAAAGCTTACTATTCTATTAACGACTACTTAGATGATAAGAATAGTTGGTCGCTGAGTTGAACACAAGACAATGTTTGTTATTTATGTTCTTTCTCCAAAATTAGTACTGTTATGTTATGTATTTATTATTTTATTTTTACATTGTTTATTGTTATATACTTTTGTTTATTACTGATTGTGTCTATAGTAAATCTTAAATTAAACTGACACCTTGCTATTGTAACGAGTCTGGTTCTTCTAACCAACCTAACAGACAGATGTGTGCTGGGAAGTTTGTTCCGCCACTTCTTCTTTCCAGCTAAACACTAGGAAGTGTCGATGGGTGGGCGTTTTGGGGGACTGTCTTATAAAAATGTAAATAGTAAAGTAAAGCAAATTTTGACCTTCGAAAAGTGCTGATTATCAGCCTAGTTGGAATAAATGAGTTTTGATTTTGATTTTGAAAAAATTCGAAGACATGTGACATTTACCAATCCGCACTGGGCCCGCGTGGTAGATCATAGCCCATCCCTCTCCTAGAGAGGAGGGCTGAGTCCCTGCAGTGGGAACATTATAGGCTGATGATGATGATGATGATGAAGCGGCCAGTATTAACTATTTTCTCATGTAGGTGTAATAAGATTGCTAGTTCTAGGAGAAACCCGTGATCCGTTGATCCATAAAATTGTATTTACTTAGCTCGATTACCTTAGATTTTAACATGAATATTCTCGTAGGTTGGATCATTAGGTTATTTACTCTGATGATAAAATAGAAAATTAATACTAGGTAGGTGACGTAGGTGTGGAAATAAAGTCGTGATGTTTTGGTGGGATGTTTTCATATCATTTTCTGAACTAGTTGGTTTTTAAATAATGTTTACAAAATAATTATCTTTGATTGACATACAGGGTGGAGCCGATGATACGACAATAAATGAAACCACTGGTACTTCTAGTTCATAGGAACATTTTAAACTAACATTTAACAACATTTTAATTTTTAAACTATCAAATAAATCCTAACACCGAAATTGTTGTCGTATCGTCAGCACTAACCTACTTAAATTTCTTTAGCATTTTTTTAGCTATACGTTAATCGGTGCAAATTATTCCTAAGATTAGTAAACCAATATTTGTTTGTAAATTGTATTGTATTGCGTTTACAGTTTTATGCTATTTAGTTTTTTTTTAATTTCATTTATTGTCGTATCATCGGCACCACCCTGTATAGGTATGTGTGGAAAACATGTAGTTTATTCATCTCAATTTACAAAGCATATGGAAAATTCGTTGGCATCTGATGACTGGATTGATTTTCTGCTTGCGTTTTTAGGATACGCAACCCTAACTGTGCAATACAATTCACTCTCCAATAAACATGTTCACATGATTTCCAGGAAGCAATATGTATGTATCCCGGTATTATCGATTACAATATCCCAAATATTACATGTATGTCCAGGTATTTTTTTTAATAAATTCAGTTCACTGAATGTATTTCAAAGCACTCTTTAGAGTGCATTGTTTGCATTTTCCATCAGTTTGTAGTTTTGAAAAAAAAAACGGAAAACATGAAAGCTGTACAAACAATTGTTTTTCATATTTTTCACGAGAAGAATAACGGTGTTCGTTTTATTAGTATTTCTCGAATGAAGCATAAACTATTATTCCCCTCAACAAAATACGGTGTGCTTGCTAAGAGGATTGTTCAAGACTGGAATATAATAATTTGTAGGAAAATTATCTCGAAAACAATTCCACATTTCAGTCAGTAACTTAAGTGGTTACAAGGATATAACTATTTTTTCATTACTCATACTCTGAAAGTAGGTCATGACATGCCTGCGGAGCGGGTTGAAAGTACTACTTTTCAGCCCTAGGGAGAATCGCTTTCTACTGACAGCTGTCAAATTATTTGATGTAATTGGGAGCAAGCCTATTGCCATCAACCAATGTAATTAGGAGCAAGCCTATTGCCACCAACTGACGTGATTAGGTGCAAGCCCATTGCCATCAACTGATGTAATTGGGACCAAGCTTATTGCCATCAACCAATGTATTTAGGCGCGAGCCTATTACCATCAACGGATGTAATTGGGGGCAAGCCTATTACCATCAACCGATGTAATTAGGAGCAAGCCTATTGGCATCAACCAATTTAATTAGGAGCACGCCTATTGCCATCCACCGATTTAGGTAATTGGGAGCAAGCCTATTGCCATCAACTGATGTAATTGGGGCAAGCCTATTGCCATCAACCAATTTCATTAGGAGCAAGCCTATTGCCATCAACCAATCTAATTAGGAGCAAGCCTATTGCCATCAGCCGATGTAATTAGGAGCAAGCCTATTTCCATCAAGAAATCTAATAAGGAGCAAGCCTATTGCCATCAACCGATGTAATTAGGAGCAAGCCTATTGCCATCCAACGATTTGGGTAATCTTGCCCCCAACCGATGTAATTAGGAGCAAGACTATTGCTATCAACCAATCTACTTAGGGGCAATCCTATTGCCATCAACCAATGTAATTAGGAGCAAGCCTATTGCCATCCACAGAAGTGTTTCTCTTATGTTTACTTTTATGATTTTTTTGTCAATTTGTTTTGTCCTGTGTGAAACCAATAAATACTTTTTATTTCTTCATTCTTTCGATTTAGGTGATTGGGCGCAAGCCTATTCCCATCAACTTTCCTTGTATTCGTAATGAAAAGCACAGTGTTTACCTCGGGTTAAAGACTTATTTAGTCCCTCGAACTATTAGCGCCCTCGCTGCGCTCAGGCGCCAAACCCCGTCTCGGGGACTAAATAAGTTACTTTCACCCCTAAGGTAACAATGTACTATTTTAACAGTTGCAATGTTTTAAAAGTTTTATATTTTCTTACTGAAAATTTATAATTTTTATAACATTCTTGTCTTGATAATTAGGATCTTTATTGGGATGTTTTATATTGATGTTTGATGTTTAATATTGAAATGTAATGGAAATGGGAGTCATTTTATTTTACCCATCACGGTTTACGAGGATTCCGTGGATAGATGATAACAGGCGTGCGCATCAATCTTCAGGTTAAGCCGCGCTTTCCTTAGTTGGTCTGTGGATGGGTGACCACCATATAACGAGATTCGTCCGTGCCGTCCCGGGTTATGTAGATCTTTGTTGAGGTTAGATAGTCAGCCAAAACTGGCATACAGCTACATCTGGTAAAATTGGACAGCGACTCTAACATCGTTAACAAAAAGCTAGCAATATGGGATATGGGTATATTGACAAGAGCTTTTTGTATCTGTACATACCAATATGTACCTACAGCAAAAAGCTCTTGTCAATATTTGAGACTGAGTTTTTGACTGACCAAAAACTGGATATTTACCGTTTTCTATTTATTCATCAAAATACCGGAAAACTGAATATGAATAGTAAATAAAGTGAATATTCCGTTTTCAATGTGCTAATATTTGACAGTGCTGAGCTACAAACACGATTTCTATTTTACATATTTTAAGCTACATTCGTATTTGTCGCATCGGACTAGTGGTTGCATGCGCGACTGCTGGGCAAGAGGTCTTGGGTTCAATCCCTACATTGGGTAATGTCTTATTGGGTTTTTACATCAGGATTTTTACAGTTGAGTATAAATTCGTGCCTGGTTGATGGCAATAGTCTCGCCTACTATTTGACATGGGATACCTGTCCTATAAACATACCAACGTGTACTGATAAATACCACCGGTTTAATACTTCGGATATATTATATTTCTAGCAAGAGTCTGAAAAACTAAAACTCATGCCGCTCCACTGGCATTGGATTAAAGATTTTTCAGACGAACAGGTTTTACGAGTACATCAACTGACAACCCCTATTTGCTATGTTCTCGTTTTAATGTGGATAGATTCTTTACTGAGAACTTATCCACATTTAAACAACGCATACATCAAGGGTTTGTGGACGTAAATGTTAAAATAGGTAATAGGTTCTACCTCACAAAAGCACTCGGATACCTACCGCACTTAATACTGGACCACAATATCAATATAATCCTGATGAAAGCACCGCTTTTTACGTGCGTGTGTTGATGGCAGTCGATGATGCCTTGAACCAAACGTCAGCTGACGCACCCGACCCCGGTTGGAGAATTGCAAGGTTACGTACAAAAAAAACCTATATAGTACGCCGAATGAGCTTAAACTTTGACAATTAAAAAGACCAATAATATTGGACCTTTGCTATTACATATTTCCTTACAAACACATATTTCGAGATAGATTCTGGAGCTACTTACACCCACAACAAGACCTTCGGGCTAAATAAAAAAACTCCTGCGTGTGCTTGTCTATGCGAGCTACCAGTATTTAAAGACCTTTTAACTCGCACAATATTTACATGAACGGGTGTCCTGTGATATTGGGGGCTGGGGGCGAAACCAGGGGTGGTCCCCCTCCCGGCGATATCGCAACTTCATTAAAACCCTTTTGATTAAATGTGCATACATGCAAATTACAATTAGAAAGACTTGTAGGACGCGGAGAGAGCTGTAAGTGGACAATTATGGAAGGGCGAAGATTTTTATAAATATTTTTTGGAAATACTTGGGTGGGTACTGGGTACCGTCCGATTTGTTGTAAACAACATAGCATAACATTACGCCTGTGTTCCCGAAGGGTTAGGCAGTGGTGTACCTATTAGTACACAGGACCTACATTTCTCCAGGTATGTTTTTATTTGTTGTGAAGTGTTGTTTTATTGTTGCTGGGAAAATATATTATTATTTTACACTTATGTAGGAAAAGAGATATGTGGTTCACGCTTATATGAAAGCCCTTTCGATATTGATAGCGAACTTTAAATGAATTGCAGTATGCATCAGGGGGTCTAAAACGGCCACTTTAGCAGTTCATAATAGGAATTGCGTCAAAAAGCGTAAATGACCTTTCATAATAGTAACAGCGTCTGGGACCATTAAGGAAAATAGATCATAGGTAAGTAATAATAGGAAAACAATATGAATTGCGTTAAATTCGTAAAATGGTCACAGACGCAGTTACTATTTTGAAAGGTCAATTCATATTCTGATCTGCTAAAGTGGCCATTTTAGACCCCCTGATTCTCTAATAATTTCTTGTAATTCCTGATGGGATAGGCAGTGTGCCTCTGGCCTCATTTCGCCCAAAAGCCGTACTAAGCTGATGTGTTAAATCTATTTAGTACTTACCACGTAGCCGTTGTATAAACAATTACTGCCGAAAACATTGATTGGGATGCAACAATATGGCTTTATTTTTAACTAGCTGATGCCCGCGGCTTCACCCGCGTGGATGTCGTTCAAATTATAATTATACTAAAACCTTCCTCTTGAATCACTCTATCTATTAAAAGAAACCGCATCAAAATCCGTTGCGTAGTTTTAAAGATTTATGCATACAGACAAACAGACAAAAATAGCGACTTTGTTTTATACTATGTAAGGATGGGGTTTTTTTTGTCGTGTTATTGATCATTTTTATTTTGTTTTCTCTCTAGGTATCGAATAAAAAACTGGAAGATAATGTCTCTCAGACGTGCTTAAAAGAAGTATGTTCGTAATATGTCATGCTTTTGGGTTCTGTGCTAGACTGCTACCTATGTATAAAAACCCGTGTGATATCAATAATTATCCTCGTATTCGCAATTTATGTAGACGAAGTACCTAAGTAGCTTATTTCATAGAGCCTGTGTATGTGTATGAATTCTGTGAAATGGGGATTTAGACCAAAATTATTATGGGAATTGAGTGAATGGATTGTAAACCATCAAACGATCGTTCCGTATTCATTAATTTTCCATTACTTCATAGATACATTATGCAATGCAACTACTCGTAAATGCAAAATTCAGTTTCATAATTATTAATATTAATTGATTTTTATTCAATACAGTTATACAGATAATAGGGATGAAAATAATAATTGGAAATGCACGGGAATACATGGTTTCAAAGAATGTTTGGGGCTCAGCGAAATTTGAAATGGAGTGATTGAAAGGGAATAACAACTATTAAATAGCGCAGTATTTTATAGTGTAATTAAAACTGCACGTAGGTACTAACATGATTTCCAAGAACATTTTGGGATACGTGAAAAAACACCAAAAAGTGAAAAATAAACTTCAGAAGAAAAATCAGCTTCAGAAGTCGGTGACATTTGTTTGTTTCATTTAGTTTTTTTGCCACCAACTCAGAAGCTGATTTTTCTTCTGAAGTTTATTTTTCACTTTTTGGTGTTTTTGAAGTCGGTTGTTTTTTTTTGTAAAAAAGTTTTTTTATTTTTTCATTTTTAGTTGTAATATCCTATAGAAATATTTACTACATATAACATTCGACTAAGAAACCTACCCCTAATCCTTCAAGATACCCTTATTATTACTTTCAACTCCTAACCTTTGAGGAGTAGTACCTTCCATCATCAGCTCATCAACATAAAGTGATGACTTACGTGCCTATGTAATGTGCCTATATAATTTGAGGGTTGCCCTCGATATCTCTGGGATTTTATCACCAGGTCCTGGTATCCATACCATGGTACCACCCTTGAAATATCTCCTTCACAATAAAAAAAGAATCATCAAAATTGGTTCATAAACGACGAAGTTATTCGCAAACACACATAAACGAAAAATGTTCATAACTAAAGAAAAATCTTCATAAAATGAAAAGTACTGGGCCAAACTATTACTAAATTTTATGGGACCAAATGGCAACCATTCCGCATCAAACTAAAAAAGAATCACGTAAATCGGATCATAAATCGCAGCGTAATCGATGTACATACATTAAAAAAAAAACGATCGAATTGAGAGCCTCCTCCTTTTTGGGAAGTCGGTTAAAAAGTAATGGAGTTATTAAACGTGTTTTAAATTACTTTAACAAACATTTTTTTTATAGTGAAATTAAAAAAATACGTGCCTGAATGATTCCGAGCAACGTTTGGAGTTACGTAAAAAACGTATGGTAAAATTTTAAAGAGCTTCCAAAATAATACCTTCAGTCTTATAAAGTGAAATTGTTGAGAACACATCGTGGGGTCGAACAGATGAAGTCAAGTTAAGTGTTTGCTCTTCCAACCTTATACCTCTTTATAATATGAATATTTGTTCGCTCGTATTTTGTGCGCCGCTACACTGTTTATATCACTTTGTCTACTCATTGTACAGAACTTTGTAGACTCATTGCTTGCACTTGCTCAAAGGTAGACAAATTGTATTTTTTATAAATACGCGTGCGAAGTCTTCGTCACAATAAAATTAATTTGTAACAATTAATGTTGTTTTTAACTGGTAGCAAATTTCCGTTTGAATAGCTCAACACAGGCTATTAAAATGAGTACATCAACCACGAACAAACAACAGGTCCGATTTAATTTATTTATTTCATTTTGCGAATTCCTGCCAGCAAGTAAATTTTGATTAAAATTATCTCTTTGATACGAATTTCTGTTAAAATGGAAATACGTATAATATAGGTCATTGTGCACACTTGCACATCATTACGAAATGAACTACAAAATCAAGGCAAATAGGTAGAGATTCGAATGGGGTGGTTTAAAATGGATGTATATCAATGGGGTGCATTGTTATCACAGGGGTTAACGCATGACTCACCTTCACCTGGGTGAGTCATGCTCATTAGGTTGAACGACTTTTGTTCCCAAAAACGTTGTACGAAATATTTGGACGGGTGATGCCCGCTAGTTAGCATTGAATTGACGATGTCATATCAATTTTCAAATATCTTTATTTGTGAGTTCGTGACACATTGGTAAAAGCAAGTACACGGTGTTACCTAACAATGAAGTTAGGTCTCAGTATCATGTGCTGTCTTGCAAGGCGTACAAATGCTTACGAGTAATGTAGTTTTTTTTTTTTTTTTAAACTGCTGTCTTTAGAGCTAGCATATTTTTTAAAATAAAATATTCATAAAGCACAAACAATTCTTTTAACAATGAGACGTTGTCTTCAATTAAAACGTTGCGTTTTACACTGATAACAATCTTGCGAACTAACAAAGCTCAATCAGAGAATAAAAATATGAACTTACTGATGATTGTATCCCCTTTCATGTTCTAGTTATTCATCGACAGAATAATATGATTCTGGAATTCTCTGAAAATATTTCCATTTGTTGATGAGTTCAGTAGTGTGTTAATCTTTCTAGTGTCTTTGTAGGAAACTTGTTGAGTAAAAGGCGGAGGTGGCGTTTAGACTTTATTACTTTGTCAGTTTTATTACTAGCTAGATTTTGCCTTTAAGGTCATCGGAAATGTTTTGGAAATAACTTAATATGACAACATCATCATCATTCCCTTACCTTTATCCCAATTCATTTGGGGTTGGCGCAGCATGCCTTCCTCTTCCATACCTCTGTGTTTTTCGTCATCTCACGAGAACCCTCCTTTCTTACCATATCATTCTTAACACAGTCCATCCATCGTTTCTTTGGTCTTTCTCTGCTGTTATACCCATCCTCACGATGTCTTATGACTATCGGGGATATTAATAATTGGGTAGTAATTAAACGAGCAGCCAGCCTTCTGGGCACTTTTCCTGTTGACAGCGGTGTGGACGAATTTTTTGACGCCCTGTAATTACTCCCCCTTTTGATACTTGTATATATTTTATTATTATCTTAGTTCTGTAAATAGTAGTTTTTAAATGTTGTAAATAAAATTATTCTCACAACGAGTGACTGTAAATTAAAATTTTAAGTGACAAAAATAATTACCTAATTATTAGGTGAGCGACTGACTGCAAGCGACGCGAAATCAACAGAACAGCAACTAACAAATTAAAATTGACACACACCACATACACCAACACATATTTTTAAATTTTTAAATTCTCTAGTTTAAGTTTTTGTTGTTTATTTATACCTGTATGTTCCTACATTTTATTAACAGGCTCTATAAAATGTATTCAAATAAATATGGAAGAGGGAGGTCTTCTGTTACAGTTACAGGTATCTCATACTTAAAAGAAGGCCTCTACAATGTACCTATCTGTTAAAACCTGTTGATTATGAAAAAAAAAAACCGGCCAAGTGCGAGTCGGACTCGCGCACCGAGGGTTCCGTACAAACAAAGTTTAAAATTACTTAGAATATTTTTATTATGTGATGTAACTAAAAATTTATGGTTTTCGTAATTTTTCCTTTATCTATGCTATAAGACGTTGCTTCGTACCAAATTTCAAGATTCTGAGTTCACGGGAAGCACCCTGTAGGTTTTGATTCCCTTGCAAGTGTCGAAAATTTGCGGCATAAACGGCTGTATCTTTTGATTGCGTTGGCTTAGAAGTTTGATTTTTTCACAGCTTCAAGGGACAGTAGACCTGAGTAATTGATATAAATTTCAGCTTCATACCTCCACGCGTTCCTGAGAAAAAGGGTCTTGACAGACGGACGGACGGACAGACGGACAACAAAGTGATCCTATAAGGGTTCCGTTTTTTCCTTTTGAGGTACGGAACCCTAAAAATAAGGAGATAAACTTATTATTATTATTATTTAAAACTTTAATAGAGTACTCCCCTTTGACTCCTCCGAAATAATTAGTTGTACGTACACCAGCCAATCTTTAGAAGCACCACCACAAAGGCACCGATCTATCTAATGAGGTGACCATTCATTTTATTTAAAAACAAAGATAGTCGCGAAAAACATAACCCTTTCCTTGCAGTCGGGTAAAAAGTAGAACATGATGGAAAGACCGAGAATAGGAAACACCACTATACAATTTTAATTTTTTTTTGGGTTTTTGGTCTCCGACGCATTTAAATAAAAACAACAATGCAGTAAGAAGATAAAAATATTCATGTATTTAATCATCAACTTTACTAATTCAATATTAGATGGCGCAGATAGGAATTAAAAAATGCAACCAGAAGCTTTATTAAATATATCTAAAATTACTATTATTTGAATTTATTATATTTAAGTGTGACTAGTGAATGATGTGTTGGTTATATTAGATTAGTTCATAGGTAGATAAACAATATCCCACTTAATAAAAGCATTATGGGGACACTATCAATATAAGACAAAGACGTTGTCAATTTCAACCAGACCACCTACACAGTATCTATAAAGTATAAATATGGACAGTACGGAAACTACCTGCAAACGCTCGAAACCGCACACTCACACAGACTTGCGCATCGACGGGGCACCTAAGACAACGTTGCGGTGCTCGCAATTGTGTATGGCGCTCAGACGAGTGCTCGTTTATTCACGTATAAGTTTATATTTCCCAATCTACACTATCTACAATAATCTACACTTCTACACTAATATTATAAAGAGGAAAGATTTGTATGTTTGTGTGTGTGTATGTATGTTTGTAATGAATAAACTCAAAAACTACTGCGCCGATTTCAAAAACTCTTTCACCATTAGGAAGCTACATTCACACTGAGTAACATAGGCTACCTTTTATCCCCGTATTCCCACGGGAACGAGAACTACGCGGGTGAAACCGCGGGACATCCGCTAGTCTTTTATAAAATGCCACGAACGTAATGCGCGGTATGCGTAATGTGCGGCAGTTTGAACTCGGTTTCATTAGCAGAAGAAAGTATTTTTAAAAGACGAACAGAAGAAAGTTTTTTTTTATGTATATTTTGTTTCCCCATAACTCCCTCATTTATGAACCGATTTGAAAAATATTTTTTTAAACGAAATAGTATAGTAAGTATAAGTAGTAAGTAATAAGTAATAATAAGTAAGTAGTAAGTAATCATTAAAGCTCTGTGAGTGCGGTAGTAAGTTCTACAAGTAGTTTTGTATTAATAAGAAACCGTTTTCCGTGTTTAAACTTCCTATAGTCTGTTGTTGAGATTAACCAACGCCATAAGATAAGCTATTAAAATTGTATTTTAAGCTAGTTATTTCAATTCGATTGATTAATCACAACAAATTAAAAATGTTATAAAAAAAAACAATATCAACAACATTAAAAGGGACAAACAACCCTATGGCTTTAATGGTAGGTAGTCATCGCATCAACTGGGCTTGTTTTCGGTACTGTCCATATTTATTTAATACTGTGCCGCCTATTTCCAATGTCACACAAACTAAAGAACATTATTTGAAAATACTTTCGTTTGAATATAAAAAATAGGCAAATTGGGCTTGCAATTTTTATTTATTACTAGATTCACTTCACCCACGACGGAGCTGAGAAGGTAATGCGTTTGATTGAGAGGTTCTTCGTTTTTACCTATCCTCGCACAGCGCAGTTCAAGTGGAAACGGCTCCACGAAGCAAGGTGTTTAATACATATAAAAGTTGCAAGGAATGTGTTGCGAGAAATATGTTGCGAGGAATGTGTAGCGAGGGGTGCGTGCGAGGGAAGGGCCTGTACTCCACATCGCCTCACTTCCACTCGCCTCGCCTCGCAAATCTCTGGTAAAAACGCTCACACCGTTCCATAGACTCGAGCTGCCTTACCTCGCCACGCAATATCTCTGGTGGAAACGCAGCCTTAGCTTTTTCGGTTTTGAAAATCAAAATTTACAAAAAAAAGACAAAATATTATTTGTGTTATTGCTTACTTTGACAGCCGTGGGTAGTTCCATTTCTTATTCTTATTTATGTGCCAAATTAATAGTCATCATCATCATTCTGTTGCCCTTATCAACAGAATGATGATGATGATTTTTATTTAATTTATATGCCCACCATAATTACTTTGAATACCAATATTTAGTAGATAAATAAATGCTACTATGGGAAGGATGCAGATCAGTCCCCATGTAGTAATAATACACTCCATTGAAATATTGCACAGTTTATTATTCACAGGCACACAGGTTGTTGGTAATTAGTTATAGCCTTACAGGTACACAATTCACAGTCGCTAGACATACGATATTATCAGACTCATCAACGGAACGTTCTCACTCCACGAGCATGGCGGCAGTGTTGCCATCTCGAGTCGGGTGCGTTCGGAAATCGAACGCCGCCACACTACCATTCGGCAAGTTCCTTTTAGTGACAAAAGTGTCGATGGATGGATATAATGTTGGTTACTCCAGAACGGCCAAATGGATCTCGATGAAATTTTTCACATTTTTCACCTAGCACATAGGCTATAATTATATTTATTTAGGGCGATGAGAAATATTGCAGGTTGATCACATTCCTTAACTGTTTCATAACTATCACTATCACTATTATCACTATCACTACCACTACATAGTATAAAACAAAGTCACTTCCCGCTGTCTGTCCCTATGTATGCTTAAATCTTTAAACTACGCAACGGATTTCGATGAGGGTTTTTTTAATAGATAGAGTGATTCAAGAGGAAGGTTTTAATACCTTTTTAGCACCCGTGCAAAGCCGGGGCAGGTCACTAGTAACTGATAAGTTATAGTAGATAGTTTAACAGTACTGTCTTTACCTGCATTACGATAGAACGGCTATTTTAGACCGAAATAAATCTTAATAAAAATCCGTGCGGGTCTCGGTAACGATAGAAATGTAGCATAGTGCCAGCCAAAGGCGTTCCAGTTCTGCTGTTGTGAAACCTTGATGCACCCAGACAGCGCAACGGCACCAGGCAGTACACAAAGCTAGGGCAGTCATCATTTCAGCCAAAAGACGTCCACTGCTGGACATAGGCCTCAGCTGCTGGGGCAGTACCTAATATTATAAAACCCACCATTAATATAGGAGCTGCTAAAAGAGAGAGAGTGTTTTAAATTAATTACTTGCATCACGTTTTGCTCAATTTAAGATTTCATTGTCTTTTACACTTACGATCAATAAACACATGTCAGGGCCAAATCTTAACGAGTGGCAGACAATGCTTTTCACACGATCATACGTTGGTTGGTCAGGTGTTTCACGTACCCGAATCTTACACGATTAGGCCGTCAGTTCCACAGGTGGTCAGTTCTCACAAATAACACAAAACTACGCCTGCAATCCGCGAAGGAATAGGCACAGGTATAAGCATGCCATCGAAGTGGAAATTATGTTTTTCCTACTCCTCCGCTATTCTTTTCTGATTAATTTCGTTGCGGGATCCAAGATAGTTAAATCGCTTCTCATGGGACTTCGTCGAGCTTCATTGTCTCGGCACTTTTCTTGTGGTCGCCACTGTTGATTCTGGTTAAAAAAAAAAAAACAAATGCCTAATCGTACACCCCACATTTTGCCAGTTCGGTGTAAGTCCCATGTAGTAGGGGGCGAACCTATTACCATCAACCGGGCATACATTCAGACTCCGTTGCTGCTACTGAAAAATTTCTTGATGAAATTTCCCCATAACGCTCGAGTCGGTAATCGAACCTAGATAGAACCTTATGCTTAGTAGTCGCGCGACCACTCGACCAACCAGGCAGTCTCACAGTATGCGCATTACTACGTGAGCGAAGTCGCGGGCAACAGCTAGTTATAAATATGTTTTTCGATCATCAGACATTCAAATCTTGTGAAAGGATACGATGAGAGATATCGATTTGAATTAGGTAACAATACCATCACAGAGAGCGGTGAGGGGCTTTCCCCAGGGAGGCTGCATCTCGCCGCTCATGGTGTTTGCTACTTGACGACTTGCTTAAGAAGCTAAACAAGATGCACATTATATATACAAGCATATACTCGGACGATGTATCTCTGTATCTCTAGTTTCCTTGTGCAACGCTAGTTTCCGATATAAAAGTATTACCGGTACCTTGTGCAAAACTAGGTTCCGATATTAAAATATTACCGATGCCGCAGAGTTTATAAGCCTTGCCGTTCTCGGCGCGTTCAACAGACATTAAAATGTATAATATACCTATAACATATACTAACTCGTTAGTGTAGTGGTCGCAAGAGAGACTGCTGTGCGTGAGGTCCTGGGTTCGATTCCCAGGTCACGCAAAGTGTTTCTCGGTTTTCTCCATCAGGTTGATGGCAATATTCTCGTCATCTTAGACTTAAACATAACAGGCGAAGATGTGGGTGTACTATTAGGTACACGTCTGCTTAACCCTTCGGGGATTACAGGCGTGATGTATACATTTAAAGTTAAATAATTAAAGTAATTCCAGAACTGCTGAAAAAAGTTTGGGGGACAAGGGAATACATATTTAGAAGACTCGAGTGGGATAAGCATGGTTTAAATATAAACGGAGTTCAATTAAACCACTTAAGATTCGCAGATGATCTAATTCTAATTTCAGAAAATCCAAGTAGCTTGCAAGAGATGTTAGAACAACTAGTGCATGAAAGCAATAAAGTGGGACTATCGATGAATACTGCAAAAACTAAATTAATGACAAACCTTGATCATACCCCAATAACTGTCAACGGCGCAACAATAGAATATGTGGAAGAATACACGTATCTCGGACAAATCATATCTCCAAGAGACTTAACAAACAAAGAAATTACCAACAGAATAAATCTTGCGTGGAAGAGGTACTGGGTCTCTCAAGGAGATTATGAAAAATCAACATATACCTCTTAAAGCTAAGAAGAAAATATTCGATTCGTGTATTTTACCTGTTCTGACGTATGGATGCCAAACATGGAGCCTAACAAAACTTAATGTACGCCAACTAGAAACCTGCCAACATAGCATAGAGCGTAGCATACTTAACATCAAAATAATAGATAAAGTAAGACTAGATACTATAAGAAACCGAACTAAAATTACTGATGTTACGTACTGCATTAAGAAACTTAAGTGGAGGTGGGCAGGCCATATGGTTCGGAGTATAAAGGAGAAATGGTCGAGGAAAGTAACAGAGTGGTGTCCACGACAACATAAAAGAAGGAAAGGAAGACAGCGTCTTAGATGGGAGGACGACGTTATGAGAACGGCGGGTACTACTTGGATGAGACAAGCGCATAACCGAATCCAGTGGAAAGCTCTAGGGGAGGCCTATGCTGGAAAGCAAGACAATCTTAAGTTACCGGTGTCAAATTAATTGTAAAAAGTGAAACTTAATGTAAGATTGTAAATTAAGGCTATAAATAAATAAATAAAATAAAAATTAAAGTAAAGCCTTGCTCGCACCATGCAAGCGCTATCGAAACAGGGTGACTGACGGCCGCCGCCGCCGGCCGGATATTTTATTACCTCTACCAATATGACATAATGTTATATTAATAAAGCCTTTACAAAGAGCTTACAATCTTTGTCGCTCGCCTCGTCTATAGAAGATACTGATTTAATATGTCAGGCTTTTCGAGTCGGGGCTGCGGGTTGTTTGAAAGAGATACCGCGGCCTCGATACAAAGGGCTAATCACATGGGTGATTTTCATCTAGTTCTGTGATGCCTCCTGCTGAAATGGAGAGAAGTGTAAAATATGTATTTTCTACTCCTCCGCTATTCTTTTCAGGTTAATTTCGTAGCTGGATCCAAGGTAGTTAAATTGTTTCTCTGGGAATTCGTCTAGTTTCTCGTTCTTTTCTGCTGGCCACTACTTATATTGTTAATTCAGGCTTTCAGAAGTTACGGTACGGAATAGAGTGACGTGCATGCCCCGCCGCGTGCGGGTTGTTCACAAGAGAAACCGCGGCCTCGACATAAAGGCATCGTTAACACAAAACGTATTGTCCGTCGCTGACTGTGAGCACGCGCGCAGTTTATCGCTTTTCAATATATATTTAACTTCTTGTTCACACCGAACCGACTATACGCTATTACGTAGATCCATGAGACAGTGAGCATATTCACAGTCGGCGGTGGACAATCCGTTTACGTTACGTAGTTGGTGTGAACGATGCGGAAGGGCTAAGAAGGAACATGGGTAGTTTTTTGTCAGTAGAAGTCTGACACTCCCTTTTGCTCTGCTCAAGAGCGGAAGGGGTCACTTGATGATTTTCCACCCACCAAAAAATTCAGATGTTACGGTAGTTACGGAATAGAGTGACGAGCTTGCCCCAAAAACGATTGTAATTTGTCTTTTGTAACAAATCGTTTAATATATCGTTATCGATGAAATGCTGCATCCATGTATCCGATCAAAGTATTGAACCTTTAACTAGACTTCATGCTGATGATACCGAATAATGCCGATTGACTTAAGGAGAAGCACCTTTTTTAAAAATATTAATTTAAATTAGAAAGTTGTTTTATTGATTTAAACACAACATAAAATCACGCCTGTAATCCTCGGTAAGAGGTAGGCAGAGTTGTACTTAATAGTAACACCCACAATTTCGCTAGTTATGTTTATAATAATAATAATATTTTATTTTACAGGCATTAAATCCCAATTTACATAACAAAATACAAAATTACATCAAATTATATTAAAATAAATTTAAGTTCGATGTATTAGGAGGCAAGCCTTTCTTATGTTTTTAATTTTTTTGTTTGAGGATAGTATCAGTGGCTTGCCCCAGAATTATAAGGGGCGAGCTTACTGCCATCACCGGGCACAAACCCTGAGTACTACTGAAAAAGCTCTGGTGAAAAAACCCAATAACGATTGTGGCCGACCTGGGAATCGAACCCGCACCAAGCACTTCACGCTCAGCAGGCGGATTGCTTCCACCAGCTAGACCAACAACGAGGCAGTCGAAATGATTATAATACGTGTTACATCCGCGAATGATATTTGTTCAACATTGATTTATTTATCAATGGGATTTAATTGTTTTTTTATATATATTTAATTGGACACTTTTAACCTCAAAGGGAAGTCAGCCTTATTATAACATAACCGATTTTCAACTAAACTACACGCCATACAATATGAATTAAGAAAACAAATCAAGGAGAATGACTACGAGTATCTCCGGTCTTCTTCTACTTATCGTGATCGTTCTACTGATCGTCCAACACACACACACACCATAGTGTCAGTTTCTAAGCCGCCTCAAGGGCCTCTGACAAGGGTTGCGGTTGTTCGAAAGAGATACCGCGGCCTCGACACAAAGGGCTAAGAAGGAAAGGTGGTTTTAAGTCAGTAGAAGTCTGACACTCTAAAAAAAATAAAAATAAAGGGCCTCTGACATGGTTTGACGACCGCCCTTTGGCGGCCGGGATCGCCGGCTTATAAGTGCCTTCCGAAACACGAAATCATCTTTTTATCAGAAAATCAGGTGATTCAAGCCTGGCCTAGCCAAACTGGCAACAACTTTACAACTTTTGTTACCTTACTGTAAGCTGTGAAGCTACCTTGCTTAAATAAATGTAGCTTCCCGTGGGAATCGAACACGACCACAGGGTCAGAAGGTAAACGTTTAAACTACTCAACCACGGTTGCGCTAAAACATGTTTGTATAATAATAATGATATAAACTTTTATTTTCGCACCACAATATATACATAAAATATTTTACATTGGTCAGATTCGACAAGATACACAATTCAGATGGCCAATAATACTGGTTGTCAGAATTCCGGGGCACTGAGTACCTATAACGACTGCCAGTGATCTACAAATAATACTGGTTGTCAGAATTCCGAGGCACTGAGTACCTATATCGACTGCCAGTGATCTACAAATAATACTGGTTGTCAGAATTCTGGGGCACTGAGTACCTATAACGACTGCCAGTGATCTACAAATAATACTGGTTGTCAGAATTCCGGGGCACTGAGTACCTATAACGACTGCCAGTGATCTACAAATAATACTGGTTGTCAGAATTCCGGGGCACTGAGTACCTATAACGACTGCCAGTGATCTACAAATAATACTGGTTGTCAGAATTCCGGGGCACTGAGTACCTATAACGACTGCCAGTGGTCTACAAATGACAGCCGGGACCCCCGGGACCAACGGCTTAACGAATTTTTTTATGCATTGACGAAACTCGGTATATAATCGGTGGTCACCCTTCCACAGACCAACCTAGGCACGCGCGGTTTAACCTTAACATCGACCCGTGCGGCTATTATTGCTTAGCCACAAACTCCACTAGATAAAATATCGAAGTATACTGAATCAATCTTCTGCATACTCGCTCGGATCCTTCATAAACAACGAATGCTCAGCTGCTCTCCAACGTAACGCAATATCAATGAAAACTAAAGGATTTCCTAGGAATTTCCTAATTACCCGACTGCGGCGAAGCCCCAAAGGAGGGTTTTTTGATACTGCATTTGTTTGAAATCGCAACCAAGAATATTGTTGAGTTGATAAAATTGATAGCATGGAATTTCTAACAATGCCTTGCTGTCCTAGTAATATAGGTTTACACTAGTTAGCAATTTAGGTTTGTACTGGTTGTGTTGTGCGTCATCTATATTCAGGGGTTCCCTAACGTAGTCTAGAAAATTAGTAATTTTTCCTGTGTCTCACCGCACGCCACGCCCGTCCGTTTATTTTTATAGCTGCTTACTTAAATCTAGCAAATAGCTGACAAAGACATGGTGAGCTCATACTTTCTTCGCTGTAACATCACCGACCGCTATGTCTGCAAGCTCGTTCGAATCAAGCGTGATGGTTGGAGTGCGATCGGAAACGTCGACTAAACAGAATCATATTTTTTAGTCAAGAAACATCCTTATTGTCCCACGGCATCGTACTACCCAGATAAAAAGTATCCTTTGTGTTAATCCAGGTTATAAACTGACTGTGTGTCAAACATCCAAATTCGATCAGAAATTTTAGCGTGAAAGGGTAACAAACATCCATATTAATAATTCTGTCATAATGTTCCTATTGTTTTTGCATTATTATGTGATTATATTAGCATACATGTGCTTTAGGAACTTTTTGTAACCGTTATTCAGAGAAGTACTCTGAATCACTGTTAAGCAAATAAAATAAGTAAATGATTTTTATTTTGTTGTATGGTTTGTTTTTATGATTTCTCCAACGTATAACAATTTATTTGTAGACGTTGGTTTAGTGGTCCTAACCGCGACGAGTAGACAGGGTCCTGTGTTCGATTCCCAGGTCGGGTTTAAAATTGGGAATATCTCAGTAGTAGCACCGCGCCTCGTTTTGTGCCTGAGTAACGCATGTATTTGGATATAAGGATTAATATAACACCATGTTTATAATTTAAAACACCTTCGCAAAATAATAAATTGCTCTGGAACAGTTTACCATAAAAGGGCTTCTAGCGAGTGAACCTTAAAAGAAACACAAGTCGATAGCATTTGATTTTGTTAAGAGGAACAATATTCCATTGCGTGATTAGTTCATTATTTCCGTAACTTTCCTTTTACTATGCACTCAACGTAAGCCTTCAAACGGAATAATTTTTTCCCTTGCTTGCAACATTTTTCATTGACGCTCCGCTCCTATTGCTCGTATCGTAACGATAGGAGCGTAGTTGTTAGTCTGTAGCCTGTAGGGTTCCTCGATAAATGGGTTATCCAACACAAAAGTAGATTTCCAATTCAAACCTGTAGCTCCTGAGATTAAAACAAAGAAACAAAATTTAATTTTAAACCCGTAATATTAGTAAGTATAGATAGAAAACTGGCCAAGTGCAATAGGGTATTTCACCAAAAAAATCTAATTAGTCCGTCTGATAGATTACCAAAAAATAATGGACACGTATTTTTTCTTTTTTCACGTAAACAAAAGATGAAGACGATACAGTGCTTCGAAAAGTCGTGTCAAGTCGTGTGACGTCACAAGGTTAGTACTTTTTTACCCACTAAGTGACGCGAAAAGCCCCCACTCATGATCTTTGACACGTTTTATTTTCGTCATTTTTTATTAATTTTATAAAACAAAAAACACATACCCAATATTTTTCGATAATCTAACAGACGGACTAATTATATTTTTTTGGTGAAATACCCTATTCAGACTTGCACATGAATCGTTCCGTAGCATCGTAGTAGGGAAGCCCCCTATTTGTTGTTACAGCGGCAACAGAAATACACATTTTGTGATAAGCTTGTTTTTCATTGTGTCACATACGGACGGACAGACCGACATGACGAATCTATAAGGGTTCCGTTTTTTGCCATTCGGTTACGGAACCCTAAAAATGACAATAGGGACAAACGGCTTAGGGGCGTCACGCACTTCTCGGCCACAATCACGACAACTTGTTGCAAGAATGGCACATCGATTTAGAACACGACTGGTCGGACGATCAGTCGCGCGACCAAACTTCCTGGACGAAACTTATCTTTTAGCCAGTCTTGAACTGATTTTCTTAGGGTTATTAAAAGTTCGGTTTCTGGTTGTATGATAGCTGATTCAAGGTTTCGATTTTCATTAAAAATCGACTTTCGGTAGAACATTAATCAATACTAAAACTGGCTTTTTGTCTGGTGGTCGCAAGCGTCACTGTTGTGCTGGGCTCCTGGGTTTGATTCCTAGCTCGGGTTAAGTGTAATTGGGTTTTTCCGTAGTAGTAGCCACTGAGTCAGTTTGATGACAATAGGCTCGCCCTCTATTATCTAAATACATGGGACTTAAACATAACTTTGCCTTTTTGGAAAATCTACCTTGTGCGGAAAACCATTTCATTCGAAAATTTAATCATGCCTGCTTGCTTGTTTACCCATCACTATTGTATTGTGTCAATTTATATTCTTTTTGATTTATTAAACTATTGATAAATTAGATTTATTTTGAAAATAAGGGAGAGTTTTTTGCCGGTTCTTCTTCTTATGTAATGCCAAACCCGAACTGAACTCTTTTTTCGACGTTTTATAAGTGCTCATGTGGTATACAATATTTGGATTTTTGATTTGGTGAGTAGGAGTGACCTAATGTGCACTTACTTAATTAAACAAGAAAAATAAATCAACTATTTGTACTATAAAGTCAGTTAAAACCAATTTTGAACGTCGACCCAGTTCCAGTTTCACATTGCGTAAGGTGAAATATCTTAGAATAATAACGCATAGAAACCTAATAAGAGTGCAAAAAGTGAGGCAACTAGTTTTAGTGCTTTAGTAACTAAGTGTTAGGCTTACTTCTCCCGGCGAGCAATCGTCCTCATTATCTAGTAGGTAGGTACCTGATAGCATATCATACTTGTCTTAATTTGATCCAGCAACATAAATTGGATAAATCCTTACTTCCTTACTAATATTATAAATGCGAAAGTAACTCTGTCTGTCTGTTACTCAATCACGCCTAAACTACTGAAACAATTTGCATGAAATTTGGTATGGAGATATTTTGATACCCGAGAAAGGAAAGGACATAGGCTACTTTTTAATAATAATAAAAAAAAACTTTATTCAAGGGGTTGAAAGGGGGGTACGAAAATATTACTTTTGGTCGCGATAACCGGCATCGGTAGCGATAACCGACATCCGCGCGGTTGAAACCGCGGGCATCAGCTTAGTAAAAATAAACGAAACGGTCTGGTAATGGTATCACTGAAAGCTATATTTGTTTGTTTTTGAGGCGCGTAGGCATTCGGCTCATGCACACGAAGTGGACACACGATACTGCTCGTGTTTTGTTCTAGACGAGACGCTTCTATGCGTTATTATTCTAAGTGAAATGTATAGAAGATTTGATAGACGATATAGATATATAGATAACGTGTGTCTCCAAAGTGTACACGAAGCTCAAAGGCATAGGTTGAACCTCAAAGGCCTTTCACTATCCATTGATAGCCTCTGAGGCCGATAGCAAACGTAAATGTCACAAACGGATATGTCGTTGCGCTAGTACTCGTGCATATCTAGTTATGATTAAGGTAGAACAGTTTATTTAACGCTGTCTTTGATTAAAGTATTTTTAGGGTTCTGTCTGGTCTTAAAGTGTAAACCCTTATAGATTTGCCCTGTCTGACTGTCTGTCAGTCCGTTTGTTACAGTAATTTTACTACATTTGGGAGTCAATGTTTTCTATGACTTACTTGAAAAAAATATATTTTAGAACGTAAAAAGGCCTTTTAGAAGATTTGATATTTAGTTCTTGAGAAATGTGACTTTTTGGTCAAACTGCAGAAGTAACTTTATTTTTCATAACATATATTACCTACTAAGCAAAACCATGATTTAGTTGTGCTGTTATGTATGATTTTTTACATTAATGACCCTTTTTTAGGTATTGCATTATTTGGTGCTATGGGCCCGAGCGTGCGAGTCGGGCTCGTACTTGGCCGGATTTTTTAAGAAGAGAATTGGGGTTTTAAGGTAGGGCGTTGCCCCACAAAGCGGGGTCATTGTGGTGCTCTTACGTACGGCTCAAAGACTCACCTGAGACGGTAGCCTTGGTTACGTGTTCAATAGTAGTAGGATGCAGGGATTATAAGCCAGTTTTAGAAAAATCTACAGGGTTACTGATAAGTCGACGTATTCCTTGCAGAACGTCACAAAGTAAAGTAAAGTCAATTTTATTTTGCAAATATGGGTACAGTATACCTACATGGTGGTAAACAAATAAGAGGTTCAGCCATATTTTACTGAAAGTCATGTAAAAGTTATAACAGTTGCTTCAAGTTTCATACCTTATTAGATAGCTGATAAGACAGCTGATAGCTGATATTTTCCTAATAATTTATACATCAAATCAAATCTAATCAAATCATTTATTTTTGCTGAATACACTGTTACAATGGTGTTATAAGAATTACATGTTTCAAGTGATTCTACCATAAGACATGCAAAATTTATACAGTCATAGACAGATAGTCATTATACAGTCATTTATACAATCTTCAATTAATAAAAATATACATTGAAATAAATAAAATTAGATGAATTAAGCACGATATAATTATAATAAGTTAAAGTCATAGTGGAGAATAAATTATTTATTAAATAATAAAAATATTTAGATTATTAAGATTTTAATGTATTCATGCGTATAAGCCGGTGGTCCCAGCCGCCAAATGGCAGCCGTCAAACCATGTCAGAGGCTCTTAGGCGGCTTAGAAACTCTGACACTAGGGTGTGTGGGGTCGTTAGACCTTACTGCATAAGCAAACTTATTTTTTGTCATCCACACGATAAGAACAAGATGACAAAAACACACATTGACATTTTCCGGATGGAAAAACCCAAAAACAATTGGCCCCACTCGGGAATCGAACCCAGGACCTCATCCTCAGTAGTGGCGAATTTTATTGTTGGTGTACTATTAAGTACACCCTTGCCTAACCCTTCTGGAATTACAAGCGTGATGTTATGTAATGTTACAATCTGGTATTGTAATAATGCTACTAAAATTCACGGTCCCGTCAATACGGTGGTGCAATCTTAACGCATTCTTATGGTAAACAATACCAGTTAGTGCAATGTTGCTACGACGTAGCAGTTACGCAGCTACTACGACGTAGCAGTCACGTAGCTACTACGCCGTAGCAGTTACGTAGGCTACGCCGTAGCAAGAGGAGAAAAGACGCTACGCGGTCTTAGCTTCGAGCAAAAGTACTGTAGGACAGTGACGTCTTAAAACCATCCCTACTTATTCTTAATCCTGTGTGGAAAAGAGATGGCGCTAGACACCCAGTGTAGTTCTGCCACGTTTCCACACTGGAATAAGATTTAAGTTAGGACGGTTTTAAGACGTCATAGTAGGGCACCTGTCTTGTAACTTTTTGACTGACTGCAATAAAAACAGCAACGTGTAGCGTCTGTCAATTATCTACTTTCACACAGACCGGCTCGGAGAACATCGGCCGGTGTTATTTCACACTATGCGTGTTAGGTTTGCTCTCAATAATAAAGGAACTGACATGTCAAAATAAACCTTATTACAATGATTCAAAACTCTGACGTGATAAAAATCTTGTTTCTCCGAGCCGGTCTGATCTACTTAATAAAGTGGTCAAAAGCGACAGTCTCAGGTAGTCTCAACAGAGCAAATAAATATATAAGCACTCAGAATATTTTAAGATTTTGATATCTTAAAATGGCGTTTTCTGGTATTATAAACTGAGTGTAGGTACCTTCTGTCTTTCTACTATGTTGACCACTCCCGATCGATGTGGAATTGGTGCACAAGATGATTCGCGGAGCGTCTCGTCTTTCTAATAATTGTAGCCGTTTGGATCCATTTTCAGGATAAGACGCACTTGAGGTTTGTATATTATGGATAGAGGACCACCTATAATATACCGAGTAACCTCCATGTCTCGGAGGAGCTCGCTGCTCGTGGCTCTACTGCGACTCTGGTCGATCTTTAGGTTAAGCCGCGCTTACCTAGGTTGGTCTGTGGATGGGTGACCGCCCATTGCCTCGCCCGTGCCTCAGAAAGCGCGTTAAGCTGTTGGTCCCGGCTGCCATATATAGATCTTTGGCAGTCGTTACAGGTAGTCAGCGACCTGAAAGTTTGACAACCAGTCTTACCAAAGGGAATCGTATTACCTAGTTTTAACTGGGTTGTGGAGGTCAGATAGGCAGTCACTCCATGTAAAATATCCGGTTAGACTTGACCCCAACATAGTTGGGAAAAGGCTAGGCAGATGATGAACGTCCATGCCTCGAAAAGCAAGTAAAGCCGTTGGTCCTGGATGGCTTCCGAACACCGTAGGCGCTCACCGTTCGTCCTGGTTGTTCGAAAGAGATACCGCGGCCCCGGAATACTAAGGGATAAGCTGGAACGGTGAAGGAAAACATCGTGAGGAAACCGGCGGCATGTCTTAGAACCAAAAAATTCAAAGACATGAGTGACATTCTACCAATACGCACTGGGCCCGCGTGGTGAATCATAGCCCGTCCCTCTCCTAGAGAGGAGGCCTGAGTCCCTGCAGTGGGAACATTATAGGCTGATGATGATGATGATGAAGATGGAACATGGGTGGTTCTTTATCAGTAGAAGTCTGACACTCCCTTGTAGTCCACCCAGTGAGGGAGGAGTCATCTGATGAAACACCAAAAAAAAATATTGTAGATTTTTGACAGTCGTTACAAGTAGTTTCATCCCAGTAAACACAGTCTATATCGCAATCAGTCAGCCTTTATTTATTTATTTATGTAAACTTCATGCACAAAAGTGGTACATAGGCGGACTTAATGCCACAAGGCATTCTCTACCAGTCAACCTTAGGGTCAAATAGGACAGCACTGTGGAAGAGTTATTCAAAAAATAATAAAAAGGGAAAACCATTTTGTGATATACATTGACTAGCTTTTGCCAGCGGCTTCGCCCGCGTGAAAATGACGATTTTCATCCCCTATTTAAGTACCTCAGGGGTTGAATTTCGAAAAACCCTTCCTTATTCCTTGTCTACATTATAAAGGAAACCTCTGTGCAAAATTTCAGCTTTCTAGGTCCAAGGGTTTGGGCTGGGCGTTGATGAGTCAGTCAGTCAATCATTCAGTCAGTCAGTCAGTCAGGACTTCTCTCTTTATTTATATAGATAGATATACTTACATAAATAGATACATACTATTACGGTTTCAGTTTTCCGAAAACCACTCAAACTGCTATAACGTAATATGTAGGAACGGAGGAACGGAAAAGGCGAGAGCCTGAATTCGACGAAAGGCATTAACAACAGTGTATTCGGGATAGTATCATACATAATCTACACATATGTACACGGTCTAAAAGGTGTAAAAGTAACCTTAACGAAGCCAAAAAGGCACTTGTTCTCACCATCACTGCGATCATTTTTTAGTTATAGACCATACCTGGAAACCCCCTAGTTACGGAGATTAATGTATTGGGGATTAAAGCTGATTTTTTAATACTTACTATTTTTTCAGGTAATATACTAAATAAATAAAAAATACTTTTATTTTTTTAAATACTTTTTTTCTTTACTTAAAGCCCGATTTATACTTCAATAAGTACAGTAGCGAGTTAACTTGCGTCATCGACGAGTTAGGTTGTTAATGTTGTTTGAACGGCAAAAGCAAGTTATGTATTAAGTTGTCGACTAAGTTGAGTTGAATAGATCGCGATCCTATTTTATGCGAGTCCAGTGCGAAGTAGCCCCCTCTCTCGTAGACGATGTAGACGGGCGAGTTTAGTAGAGACCATAATTAGTAAAGAACCAACTTATGACTACTCACTCCACCCGGCGCCCGTTTGGACGCCACTTACTACTTAACTGAGTTCTTAACTCGCTACTGTACTTATTGAAGTATAAATCGGGTTTAAGTTATCTCCATGACCCGGTAACTATTCAAAGCATCCATCAGCGCAATGTTTTAAGAGCTGAGTTGCACAATGATTTACATTGAGTTAATTTAAACTTACCTTTTTTTTTTGGGCTTGTGGAAAATCATCAAATAACCCCTCCCGCTTTTGGGCAGAGCGAAAGGGAGTGTCGAATCGGAATTCTACTGACTAAAAACCACCCATGTTCCTTCTTAGCCCTTTCTGTCGAAGCCGTGGTATATTTGTGAACAACCGCAGCCCCAACGGGCATCGGCCCTTTCAAGCCCCTCCCATGTTGCTGACATCTGTTTGAGGCGAGCGTGGTTCACGAAGTTTATGATAGCCTGGGTTCCAAGATAATGTTTTCGTTACGTAACATGAAAATGTATTGATAGAAATACCTACCATATTTTATATTGATAGAAATTGGTGCTGTTGAGTGTTGACTGTAACTAAGTCTGTCCTGGTTGGTGGTTCTGAGCAGCCGGTGAGCGCGTGAGCGCATGCTTTTCACATGGCCAGTTATATGTCGCAGTTTGGAGTGTAACTTCTAAAGAAAACAATGTCTGAATGTTTGAATTGTCTCATGGAAAGCCAGCCAAAATATCCTGTAGTATAAACCAAAACCACACCACACGAATATTATAAGTATGCGAAAACGGGACAAGTTACTTGTTATATATAAAGTTTGTAAACAAACTTAACAAGTACCTAGGTATAACTTTTACCTTACTTTCTATGTCAATTTACGCTACTGAGGGACATCTGCACTACGTTGAAAGTAGAGATGGCCAATATACAGTCCAGAATGGAGGTTTCGGAAAAACCAATACCTACTGAGCTACGGATTGGTACCTAAATCATCAAATGACTCCTCCCGCTCTGGGCAGGGCGGTAGGGAGTGTCAGACTTCTCATCATCATCTTCCTGCCCATATCCCATGTCATTTGGGGTCGGTGCAACACGTTTTCAGAATCGTGAATCGTGCACCACGAAGGATCTGATCTGGAAGGCCACGGTCTTTCGAAAAACCCGCAGTGACACCAGAGACCTCAGAGGTGAAAACACGTCGAGGGGCGCAAAATACATCTGCAGTTTCGTCGGCAGTTTCGAATCGGCGAACAGAAATGCGTCATCGGCTGCTGATAATGCTGAGCAAGTGCCGTCCGCCGCTGCCGCCGTCCGTCATGCGTAGGTACACCGACCCCTAAACGTGCCTATACGCACTTGATGAAGACGGCTTCACTAGAAGCCCTCTTCATCTGTAGAAAATAAAAAGCCCTGTTCTCGGAACCTGTGCGGTGCTGCACCAACTCGGCCCAACATGCTACTGCGCAGTGCGCACTGCTGTGTCTTCAACGCAGCAGTACATTTCGCGTCTGCAAAAGTCTGAAAGTGAAGACCAAATGGAGTCTGAGAGTCGAAAGGTTGGAGTCGTGTCACACAACACTAACTTTACGTCGTTCGTGGATTCGTGATACGTGTCAACTCACCATCTTCAGACCTTCTTAAAAGAGGACTTTTGGCCGAAAGGTGTCGTATTTCGTCGTGTCAGAGGACGGCTGTGCGACACCACGCAGTGAAAAACGACGTGTTTAGTTCTAAGTAGTTTACGGATTGTTATTACGTATTAGTTTATTATTGTATAACATAGTTGTATGTTATTGTTTTATTTATGGGCGTCAGTTGGCTCACAATAAAATGATTGATAGATTGATTATGCCTAAACGTTACGTAGCCAAAAATTTTGGATTATTCTCATTAGTTCCACCAGCAATTAGTTCCATTGCACAATTGTTTCATAAACAACGAAAGGAGAACTTAGTATTTCTTGGTTACTCTATAGTGTAGGGGCCGGGTGAAAGTTTGTTTAGAAGTTCATGTTGTTTTTCAATGGAAAAACTAGGTCACATTGCTTGTATAAAAATATTATATTCAGTGCCTCGTGCCACTTAGCATTTCTTCGAAAATCTGGAGGTTATTTTAGTTTTATTTCTCAAGAATGCACGTGTTTTTCAACTGAACTGTATTGCGGAAGAAAATATAAATGTCAGTGAAGGCTTGAAAAGAAAAGTTGGAAACAGTTTCTAGAAATTGTGAAACTGCGTACCTACCTAGTTTATTTTTTATATTCGCTGAACTGAAACAATGTTAACCTACCTGAAACCAAGAAAATTTTAATTAGAAGAAATCAAACCGTGTCCCATGGGTCTTTTTTATGTTACAAACAAGGACTTTGCCTCTTGAAAAGTCGCGGGCACAAGTATAGTTATAAAAATACATAAAATCACGCCTGTAATCCACGAAGGGTTAGGCAGATGTGTAGGTACCAAATAAACCCCTAAATTTAGCCAGTTATGTCTACCTAAGTCCCAATGTAATAGGGGACCAGCCTAACGGAGCACAGATACAGACTCCGTGGCTGCTGCAGAGAAATTCCCAAAACCAAACAACCAATCGAGCCAAACAAAACAAACCCAGTTGTATACGTCCCTGTGTGGCTGTGTGCCTATTGGTCTGTTCTGTCTCCTGTTGATATGGAGGGAAGTGGAAATTATGTTTTTCCTACTCCTCCGCTAATCTTTATCGCTATTCTTTTCTGATTAAATCGTTTCTCTGGGACTTCGTCGGGCTTCATTCTCTCGGCACTTTTCTTGGGGTCGGCACTGTTAATTCTGGCTTACAGGAGTTACAGTGATTTGGAAATAGTGTGGCGGGCTTGTCACATAAAAAAAATCTATCCCACGACACAACCTGAAGCTCAGCAGTCGCGCTGGCGACCAATAATAGACCGACGAGGCAGGTAGAGTAGGTACCTATATAAGTACTTAATATTATATGACTATCATGTTTGTGTATATGTGTGGTGAGCTGTATGGAGGTGTAAAAATAATACGTAGGTAGGAAACCCTAAAATGAATAGACGAGTGTTCTTTTGTCCTGAATGCCTGAATGAATGCCATTCTGACGAAGGAAATGTGGACGATTGAGTAGTGTTAGTATGAACTAAGAACACACTACTACCAGCTAGCTTGCTTGGACGGCCAATTTTCAGGTATCAGGTCATCAAGGTACACAAAAAAATTACTTACTTCAGGTATTTTCTCCTCCTACCTAATAGGGCACGGGTACATTTGTTCAGATTGTTTCAGTCCCCGGCGGTATGGTCGAGTCTATCGCCAGCACACTTTGCGCGACCAGGGAATCGAACCCAGGGCCTTATGCTCAGCAGTCGCACATGGGACGACTCGAGCATCGAGGCAGTCGCTATTAATATAATAGGTATGCTCAACGAAGTCCCAGTAGGTAAACGAGTAAGGAAAGGGTAGTAAATAAAATAACAAGTTACCACAAAACTGTTTATTTCATAAATTATATGATATAAATAATTCTGACATGCGTGTCTGCCACGCGAGTTCCATCGTCTTCTTACATTACTGTCCTACGGAACCCTAAAAGCTTAAAAAAAACCCTAAAATTTGGTTGCCTTGCTTTTACAAGGCAACCAAATTGCAATGCCTAGGATATAAAATTACAGGCAATTTATTACCTATAGCTACCTACATACAAATAAATAAACTATAAGCCGGTCGTGATTGGCGTTACTAGGAAACTTCTATTAAGCGCAAAGATCATGTCAGGTGGAATTGGCGAAACATTTTTACTCCAACGTGGTTAAGTTTCGCGTGAATGAACGAACTGAGGCTCTAAAGTGGCCACTGTAGCAGATTCATAACCTCCCGTCCGCTAATAAATCTCCAGGAGATTTATAACAATGGCTTTTTAATTGTGTCTATAATAAGGCGTATGAGCTCATAATAAATAGGATAATAATATTAATTGCGTTAAAACTCGTGAAATGGTCACAAACCGATAAATTATAAAAGTAACTGCTAAAGTGATCATTTTAGACCCCCTGGTGACCTACCATGACGTCTTAAAGGAGTCTCGTTTTGTTCTTCTTCCTGAGTGGAAAAGCGACAGTCTAGCGCTTCCACACAAGATAATAGTATGAACTGCGTTAAAATTCGTATAAAATAGTCACAGACGCAGTTACATTTATGAATTAACACTTAGTGACCATTTTTCAACATTAAAAAAGCGGGCATTTTAGGCCCCCTGGAATCGTAAAAACACCCTACATTGTACATAATAATAAAACATCGCCACATAAATCGACTAACCTTTGGCTCCTGTAATAAATTAAAGAATAGAATTATATTTTCTTGAAATACTTTTTTCAAGCCTCGACTAGTTACGGACTCAAACCGTCGTAAGAGTCATTATGAGGTTGACCACGATCGATTTCGAAAACGTTAATTTTAATAACACGAATGTACTTAATTCAAGAAAATATAAAAACCTCACCTGATATAGGTAGTCTCCAGATCACAAAGTTACCACAACCTGTCAATTTTTCTCATTCGACTTTGAATTTATTCATTTGGAGCTCGAACAACGATGTTACGGTCTCAGACCAAGAAAGTTACGGTAAATTGTAGCTACCGCCTATGACACAAAATTAGATATTATTCAGTCTCCTAGTAACACCATTCTTCGGCGATTATCTAATTACCCACATATTTACAACGGACCTCTCTGTATGTATGTGTGTATGTCACGTGTTCTACACTAGGGGGATGTCTCCATTTTTATATTACTTTCAGTCTTTTCAGACATCAACGGCTTATCTAAGGATGTTTAGAACCATAGAGACGGCGGGAAAATGAAGAAGAAAGAAACATTGACTCTTCTGTCAGAAGTTTAACTGCCGCACTCAGAGCCGTTTAATGATAACTTAAGCCATCACTTCGTACTGATTTTCGGATTAAGTGACGGCTTAAGTACCTAATCATTAAATATCTCTGACTATAAGTTAGCAGCTTTTGTTTTGAAATAATTTTTGTTAGTTTTAGTGTTATTGCTAATTTTACAGGGTGACGTTATCGCTTAGCGATAAAGCCCTTTAAATAAAGAAAAAAAAAACTACGCAACGGATTTTGATGCGGTTTTTTTTAATAGATAGTGATTCAAGAGGAAGGTTTTAGTATATAATTTGAACGACATCCACGCGGGTGAAGCCGCGGGCATCAGCTAGTATTACATATTTTCAAGACCCAAACTTTAGTATTATCTTAGAGGCTTTTGTGCGAGATTGGGAGGAGAAAACCGCACTATTTGCCAAGTAGTAGGACTATAGGCTAATATAAAAGTAAAAAATTGATTGCCTGTAAAGTCGGTATACGGGCGAAAGTTTTACGTGACAACGACTTTGAGTGGTAAAATAATAATAATTTAAAACATTTATTTATACAAAGAATTATATTTAAAACATTAATTTATACAAAGAATCTCGCACTGAATTTCATAAAACGCGTGCCTTTCACTTTTTATGTCTGTCTCTCTCGCTCTTAGGCGGGCTAACCATGCCCGAGTGGAAGGGACGCGTGCCTCTCACTCGCTCTCATTGTGAGCGCATAACGTGAGCGGAGCGTAACGCAGTTTCTTGAAGTGTCACCCGGCAAACCAATTTATAAGACGTTGTCACGTCAAAATCTCTGACTACAGCAGTAGGTACATGCTTTAACTTGATAGGTACTTAATCAAATAGTCTCTTAACATTGACACCAGTTGATATTTTGAATTATTCGTTAATCTAATACTATTTCTGGAAAAAATATTCTTATTTCTATCGTTTTTATCTGTGTATATTATACTGTTATTTAATAAAAGCTATATATAATAAAAATATACTAGGTAAGTACGACTCGATTACATTTTGCAGGCACGGTATGATTGAATGCGTCCATTCTGAAGGAACAGTTGAACCACAAGTAACTAATGCTTTAACGCTAACATCTTTCTTTCGTTCGGTTGAAGCGTTGAAGATAGCAGGAATAGAACGATTTTACTATACATTGAGTCATCACCTGCATAGCCTTTTCTCAAATATCTTGGGGTCAGCTTCCAGATGCACTTGAATACACCTACTGGCTAATACGATACCGCTTGGCTTGGCGCTTCTGCTTAACGTGCTTTCCGAGGGACGGAGAAAATTCTGAATGTAATGGGTGGTCCTGGTCAATGACCACAGAGCAACCTAGGCAAGCGCGGCTTAACCTGAAGATTCATCCGATCGACTGGTAATATCTGATCTAGCTACGATCTCCTCTTTATAATACAAAATTTAGTCAATTGTGGTCCAACTGGAGCTTACAAGTGAACTCTGTATTTTAGTAAGTATTTTCTATTTAATATCTAACATTATGATCGCAGCTACATTTTGGCAACATTTGAGTTCTGTCGCGGAAGCCCTTCTACTCCTACCCATTCCCCTCTGCTACTCGTACGACTTCTACCTATCTCTAAATATTACTAGATATATATGTATGAGGTAATTGGTTATCGTACCTTTTAATTTACTGTATCCAGGCACAGGTTATGTTTGTTTGGAAGACCAATATGTCGACAACGGATCGAAGTGTAAGTAGGTATATGTATATAAGTATATGGAAGAGGAAAGTATTTCTATAAATCTATGTGTATGTTAAGTGGATAATATAATACTTACAAAAAAAACAACTCGTTGAACCCAGTAATTATACTACCTCAAAATAGACACCACTTTTGTTATCATGTATGAAAATGTGACATACAAACACACAGTCCAAATACAATGTACAAAACATCCCAACGATTAAGACAAACGATTACATTATTTAGTGAAATAAATCAATTATTTTATTGATCTCATTTAGATTTCGCCTTGAACTTACTAAATACTATTTGACGTTATAGTTGTAGTCGATTTGTTGACTAAACCTTTCGTTCGCACTAAAGAGGAGAATTTACTAGGTACCGAATCTTATTCGATAAGTGAGGAGGTAGGTGTTACGTAGTTGTTTATCACAGATATAATACATGCAGTGCAACGCGACTGGCTGAAGCGGGACTGCAGCGGTATCAATACTAAATTACCGTATTTTGTACATTTCTCCAATTTAAGGAACAATTAGTTTTAGTCAACGCCACGACCTGTCTTCACGATGCACAATGTTGCACGACTACAGGAAAACAAACACTTAAGGGGGAAGCGTTAGGGTAGTCCACGAAACTGAATTTCTTAGGTATTTTGTAATTTGCAAGTCAGTCACCCTGTATGTCAAACAAAATATGGTTCGCGACTGTAACACGTAAGCACAATGTTAATTACTAATCCCTCGAACACTATCTACTATATTGTTCCGTATGGTGTCGGACGCAAAGAATAGCACCATCCCATATCTTCCCGTGGGTGTCGTAAGAGGCGACTAAGGGATGTACCAGAGAATGGGCAGCAGCGTTCTCTGTGCTTTTTGTATCGACCGTACTGCGATCGCCAACCCGCCTGCCAAGCGTGGCGATTATGGCAAAACCCCCCTAAGCAAAAATTACACTTAGGGGAGGCCTATGTCCAGCAGTGGACGTCTTTCGGCTGAAATGATGAATGAATGATGAACACTATCATTAATACTGAAAACAAGATATTTATACCATGATTACTTTTGGTTTCGAGCTCCCGATATTTCGGCGCTGTTACAAAGCACCATGATCACGGATAAACTGAAGCTATTGCAATTTGCAGGTGGATGTTTATGAACAGACAAAACGGTCTAGCCTCTTTATTTTTCTTAGTTTATGATCGGTAGCACTACACTATTCATTCTGTTCCTGACACACAAAATCACTGCACTCGCGAACTTTTTTCGGCACTTTTGGTTTTAACATAGTTTTCAGTGTTAATGATCAGTGTTAGTGACCATTTTACTTTTTTATATTGTTGTTTTTTTTTTGTAACATCGTATTGGATGAATTCTTAATGTTGTTATAATTAGCTATAAATAAATAAATGTCAGTATAAAAACTTATGCGGGTAGCATAAGTTTTATATTTCCATTTTATGACTATTTCATGATTTAGTCATTCAATAGGACTAAATGAACTTAGAGCGATGTATTGAAATTGTGGCGGTCGAAAATCCTACTACAATCAACATACAACCCAACACAGATCTTCAAATTGCAAACAAAACGTAATTAAATCTAAATTTCACGGGCTACACTAGCGCTTCCACCTTAAAAAGCCATGGTTTCCTCGGATGGCAACATAGCTGTTTGTATATTCACACAGCCAATAACGGATTTTTATCTATAAAAATACTACATATACTTTATTAGAAATCTTATTGCTTCTATAAGTAGAATGACTTGTAGGTAAATATGCGTGCAAAATGAAGACATTACATAAAACAGTTCTTTGGGCATATTTAAATATAGGTTACAGACTTCTTTCGACCACGAGCGTTTAATATATTTACATGGAAATTTGTTATTGCATTTTTGAACAAATGCGGGGATTGCTTTATGCATCTATTATCGGGGCGTACGCAGTACGACCTCAATAATAAAGAGATGAGATTTTACTTTTAATCGTCATTTCTTTCAAACCTATGAATACTTCAAGACATTGTAGCACCGAGGTGGGTACTACAATATCACGTTGTTTATTGCTCTCACTGTAGGCTACGCTTTTTAAGCTATATGAATAAAAAACCTATTAAACACGATTGTTACAGCTTTGACATTTGTTGATTTGTATGAACAATTAACAAAATTGTTAAACATCAAACCGCTCTGTCCTATAACATTATTTCTAAAAGACTCAACCCCGAGCTGATTTCGGATGTAGACCTGTGGGGTTACCATGACATTATTATTTCAGTGTGGGAAAGCGACAGAGCTATACAAGACGTCTAACGCTATTTCTTTTTCACACTGGAATAAGAACAAAACAATACTGCTCTAAGACATCATGGTAGACCACCTGACCTTGTGGTTGCTGCGACCAACATTCCTATCTACAAACGTTTTGATCGCGGTGCCACATTTATATCAATGCTGAGATTTATCGGTCGTGGATATATCTTAAAAAAAAAAAACAAAAAAAAAGAAAATTGTATGTGTTGGTGTTGGGCTGTCAAAGTAAAAGTATAGACTCGACGACACGGTAGGCGCAGTGGCTGAGCTATTGGACTGCTGCGTTGCGTGTCGCGGGTTCGATCCCAGCACGGAACAAATATTTGCATGGCCGACAGAATTATTGAAGGTTGTAAATTGTGCGACGAGAACCTAGTTTGGGATAAAAGTATTCTAAGCCTTAACCCAGGTAATCGAAATTCATTCAGCCGCGAATTAGTTCGAGTTACTTTAGAATTCATATTGTTAAAGCTCTTTATTAATGCAATCAACGAAGCCTAAATTAAAAATCAGCCTATTAATTACTCCAGAATTAAAAGTAATCGGTACACGTTCAACCTGAATCAAAAGGCTTGACCATGCAAATATATTCTCCCAATTTAATCCTAATGAAAAGCGTACAATGCGTAGTGATATCAATTTGGACAATTAAACAGTCTGTGCGCTGTTACACCATTTAACGCGATAAATGGGTCGACAGACGAAATCTCTTGGTTCTGTTGCCATGGATGGGAATTAGGTGAGATGAGTTCGGTCAATGAACTGATAGTTTGATGTTTATAAGGGCGCTGTTATCAGAAGATGTTTTATTAGTTTTTAAACTGACATGGTAACTAATCATCATTATTAATTATCACTAACACTGAAAACAGGATATTTACCAAGTTTACTATTTGTTTTGAGTTAACATTCGGTGCTGTTGCGAGATCACGGATACTGAATTTGAGACTTTCAGTACTTTTCTAGGAAATACTCGCCAAGTTGGGTACTTTGTGGGATCACCACTACTCGTATGTGGATAGAAATTAAAATTGGACAGCGATGTCAAACGTTATGTAGTCTTAACTTTTCAGTCGTCTTTAACAACATTCCTAGGAAGTGACTGCCATACTCAATGACGATCTACCACTTTTCTTTTTTAAGCCCTGAGTAATAAGGTTGAAAAATGGTTGAGCGAAAGTCAGCGTGGTGGAACCTATAGTTTTCACGAGGCAAAAAATTAAAATAAAATTTCAAAATAAAAATACAGCAACAAAAAGTACTTCAAAGCTTTCTTACTTACTCTTCTACTTAGTTGTTTCGGATCTGTGTGTCTGTGTATGTGAGTTTAAATGTTTGTAAACGCACCCACGATACAGGAGAAATTCCTAGAGGGGGCAAAAAAAAATTGTTTCCAAAATTATGACTATAATTTACAGAAGAATATATCATAGCGATTAGTATAAATAAGTAGCTACAGTAAGTAGACATGCATTCTCTGATTGCGACTGTATTGACGCAGAGAATCTCCAATACATTCATCACAAGTCAACTATATCGGCTCTAGCTTCTATTGCGCTGATAGCTAGCGGAATTGTTTTAGATACCTAAGTAACCACAAATCGTCGATACTTTATATATGGTAGTTTATTTAAGGCAGTATTGTTTATTGCAAATTGACTGTCTCCACTAAATTGCTTAGAAAACAATACTTAAACTGTGTAAAGTGCAAAGAAGGCCTTCTGAACTAGCATGAGATAAGAGCGCCTACCATGAACTCTTATGGCAGTATTAGTGTGAAAAAAAGAGGGAGAATACAGGCTAGCCTCATATCTTTCCCACACTGGTGCTATAAAAGAGGTCATGGTAGACCTAAAGCTCTGCAACACAATGATATGTATACGACTATTCGGCAGCTAAAGATCACGGGCTAGTTCATTGTATTCGCGGACGGATTATGGCGCTTGTACACGCTGATATTGCGCCAGCGAGAGACCTCTTAGACAGGGTTTACTCAAAACATACTATAGTTGCTGACAGTTAAGATGTCAATAGCGGTCAGTGCCCTTTCCCAAATATCTCTTCGTACGAACCAAAACAAATTAACCATGTATCTTTTTTGTTTACAAAAAATGTTGAAGATTACGATAGATGATGATTGTAGATATGAACCGGCTTATTTTTGGATTTCAAAGTTAAGAACTTTAATAAATATAGGTGGGTCAATGACCGCTATTCACATCTTACGAGTATAGTCCATGATCCCAGGGCCGCCAGACGTCACGTATTTTCAGACGAAGGAAATGTGGACGATCGGGTAGCGTTAGTATCTACTAAGAACGCATGCCTACCTGCTAGCATGCTAAGATGGCCAATTTTCATCAGGTATCAGGTACTCAAGGTACATAAAAAAAATTACTTACTTCACGTATTTTCTCCAAGCTGATTTTTACGTATATTTTAGGCAATATCCTTAAAAATAAGTCGCAAATACTCCCAGACACTTTCCGTCGGCCGTATTGCTTAACAGACGCTTTAACGCAAACTAAACCCCTTATGATTTACATGATTGCCATGCTATATTGGGCAGGCGCTTCAACATGCGCCCGGGCGTTGAAAGCAACGTTTTCAATAAAATTCTGAAGACAAGTAATGTTTTTATTTACCTTAATTGCCTGATACCTGAAAATTGGCCGTCTAAGCAAGCTAGCTGGTAGTCGTGCGTTCTTAGTACATACTAACACTACACAATCGTCCACATTTCGTTCGTCAGAAAATACGTGACGTCTGGCGGCCCTGTAGGCTTAGCCAAGTTGACAATCTACAAGCGTAAACGTTAGTAGAAAACGACTCAAATGTATGGGAGTGACGTCATCGCAACGCTAAGTCACGTGATCAGAACAAACGAATAGAAAATACGTAGCCATGTTGACAACTTATCGTATCGTTCGAAATGTGATCCTTTCTATAACGTTGATCGCTACATCCCCTGGGATCTTAACTGAACTGGCAGCACCTATACACACATTGGGCGTCTGTCGCCACAACCGCTAGTTTTCGATCAGAAACAAAGTTAGCGCAGATCAGCAGTGTACAATCGCGGTTATTCTTTGTGTGGTAGGTAGGGAGGTGTCGTGGGATGTCCTTGTGCAGTGTGTTGGCACATGAAGAGTGTGTAAAAAAAGAAAAAAGAAACTCAACAAAAAGGTTAGTATTTATTTTATTTAACTAGGCAAAAAGGTGATCTTTTTTATACAAAAAAATATATTCGCTAAATCGCACTGTGTGCGCAAGTCCTATTACAAGTCTTTAAACAGACCATTTTATTTATAAATAATGACTTTTCCTAGGAAAAAAATACACCAAAATATGGTATTCACCTTTATACAAACATTAGTTACAAGCGAACCATATAAAGTAAATGCAAAGAGATCGTGTAATTGTTATCGATAGATCTCCTTTGCTGTGCTTATCTCGCGAGTCGACTATACCGTTACCTGTATCACGGTGTACATATACAGGGCGATTTGCAGTAATGGACAATAAACACTGTTGCATAGACAACATTAATTAAATATAGGAAAAATAGAATTCATTAGATTTTGAATTGCGTTTGGATTCCAAAAAAAATATTATACATTGTATACACACCGTACGTTCTATAAATAAATAAATTAAAAGATTCAAACAAACATGACAACGATAGAAAAGTATTAAATTACATAACTTCATCAGTAAGGAACTGTCTTCTTATAACAATTTCTGTTAGCCTCAAAAATAATTCATTTTATATTCTTACTTCATCTTGTCATATCTTAATTTAATTTTATCTTTAATTTGTTCTACAAGAATAGAAAAAGGATAGAGCTTTTACTGTCCATCTCAAATGGCACCTTGTATTTGATTTCATTCGCATAACTTTTGTACGGACTTCAGAAATGAAAACATCGAATGGAATAGTCGGACCGCATAACAAACACTTATTGCACGCAATTTCATAATTGCACTAAGTTTAATTGTAACTAATTAGCGAACCACAAAGGAATCACTAGGACATAATAGTCTTAATAATCAGAAACAGTTGTATAGGAAAGCTATGAATAATCTCGAACGAGTCCATAGGTTTCCATCTACAACTATATCCTTCAATGTTTTATAAATTACAAAAGAAAAATAAACAAACAAAAATAACACTATGATAGGGCGTTGAGTTGTTTCTCTCAGCTTTATCTATATTACAGCCTTACATATTTTGTTTTAACTTTTTTCTTCTAAAGTATAAATAGATATTATTCACCAGCCTTAAGATATCAAAAGGTATTGTTTATTTAAAACTAGAATAATTAGTTATATGAAGCGAGCTTTGCTAGTTGGTTACAAATTGATGGTAAGTACAGCACCCCGATTGAATAACACTGTCGTCTGTATAGCCTAATTTGTTAATAATGTAAGCGATAACTACTGCTAGATGTAGAAAGGCGTACGCTTACAAACACATTTAGCGACGAGCAAGTGCTACGCAATGACGGCGCTGAGCTAGCCGGCTTACGCTGACGGGCACTTGTCTAATGAGATGACGTCTACAACTATACGAGCGTACTATAATGACACCTAGCTGTCCGTACGACCTTCCATCTCACTCAGACCCACAGGAGACTCATCTCTCAACTTTCTGCTCAATCTGAATAGGAAAGAGAGGCCTATCAACAATACTATTTATATCCTAATTTGTTTTATTTATAGCTAATATTTATCACGTTTTCTGATTTAACTGCTATTAAAATTTCAAGTTGTCACTTTGACATAATCAGTGTTGTATTCTATTGGACTATTTAAATTATTATCATCTATGTTTACATTAATTGGTGTTTCTGTATCACTTATTTAATTTCGCGTCAACGCGAGTCGTCAAGGTTTGCGGATCGTAACAGACTAGCAAAGTGGATAAACATAAACCTAGAAACAAATAAATATTTTTTAACGCTTACTCATCTAAACTAATAACCACGCTTTACAATTTATTTCAGAAAATGTTGTGGTGTAGACGTGGACACATCATCAACTCTAGCCGGAGGAAGAGTTTGGGAAGTCTTAATAATACTATAACATATTACTAGTCCACATTATCCTTTTTTCTTCCTAAGCAGCTGAGCTAGATCTAATGTTCGAACAACTGAGCCACGCCAGTCTCCAAATAACTGCTAGCTTTAACCCTATCTATGCATTTAAAAGGTCCCATTAAAATAGGTGGACATATTTTAACACAGCGTTCAGTAGGTCTAACCAAACATATCTAAACAAAAAAAAAACATTAAATAAACTGTTTTTGTTTTACTTCAAATAATAAGTTTATTTATTTTTATTTATTTATTAATAACCAACTTATATTTACAGTAACACCACACATACAAGTTATAGGTTAAAAATTAATTAAATTGCCGGCACCCTAGAACAAACTCATCCTTTATGAGTAGGTACTTAAATTCGTTTTTCTTATTATTTTTTTTACCATCGTCCTTATTTTGGTGGTATGAATGATTTCTGAAATTTTGTCCACTTATTTTAATGGGACCATAGATACTTAAAAGACGAATAATATAATAATCGAATCAATTTCTACGATATCATTTTCAGACGGTCTATGTAACGTACCAGCCGGAGAGCTAGCAGCCACATTGGAGAGACGTACGGTACATAAATAAGGTCCCATTAAAATAGGTGGACAAAATTTCAGAAATCATTCAGACCACCAAAATAAGGACTATGGAAAAAAAAAAGAAAATCGCATTTAAGTACCTACTCATAAAGGATGAGTTTGTTCTAGAGTGCCGGCAATTTATTATTTTAAGTAAAAAAAAAATCACTTTATTTAATGTTTTTTTTGTTTAGATATCTTTGGGTAGACCTACTGAAAGCTGTGTTAAATTTTGTCCACCTATTTTAATGGGACCTTATATAACCGTCAATTTATTATTGTTGAATGTTTCGAGGAAGACTGTGTCGTGACGGTTTACAGACGAGAATGGAAGAAGAAAACGTGTCGCGCCGACCCCAAGTAACATGGCTCAACGGCCCCAAGTAACATGGCTCAACGGCCCCAAGTAACATGGCTCAACGGCCCCAAGTAACATGGCTCAACGGCCCCAAGTAACATGGCTCAACGGCCCCAAGTAACATGGCTCAACGGCAGGAACAGAATGAGTTTCGAGGAAGCCAAACCCAACCTCCGGGCATTTTTGGGCTATTTTCAAAAACAAACTTATTATTTAGATATAGCATAACATAATTTGTTATCACACTTAAGTCGTAAGTCAATTTGCCGAGAAGTTATTCAACCACAAAATGTCTGAGATTAACATTAGGGTATTTTTTTTTGCCGGCAACTTAAAACAAATGTCACTTTAGAAAATAATCCAATCTGGGTGATCGCCTTTGTTTTTTCTGATTTCAAGTAAGTCATTCAATTTCGTCAGTGTTGCCAGCGCTTGGGCAGTATGTGTCCACGTCAAAATCATGGTTTCCATACAATTGACTTCGTGAAGTTTAAATTTATTGCATCGGAATGGCAGCACCGCATAAACGTGTGACTGCGCCATTTGACGTCTAGACGTCAAAAGACGTCTCACCTCAAATAAAGGTTCGATGTGCAATGTGCATCATGTCCGATCACCGGAATTAAAAAAAAACCGGTCTTCCAAAAACAAATTCGAAAATTGTCATGTGATAATTAAGAGCTTAAACATCGTCAGGCTGAGTGTCTTCGACGCGCTATATTATTGTTTATGCATAAATCGAATCAAAATTACTATATCGGCCTATTCACTGAGGATTTATATAAATTATCAGGCATACCCGCGCGTCACCAAATTTTAATCAAGGGCCGAAATGTTTCTAATTTGCTCAGCGGTTCCACGCGAGTTCTATAGAACCAACATACAGGACAATTATATCAACATCCAATTAACTTAAATATTATACTTCTAATTTTACTCTCAACTAATCATCCGTATATTATTATCAATAAATATAGTAAGCTTTTTCATTATAATTTTACATTCACTGTTTGTTTAGTCCTCAAAAATTGCTACTCGTTTTCTATTGCATATTTTGATAAGTACATTTTTACGTTTATCAGAATTATGGCATACCTTCAAAAATCCTTGAATCTGCCACCAGTCACGTATCGACAGACGCTCGTCCAACATAACGATTCGGAAAGTCTATGGCTTCGTCTGTCTTCTTTAACGTAAAGAAAGACAGCGAGATACACATGGGAGCGTTTGTGGATACGTAAGCACTACAGATTTCCACTTGTACTTACTCAGCACCCAATAGTTACCATTTCCAGATGGTATTTCTTAAGCCATCTTTTATAACAACATACAAAACCCAACATTAAAACATGTATATGATTTGTATTTAAAATATGCAATAAAAAATGGTCACTTTTCAAGGACTAAACACACTGTTTTGGCAATATAGTTGAAAACTTTGATCATACTCAGAAGTCAGAACATAGAGAAGTGATTACTGTATTCACATGTTGTCTTTGAATTCATTTTACACTGCCTTTTGAACATGCAACAACACAAGCGAACAGAAACTGTCCAATTATCTTGAGTCTAAAACCCTATTATAAATTTTCCAGTTGAAAATCTATAAAATAAATTTAACTGATTGAAGTAGGTTCATGTGCTGGTGTACACATTCATAAATAGGACATTCCGACACAAACTTTGGCTAGGGATTTACATAATAATTTAACCACAAACTATTAAATTAAAAATAAACGTGTAATGCACGTTGTCTGAAAGCTCTGCTTTTGAGAGTTCCACAGAAACTTCATTGCTGTCTGGCTCATAATCAGATGAACCCATGGTCAAAGTTAGTGGCACGATGCCCCTTACCCCATTTATTTAATAAAAGTAGTGTAAAATAATAACACAAACAACTTATTACCAAGTAATATGATAAGCCCAAATGTGATCAAAGCTTTCATAAAGCGACTGTACTCCAAGAATGCTCATTTAAATATTCAAAAACACTATTGGATTTGCTAGCGTTTTCCTGATGAAATCTACCAAAGTGGTTTCCGTATATAACCATATAACTTTATATTGTCAGTCAGTCAGTTCTGTTGTTGGCTTAACTTTTTAAAAGAAAAAGAATAGCAAAAGAGATATCTGACTAGCGGAGTGCATTGCTAGAAGAAGGACAGGGAAGTGACAGAATGGTGACCGAGACTCGGTCGGAGGAAAATAAGACATCTTCAACAGACGTACTGACAATTTCAGTTGACACGTTGAGTACTAAAAGGATGGATCGAACGTTACAGGCCTATGCAGTAGCATAGTAGAAAATATTACAAATTCATATAAATCAAAATCATCATAAGTCAGGGACACAACGAACAGACAAATCTCTGCACGAAACCGAATTATTGTAAAAAAGAAATAGAAATTACAAATGTATAAAGTATACAAAAAATAGTACACAACGTATGTACTTGTAAACGAATTTCTGTACTTGACTAATGCAAAGAAAGAAAATAAAAACAGACCGTATGAAAATACAAAACCCCCCACCGTTAAATAATTAAAGGATAATTTCATTGACTTTGGCAACGGCCAATCAACAGACGTGAAAATATGTAGTACGCAGACGTACGATGTAGTCTATCTCACCACTAACCTGATACTATATATCTATTTATTTATTATAATTATATAATAATTTTATTTTGAATTTGTTGAAATAGGCACTGTATGTTTAGAATTTTAACTCATTGTATTGGCGAAACCAACTTCATATAAGGTGGAGGTATTCTATGACCGTTTATATTTTTTTTCTTGCTTTTTTTCTTTGAATGCAGGTTGATAAGCAACCTACCAAGGTTTGAATATTTTTATACGAAGCCTGGTGCCCCCCTTCGCAGCAACCCCCCAAGCATAAATCCTGTATTTATCAATAGCTGCTGTGTTGCAAGCTGTTATTATCAACAAGTAGAAAGCAAGGCCGCGGTTCTTACAGAAAAAAAATGGCGGATGATTGCGTACGCATGGCAAAATATTCAAACCTCTCATCATATTTGTAGACATCAGAAGCATAAGGTCGGATGTACAAAACCGAGCTCATGATTCTGATGTGGAGATTATAATCATCTTTATCATCAAATCGTACAATGATCATAGAATAAGTGGTTTCGGTTTATCGCGGGACGCTTCAATGTAACTCACAACTACATTTCGTCGCTCAGTTATATTAAGCGGCCTTCCGCGCTGATAGTCCAGACACAAATAACTCAAAATATTCTGAACATATTACTATTATTTCTTCACTCCTTTCAGAGTTATTTACTACCAAGTTTTTTGTGACTGAACTATTTGTTTACGCTAAATATATATACAATAAATAGGTTGAGGTTTGTCAATTTGACTTGGAGGACTTAAGTGTGACACCTGTAGTCTTGACCTGGCAGCGTACACGGTGAGTTTTCAACGGAGGCTGGCATAGCAGTTATGCTAACCGTTACATATGAAAGGAAGTCTTGTGGGGAATCGAACTAGATATTACAAACGAATTTAAACTTCATTCAAGAATTTTTTTTTAATAATTAATTCATTTTTCTTAAATTTTGGATGACTAGGATTTTATCAGTCCCGCGAGAAAAATTAAGTATATGAAATCTTAATTTTATTATACTGGAGCAACTCATGACAATGAATGGATTTGTAACAAAATTTATTTAATCTCATTCTGGCACTACTTAACAGCCCCTGCCAAAAACGCTTCAACTTCCGCCTTTGAACCTCCAAAGTTTGCTGGGCATTGTGGTACTCCTCCTCCTGACTTGTAGGGTTCGACATGATACCATTAAGGTTGATGCGACAAGGTAGCCCGCGAAATTCGATTTTTCTTACGTTTTTTGCAATTTCCCGGTCAGTCTCAAGTCGTATGTGAAATAAAAAGGGATTCACGGCAATGACAAATGTCTATTTACTGAGTAATAATGATTAAAATCACCAATACAACCGTCTCAGTTTATACATTCCTCGAGGACGCCTTTTTCATTAAATAGTCGCGGGCTACCTTGTCGCCTTCACCTTAAGCATTTCTTTTAATTGACTTTCTTGCTAAAAAAACAGTTTGTGTTTGACTTTCTTAAACATTCAAAGAGAAATGAGTAACTTCCATGAACCGAATTTCGGCTCATATTTTCTAAAGCGTTTTTGTTAGACTTTCTTGTAAAAAAAAAACCTTAAGCTCCTGCATCCAACGTTTTTAATTAAATTAACTGCCTCCATGGTCGAGTGGTTTAGGCATATTCCTTGTGACCCGGTGGTCGTGGGTTTGATTCCCACGGGAAGCATACTTTGTAAAGTTGTTTCCAGTTTGGTTAGGACATTGCAGGCTTGAATCGCCTGATTTTCTGACAAAAAGATGATTCCGTGCTTCGAAAGGCACGTATAAGCCGTTGGTCGCGGCCCCCAAATGGTGGTCATCAAACCATGTCAGAGGCCCTTGAGGCGGTTTAGAAACTCTGACACTAGGGTGCGTGGGGTCGTTAGACCTTACTGCCCACACGATAAGAAGAGGACTACTTAACAAATCTACGTGAAAAAAAATTAAATAAGTATAAATTAAAAAGTTCATCTTGAAATATTTTCACGAGTAGTGCCAGCTTCAACCGTCAGTTAAAAGCTCACCGTGTAGGCACCGACTGACATACAGGCATCCGTTTAGATAAACATTCACGGCGGTTATAAGCCGATCCGAAATTCGACATATTTCTCACGTATTCTGTTTCTGGCAGTTTTAATTCTACGAAAATACTTTTGGCTGATGTTGATTGAGTTCCGGTAAACCGGGCAACTAAATAGATTGTGCAATCTACCTAGTCTGCCATCTTGAATTCGGTGTCGATACGTCGTTCTAGTGCTTGTAAGCCAGCCTCTAATTCTTGCTGTAAAAAAAGGGAAACATGTAGCTACTAAACATAAAAAATATAAACATAGATACAGTCAACAATCGAGTTCATACTAGAAATAGAAAGGAGAAAAGAGTATTATAATATGTTTTACGGTAAGGCAAGGAAGGAACACATTTATTTTTTAGCAATACCGGGGAACAGATCATGGCTTCAGATAATATATAATCTACTAGCTGATGCCCGCGGCTTCGCCCGCGTGGATACTGTAAAAACAATCCTTGATGCGGATTATATACCATCCTAAAATTTCAGCTCGATCGGTGCAGAACTTTTAGAGTTTTTGAAGCGTACACAAACCAACATAACATTTTTATATAAATAGATATAATTAAATAGTCTGGGTTAGTTAATTTTTTGTCTCGAAGTTTTTCTCGTTGCTGCCACTGTTGATTCTGGCTTTCAGGGGTTAGTGGTTTGGGAATAGTGTGGCGGGCTTATCCCAATTCTAAATATATTTGTTATGTTACGGAAACGTTTTCTCAATTACAGATGTTGTTTTTAATACACATATATTCACCAGCCTTAAGTAATCATTATGTATACACAGCTCGTCAGCCGGTCTTGAAACATATCCTTGTGAACGTCTTTAATATATTTTTTTTTGTTTCCTATTATATGTTAGTACCTAATATCTATCCCCGACGGAACGGCGTTTAGGTGAGCTGTTATCTAATTGAGTGGCCAAAATGTTAGCAATCATCTCCAAAATAGTTTCCCCAATTTAAATACGGTAGGTACTGCAGAGTATCCGTGGTAACAGCAAACCTTCTTGTTATGGTGTTGACTCACCTCTTCGCCACTCGCATCTTGAGTATTTTTTGTTTGCAATACTACCAATACTATACACAAAGAAAAGTTCTGTAACGGCCGATACGTTCCGAAACTTTTCTAGTCATTTATACATTTTTGCTTTAGAATGATTAATTCGTTATTTTTATCAGTTTTACCGAACAAGCTCGTCTTATGACGTGTTAGCTTGCCTCGAAGAACCTACTGAGAATTTTCGAATTAGCGATTAGGCGATATCCGTATATTATTATAAGTGGACATGAACTTCATATCGTGTCCTGTCTGTCATGTTGTTGGAATTTAGAGGAGCACGATGGACGTAACTGAAAGTGCCAAATGCGTCGCCACATGGACTGCTTCAATTTAGATTGTCATCGACACGCTAAGAAGGAGAAGTGTTATAGTTGATCGTTTGGAAGAAGAAGAGTGTACTCACATCGTCGGCGCCGCTCGCCTCGAAGGCGTGCGCCGCGGCAGCGAGGCGCTCCGCGACCGACGGCCTCTCTCTGGCCAATCGGTCAGCCCCCATCGCGAATCTGCTGGCCTCCGGCGCTGTGTCGGGCCCGTTGGCACTCACCGTGGGGGTCTCAGCGGCCCCGGGGCCCAAGACGGGTCCGCCCACCGCGAGGGCCCCCTCCACAGGAGAAGAATGTTTCGAGCGGTTTAAGAGTATGCGCACGAAACCAACAGGTGGGAAGCCCTGTCGAAAAGTGGAGCGTCAGAACATCATGCCAGCTTCAGATAGAGCGTGCCCATGAAGACGGGCCAGGATGAGACCACAATGTTACAAAAGAGAACAGAAGAAGCGCATAGACTCCGTCATGGCATCGGGAGATGAAGATCCCTTTGAAATAGGTATTTTTATCAACGAAAATGAACCTCGAAAGCGGAGCATAGACCTCGCCAAAATTTGGATACTAACACATTTTGATACGAGTCAAGATATGGGCTAGGTGGCACTTACAGTTAAACAGTTGAAGGACAAAGTGTTTCCACAAACCAGAGAGTTTGTAATTTGGTTAGTTATAGATTTAGGCTATATGCTGAAAACGTATTAATTCGAAACTGATAACCGGAGGGTGACATGATGACTGAAAGGTGCTAGCCGCATGCAAACATAATTATTTTTCATAACGTAAGGAATAATGAACATTATTTATTCTCTAATTAGTAAAGGAAGAAAGGTAATTTGCTTGAAATAGATTAAGGCATTTACATGTTTTTATCCATAATTACAATGTATCTACAAAATATCTACGGACCAAAATTAATAAAGCCTCCGAAACCGGTGTTTTTGGTTAATTACGAATGTTTAATTTGGGGATCATTCTCATTAGTTCCACCAGCAATTAGTTCCATGGAACTAGTGAGACTTTTTTTTCTCAGTAGTTCCATGCACTTTGATAATGGATCAAATGAAACAAAACTTAATCGAACTCTTCTCACTAGTTCCACCGTAGTTGTCCCATGGAACTAGTGAGAACTTTTTTTTCTCAGTAGTTCCATGCACTTTGATAATGGAACAAATGAAACAAAACTTAATCGAACTCGTCTCACTAGTTCCACCGTAGTTGTCCCATGGAACTAGTGAGAACTTTTTTTTCTCAGTGGTTCCATTGTTGTTCTTAGTGGAACAAGTGAAACTAAAGTTAATCAACATCATTCTCATTAGTTCCACTTTTTAGAAAAATATCATCTAATATTGTTATAGGAATAAATTGCAAAAAAATATAAAAAATTAAGTAATTTAATGTTAATCATTTTTACAAACAAATCAGGCCAACGACGTAATTTCAAGAACGTAATTACTTAATCAGGCTCATTTTCTAAACAAATTACGATACAGACGTAGGTATGTTATCGTAATTTGTCCAAAAAATGAGGAATACTGATAGCACCTGAAATTATTTCCATTTGTGTTTACACAAAATTATTTTTTAATTTTATTGTATTAATTTTAATTTCCTATTCTCAACGTTTTCATCATATTATTCTACTTTTAACATAAAATGAATGGTCACTTTATTAGAAAGATCGGTTAAAGAAAAAGAAATAGTAAACTTGAAGTCAATAAGATATGTGGAAAAAGTCTAGAAGAAGTTGATGTGAAAAGTTTTGGATGAGACCTGATTTTATAAAACTGTGGTGCGTGTTTAGTGAACGACACCGTACCACAAACGCTGTGGAAGGATGGCACCATAATATTAATAAAAATGTACCAAAGAAGCAACTTATTAATAATTTCAGGTGCCATCAGCATTCCTCATATTTTGGACAAATTACGATAACATACCTACGTCTGTATCGTAATTTGTTCAGAAAATGAGCCTGATCAAGTAATTACGTTCTTGAAATTACGTCGTTGGCCTGATTTGTTTGTAAAAATGATTAACATTAAATTACTTATTTTTTTATATTTTTTTGCGTTTTATTCCTTTATTAATATTAGATGATATCTTTCTAAAAAGTGGAACTAATGGGAATGATTTTGATTAACTTTAGTTTCACTTGTTCCACTAAGAAGAACAATGGAACCACTGAGAAAAAAAAGTTCTCACTAGTTCCATGGGACAACTACGGTGGAACTAGTGAGACGAGTTCGATTAAGTTTTGTTTCATTTGTTCCATTATCAAAGTGCATGGAACTACTGAGAAAAAAAAGTTCTCACTAGTTCCATGGGACAACTACGGTGGAACTAGTGAGACGAGTTCGATTAAGTTTTGTTTCATTTGATCCATTATCAAAGTGCATGGAACTACTGAGAAAAAAAAGTCTCACTAGTTCCATGGAACTAATTGCTGGTGGAACTAATGAGAATGATCCTAATTTGGTTGGTTTTATGAGTATGATGTGATGACGTAGGTAAATGGACGGTTAGGGCGCTCCTTCGTATTCACAAAAATATTGATTCGACAAGTCTTATGTCTATCTTTTATTCGTATTACGAATGTGAACGATATAGAAACAACTTTCCGAATCAAAATGTTTGTGAATAACCGGGAATATGCCGATCTGTCACCCCGCTTTGTCCCCTTAGGGTGACGGATAGGAAAAAAAAGTTTGATCTGTCCCCCTGTTTGCAATGAGGGGACAGTTCGAACTTTATTCACTCCTTAACGGTTTCATCTGTCCCCCTATTGGTGATACGGGGACAGATGAAACTAATTTATTCCTGTTTGTCCCCCACAAAATTTAATAATATATTAATTCTTAATAGTAATGTCACACATAAGACTAGTGGTTTAGGGTTTATAATCATCTGTTTTTAAATAAGTTACAAATATTTCTTTTGTTTCTGCATCGATCAGTCACAGTCCCATAAATCACGTAGTAGGTATTCCAGGTATAATATGTATAACAATCAGTCCTCTGATTTGACTTCATATTACAAATGTTAATTTTTACTAACAATGTAAACTTTTAGATGAGGAAATGTTCGTAATAAGAAATGTATTATTCAGGAATGAAGTAAATAAATTCAAGTTTTGACGTTTTCATTCCTGTAAGAGTTATCAAACAAAATAAAAGTTCTGTCTGTGATCTGTATGTCAGTACAGAACAACTCCACTTGTATGTAGTCAGTACTATAGTTAATATCAAAACTTATTTTGCGAATAACTTCATAAAGATTTTAAGTAAGTCTTATTTTATTCTTTGAGGAGACGGTAATGAGGCGAAAAAGGGCGCTCGGTCGCCTGCGTCGCTAGCTCGCTGTCGATTGGGGAGGGACGGGGGGGGGGGGGGCCTCAAAGACGTTTATTTTAAACAGGTAACGTACGTCACATTTTTAAATTATTTGCATGGTTCACTCTGTACTGTTGGTTCATAGTTAACCACTCGACTAATATGTACAATACCTACTGTGATTTATCGGACTGTGACTGATTCGGTCAATCAATAACAAAACAAAATATTCTTATTATTAGTAATTTTTTTTATTGTAATTAAAAAACAGATGATTATATAAACCTAAACCACTAGTCTTATGTGTGGCATTACTTTTAAGAATTAATATGTTAAATTCTGTGGGGGACAAACAGGAATAAATAAGTTTCATCTGTCCCCCTATTGGTGATAGGGGGAAAAATGAAACCGTTAAGGCATGAATAATGTTCGAACTGTCCCCTCATTGCAAACAGGGGGACAGATCAAACTTTTTTTTCCTATCCGTCACCCTAAGGGGACAAAGCGGGGTGACAGATCGGCACATTCCAATAACCGCAGGTAATCAGAATCATTCAATCAATCATTTGATCAATCTTCAGATTCATTTGTTTCTTTACGAAATCGAATCTGGGCTTGTTCGTACGGGTGAATGCTTACAGTGAGGAAGATGCCTTTAGAGAATGAAGTGCATGACCTAGTTTTATTATAATATACTTAGAGAGTAAAGTGCATGACCTAGTTTTATTATATTCTAAATTACCTCGGCAGCCAAAGGCGGGGCTTGTGGTGGGGGCAGTGAGTTGCGCATATCCCCGAAAGTGAAAATCTGTAAACAGTATAATTTACTATTACGCTTGTTAATTTTGTGAGGATGTATGGATGAATGTTTGTTACTGTTTCACGAAAAAGATACTGAACTGATTTTGATGAAACTAACTTTTAATTTTATTTAAACCATTTAATGTTCAACTGGTTAAATTACTTTTGTATTTAGTTTCTATGTTAATTATTGTAATAAGTGTTATACCGTCTTAGTTAAGTTCTATAAAAAAAAATGTTAAAAATGTGTTATTTTATCTATGGTAGCCCATTCAATACCGCGGATCAATTGAAATACTTTTATGAGAAATAGCCACTCTAACGTAACTAATGAGATGATGATTTAAAAGCAACTAAAAATCTAATTTTACAGTGTATCTAAAATATATCGGTTTAAAGTCTAAAATAAATAAATAGGTACAGTAGGGATGTTGACTGACTAAAAAAATATGATTATATTTAGTCCGTCAGTTATTATCGAAAAATATTGGATACGTGTTTTTTGTTTTTATCAAATTAATAAAAATTGACGATGATAAAACGCGTCAAAGATCATGAGTGGGGGCAATGTGTCGTCACACGAGTTTTCCAAGCAATGTATCGTGTCAATGCAATGCAATGAATGATGAGCAATGTATTTGTCAAAAAAAATACGTGTCCAATATTTTTTGGATTATTTTTGTCGTCATACATGGTGGTTTTTTTTTTTTTTTATTTAATATGGGCTTACTCTTGACCTCAATCTTGCCCTAAGGGCAGTGATGAGGTCGACGATGGAACGAGCTTACCCAGAAGAAGCCAGTGGTTGGGCTTATTAGCGGCGCTAGGCTCGCTCCCTATTACAATATAACCGACCTGGCGAAATATGGGTGTCTTAATGGGTACACGTCAGCCTAAGGCCGTATACAGAAAGAAAGCTGGTAGCAGGCGCCGATCTTTGAAATGAAAATCTAATGAAATCTACCAGCGTCGATAAGCGCTGGTAGATTTCATTCGAATTGTCGGCCACGTTCGGCGCTTATCGGCGCTTGTTCATATATATGCCTGCGCCGGTTACCTGCATGGATAGGTTCTTATAAGCGCTTGTAGGCTGCCAGCTTGCTATATTTATACGGCCTTACCCTTCAAGGACTGCATGCGCGATGTTTTGTCATGTATAATAAGGTGTTGTATAAAGAAGTGGTGTGTAGAGAATGATTGGGTTAAGTACCCAGTGGGGTGAAGTACCCAGTTAGGGAACGTTCAAACATTACGTTATGATCCTCCACGCATTAAAAATAGTTTTTTTTTTCTCAAAATTTCAAATTTTAGGTAAAAATAATCACTTGGTAGTTACGTAACGTTTTACTGGGTTAAAATTTCCAAAAATGGCGTAATACTTGAACGCTTGAATACAAGATTATATTTGTTGAGCTCACCTCGCCAGGGTTGGGTGCCCAGACAGCGTCGGGGCGCGGTCCGTACGAGTTGGCGTTCACGCGGTACTCCGGGTGCGACTCCGTCTGACTCGCTGGAATATTAAATAAATAACGATACAATTTTGTTCTAAATTCTAATTAAAGTTTTCCTGTTTGTCTTTTCTACACACTGTGTCTCTAATCCAACTTTCTCTCGCAGGTCTGCTGGAAGAAATTTCTTATGAAATAAGCAGTACCTGTGCTCTTCTATTTTTGATGTGTTTGCCTTTTTTATTGTGTGTACATAAATAAATAAAATTCGTAAAATGGTCACAAACTTATTCTGCTAAAGTGGCCTTATAGGCGCTTTGCACATGGAGCAACTATTGCAGCAACTGGCAACTAGCTGGCACCTAGCTGTTTACATATATTTAAATTGGACTACGCACACATAGCAACTCGAGTATCGAGTTTCGGTGACCGTGAACTGTTGACGATCACCGGAACTCGAAACGCGAGTTGCTATGTGTGCGTAGTCCAATCTATATAAATAAAAAGAGAAGTCCTGACTGACTGACTCATCAACGCCCAGCCCAAACTCTTGGACCTAGAAAGCTGAAATTTTGCACAGAGGTTCCCTTTATAGTGTAGACAAGGAATAAGGAAGGATTTTTCGAAATTCAACCCCTAAGGGATTTAAATAGGGGATGAAAGTTTGTATGGAAAATCGTCATTTTCACGCGGGCGAAGCCGCTGGCAAAAGCTAGTTGAAATATATGTAAACAGCTAGTTGCCAGTTGCTGCAATGGTTGCATAAGACCTCCTGGTAAGTTACCTCGTTTGTCAACTGTTGAGCATGAGGTCACGGGTTCGACTCCCAGATCGGGCATAGTATTTATTACAGCGATAGTATTCCAAAGTACTACCGCTGCGGGGTAGGATACCCACAGTGGTAGTGCTTCGGAATACGACAGCTGATCGATGTCGCAATCAATCCATTATTGGATGTAAGCTCACTAAGCTCTACAACCACACATTATTGGATGTAAGCTCTCAACCACACATTTGACTTTATTGTTAGCTTGTTTTATGTAGCTAACCCGTTATCTATATAAACTATAGCCCCAAACATTTATTATGAGAAACAGAGAATGTTTCGGGAGGTTCTCAGTAGCAGGCAGCTTAGGGAGTCTAGCTATGTGCCCGGCTGTCTTATTAGATCAGCACCTAACCTAACCTTTCGGTGAATGCTTTTTTTACCCGACTACGGCGAAGCCAAAAGGAAGGGTAATGATTTTGGCAGTCTATCCAGTATGTATGTATGTTCCACCGTAGCGCCTAAACTACTGAACGGATTTTAATAAATTAGGTGTCATTAGATTTGTAAGAATAGCCCGGGTGTCATAGGCTATATAATTTTTATAAATTCATTTTATGACGGAATTTAAATGTCAAAAACTTACCTCAAAAAATATTAAATTGAGATAATCATAGCAAGTTTGGTGTCAAATGAAAGGTCTTGGCGAGCACATTACAAATATGTATTATATTATAGTTTATGTACACACAAAAATAAAATTCAAATAAAAAAATTTAGTTCAAAAATCTAAAACCCGACTACTAACAAAATCGCGGTCTTAAAAGTAGAAAACAAGAAAATAATTCTTGTCTGATATTCTTCGTAGTCGCATGCCACCTTGAAGTAGAAGAAGTCAGCTGCTAATTGCCATTAGGGCAATTAGCAGCTGACTTCTGTATCAATGAGAACGCCATGAAGGAGCATCAGGTATCAGTGGCATGCGACTACGAAGAATATCAGACAAGAATTATTTTTTTGTTTTCTACTTTTAAGACCGCGATTTTGTTAGTAGTCGGGTTTTAGATTTTTGAACGTAATTTTTTTATTTGGAGTTTAGGAAATCATCAAATGACTCCCTCCGCTCTGTGCGGAGCGGAAGGGAGTGTCAGACTTCTACTGACTAAAAACCACCCATGTTCCTTCTTAGCTCTTGTGACGGGGCCGTGGTATCTCTTTCGAACCACCTGCAGCACCGACGGGGGAGGAATAAACCATACGTATTATATTTCATCGTGTGCCTTAAGACGATAGTACATCAAAAATGTACTTCAATCGACATTTTACGCAAAAAAGGAACTTCTTTGTGTCCGGGGCCGCGGTTTCTCTTTCGAAGTACAACCTCCCGAACAACCCGCAGTGAATACTGGCGTGATGTTCTGTGACTAGCTACTTACGTGGGAACAGCTCGTCCCTGGGTGCCTGGTTCTCCGGCCCGGGGTAGATGGGCACGTTGTTCTGCGACGGGACGAAGGCCCGGTATGGCACCTGGCCGTGCTCCTCCGGGATTCGCGCCGGATAGTAGAAACGGTTACCGCTGCCCTGCATTGGGTTTATCACGACAGGATGTGGTGGGTAGCTCCTGAATGAATAAATAGAAAGTCGTTTATAAAAATATTCAGCTGACCCGTATAAATTTTCATACACAAATATATGAGACAGGCGTTTTCATCGCTGTCTTGCGAAAAAAGTTATTCAGTTTGATGGTCTATACCAGGGTTGGAAAAAAAAACAGCTTTTTTTACATTTTATAAAACAAACAGTTTAAAATGTTTTAAACAGGTGTTTTTTTTTGTTTTTTTTTCCTAAGTTAGTTATCATCCATTTTTAATTGATTAAGCCTGATAAATTTCACTTATAAACTATTTTAAAAACTGCATGACAAAAATTTATCATAATTCAAAACATTCTGTATGTTCGTACGTTCATTTTTAGTAGGGAAATCTCCAAAATTTCTCTTAAAATAAGGGGAATACATAAATCATATTTTAAATAATCACATTCACGAATTACGGAAGTTCTGGGAATTCCCCGGGGGATTTTACCAATGGAGAATAGAGCGGACTTTCTTTCTGATTTATCATTTCACAATAACACAAAAACCTTTGGATTTATTCAAACGGATGTACGAAACAAACTTGGTAACGAGAAAGCTGCAAAACTTGTCAGTTTTTAAATAATTAAATAAAAAATAATAAATGTTGTCTAATCTGCTAACGAACAAATATAATTGTACGTGGTCGTTTTATAATAAAAATTGTTAAACATTTCTTGATTAAGGATTTTAAATATTAAAAACTGTTTAAATGTCAAGTTAAAAAGCCACTTTAATTATTTTATAAAAATTGTTTAAAGTTGATTAAATAAAGGAAATAAGGAAAAAAATAACTACTTATTATTCATTTATTTTTGCAATTAAACAATGTTTTCAAACACCTAATAAAAAACTATGTTTTATTTGAAACCGTTTTAAACACTGTTTAAAACGCATGTTTTAAACAACTTGTTTTAAACATGCCAACCCTGGTCTATACCAGCTATGCTCAAAGTGTGCTCCGCGGAGCCCAGGGGCTCCGCCAAGCCTTTCTGGGGGGTCCACGAAAATGTTACCTTGCAAATGGATGAGTCGACTGATTTCAATCAATCCCGAAAACATTTGTAGTTGTTTATTCAAAATAAACCGTGATTACATGATGTCATCTGAGCGAGGAAGACAGACTTATACAGTAACTAGCAGTTGCCCGCGACTTCGTTCGCGTAGAAATTTTGACTCTCTTGTCTGGACTGCCTGTGGATGGTACTATGTCAAATCGAATGCCAAATGCCAATCGAAGCGATTATATTCCCTTAAACCAACCCTGTCGTAAAATCTATTCCTACCTGAAATGTCTTAACTATATTCTATCTCTCTGCCAATTTTCAGGTACAAAAAGCCAAGGATTTCATATGGACTTACGGGAGCCCTTAGTCCAGGTCTTCCTTACAAACTTAGCTTAGATCTCCTACTCCTAAACTCTAGACTTGTTAAATTTCAGGTTGTTAGTACAAAAAAAAAACAGTACATTTTTACAAACATGTGAAAGCCCTCAGACCTCCTTATTCTGGCCATGTTGCTAAACTCGCTAAATCCGTTTTTAGTCAACGTCTACTAACTATAAAGTACCTTCCTGCCAAAATTGTAGCACAAAAAAGGAAGGACTGTCATACAAACTCGCGTGAGCCCTTAGACCTCCCTAGTCCGGCCCTGTCGCAAAATCGGTTCTTAGCAAACTTCTACTCACCTACTACGTCCCTGCCAAAATTCAAGTTAGTAGCACACAAAATGATGGACTTTTAAACAAACTTGCGAGCGCCCTTAAACCTCTCTAATCCGGCCCTGCCACTAAACCTGTACTTAGCAGAGTTCTTCTAACTATAAACTACGTGCCTGCCAAAAATCAAGTTTGTAGCACAAAAAATTAAGGATTTTCTTACGAACTTGCAAGAACCCTTAGACCTCCCTAATCCGGCCCTGTCACAAAATCTGTTCTTACCAGACGTCTACTAACTATAAACTACGTCCGTCTCAAAAATCAAGTTTGTAGCTCAAAACATGAAGGACTTTCATACAAACTGGCGAGAGCCCTTAGACCTCCCTAATCCGGCCCTGTCTCAAAATCGGTTCTAAGCAGACGTCTACTAACTTTAAACTACGTCCCTGCCAAAAATGAAGATTGTGGCACAAAAAATTAAAGACTTTCATACAAAATAGCGAGGGCCCTTATACCCTAATCCGGCCCTGTCGCAAAATTCGTTCTTAGCAGACGTCTACTAACTATAAGCTACCTCTCTGCCAAACATCAAGATTGTAGCACGAAAAATTAAGGACTTTCATACAAACTTGTGAGGGCCCTTAGACCACCCTAATCCGGCCCTGTCGCAAAATTAATTCATAGCAGACGCCCACTGACTATAAACTACGTCTCTGCCAAAAATCAAGATTGTAGCACGAAAAATTAAGGACTTTCATACAAACTTGTGAGGGCCCTTAGACCACCCTAATCCGGCCCTGTCGCAAAATTAATTCATAGCAGACGCCCACTGACTATAAACTACGTCTCTGCCAAAAATCAAGATTGTAGCATTAAAAAAATAAAGGACTCTCATACAAACTTGCGAGGGCCCTTAGATCACCCTAATCCGGCCCTGTCGCAAAATCCGTTCTTAGCGGACGTCTACTAACTATAAACTACCTTCCTGCCAAAAATCATCTTTATACGTTTAGCGGTTTTCGAGATTTCGTGATGAGTGACCTTTCGCTTTTATATATATAGATAGCTAAGTATGAACGCGCGGATATATAACCAGGAATCCAAATAGAGATCATTCATTAAAAATAAGCCGCGATGACTTTTTGTCACCGTTGACGAGGCCGGATGGTAGCGAGTGCGTATATGCAGCGCGCGAATATCCAACAAGGAGGAATGCGTACTGCTTCATCGACCCCGGGCCACCAATCCACCATACATAACTTCGAGCTAAAGCTTTTGATTTTAATATACCCATGTGCGGTTCGAGTAACATTAATAACACCTTACCCCTACACGCTTCCGGTACTACTAGTCGAAACCCCCACATTATGCACCCTAATTCTTCGTAAAGTTCCTTTTTCCTATTGAAATAAGGTTTTAAGTTTGTTATCTCACATTCAAGCAAACCATCACTTACATAACTCAATATTTTCGACAACTCGCCATCTCGCATTGTTTGACGTTTAATTTCATTATCTACTATACTAGCGGACGTCCCGCGGTTTCACCCGCGTAGATCCCGTTCCCGTGGGAATACAGGGATAAAAAGTAGCCTATGTTACTCAGGGTGAATGTAGCTTTCCAAGGGTGAAAGAATTTTTGAAATCGGCCTAGTACTTTTTGAGCCTATTCATTACAAACATACAAAAATAGGTACAAATCTTTCCTCTTTATAATATTAGTGTAGATAAAAATAAGTCGTGTTTCCTTCCTGACGCTATAACTCCAGAACGCACGAACCGATTTCAACGGTTTTGCATTCTTGGAAAGGTCTCGGGCTACGTGAGATTTATAGCAAAGAAAATTCAGGAGGTAGGCAGTAGGTAGGTAGGTAGGTAGAAGGTAGGTAGTAGGTAGGTAGAAGGTAGGTAGTAGGTAGGTAGTAGGTAGGTAGTAGGTAGGTAGTAGGTAGGTAGTAGGTAGGTAGTAGGTAGGTAGTAGGTAGGTAGTAGGTAGGTAGTAGGTAGGTAGTAGGTAGGTAGTAGGTAGGTAGTAGGTAGGTAGTAGGTAGGTAGTAGGTAGGTAGTAGGAAGGTAGTAGGTAGGTAGTAGGTAGGTAGTAGGTAGGTAGTAGGTAGGTAGTAGGTAGGTAGTAGGTAGGTAGTAGGTAGGTAGTAGGTAGGTAGTAGGTAGGTAGTAGGTAGGTAGTAGGTAGGTAGTAGGTAGGTAGTAGGTAGGTAGGAAGTAGGTAGGTAGTAGGTAGGTAGTAGGTAGGTAGGAAGTAGGTAGGTAGTAGGTAGGTAGTAGGTAGGTAGTAGGTAGGTAGTAGGTAGGTAGTAGGTAGGTAGTAGGTAGGTAGTAGGTAGGTAGTAGGTAGGTAGTAGGTAGGTAGTAGGTAGGTAGTAGGTAGGTAGTAGGTAGGTAGTAGGTAGGTAGTAGGTAGGTAGTAGGTAGGTAGTAGGTAGGTAGTAGGTAGGTAGTAGGTAGGTAGTAGGTAGGTAGTAGGTAGGTAGTAGGTAGGTAGTAGGTAGGTAGTAGGTAGGTAGTAGGTAGGTAGTAGGTAGGTAGTAGGTAGGTAGTAGGTAGGTAGTAGGTAGGTAGTAGGTAGGTAGTAGGTAGGTAGTAGGTAGGTAGTAGGTAGGTAGTAGGTAGGTAGTAGGTAGGTAGTAGGTAGGTAGTAGGTAGGTAGTAGGTAGGTAGTAGGTAGGTAGTAGGTAGGTAGTAGGTAGGTAGTAGGTAGGTAGTAGGTAGGTAGTAGGTAGGTAGTAGGTAGGTAGTAGGTAGGTAGTAGGTAGGTAGTAGGTAGGTAGTAGGTAGGTAGTAGGTAGGTAGTAGGTAGGTAGTAGGTAGGTAGTAGGTAGGTAGTAGGTAGGTAGTAGGTAGGTAGTAGGTAGGTAGTAGGTAGGTAGTAGGTAGGTAGTAGGTAGGTAGTAGGTAGGTAGTAGGTAGGTAGTAGGTAGGTAGTAGGTAGGTAGTAGGTAGGTAGTAGGTAGGTAGTAGGTAGGTAGTAGGTAGGTAGTAGGTAGGTAGTAGGTAGGTAGTAGGTAGGTAGTAGGTAGGTAGTAGGTAGGTAGTAGGTAGGTAGTAGGTAGGTAGTAGGTAGGTAGTAGGTAGGTAGTAGGTAGGTAGTAGGTAGGTAGTAGGTAGGTAGTAGGTAGGTAGTAGGTAGGTAGTAGGTAGGTAGTAGGTAGGTAGTAGGTAGGTAGTAGGTAGGTAGTAGGTAGGTAGTAGGTAGGTAGTAGGTAGGTAGTAGGTAGGTAGTAGGTAGGTAGTAGGTAGGTAGTAGGTAGGTAGTAGGTAGGTAGTAGGTAGGTAGTAGGTAGGTAGTAGGTAGGTAGTAGGTAGGTAGTAGGTAGGTAGTAGGTAGGTAGTAGGTAGGTAGTAGGTAGGTAGTAGGTAGGTAGTAGGTAGGTAGTAGGTAGGTAGTAGGTAGGTAGTAGGTAGGTAGTAGGTAGGTAGTAGGTAGGTAGTAGGTAGGTAGTAGGTAGGTAGTAGGTAGGTAGTAGGTAGGTAGTAGGTAGGTAGTAGGTAGGTAGTAGGTAGGTAGTAGGTAGGTAGTAGGTAGGTAGTAGGTAGGTAGTAGGTAGGTAGTAGGTAGGTAGTAGGTAGGTAGTAGGTAGGTAGTAGGTAGGTAGTAGGTAGGTAGTAGGTAGGTAGTAGGTAGGTAGTAGGTAGGTAGTAGGTAGGTAGTAGGTAGGTAGTAGGTAGGTAGTAGGTAGGTAGTAGGTAGGTAGTAGGTAGGTAGTAGGTAGGTAGTAGGTAGGTAGTAGGTAGGTAGTAGGTAGGTAGTAGGTAGGTAGTAGGTAGGTAGTAGGTAGGTAGTAGGTAGGTAGTAGGTAGGTAGTAGGTAGGTAGTAGGTAGGTAGTAGGTAGGTAGTAGGTAGGTAGTAGGTAGGTAGTAGGTAGGTAGTAGGTAGGTAGTAGGTAGGTAGTAGGTAGGTAGTAGGTAGGTAGTAGGTAGGTAGTAGGTAGGTAGTAGGTAGGTAGTAGGTAGGTAGTAGGTAGGTAGTAGGTAGGTAGTAGGTAGGTAGTAGGTAGGTAGTAGGTAGGTAGTAGGTAGGTAGTAGGTAGGTAGTAGGTAGGTAGTAGGTAGGTAGTAGGTAGGTAGTAGGTAGGTAGTAGGTAGGTAGTAGGTAGGTAGTAGGTAGGTAGTAGGTAGGTAGTAGGTAGGTAGTAGGTAGGTAGTAGGTAGGTAGTAGGTAGGTAGTAGGTAGGTAGTAGGTAGGTAGTAGGTAGGTAGTAGGTAGGTAGTAGGTAGGTAGTAGGTAGGTAGTAGGTAGGTAGTAGGTAGGTAGTAGGTAGGTAGTAGGTAGGTAGTAGGTAGGTAGTAGGTAGGTAGTAGGTAGGTAGTAGGTAGGTAGTAGGTAGGTAGTAGGTAGGTAGTAGGTAGGTAGTAGGTAGGTAGTAGGTAGGTAGTAGGTAGGTAGTAGGTAGGTAGTAGGCAGGTAGTAGGCAGGTAGTAGGCAGGTAGTAGGCAGGTAGTAGGCAGGTAGTAGGCAGGTAGTAGGCAGGTAGTAGGCAGGTAGTAGGCAGGTAGTAGGCAGGTAGTAGGCAGGTAGTAGGCAGGTAGTAGGCAGGTAGTAGGCAGGTAGTAGGCAGGTAGTAGGCAGGTAGTAGGCAGGTAGTAGGCAGGTAGTAGGCAGGTAGTAGGCAGGTAGTAGGCAGGTAGTAGGCAGTTAGTAGGCAGGTAGTAGGCAGGTAGTAGGCAGGTAGTAGGCAGGTAGTAGGCAGGTAGTAGGCAGGTAGTAGGCAGGTAGTAGGCAGGTAGTAGGCAGGTAGTAGGCAGGTAGTAGGCAGGTAGTAGGCAGGTAGTAGGCAGGTAGTAGGCAGGTAGTAGGCAGGTAGTAGGCAGGTAGAAGGCAGGTATTAGGCAGGTAGAAGGCAGGTAGTAGGCAGGTAGTAGGCAGGTAGTAGGCAGGTAGTAGGCAGGTAGTAGGCAGGTAGTAGGCAGGTAGTAGGCAGGTAGTAGGCAGGTAGTAGGCAGGTAGTAGGCAGGTAGTAGGCAGGTAGTAGGCAGGTAGTAGGCAGGTAGTAGGCAGGTAGTAGGCAGGTAGTAGGCAGGTAGTAGGCAGGTAGTAGGCAGGTAGTAGGCAGGTAGTAGGCAGGTAGTAGGCAGGTAGTAGGCAGGTAGTAGGCAGGTAGTAGGCAGGTAGTAGGCAGGTAGTAGGCAGGTAGTAGGTAGGTAGGTAGGTAGTAGGTAGGTAGTAGGTAGGTAGTAGGAAAAAGGGCATTGCAAGGCATGCCGGGTTCAGCTAGTAGTCCAATAACAATGATTGTTGCACGAAGTGCAAATGGGTTTGTTCCGGCTGCACGGCAGTAGTTAAATTACTCAAACCTAGCGGTAATCTAGCTCCGTTTTGATCGGTGCGTACGTACTCGATAGTAAACGAATAAGCTGATAAGATAATTGCCCATCTTTGCATTCGGCTCGTCGCCATAGTCGGTATTCCGGTATTCGGGCCAAATATTGACACTAATGGTTTATGATCCGTTCGTAGAATGAAGTTACGGCCATATAAATACTGATGGAATTTATTCGAATAGCTAGCGCCTCAAATTCGATAAATAAAAAAAATACCAAAAAAATCCAAAAAAAAATAAGTAAGTAATAGGTAAAATCCAAAAAAAAAAATTTTTTTTTTGATAAAACCATTAAAATGTAAAAAAAGTAATAAATATTAAAAAAATCCAATTTGAATTGTAATGGGGACAAACCTGTCACATTATAAGCGAAAAAAAATAATTTACTTAGAAGTACATCGCTAGCTTTCCTTCTTTGTATTGTCTTTTTATAACATAAAGTAATTAATTTTATAAGTAAAAAAAAATAAGTTTAAAAATTTAAAACCCGACTAACTACTAACAAAATCGCAGTCTTAAAAGTAGAAAACAAGAAAATAATTCTAGTCTGATATTCTTCGTAGTCGCACGCGACCAGGGTTGGCATGTTTAAAACAAGTTGTTTAAAACATGTGTTTTAAACAGTGTATAAAACAGTTTCAAATAAAACATCGTTTTTTATTAGGTGTTTTTTTTATTAAAACAGGGTTGTTTTAATAAAACAAATTTTAATTGCAAAAATAAATTAATATTTATTTTTATAAAATAATTAAAGTGGCTTTTTAACTTGACTATTTTTTATTTATTTACCATTTACAAAAAAATATTACATTTGTTTAAGCAGAATAGCATTACTAAATCACTGAGGTTTGTACTTAATGCTACATGTAATTCTACATTGTAGTAAAAAAAAAAAAACAAGATACACAATAAATAAATTTAGATTAAATAAATTAAACATGTACCTACAATTTTTAATATTTAAAATCCTTAATCAAGCAATAGTTAACAATTTTTATTATAAAACGACCACGTACAATCATATTTTGTTCGTTAATAAGCAGATTAGACAACATTTATTATTTTTTATTTATGTAGGTATTTAAAAACTGTGACAAGTTTTGCAGCTAACTCGTTACCAAGCTTGTTTCGTACATCGGTTTGAATAAATCCAAATGTTTTTGTGCTATTGTGAAATGAAAAATCAGAAAGAAAGTCCGCTTTATTTACAATGGAGTGGAATAATGTAACGTGATTATTAAATATATGTTTTGGGTTTTCCCCTTTTTTTAAGAGAAGTTTAGGTGATTTCCCTACTAAAAATGAACATCGGAACATACAGAATGTATTGAATTAAGAACAAATTTTGTCATGCAGTTTTTAAAATAGTATAAAAGTTAATTATATCAGGGTTAATCAATTAAAAATGGATGATAACTTAGTTAGGAAAAAAAAACAAAAAAAAACACCTGTTTAAAACATTTTTAACTGTTTGTTTTATAAAATGTAAAAAAAACTGTTCTTTTTTCCAACCCTGCATGCCACTGATACCTGATGCTCCCCCATGTAAAATAAAACTCCTTGTACACCAATATTAACTTAATTTAAACTATAATAATATTCTGCACACTAGTGACAATTTTATAATATTCCACTCGCGCGGTACTTCAGTGAGATCGACTTCACTATTCAACGGTTACCGATTATCTGCCTCCGCAGTGGTCGGACATCACCGCCACCGAAAATATGGCGGGAATGTCCCCTTCCAACTTTACTGACATCAATACAACAACTAAACTAAACTTGATTTTAATAATAAATATCTGACAATCATAATTATTCATAATTAATTATTAAATAATCAGTATATTTAAAATGCACAGTATGAATTAGTTACCAAAATAATCCAAGATATAAACTATTTATGTCCGTTAGAATTTAAAGTCAAAACAGCAACTGAATAGCAAATAATCAATATAAATCACGACACATGGCATACATCATTGATACAGAATTATAATCATCAAAATCATCATTACAACCCTCCAAGTTCAAGTAAGAATGAGTATTTCATCAAAGGTCATTCTTGACAGTAACATGAACTTGGGTGGGTTGTAATGATGATTTTGATGATTATAATTCTGTAACTGCATACGTCTTACAGCCGCGAATCATATTTTCACTAACATACAACCTAGCACTGGCCTGCAAATCGCTAAAAACGTAAGAAAATTTGAATTTCGCGGGCTACCCTGGAACATCCACCTTAAACTCTTTCTTCTTGTACTTGCCGTTAAGATGCTGCTGCATCTCTAGATGTATGTATGTTGTTTGTTTTTGGCTCCGATCAGTGCTCTCTGGCGATTTTTGATCAAACGGCCATGTTCATATTTCTCGATGGTAATCTTCATGGGACCTACTTATTTAGATGGGTTCCGAACCACCGAAAAAATCATTGTGTGTTAGCAGGAATCGAACCCGGACTCACTCATCATGAACAGAGCACGCTACCTATTGTGCCACTGGCACTCCCGTCTCTAGATGTGAAGAATAAAATATGAAATTTGCGAGTTCGCTAAGTACATGTATTTTGGATATAACATCCAGACACGGTGGCATGTTCTTAACACTTCGAGCAGCCTCAAACTTTGTACGTTTGTTTCATATTATACACCTTAATTGTGTTTTCTGATTTTAATCGGAAAAACCAAAATATGAGCCTCACAGCACCGCCTACTCTAATACCTACAGACATTGCACATTGAATTACTTGTAAATGTGGTCGATTATAAATCATAAATCATTTAATCATTTGTACATGTACAATAAATAGTTGTTATAAAAATTACAAGCTCGCCATGTTAAACCCGGAGGTGTACAAATATTTATAGAGGTCATTGACATTCAAATTCATAATAATTAAATTAATGGAATTAAAAAAATAGAAATAATATAAAAAATGCCAATAAGAAAATCTATAAAATGTCAAAAGTAAAAATAAAAAATAATGTCAAAAGTAAAAATATAAAATAATGTCCAGATAAAACAAAAAATAAGATATATTATACGACAAAATAGTAAAATAATAATTAAAATAATACAAAAAATGTCACGTGGAATGTCAAATGGAATAGAATTTTATAACATACTAGCTGATGCCCGCGGCTTCACCCGCGTGGATGTCGTTCAAATTATATACTAAAACCTTCCTCTTGAATCACTCTATCTATTAAAAAAAACCGCATCAAAATCCGTTGCGTAGTTTTAAAGATTTAAGCATACAGACAAACAGACAAAAATAGCGACTTTGTTTTATACTATGTAAGGAAGGACTAGGTCAAATGAATGCCGAAGTCAAAAAACACAGTCATTACAATTTGTCTGAGAAAAATTCCGAAATGTTGTAATACGCTTTATTCAAGAGCAAAGATTTAAGTCTTTTTTTAAATAAGGATACATTTAATTCTTTAATTGAATTCGGTATCTGGTTGTAAATGATTGGCGCCATACAAAAAACACTTTTTTTTTCATTAATGCTGTGTTGGACCTTTAGTAGCACTAACCTGTGTTTGTGAAAAATTAGGAACACAGTTTGAAGGATTTAAATTATCTTTAGTAGCACTAACCTGTGTTGGAAATAATGTAGGAACACAGGGTTGAATAAAAACGTTTTTCGTGTCAATTAAATTGTGAACATTAGGTTTCGGCAGACACGGAACCGAAACCCTATTTAGTTTAAACCAGCATTTTCATTAGAAGTGTCAACATAATGTACATTAGAGCGATTATTGCTCGACACGTTACTTGAACTCGGTGCAGTTGCACTGGATAGTGTAGAGTTACGTGGATCGGTAGGCGAATTACTGTTATTGGCTTTTGCTTTAAGTTTACGACATTCGCTAATGACACGTTTCTTACAATAAGCACAAAATTTATTTGTATCAAAATTAGAGTTATGATATTGATTAATAATATTTTGCTCGTTATTATTAGCCGTATTAACGTGATATAATTTAGGCGAAGAGTGCTTATTTTTATTTTTATAACACTCGGAAGCGACATGGCCGCTCTTATTACATATTGTGCATTGTTTATTAGGACGAGTAGACAGTTTTGATAAATTATATAAGTTTTCTTCTTCAATAGCTGTAGTTATCGATTCTGACAAGGTCTTTGGATTTCTACATCGCACAATATGGGAAAAATTAGAGTTTAACCCTAACAAAAACGTATTAAGAGCCAAATCTTCCATAGCGGCTATACGACTTATGGATGTCAGCTTGTCGACTACAAGCTGACATCCATTATAGTTAAACAAGATTCAATGCGAATAGAAAATTGCATCACGTCTTCGGAAGGCAACTGTTTGCATTGTTGTAAATCTACTAATAAATGAGTGGAATGTTTTTTCTCTCCAAAAGTGGTTCTAAGGAACTGTTTAATTTCTGACCAACTATTGAATTGTTTTAAGCAACAAGCCAATTGAGCTTTACCTTCCAATTGCGAGATGACATATTTACATAAAACGTTCTGCTGTTCTGTAGTTGCTAGAGAAATCGCATTTTCGCAGTTTGTTAAAAACGCGGGCAATGACTCACGGTCCCCGTTAAAGGGTTTGATGAATTTTGTGAGGACAGAGAGCGTGATTTTGTCTGCCATTTTTACTTTTATTTTTGGTTCAAATTCTTTGCAAATTCTTCGGAAATATCCTTTTTTAGAGGCATTAAAATAATTATGATATAGTTATCGCATTAAAGCACTACAGAACATCAGAAACACAAAACACAAGAAAAATATGAAAGAAAAATAGTATACAAAAAATGGAATAAATCTATTTTAAAAGAGTTCTAGAAAAATATTAAAATTATTTTGAAAATTTTGAAAAATTCACTTCACTCTAATTAACTTGATCACTTTTTTAGGGAAAACTCACAGTAATAGGGATATGGCAGCAGTGCACGCGAACATTCTGGAAGGATGATGACACATACACGTAGTGGCGTGACCGTGGCGACTTGGCGATTCAGCGAATCGTATTGCAGGTCGATGACACGACACGTTGCGTTCAGCAGGCACGCGGTGCGACCACGTTGCTGATGAAGTGATGACGGATGATGGATGGTGTGCGATTGGAGGACTACTCACCGAAAGGACTGCTAAGCCACGGAGCCAACAAATAATATGGTGCAGACGGGTGGCAACGAATCGCGACGCCTACACCTATAGATCCCAGCACTCCACGATTTTTCCTGAGATCCCACTTCTGACACCAATTTGTTAAGATGGCGCTCCGTGGGTCCTTTTAATTGAAACACTGTATTTACTACTACACTGAATTTATTTTTAATTACACACCAAAATTACATGAGTCGGAAAAAATATGTGGTAAGAATGAATTTTGTAGGTTGACTGCCGCTGCTTGCATGGCGAGCAGTTTTATATAATACACAAATTCCCAAATCAGCTAATTTGCTATTTGGACTTTAGAATTTATTTATAACATTACGCACAAATATAAGAACTGAAACGTTTACTCAAAACGCATAGCCCGTTCTCGGGTGTCAACTATATAAACATCGCACAGTGTTTTATTATATGAAGCCCGATTTTCGGACATCCCCTTTTTTTGCAAAACCTTACAGAAATGATCTTTTGAATGCAAGTTTTCGTATGATTTAGCTACCAAGTCTAGTTTCTGAGTGATAATTTTTTGAAAATCGCTATTTTTGCACCCTGGTATTAAGAAAAACATTAATTACGCTTAAACTATGTGTGTGTTTTTTTTTTTAATTTCTTCTGAGTTCCATGGATTTGGGATGTCAAAATAATTTTACTAACTAGTAGGTAGGTATATAATGTGTGTCTTTTTAATTATTTCTTTGTACCTATGTCTCGAAAAAAAACATGGATTTTTAATTAAATCTATCAATCAAAAAATAACACGCATGTTTATTGAACACTTCCTATTCAATTCACAAAGTATTTTATTTGTTTTAAAAGTATATTTACGATCACAAAACTAAATAGAAACACAAATTAGGTAAATGTAATTAAAATACTGGAGGCGGGCAGCCCCATTGCATGTTTACCTACCGCGCGGCTGTAGGCATTTATTTCAAGGATACGGCCGAGTCCACCATTCATTCATTACTAGCTGATGCCCGCGGCTTCGCCCGCGTGGATGTCGTTCAAATTATATACTAAAACCTTCCTCTTGAATCACTCTATCTATTAAAAAAAACCGCATCAAAATCCGTTGCGTAAAATAGCGACTTTGTTTTATACTATGTAAGGAAGGATGATCAGCACGAGAGTTGAGTTGTACGGTGCGACCACACCGTGACGTAACTTTGTGTGGGAGGCTAGTCATCGCATATAGGGTTGCCAACTTTTATAAGAAAAGATAGAGTATTTTTGATTTCTAAGGAGGAAAATAAAGAGTACGGACTTCCAAAAAAGAGTATTTATTTAATATATTTAAAAACGTATTTTGTTGTACTTTTTGCAGCACATAACAATTTTTCTTTGTTTTTAAAATAATTGTGTGACTCCAAACATTCTAACTCTAAATTCATATTTATGTAGGTATGTATGTACACACGGCTACACATCAAGCTTATACATTTCCAGTTTATGCTGGTCTCGCATTGTATAAGATTTCGGTACGGTGTGAGATCAGCGTAAACTGGAAACGTATAGCTTGATGTGTAGCCGTGTGTACTTAGATCGAGAGCTCATTTTTAATAAATTCGTCAGGACATTTTTTTTAAATAAATTGCCATTTTCTGCAGTGGACTTTTTACGTAAAATCTATAATTATGTTATTTTACAATTCACCTTGGAGTTCTTTTAAAATTATAACTTCTGAATATAAACTGTCCATGTGGATGTTTAGTCTTCGTAAATTAAGTTTTCCTTCTATAATTTGTTCGAAATGATTAAATTCAATATTAGTTTCTTTTTTCTTTTTTTAAGCCACATTCAGCTACGTCCGAATGTGGCTTGGGGAATTGGGGATACCAACATATTAACAGTAAATGGTCTATTTTTTTGGTTATGATAGTGGGATTGCATAATATTACATAACTAGCACTAGTATAGTAAACATTGTGTAGGTAAAAAAGAGTATTTTAGCATACTCTATTAGTCTTGTAGATTATAGAGTACGCCTACATGATATAGAGTACAATACTCTATTTTAGAGTACGGTTGGCAACCCTACGCATACCTACCTAGGATACTGCGCGCTCACACCTATATAAGGCCGCAATTTGATTCAATTTGTCATTACAGTCATAATCGGTCGCGATGTTACACGTAATTAAAAATCCTTTAAGTGATTTTCTCAAAGCTTATTCGGTTCACATAGATGATTATGTGTTCCGATTACATTATAAAGCGACTCTCACTTTGCTATCAGTGTTTTCTATCCTCGTGGCTCCTGGATCGATCTTCGGCGAGCCGGTTGATTGTCTGTTCCAAGATTTTGCGTACAGGGCACTTAACACGTGGTGTTACGTGCACTCAACTTTCACTGTGATTAAACCTGCTGATGCTGATCTGGACCGAACGAAACCGTTTGCAGTTTTCTTAAGACAAACGAAAGAAGATAAGTTGAAGTTTCACGATTACTACAGATAGGTATGTGTGTATTTCTTTGACCGTTCAAGCAATTTGTTTTTACATCCCTCATCACATTTGGAAATTTTTGGAAGGTGGTTACATGAAGAAGCTGGTCATCGGACTCGATTCTCCAGTTGTAAGCAGAGAGTGCATCAAAAATGTGAAAATTTTAGTGGACTATCTTCAAAAAACATTCCATACACACAATCATTACTTTTACAAATATTTTTTATGTGAATTCATGAATTTTGTTAACATTGTTGCACAAATAGTGTTCATGAATGTTTTCCTTGGAAAAGATTTCGCATTCTACGGTTTCGATGTGTTAAAGTTCAACCAATACGCAGATGGAACAATGAGCGATCCGGCGATGCATCTGTTTCCAACGAGAAGTAAGTGTTTATATTACAAATACTCTTTCGGTAACTTAAGGCCTGTCGTAGGAATTTGTGTCCTATCACAAAATGCAATTAACGCTAAGATCTATTGTTTTCTGTGGTTCTGGTTCCACATAATCGCGATCATAAGTGCAATTATGGTTTTATATCGCATAGTTATAATGTTTCCATCAATCAGATTGTACGTAATTCGACCGTTGAGCCGTATGAGCAGTCCGAACGATATTTATGTTGTTAACAAAAAATTTAACATAGGAGATTGGTTTCTGTTGAATGTTCTTCAGAAAAATGTTAGCCCGGAGGTTTATAAAGAACTTATTATTCGCATAGCCGAACGTATCAACTGTGGCATATCGAACGTTTAAAATCATTTTCCATGTATTTCTTGTATTGTAACCGTGTATAATTTTTCAATGCATGTATCAACGAATAGTTATTCTGTGTGTTTAACGATGTTTTTATATTTTTATATGTGTGTTAATTTAGTATTGATGTAGAAATAAGAATATTTACTTTATATACACTAGCGGCTTTATAGTTATTCATGTAAAAGATGCATTATAATCGTATTTAATATTTTTATAAATTTTGTAAAAAGAGGCGCATTTTTAATTTCACGAATATCCTTTTACAGCAGCTCAAACTCGTAACAGAATCCTCTTCACAGCACGACCAAATATCTAATCTTGACTCACTTCGATGTGCACACAAAACATTGATAGTGTAATAATTATATCAGCTGTACCTACTTTAGGTAGGAGAGGGGTCACATAGAATCTGTTCCAAGTATAGATCTCATAACTCATAACACTAACTTGATGCTGTTGCATCAAGTTAGTATATAAACTGTTGGGGGTTTTTTTATCCAGAATTATTGAAAGAAAAGGCTTCCAACGATTTTAGAGCTGTATTCCGTGCAAAACCAAATTGAAGAAGACAAAAAATCAAAAAGTAACTAAATAGTATAAATTAATAATTACTATCTAAATGTTCTTGCAATGAGGCGTAGATGAGCAGTCACACTGCGCACCGAGTAGTCACACATTAAATTTTACGTAGGCGTTTAACAAAAATCCTTAATATTCTTTGGGGGATGTGAGGAACAGGGTGTGAAGCTCCTCATCCCCCGTTGAAAAGGGAGGATCCTCCGACCGGACGGGTGTTGTGTCCGGTGGGCTAACTGCTCGACAGTTGTAAGTCGGGAACTCCTATATAGGCTTATGTCGCGGATAATGTTGATAGCGCGATGTAGGAACTTCTGTCGATCGTTTGTTAGTACGCAGGTGTTGCGATAGATGTCGCTAGTCGCCACATCACTCCCCTCCGAGACCGGAGGTAGAAAGCAGGTTAAGTCTTGGCGCTTGTCGGTCAGTGGAAGGTTCCAGTGAGTCGGAGCCGGGTGCCGCATAGTTCACGGTGAGTCGGAACTGTCTGCGGTAGCAGACTTCTACTGACTAAAAACCACCCATGTTTCTTCTTAGCCCTTTATGTCGAGGCCGCGGTATCTTGCATCGGTTGGACTTCTCTTACTAACTTAGTATTCTGAATACGGTAGTCCGTAGTTTATAATGTGTAAATGCATTTCTATAAATTATATTTAAAGGGTAAGTAGGGTGATTAGTCCGTTGTTTGTACGACATAACCTCTAAAACTTTAAACAGGAATATCTTTAATTCTGGCGTAGCAGAGCAAGTTCATTTTTACTCGTTTCCGCTCGACTCTTTGTTGGTGTTGGTGGAAACACACACGTAAGCAGTTTTCTATTAATAATAATAATAATAATAATAATATTCCACAACTATCACACAACGCCATCTAGTCCCAAGCTAAGCAGAGCTTGTGTTATGGGTACTAGACAACTGAGAAACTACTCTGCAACTGCTCTGGAACTGCTCTGTTCTATTGCGAGGTAGGTAAAAGAAGTCATTAATGGGTCCGCTCAGCTTGCGACCGACACCGGGCTTTAACATTCTGATAACGTCCGTAGTTTATTTTGTATTCCATTAGTCCATTGTTAATACAACATAACCTCTAAACTACTATATCATACTACATCATAAACGGGATATTTACCATGTTTAATTTTTGTTTCGAGTTCCCGATATTTCGGCGTTGTTACAAGCACCATGATCACGGATAAACTGAAGTCATTGCGGGTGGATGTTTATGTAAATATTCCGTTTATGATATTAATAGTAGTGTCAGTGACCATGTCAGTTTAAAAACTTATATAACCTCTAAAACTTTAAACAGGAATATCTTTAATTCTGGCGTACCTATAAAAGTATAACTGAAGACAAAATTGTTCAGGAATTTAAACTCTATACAAATATATTTTTTCCATAGGCTGACGCAAAAAAAAAATGTCAACAAAAATTTGTTCGAGCGTTCGCCACTGTTCTTTATTAAATTAAAAGCGGTTCGCGTTCCAGGCTTTTCTTGAATTTTTTTTTATATAGTTGTGAGTTTCATTGGCGATCTACAGCATATATTTTTATTAGATTTTTCACCGTCTTAGTTTAAAAGTTAGAGGGGGTGGGGATACATTTTTGCACTTTGGAAGTGTCTATCTTTCAAACGATTGACTTTGAGAAGAAATGGTTTTAGTAACCTTAGTGTCATTTTAAAAGACCTATCAATAGACACCACTCTCAAGCAGGTTCCACGAAAAAAAAAAAATTAAAATATATTTTCTTTCTTTATCGGTGAATAACTTTTTTCCCCCATTATTCACATATTTACTGTCATACAATAAAATGATGTATTTTTAACGCTCTTTCATTTGATACATAGGAGAAAGTATAACAAGGAAAGGGACGGGGTCTATACAAATATGCCCCTTCTTCTTTTAATATCTTTTAAGTCTTAAAAAAGCAAATAAATTAAATTAAAGTAAATATTATAAAATAACAAATTCTCTCTATGAACTTGTTATTGTGTTTGGCTGTATGGCTCATTTTCTTTGCCTTAATAAAGATACATTTACAAGCACCGTATGCAATTTGTGATGCATCACTAAATATGTGTAGGTCTATATCTTTATACGAATCACAAAGTATAATCCGTGGAATACTCAATGTATTCAACAATGGTAAATCACGTATAATATTCGACCAAATTATTGATATATCAGATGGCAACTGATCGTCCCATCCCAATTTAAGTACCCAAAGCTTTTGCATAATTATTTTCATGACAATAATATAAGGGGCCAATAGACCTAGCGGATCAAAAATCTGAGAAATTGCAGAAAGTACACCGCGTTTTGTCATTACAGTAGTAATATTAGGATTAATTGAATAGCATAACACGTCGGGCTCTGTATGCCAGCTCAGACCCAACGTTTTACAGGGTTCTATTGAACCAATGTTTAAATTTAACGAAGAATGATTTGTATTATCAGATACTACTTGAGAATTATTTGATTTCCATTTACGTAACCGGCATACCAGCCGAAGCCAGCTCAGCGGTTACCTTATGGCGTATATTTATGACCTCATTAATTGTATCCCCTCCAGAAAGCAAGTCATCGACATAAAAATCATGTTTTATGATCCCAGCAATCTTTTTATCAGTGCAATCAAGCTCTACCTGTCTAAGAAACCTAGTGGCAAGATACGGTGCGCTAGCAGTACCGTATGTGACTGTATTTAACTGGTATGCTTCCATAGGCTTAGAGGGATCATCCCGCCATAGGATCTGCTGTAGATGTCTGTCATCTGGATGTACTACGACCTGACGGTATATTTTCTCCACATCTGCGGAGAGAACATTTATATTTCCTAAACCGAAGAAGAATTGACACCAAGTCATCTTGTACGGTAGGTCCTATCATTTGTAACTGATTAAATGATACTCCTGAGGTGGTGGGACTACTAGCATTGTACACCACTCTCAGTTTTGTAGTTAAACTACTTTCACGCACCACGTCATGATGAGGTATAAAATATGCAACCTTTTGTGAATCAGGTAAACATTTAGACATATTTTTTAACTCAACATATTCTTTCATAAAGTCATAATAACTTTCTTTAAATGATAGTTGACCCTTAAACCTGCGCTCCAATGAAAGCAGACAGTGCTTAGCTCTGTTTACAGAGTCACCTAAGTTATGATGTGATTGTTTTAAAGGTATTCTTACACAGAAACGGCCGTCCTTGAGACGCGTTGTGTTTTGAATAAAATGATCTTCACACATTTTCTCCTCTTGAGAATATACTGATGACTGATGGCTAACTTCCTCAAACTGCCAAAAACGCATTAAAAGGTTTTGAATGTCATCAGTACTTGAGGTATCTTCTGAAATAATAGTTTTGGGACTATTAATGTTTGTCAAATCACAAAGTAGAGGAAGCGAACACGGAACTTGACCACTATTTAGCATAGGGCGTGAACCTATCCAACCAAGTCTAGTTTCATATATATGGAAGAGGACTCTAACATAAGGCTAGGCAGATGATGATGACTAGTTGAAACACACTCACAGTACAGCAAAAACGCTTGCATAGTACAGGAGTTGAGTTCTGTTGTTGTAACTTAGATGTGAAGTAACTTACATGGGATGATGGCCGTTGGTCATATGCTCCACACCTTCGGGGATGTTTGGCGGCGGAGGCATAACTGGAAACAAATAAATTTATGTTTAAACGAGAATGGCTACATAGAGTAAGAGAAGACTAATACTCGTAGCTAGAACTCTACAAACCCCTTTCTAGCCATATCACCTTTCACACAGTTCATTCCTCATTAGTCGCGCCTCGCGAGGCAATCGCGCGAGTCAATTCATGCGGTCGGTCAGGAAACACAGGACGTGCCTCGCCGGAGGAAAACGAAAAAAAACATCGGCATATGCCCGAGGCTGCGCACTCAACGAGTACGCGGCTATTGGCTCAAAAAAATTAATTTACACCCACTGTATCTATGGCCAAAAGAAAAAAAGTTTATTGTTTTCAAAACTGTTCACGGTGTACAGAGGTAGGAATTAAAGGATAATATTTTTCGAAACTGATTTTTTTAGGGAATCGTATCTCGGTAACAGTGGATAAAACTCGCCGTAGGGTAACTCAATCTGATACCGTGTTAAGGTGAAAGGTATGGAATACGAAGACACGCTGCTCCGAACCCAAATAAGTCCTGGTAAAGGCTGGAGAATGACGTTAAAAACGTGGAAAAAGTCGATGCGGAATTCTAGACAGGGATTGCTGGTTTGGGCGCAGAACGTCAGAAACGCAAAATGACAGATTAGCAAATTGTCAGAAACGCATAATGCCAGGTGTCGCAATATGACAAGATCTGATAATGACAGATTCACAGAATGTCAGATTCGCAGAATGACAGATTCGCAGAATGCCAGATTCGCAGAATGACAGATTCGCAAAATGCCAGATTCGCAGAATGCCAGATTTGGCGCGAGGACTTAGAAAATTTTCGTGAAAAATCGTTTTTTTTTTTCGGAAATTCCTCTTTTTTACAGTTTCAGGTTGACCTTGACTATTTACATTATTTGGGTTCTGAGAACCATGGTCCTACGACGCACCGTTTCCGAGTTATGGTCCTACGAATTTTACTTCGTTTTATCTAGAACACTATATTTCCAAAATTGTAGCTCGGATGAAAATCTTTTACGGAAAAAAATTTTTGCTCTAGTCGAACACTATGACATGGTGAAAAAAACCCGCAAAAAAGAGAAAAAAAAATTGGAAAAAAATTCTAAGTGTCGGTCGATCTTTTAACTTGTCGTGTATCCTAGGGCGCAGGACTTGGTAAAATTTTCAGAGGTTTTATTTTTTCAGATTTCAACTATTTTTATTACAGCATCTTATTAACCTTGTCCATAGAAACAATTTAAGCTCTGAGACATATTATGGTCCTACGACGCACCATTTTGGAAATAAAGAGTGTTCTAGATTTACAAATTATGTAATTTGTTGTCAGTGAGAAAATTGTACATCCTTCTTATCATCATCAAAACGCACAAAGAGTTAGTCTATGATCCTAAAATACTAAATAAGCGAAAGAAATACTGTATTGTCAACGTTCCCGCAACTAAAACTGAATTTGCCAGCAGACAATATAAAAAACGCTCAGCCTATTTATATAATAAAATTAATAAACTAATATATATTTATGACAAAACAAAATTTGAATGTAAAAAGAAGTTAATAATATGGCTACAGAATTTAAATTATGACGACACAGAGTTACTTCTGAAACGTGTGACCTAATAATAAATTAATTTAGAGTTATGTTTATTAACCACCCATGTATTCGAACACTCAAAATCTGCCTTTGTCACACATACACACACACATGCACACACCCACTCACATGCGTACACACCCACTCACATGCACACACACCCACTCACATGCACACACACCCACTCACATGCACACACATCACTCACATACATACACACACACACAAAATTGTATTTTAGTAGATTAGTTTTTTTTTTTTTTTTTTTCTCTCTTTCTGTTATTTGCTTATTTGTATCAACATTTTGTAAGGGAAGAGCGGAGCCTTCAACTACAGGCATTTTTTATGCCTAAATGAAGACTCCTCGATAAGCAATTTGAGCTAAAATGATACGTAATAAACATATTTTATATTTTATTTTATTATTTTTTTTTAGATAAAACGAACTAAAATTCGTAGGACCATAACTCGGAAACGGTGTGTCGTAGGACCATGGTTCTCAGAACCTAAATAAGTTCTATGGTTAAGGTCAACTCAAAACTGCAACCGAAAAATCAGATTTCCCAAAAAAAAAAAACAGGAAAATTGGCTGTTGAAAATATTTTTTTTTATTACAAATTTTAATTTTTGTATTTTCTTTGCTGCTCATAGTGCCTCTAAGCGTATACCCCAACTCCTAAAAATCCGAAGAAGAAACATGGGTGGTTTCTAGTCAGTAGAAGTCTGACACTCCCTTTCGCTCTGCCCAAAAGCGGGGGGCGGGGGTCATTTGGTGATTTTTCACCAACAGGGGAAAAAAAAAAATCTGTCGTTTTGCATATCTGTCATATTGCGAACCTGACATTTTGCGAATCTGTCATTTTGCGTTTCTGTCATTTTGCGTTTCTGACCATTTGAGAAAAAGTCCCAAGCTAAGCAGAGCTTGTGTTATGGGTACTAGACAACTGATAAACATACTTATATATTTCTAAATACATACATATTATAGATAAATTACACCCAGACACAGAACAAATGATCGTGCTCATCACACAAACATTTGTCCTGGGTGGGAATCGAACCCACGACCTCCGGCATAGCAGTTAGGGTCACTAACCACTAGACCAACAGGCCAGTCAGTCACTTTACCGATGGTGTGTATAAATGGAGCGGACTTTCTGATTTTTTTCATGGTGGTTGTCATTAAAAAGCCAAATTAATGGCCAAACTGCAGACTTAGTGACACAGCTTCACACTGCAGTTGCTTCAAGTGCCGGAATTGAAAGACTGTTTTCAACATTTGGATTTATTCATTCTGATGTACGAAACAAACTTGGTAACGAGAATAGCCGCAAAACTTGTCACAGTTTTTAAATATTTAAATAAAAAATAATAAATGTTGTCTAATCTGCTTTAATGAACGAATATGATTGTAGGTGGTCGTTTTCGACAAACTAACTAAACTAAAATATTGCTTGATTAATGATTTTAAATAGGTATTAAAAATTGTACATGTTTAAATGTCAAGTTAAACAGCCACTTTCATTATTTTATAAAAAATGTTTAAAGTTGATTAAATAAAAAAAATAAGGAAATAAATAAGTAGTACCTACCTACTCATTTATTTTTGCAATTAAAATTGGTTTTAAACCCTGTTTTTTTATAATGTTTTAAACAATGTTTTCAAACACCTATTAAAAAACGATGTTTTATTTTAACCTGTTTTAAACACTGTTTAAAACACATGTTTTAAACATGCCAACCCTGGCTGTACCTGACTCGATACTGACCAGATCTGAGTTTCTGTATTACTACCTATTGTAAATACCTACTGTGTAATAAAAGTATCTGTAATTCGACTTGAACCTGAACTTTATCATGGAACCAGTACCAAGAAACAATATCGATGATAACCCTGCTATCGTTACGCCCACGCTCCCGCCATCATATATATCACTAGCTGATTGCCCCGGCTTCTCGCGTAGATGTTGGAACTTGACAAATTATATACTAAAACTTTCCTCGAGAATCACTCTTTACTTTGGTGAAAACAGCATGAAAATCGGTTTTTGGGTTTTTCGCGAACAGAAAGACGCGGCGGTGGTTTTTGTTTTTAACCGACTTCTAAAAAAAGAAGGAGGTTCTCAATTCGGATGTTTGTATTTTTTTTTATGTTTGTTCAGGCATAACTCCGTCACTTGCTAAACGATTTGAAAAATTCTTTTTTGTTGGAAAAAAAGATTTTTTTATCGAAATCGGACAAGCGGTTTTTGAAAAATCAACAAAACTCAAAAAAAACTACATTGTCCACATTGACCCATGAACATGTGAACCACTAAAAAGTGAAAAATAAAAACTTTTTAACAAAAAATAAAACCGACTTCAAAAAAAAAGTGAAAAATAAACTTTAGAAGACAAATCAGTTTCTGAAGTCGGTGGCAAAAAAATGAAATCAAACAAACAAAAGTCACCAAAGTCACTTTAATAAGGATTTTTGCTTGGATATCTTTGGTTAGATGTACTGAACGCTGTGTTAAAAGTTGTCCATCTATTTTAATGAGACCTTCTATAGAACGATGCTCTTCGATCCTTACAGTCATGCACGGTACGATCCAGAAGGCTTTTTGAATTTTGGTAGCCTTTGAACATTTACTGATCAATGTTGCTTAAGTTGCGACAGTGTTAACTTCAAACAACGTGATTACTAACACGAGACGTCGCGTTGAAGTTTTGCTTGATAACATAACATCATGCCTCTAACCCCCGAAGGGTTAGGCTGAGGTGTACGTAATACTTCACCAACGATTCTCCGGTTATGTTAAAGTCTCAAGTAATCAGTCTTCTACAGACTGTACTTCGGAGAGTGTGCGCAAGAGCTCCACGAGCTGATCCCACCATCTCCCTTCTTCCATCGGGAGACTAGATGTACTGCAGGGTTCGAATGTGTGGACATTCCACACATTCGAACGAAGCGCTTTGCTGGGTCCTTTATTATGCGCACAGCCAAGGAGTGGAACACCCTGCCTGCGTCGGTTTTCCCGAGTAAATAGGCTTCTTCTGGGTAAGCTCGTTCCATCGTCGACCTCATCTCTACCCTTACGGCAAGATTGAGGTCAAGAGTAAGCCCATATAAAATAAAATAAAATAATAGGAGGTGAGCTATTGCCATCAACCGGGCACAAGTCTAGACTACGTGGTTTCTACTGAGAAATTCCTGATGGTAAACCCCAACCACACTTTGCCCGACCCGAGAAGCGAACCTATAGGACCTCATGCGCAGCAGTCGCGATTGAGTCCAATACACGAACGAGGCAGTATGATCCATACTGCCTGTATGATAAAGGCGTCTATTTGATTTTCAACGCATAGCTCAGCGGCAATAATACTTAATTACACGTATTTATGTGTCTCTTAGTCAAAACCAACACTCGGATCAAATCTAACAACAAAATATTTTTTTGTATTTAAAAATTAAATGTGACCGAGTTTGTTTAGATGTTTCCTCTCAGAGTAGACAAATAAAAAATACCAAATTCATCTAGTTGTACTACGTGTTACAAATAAATTAGGTTGAGGTCTGGAAATTTATAATGATTTCGGGAAAACCTGGGTGATGCTGTCACCGGAACGTGGATAGGCCGCTTATTCCTAGCATTGAATGAATTAATTTTCCTTACCTGTATAGTGGTGGCCATCCAAAATTGGCTGCGGCATCGGGTAAGCAGGGAAGGGAACACCAGGGGCCGGGTACGGCGAACCTGCGGTCGGCATCGCATTGTTGGTATGCGACCCGTGGTTAAAAACATACGAGCCGTTCACTCTAAACCTGAAACAATGTGGTTTGCGTTAGTGACATCCACGTTTACGATAGACGGATCTGTGTGCTGCGAATAACAGATTAGTAATTAGGGAATACAACAATAGGGGATCGGAAAAAAAAATCTAATTAGTCCGTCAGATAGATTTCCAAAAAATATTGAACATATATTTTTTTTTCACGTAAACAAAAAATGAAGACGATACAGTGCTTTGAAAACTCGTGTGACGTCACAAGTTAGTAGGTACATTTTTTACCTACAAGTGACGTTCAAGCCCCCACTCATTAATGATCTTTTAGGCGTTTTATCCTCGTAATTTTTATTAATTTGATAAAATAAAAAACACGTTTCCAATATTTTTCGATAATAATGTAACTGACGGACTAAACAAAATAATACTTTTTTGAATCGGACCGATCCTCTATTTTCGAGAGGAAATAGGCAATAGAGTATTTCACCAAAAAAAATCTAATTAATCCGTCTGTTAGATTATAGAAAAATATTGGATAAATAGGCCTATGTCCAGCAGTGGACGTCTTTTGGCTGAAATGATGATGATGATGATGATTGGATAAATACGTGCATTTTGTTTTATCAAATTAACAAAAAATGACGAAAATAAAACTAATAAAACGTGTCAAAGATCGAGTACGGGCTTGCGACGTCACTTTCTGGGCTAAAAACGTACTAGTCTGTGACTTCACACGACTTGACACAACTTTTCGAAGCACTGTATCGTCTTCATCTTTTGTTTACGTGAAAGAAGAATAAATATGTGCATTATTTTTTGGAAATCTATCTGATGGACTAATTAGATTTTTTTGGTGAAAACCCTATTATACAGTGCGATCAAATTATCTTGGCAGCTCTGAACATAGGCTTTGCGAAATTTTACGCATGTAAACTTGGGAATAAAACTGTTATTGCCAGATAAACCAATACTTAAACGATCAGAAAATATCTAATTTAAACAGTGAGAAATACAAATAAAATAAATATCATAACACTTTTATACATTCGTTGTAACAAAATGACCTGCACGAAGTTCGGAGCTGCCAAGATAATTTGATTGCACTGTAAGTACATAATAGCTGTCTGTTTATATTCGTTTTGTAAAAAAAAAGTAACATGAACACATTTGATTATATTTCCGGCCAGTAGATAGGATCTTCTTCCATCAGGTAAGGTGAAATAATTGTTATGGTACAAAGGAGTTCGCGTATCCATATGGATGTAGTCCACCTAAATCTAACGTGTCTGAACAAACTTACGTTTGCAGTCCTCCCAATACGAAATGTATAGAAGAATAATTATTGTCTTTCAACTGAAAATATAATTTGGTGCGCACAACCGATGTGGCATATCAACCTGGCCGCCATTTTGATTTTTTTTCGAAATCGCGGCCCACTATGAAAGTGGTATGTATGGATAGAGGACATATAGATGAACAAAAAATGACCAGCAACATGGTACCCAAAGTGTCACGTTACCGAGATATTTGAAGGTAAAGATCGACAATTGAGTACAACGACAATCGTTACAAATAGACTTATTACGTTTATAGGCGTTAAATTGTATCCAAATATTAGTTCCCAGGTTGATTATTATTATACGCACGATAAAATCGCATCGTATCGCAATTAAACGATATGTTAAGTCAAAGAATAGTTTTCTCGTGCTCCTAGTAGTATGTAATGTGTGTACTCTCTTTCAATAAACTGTAATAATAATAATCAACCCCTATAGTCACGTAAAAGTTATATTTTTGATGTGGTCATTGTACTCATATGTCGATATTTACCTTCAAATATCTCGATAATGTGACACTTTGGGGTATCATATTTCATGACATTTTTTGTTTGTCTAAATGTCCTCTATCCATACATACCACTTTCATCGTGGGCTGCGACTTTGAAAAAAAATCAAAATGGCGGAGGGTCGATAGTCGATATGCCAGCTCCCATACAAAAAAGTTCAAACCCCTTTAACATGTGAAATTAACAATCTTTCGACAATCCCGCCACACTTTTTCCAAACCACTGCAACTCCAGCCGTCAGAATCAATAGTGGCGACCACTAGAAAAAGATGAATACAAGAAGGAAAGAAAAAATATTTATTAAGTAGAACACACAAGAAACACATTTAAAAATATAAATTATTCATAAAACAGCGCTGATTTTCAATGAAATCGATGAAATATCTATTTCGCACAGATTTAAAATACTAACGCCCAAATACTCAAACGTCACTCAATTTTAAGTTGCACTTAATTCTCGTGCTGTCTTTGTTACTTAAACGCAGATCGAGTGACAGAGACAGCAGGAGTTTTGAGGGTTACTTATAATTGAGTGACGTTTGAGTATTTGGGCGTAAGACGAGAAAGTTTAACACTTTTAAAAAAGCCTTGTTTACACCAAAAGTACTTTATGGCACTTTTAATAAAACATTCTAATACATTGCACCCGTAAAAATTGCTTGTAGGGCTGTAGCACAGTATAAATATCATACAGTATTGTGACTCGGCCGTATCCTTGGAATAAATGCCTACAGCCGCGCGTTACGTAAACATGCAATAGGGCTGCCCGCTTCCAGTATTTTAATTACATTTGCCTAGTTTGTGTTTCTATTTAGTTTTGTGATCGTAAATATACTTTTTAAAACAAATAAAATACTTTGTGAATTGAATAGAAAGTGTTAAATAAACATGCGTGTTGTTTTTTGATTCATCATTCTCCTGCCCTTATAATTAATAGATTGATTTTGATAGATTGTTTTTTAATTAATAGATTTAATTAAAAAACCATGTTTGTTTTTCGGGACATAAAAGGAAATACTTATCCATTAAAGAGACGCACATTATATACCTACCTACTAGTTAGTAAAATTATTTTATAGTCTTATCTTTTAAAGTTAACAGGTATTTAAAAAAGTTATCGCTGGATGCGTTATTAACGAATTCATGCAACCAAAAACAGCACAATATATCGTACTCGTCATATTAAATATGTACTTGTTGTTAAAAACAACACACCGTCCGGCTCGTCACTGCGGCACAGTCGCGACTGTCTGCGTGTCGAGCGCGTACCGAAATCGAGGCGCGTAGGCATAGCTCGCACTTCGTCCGTCTGTATGAAGTCGGAATACTGTAGGATAATATTACCGTGGCTGTAGATATGCATTATGCAAAGCACGCGTTTACAAAAAGAGTAAGAAATGTTTTCTAAGCAACGGAAAACATGTTGATCGAACATGTTCAAGTTATCATCTTCCGGTCCTTGCCCCACGTTATTTAGGGACACATTTTTTCCTTTAATTTTCCCTGTCAAACGTCACGCTGTTATTTACTCCAGTTTCCTTCAAATCATTCCTCAAACAATCCATACATCTTTTCTTTGGTCTTCCTCTCCCTCTTCATCCATCAACATGCATATTACATTTTTAGTCACATACGATTTATTCCTCCTCATCACATGCCCATACAACGACAGTCGATTCCCTTTTAAATTTTCTGTAACTGGCGCAACTTTTAAACTTTGTTTATTATACCCATTCCTTTCTTATCCATCGAACAAAAATATTTTATCCTAGTACCTATTCACAAACATTATACATATTTTTGCAGTATACCGCCAACTTAAATAAAGTGAAAACAGTAACATTTTATAAAATACCCGCTAAGCGATGAAGTGGCATTGTTAATAACATGGAATTCTTGTAATACGAACACTATTTAACTTACTCGCCACACAACTTACGGAGAATATAATAACGATTAAAATAAAAACAATTACTTAAAAATAGTAATAAGCATACGCACCTACGTAGATCGAGCTGCGACAGCGGTCCTATATACCGCGACTTATTATTTGCATCCATCTAAACAACAAAGAAATCGCAAGGGTCTACAAATACGTAAAAAACTTTTAGCGGAATCTTTCAGCTTTATCGCAAATAATACGCCAACTTTAATAGACACTTAAACTCCATTATCAATTTGCAAGTATTTATTTAGACTAAGACATAAGTGTATCATGATTGTCTAAGTATTATTAATACTTACAATTATGTCCGGTAGGTACGAGCACGAGACGCGAAGCGCACAAGCGTTCAAGAGGACGTTTCGACGCGAACTGGGGTAGTGGGTACCCGGCTAATATTTACGAGTTAAACAGTCAGTGTCGTCTTGCATGTGAATATAGCGTTTAAAAGATCGCACACTGGCCATTTTATCCGGTTTGATTTGATTAATTAACTTGTTATATTTTTTGTGGCCTTTTTTTTTTGGGGGGTTGGAAATCATCAAATGACTCCATGACTCCTCCCAACCGAAATTGACAGTGTCATAGAAGAATTTCGATTATTTCACTTGTCGACAAAGAAATAAAAGTTGTCTGTTTCCAGTGTTTTTTTATTACCCCCCCCCCCCCCCCGCTCTTGGGCAGAGCGAAGGGGAGTGTAACCAAACCCATGTTCCTTCTTCGCCCTTGTGTCGGAGCCGCGTTAACCTTTCGATAATCCACAGCCCCGACGGGCTAGCTAACTACCCTCAATTACTGTTTTCGGTTTTTGTTGGACACTAAAATATATTGTTCAATACACTTCCTCGAAAACTAGCTCTTATTGCACTGCGATTAGGTTAGACAGGCAATGTATTTCGCACGCGTGCGTTTTCCTTATTTTTCCGCAACCAAGGGCGGGATAGAAAAGTACCACAGATAACTAAACCTTATACTAAGTTCAAATTGATTAAAACAGGCTATAGTCGACGGTGCTTTTAATCTATTTTTTAATTTCGACATTTTGATTTGCGTCTTTACAGCGTTAATATTTTTTGTATAATTAAATTCTGTAAAGAGAATACTATAAATAAACATGATTATTTTAAACAAACATTTACTTTTATGAACAAGTTAACATTTATTTGTGTTCTTAATTAAAAAATATTTACTTTAAATATTTTTTGCCGGTCAGTGTCAGGCTGTATGTTAAATAAAATAGGACTCGCGGCCGTAAAAAAAAATTACTTTACTGAGTAATAATGATTGAAATCACCAATACAATCCTTTTCTTATTTATTTGGCGGGTGGGAAATTATCAAGTAACCCCTCCCGCTCTTGGGCAGAGAGAAAACGAGTGTCAAACTTCTACTGACTAAAAACCACCCATGTTCTTTCTTAGCCCTTTGTGTCGAGACCGCGGTATCTCTTTCGAACAACCCGCAGCACCAATTCAACCTTCTCAGTTCATAAAGATTCCTCGAGAGACTATTTGATGAAAAAGGCATTCTGTTTTTCGATTGGAATTTCGCGGGCTACCTTGTCGCATTAACCTTTAACCAAAACGAAATAACAGAGACTGACAATAAAGACATTTTTTTTAAACGTTGCCCCACACTTGGAATTTCTCCTGTATCGTGGGTGCACAAATACCCAGACCCGAAACAACTATCTGTAGACCACACAAATATTTGTTCCGTGCGGGGATCCAACCCGCGACACGCAGCGCAGCAGTCCAATCGCTCAACCACTGCGCCAAGCGTGCCGTAAAGTCAATGCAGCGAGGTGTCAATAATGTCACCCGGGTGGTGTTTAGTGACGCTCTAGTGCCAGCCATGCTCGGTTACCCTCGATTGCAGTAGCAAACCCAAGGCTGGTAGGACGGTAGATGTTAATTACACACTGCACTATGATATTGCGTTTATGGTATACTGTTTACTTTGTAAACAGGAAAAAATGTCGGTAACGATGAGCAATGAAAACGGTTTATCTTATAGACGCAAAAGTGGCAATGAACGAATAAAGGGTAAATCGAGGGTGTAGAAACTACCGTAGGTCTTCTTAGAATCGTCTTCATCTGCCGAGACTTATTCCTACCATATTGTGGTTGGCTTCCAGTCTTATCTATATACCTTTGACATACCACTTATATTAAATTTATTTGCATGCCCATGTGACGGTAAAATATGGAGACTTTTATTATAAAACGAACGTACTTATTACCCATGTTTGCAAATCAATAAATGGTTTGATTTTCTTGTAAAAAAAGTCAAGCCCCAGTCAGCTTATAAAAAACGAGACCGTCAATGAATACACTGGATTAGGGGGGGGGGGGACTTGAAAGGGTTCACAGACAAAAGACAGATTACACGTGAACAGTGACCTTCAATCTTCGACCAAGGGTTAAGAATAAAAATCACGTTGGTGCACGGAAGGGCAGATTGCGAAATTCTAATATTCTTAGGGTTTCAACAAATTCCTGTTCTTCAATATTCGGTTGTACGGTCAGCAATACAAGTAGCTTAACAATTCGGAATTTTATTTATTTGATAAACAAGACTCCAGCTAATAATTTTAATTATTCAGACGATTATTCTTTAAAATATTCCTTCCTCTTTAATAACTTTTGTAACATAGTAATAAGTTTTTAATAAACAAAACCTGTTTTGAAACTTTTAGTAGTGTTGGGCTACTTCTGATGTAGTCTAGTCAACAAGTGCTTTTTTGATGAACTTTTTTCAGCAGTCTCCGAAAATTATGATTGAGGTGTCATTCGATTCGGAATGGCATCCAGATGATTTTCGAAAATAAATTAAGTTCCGCTTGCAAAAATTGCAAAAGTTATTAACAATTAACTAAAAAATAAAAAATGGGTTTAGTTTTTTGCAAATATCTCAAAATTGAATTACATTTTTTTAAATTTGAAAAACGATTCAATAAGAGGAGAAAATTTCCTAAAGAATGTTCTAACTCCCGGAATTGTAGGACGAATATAAATAACTTTCCCATCCGGTTGAAAATACGCCCGAAAACGCGAACTCCGGCTTGCGCAAGCTACGCTCCATTCGGACCTTTCATGACTAAATATTATTTCAACTTATTAAATAAGAAAAATAAACATTGAAAAAATTCAGATGCCTGCAGGATTGATCATTATACAATAATCAGTGGTCCAAAAGTTTTTATCGCGAATTTTCAATAAGTTATCCATTAGTTAATTAACAGTTTTTTATAGCACGAACATTAACATTGCAAGTGCGATAATAGGGGATCGACTGAAAAATATGATTCTGTTTAGTCCGTCAGTTAGATTATCGAAAAATATTGGAAACGTGTTTTTTTTTTTTATCAAATCAATAAAAATTGACGAAGCTATAGCGCGTCAAAGATCATGGAGTGGGGCTTGAAACGTCACTTGAAGCTTCTAGATTAAGCATCAGGAACAAAACTAAGTCGCTCAAGTGGCCACGTTTGCACACACGTAAACATCTACATAGCATCTTAGAAAAAAGTTCAATATTATTAACAACTTCAGATGATTATAAACCTTAACACTTAAACATAACGTTTAATTATCATTGTAAAGTATATTAATTTAAGCCCTTTCATCGGAGAAAGATTAGAAGCAAAACATTTTAAATGTCGCTCCAAAGTAAAAAGTCATCAGTACAAAAATATTCATTCTAAAATGAAACTTAAACTCTAAGCAATACGGTTAAAAGCATTTTGTGTACAATGTCGTGCTTATTCTATTGCGGAACTAGCGTTCCCTGTTCAAGAACATGATACAATAGTTGGTGCGTTGTAGCAAACATTGGCCAAACAATTATAATATTCGCTGATTTAATTATATTTACAGTTTAATTACGTTTAAATATTATGAAAAAGCACATAATGATATTAAATTACCGAAAAAAAGATATTCCTTCCAAAACCTTGGTGTTACGGTGGTTATTTACGCAGTTTTTGAACGCATACTGCGGTATTTTGACGTCTTAATGTTGGCTATGATTGGACCATACTGATTTGAAATAAGACCACAAATACGTTTGTGGTCTTATATTTCGGGCCGTTTTTACAGCGCTTATCGGGAATCTAGTACATTATTGATCGAAGACTTGAAGGTACAAAATGTACTATCATATGACGTCACGCGAGTTTTCGAAGCACTGTATCGTCTTCATTTTTTGTTTACGTGAAAAAAGAAAAAATATGTGGTCAATATTTTTTGGAAATCTATCTGACGGACTAATTAGTTTTTTTTTGTCCGATCCCCTATTGTTGAACTGTTAATCTGAGATTTTATTTCTTTCGTGGAGCTATTTTTCAAAGGTCTTAAAATAGAAAACAAGAAATCATTTTTTCAATTTTTATTTTTCTTATTTAATATGTTTAAATAATATTTAGTCATGAAAGGTCCGAATGGAGCGTAGCTTGCGCAAGCCGGAATACGCGTTTTCGGGCGTATTTTCAACCGGATGGGAAAGTTATTTATATTGGTCCTACAATTCCGGGAGTTAAAACATTCTTTAGGAAATTTTCTCTTCTTTTTTCAAATTTGAAAAAAATTAATTCGATTTTGAGATATTTGCAAAAAACTAAACCCGTTTTTAATTTTTTAGTTAATTGTTAATAACTTTTGCAATTTTTGCAAGCGGAACTTAATTTTTTTTCGGGATGCTATTCCGAATCGAATGACACCTCAATCATAATTTTCGGAGACTGCTGAAAAAAGTTGATCAAAAAGGCACTTGTTGCCTAGACTATACTTAGTTTGATGTACATAATACATGGTTGACGACTACGTGAAGGGTTCGTTTACACCCTGTATACCGAAATAAAAGGAAAACTTCTCACAGCTCTTATCACAGCTAAGTAGGCTTTACAAGTTTACGAGTACTAGTCGACCAACTTATAAAATGTACTTGTTTAATTTTTTTTACTATACATGATGTATGGGAGCACTGGTCTTAAAACTGCAAACGTTATTACCCGACTACGGCGAAGCCAAAAGGAAGGGTAATGATTTTGGCAGTCTATGTATGTATGTATGTATGTACGTTCCACCGTAGCGCCTAAACTACTGAACGGATTTTAATAAATTAGGTGTCAATAGATTCGTAAGAATAGCCCGGGTGACATAGGCTATATAAATTTTATAAATTCTTTTCATGACGGAATTCAAATGTCAAAAACTTACCTCAAAAAATATTAAATTGAGATAATCATAGCAAGTTTGGTATCAAATGAAAGGTATTGGCGAGCACATTACAAATAATTATGTATTATATTGTAGTTTAAGTACACACAAAAATAAAATTCAAATAAAAAAAATAAGTTCAAAAATCTAAAACCCGATTATGTACTAACAAAATCGCGGTCTTAAAAGTAGAAAACAAGAAAATAATTCTTGTCTGATATTCTTCGTAGTCGCATGCCACCTTGCTAATGGCAATTAGCAGCTGACTTCTGTATCAATGAGAACGCCATGAAGGAGCATCAGGTATCAGTGGCATGCGACTACGAAGAATATCAGACAAGGATTATTATCTTGTTTTCTACTTTTAAGACCGCGATTTTGTTAGTACCTAGTCGGGTTTTAGATTTTTGAACTTATTTTTTTTATTTTTACAATAAAAATCATCGTTCGGAGGCAGGTAGGCAGGGTGGTTAATTAGTTTATAGTCGGCGCCAACTAACTCTGGACTAAAGGTCGTTGACACCCGTCCACTAATGTACTCCAGTATTTCAAAACGATACCAAAACATGTTAAGGAAGTGTCGTTAACACGAGGAAAACAGACGTATCGCGGTAAGGGGCGTTTTTGACACGTACACCGGGCATGAGTTGCAAACCTTTTGGCCAACCAAAACCATATTCAGTCGAATTTCAGTCGTTCAAAATCTTTTTAGACCACACACTAGGAATTTCTCCTGTATCGTGGGTGCGTTTACAAACTTTTAAACTCACATACACAAATACCCAGACCCGGAACAACTATCTGGTAGGCCCTACATACCTTACATATTTTTTCTTTTTCTCGAAAAAGAAAAAAAAACACGAGAATTATTTTTGAAATAAAAACAAAATCCATACTTAATCATTTTTCATATTTACGTATTTCATACTTATTTCCTTGTGGACATGTGTTTGGTATTATGAAACTCAACCGGAGCAGTATTAGCGACAGTTTTGAATGACAAACGATCGCAAAACGAAATTTTGAATTTTTTTTGGTACAAGTCGGATCAATGACCTTTAGTCCAGAGTTAGTTGGCGCCGACTATAGTAAGTTCACATATTTTGATGGGCAACTACGGAACCCTACATTGTGAGTGCTCCGACATGCACTTGGTCAGTTTTTATTTCTGTTTGTATAACATTTCCGACATAAACAGTTCGTTTGAGGATTTTTTTGAAATACTTCCAAGGGGAATGTAGTTACGAAAAAATTAAGTAGAATACGTGATCGGACATAACTGCCCCACACAGGGACATTTAATGATTCCTTATGCAATCACTTAGTAATTAGGATTTTGACACTATTTTGAAGGTTTTGTATGTCAAAACTTTACTAAGTGACGGCTTAAATAATCATTATAAATATCTCTGTGTACGGCAGTCAGTGTTTTATCTTTGAAACGATTTGTATCATTAGGGTAGTTAATAAGTATTATTTAATTTAATTAAATAAAAATTACTTGAATATAACACAGCTATTGACATTGATTGTCGCTAAGAAGGGGAGGTGACAAGGAAGTTCATCATCATCTCCCTGCTACAGATCTACGTTACTTGGGATCTACGCAACAGGGTTTAAGCAAGCTTTTATTAAGACCTGATCACACCTTATCCGGTGCGATCAGGTTCCATTATTTCACGTGATCCGGTGTCGGTCTGTCAGCTGTCTGTCTACATTCAAATCTTGAAACTGTATTTTGAACCATTTCTGCACAATCGATTGAGTGGATATTAAAGGGGAAAAGACCAAGTACGGGACAAGTTTTTAAGACAACATTTTTTATAAATTCCTTTTATTTCTGCTTTTTGAATGCCATTACGCCTGATGGAAAGCTATGAATGAATTAGTATATGATGGCTATTTACTCTTGTCCTGAAGGCAGACGAGTTAAATGTGGAATGGAACACAGACGCCGGCAGAAAACTCCACACTTTGCCAATCTTGTTTTTTCGTTTGCATTCATTTAAAGGATTATTTGTTTTTTTCTCACTTGTCAACTATTATTAATATCTTATTCACACAATTTTACCTCTATTACTACGCTAATAAATACGGTAACTGACCAACTGTAGGCTGCGAAGCTGGGGCAGTTCGCTAGTATAGTAAATGATTGTCATCTCAATGTCAAGGATTACTAAATTGCCATTCGACATACGTCATGCTGCATCCAGGACCCGTGGCGATTGTGCCTTTGTGTTGGTCCTACGGATGGCTATTATAGCGTATTTCTGCCCGCTTGTTGGGATAATGGCTATGCACTTGACTGTGACCTTAGGAACGTTGTTTTGCAATCTGTTGGGCCTTGGCCCTCGGAGATGTCACGTTGACTTTGTTTTTAAATCCACAATGTACACACAATTGTAGCATAAGTTTCATGATAAGTCATGGTGCTGTAAGGGTGCAGTAAGTTAACTTAAAACTGGTCATTATTTTAGAATAACATGGTATTGTAATTTTAGGATAATATGGTATCTAATATCAAACCATTTCGGTATGTCGATTAGAAACTTCTCACCTACAACCTACACACGAGTATCTTTAATTCATATTCACATTTCTACCAGGGACTCCTTAGTTGAATTTCTGTTCGGTTGATAGCAATAAGTGAGTATAAATTATATACTTTTTTTTTTTTTCATGTCGCTGGACATGGCTGGGCGAGCTGGACAAAACCAACGACCGGTGGTCCACATTGACCCTGAATCACAAAATTTGGAAAACATGGGGGGAGGCCTTTGCCCTGCAGTGGGATGACACAGGCTAACAGTAGCAGTAGTAGCACCTGCCTGGATCATTGTCAGTGTCGCTTAATTATTTTACACATTATCAACTCCACGACCTTGTCCCATTTTAGTTGGGGACGTGGGGTCCGCGCAACACGTGTGTTAATATATCGAGATAGAGTAGACTATTGAAATGTTCTACACTCCAATTAAACAAATTTACATAGTTGCCACATTTGTAGGTCGGTGCACAGATAATAATATTAGTATTTTTCAAATGCTGTAAGGATGATCGTATTCCACATATCATATCGCAATAACCATTGCCCGTGTTGAAGTCTTCCTCGCCAACTAATATAATACAAAAATTTGTTGAAGAGTGTGATTTTCTGAGTTTAGATTATCCACCTCATTATGGGTTCTTTCTAATTCCATTTTATAATAAGATTCATAATTTCATTTCTCAACTCATGAACTTCATGGTTGAGCAATGCCCTTGATAAATCGGGTAAACTCTGTGCGCTGTCCGAGAGATATGTTATCATTACAAAAGCTCTGGCTGCCGATACCTTTAGCTTGTTTACACCTTAGTGTGATGTTTCTATCACAAGAATCATACAAGAATCCATGTTTTTTACTCGTGAATCGTCCAAATTCAAATATTGTAGATAACGTTATTCAGCGTATTAAGCGATGCAAAGCGCATAGCCGTTTAGCATTGCAAGTTGGACACAGAGGTTGAAGCGCTTAAAGATAAGCAGTACTTACTGTGTGACGTTCGCGGCACAAAGGTCATAAGGTCGTTCACCGAGTTCACTGTCAACAACTTCACTTAATTTTTCTAACGAACTCTTTTGTTTTTCATGTTTTCACTGATATTGCGATTATTAAGAGTAATTTTTAGTTTAACACAGTGTCAGTAATAGCTTTGTATACACTTTTTAAACAAAACAATCCTTTGAAATACACTTTTTAACACTAATTTGGAATAATTTTAGCGGAGCGCGTTTCGTATAATCTGTCTACCTTGCAAAATTTACATGCTTTTACATGCTTTTATCTAAAATATACAGTTGCCAGCCGGTATCAACGGCTTATCACACACACTAAAATACATGTCATCGTTCTGATTTTTTTTGCCAAATAATTCTACAAGCAACATACTCAAATCATAGTATTTTACTTTTTTAGTTCGATCAATAGTTTTTTTTGTAAATCGCAAAATACCACAATTTTTAGGGTTCCGTAGTCAACTAGGAACCCTTATAGTTTCGCCATGTCTGTCTGTCCGTCCGTCCGTCCTCGCTTAATCTCGATGACCGTTAGCACTAGAAAGCTGAAAATTGGTACCAATATGTGTATCAATCACGCCGACAAAGTGGTAAAATAAAAATTGGAAAAAAATGTTTTTTTAGGGTAGCCCCCCTATATGTAAAGTGGGAAGTGATTTTTTTTTTAATTTCAACCCTAACGTGTGATATATTGTTGGAAAGGTATTTAAAAATGAATAGGGGTTTACTAAAATCATTTTTTGATAATGTGAATAATTTCGGAAATAATCGCTCCAAAAGCAAAAAACAATGTGTGTCCCCCCCCTCTAACTTTTGAACCATAAGTTTAGAAAATATGAAAAAAATCTGAAAAGTAGAACTTTATAAGGACTTTCTAGGAAAATCATTTTGAACTTGGATGGAAACGACAGATGGAAACAGCAATTAACCAATATAATTTGGTCCCTGAATCGTATGAGCGCCTATACAATCCAGAGGTCAAGTTTCGTTGGCCCGTAGAAGAAATTGTATAAATTATAGCATACCGTTTTGGTACGGAACCCTTCATGTGCGAGTCCGACTCGCTCTTGGCCAGTTTTTTTTCTGTGTTTTTGTTTGGTAGAAAAACATGTTACCTGCCTATTTATTAATGATGCCACTAAGTGGGGCCTGGTGACCTGTAATACAGGTTTTTTCGAAACCTGCGGCAGGCACCAGCTCTCACAATGTGAATCTTATGATTATAGTTCAAAACTGTTAAGCGCTATATAACCATTGTGAGTGAAATAAATAAACTTATTATTATTTTACTTATTAATTTCGCAATATTCGGCCGCAGCGAAAGACGTAACAACCGCTTTGTAGTGCGAGCTGATTAGAACTTTATTCTAACAGTATTTCAAACGAAGTTTGAACCACCACAAATAGAGTTGCTAATTTGAGGTAGTATAGGCTCTTAACGCTTTCAGAGGCACAGAGGAAAGCACGGTATGTAATGAGTGGTCAACCATCTACGGACCCACGTAGACAAGCGCGGCTTAACTTGAAGATCAAACCGAGAAACTGTTATTATTTTTCAAATCAAATCAAAAATGTTTATTTGCAGAAAAATACATAAAAGTTACAAGGAAAGATCTTATATCCTAAGAAGTCACTGTATTCTGCCTGCAAGCAAGCGTGCAAATTATTTACTTTTATGTCATTATTATCAAATTAACATGCAATTAATATCATTATTTAATTATTATAAAATCAATTATTCATTCGTAATTCATCAATAACATTATTTTTTAAATTCCATAAATTAGTCACAGCCTCCTCTTCATCAAACGGTGTTCATCGAAATAGTCCATGCCGACCCGATGGGGGTTCGGTGAGCAGGGGGTATAAAATGGCCACTTTAGCAGATAATAATATGAATTGCGTTAAAATTCGTAAAATGGTCACATACGCAGTTACTATTATGAAAGGTCCATTTTACGCTTTTTAACGTTATTCATATTATGATCTGCTAAGAGCAAAGTGGTCATTATAGACAGGTTCGATATAACTACACTACACTCGTCGGTCAAAAAACTAGAATGTGTCACATTGCAGGCAGGTTATATCATACGATCATTTTAATTTTATTCGAACTGTTTTGAGCGATTTTCCCTTAACAATCGTTTTCTGGTTTCGGCTTCATAACATTTATTACTCGTCATCTCAGCAATCCCCTCTTGCTGGCACACCACAGGCACTAATTTGCACACTACTTAAAGAACCAAACTCGTCGCCATATTCTGGACTTGCACAATAAATTGTCATCAACACGCTAAGAAGAAGAAGCAGTCTCCTCCTTTCAAACACAAGGATTCGTAGGATACGGTAGGCACAAAATGGTTATATAAAAATAGTATGGGTCACGACATATCCATTTCTAGTCATATCATTCTTCACACATTGCTCTCAGTCATTTATATCCCTGGGATATCGATATTTATCTCATATCTGACGATTACAACTTATTTCCTACTAGCGACCCGACCCGGCTTCGCACGGAAGCATAATTCTACACATAAACCTTCCTCTTGAATCACTCTATCTATTAAAAAAACCCGCATCAAAATCCGTTGCGTAGTTTTAAAGATCTAAGCATACATAGGGACAGACAGCGGGAAGCGAGTTTGTTTTATACTATGTAGTGATAGTGATAATCGAGAGGACACTAACTTGTCCCGTCGGTGGTACCTTTATAATATGTTGACGAGTATTACCTCACTGACATACCTTTCAAGTTCTTCTTCAGAGTGCGCGAAGGTGCAGGAGTTGCCTCTGGGGCAGAAGGAACGTGTGGCAGCGTCGCGGCACATTGACACCTTGTACTTGGTGTGTGTGGGGGTCGATGTAGCCGTTTGAGGGGAACCTTGGCCTGCTGGGAGAAAGACAAACATAGAATTAGACAATGTAAAGATGCTGCCGAATTAAAATATTGCATGCTGCCAAAGTGCCTAGCAGGTTACCCGGTCGCATACTTATGTTCAGACGATCTTTGCGCAAAACTAACTTATAACTTAGGTAACAACATTTCTCATACGAGGACAACCATATTCATTGCCTTTTTGCTATCTCGTCGGCGCAATACTCTCGCAGGCGTCCAGTAAGTGGCTTTCTTCGCCCACCTCTCCTAGCGCATTCTTGCTATACGAGGCCAACTGAAGTGGGCGGGCCACTTCAGCTTGGCTGTTATTTCACCAACATCTGCAACTTAAGTAATGGAGCGCAGGGTACGCTTAACACTTATTATGCTGCGCTCCATTGCTCGCTAGCAAATCTTGAGCTTGGACTTCTAAGTAAGAGATCAACTTTGCGCACCGTAGGTTAAGATTGACAGGATGCACATATCGATGAGTTTCCTTTTCGATATTTGAAGGTTTCCCTTCATGTGTTATTTTAGGGCCCAGAAGGACTTCCAAGAATTTTGGACGATTTCTTTGTCCAGCCTATTTGTACAAGGCACTACATGGTCTAATTATGTACACTCATCGACATAGTGCAGCCCACGGAACAGAACTTTCTGTTCCGTGGTGCAGCCCATGCCAGTTTACCTCGACCCTACGTTTCAGGCTGTTGGTTATGACTTGGGTTTCGGATCTGTTCATAGAAAGCCCAACCTCAAAACTTAATTATACGCTATTTTTTTTATTTAATTTAATTTTACTGTTGATGTTTAAACTTTAATATAAGCAATTGTTGGTTGTTTTTTAAATGTTGTAATTGAAAAACCATTCCGAGGAATAGCGTTACTGATCATTACGGATTAATTAATTACGAAAAATATTCATATTTCATTGATATTTTTGATAAAATACGATTGACCTTCTTTGCTCTTCAAATTACGTCATCTTTTGCCGTACAGTTTTGTACCGTTACCTCAGGAAATAAAAAGTAAGAGGCAAGTATTGTCTACGATATAACATAATGATAACCGATGAACACACGGATATGACACCCTACTAATATGATTTTGACTATAATAGGGGATCGGTCAATAAAAAACTAATTAGTCCGTCAGATATATTTCCAAAAATTATTGGACACGTATTTTTTCTTTTTTCACGTAAACTTAAAATGAAGACGATACTGTGCTTCGAAAACTCGTGTGACGTCATATGATAGTACATTTTGACGACACACGTGACTTTTCAAGCCCCACTCCAAGATCTTTGACGCGTTTTATCTTCGTCATTTTTTATTGATTTGATAAAACAAAAAACACGTATTCAATATTTTTCGATAATCTAACTTACGGACTAAACAGAATCATATTATTTTGACCCAGTCCGATCCCCTATTATAATGAAAACTGAAGACGTGGCTCAGGCCTAAAATAAATTCTAAACAAGATATAAGCTACTGAAGACGAGGCTTTGGCCTTACTTTTATACATGCAAGATATAAGTACTGAAGACGAGGCGGTATGGTCCAAGACTTTAGCCTGGCCGAGTAGGGTGAAGGGAAAAAAAAGTCTACGATCTGTCAAGTGTCAAATTGTAATAATGTTAATCTCGTTGAGACCTCATATTAGTATATCTATAATATAAAAATGAATCGCAAAATGTGTTGGTAAGCGCATAACTCAACAACGCCTGGATCGATTTGGCTAATTTTGGTCTTAAATTATTTGTGGAAGTCCAGAGAAGGTTTATACGGTGAGAAAGTGGTTGGTAGGTAGGCAGGGTAGTAGGTAGGTAGGGTAGTAAGTAGGAAAGTAAGTAGGTAGGGTAGTAGGTAGGTAGGGTAGTAGGTAGGTAGGGTAGTAGGTAGGTAGGGTAGTAGGTAGGTAGAGTAGTGGGTAGGTAGGGTAGTAGGTAGGTAGGGTAGTGGGTAGGTAGGGTAGTAGGTAGGTAGGGTAGTAGGTAGGTAGGGTAGTGGGTAGGTAGGGTAGTAGATAGGGTATTAGGTAGGAAAAAAAGCATTGCAACGCATGCGCGGGTTCAGCTAGTTTATAATAATATTGGAAGAGTTATGGAATACAGGAAGTGCTTTGTTCCAACTTGCAGGAATAATAGTAATAATAGTCCAAACAAAAATTTTCTTCGTATTAGAGAAGATTTGCGAGAAAGGTGGTGTCGTGATATAGGCGTGGAATATTGCAAGGTTTATACAATGTATTGTTGCGAAAATCACTTTGAAGTAAGTATTTCGGAAGCACTAGATGTCTTTGTATAAAAAAACCATTTCTAAAGAAATAGGATAGGATTCGATTATTATTTATAAGCTTTTATTTAGCTTGTTTACACACTTTAGCAGATGTGATATGGATGACGTTGTGTTGACAGACTTAAATTTTTAATTATGCACTAGTGAGGCACTAAATCTTATAAGGCGTCACTTAGCTTTAAAACTCAAATAACTATTTTTTTTAGTATCTATTGTACCAATCATCAAAATATTCAAATTTAGTTTCTCAAAATGCTCTAAAATTTTAAATCTATAAAATAAAATTGAATGGTTCGAAATTTTGAACAATCCCCATTGTATGTTTGCTGACGGGCCAAATGTTACAAACTGGGGCTGCAGTCTCTACACTAATAACGACGCTACGAATGTCGTTATATCGAAAAATCGTAAACTTTCTTTAATAGATTTTCAACCTTATGCTGTTGAAATAAAGCTGAAAATCTATTAAAGAAAGTTTACGACATTTCGACTTAGCGACATTGGTAGCGTCGTTATTAGTGTAGAGCAGGGATGCACAGACCGCGGCCCGCCGGTACTATGTCAGTGGCCCGCCAGCAAAAATATTCCCTCGTGCATTTGAAGGAAAATATAGCTGAGGTTTACAAATAATATTAGATAATTTCAATCACGCCCGTTACTAAGCGGGCTCGCTGTGCAGGTGCATGATGCGTACTCAGAAATGTTCGTGGAACTCAAAAATCCTGATTAGTTGTGTGATTTGGCGTTTTTAGTAGGTCTTACAGATCAAGTCATGGTTATCAGATCATATAAAGACTATTGTAATCGGGACTATGTTGCAAAAATAAAGACAACCAAGCAGTGGTTTATTTTCCTTACTTTTTTGAACTAGCCCTACGTAAATATTTCGGCCTGCCGCATGCCACTAAAATTTTCTAGCTTGCTACGCTTGCTCTTATCGCTGCGTTTTCTGAGTGTCTAATCCTTGAATACGTTACTAGTAAACGTAAGATAAATATGCATTTTTTAAATTTTAAAATGAAAATCAAATATTAATCCCCTTTCTTATGTGAAGGCCAAAAGTTTTCGAGCTCGCTTCGCTCGCTCTTGTATTTTAGTGCCCTCTTGTGTGAGCAAATTTTTTCGGTACCTATTGATTGAATATTAAAAAAGCATAAAACGAAACCACCTTGCAAATGAAAGTTTGGAAGAAATTTTACGAATGTTAAAAAGATTGTAAGTGCAAAACAATCCCACGCTTCAGACTATTAGCGGGTTTGAGATATCTTTATTTCCCATAAAAAAAAATCACTTACATGAGAAATATATATATTATATTATTTTTGTAATAAATTTTTTGGCAATATTTATATTTTTAGTTTGTGCTGGTCGCCCGCCATTAGTTCATTATTTGCCCAAGTGGCCCTTGGTCTCAATAAGTCTGTGCATCCCTGGTGTAGAGACTGCTGCCCCTGGTAGCAATGTTCCTAAGTAGCGCGAAGTAAACGACATCATCATCTACCTACCCTTTTGCCCAACTACTCGTATGTCGGGAGCGGTTTCCATTCTCATCATCATCATCATCATCAGCCTATAATGTTCCCACTGCAGGGACTCAGGCCTCTTCTCTAGGAGAGGGATGGGCTATAATCTACCACGCGGGCCCAGTGCGAGTTGGTAGATGCCACATGTCTCCGAATTTTTTGGTTCTAAGACATGCCGGTTTCCTCACGATGTTTTGCTTCACCGTTTTGAGAGCAGTGGTGATGAATTAATAAATTACACAAAGTAATGCGCCTGACGGTTCGAACGACTCACTGTACGTAAGTCGGAGCCGCCACCACTGGGCCACCTCTGCTCCGGTTTCCATTCTAAACATCTTTAAATGACAGCCGTGACCAACGGCTTAACGTGCTTTCAAAGGCACGGAGGAAACTCGGTATGTAATAGCTGGTCACACATCCACGGACCAAACAAACGCAGCTTAACCTGGCGATCGACCCGAGCGGCTGTTGTAATTTAGCCACGAGGTCCTCAGCACGAAATAGACGTTTGAACAGCTTATACCGCCTAATAACCCACGTACCCACGACACAGGAGAAATTCTTAGTGTGGGGCGACGTTTTATTAAAAACAAAAAAAAATCAGTTCATCTCACTGGTATTGTTATCCAGACACCGGTCGGGCATGGGAAGCTTCTGGTTGTGGTTCGAGTCCCGGCCCGTTGCCTGTTGTTGCAGGTAGTGTATCAGGCCGGCTACTACTTCCTTCAGTGACGTCATCACCTCCGCTAGCTGCTGCCATGATGGATTCTTGGCATCTGAAACAGTTGAATGCGTGTTTTTTATATAGATGACTAGCTGTTGCCCGCGACTTCGCGTGGTTTTTTTGTTATTTTTTTTTATATAAAATGTGTCCTATGTTACTTCTTATACTTCCAAGAATATGTGTACAAAGTTTCATGCTGATCGGTTTAGTAGTTTTCGCGTGAAAGCGTAACAAACAAACTTACATTCACATTTATAATATTAGTAGGGACGTGAGTATGTCAGGGTTGAAACATTCTAATACATGCATTATTATATTGTGTTTGTATCAAACTGGCCGTGGCTGACCTGGAAGTCTTTAAACAGACTCCGGACTCAGGTTGGTCGCAGCAAAGAAAACCTACTGAGGTGGAGATATATAAATGACTCTGCTCTGGAGTGTAAATGTGGTGCTGATCCTCAAACAATGAGGCACTTAATATCGTGCCCTGCGTGTCCTGCTGACTGTTCACTACAGGAACTGATAGACGCTACCGAAAGCGCCAAACTAGTAGCCCAATTCTGGGCCGACACAATTTAGATTGCCATCGACACGCTAAGAAAAAGAAGACTATAAACATAACATTATTTTAAGGTAACTTTGGCCCAAAGATACCTCTCACGCTTTTTTCCCATGGGGATAGCTGGAAACTACAAAGCGTCACCTGCTATATATATCCTTTTGTTTCATCTACATTCATACATCTGGTCCGTCCTTTCTGAAAAACATCACCAATAAGAAAAAAGAAATAAAGTAAGGTAGACTAATATACACAATACAATAGTGTACATGACTACACAATGGTGTAGATGACTATTGTTAAAATTATTCGAAATTGTTATGTTATTTCAAAGAACCAACAGAAACAACACGATGTGTGAAAAAACTAACTAAATCGATCAAACAATGGAGTACCTATTTTTGGTTGGGGTATTTTTTATCTTAGTCGCGCGAAACGGTCAATTGTATTTTATTTATTTTGGTTAACCAATAATTATAATTGTTCACAAAATACATTTTAACAAACGTTGGTATATTTATATGTGCAACTGTCCACGCCTACCGCTGGCGCCACCTGCCGACTAGATGCTGAACTCGGTGTGAAGTGTGAACGCTGTGAAGAAAACATCAACGCTGCATGGTTCGTCTGATTGCCGCCACGAGCAGTGGCGCTGGCGCCTCCATCTTCCCACTCTTCATTTCGACACCGCTCATTCACAGTGGCTATAAAAGCCTTTGTTTTGTATAGAATCATTCCTTTTTACTTTTTTCCTTCACCTCACATCCACCATCCAATACAGACCTCCGCCATGGCCATGGCGGTCTAAACCCACATCTGCAGTCTGTAATATCATATATTTATTCAATATAAATGTGAAACCATCACGCTAGCTTCATTTAATCGACGGAACAGACCTCATCCCCAACAGCAACAATTAATAATAGGCTAACACCACAAACACTATTTGTGGTTATGTATTTCATAATTTGCCTAGCCTTTTCTCTATGACATCACCGAGTTCATGCTCATGCGTGGTGTCAAGATTGAGGCCTGGCGGGGAAAACGTGGGCCCGCCCAATGTCACCGGTGTCAGAAGTTCATCACTCATCGCATTATTTTAATATATATTTATTTCTGTTTTTTGTTTGTTTCAGTCCCGTACTAACCCGACAAGTTCCACGTTGTGTCGAAGAATGTAATTTGCGACCTTGGTTGTAGTATAACTTCTTCTTCTTCTTATCGTGTGGGCAGTAAGGTCTAACGACCCCACGCACCCTAGTGTCAGAGTTTCTAAACCGCCGCAAGGGCCTCTGACATGGTTTGATGACCGCCATTTGGCGGCCGGGACCACCGGCTTATACGTGCCTTCCGAAGCACGGAATCATCTTTTTTATCAGACAATCAGGTGATTCAAGCCTGCAATGTCCGCCAAACTAGAAACAACTTTACAAAGTATGCTTCCCGTGGGAATCGAACCCACGACCACCGGGTCACAAGGCAACGCCTAAACCACTGCCTCCGTGGCAGTAGTTTAACTGTCATTTGTTATGTATGTATTGTAGATGTGTAGTGTACCGCGGCTGCGACCCGGTATTTGAACTAATAAAGGTTAGTGTGTCATTGACTAGCGCGTTTGATGGTTGTCCGTCCTAACCCCACCTTGCATATTTAACAGTGGCGACGAGAACGAATTTACAAGTGCAAAAATGTCTACTTTTGGCGTTTCTTTTGGAATTTTGACCAACTTTGACCATTTGACCCAGGACTGGACAAGTTATAAGTCTCGGTTACAACAATGGTTCATTGCAAATGACATTACGGACGAATCGGACAAGTTAAAGGTCAAACGGAGGGCAATACTCCTAAGCGCCCTCACCGGACCTACTTACATGCTAGCGAGGGATCTGGCGCTGCCTAAAAAGCTAGAAGAAACCAATCTAGAAGAAATTCTGAGTCTTCTGGACCGTCATTTTGAGCCGAAGCGGTTCGGATTTGCGGAAAAGTCGATTTTCTACGTAGCGGTGCAGCGATCAGACGAGAGTCACACTCAATGGGCGGCCAGAATTAGGGGATTGGCAGCACACTGCGGGTTTAAGAACTTAGAAGAAGCTCTTCTCGATAAATTTATCATGGGCATGTTGCCAGGACCTGAGCGTGACAAGCTCTTTGCCCAGGACCAGACGGACTTCACGTTGGCCAAGGCGGTGGAACTAGCGGAAAGCGTGCGGTGTGCCCGGCGCGCCTCCCATGCCGCGCCAGGAGCACGTGGTGCGGGCGCAGTCACCGGCGACGTCGACGAGGTTTCCGTGTTTGCAGTTAAGGAAAAGTGCAGTGTGTGCGGTTATTCCAATCACAAATCCAATCAGTGCCGATTTAAAAACTATAAGTGCAAAAAGTGTAACAGCAAGGGCCATCTAAGGCGGATGTGCTCAAGTGACGCGAAAGTGAAACACGTGGAGGAAGGCAAAGTGGATGATGAGGGCGACGACGGTAGGCTGTGCTTAAATATACGCTGTGATAAGGGTCGACCCATGCTAGCACGTGTTAACGTCGGTGGGCTAGGTTTGGAGTTTGAGATAGACAGTGGTTCCGCGGTTAGTATAATATCACATCAGATATACAACGAGCATTTTAACAAAGTACCGTTATCAGTTACTGATAAAAAACTTTACAGTTACACGGGGGAACAATTAGAAACAGTTGGTGTAATTAATTTAGATATAGAATATTCCAACATGAAGCGTAAGCTGCACGTGTTTGTAGTACGAAACGGTGGTCCGCCATTATTGGGCCGTGATTTTATTAGCACGTTTGACTTAGAAATAGCACCTACAGTCAAATCAATTAGCAAGTCGAATAATAAATCAATAGAGGACCACTTAATATCAAAATTTCCAACCGTGTTCTCCGGTAAATTAGGTAAATTTAATAAATACGCCGTGGAGTTACATTTAAAACCAAACTCAAAACCAATATTTTTTAAAGCACGTTCTGTACCATACGCCCTGAAAGAAAAAATAGATAACGAAATAGATCGCCTTCTAAAATTAGGAGTATTAGAACCGGTTCAATACTCAGATTACGCGTCACCAATTGTACCCGTTTTAAAAAAAGACGGTGGAGTGAGAATTTGCGCGGATTACTCCGTGACAATTAATAAACACCTAATCGTTGATAAATATCCATTGCCAACGGTAAATGATTTGTTTGCAAAGCTGCATGGTGGCGTACAATTTAGCAAATTAGATCTGTCCATGGCATATAACCAATTCTGTTTAAAAGAACAATCACAGAGTATGACCTGTATCAATACACATCGTGGGCTATTCAAATATACAAGATTAGTATTTGGCTTGTCGAGCGCACCGGCAATTTTTCAACGAGCCATGGAGTGCATACTATCGGGTTTAGACGGTGTAGTATTTTTCCTCGATGATATATTAATAACAGGTGTCGACACGAAACAACACATGAACAGGTTAATCGCGGTACTAGAAAGGCTGGCGGACACAGGTCTCACAATACAAACAAGCAAGTGTGAGTTCTTTAAAAATGAGGTGAGCTATCTAGGACATATAATTGATAAAAAGGGTATTAAAAAGTCGCCAGACAAAGTGACAGCAGTTACACAAGCACCTAGACCACAGAACGTGCAACAATTGCAGTCATTTCTAGGCTTAACAAATTATTACCGCAATTTTGTCCCAAACGCATCAACCATACTGGCACCGTTATATAATTTGTTACACAAAACGACAAAGTGGGAATGGTCACAAGAACACGAAAATGCATTTAAAAAAATTAAACAACAGTTGGCATCGGATGAGGTGTTGGTACATTTTGACCCCGCGGCTAAGTTAATATTGACGGTAGACGCATCCCCGTACGGGTTGGGCGCGGTGCTATCACAAGTACGATGCGACGGGTACGAACGACCTATTAGTTACGCGTCTAGGACGTTAACAGCAGCCGAGAAAAACTACGCCCAAATACAGAAAGAGGCAACAGCTATAATATTTGGAGTTAAGCGTTACCACCAGTACTTATATGCCCGAGCGGTGCCTTTCACATTACGAACAGACCACAGGCCCTTATTAAGCATCTTCGGACCACACCGCGGTATACCGGAGGTATCGGCTAACCGACTACAGCGGTATGCAATATTTTTATCTGCATATAACTATAACATCGAGTATGTTAGCAGTAAAAATAATAGTGCCGATTATCTGTCCCGTGCGCCGGTAGGGTATGAGTCACAGTTAGCTAGCAGCGCAAGGCCGGGCGCTGGCGGTGGCGCGGGTGCAAGCGCGGGGGCGGGGCGAGAGCGAGACCAAGCACGCGCCATTGATGACCGTGCGACATATGTTTACTTCGTCGTTGATGGTGGGCTACCTGTTACATTAATAAATTTGCAATGCGAAACCCAACAAGACGCAACTTTGCAAAAAGTAAAAGATTACGTTGAGTTAGGTTGGCCGAGAAAAGTATACGACGATAATTTAAAACCTTACTTTTACTGTCGCAACCAACTATCGGTAGAAAACGGTTGCTTGATGCGCGGCCATAAAGTTATCATTCCAGAGAGGTTAAGAGTTAAAATTTGCAATGAACTTCACAGTTCACACTTTGGGGTGGTAAAAATGAAAGCAGAGGCACGCAAGAGGCTGTGGTTCCCTGGCGTGGACGGAGCGCTGGAGCGGCTGGCCAGCGCGTGCGCAGTATGCAGCGCTCTGCGACCCGCGCCGCCCCGCGCCCCGCTCACGCCCTGGCCACATCCTCCCCACGCCTTCTATAGAATTCATTTAGATTTCCTAGGGCCATTTAATAACCAAATGTATCTAATTGCTGTTGATGCTTACAGTAAATGGGTTGAAGTATTTATAATGAGTTCATCGTATGGCACCAAAGCAGTGATTGAGAAACTTATTGACTTAATGTCACGATTCGGTATTCCACATACTATCGTAACGGATAACGGTACTTCGTTTGTTTCGCAAGAATTCAAAGATTTTTGTTCAAAGAATGGTATTACTCACATGCTTGCCCCGGTATATCATCCGTCAAGCAACGGACAAGCTGAAAGCTCCGTGAAAATTGTTAAAAGGGGTCTCAAATGTATAATACTTAACAATAATGGGAAACCAGTAAAGGAACGTATTTCAAAGTTTCTATTTGATTATCGAAACTCCAGACATAGTACCACCGAGAAATCACCCGCTGAACTAGTGTACGGGCGGTCGCTGCGCTCGCGGCTCGATTTAATGTCACCGACAGCGGCGTCGGTAGTATCCGCACCGTCGACCTCCTCTTCCACTTGCCTCACTCAAACCGTAGAACAAAACCAGTGCTTACAGCGTAAATACTACAAGGGTAAATCAAGAAAACAGTTCAAAGAAAATGACGTGGTATGGATCACGAAAAATATAAATAATAAAAAATTTAAATGGGTCGAAGGAATCATAAAAAGAAAAATCGGCAACGCAATGTACGAGGTTTACGTACCAGAAATAGATCGGCTGGTAAAACGACACTTGGACCAGATACGAGCACACGGCCAAGCACAAATGACAGATTATGACACAAACTGGGATATAGATGTTATCCAGGATGTTCAGCGTGATGCAGCAAACGCAGACCAGACGACACCACATGACGTTGACCAACAACAGGGCAACCTTTCCAGTAGCAACACCAGCTCTGATTTAGAGGATATGGGAACGCTAAATTAATGTTTTTTTAAGTAACTCACTGGACATTGGCAGAATAGTCGACATCGGCTTTAATTGCCATTAAATAAAAATAGAATATGTGCCAAAAGCTCAGGCACTCGTCGCACCATTGAAGAACCGGCGACGTGCGCAAACTGCGGGGGTATGAGCCTCGCTAACAACATCAGGAGGAAATGCGGGAGGTCTTTCCTCCAAAGAACCGCTCTCGCCTGTTTTCTTTCTTGTTAACGACTATACAGCTATGATTTTTTACAAACTACTAGTACGCCCCTATGATTTCTTTTTACCCGACTACGGCAAAGCCAAAGGAGGGTTATGATTTTGACTGGCTATGTATGTATGTATGTATGTATGTATGTATGTATGTTTGTATGTATGTATGTGTGTATCTTCATCTGTTCCCTCATAGCTTCTAATATACTTATCGGAACTCGACATATGAGGTATCGTTAGAACCGTCTTAATTTTCCGCTGAACATAGGCTAGGTGACGTTTCACAAAAAGCGATTTGGCGCCCTCTAGCGGACAAAAAGTAAGACTTAAAAAATAAAAATGGAGATAAATACGCCGTGTTTGGTATCATTTGAAAGGGCCTGACTTGTACATTTCCAAAATATTGCTCACATTTAAAATCACGCCCTCTAGCGGACATAAAGTCAAAAGTAAAAAAAAAATATTTAACACCAAAATTGTTTAAATAAAAAAAGTAAAAAACTAAAACCCGACTACGACAAAAAAATGACGCTGAAAAAGTATGAAACAAGATTTTCAGGATAGAACAAAAAGAAAAGCCGTAGTCACACGTTATAGGTACCTACAAACCTAAACACTTTAATACCGTGTGACTACGGCTTTTCTTTTTGTTCTATCCTGAAAATCTTGTTTCATACTTTTTCAGCGTCATTTTTTTGTCGTAGTCGGGTTTTAGTTTTTTACTTTTTTTTCATGATATGTATACATTATTTTTCTAAGCATGCTTCCTTCAAAAAATGCTCAAAATTGCTTATTTAGATCGCTGTCAACAGAGACCTAGTTTACAAATTTAACAACTATTAACGAAAATAGAATAACATACACATCCTTCCTATTTAGCGTCTAAAATATCTTATAAATTGGTAAAATATTGGAGGAGGAAATATGCGAGAACCAAATCTAGAAATATGACTTTTTACTTAAGCTATTGAGTCGGATCTGCAGTTGTCCATATCGCACGAATTTGAGGGCAAGAAGTGGAGAGAGACAGCGCCCACATTTCCTTTTAAATGGGGATGTGGGCGCTGTCTCTGTTCTGTCCGCGTTTCTTGCGGAAACACGAAACGCCGACCAACAGGGCTATTGCGTATCTTTTAATGATAGTGGCTAACATTAAAGTGTCCATAGATTTACTGTAAATTGGATAAGGTTTGGTACGCACGAACGTGAGACAGGAAAGCACGAAAGTGGACCAATGTTGAAAACGTTAATCAACACAATAAACACACTTTTAAACGTTGTTTCGTGTATATAAATAGGTGCTACTGCCAGCCACGGGCGTAGCCAGGGGGTGGTTTGTGGGGTTCAAACCCCCCCCCCCCCCCCCCCCGAAAAGTTAAGATTATGGGAGGCGAGTGGTATACCTAAGTAATAATTACATGTATTTTGAATTTGCCGCCACCGGCTGTCGATACTCCGATCGCATTCGGTAACCTTCGGATATTATCGTGCCGTATCGTATCCCACCCGTACTCGTCGCATTAGTCAGCTAGTCTGTAACCACCGTCAAAGACGTTGTCGAGAAGGTATCAGTCGCATCTTCCAAACCTCCTTCGTAGGCGCTAGTTCCGAAAGTAGAGGATTCATGTCAATTATAATAAGAGTAAGCAGTTCTCTTCTTGAAACCAAGTAAAACAGTCCTTTATCCGCTTTCCTCCCGATGACAATTTATTTGCCCCCCCCCCCTCCAACCCCCATTTCTATAAAAATGTACAAAAAAAATCCTTCGCGACAGTTCGCTCGATCAATTATTACATGTACTGAAAGCTTCAGTTTTCCATTTTCGAATACATTTCCGGGACCTTGTTCTCAGTCATCACTAAAATCGTTTGACTTGTTTTTATTTTGCTGAAAATCGCGAAAATCCCATTTTTGTGACCTTTGACCTCGAATAACTTTTTTTCCGAGTGTCGGATCGATGGGGAGTTTTTACATTTCATTTATAATGGTGTTTAGAATAATCCTACCAACTTTCAGCCGGGTGGGAATTAATGTAACCTTACCCCTATATTTAGAGATTGATGTCAAACGATACAGCGTTTGACATCAGTCGTTTAATGCGAAACACTTTATAAAACAAAATTGCAATCATTATTTTCAGTGTTCTAGAATTATAAAGATCTGTATACTTATTAGCTTCTTTGAGTGTACCACTGTAACACACACATACCGGGACTGGCATCAATGTTCGCCAGTCTATCCAGATGTAGGCTCATGACGATCAGCTGCGCCGGGTCCCCGGTCCTCTGCAGCGCGATGAACAGCTCCTGGACTGACTGCGCGAACGACTGCGGTGTCTGCAACTTGTCTGGAAGTATAGGAGCTAGTTAACTTCATCGTGGCTTCTGCTGGTACAGGCCCAGTGCTGGACATCGGCCTTTCATGAGCAGCTGTTGATTCGTATTCATCATCATCATCATCATCAACAGATGTTCCCACTGCAGGGACTCAGGCCTCCTCTCCAGGCGAGGGATGGGCTATAATCCAACAAGCGGGCCTAGTGCGGGTTGGTAAATGTCACAACTTCACAAGTCTTAGATTTTTTTTGGTGCTAAGATATCCGGTTTACTCATGATGTTTTCCTTCACCGTTTTGTGAGGAACGGTGTTAAAATAAATTACACAAAGTAATACGTTATTCCATTTCACAAATGGAATGAAAACTAAAAAAAATAGGGAAATATATAAATCAGGAGTGTCGATTTTGATGTTTTGACGACTCCCGCGTCTAAAATTAGATCGATGTTTACGCTTACCTATGATGCTTTGCATGTGACTCTTGTGGGCGGTGTCTCCGTACAGCAAGGCGCTCCATTGGTCGGGCGCTATCCTAAGCCCCGCCTCCGTGGCAATCTGAACTATCTGCGCGTCGTGTTCTCTTCGCAGTGACTCGTAAGTGCGAAACTCTTCCTTTAGTTGCATTAGCGAGGAGTCGCATTCGCGTTTTGATACCTAGAAAGTAAAAAGAAATTCGGTAATACTTGGAGTTTTATTCATAATTTAAAAGTGGGTGCAGTTTGCAGCTCCATATCGTAATCAGAAAAGCTAATTGGCTATTTGACTAGGTACTGTTAAATAATGACATTAATATTTAATTAACAGTTAGAGAATTTAAATCACAATGTTAGCATTCATAATAAATTAGTCGATTCTAAGTTGATGTGGGGTGAACATAGAGCACAAAACGTTTACGGAAGGCGAGGTAGAGGAGGTAAAAAAAAAATTGGTTGCCTGTAAAGTCGGTATACGGGCGAAAGTTTTACGTGACAACGACTTTGAGTGGTAAAATAATTTTAATGTGAATATTCATTCGTATAGTAGGAAGAAGCCTATCTCTCTCACTCTCTCTCTCTCGCTCTGTCTCTCTCGCTCTTAGGCGGGCTAACTGTGCTCGAGTGGAAGGGACGCGTGCCTTTCACTTTTTATGTCTGTCTCTCTCGCTCTTAGGCGGGCTAACCATGCCCGAGTGGAAGGGACGCGTGCCTCTCACTCGCTCTCATTGTGAGCGCATAACGTGAGCGGAGCGTAACGCAGTTTCTTGAAGTGTCACCCGGCAAACCAATTTATAAGACGTTGTCACGTCAAAATTCACAAAATGCTATGTTATTTCAAAGAACTAACACGATACGGTAAAAATTAATAATATCGATAATAAAAAAGGGAGTAGCTACGCTTTAGAAGTTTTTGGTGGGGGCATTTTCTATCTTTGTCGCGCGAAACGGCCATTCGTACAACGTAACTATGGCGGTATGAAAATATGACGTCACTTTTTAGTAGCGCTGTCTTTGTCTAGCACGTCATTTAAAATCAGTTTAAACTAAGCCATTTATTTTCGATTTTGTTTTTCACACATCGTGTTATTTCTGTTAGTTCTTTGAAATAATATCGTGATTTTTTAACAGTAGTCAAATAAACCCAAATGTAATATACAATTTTGAGCCACCAAGTAGTCAGAAATACATTTTAATGGGCCGACTTATGGTACAGTCTGCCTCGTTGGTCCAGTGAACTGTGAAGGTCAAGGTCAGCCAAACTGTTACTGGATTTTTTCATCCGGAAGGTCACAGTAGCCAACATGTTGCTTGGATTTGTGCATGGCAATAGGCTCGACCCCACTGTGGACGGCAACTTATTCTACCTATCCTTACATAGTATAAAACAAAGTCGCTATTTTTGTCTGTTTGTTTGTCTGTATGCTTAAATCTTTAAAACTACGCAACGGATTTTGATGCGGTTTTTTTTAATAGATAGAGTGATTCAAGAGGAAGGTTTTAGTATATAATTTGAACGACATCCACGCGGGTGAAGCCGCGGGCATCAGCTAGTATAGTATAAAACAAAGTCACTTCCCGCTGTCTGTCTATGCTTAAATCTTTAAAACTACGCAACGGATTTTGATGCGTGTTTTTTTCATAGATAGAGTGATTCAAGAGGAAGGTTTTAATACCGTTTTTGCACCCGTGCGAAGCCGGGGAGGGTCACTAGTTTTATATAACTTACACTATTGCTTTGAAGGCATATAATAGAAGGCAAGCCCGGTAGATGGTAATAGGCTCGTCCCCTGTTACATGGGATTTAAACACCACTGGTGAATGTATTAATGTTATCAAGTTGCAAATAATCAGGTCACTTTATTAGGCACACCTTCGCCTATAACCTTCGGCGATTACTGCCGTGATGTTTATGTTGTAACATGCGGTTGAAGGTAGGATAAGAAACTATTATACAAGATTCATCATCAGCCTATAATGTTCCCACTACAGGGACTCAGGCCTCCTCTCTAGGAGAGGGATGGGGTATAACTCCACCACGCAGGCCCAGTGCGGGTTGTATGTCACATGTCTTCGAATGTTTTAGTACTAAGACTTTCGTTTCCTCACAATGCTTTCCTTCACCGTTTTTGAGAGCAGTGGTGATGAAATAAATAACACAAAGTAAGACTACCTGTCCACTGAAGCGAAACGCGGCTGTGGAGCGGGGAAACGGAGAAATATTAACCAATAGGATTGCACACTGGAACAGAGGGCATATTTTATGCAATCCTATTGGTCAATATTAGTTTTTTTTTTAAAAAAAACGTTGCCCCTCACTAGGAATTTCTCCTGTATCGTGGGTGCGTTCACAAACATAGAAAGTCACATACACAAATACCCAGACCCGAAACAACTATCTGCAGGCCATACAAATATTTTTCGTGCGGGGATCGAACCCGCGACACAGCGCAGCAGTCCAATCGCTTAGCCACTGGGCCAACCGTGCCCTCTCTCCGCTCCGCAGCCTCGTTCCGCTTCGAACCCACGACTTACTTATTGTCTTACCTTAAAACAAGAAGCTCTGTATAGGAGCTGGACGACATGGCCTATGCTAGTTTTCGAAGCCTGCGGAAAATGAGGCTCCAGTCTTTGGACTACGAACATTACCAAAACCTGCAACAGAACCAGTACGATCATCGTTAGCATATTAGTAAACGAAACTCAGTAATATTCCCACTGCTGGGACATAGGCTTTCTCTCAAAGACAAAGACATTTATTCGTAGGATACGATAGACACAAAGTTCATGTATGGTTCACGAGATATCCACCGCTAGATGTGGTATACGAATATTTATATACTTGATACTAACACCCGTATTTATAAACAAGTCATTACTATTACTTGAGTAAATGTAATTGTTTAAGATACGATTTTTTCTCTGTAGTTTAGTAATTCCTTAATGTTAGAACTATCAAACGTTAGAATTCTTAGTTTTGCTTTCATTGACGGTTCTAACTTCGTTTAAATTCTTGCCCATTGCATAAAAATATTTGCATAAGTAATTACTTAAATCCAAGTAATTACTTTGACTTCACTATAAATACGGGGGTTAAAGTTTAAGAATTTTTTTTTTTTTTGGTTGCCTGTACTGTCCCACTGCTGGGCAAAGGCCTCCTCCAATTTCTTCCAAGTGCTCTTTTCCTGAGCCACCTCAAACCAGCCCTCATGGTGCGCGTCTAGATCGTCACGCCATCTCTTTCTGGGCCGGCCTCGGCGGCGCCGTCCGTCAGTTCATATTTTAATTAATATTTTATTTGAACGCACATATACCTAACCCTAACTTAAATACACTTTCCACGAGAGAGATAGAAAAGAAAAAGAAAAGAAAGAAAATGCATTTATTTGGCACATGCCACAAGTACACACAATGTAAAGAAAAAAAGAACTTAAAACTAAACAAATCGTGCCACTGTGTGCCTCACGGCTGTGGCTGCGCCAAAAAGGCCCAGTTCAGCAAAGTACGACGCAACTACTACTTATTCAATTTTCATAATGATTTCACTGTGAGGGTCAAAAGGTATATTTAAAACGTGCCTTAGAAAACTCCCGACCATAACACGTGCGAAGCGCGAAAAGCTAGTATGAGAATAAAACCTGTCGCCGCGGTTTCAGCAGGGTTTGAGATCAAATCACTGCTCTGTAAGCGAAGAGGCTTTTGCTCTGCAGTACGATAACAAATGCTGAGTGACATTAGGGCGGGCCCCGGCACTTTGTCAAAGTCATCCGTCATCATTTCATAAAAATTTCAAACGGATTACATTGCTGTGGATAAAATGAAGAAGTGCCAGACTTCTGACTAAAAACCATCCATGTTCCTTCTTAGCCCTTTGTGTCCGGAGCCACGGTATCTTTTTCGAACATCACGCAGCCACAACCAGCAAGCCTTTTTTTTTGGCTGGTGGGCAATCATGGTGGTATATTTATGCAAAAGCTTATGCAATTCCATTTTGAAATAAAACTTATTATTATTATATCAAACAACCCCTCCCGCTCTTGAGCAGAGCGAAAGCGAGTGTCAGACTTCTACTGACAAAAACTACCGATGTTCCTTCTTAGCCGTTTATGTCGAGGCCGCGGTATCTTTGTGAGCAACCCGCAGGCATGGGCAGGCGTGGGCATGTAAAACCACGTCAAAGGGCCACAGGCGGCATAGAAACCCTGACACAAAGTAAGGCAGTAAGCACACGATAAAGAAGATCGTTAAATGTGTGGGTATCACCTTTCTAGAGAGTGCGGAGCCGTCCTCTAGCGCGAGTAGCACTAGTTTGAGGACCTCCTCCTGCATCGCCGGGCCCAGGAACTGACATCCACGAGCGCGCACCGCCGCCCACAGGTTCGCGCTCAGCTGCTGCGGGTTCTGGAAACAAACAAATAAACGTTTTTAATACACTTCCTCGAAAACTAGCTCTTATTGCACTAAGATTATTGCATGCAATTATTGTATTTCGCACGCGTGCGTTTCACTTATTTTTTTATTTACAAATAAATTAATACCGCCGATTCTATTGTAGGTGGTGTTTTTTATTTCCTATATTTTAATCGCTTTGGATTTAGTGCAAGGTATTAATAGTTCTGTGGTAATTTTATTTTTCCTGTCGAACCTAATCAATCATCGTCTTGCACGAGTGAACCGAGAGACCGAAGGTAGGAGGAGACTGCTGCGGCTCCAGAACTGAAGAGACCGCCGAAATCGCAGAACATGTATTCAGTTTTACCGGGTAATAGCATTTTTTTAATTACATTAACATTTTATTCGTGGTTGTTCTATAACAAAGCTAGATAGCGCTACTGTCGCTCAAGATCAAAATGTTTGTATTAACAAAGGCCCGATGTCCGCTCTGTCATCACCATCATCTCCCTGCCCTTATCTCATTCTATTTGGGGTCGGCACAACACGCTTTCTTCTTGCATTCTTCCCTGTTAGTCAAGGTGGCATTTACTCCTTTCTGATTCATATCTATTTCATATATCTTTTCTTTTACCTTCATCTCCCTCTACACCTACCAATATTCATATCCATCACTTTTATAGTCACATGCGTTTCATCCCTCCTCATTACATGACCATACCAAGATAAACGACTTAATTTCAGTTTTTCTGTAACAGGTGCCACTTTCAAAGTGGCACAATGTCCGCTCTATGAGCATTTAAAAATAAAGTGAGGCGTTTGATCATGAAAATCCATAAAATTAAATTATGCGTTTAATGCTAATTCGCGAATGAATTTTGCCAGACTAACTCTTGAATTAAAACTAACATACTTGCATGAGGTCCCGCTAGGTGGCGCTAGTAGTACTGACAGTTGTGGATGGCTATGAGAAAAGGGACTGACTAAGGGTCCTAACATACTAGCGGTTTGGAAGCGGATGCGGGGCGGAGCGGACGCGCAGCGAATGCGTCGCGAACACGCCGCGGCTGCGCAGCGAAGACGTCGCGAACACGTGGCGAATTCGTTACGTTTTCGTCTCGTGTGTGTAGCAAATTATCGCCGTACGATACACTGCACACTAAAATACACGTACACTGTTCGCGGCGATCCTGTTGCGCGTCCGCAACGAATTCGCTGCGCATGCGCGGTGTGTTCGTTGTGTGTGCGTAACGAATTAGTTGCGCGCCCGCTCCGCTTTGAAGACGTTCGCAATCCGCTAGTATGATATGCCCTAAGGAATAATAATGGGTTTGTTTGAAAGCAAGAAAGGATGTTGTGGTTGTGCATGAAATACATACACAGGATTATTCTGTTATATTTTTTAACACATTCAAAAGTTAGACAAAGATTTTAAAATTATGGTTGTTCTTTTAATTAAATTCGTGGCCCTTGTTATTAATATTTTCTTTTAGCTTTGCCCCAGTCGGTTAAAAAGGGACTGTACTTAGCTAAGTACTTAGTAACTTGGGACCTTAAACATAACTGGCGAAATGGGTGTACTATTAGGTACACCTTTGCCTAACCCTACGTGGATTACAGGCGTGATATTATATGTTAAGTTGTTAGATTAGTCTGCACAATTACGTATTTTGCTGATTGTGCACACAAACAACATATGGCGAGCGGTTATAGTAAAACTCAAAATTGAAAACCTCTATAATAGGGTATTTCAACAAAAAAATCTAATTAGTCCGTCAGATAGATTTTCAAAAAATAATGCACACGTATTTTTTCTTTTTTTACGTAAACAAAAGACGAAAACGATACAGTGCTTCGAAAAGTCGTATCAAGTCGTGTGACGTCACAAGGTTAGTAGTTTTTTTACCCACAAAGTGACGCCAAAAACCCCCACTCCTGATCTTTAACACGTTTTATTTTCGTCAATTTTTATTAATTTGATGAAACAAAAAACGCGTATCCTATATTTTTCGATAATCTAAAAGAACTAATTAGAACTAATTAGAATTTTTTGGTGAAATACCCTATTATATAAGTTTGTAAACTGACATGGTCACTGACACTACTATTAATATCATAAACGTGATATTTACCATGTTTGATTATTGTTTCGAGTTCCCGATATTTCGGCGCTGTTACAAGCACCATGATCACGGATAAACTGAAGTCATTGCGGGTGGATGTTTATGAGCAGACAAATCGGTCTTCCCTCTGGTAAATATCCCGTTTATGATATTAATAGTAGTACCTCTATAATTATCTGTAGTACCGGTATGATATTGCAAAAAGTGTATAATTTACTATTTGTCTAACCACACACACATCCCTTATACTCGTTATTATATATAGGGTGACGTGGTATGTCATTTGTTAAACAGAACCTTTTTATTGACAGTCTCTAAATAAAAGGGATCTGGCTTAGTAACCGACTTTTAAAAACCGGCTGTATAATGGTTCCCTTAAAAGAATTAAGACCACAATTCAAGTTAGCAGGCTTCGGCTTACTTTCCTGGGTTTTATTTTTTATAAGCTTTTTTATTAAAACATTTTCAGAATTCGTTTGTAAGAAACCCAAACAAAAGAATTATTGTTCATAATTCTACTTATTCATTAGACGGCTAAAGGATTTTGTTGCGGATGGTTTTATTTATAAAAGCTTATAAAAATAAAACCCAAATGTGTCTATGTTACGTTATTATGACTAAGTATAATGGATCTGAGCAGCGGTGGCCCAGTGGTGGCGGCCCCGACTTACGAACAGTAAGTCGTGGGTTCAAACCCAGGCAGGCGCATTATTTTGTGTAATTTATTTCATCACCACTCTCAAAACGGTGAAGGAAAACATTGTGAGGAAACCGGCATGTCTTAGAACCAAAACAATCGAGGACATGTTATATCTATCAACGCGGACTGGACCCGCTTGGTGGATAGCCCTTATAGCCCTTCCCTCTCTTAGAGAGGACGCCTGAGTCTCAACTGTGAAAACATTATAGGCTGATGATGATGATCATAATGGATCTGGATTATTCTCTTATTCTCTTATTCTTTATTGCACACATAAAATAACAAATATAAACAAAAATTGCAATTATAAAGCTTATGTACAAAGGCGAGCTTAACCCAGAATTGGGTTTTCTTACAGCAAACCTAATTTCGCTAGCGAGATTTGCAAAAGAGGAGGAACACAATGTACTTATGTGCATTAACATTAAACTATGTTACTTAAATTAAATAGACTATGTCTATTATTTATGTTAAGACTGAAATTGTACCAATACTTTATAGCAAACTAGCTGATGCCCGCGGCTTCACCCGCGAGGATGTCGTTCAAATTATATACTAAAACCTTCCTCTTGAATCACTCTATCTATTAAAAAAAACCGCATCAAAATCCGTTGCGTAGTTTTAAAGATTTAAGCATACAGACAAACAGACAAAAATAGCGACTTTGTTTTATACTATGTAAGGATTATTTGTTCGATTACGTTTAGTGTGTTATCAATCATTTCAGAGATGTTCCCACGTCCCAGGTCATGAGAAGCAAGACAGTTAGGTGATAGGAATTCTCGTTTTTACTAACATAAAGCTAAACTTTATTTCCATGTTGAAATAATCTTCAACGTTAAGCCAAGCGTTCAAAATTCAAACAGTGCGTTTTGGTCATTGTCTCTTTTAAGGTTCAGACATAAATTTGGTATGCGCAAATGACGACTACGTAGATAAGTGTCTGAGATGGTCTTTTGAAGAAAGCACCACACTAAGAGTCGGGCTAGCTCGTTCCATCGTCGACCTCATCTCTGCCCTTAGGACAAGAAGTGTCTGAGATGGTCTTTTGAAGAAAGCACCACACTAAGAGTCGGGCTAGCTCGTTCCATCGTCGACCTCATCTCTGCCCTTAGGACAAGATTGAGGTCAAGAGTCCATCTATCTTCTATCTATATAAATAAAAAGAGAAGTCCTGACTGACTGTCTGACTGACTCATCAACGCCCAGCCCAAACCCTTGGACCTAGAAAGCTGAAATTATGCACAGAGGTTCCCTTTATAATGTAGACAAGGAATAAGGAAGGATTTTTCGAAATTCAACCCCTAAGGTAGTTAAATAGGGGATGAAAGTTTGTATGGAAAATCGTCATATTTACGCGGGCGAAGCCGCTGGCAAAAGCTAGTTTCATATAAAAAAAGTTGCTTAGTGTTTACATATTCTTGCCCGTTGCTCTGTAGTTAGTCCCAATTTACCTGATGTTGCAGTATGAGCTCGGTGACGGTGCGCTCGCCGAGGGAGCGGGCAGCGCGAGCCGCCCTCCCCCTCCCCTCTTCGTCAGTGATGGCACACTGTAGCAGCATGACTAACTTCCTCTGCATGGGCCGAGATAGACGACTGCCGGCCATACTTTGGTTGACTGGAAAATAATACATTAAAACTGAAATATCATTGACGTCATAGGTCAATGCTCGCTCGCAATGGTCGCTGTGAGAAGGGGCCGTAATCCACCACGTAAGCCCAGTATAGGTTGTTTTTTTTTATAAAAAAAAGTTGCCCCACACTAGGAATTTCTCCTGTATCGTGGGTGCGTTCAAAAACATATAAACTCACAAATACATATACCCAGACCCGAAACAGCTGTCTGTAGGCCATACAAATATTTGTTACGTGCGGGGATCGAACCCGCGACACGCGGCGCAGCAGTCAGTTGCTCGAGCCACTGTGTCAACCGTGCTGTCGCGTCGTCGTCGTTGTTGGGTGTCACAGGTGTGGGTTCGAGTCATGATCTACAATTACTCTAAGTCTTCCGCATAAGGTATAACCGAACAAATCATATCAAACGCACAATGCACATTGTGAAGCGTTATCCGAAGTATGTACAATGTTATATTCCTATGAGTGCACAGTGCACACAGTATACATAGTAAGCGTGTGAGGAATGTCGGCTCTAAACAGTAACATAATATCACGCCTGTAATCTTCGAAGGGTTAGGCTGAGGTGTACTTAATAGTATATCCACGTTTCGCCAGTTTTGTTTAAATTCCATGTAAAAGCGAGCCTCGGAAATTCCTGATAAGATAACCCAATTCCAACCCAAAATTCCTATCCAAACCCAAAACCTATTTGCAAATAAACATAATTTATCAACGAGACAGTAAAAAAGTAAAAATACCTAATAATCTCTGGAACTCGACCGTATTATTTATGAAACATTCATACATACATGCAGGAAATCAGAATTATTACACGAAGAAAATGATTTAACACCTGTTGAGTCTACGTAATAAACATACCTAAATAAAACACCCAATATCAAGTCGGTTAAACTTTCCAGACGGTATATTTTATATTTTTTTACTGTTTTGACGCCATTGTACCCAAAACGTTTGCAAAGTTTCACGGTGACGTAATTATTAAAGGAGTTTACCCTTTTGAAAAGTATTTCGAAGTTTGAAAAACAACTTTTTCGCAACCTCCGAGTACCTGGTAACGCATAAATGGCTGTTGTTCTTTGAAAATAATGTCTTTTGAGGAGAGGTCCAAACATAACTATGCAAGGTATGCATACCCTCAGAGTACATACTGACACTACATTATCCCATACCTACATTTTATTTATGAGAAAATAAGTAGTCTGGGGGCTCTGGAATCTTGCTCTATAGGTTTTCAAACTGATATGGTCACGATTCTCGAGTTCCCGATTTTTGGCGCTCTTATAAATTGAAAAGCAAAATAGAATAGTCAAGATATTTCAGTCGAGTATGTAAGCCTTGTATCCACTAGGCAACATTCGATGCCGTGGTGCGGCGGCGCGGCGCCGCGCCGTGCCATCCGCCGGCGGCGGTGCCCGTACCGTTGCACGGCAAACGGCGCCGCACCGTAGACATAGTTCCACGCAGTTCGTTAGCTCTTATTGCTCTTAATAACTCATAAAGCCTCTAATGCGCCTACCACACGCTCACACTTCCCCATGGGTATACTTGCGCAAACTGGCTTGAACGCGGAGCACTGTGCGTGTGGTTGGGAAAACTGAATCACGCGCAAGCCCCGCGCAAACCCCACGGCGCGGCCTGAGCGCGGCTTTAACGATATTCGACTTGCTAGAAATTTTACCTGCGAGCCCGGCCTGCGCGTACTTTTCTGTGTGTGGGGTTGGGCGTTCAGTGCTCACACCGCAGTCGAGTGTATCAAAAATGTCATTTAAAAAATGGCAGACCTACCGTACGTATGATCGCGACTTTTTAACTGAATTTTTAAGTCTATATAAATCCCTGCCTGCAATTTGGAAAATTAAATCGAAGGATTAAAGAAATAGTTCTTCACTGGGAAACGTTGTTTACACGACGACGATTTTGACAAAAATGAGGCCTGCGCGTACTTCACTGAGCGTGTGGTAGCGCCGGGAGCGTTCAGTTTTTTCGTGAGGTAAGCACGCGCAGGCCGGGACTGTGGTGAAGTGTGTGCGTGTAGTAGGCCCATAAAACTCTGACTTTGAGGGTGACACACCTGGTGGATGAAAATAGTCTTGAGGAAAAGGGTGAACGATGAATAAATGCTGAACCATTAACAATGGATTTTGAAACAATAAAAAACTAAGTTCATGATGATGAAAAAGCTAAGCGGATTAAAGAGGGGGGACTGGAAGAATTGAGATTGCAATAAAGAGAATTAAACAACGTACTTATACGTGCATACATTTAAATAACGAATTACAGTCAATCAAAGTTAAAGTTAAAGAAAGGAAGAGGAGCCGCTTAGGAGCTACAATACATAACATCACGCTTGTAATCACTGAAAGGTTAGTCAGAGGTGTACCTAACAGTCCACCCACATTACGCCACTTAAGTGCACATAGGGGCGAGCCCATTGCCATCAATTGGGCACAAATTCACTACGTGGTTGCTACAGAGAAATTCGTAATGTAAACACTATGCCCGACCTCGGAATCGAAGTCAGAGCCTCTTGCGCAGCAGTCGCGATTGCTACCACTAGACCAACGAGGCTGCTACAATACGTTTAAGAACTTCAGTGTTTACGTCAAGCGTTCATAAACGCGCTAGTATATGAGGTTAGAGGCTTATTAGCGAAGCTATTATGAGATATAATTAGTATGCGAGAGGGGGAATTGATACCGGATTATAGAGGATGAAGAGTCGAGCAAAATTAATAATATTAACGTAAATTTCAACACCGATATTTTAGAACTTATGACTTGAATATTGTGAAGTGTTGCAGCATACCCTATGCATAGGCTTGCTTTCGTATCTATCATATTATACGTTTGAACCCCGTGACAGTCGCCCGCGGGAAATAATGCAAAAAAATTGTTAACAATGTCAAGGATTTAATTTTTTTGCATGGAATCCTTTTTCTTCTTTTTTTATATAAAACTAAGTACTTAGTCTAAGGAACTCTGTATAACAACATCAAATATCTGCAAGTAAAAGTCACGTCTAAAGCGATCCATCTGTTTCGTATCGGGGGGCACGGCAGTGCCCCCGCCAAGTCGAGCGCGAAGCAAACACTGCCGTACCATACTTTACTGGAACCATTTCGCCGCATTTTCAGGCCCCTATTTGAGAACCTCTGGATAAGACCAGAACGCAGAATTTTTCGTCATCCAGTAAGCTATAAAATCACACTTAAAATTTAAAAAAATATGTCTGTAGGTCATTTAGTTCCGAAGTTAAGCGAAAGCAAAGGTTCGCATTTATGACACTCACTCACTCATGATCATCAGAATAGAACTAGTGGGAAGTACTAGTTCTATTCTGATGAACTAGTACTTCCCATAAACTCAGAGAGCTGAAATTTTTTACAGAGTTAGGGTTTAATGGCCACATAAAGGGAAAACTATAAAAACTAGGATAATCGAAGATCTGGAGTACCTGGTGACCATTATTTGAAAACACAAGAGCCTAACCAAACTATTAAAGATCGACATACCGCCTTTACAAAAAATATTTAACTTTGTTTGCCTCTTCATTTGATGTCAAAAATCGAAGGTTTGAAGTATCTGATGAGGGACCCCTAAGCTTGTCCTACTTTATTTAATTGTTAGTTATTTAGTACTCTTAGTTTTCTAGGTTTAATTTACAGTTAAACAGCACGTTGAATCGCATTCGTGTTTATAAGTAAGTACTTTTCTAGTATTCTAGGTTTAGTTTATTTAGGTAGATATTACTTCGTTTCGTTTTTTTTAAAAATACCATTGAATTAGCTGTATTTCAGTACTAGGTAGGTAATACCTTTGGTACAAAGTTCATTGATAATTAATTATATTGACACTTGTCTAATAATTAAGAGTTAACGTTTCTACAAAAAGAAGTAAAAATCCCACCAAAAACATTCTGTAAAAAACTAGCCAAGTCTCGATGGAGCTGCTTGTTTATCTCTAAAAAGTAATGAAATCTAGACAAAATCGTGAAAAGTCTAAGGTTCCTTACTAGGCAGGATCTATCGAACAAGTCACATTTTGACTTGGTAGACGTGTTCACAGTTTGACGCGGGTCCAGTAGCAAGCGGGTGCAGTTTACCAAACACTCGAAGCAACTACTGATGATGTAATTTCGGGAATCAACAGGCATGATGAAAAACATGTCTGTACGATATTGGTAATTTTTTAAGACTTATTTCGTCATACTTTACTCATGTTTTTCAAGGACATTTATTATAAGAAATACCTCTTATAAATTACTCATAGGAAAGTTTTTAATGTAACTAATTATTATCTCAAGACGTGGATTAGCTCTTGTGGAAAAGAGTTCAACGACGTCGTATGATTTATACAAACGTACAGTGCAATCAAATTATCTTGGCAGGTCCGAACTTCGTGCAGGTTATTTTGTTACAACTAATGTATAAAAGTGTTATGATATTTATTTTATTTGTATTTCTCTTCACAAGTTTACATGCGTAAAAGTTCGCAGAGCCTATGTTCAGACCTGCCAAGATAATTTGATCGTACTGTACATAGTTTTGTAGCGCAGTTTTGCTGCTTAGTTTAATCTTACAGCTCATGTCAAGCCTTTTTTTTTTGGAAGTTCGGTATTCATCAGATGACTCCTCCCGCTGTGGGCAGAGCGGAAGGGAGTGGCAGACTTCTACTGACTAAAACTCACACATGTTCCTTCTTAGCCCTTTGTGTCGAGGCCGCGGTATCTCTTTCGAACAACCCGCAGCCCCGACAAACTCATGTCATGTCTTGAGGTGACATTTTCATACACTTAAGGAAAGACAACAGACAGGTGGCGACTTCGTTGGTCTGGTGGACGCAAGTTCGACTGCTGTTCTGGATTCGATTCCCAGGTCGGGCAGTGTTATTGGGATTTTCCATTAGGAATTTGTCAGTAGCGGCTACAAGGTCTGGATTTGTGGCTGATTCATGGCAATAGGTTCACCCCAATGATATTATAAATAAAAAGAGGTAGATATCGCATTAGCACGCACAAATTGTTGAGGACAAACTACGACAATTGGTGCAGTTTAGTAACTAGCTATCTCTTTTTATCTTAAACGTTCCGTATTATCTATCCCTGTCGTAGAACGCAACGATATCTGAACGCCATTCAGTATGAACATGGCGTATCTTTCTTTTTAATATCATTGGTTCACCCCCTATTATATAGGACTGAAACATAACAGGCGAAATGTGGGCGTAATGACCTCTGCCTAAACTTACTGGGAATACCGGCGTGATGTTGTGTTGTGTTTAAGAAAGACGAGAAAAAAGCAAGTAGTATCGTAATGCAATTTAAAACTTTGTAATTGTTATTTTATAAAACAGTGTGCATCAGAAAGGTATGATGGGTTGATAAATACCATGAAACTGGACCACTTTCCCCATGGTGCTAACAATAACAAATTAAACTCTTTTTTTAAATAAAGCAAGTTATATTAAAGAAGAAGTTTATCTATCAACATTGAATACGTATTAAAGTTTCGTGTCTTTGTTATTAACCGTTGAGGAATTCTCTCATGAGGAGACGACCCTAACTGCAGGAACAAGTCACGGCTTATAAAACGTATTGTCACCAGAACCGAAGGTGTGTACAAAATTTGAGCTTAATCAGTTGGGGGAACGTGTTTTAAATTCAGTTGCAAGATTTGACCAAAGTATTATAATAATTAACAAGCCACGGTAAATAAAAGCTTAAATATTGTAAGTTGGCTCTGGCCTAGACTCGCTGTGACATAGCGTTACAGTTGTTGTATGAAATTCCTTTGGATAGTTTATTTACATTATATACCAGCGGACGTCGTCACGCGGTTTCACTCGTGTTGTTCCCGTTCCCGTGAAAGATTTTTTTAAGTCTAGTTTTTACGTTTATTCGTTACATTCAAAAATACAAATCTTTCCTCTTTAAAATATCAATACAGATTTAGTAGGTATTTAGGATGTGCACTCACCATTGCCACAATACTTGAGGTAGACGGCGAGATGTTCCATGCACTTGACGATGCAGTCGTACGCCTGTTTGTCATGATCCGGTATCGCCTGGATGGAAGGTGGGTGGTACGGCTGCGCCGGCGGCGTGTACCCTGCGAGCTGGAGGAGCGCCGTATTCACCACCAGCTCCTCGGGGTCCACTTGGATGACTGCCTGTAAGGGTACAAGAAAAAAAAACAATATATCTATCATTGGATTCTGTCCACGGTTTCTCTCGCATGAAAGTCGCAAGTCATCCTCTACCTATGTTATGGTCATGGTCTACCTATGTTCCCATCCAGATCAGTTTACCCGTCCAGGTGTGGCAAACAAGCCACATTTATAATAGGTATTAGTTAGGATGTTGCGGTCTAATGATGGCCTATATCCAGCAGTGGACTCTGATAAGCTATGTAAATATCAACAGGTAGTCAAGGTAACCTAAGTCCGGCTGCGACCTCTAGCGTCCGGCTCTGGTGCAAGCCATGGTCCGTAGCGAGGTGGGATGGGACGCCGTCACCTCCTTCTGCGAAGCAGTGATGCTAGCGAAGGAGGTGGCGGAACGCGAGAGGGAGAGAACCTCTCGTCCCAGCCGCCACGGGAGACGCTCCGGGCTTCGGGGGCCACGTGATGGCTTCCGGCCACCGTAGACGCGGGCCTGTGGACGGTGAGTAATGAGCTAGCTCGCCGTCCGTCCGTCTGATGACGAAGACAGGCCGTGTCGACGGCGCGTTCGTGTTCTACGCGCACCTCAAAGCAACATGGGAGGGGCCTGTCGGGGCTGCGGGTTGTTCACAAGAGAAACCGCAGCCTCGACATAAAGGGCTAAGAAGGAACATGGGTGGTTTTTAGTCAGTAGAAGTCTGACACTCCCTTTCGCTATCCCCAAGAGCGAGAGGAGTTATTTGATGATTTTCCACCCTCCCAAAAAAAAAGGCAACCTAGGTCACCACACTGCGCTCCAAAACACAAATCACTGACGTTGCTCAAAAAGCCGCTAAGCTGAAGTGGGACTGGGCTGGCCATGTCTGCCGTATGCCCAACGAGCTGTGGGCCAAAACAACCACTTTGTGGAACCCTGACACAGCCAGAAGGCGACGTGGTAGACCTCGTAGGAGATGGCGGGACGAGCTTGACAGAACCAACGAACAGTGGTCCACATTGGCCCTAGATCGCAAAATTTGGAAATCGTGGGGGGAGGCCTTTGTCCAGCAGTGGGATGACACAGGCTAACAGTAACAGTAACCTAGGTCTTAACACGCCAAAAACACATAAGAAATTCTCACGATTAAGTTCCATGCCTACAATAATGTTGCACTGAACTGAAGCTAAGTATATAATTAAGTGAATAGCTGTCCTATTGTGTATCGCATACAAAGAAAAAAATGTTCTAGTATCATTCACTATACTTTGCAAAAGACAAACGTGTGTAATCATACTAATCATAGAAACATTAATTCTCAGCAAGATTGTTTTTCAAATAAAACCACATTTATTTTCAGAATCTAGTTAATAGATTAAGACTTAAGCTGTGGCGAGAAAGTGTTTCCCTGCCCAATAAAATATAAATACAAATATTGGGCTGACCAAATATGAATTGTCATCGACACTCTAAGAAAGATAGGTACGGTATAGTACGAGTAGTAGATACACGTGGCAGTGTAGGATAAGAGAGCTCATAGATGCTAGCAACAATTACCTACGGTATTCACGATTTGCGAGTACATGACCAGGTTACATTCACTAACCGCCTTATTAATAAAAATAGTTAAGCCTGGTTTAACTTACGCTTGGTTTATCTCGCATGCCGTCACTTTCTTTTGAATATTTTTGAAGTGAGACAGCATGCGAGATAAACCAAGCGTAAGTTAAACCAGGTTTAACAATTTTAATAAGGCGGTAAAAGTTTATTGAAAAGAGGCTGCGGATGTTACAGTGGATGCCCTTTCATCACAATCTTCACCTGCTGCACGAAGATTTGCTAAAAGCACAAATTAGCGCTATATCACACAGACATCCCATTCCCATTGTCTCCGTCGACGATACCGCACTGGACACCTTCGATGTTTGTTACTGTCGTGCCGATTTGTGTAAATAATCCTTACATAGTATAAAACAAAGTCGCTATTTTTGTCTGTTTGTCTGTATGCTTAAATCTTTAAAACTACGCAACGGATTTTGATGCGGTTTTTTTAATAGATAGAGTGATTCAAGAGGAAGGTTTTAGTATATAATTTGAACGACATCCACGCGGGTGAAGCCGCGGGCATCAGCTAGTCAACTATACATGAGTATTTAGTTGTTGCTTCACCCTCATCTCAATGTCCACAGTCGCTGGTCGATAATGTCTGTAGCTATTGGTACATACGCCAATCAGCGTAATTAACACCACATAGACATATGGTCCCTCTACACATCGGCAGATGCGTCTGCCAGCCATGCGCAGACGTCAACAGATGTGCCACCTAATAAATAAACTCAATTTCCGCCATGAAAGTAGAAAATCAATTCACATCAGTTTTGGTGACGAGTTTCATTTGTCTGCATTTTTATGGAAATCTCATTTAAACGAATTAATCAATAATTCCGCCAATTTGACTTTCTTTTTTTTTTGTCATTTTCCGGGCATCTTTGAATGCTGAAATCTTACAAGATGTTGGGGACGGGTTTAAGAATACGAGACGGGAAACGTAGCAAAAAAAATTGTTTTAAAAACATTAACTTTAGGTGTTGTTGGGTTTTTCCGTCTAGAATCTCTCAGTAGGAGCCACGTAGTCTGGGTTTGGGCACAAATCAAGACTACGAACCAGGCACGGTTGATGACAATAGGTTCGCCCCCTTTTACATGGGACTTCAACATAACTTGCGAAATGTGAGCGTACTATTAGACGCACCTCAGCCTAATCCTTCGGATATTACAGGCGTGATGTTATGTTATGTACAGTACGATCAAATTATCTTGGCAGGTCTGAACATAGGCTCTGCGAACTTTTACGCATGTAAACTTGTGAAGAAAACTGTTATTGTCAGATAAACCAATACCTATACGATCAGAAAATATCTAATTTAAACAGTGAGAAATACAAATAAAATAAATATCATTTTTATACCTACATTAGTTGTAACAAAATAACCTGCACGAAGTTCGGACCTGCCAAGATAATTTGATTGCACTGTATCAACAAAATCAACTATTTTCGGATTTTCCTACCCTGTAGGTTTGATTTACATGCGAATGAATAACATATACGAAATTAATGGCCATAATATTGTATTGCGTTGCTTAGATTATTGATTTTTTACAGTTCCAAGGCACTGCAGACCTAAGTATTTGATATTAATTTCGACTTGATAACAATACGCTGTCTTGGGAAAAAGAATCGTCACAGACAGCCCAGAAAGTGAGTAAGAGAGTAAGGATTCCGTTTTTCCTTTTGTGTTACGGAACCCTAAAATCGCGCACTGGGCCCGTGTGTTAAATTACGGCCCTCTCCCTCTCACAGAGGTCGAAGCCCCCAGCAGTGGGAAAATTATAGACTGATTAAGCTTTTGCTAGCAGTAGGACAAATTATAGGCTAAGAAAAAAAAAACGGTTTTGCGGTACAAATACTGTTTGATTTTACTCCTCGATGATAGACATAAAATACATCGTTTTGTCTAATAAGTTACTTAGATATAAAGGTAAAGGAAAACATAAAGAGGCAACCGGCATGTTCTAGAACCAAAAAATGGAAGACATGTGACATCTACCAATCCGCACTAGGCCCGCGAGGTAGATTGTAGCATTATTCCCTCTCAAAGAGAGGAGTTCTAAGACACTGCAGTGGGAACATTAATAGGCTGATGATTATGACATATAAGGAGTTAATTAGAGTTACCATCAAAGACGCGTACCAAGTACAACACGGCTCAGACGAAAACCACCTAACATGAGACAGCCCGCAATTCGTGTCGTTTGTAGGCTTTCGCTCCGAATGGCAACACGTGTTTAGCGGAAACACTAGCTAATTAAGATGTTTAAATAGAAACGTATAAGTATACATGTGTTGTGGTTTACTACCCCACTAGCAGAGACGTTAGATTATGTTCTAAATTGATAAATTATAGGGGATGAAATGCAACCGAGTATACACATCAAGTATGCTTTACACGAATAAACAAACAATACGTTTTCATACGATTATGATACCAAATACGTACGTCAATCCGGATGAGCAAATCAAGCAAGTCCTCACTGGACCAGTCACGCCGGTGTGCACTTTTCACGCTTAGCCGCATGTTTACGCCAGGAGTAAGCTCAACAGAGCACAAATGTGAGCACTCTCGCTGACACCTATGCTTGTTGAACCTGCACTCAATGGCTTCGGCCAAGGGAGGACAGAAATCTCAAAGGATCAACTCTCAAATCTGTCGTCACCAACGAACGTGATAAACAACTAAACTGCACAAAACGCTGACGGAAATGATACTGAGTCTAGAACCGACGCGCTTATCCAGTTCCTCGCTGGTCTTTACAGATCCTCCGCTCAGGTGTCAATTATGGAGAATCGTCATATAAAACTGAAAGAACTGGGAATTTCTTATCTCCGAATGGATTTACTATAATTAGGTTTTTGCTGCCACTCTTCATCGATAATCTTTTCTACGATATTTAATCAAATAAATCGTCGCCAGTGAGGGCCGATAGAAACTGAATTTCATTTGAATCTGCAGGAAGTTTTCAAAATTGCATGAATATTTTGTGTGAGTTACTGATAGCCTTCATTGGAGCATTATGGTCCGCTAAAATAATTGGATTTTATCTGCTGCGAGGTCATACAATACACAAACATACGTCTGTTCGAGGGAAGTTTTAGGTTTTAGCGTAGGTAGGTTATAGACGCGTGGGAAGCCGTTGGCGGCACCTTTGTCAACATAATCTATACTGGCGTAATGAGCCTCACCCCGCGGGTGGGTATACGCTCCATACATTGAACTTGAAAATTGAGCGAGAAAAGGGTGGTACTAACCTGGTCGAATGGACATTGTTTTCTATGTAAGTGATTGAGGCAGTGTCTACATAGTGTATGGCCGCATCCAAGGCTAATGGGGCTGCGCGGCGGAGCACCGAACTCGCGGCAGCACACAGGACAGTTCAAATAATCCGTCCATTGAGGCGCCTGTATTGGCATTCTGGAACAAACACGTCACCAATTAATTTATTTAAACTTTACGTAGGTACAGACGCTACCACATCCAGCTACCCGAAACTGTGAAATTTTCCCAATCAACCTTGAACCTAATGCTGTAGCGATAAAGTTGAAAGTTTATTAAAGAAATTTGACAGATTGTACTGGCGTTTGTACATAGGCGGACTTAATGCCCAAAGGTAGTCTCTACCAGACATTTTTTGGGTAAAATAATACAACATTGTGATGCGGTACAATATAATAAATATCTAAATAAACTTCAGAAGAAAAATCAGCTTCTGAAGTAGGTGACATTTGTTTGTTTGGTTTCATTTCTTTGCCACCGGCTTGAGAAGCTGATTTTTCTTCTGAAGTAAATTTTTCGGTTTTTGGTGTTTTTGAAGTCGCGGTCGGTTGTTTTTTTTGCAAAACGGTTTTTTTTTAGGTTTTCATTACCCACGACGGAGCGGAGACTGTATATGCGTTTGGGGTGAGAGGATGTTTGTTTGTGCAAATACATGTTGCCATTTTTCTCCAAAACTACCAGTCCGATTTTGATGCAGTTTTCAGTTGAAGACTGCTAAATGCGAATACTTGAATAACATCAAAAAAAGCACGAAAAACGTAATAGCACGTATTACGTTTTTCGTGCTTTTTATGAAATTTGAAATTTGAGGGTTGCCCTCGATTTCTCTGAGATCCCATCACCAGGTCCTGGTTTGAATATCATAGTACCACCATTGAAATATCTCCTTACCAATAAAAACATAATCATCAAAATTGGTTCATAAACGACGAAGTTATTCGCGAACACACATAAGTAAACGAAATATGCTCATTATATCATACAACTTGCGTGGGCCCTTAGACCACCCTAATCCGGCCCTATCGCAAAATCCGTTCTTAGCGGTCGTTTACTAACTATAAACTACCTCCTTTCCAAAAATCACCTTTATACGTCCAGCGGTTTTCGAGATCTCGTGAGGAGTGAGTTACCTTTTGCTTTTATATCAAGAATAATGTGTCTGTTAGAATCGCGATATCTCAGGAATGGTAACTCTTAGAAAATAATAATTAAAGCATTTTTGTAGAGAATTTTAAGATCTACAACTTTGGGTTGAGGTTTTTTTTGATAAAACTTACCGTTTTCGAGAAAAAATCAAAAATCCTCAAATTTTGACCTTTGACCCCGAATAACTTTTGTAGCATACATAGGATCGATGGGGATTTTTAAGACTTTGTTTGTAATGGTATACCCCAGCTCTCCACCAATATTTGCCTCTGTGGGAATTATTGTTATTTGACCACTACTTTTATGTCTAAATTGACCGGACTAAGTGCTAACGGTCACAGAGATTAAGCGAGGACGGACGGACGGACGGACAGACAGACATGGCGAAACTATAAGGGTTCCTAGTTGACTACGGAACCCTAAAAAGTGTTCATAAAATGAAAAGTACTGGGCCAAATTATGTTAAATTTTAATGGGACCAAATGGCAACTATTCCGCATCAAACTAAAAAATAATCACGTAAATCGGATCATAAATCGCGGCGTAATCGGTGTACATACACAGAAAAAAAAACCGATCGAATTGAGAACCACCTTCTTTTTGAGAAGTCGGTTAAAAAAACATTTTTGATAACGAAAATGTATATGTCGCAGGTTTTTCATAAAATTAGGTTTCTGATCAAAAACCTAGGTTTTTCATCAAAAACCGGAAGATGACACATTTTAAACTCAATTTCATCATAAACCTGTAACAATCCAGATTTTTGATCAAAAACCTGAACTAGTTTGGGTTTATGATCAATCTGATATGTCGCAGGTTTTTCATAAAATTAGGTTTTTGGTCAAAAACCTAGGTTTTTCATCAAAAACCGGAAGATGACACCCCAGTATCCTACAAGGGCGGCATGGGCACCGGGCCGTAGGCCGACGAAGGGTGTCCGTTTCGACCGCGCGGCCACGACGTTTTTTTTTAAAAAAAAATGTACCAAGTTTATGTAAAAGTTTGTAAAAGTTGATTCCCAAAACCATAAATTTGTCAAAGTTATGGTTACAAAGTTATAAGGGTATGAACGTGGCCGCGCCATCGAAACGCGGAGAACCGCGCGGCCACGGAGATCTTTAAAACTAAGCGTTGCAGACACCTGCCATTTAGGTAAATAACAGATTCAATATGTAAAAAATTTGTAAAAATATAGAAAAAAATCCTAGGTTTATATTTTAGGAGCTGTAACACTAAAACCCCATGGCCGCGCCATTGAAACGGTGAAAACCACGTTATCGCCGATATCTCGCTGAAAAAGCATCGTAGAGGTCTGGAGTTTCTTGTAAAACATAGATTTGAATTTGTCAAATCATGTAAAAATACAAAAAAAAACCTTAGGTTTATATTGTAGGTGCTTTATGACTAAAACGCCATGGCCGCGCCATTGAAACGGTGAAAAATACGTTATCGCCGATATCTCGCTGAAAAAGCGTCGTAGAGGTCTGAAGTTTCTTGTAAAACATAGATTTGAATTTGTCAAATCATGTAAAAATACAAAAAAAAACCCTAGGTTTATATTTTAGGTGCTACAAGACTAAAACGCCATGGCCGCGCCATTGAAACGGTGAAAAATACGTTATCGCCGATATCTCGCTGAAAAAGCGTCGTAGAGGTCTGAAGTTTCTTGTAAAACATAGATTTGAATTTGTCAAATCATGTAAAAATACAAAAAAAAACCCTAGGTTTATATATCAGGAGCTGTAGTACGATATCGCTTAGAACCTTTGTTGTTTCGATAGGGTGACCATGACTTTGTGTTTACAGAAAACTTTATCCATAATGTTTGGAAATTATTTCTCAAGCATTCCTAATTAAATTAAAATGATAAGTTCTTTCATTGGTTCGTTCTTTAATTGAAATGTTTCTTATAAACATTATTATATTTTTGCGTCATATCGTTTCATTTTAGTTAACTTTTTTTTAATTATAAAAAAACATAATAAATCACCGATTATTCAGTAAAAAAAGTGATTGTATTGAATTTGTCTAAAGGATTTGAAATAATTAATTATGCCTGAAATAACCCCTGTAATTAACTCACGGATTCCAACATCAATTTATTTTGTTTCTGCAACAAATATTTTTTTCTTTCTTTCTTCCTTTCCATGATAGAGCATGACGTATATACTTATTGTACATAAAAAAAATTGTAGTGTGGCTAGTTTTGAACTTTACCACCGTTACTAATTTGTCTTGTAGGTACAAGATAAGTATTTTCAACTGAAAAATCTTTCAATTCTAAGCGTGTTTAAAAATATGCACACGATATGCTTAAGAAGATGCCAGCGGGTCACGTACCAGTCGATGTTGATAAGAATTTTAATGATGATGAGCAAGTTGGAGTTATGGTGGAAAATCGAGTAAGGGTTTCTATAGGCCCTATTGTGTTCGACCGTATCAGTAGTTGTTACGTAGTCGTAGCCCGGTAGAAATCGGTGTCTTTTGTTTGTTGAACGTGGGGTGAGCGGTGCGCGTTCAACTCTGGCGGAGATCGTGGTCTGGAGAGACCATAGTGTGTAGTCATGCGTGATGCACACGGGCGATCCATGTGATGGATGCGCAGGCAACGCGATTGTTGATCGGCTTGAGAGTCCGTGAGAACAATGCGATTGCTGGACGGCTGGAGTGCCGTGTGAGGGCAACGCGATTGCTGATCGGCTGGAGAGTCCGTGAGAGCAATGCGTTTGCTGGTCGGCTATGGTGACGTGTGTGGGCAACGCGATTACTGATCGGCTGGAGAGTCCGTGCGAGTAATGCGTTTGCTGGTCGGCTGGAGTGCCGTGTGAGAGCAATGTGATTGCTGGTCGGCTGGAGAGCCGTGGCGTTAGTGGTCTTACTCGAGGGTTTCTGTAAGCTTGGCAGTTTTTGTCGCAGTAGAGTTTAAAAGGTAGGATCGAGCGATGGTACGTGGCCCAGGGTGTTGTATTTTGGATTATTTTTAATTTTCCGTTATTATGTTTGATTTAATTGAAGGGTTTTGATTTAAATTTAAAAAAGGGGGTTTGAATTTCTTATTTTCAACGATTTTATGAATTTTTAGTTTGTTCAGGAGTGACCGAGTGGAACAAAGCAAACTTGTGGAAGTGTGTGTGCAAGCGTTTGTTCGCAGAGTAATGATCACACGAGGACGTGTGAAAGCAGGATGGCCGTGTCGGCATCGTGTCGTATTCAGTACGCCAGCGCCATCTGGTGGCGCTTGATGGAGTCATTGGTGAGCACGCGCGTGGGCCGGTCGCGTCGGTACGTCACTATTGAGTAGACAGGCGCGAGCGGCGGGCGCGTGAAACCGCTGAAACCATCGTGTGTTCTGAAATACGTACCTACCTACAGAGTTTGTGTGTCTAACTATCTAGATCTACTGTGCTTAGGACTATTGATTGAGTGTACGAGTCTAGTTTTTTCATCCAACACTACCCACCGACGCCCACTGTTAACCAACGAATATTGCTAAAAATTATCCCGTTAGCCGACATATATATTTTTTTATCTTATCGGTATATGGTCTAATAGATGATTAAGATGTTAAATAATTATATAATTTAAAAAATCTTAGTTTAAGTAAACTATCTGTGATTTATATGATTTTTAATAAGGAATAAACATAATTATATGTTTTTGTATCTTATCGTTTCATTTTAATTTAATTTAGAAGCATTTAGAAATAATTTCTAGGGAAATAGGTGGAAAGTTTTGCTGTAAACACAAAGTCATGGTCACCCTATCGAAACAACAAAGGTTCTAAACGATATCGTACTACAGCTCCTGATATATAAACCTAGGATTATTTTGTGTATTTTTAAAAAATTTGATAAATTCAAATGTTGGTTTTACAAGAAACTTCAGACCTCTACGATGCTTTTTCAGCGAGATATCGGCGATAACGTGATTTTCACCGTTTCGGCCATGGGGTTTTAGCCTTACTGCTCCTAAAATATAAACCTAGAATTGTATTGTGTATTTTTCCAATTTTTGACAAATTCAAATCATTGCTTTACAAACAACTTCAGCCCTCTGCGATGCTTTTTCAGCGAGATATCGGCGATAACGTGGTTTTTTACCGTTTCAATGGCGCGGCCATGGCGTTTTAGTCTTATAGCACCTAAACAATAAACCTAGAGTTTTTTTTTGTATTTTTACATGATTTGACAAATTCAAATCTATGTTTTACAAGAAACTTCAGACCTCTACGACGCTTTTTCAGTGAGATATCGGCGATAACGTATTTTTCACCGTTTCAATGGCGCGGCCATGGCGTTTTAGTCTTATAGCACCTAAAATATAAACCTAGGGTTTTTTTTTGTATTTTTACATGATTTGACAAATTCAAATCTATGTTTTACAAGAAACTTCAGACCTCTACGACGCTTTTTCAGCGAGATATCGGCGATAACGTATTTTTCACCGTTTCAATGGCGCGGCCATGGCGTTTTAGTCATAAAGCACCTACAATATAAACCTAAGGTTTTTTTTTGTATTTTTACATGATTTGACAAATTCAAATCTATGTTTTACAAGAAACTCCAGACCTCTACGATGCTTTTTCAGCGAGATATCGGCGATAACGTGATTTTCACCGTTTCGGCCATGGGGTTTTAGCCTTACTGCTCCTAAAATATAAACCTAGAATTGTATTGTGTATTTTTCCAATTTTTGACAAATTCAAATCATTGCTTTACAAACAACTTCAGCCCTCTGCGATGCTTTTTCAGCGAGATATCGGCGATAACGTGGTTTTTTACCGTTTCAATGGCGCGGCCATGGCGTTTTAGTCTTATAGCACCTAAACAATAAACCTAGAGTTTTTTTTTGTATTTTTACATGATTTGACAAATTCAAATCTATGTTTTACAAGAAACTTCAGACCTCTACGACGCTTTTTCAGTGAGATATCGGCGATAACGTATTTTTCACCGTTTCAATGGCGCGGCCATGGCGTTTTAGTCTTATAGCACCTAAAATATAAACCTAGGGTTTTTTTTTGTATTTTTACATGATTTGACAAATTCAAATCTATGTTTTACAAGAAACTTCAGACCTCTACGACGCTTTTTCAGCGAGATATCGGCGATAACGTATTTTTCACCGTTTCAATGGCGCGGCCATGGCGTTTTAGTCATAAAGCACCTACAATATAAACCTAAGGTTTTTTTTTGTATTTTTACATGATTTGACAAATTCAAATCTATGTTTTACAAGAAACTCCAGACCTCTACGATGCTTTTTCAGCGAGATATCGGCGATAACGTGGTTTTCACCGTTTCAATGGCGCGGCCATGGGGTTTTAGTGTTACAGCTCCTAAAATATAAACCTAGGATTTTTTTCTATATTTTTACAAATTTTTTACATATTGAATCTGTTATTTACCTAAATTGCAGGTCTCTGCAACGCTTAGTTTTAAAGATCTCCGTGGCCGCGCGGTTCTCCGCGTTTCGATGGCGCGGCCACGTTCAAACCCTTATAACTTTGTAACCATAACTTTGACAAATTTATGGTTTTGGGAATCAACTTTTACAAACTTTTACATAAACTTGGTACATTTTTTTTAAAAAAAAAAACGTCGTGGCCGCGCGGTCGAAACGGACACCGACGAAGGAGGCCGGCGGAGGCCCGGCACTTTGGGGACAGAAGATATTAGTGTTATATAATATGCGAGCGAAGCGAGCGCGCGTCACGGAGTACTACTGGGATTTGTTCAATTCACTAGATTTGTTTAGGGAAATGATAAAACCGTGTTGTTATTTTATCTTCCTCCGTGGTTTGATCAAATCCCTTAGGGAATTGACCAATTCCCTGTTTTCATCATATCACTGCGACACATATACACTCGAGAGCAATGAATCCGGGTCACTTAAAGAATGTTAAAAATCTCGGAAACTAAAAATGATAGGTTAATGCAATAAATTGTATTTAATAGACAATGTAATACTCCTTAAATGAAGGTATTAAAACTTCTTAGTTATTGTAAAGTTATATCATAAAAAAAAACAAATTTGAAAAAGGGCCACTTTCGAAGATGGAACTACGTAATTACAGCATTTGGTTTTGCTTTTGTTTGTAATCTGTCATTTATGTGGGTACATAAACCATGTTGATAGTGCTCTATATTCATTATTCAAGCTGAAATTATGTCGCTTACGCCTGAAGAATGCACCAGAATACTTACAATGCTGGAAACCGGCCGGAGTCAGCGCGATACAGCCAGGACTGTCGGTGTGTCGCTGTCAACAGTACAGAGTTCTCCGACGTTACGAAGAAACTGGTTCTAACCTACGCAGACCAGGAACGGGCAGAACCAGGTGTACCACAGCACGAGAAGACCGATACTTGGTGAACACCATGCTTCGAAATCGCTTTCTCACAGGAACTGAACTCACAAATCAGTTTCGACGCCTCGGAGGAAGTAACCCAAGTGCATGGACAGTAAGACGTCGGCTTGCTGAATCTAACTTAAAACCCCTTAGACCTGCAAACGGCCCTAAACTGGAGCGTGGGCATCGTATTTCAAGACTAAGATATGCCCAGAGCCACGTAAATTGGAGTATTGAAGATTGGTCAAAAGTTATGTTCTCCGACGAATCAAAATTTATGCTCTACAAGCACGATGGAAGACACAGAGTGTATCGAAGACCAGGGGAAAGATTCAAGCAAGCATGCATCGAAGAAAAAGTAGCCTACGGTGGTGGGTCTGTACTTGTGTGGGCCGGAATTTCTTCTGAAAGTCGCACAGAGCTGGTGATTATAGAAAACGGCTCTTTAACTAGCGAAAGATATGTGGAAGAAATCCTCAATGATCACGTTGGTCCATTTATGGTCAATTTAGGTGAGGATGCTATATTTATGCATGACAATGCCCGACCTCATACAGGTAGGATTGTGAATGACTACCTTCAAGAGATGAACATTACTCGTATGGAGTGGCCAGCGCGCAGCCCGGATATCAACCCGATCGAGCATGCTTGGGACGAGCTAGGCAGATGCGTAAAACAACGAAACCCTCCCCCAATCACGCTTCGTGAGCTCAAAATTGCTCTCACAGAGGAATGGGAGAATATTCCCCAAAATCGTATAAGGAACTTGGTGTACAGCATGCCAAACCGGGTAAACGCAGTAATGGAAGCACGAGGAGGCAATGCGAAGTATTAAAATTCAAGAAAATCGTAATAAAGTTCAAAAATTTCATGTTTCCTATTTTTGTTTTAAGGAGAGATCAGCAGTTTTTTTCTTTATGTAATTTTGTGTTAATAAAATGTATGGTGACTCATATTTTTTTTACTTTCATTTAAGGAGTATTACATTGTCTATTAAATACAATTTATTGCATTAACCTATCATTTTTAGTTTCCGAGATTTTTAACATTCTTTAAGTGACCCGGATTCATTGCTCTCGAGTGATTGATACTAATATACAATATTAAAAAAATAAACAAAGATTTTAAAAAAATACCAAAATACCATACCATTTCAATATAAAATTATGAAAATAGAATGGCCTGCTTTCAAGTTCAAATACATAACCCTCGTTTTGGGCTTCGTCTTTTTGGGCAGTCGGGTAAAAAACGGCAAAACCTAACAATAATTTAAGTTATATGTTTTTCTTTTAAAAGTGAATTAGCTTGCAGTTTTCTTAATGCCTTCCAGAGCTTTATAGTTGAGATAGCGTAAGATTTTGGCATAAAACCGGCGCGGTGTGAAGGCATTTGGAGAAGCAGATTTCAAGCTTGAAAGTCCCTATTGTGTGTGCGAGGCTATTGCTATCATCCGGCAGAAATCCAGCCCGTGACTACTACTGAGAAATTCCTGATGAAATAACCCAACAACACTTTTCCTGACCCAGGAATCGAACCTAGGAGTTCCTGCAACCACTAGACCAATGAGGCGATTATCTGGGACAAATAAACTGAAGATTTCATAGTGTAAATCAGGAACATCTGTAACCTCCTAAGGATTATAAATATTACAGATCAGCAGATCGCACGACCGTCCTAATTTTAGAGAATTCAAACTTGTGTATAAATCCCGTACAAGTGCTTATAAAGCCGTACAGATTTATCTAAGGAATGCTCGGAACTTTTTCCAAAACTTACGTGTACAGGTGTACTTCTCAAAAGGATTCCACACGCACGTCACCAGAACCAAGTTTTCTACGAACTAATGCCCAAAGAACAAGCTTTATACCGTAGGGGTTGCGGAAATTAGGACAGTTCCTTAAAAAAACCAGACACCGGACGGACTCCATCGCAAAGGATGTGATGTGGTTATAAAAGGTGAGCTTACGGTCGAATATGACTCCCAGATGACCAGGTCTTTCATTGAATCAGTTCTTGTATTTCTATTCCCAAAATTGAGGTACAACGACATTAAACTCTTATAAGTTGCCATATAGGCCTCCCAGCCGATTTCGGTCAGCGTGGCCAATCTAAGCGGAGATTAACCATCGGCGCGGGAGATATTATTGTGTACACAAGTGTGTGCGCAGGCACAGGTGCACTCTCTGTTCCTTTAACTCTCATAGTTCGATGGGACGGCAATCCGACACGACCAGAGAGAGATCAGGCGCAGGACCAATGGCTTAACGTGCTTTCCGAGGCACGGGGGTCTACCGCTCACTTTCAAACTCCTGGCTACTACTAGGAAATTTCTAACGGAAATCGAACCATGGACAGCAGTCGCTCTTACGACCACGAGACCAACAGAGCAGTCGTTCAATTGAAGTTGCCATATCTGTATTGTTAGAGGTAGATAGAGCACAAACTGTTACACGCGACTTGGTCCGCGGTGAAATGTTGACGTGTACCTATGTGAGAGACAAAAAACAGATAGCAAAATCTCATTACGATCCGATCAGCCGTTTAGGCTGAAAAGGTAAGACAAACAGTTACTTTCGCATTGCTTCGAGTAGTGTGGATTCGCTTTGCTGAAATCTTCAAACAGGGTTAATTTTCAATAGAAAAAAAATCCAAAAATTGTTTAGAATCGATATTTTATATATTAGTAACTAGCTGATGCCCGCGGCTTCACCCGCGTGGATGTCGTTCAAATTATATACTAAAACCTTCCTCTTGAATCAAACTATCTATTAAAAAAAACCGCATCAAAATCCGTTGCGTAGTTTTAAAGATTTAAGCATACAGACAAACAAACAGACAAAAATAGCGACTTTGTTTTATACTATGTAAGGATGAAAAAAAAACTTTTTTTCAATAATATCTGTTCCTGTCCGCCACTGAAAAGCGGACGTGTGGGTGTTACACCAGCACAATTCTGTTCAGCAGCCGAAAGGTAGCTGAGAGTACACACAACACAATACACTGTATACATTTGGCGGTGCACGCACGCACACAAGTGCATGGATTCCCACTAGGTAAAGGTAGGATTTTTTGAGAAGATCTTCTAGTTTAATTTTTTTTTTGTTCTTTAAGCATTTTTTGTTCTTTAAGAATTACATCAACATTACAGATTCATCCAATAGGATGAATCTGTAATGTTGATGTAATTCGTGGTAGGTACCGAAATAAACAAATTTTCAAATAAATCCTATCATTTCATTTTATTCGACATTAACATTTAAAATGCACGTTCGGTTTGATCTCATGATTTTAGTTTTAAATGTTGGCTTGTCATTGAAAACTAACCCCGTAGATTCGCCTTGATCGGTGTTTTTCGTAATGATATTTTTACTATAAGGACCGAAAGTAGAAGAAAGTCAGACAGTCAGTCTTGCCAAAGGATATTGACTTATCCAGTAACAGACTGGGTAGTGGATGTCAGATAGGCAATCGCTTCATGTAAAGTTTTGAAATTCGCAAGAGCTATTGAGCTGAGCATGACGTCCTGAGATCGATTTCCACGTCGGTTGCACTTCAACGGACGTGGAAATCGATCTCAGGGCTTGGGCTTTTCTATATCCCATTAGCAAACCGGAGACAATCGTTTGTGCCCAGTCAATGCCTCTATAGGCTCGCCCTATATGTAATAGTACCTAAAACATAAGACTTACAAATACATTACAAAGTAATGACTTTGTGTAATTTACTTCATCACCACTGCTCTCAAAACGGTGAAGGAAAACATCGTGAGGAAACCGGCATGTCTTAGAACCAAAAAATTCGAAGACCGTTGACATCTACCATCCCGCACTGGGGGCCAATTCTCGGTTTTAGAGATGGTGTCGAACTCGAGAAAAATTTCTAATGACGTCATTTTTTCGAGAAATTTTAAAAGTTGCTATTCTGGGGATGTCGAATTCGACATTTGTCGAAGGCTAACGTTAGAGTTCATGTCGAGTGCTTCTGAGCAGTAGAGATGTCATGTCGATTATATAGATACGTCATTTCTGAGTGAATTTGTTGAGTTTTGGATTGTACACTGTGTTTTCTTTTCTTTAGTTTTTAAATAAAATACGCCTTGGCATCTCATACTGGAAATTCGATTTATACTCTTTGATTTGTGAATTGTGTTTTCTTGAAACGACGACCTTCGCGCAGATAACAGACTCTGTAATTTGTGTACCTACGATTGGACTTGAAACTACTGAAAGATGGACGAGTTTATTAGCATTTTTATCTCGGAGTTGTTGGAAAGTGGCGAGCAATTGGCCAATACACGGCGACAACAGCTATCCCGCCGATTCCCGCCGTCGATATTTACGACTTGATCGAAACAGAAGTCATTAAAAACTTCAGACTAAATAAAGATTTAATAAGGGTTCTAATACTTAGATCTATTGGCTCCTGTAATTCAGGATACCACTAAAATAGACCTGAAAACGAAGGTAAATAATTGTTTGCTTCATAATTTTATTAGTCACTGACAGACAGTCAGCTGTCAAACTGATTATTTTTACACTAAACGTTTCGTTTTAGTTTGGCTTTGCACGGGACTTATTCAAAAATATATAAATGATGTCCTAATTTTAAGTGTTTCTCATAATTATGTTTACTTGTTTGTTTGTGAAACCAATAAATACTTTTTCTTCCTTTCTTTCTTTCTTTTATACTTAAATAATTAGGTTTAGTCAGCGTTTTAAAACAAAATCATTAATTCACTCATAGCTACCTAAAACGGAACGCGCGATTCTTCGTAATGGTAACATTAGCTTCACTCGATTCGACATTTTCGTGACATTTATTTCTATTTTGACTGAGAATACGGAATTCTGCTCAATTCGAAATTTTTTGGTAGAGATAGAGATATTTTTGATAGACATAGAGATAGACTTACGAACTCGAACTCGAGATAAATGTCGAAAATCGAGAATTGGCCCCCTGGTCACGTATGGTGGATTCCAGCATGATTACAGCCCATCTCTCTCCTAGAGAGGGGGCCCGAGTCCCTGCAGTGGGAACATTATAGGCTGATGATGATGATAACATAAGTGAAATGTTGGAATACTCGGTATGAGTTGAGTACCTACGCGTCTGCATAGCTCTTTGAGCATGTAAAGCGTGATGTTATGATATTTAAAGTTATTTTAATATTCCTCCGTGTACGTTACCAATTGAATAAGTAGCCAATATTCACGGTGCAATTTATTTAGCGTTGCATAACATTTCCTGTCGACTGCATCCTGCCGTCACAATTGCAGGCGCATTCTATTTTGTCACTCACATGTATTGGGTGGACTTACGGTGGATGCGCTCTGGTCTGGTAGTCCGCGAAATTCAATTTTTCTTATGTTTTTCGCAATTTGCAAGTCAGTGTCAGGTTTTATGTTGATTAAAATATGATTCGCGCACGTAATCTCTATTCTCTATTATAAAATTCTCTTAGCACAATGTTAGTAACTATACTCCTCCGAAACCCCGAATCGGCTAGCGGCTACTATCTATTTTTCAAAAGTGATAAGTGTTGCCCTGTGTCCACTCCAACAATTTTAGTAGCACATCAAAATTTCCTCTTGAGTAATTGATTTTTGATTGACTTTTGATGAAAAAGGCATTTAAGGAAGTTAAATGAACTGAGAGGGTTGTATTGGTCGGTGGCGTCACAGGAGGCCTCGAAGAGGGCTGACATGGCCCCTCTAAGTCTCCTCCAGGCGTATATCAACCACTGCGCCTGCGCTGCGCTCAGGATCTATTGCTCCAGAGCATGGCGCAGTGATCGATCAACATCGCCGTGGTCGCTGAGCCGTATTTTGTCCCGCCCAGAACAGACTGGGTGGAGGGGAGGACCTCAGCGGCTCAGTGGCCATTATTGCGTCGTATTGGGCCGTATTGGGCGTTACCACCGCCGGTACCCCGACCCTTCAGATGGTCAGGGGTGCGTAGCAGCACGGTTCGGGGCGATCGTGGTAGCGGGAGTCTACTTCTCTCCGAGCCGAACTCTCGCCGAGTTCCAAAACTCCCTCAGGGAGTTGAGTGTCGTAATCGAAGGCCATTTCCTATCCATACTTGTGCTCGGGGACTTCAACTGCCAAAAGCTTGGCTTGGGGGTTTTGTACCCACGTTACAAGGATGTGTGGGATGGGATGGTCGAGTGCTGCTCTGGAAACAGGCCTGGACATCCTGAACCGGGGTTTTGTACCCACGTGTGTGCGAATGTGGGGCGAGTCGGTGGTGGACATTTCGTTCGCCAGCTCCGCTCTGTCTCGGCGGCGGCGTGTCGTTGACTGGCGCGTCATGGAGGGGGTGGAGACCTATTCCGACCACCGGTATATCCAGTTTGAGGTCTCTGCCCAGTCCTCAAGCACGCCGGTCCCATAGACCCCGAGTGGTCCGCGTTGGGCGTTGAAGCAGCTGGACCGGGAGTTCCTCCTGGGTGCCATCACCGGTCAGGACTTAGGGAAGACGCGCGAAGCTGGTCTTCATTCAGAAGCCGGGGCGCCCTACGGACTCGCCGTCCGCAGGTCCCTGGGGCTAAGACATAACTGGCAAAACGTAGCTGTAGGTACTATTAGGTACACCTCTGCCTTACCCTTCGGGGACTACATAATATTATGAATTATTGTTCTAATTTCATTACGCCAAATTTTTTGATGCTTTCGATAAATAAGTGTAATAAAACTGTCATCATAATTTTACTGCGAGGACAATGTTGTGTATACGCTAAGTGCGGAGATATAGTTTACGTTAAAGTGCCTGCAGATTTACTCGATTTACTTTATCTACACGTGTTTTCTTTATTTTTCTTCCTTCGTTTGTTAATTTGTTTGACTCTTCTCGTACTAGATTTTTATTTTTTTAATAGCCTGAACTTCCCACTCCAGGGCAAAGGACTCCCCCAATTCCTTGCATTTTCCTCGTTGTTGCGCCTGTTCTCGCCAGTTAACGAAAAAGCCATCCAAGGCGTCCCGCCATCCTCTCATCTTGCTCTCTTTCTCTCTAGCTGTCTCAGATTGACTCGAACATTTATAAGTTTTTATTAAACCTTGCTGCAATGTTTATATCACTACATAGTATAAAACAAAGTCACTTTCTCTGTCCCTATGTCCCTTTGTATGCTTAAATCTTTAAAACTACGCAACGGATTTTGATGCGGTTTTTTTAATAGATAGAGTGATTCAAGAGGAAGGTTTTAGTATCATTTTTGCACCCGTGCAAAGCCGGGGCGGGTCGCTAGTACAGTATAATTATGTTTAAGTGAAATGTTATGTTTGTTGCATACAAGGGTATGCCGTGGTCGGCGGGTCTTACTGATACGCAATGGCACGTACCAGGCGGCCGATGCGATCAAGGGATTGGAAAGACTTCATCCAGGACGATAGGCATTCTGAGGTCTAACTGTACACTGTCATTACGGACACAGTATAGGGCTCCCGTGATTTTACGGAGTAAGCGGTTCTTCAGGGTCCGAATCCTATAGGTAGAGGGGATTGAAACGAGCGACTACAACACAAACGTATGTCACTTAAGTGACAATTTGCTCATTATCGGTAAGGGCCTCAAGACGAGACGGCGCACTACGGGCATTCTTGTGGGTATGGACCTCGGCTCGGCTTAGGGCGTCACTGGGGAGTGCAGCAAAGAGACAGACTGGATCTGAGAGAGATTATTTAGGGGCTGGTTTAAAACGTCTAGGCTCAGCGTCGGGCACGAACAAGGTTCGAGGACGGGGGGAGGGTAGGGTGAATGGGGACGCCGCTACGGACCGCGACGACTTGAGGCCGCCCGGCCATGACAAGTGATATGCAGTTGATCAAAGTGAAATTGTGACTTCATTGGTAAGGCACCCGCTCCGCCGTCAGCGATTCGAGAAGCGAGCTAGCCAGAAACGACACACGTTCACATCAAGGTAAACCTTTCCAATATACTATGACCTCGCTTTGTATAGATTTTCGGTACAATGGAAGGTCCGCGTAAATTGAATTTGTATAGCTTGATAGCTTGTCGTGCGTAGCAAGCGCGAAAAAGTGAACTGTCATCAAGCGTTGCTGAGCGAAGACACTTTTGTCGCTGTGGAAATGATAAGTCGCCCGCGATGTGAACAGTCAGTCTCTTTTATTGTTTCTTTTACATAGTAAGTCGCTTACTTGTCGGCGATGGGGTGGGACAAGTACCTGAAGGCAGAACGCACGATGACGACGAAATGTATAGTTTGATGCGTCGCTAAGTGTTCCACCCGGATATTACAAACGGAAACGAAGCGAAAACGATTTCTTTTCAGAAAGTTGTCACCCTTTAGAAACACAGTAAACAGTACTAGTATGTTCAATGTCTGTGAATTGAATACATTCGCGATTATAAGTAAAGTTAGTGTGAAACTGAAAAGACGATTGAATGTTTTCGTTTTTATAATTTAACCAATATTAATGAAATAATTATAATATATTGTTCTGGGTGCACTAAAATAATTGACTAAATGCTACATTCTAAAGCATTTGGAATATTGCCAAGTGCCTTCTATACACTTACAATAGGGTGGATACCTGATGACAGAGATTAAATGCTTTTCTTATGACAATGCATTGTATGACATTCAGGTAGAGGTGGAATTGGTGGTCATGGTAACGGTACCGTTGGGCAGTTATAGTACTATCTGACATTTCATGGAATATATTACACCATATGCTCCAGGAAATTTGTATAAAAAATGACATGCAACTATAAATAACAACGAAATAAAGGCATTTTCGTAGCTATATTATAATTTTAGTATTTTTTTATCTTTGTACAACTGACGTACACTGCCATTTTCTGTATTACATGTAAAAACTAAACATTTATGAGAAAAAGTAGGCAAATCAAAAAATATAACCAAAATAACCTTTTATAACACAGATATTAAATTATAAAAGTGAACAAAAGCATGAATAATGAAAATAAGCATAGAAGCAATAGATGTGCAGGATGATATTAGTTTCAAGTATGAATAAGTAAAAAAATTCGCAATAGCACCTCTTAAATTTTATTTAATGACATAATATTAATAAAATCAAGAATATTACAAAAGTTTTGCACCAACCCCAAGTAACATGGGACAAGGGCAGGACGATGATGATGAAAGACAAAATAACTTAAGACAGATTGTTGTTCCTATTCAAAGTTAGATTATTGTTAACAACTTTTGAGGCAGGCAAGTGTTATAAATATTATTTAGATAAATGCATGTAACTAAAGAAAACCAACCCTTATGGTGGATGTTCCAGGGTAGCCTGCGAAATTCAAATTTTCTTATGTTTTTAACGATTTGCAGGCATTTGAAAATATGATTCGCGGCTGTAAGACGTATGCAGTTACAGAATTATAATCATCAAAATCATCATTACAACACTCTCAAGTTCATGTAACTGTCAAGAATGACCATTTGATGAAATACTCATTTGAATTTTGCGGGCTACCCTGGAACATCAACCTTAATCTGTTATCCAGTGATTTGATTAGTTTTTTGTTATTTTAGTCAACCAATCTAATGAAATTAGATACTGTTCTCACAGTAGGTATCTAATTTCACTTCATTGGTTATTGGTTTTCGTATTTTCGTCTTTTCTGTACAAACTGGTAATTAAAGATTTTTATCATGGATATTTTAGGCCAAACATATAAATTACTGGTTAAATCAGTAATTTAAATATCAATATTAATAAAGTCTGCATCTTAGACTTAACAGTTGCAGATTCTAAACTCCTACCAAATGTTATCAAACTGAAACCAGTTTAGATAACCTTAGAAATACAGAATATTTTAAGTAACATCCAAGATAAGATGATTATTGTTTTGAGGTTATTCTTTGTTTTCATAAATTTAGCTTTTCAACAACATTGACTACAACTTTTAATGTCTCCCCTTATCAGTGATAAGAAAATATGGATTGAAATATCTTGTTAACTAAAATATTGTAACTTTTATAAAACAACAATAAAATAATTTTCAAAAACCAGGAATTGAATGAAATGATCATTGTTTGTATGTGATTGGGGTTATACCAATAAAAACGTAAGAGAATATTGTGAGTAATGGGGTAGTACCTGTCAGAATATATGGTCGTAGCTAAAATAATTATATACAAACAAAACTTAAATGTTAACCCAGACAATAAGAAGAATGATACATTGAAATGAAACGACAAAAATGGCATTTAATAAAATTAAACACTGCTTGCATGTTTTTACGAAAAGTTTTCTGGTCTAGGCCAACTCCTACATGGTTATAATTTTTATTTATACTGAATGAATGCTAAACTATATCACAAGCAAGCGGAAAGGACAAATATTACATTTTAAAGCCTATTAAAGCATGAATGCGGTCAAATATTGACCATGATATTGAAAAATGAAGCATTTGAGAACCATGACGAGTTTCTTTTAATTAAAATTTTAAACGCCTAGCTAAGCTACCTTTGATGAACTCTATGCATTCTGTAACATTTCAGTTACTTCATGTTTATAATAAACCCGAATATTTGCCATAATACGTAAAAAGTAGGGACTGTACAAAAATTATGACATCTGAAAATTGCCACCTAGGCAGTCGTCTGGTGGCTTGAACACGTTATGGTTCTCACTTTATTGTTTGTGTATGATTTAGGAGGGTACATTAATATTATGAAAACAATATATTTTTGTAATTACCTTACAAATAACTCGTACAGTCATCACAAAAGTAACACATTTATCTTCTACCCACTTCAAAACATGATCGGTCAGCAGCCGTGAAACATAGACTAGATAGAATTTTGCAATTTATTTAAGAAGTGGAAAAATTGTCTGACAGCTCTAAAAAGGTAGTTATACACGTTTTATTTTTCTTCTTGTTGCAAAAAATGCATTTTTTTCTGAAAATTTTATTTCCTTTCATGTAGAAGTTACGAGAAGGGGCTAATATTGAAATAATACGAAACAAGAAGTAACGACAACGGCATGTGTAAGTATGTAATACGCACTACTAAACGTGCCGTGCATGACAAAACAATAAAGAATAATAATCTTGTTTTACCTTCTATTAACTTTAGCGCAATAAAAGCTAGTCAGTAGGCCTTGAAGATGCCAGAGTATTAAACTTCTCTGTGATCGAGTGAATATAATAGAACCTTTTAATATTATTTAAAAGTCTTCATGACCTACGTACGTTTTATATTAAAAAAAAATTGTCTATGAGATAAGGTTGGAACGAAACGTTAGAAAAAAATAGTCATCTGTCATGACGGGTTTGACGCTGTCAAGTGTCAGTGTGTCACTGTCAAACTGTCAATGTTAATATTTTGTAAATGTACATAGTGCCTTGCCTCCAGAGTCCAGAGCATTTGCTCCAGAGTGTGATGATGACCCCTTGAACAAGTTTAGTAATAGTGTAGGTATAAAATTACAATTTATATTACATGTCTAACCTATTTAATGGATAGGCTGTAACCTGTCTTCCCACACACATAGTAGATGACTCGAAAATTCCCCAAAATAAACTTTTATTGAAGTGTAGACGTGGGCACTCTCATGTAAACAAAAGCTAATCACTTGAGATAAAACATTCTGTTGCAATGCTGCGTTCAGATCCACACTATATGGTGAGCCAAATGCTGTTTTATGTGTTGCCGTCTGCCTAGCCTTTTAAAATAATTATTAGCTCTAAAGTAATTCAATACATTTTTTGATCATCATTCATTCGACATACTGGTTGCATGATATCAGTTAACCTACTCACAATATTAGTTATTATGACTAATTGTATGTTGGAATGAAAAGGCCATGGCCAATGATGACTTTGGAATGATTTTGCCAAAATTTCATCCTGACTAGTAATTAAACTTAGCAAAATTGGCATTCATGCTTGAGCATTATTCTGAAATACAGTTTAAGTCTTTAAGCCAAGAAGTCCAGAGCAGAATGGAGATTTAGTTGCAAAAACTGGGGAATGTTGGCCTGAAATTGCGTTCAACCAAAATGGAATACTTGTTTTGTGATTCCGGTCGTCTCTCCGGTCCCATGCCTATAACTCTTGCCAGAACACCCATACCAATCTGCTCTGTCTTCCAGTACCTCGGATTGCTTGTCCAAAGGGATGACGAATCCAACCGTGATGTGACGCACTTAATTAAATCATGTTGGATGTAATGGCATCAGGCACAAGCTAAACGGAAAAAATTTAAAGGAAGTCATCTATTTTGGTTTGTACATGACATACTAAAATATACAACTTCCTTTAATTTTTTCTGTAACAGTCACCAGAACAGATGCAATACATGCAAATATAAAGTGATAGATATTAACCCAGATGTTACTGAAACTTTTTTTAGCTCGAATCCCAGTACTTTTTTAGTATTGTTACCTTGATACATATGGTAAACATGGAAAAATACCAAATATAATCCAAGTTTTCAGGAAAATGAGGATAGTTTTAACAATCAGTAGTAATAGGCGGCTAGGTAAACGCTCATCTAACTACAACTTTATTGATTCTATCCTATTTTAAATAAAGGAAAAGATAATTATTTCTTTGAAAAGGGCTTTATTATCAAAATGTAATGTTAATCCATCCCTCGACATGGCGTTATATATAATACTAAAATCAATGTCCGATGATTACTCCCAGTACATGTAATCATCACCATCAACCATAAGACGTCCACTGCTGGACAAAGGCCTCCCCAATAGAATGCCGTAACGAACGACAGCCTGCTGTTTGCATCCACCGGTTGTCCGCGACTCTCACGATGTCGTCGGTCCACCTGGTGGAAGGCCTAACAACGCTTCGTCTTCCGGTTTCTGGTCGCCACTCGAGAACCTTTATTTCCCATCGGTTGTCGGTTCTTCGAGCAATGTGGCCTGCCCATAGCCACTTCAACTTGCATATTCTGAGAGCTATGTCGGTGACCCTGGTTCTTCAACGAATTTCCTCATTTCGGATTTTATAGCACAAAGAAACTCCGAGCATAGCTCTCTCCATGGCTCGTTACGTGACTGTACATGTATATTCGGGGAACTACGATATATCCACTGTAGAGAAGTATGGCAAGGAAACACTTTATTTCACTCGGTGTCACATTTCGTTAACAGAGTCATCAAACATACAGTCAAAGTAATACATTGATGTCTGGTGGTGTCTTTGCCCATAGTTTTCTTGCCATTGTGGCCGGTCGTGAGCATTAAATTTGGTTTTTTTGTTACTGTTGGATCAATAATAGGAACGGCTGACGTGCTGCTTTTATCAGGAGCTGAATTAGATGTAGATGAATCAGGTTGATGACCTTCCACAACTAGGGGTTCTTCAGTAGTTCGACTTCTTTTTGCTAAAGAAGACAAGGGTACACTGTCCTCGTCGCTTTCGAAACACATGTATTTTATCTCAGCAGGAGCTCTTAGCTGAGAAAAAAAAAAATCTTTATTCAAAATATTTTTCAACAAGAAGCATTCTTATAGCCCATATTTGAACCACACAATGTGAATTTTATTGAGGAGCTTGTGCCTAAATAATAACAACTGTTGTTGTATTAGTTGCCGAGAGTGGTTTAGAGGTCCAGAGTAAATTGGAGGTGTGGGGGCAACGACTGGAATGTTGGCAAAAGTAAATAGAACCAAAACGTAATACTTGTTGTGTGACTCTCCAGTCCTGAGTCTATAACCCTTGCAGAAACGCCCATACCGATCTGCTCCGTTTGTCCAGGGAAATGGCGATGTAGACCGAAACGTAACGCACCGGATCAATTCAGGATGGATGAAATGGCGACAGGTCACTGGAACAACTTGCAACCCGCGGGTGCCCTTCAAGTTAAAGGGGGGGCCTGTCGTACTGTATGGATCGGAATGTTGGAAGTGGTGAAAAAAGATGTGGATGGATGGAGAGGAAGGGGAATACCAAAGAAAAGACGGTTGGAGTGTGTGAGAAGTGATACGAAGGAAAAAGGAAAAAATGATAACGTAACGACTGATAGGGCAGATAGGAAGAAAAAAACGTGTTGCGCCGACCCCAAATGACATGGGATAAGGGCAAGAAGATGATGTCATCATCAGCTTCCTCTAAATGAATATAAGCTACACAAACCAGTTGCTAGGTTAATCATTCAGACTGAATATTGATATTAGAGTGAGAGTTGTGAAAGATGTACCTACTGTCTCAACTGTTACAAAAACATCTCTAAATCAACCATAGAATAACAATTCTGCATAAATATAAATCTGTGGAAAATCCAAAATAATATTCCATAACTATACACGCAACCACGGCACGCAACCAATAGAGGCGAGGAAATTATGACTTAACAGTTTTTTAAATAGTAAGTATTCTATTACAATTAAATAATACATTGCTTACCGATCTTGACAACCACAGCAAAGTTCAGAATAACAGCAAACAAGCGCAAACATTTTTCAAATAACACTGTATATTTAGTACCTACTTAACTGAAACTTTTCTCCAATTATTTGGTAGGTACTCCATATCACAAAATATCACCTTCTTATTAAAAGATTACACAGTTTGTCGTGCATTTATTAATAAAACTATTATGGCGATTTTATCGCGCTCTGGTTTTAACAGTCAGCCGACCTATAGGCACTGAAATTTGAATTCCGAACCGTGCGCTATTTAGTATGCTCGGATGCACCCTTGCGGTCTCCACGTCGGGTTGGAGTCTGGACGTCCGAAATCCAGTTTCTGGTACAATAGTCGTCCCCTCGTGAACACGCGCTAAAAGTATGTCACAAAAAAAAGCTTTTGTGAGATTTTAAAATTATAAAGACTGCAACAATACGACAACAAGTTTTGTTTGATGAACAGGTCAAACAACAAACAAAGTCGGTTCTGAAATCGAATGGACCAAATATAAAAAATAAATAAGAGAAAACTAAATGAGTCCTGACTTTAGTTTTCAAGAGGTAGGTACTTGAGCTGAACGAAAATACCGCCATGTTACTCCATCTTCCACAACTCTCAATCAGCTACAACTACAACCATCAGCTACAACTACAACCAGCCTTGTATCTCCTCAGAATTGTCGATCCACACAGCTATAACAGTGACCTGCCGTGGGGTATCTACCAACCATAGAGTGAGTGCCGATTCCATCCACTGACAGACACGATCTTCTATCCCAACGGTAAGCAAATACTTACATAGTTTGATAGTTGTTTGTCTCTTGAAATATCGATACCTACCAGATTATGAATGTTTATCGATGTTTACGACAAGATTATCGATAAAGTGCCGAAGAAGAAGAAGACAATATGTTGGCATGCTGCGCCGATCCCAAATTTTAATTAGTATAAAGGCAAGAAAATGATGAATCTTTGCCGGTAATCCAAAAGAATAAGAACGTTACGATTGCTAAGTTGGCATGCTGGGCGTACTTTACTTTTGTTTGAAAGTTTCCAATTTGATGGTTACTATGGTGTGGGAAACCGAGGCGAAAATTTCAAACAGACTGTGTAATAATAGTGCCTACCCTACGTTTCATGATTTAATAAAAATAAACTCAACCGTGTCAACATTAAAGTGAGTAGTCCCTTTCGATCTAACTCACTTCAGCGATTTGTACCTTTCAGATTGTACTTAAGCGGTAATATTTGAACACACTTCGTGCAGTTTCAATTTTCCGGAATCCGGTGGAGTCAATAATACAATGGATCTAATAGTCGTGTTAATCCTGTTGTCATTAGGATGTGTTTCGGTGAGTCATTTATTAATACTAATATATTTTATATATGATAAAAATATTGAAATTGGAGGTTCTGTGAAATAAGTGCGGTGGGGATTGAAAGTTATTGATCGGCCGTTTGGCGCTGCAAAACCCGCCCCGCCTGCCCATCGGTCATTGCGTTCCCGAGCCGCTTGGCGGCTGCGGCGGCCGGTAAGTATTAACGCTTATTACCCCGAGTTTCAATCCCAGTGCTAAATGATAATAACTGACCAAATAATATTGTATATTATAGAGTAAATGATACTAATATTATATCTATCATATACTCATAAAGACAAAACATCCGAGAGATTCCATGCTTTTCTTCTAAAAATAGGTTTAGTTTCCTTCCTGCTTAATATTTTAAACAAAGTTTTGACTTTATTTCATTTAAATATACATATATCAACCTACCCCGTCTATGTTTACTTAAAAAAGGGGGATGTAATACCTAGTGTCTAATTACGTAGGTAATTGAGCCGCCAAGTACCTATTTGACTTTTGGTAGAGGCATCAGTCAGAGTCAGAGCATTTTATAAAAGATACCTAAATAAAAAAAAATACCACCAGACAACCGCGCGGTTTTCTTTTACGAAATAAATTAAACTTGTTTTGCCTAAGTTATTTTATTTAGGGTAGTTACACGAGTGACTGTATATTAAAATTATAAGTGACAAAAATAATTAATTTGGGTCATAATATTACTAAGTGAGCGACTGACTGCGAGCGACGAGAAATCAACAGAACAGCAACCAACAAACAAAAATTTGAGTTACATAAAATACAAAATGAGTAGCTTCATAATATTTGGGCGACCTTATATTTGTTATAGTGTCAACGTTACTTCCTGCATTTTTTTCAATATTTAAGTAACAAATGATTTTTTATACTGAGCGGCATTTTATCTTAAGAAGCCGGGGTAACAAGCTCGCAATTGCAATTCGAGATTCGAAACTAACTCCGTACGCTTCGTCGAAAGAATTGCTGCCCAAAACATAACGACGCCTTTGCCATAAAGAGGGATTTCTTCAAAACACACTTCCGCACTCGGCTTCCGCATCGCGTTCCCGTGGTCTTCGCAGCACACGCGTGTGTTTTCATAGAAAATGGAACACTAAATGCACACCGGTACATAATGGAAGTCCTAATTGCATATGCACAGCCCACATTGACTGCACTTGGGGAAGATTCCATTTTTACGGACGACATCTCGCCCGCACCGTTCTGGCGATGTGAAAGCGTACCTACAAGCAAGAAGTTGTGATCCGTCGTTTAGTTTGGCTAGCTCATAAGTCCTGACCTCAGTCCAATTGAGCATGTCTGGGATGTTCTAACTAAAGAGACGGGTAAGATCAGTGCAACCTGCTCCACAAAACATCAGGGAGCTAAAAAGAGTAATTGCAGAAGAGTGGGAACGTATATTCCTCAAAACTTTATTAAAAACATTCCACAACGCCTGACTCACGAAAAAGCGGTCATCTCTTGGTTCTGTGCATTCTTCCCGAACCGGTCTCTTGATTCAGTTGCGAAGTCCTCTGTTAACAGTTAAACGACTCACATTTAGCCGCTGAGCCACGCAAGATCGCGAAAAACCTTCTTCAAGTGGGGCATTAATTTATCGGCCTTTATCGCTTTATCACTCATATCAAGAAGTGGTATTTAATGTAAAAAGAAAGATTAAACTGTTTAAATTGCAGGAAGTATCCAAAAGTTTTAACATTTTAGTAATCAATAAAAAAATCGTATCAGCAATTCGCACCATTAGTAAAGCAATTTTACAATAATCCGTCATCATCTTCCTGCCCTTGTCCTATTCTATTTTGGGTCACCGCAACACGTTTTGTTCTTCTATTCTCCTCAGTCGTCATGGCGTCATTTACTCCTTTCTCTTTCATATCATTCCTCACACAATCCATCCATCTTTTCTGTGGCCTTCCTCTCCCTCTTCATCCATCAACATTAATATCCATCACATTTTTCATCACTTCTCATACCAAGACAAACGACTCCCTTTCAATTTTCTGTAACAGGCGCCAAACTTCTTCTAATATACTCATTCCTTACTTTATCCATTCTTGTTATACCGCACGTCCATCTCAACATTCTCATCTTCGCTACATGCAATCGTTTTTCATCTATCTATTTCACAGCCTAGCATTCTGATCAATACGACAGGCCTAATCACGGACTTGTATATCTTCCCCTACTTGAGGGGCATCCGTGGGTCACAAGTTGTTTCAGTGACCTGTCACCATTTCATCCATCCTGAGTTTATCCGTTGCGTAATATATCCCGGTCTACTTCGCCATACCCCTGGACAAGCGACCCGAGGTACCGGAAGTTGGAGCAGACCGGTATGGGCGTTCTGGCAAGAGTTATAGGCACAGGATGTTGTCAATCTTTACCTTCAAATATCTCGATAACGTGACACTTTGGGGCATCATTTTTCATGACATTTTTTGTCCTCTATCCGTATATACCACTTCCACTTTCGTTGTGGGCTGCTGAAATATTCAAAACTGCGTTGGGTCGATAGGCCAGCTCCCATACAAAAACGTTCAAACCCCTTTGAAAAATGTCATACTATTTTAGGGATATTTGCAAAAAACCAAACCCCATTTTTTTGTTTCAGTTAAAAGTTTATAACTTTTGCAATTTTTGCTAGCGGCTCTTGAATTTCTTAAAAAAGTACCCACACGATATTCTTAATCGAAAGACATAGGTATATCTCGTTCATATTTTTCGGAGGCGGAGAACAAATATTGACTTAAAAAGAAACTTGTTGACTAGACTACCAAACAAATAATAGGATAGGTATAAACTTGAAGTAAAAAAATATTTAAATGAAAGCACGACTGGCCAAAAGATCATAAATCATGCACGGGGGCGGCAAACCCTAGCAGGTGCATTGTATACCATATACGTAGAAACGCAGCGCCCCTCACTGCTTCGGTATATAAGGGGGCGGTTGCCAGGCACGCGTAGCTTGCCTGGGCTAGGGGAGAGAGCGCGGTAAATCGATGCGTCTGGGGTAGTTGCGGGGTGAGCGGGGACCCCGACTGGCGTTCATTCAGTAGCCACTTCGGCGTGCACCCCTACGGTAGGGTGCGCGCCGCGCGCTATCCCAGTGATTCTCATTTTCAGGTAAATTACTTTTTCATCTAATCCCATCGTTTCCTTGCAATAGTGGTTGAAATGCGCTGTTCGTGTTTGTGGTTTAGTGTTATACCGTTTAAGGTCTCTCGGGTGCAGTAGACACGGCAAATCACGCGGAGTAGTTCACAAGGGGTCATGCTGCGCAGCAAAGGTGCGCAGGTGCTTTGTTCGCGGAAATGCCACGGTCTTTAATTGAACTATTGACTACTCGTTTATTACTAGTGCAATAAAAAGTGCCGCAGGATTATAATAATATCGTGTAAATTTCTGTTAGTGTGGGCGTTCGCCCTTTCACCTTTCATGAGCTCGCATCCGTGTTTATAGTGTGCGGAGAATTGGTGTTGACTGATGTTGTGTGTTCTTGTTTTGCAGGGCCAGTTCTTCGAGGACCGACGGTGCAGGTGCGTATGCCCCAGCCCGGCTTCAATCCTCAACACCACCAACACCAGACAAATCTACACTGGAAATGTTCCACCGAATCTATGGTATGTTTGCTTTTTATTTGAATACCTAACTTACAGACATAAATTTTTATATCAAGCCTGAAATCAATCTTTATGTTTTTAAGCAATCCATGTAAAAATCAACATTCATCATCATTCGCTCTCATTTGGAGTCGGCGGGTACTCGTATTACTTTTAATCAGTCATCAGGGGCTCTAAAATGGTCACTTTTGCAGATCGTATATTATATGAATTGCGTTAAAATTCGTAAAATGAACTATATAGTCATAATAGTAACTGCGTCTGTGACCATTTTACTTTCAATATGATGGGGTATAAGAGTAGAGGAAGACCAAAGAAATGATTTAATAGCTCGTGGCTTAATAAGAACTGCCACTCGGGTCGATCTTTAGGTAAAGCTGTGCTTGCCTAGGTCGATCTGTGGATGGGTGACCGCCCGACATACCGAGTTTCCTCCGTGCCTCGGAAAGCACGTTAAGCTGTTGGTCCCGGCTGCCATATATATAGATCTTTGGCAGTCGTTACAGGTAGTCAGTGACCTGAAATTCTGACATCCAGTCTTACCAAAGGGTATCGTCTTACCTAGTATTAACTGGGTTGTGGGGGTCAGATAGGCAGTCGCTCCATGTAAAATACTGGTATTCAGCTGCATCCGGTTAGACTGGAAGCCGTCCCCAACATAGTTGGGAAAAGGCTAGTCAGATGATGATGTTTGCAACCTTTTGACCTAGGTTAGGTCTAGAACTTACGACTTACGAACAGTATGTCTTGGGTCCGAACCCAAGCAGGCGCATTACTTTTTGTAATTTATATCATCATCGCTGCTCTCAACGGCTCTCACATCGGTGAAGGAAAACGTCGTGAAGAAACTGGCATATCTTAAAACCAAAAGATTCGAGGACATCTGACATCTACCAACTCGCAATGGGCCCGCGCGTTGGATTTTAGCCCATCCCTCTCCTAGAGAGGAGGCCTGAGTCCCTGCAGTGGGAACATTATAGGCTGATGATGATGATGCTTATTGTAACCAGTGTACCCATTTTAGTATTAACTAGTGACCCGCCCCGGCTTCGCACGGGTGTAGAAAAGGTATTAAAACCTTCCTCTTGAATCACTCTATCTAATAAAAAAACTTTCTTAAAGATTTAAAGATTTAAGCATACATAGGGACAGACAGCGGGAAGTGACTTTGTTTTATACTATGTAGTGATGATGTATTTAGATTTACTGATAAGTGATTTGGTTGTTCGCAGCCACTGCGAGGGCGTCGTATTCCCCCTGCTGAGACAAGAACTTGAAGGCAAAGTACACATCTTCTGTCCAAGGTGTGAGTGTGTCTACCAAACTCGAAATACCGCCCTCATCATGGTAAGTGACATTTTCAATAAATCTCCGTTCTATTTTGTTTCTTTCTTAGACTGCCTCGTTGGTCTAGTGGTCATAAGGTCCTGAGTTCGATTCCTGGGTCGGGCAAATTGGGTTTTTCCATCAGAAATTTCTCAGTAGCAGTTGCTGAGTCTGGATTTGTGCCTGCTTGAGGGCATTAAACATAACTGGGAAAATGTGGGTGTACCTACTATTAGGTACACCTCTGTTACACCCTTCTGGGATTACAGTCGTAATGTTGTGTTAAAAAAAATAAACATACTGACGTAATGATGTCTTCTATTTACAATGCTTACAAAAGGATCGAAGACGTCGCTTCGTTATTCTACCTATGTTTAGACGAGTGATAAGACTGACCCGTAGATTTCTGAATCTTCAGCAGGTAAGGAACAACACTTGATTCATAGTACAGACGCTAACACATGAAGCTACTACAATATGTAGAATTTCTTTAATGAATATTTAGCTTTGTCTCTAAACTATTAGGTTCAAAGTTGATTGGGAACATTGGACAGTTTCCGGGAGCTTCAAATGCTGGCGCCTGTAAAACGTAAAACAATTATCTAATGCACTCAGACAGCCCAAAGCGTTGGATTATAATTGCATCCATAGGTACAATAATACCAACAAGTCTTAAATATTAACCTAAGCTCAATGATAAAATGCATTCTCTTCCCATTTTAACCCTTAATGAGGCAAAGGGAATATATTTACCACCATTTTTTTCACCTCAAAAATTAAATAATTTGTTCCTGTTAGGTATTCTATGATTGTACAGAGCATATTTAAAGACTTATCAATCACCCATTAAATATTCAAAAAACACAAAAAAAAGTAAAAAAAACTTAAAATTTATTTTCTACCAATTATACCTATGCCAATTTGCCCTTATTTTCCGATTGCCAGATCGTTCTGCCTTATTAAGGGTTAAAGTAAGTAATTTTTGTTTTAAAAGCCTATCATCAAGCATACATCATAAAGATTCTAGACAAATTCTATTCGCTAGGCTCGATTCTCAGGAGTTCTGAACCGGAAGACGTTGCGTTGGAAGGCCTTCCACTAGGTGGACCGATGACCTGGTGAAGGTTGCGAGGACCCGCTAGATGCGAGACGCACGGGACTGGTCTACGTGGCGACACCTGGGGTAGGCCTAAGTCCAGCAGTGGACGATTCATACATATGTTACTCTAATCTTTTCAGTAATGACATTGGCCGCGTGTAAAAATTGTGGTATTCGTATTACATAATGAAACAGTGTACTCACTGTTGTAAAGCCTTATAGTAATAAATAAGACCGCTTTCACATTAGGACGTTTCACGTTAGCGCGACCGTCGCGCGGCAGAAGCACATTCCTTCACATTTTATTAGAACAGCCTAAACAAGCCGTTAGTATGGCCACTGTCGCCCTGCTAACGGTCTAAATTGTTACTGTTGTTTGAAATATTAAACGTTAATTGATCATTAGCTAACATTGTATTCTTCTCCTTGCAGGCTATAGTCTTCATGATTCTGAGTGGCCTCTCCATGACTATTCTATACATGATGTCTTTTACTTGGCTAAAATGCCTGTTGAGGCGACCTCAGGCGCGTCCAGTCGACCGGGACTACGTTCGAGAGTACCGAGGAGAGTACGCACGTGAGCGGGAACGAAACAGGCTTCGCCGGGAACTGGACACAAACTCAGATAGTGAAGAGGTAAGGAATGTAGTAGTATAGTTGCTGCAAGTTAAGATGTCAATAGCGGTCATTGACCCACCTACGTTTATCAAAGTTCTTAGCTTTGAAATCCAAAAATAAGCAAAAAGTCAAATGATTCATCTACATGGTTAAAAACATTATGCATGGTATGAGGTAGTATACATGGTTCAATTGTTTTGGTTCGTACGAAGGGAAAGGGCAATGACCGCTATTGACATCTTAACTGGCAGCAACTATAGGTAATAGTCTAAAACAAACAGCTTCAAGGTACCTTCCGCCATCGATTAGTGAGAACCGGTTGAAACGGTGTTTATAACATAACGTCACGCCTGTAATCCCCGCAGGGTTAGGCAGAGGAGTAGCTAACAAGTATACCCACATTTAATGTTCATTGTCGTCAACCGGCCACACATTCAGACGGGAACCAGCAATGCCCAACACAGCAATGCACGACACGGGAACGCGCGACATAGGAATGTAAGTGTTTTGAATTCCAATGTTGTACATTGTCATGTCGTGCATTCTCGGCCCGGACCTCGATTGTCCGGACCAAGAATGTACAACACGACAATTGGAATCAAAACAAACAGTGACGTCACATTAAAAAATTAAAAAGCCATGTGACAATAGGGACGGCTGATACAATAAAATACTAGAAAATTCCGTGGTTCCTTCTTTTTTTCTTCGTGTTCCTATAATACGACCGTCTCGCGACAGTAACTATCCTTTATGGGCGGCATGGGCACCGGGCCGTAGGCCGACGAAGGAGGCCGGTGGAGGCCCGGCACTTCGGGGACAGAAGATATTAGTGTTATTAAATATGCGAGCGAAGCGAGCGCACGTCATGGAGTACAATTTAATTCGGCAGCACTACCTAGCTCAATTACCTAGTATCCAAGTCCCACAATTTCGAGTCACCTGATTGGCCAACCAGTCGGCCAATCACGCGATGACGCCAATTAACATGCTGTACATTTTTGGGCCGGACCAACAAGGTACACCCCAGCAATTGGCGACATCGTGATGTTTCCTTTTCCAATGTTGTACACTCCTGTGTTGTACATTCCAGCGTCGTGCATTGCTGGTATGTGCATTGCTGTGTTGTAGGGACGTGCATTATAGGGACTCATTCAGACTACGTGGCTGAAATCCCTAATGGAAAAACCCAATAACACTGGCCGAGCTAGGAATTGAACTGTGTACCTCTTGCTCAGCAGTCGCGCTTGCGACCACTCGATCAACGAGGCAGTCACACCAACCACGGGCTGGAACCCAGAACTTACGCTCACTAGTATATGTTTGTGCTCGGTTCAATAAGATCAAACCCTTTTGTTTTAGTGGTGGGAAATCATCAAATGACTCCTCCCTCTCTGGGCAGAACGGTAGGGAGTGTCAGACTTCTACTGACTAAAGACCACCCATGTTCCTTCTTAGCGCTTTGTGTCGAAGCAGCGGTATCTCTTTCGAACAACCCGCAGCCCCGACGGGAAACTCACCACTTAATACATAATATGGGACCTAAACAAAACTGGCGGAATGTGAGTGTACCATTAGATACAACTCTGCCCGTCCCTTCGAGGATTGCCGACGTGATGTTATGTTTATCTAGATCTACTTCTTATTAACGTATCGAGTCATCATCATCATCATCATCAGCCTATAATGTTCCCACTGCAGGGACTCAGGCGTCCTCCCTATGAGAGGGATGGGCTATTATAATCCACCACGTGGGCCCAGTGCGGGTTGGTAGAAATGGTAGATGTCACATGTCTTCGAATTTTTGGTTCTAAGACATGCCGGTTTCCTTTCGATGTTTTCCTTCACCGTTTTGAGAGCAGCGGTGATGAAATAAATTATTCAAAGTAATGCGCCTGCCTGGGTTCGAACCCACGGCTTACTGTTCGTAATTCGGTGCTGCTACCACTGGGCCACCGTGTAGAGTACAAATATTTAAATGTTTTTTTTTTCTTTTCTTGCAGGCTGGTGCCTTGCTACGGGAAGATCCAGATTAAAACTAACGGAAACAAAGTACTCTCGGAAATCAAGTCAAAAACATTCAGTTAGTGTTATACAGTATTAAGGGCTCCCACACATAAACACGATACGACGTCGCATCGTGGAAATCTACGACACGACGTCGTAACGTGTCGATGCACAATACGACGTCGTGACGTTAGAAACTCACGATGCAATCCTGCGCAGTTGTCTTGTTAATGAACAAATTAACATTTATTTGTGTTCTAATTTCAAAAACATTTAAATATTCTTATCAGAATGCGTCTAGAGCGGTCCATTTTTCGGAATGAACTAAAACACCACCCCTCTGTATCGACGGCATCGTGCCGTGTATCGTGCGTGGCACATTACGTTACGATGTCTTGTTTTTTTTACGATGCTCATCGTAGATTTCCACGACGCGACGTCGTATCGTGTTTATGTGTGGGAGCCATAAGGTACGAACAATGCATACCTATCCACAAAAAGTGATTTAGTTATTGCCCAATTTCGGGCATGGTGTTATCGCAATGAACAATATAAAATGAACAATACAAAATAGACAATATAATAATGGACACTATAAAATGGACAATATATAAAATGGACACTATAAAAATGAATATCAAATTGGATGTTTTGATCTATAAAATAAGAGTAAATAAATGAGGATTGTACTGTCTGCAACAGAAGTAGCTTAAACATTTCGGAATTTTAATTATTTGATGTACAGGACACCAGCTGTTATTTTTAATGTTTCAGTTTTCAAGTTTTGCTTTTAAATGTTCCTAACTCTTCAATGACTTGTTAGTAACGAGTAATATCTAACAAGTTTTTATTAAAAATCTGTTTTGAAACTTTTAGTAGTGTTAAGCTACTTCTGTTGCTGACCGTAAATACACAAGCACTAATATGTATAAACCCAGCAACTTTTAGAATTGATTTTCTCCTACTGTATTACTGTATGTCGATACGGACATAGCATTTTTGAAGACATACTATTTCGAAATCGGTTTTATCTTTAAACAAAAAATTAGGTTTGAATTTTGGTGCGTATATAGGTACATATTAGTGCTAAAAAAAACCTGTAAAATAAGTATGTAGCCGCTGCTTGATTATTCTATTTATTCTTTCTTTGTTTTTCTCTTGTTCATCAAACAAGAAACAAATTAAGGCCTTATAAACCATTAGGTATTAAAAGAAAGGTTGTGATTTTTATTGTGATTGTTCCTTTCTTTAAAGCTAAAGCTTTAATTAATTACTTTATAATAAAATTATAGGCCAAATTACTTGTTGGTGATAGTCGCACCAATCACACCTTCGTCATTTATGTATTTAATATAGGTACGCCAACACTACATATATTTTACAATCAACAATAAAAGTAATGGTTTAGGGTTCCTATGTAGGTACGGTCAGCAACAGAAGTAGGTTAACATTTCGAAATTTTAATTGATGTACAGAACTCCAGTTGTTATTTTTAATGTTTTATAAGATTATTGTTTAAAATATTCCTTACTCTTTAGTAACTTGTTAGTTACGAGTAATATCTAACCAGGTTTTGCTAAAAATCTTGCTTTGAAACTGATACAGGTGTAAAATCAGTGATGAGTTCCGATTTACCCATGAAATATTTCTTATAAATCTACAAAAAAAAAGAATCAATATTAGAAAAAGTACATAGGCAATAGGAATAAAGTATTTTACTTTATTATCTGTTGGTTGAATACAAATAATTTATTTGCATTGAATGTATAGGTACATACATGAGCTGCTAGATTTTTTGTTCCTGGTACATTAATATTCTACCATTAGGCATGCAAAAATGTATATGTACTTCAAACAATCATATAAATAACAAATGTTTATTTACTGAGTAATAATGATTAAAATCAGCAATACAACCCTCTCAGTTCATGTATGTTTCAAGGATGCCTTTTTAATTGAAAATCTTTCACAAGAACTCGTCAAAATTACAAATTTTAACATTATAAAATTAGGGACAATTTATCTGAATCTGTTATGGTTATGAAAGAAGATATTATGAATTATGTAAGAAGAAAGAGATAAGAAATATACAAAAAAACTTGATTAAAGTAACATATCTGTCATCTTTTTGAATATTATTCAAAAAGGTTACAAAAAGATGATAAATTGTTTCCAATTTATTATATCTACGCATAAACCAAGGGACTGTTAACAACAAAAAATCGTTCTATAGAGCGTGTGATGTTACGTTATCCTACACTAAACTACTAAAATTAAAAAAGTAAAAAAACGAAACGCTTTACATCTTTTTTGTTTACTTTTTCATTGCTTTTTATTTATTACCCACGACGGAACGGAGACGGTATATGCGTTTGGGGTGAGAGGTTGTTTGTTTGTGTGTTTGTTTGTTTGTTTGTGTGTTTGTGCAAATACATGTTGCCATTTTTCTCCAAAACTACTAGTCCGATTTTGATGCAGTTTTCAGTTATGGGTTTGGGTTTGATTGGTGCATGTTCTTAGATAGGTGTTACGGTGACAACTCACCAGGGGGCGCTGCAGCAAACATTTTTTGTGCAAATCAAAGTTGCCATTTTTCTCCAAAACTACAAGTCCGATTTTGATTCAGTTTTCGGTTATGGGTTTAGGTTTGATTGGTGCATGCTCTTAGATAAAAAAATAAAAGTAAAAAGTTAAAAAAAAACCCAAGAATGTCCGTCGGGGGCTGCCATTAAATGAACTAGTTTTGCAATGTTCAGCTCCCGACGGACATTCTTGGGTTTTTTTAAGGTGGGTGTTTAAGTGTTTTATGTTATTTTATCCTTTTTTCAATTAATTTTTAACAGTCGTGGGTTTTTTCAAAAATTTTAATTTTGCTTTTTATTTAAACTTTTTTTTAACTTTTAACTTTTATTTTTAAACATACATTTGTAATCATAATCTCAACCTCACAGTGACGGTGATTTATTTTACTGCTTGTAATTAGTTACAATATTTAATATTGTTATTGTACATTATCGCATTAGGTAGGTAACTCTGTAAAGATAGCCGTAAGACTAAGATGGATTGAATATTATTAGATAAAAGTACACAACCGTGCGATTCCCACTCAGTGAAGAACTGTAATATATTATATGATGTAAAGGAACCTTTCAAGAAGTCGTGAATGAAACTAAGTAAATCATAGCTGTGTAAAAGTTTGAACTTTTGCCCCCAATATCTCCGTAGCAACATAATAGGGTAGTTGACTGACTAAATAAAATATGATTCCGTTTAGTCCGTCTGTTAGATTATTGAAAAATATTGGATTCGTGTTTTTGGTTTTATCAAATTAATAAGAATTGACGGAAATAAAAAGATCATGAGTGGGGGCTTGTGACGTCACTTTCTGGTAAATAAACGTACCTAACTGTGACGTCAAACGACTTTTTGAAGCACTGTCCTATCGTCTTATTTTTTGTTTACGTGCAAAAAGAAAAAATATGTGTCCAATATTTTTTTGAAATCCATCTGACGGACTAATTAGATTTTTTAGTCAATTCCCCTATTTTAGAAGGTTCCCAAGTAAGGTCACGCATGATCGCAATGATGGGGATCGCGAATGTCTTTCGGCTTCGTTTAGGTTATTTTTTACACCCATTACACTCAGTCACTGGCTAAATTATTTAGGCTAGATTATTACCAGATTTATATTTTTATTTAATTACTTTTTGCACAACAGTAATCTATTGTCTGAGTTAATTTAGATTGTTTTGTTGCAATAATTTTAAGGCTAAATAATGCGTCATATTGTGGAACGGAATGTTTAGTTTTGTATTCTTATTTTTATGAATAATTTTTTTTTCATTCAATAATTTTGTCATGTTGAAGGTGTCACGGTACAATTCACTCTGTGTTTTAAATTGTTATTAAACTATCTAAAGTCGCTTAAAATCTCTTATGTGGTTATAAGTGCACAGTTAAAGTTATCAGTGGACCATTGCAGTGTGAACTAGTCTGGTAAAGTGTTTAAATACAGCAGAATTTGTAAATACAATTTGCATAAAGCTTCAATCCACCGTCTCTAACAATAAGTGTAAAGTGACTCAACGTTACGCGTAAGCGACGAGCTACGCACGGCGCTTACGACCTTTTTCTCGCGACCGCGTACGAGCGCTGAGCATCGGAGCGACTCAAGAACAATATCTAACGTAGGTAAACGTTAAAACTTTTACCGTTTGTTTACATCGCTACAAAAAATCGCCATAATATCATTATGGCAGATCATCCTGCTAAAACGCTAAGTACTGAAATGTTATGGGGGTGCTGCAACCAAACGGTTAGCAGCGAGAAATATGCTAAATGCGTAAAATGTAATAAGGCATATCATTATATCTGTCTGTCTTTTGCTGATGACCATAATTTATCGGCTAAGTGGCATTGTCGTGAATGTCTGAACTCGGGCCCGAAACTTGGCAAATCCGATAACACACCTTTGCGTAACGTCTCCACCACTAGAGGCAATAAGAGGCCAGCTGTTGGATCTCCACCTCAAGCGCCTGTTGAAAATGCGTTGGCACCCGACGATATTCGTCAACTTATCGAGGAAGCAGTTAAAAAGGAGCAGGCGGAGATGTTAACTAAGTTCATTGAAAAGATGAAACTTGCACTCAATCAACAACTGCAACCAATCAAGGATCAAATGGAGAATATGGAGAAATCCATGGCATTTATGAATAACCAGTACGAAGATCTGTTAAAAGAGTACACAGCGTCCAAAGATAATATGAAGGAGTTGCAAAGGGAAAACTCAGAAATGAAAGTGAGCATCAACGATTTGACTTCCCGCTTAAATCAACTGGAACAGCAAACCCGTTCAAACAATGTGGAAATTCAGTGCCTACCGGAAAAGAAGCAAGAAAATTTGATCGAGATTGTGTCGCAACTATCCAAAGTAGTAGGGGGTGGTATTGAAGACAACGACATTAAGCATTGCACTAGAGTCGCAAAGCAAAATGCTAGCAACTCCCGCCCGCGCGCCGTTGTAGTACAACTTGCTTCCCCCCGTAGTCGTGACCAATTTCTCGCAGCTACAATAAAGTTTAATAGATCGAATCCAGACAACAAACTAAATTCATCTCACTTGGGATACTCTGGACCTAAATCCCCGATCTATATAACAGAACATCTGTCCACTACCAACAAGGCACTCCATGCTGCCGCTAGAATAAAAGCCAAGGAAATCGGTTATCAGTTTGTCTGGGTCCGAGGTGGTCGGATATTCATGCGAAAGGTGCAGGAATCTGAGCACATACTTGTTAGAAATAAGGATACCTTAAATAAGCTAATTTAATTTTGTTTTGTTCTTGTTATGGTTTTTTCTGTTTAGTTTCATTCTGGTTTTTTGTCAAAGAAATAGTAAAAATAAAATTCAATATCATTCTCAGATTTAAGGATATATTATCAAAACGTAAGGGGTTTACGCACTAAATGTCATAATTTTTGTCGCCAAGTTTCTTGCGATAACTATGATGTAATAATATTAACAGAAACTTGGTTAAATGATTCTGTAATGAGCTCAGAGCTGTTTGATAACAGATATGTCGTCTATAGGCGAGATAGGGATAACAGGAAAAAAGATGGGGGGGGTGTTCTGATTGCCGTACTTAAGGGAATAAACTCAAAACGCATTACCCAATGGGAAAGTAATTGTGAGGATTTGTGGGTTATCATAGACATCTCGATTACAAAGTCTGTCCGTCAACTAGCTCTGTGCGCAGTTTATTTGCCGCCGCCTGTACTTCGTTCAACCCTAGAATACTTCTTGGACTCTTGTAATATCATATTTGAACAGTCGGGTCTAAAGTCGTGTATAGTTGGTGACTTTAACTTAAGTAATATTGATTGGAGCTTAGTAAGTGAGTTAGATAGTGGTTATGTGGCACCAGGGATTGGTCACTTGTTAACTGATTTTAGCCATATAAACCAATTAGTTCAACTTAACAATATAACTAATAAGTCTGGACGCATACTTGATCTTGCGTTGACAAACTTAACTTCCGGTATTGTATGTTCTGCTCTAAATCCCCTTAGTATAATTGACCCTTTACATCCCCCCATAGAAATTAATTTCAAATCATTTAAAGACGCAAGGCTTCCTTATAATAGTACCAAAAGGTTTAATTTTTATAAATTAGATTATGATGTTATTTGTAAGCACTTAAATGAGACCGATTGGAACCTTTTATTTGGTGACTCTCCCGATGTGAATGATATGGTTAGTTTATTTTACGAAAGACTTAATAATATTATAGAATTGCAAGACCCCCCTACCACCCGTAAACATAAAACACACCCTCCTTGGTTTGATAAAAATTTAATAAGAACACTGAGAGAAAAAGAAAAGATACGCCAGCGGTACAAAACTTATAAAAACCCCATGGATGAGCTTGAACTAAAGCTGCTGAGTAAACGGTGCTCTGTTATGGCTGCTTCCTGCTACAACAAATATATTAGCGACCTAGAAGCAGTAATAACTAAGGACCCGAAGCGATTCTGGACTTATATTAAGGACAAGCGAGGTGGTACTAGTTCTTATCCCATAACAATGTCTGACGGCATCACATCGTCTTCAGATGGCATCAACATCTCGGAAATGTTCGCTGGTCACTTTTCTTCCATGTATAGTCCACAAAATGTGACTCATCATTCGTCATCCTCAGAGTACATGCAAGACATGTTAGCCTATAGTTTACCTTTGACAACACCTTTGTTTGAAGTTGATGCCGTGCTTACTAAATTAAAATCTCTGGATCGCCGTAAAGGTGCTGGGCCCGACGGTATCCCTCCATATTTTGTCTCCATATGTGCTTTGTCTCTGGCAGATCCCTTACTTCGAATATTTAATCGTTCGCTGGCCTCCGGCGTATTCCCAAATATTTGGAAGGTAGCTATGGTTGTACCAATTTATAAATGCGGTGATCGTGGTGATGTAGGTAACTATAGACCTATTTCAATTTTGTCTACCTTCGCCAAAGTTTTTGAATCCTTGATTTGTCCCTACATACAGTTGCATTTAAAGCTTTACCTTAACGATTCTCAGCATGGCTTTGTGAGCTCTAGATCTACGTGCACAAACCTAGTGACTTTTACAGAGACCCTAATAAATGCTATTGACTCTGGCAAACAAGTTGACGTGATATATACCGATTTTAGTAGGGCCTTTGATCGCGTTCCTCATGATATACTTCTGCAGAAGTTAACTGCTTACGGCATCACTGGGTCCCTTCTTAATTGGTTTAACTCTTATCTCGATGGTCGTTCCTTCTTTGTTGCTCTCAATGGCTACCAATCAAGCTCTTCCAAGGTTACATCTGGTGTCCCGCAAGGAACTCATGTTGGCCCAGTTTTATTTAACTTATTTGGTAATGATCTTGCCAATGAGCTCAAATTTTCCGAGTGTTACTTATACGCCGACGATTTAAAATTTTGCAGAATAATTGAGACAGACCATGATGTCGAGCTGCTACAGAGGGATATTGATATGTTAGTTAAATGGTGTGATGAAAATGGTATGAGCTTGAACATTAACAAGTGCTACCACGTGAAGTACACCAGAAAAACTAATTTTACACGATCTACCTATTACATCAGTGGCAACTTGGTTCAGGAAGTAGAACAGATAAGAGACTTGGGAGTTCTGTTCGATAGGCAGTTAACATTTGTACCCCACATTGAGACTGTGGTTAAAAAAGCCTCAAGAATGCTTGGGTTTGTCATCAGAAACGTTACTTGTTTTAGGCGCATTAAGACAAAAGTTTTGCTTTATAATTGTTTGGTCCGTAGCTCGTTGGAATACTGCAGCACTGTTTGGAGACCTCACTACGCCGTTCACTCACTAAGATTGGAAAGGGTTCAAAAACGTTTTCTGTGGCACTTAGCGTATTCTTCCGGGATATATAAAAAAAAACGCTCGTATAAAGAGAGACTCTTACATTTCAAGATGACATCCCTACAGAAGAGGAGGGATTTACTGGATTCGTCTTTCTTGTATAAAATTTTGCGATTTAAAATAGACTGTCCCCAGTTATTAAGCATGATCAAATTCCGAGTGCCCACGAAAAGTCCACGAGCTCCTATAACCCCCTTGCGTCCTCCTCTTCGCAGAACCGTCCATGGTGCTAATTCACCTATCCCCCGTCTATGTAAATTGTTAAACAGCTGTAGTGATCTCATAGATGTGCACTCTGACTCACTTAGTAAGTTCAAAACTATTATTCAGAAAACATTGTAAAATAATGTAAGCGCTAATATTGTCTGTAAATGTAGTTTTAAATTTAGTTTTAATTATTATATACATAATTGTTTAGAAATCATAGTTGTGTGCGGTGAGTATAGTTGGTACTCACCAGTTGTTAAGTTGACACTCAACGACAAATAAGTTGTGCATGTTGTGCTTACCTGTAAGAGGTTGATACACTTGTCTGTGACTCTTATGTATGTATCTCTTTCCCTTGTGTAGTGTATTCAATTGTTGGTGAGCCAAATAAATAAAATAAAAATAAATAAATGAAAAACTTACTGCAATACTTATTTCATACAGATTTTTACTGTCGGAGGGAGGGGTGATATTATTAAAATAATTAAATTACCTACGTTTAAAAATAATATCCCAGTGAACACTATTTATTTATATTATGTACTAACTTATGCCCGTGGCTTCGCCCGCGTGGATACAGTAAAAACAATCCTTGATGCTGATTATATATCATTCTAAAATTTCAGCTCGATCGTTGCAGAACTTTTTGAGTTTTTTAAGTTTTTTGAAGCGTACACAAACCAACATAACATTTTTATGTAGATAGATAGATTAGCTGAGCAATTAGCTGACCCACCTTTGCCTAAATGATATATTTAAGTTTTTGCATAATGGGTCAGATTTTTTAGAAAAGGCATTGATAGAATTTTATAATAATTATAATATAGTTTTAAGTTTAACCATTTCGGCCAAAGTAAATAAAACATAAATGAATTATAAAATTCTATCGACTCGTATTAAAAAAAATCTCAACAATTTATGCAAAGGTAGCTGATTGCTATAACTTAATTAAATGTATAATGTTATTTTTTTACGTTTTGTATTATAGAATTATCTGTATACTGTCTCGCCTATATTGAGCGTTTAAAAATATAGAAAAAATGTGTAATGTATGGCCTGAAATAAAAATAACATGTCTGCTATAGGCCCAACGCACATCGGCGGTGGCGCGGCGTAGGTAGATACTGAGAATAAATCAATTTAAAATAAACCTTAACCTCCTACGACATGCGGTTGAAAACGGCATGCAATGCGAGACGCGCGCGGTGAGCCGTCAAGCTTTCACGAGAGCAGACAAGAACCGCGCTTCGCCGCGCCTGTTAAGGTTTATTTTAAATTGATTTATTCTCAGTATCTTCGCCGCGCCTCCGCCGGTCTGCGTTGCAGCATCAGTCATAAAACTGATCAAAATGTTTGAGAATAAACGAATTATACTTATTAAGTATTGCATTTTATTATTTACTTATCAATAACACATCAGCATAATCCATTCCATACACAACTAAGTACTTACTTACTTTAATTTTACAGAAAAGTTTTGATTTATATAGCTAAATCGGATAAGTTCTAAAACACAGTAAACGGTTTAAATCTAATAAAACTCTCGTGTCACACACTCACACAGTACACCACAGTGATAGTTATGGAACTCCACTAGCGGACCTGGCAGACGTCGTCCTGCCCGGACAGTAGCGCCACCTACCGGCTCCAATTGTGAATGTGAATCCCATTCTCGAATCCACTGGATGCCCTGGACAGGTTATAATTGCTTCGACCTATTGGAGTTACTTTGTTCACTTTAAAAATGTAAAGTTTCAAGGGTTAAGTTAACGAGTTACGGCTACAGCTGAAGTTCTTCTATGAATTTAAAATACTTACCTACTTGAAAAATATAGAAGTAGAAGTATTATTTGTGTAGAGTTATTTGAAAAGTCTAATAACTAAAAGAACTAGGACTCGAGGAGCGAGCGAAGTGGGCACGAGAATCACAACCCTTCTATAAGGTTTACTTGATCGATAGACAAAGACAAGATTGAAGAGGTAGTATACAGGGTGTTAGGTTAAACGAGGGACATATTGAAGGAGGGTAGAATGCCCGGCACGTAAGTTGAAACAAAATGGCGTCGTTCTGCGCAGGTTCCCTGTTTGATTTGTATGGGACGTCTAAAATTCGACTACTGCGCATGTTCAACTTATATGCCTATACCTATATTCAGTATTCGATTCTCGTCCCAAATATGCATAAAAACTATGACCTTAATTTGTGACATCTCAATTTATTAGACGTTTATTTTTCGCCAGTAATTTTTGACACCGTGTCCTTGACAAGTTACAATTGTTTCGACCTGTTGGAGTTACTTGGTCGACTTCGACAATGTAAAGTTTCAAGAGAAAGGAGGCTGCAAGAGCGAGCGAAGCGGCTCGAAAAATTTTCAGTTAGCCTCGAATAAATCAATGATATGTAATTTAATAAATGAATAGATCAAAATGACCAAAGGTTCTATTTTTTGCAATCTTATTTAAGTATTTTAAAATTACCTTCAACTTCTGTCTATAGGCAGAGGAAAAACCATTAGAGAGAGGCATAAAAACTGAGTCATACACCCGTATTTATAAACAAACAAGTCATTAATATTACTTGAGTAAATGTTGATACGATTTGTTCTCTGTAGTTTAGTAATTCCATGTTAGAACTATCAAACGTTAGAATTCTTAGTTTTGCTTTCATTGACGGTTCTAACTTCGTTTAAATTCTTGCCCATTGCATAAAAATATTTTAACTTGACTATAAATACGGAGTTTAGTGTTAAAAAATAATCTCGCAGGGTTCAAGGTACGTACCTACCTACCGGGTGGGTTGGTTTAAAATTTCTAGCGGCAATACGAGTTCTCAGAGGCTCGCCTCCAAAACAAAACAAGCACACAACACATCGTTTTAGAGTGATTCTACTATACGCTACAATTACGAAAGACGATTAATTACGTATGTACAGTCGAACAAGCTAATAAGTATACAGGGTAGAGATCTATAGAATTCTATACTTAACACTGAAAATATTGATTGTAATTTTATTTTATCAAGTGTTTCACATTAAGCAACTGATGTCAAACGCAGTATCGTTTGACATCAGTCTCTAAATGTATCTGTATAATCTTAAAAGTAAATACAAGTTAGCTGGCTGTATCCTTATTAGCTTGTTCGACTGTACCTAAAAAAGTAGTTTTTTGTTTTAATTAGCAAAAGAAAGTTGGTCGCCAATCGGCCAGTCCGGGCCTGGACCGACCTGTCGGCCGGCCACACCGGCCCACCTGGGCTCCGGCCCTTCGGGCATTTGCCCGAATTGCCCTATGGCCAGTCCGGGCCTGAGGGCATACAAATATGTGTTCCGTGCGGGGATCGAACCCGCGACACGCAGCGAAGTAGCAATCGATCTGAATCACTTCGCAAAATATCGTCTGTTTAATATAAGATATCACTTGGTAATCTGTTTATCTAGTCGGTTTCTAATCAACTCACTAAACTCGCGAAAACCGCACAAAACGATTGTACTTTTTCGTAAAAAAAATGAAAAAATAAAAAAACTTTTTTGCAAAAAAAAAAAACAACCGACTTCAAAAACACCAAAAAGAGAAAAATAAACTTAAGAAGAAAAATCAGCTTCTGAAGTCGGTGGCAAAAACATGAAGTCAAACAAACAAAAGTCAGATATTTTTCTCTTTTTGGTGTTTTTGAAGTCGGTTGTTTTTTTTTGCAAAAAAGTTTTTTTATTTTTTCATTTTTAGTTGTAAAAGTACCTATATTATATATATATATATATATATATATATATATATATATATATCCTATACAAATATATACTATGCATTTAACATTCAACCAAGAAACCTAACCCTTAACCTTCAAGATTCCCCTATTTTTGCTTTCAACTCTGAACCGTTGAGGAGTGGTACTACTTCTCAACGGTTAAGAGTTGAAAGCAAAAACCCATTATCAGCTTATCAACATGAAGACAAGTGATGACTGCTAGATGCGAATACTTGAATAGCGTCGGAAAAAGCACGAAACACGTAATACGTGTCTAAGAAATTCATATATAACAACTAAATAAATGTGTATTGTACACATCTGCATACCCCCTCAGAGCATACAGGCGTGATGTTACGTCATGATAATGTATATTCAATAAACATCAAAGCGATTCCAGCGATTACGACAGATTTGCCGTCTATTTTTGAAGAGTTCCATTGTATATCTCCGAAGATCAGCACCAGATCTTCACCAAATTAAAATGGGACCACCTCAGGAGTATACTCTTTCAAATAAAAAAAGAATTTTGGGAATCGGTTCACAAATGGGGGAGAAATCAGGTAACATACATAAAAAATATAATAATATACATACACACGAACATATAACCTCCTCCTTTTTTGAAGTCGGTTAAAAAAAGAAAAATATTCGTTCGTGAAGTTATATAGAGACACTTACAGTGCGATCAAATTATCTTGGCAGCTCTGAACATAATAGGTGTTACGTACCGTTCTCTTTAAGTTAGGTATTACCTACTGCATTTAGTCTAGGATTTTTGAATAGTTTTATTTTCACCCCACAACCTGTACTCAAGCATTTGTGTGTGGAGAAAGGATATGTGATTTGATTGGCTTGTCGGCTTGCTTATCGCCTATTTGCTGAGCAATCCGATTGGTCTACGAAGGGCGACAGTAGCGCCGCTCTTCCGCGTGATTTTTCTCTTGCACTAATCTCTCTACTCGAAAAATAACGTGCTCCGCGCGAGAGAAACTTTTTTCTATTAAGAAATGGTCCTTCTGTGATTTTGTGCTACAACCCCTCCAAGACACGAACAATAACGTTAACCAACCCCTGTGGAAATAAATGTGCATCGAGTCTAGCTGGATTTAGGACACCTGTACACGACGCCTGGCCTGTGTGGTGCGCGAGGCAGTGGACGGGAGTTGGCTGGTAAGTCTTTCAAATTCACACCCAAACTCCTACACAATAGGCTTTGCGAAATTTTACGCTTGTAAACTTGGAATAAAACTGTTATTGCCAGATAAACCAATACTTAAACGATCAGAAAATATCTAATTTAAACAGTGAGAAATACAAATAAAATAAATATCATAACACTTTTATACATTCGTTGTAACAAAATGACCTGCACGAAGTTCGGAGCTGCCAAGATAATTTGATCGCACTGTACTTGTGGTACGGTACTATATACTCCTCAGTGGTCAGGAGTTGAAAGCAATAATAAGGGAATCTTGAAGGTTAAGGGTTAGTTAGGTTTCATAGTAAATACAGATATTACAACTAAAAACTTGTTTGCAAATAAAAAAAAACCGACTTCAAAAACACCAAAAAGTTAAAAATAAACTTCAGAAGAAAAATCAGCTTCTTAAGTCGGTGGCAAAAAAACCAAATCAAACAAACAAATGTCAGCGACTTCAGATGCTGATTTTTCTTCTGAAGTTTATTTTTAACTTTTTGGTGTTTTTGAAGTCGGATGTTTTTTTTTGCAAAAAAGTTTTTTATTTTTTCGTTTTTTTAAAGCTATGCTTTGATCGATCAGACGGTCAACCAGTCAGTTTCTAATAGGCAGTACCTAGGTTTATAATAAAAACAGTTTAGATAGAATCAAGTGATTTATTTATTTATAGACATCAATGTTACAATCTTTTTGGTTTACATATTTGAAGTGATTAATAACTAAATAAAGACTACATATTATTAATCATGCAGCACGTACCTAAGTACCTACAAAAGCATAAATATGTTAAATAATAATAATATATGTACACTTGCCCAGTATACAGTAAACGGACTATCTATTTTACACGCTAACATTCTGAGGACATATATTATGACACTGGAAATGTATGAAAGAAAAGCCAGATAGTTATATCCACAGTTACCTATATCTATATGAGATATTATTTCTAAACATCTAAGATACACTAAATGACTAAATATCGATACTTAATTGATGTTGTTTTCTAAATTTTTATTGAAATGTATGAAAGAAATATCCGTATAAATCTAGAAGATAGTTTTTCTAAACACTGAATTACTAAATATCGACATAATTGCTATTGTTTTCTAAATTTTTATTGAAATAAGTAAAACCCGTACTACATTGTTAAATCTATACTAAATATTATTTCTAGTCAACTAAAGTACCTACACTAAATGACTAAATTTCGATAAATGCTATTGTTTCCTAAATTTTTATTGATAAATAAGTATATTGTTGATATTTGTAACTTATCATAAACATTTTAGTATTCCAAAACAATAAATAATTAATTAAATTAAAAGCAAATTCCTTTGCGGGATCCAGCTGAATTGAAAACCACTGGATTGAAATCCCTAAGCCTACCGTTTAAACGATTCAAGTGCAGAACTAATAGCAGTGAGGTAGGAGTATAGCCGTAGGTATGTGGACGGTGAGTAATGGGCTAGCTCACCGTCCGCCCGTCTTATGACGACGACAGGCCGTATCGACGGCGCATTCGTCTTCCACGCGCGCTTCATGAAAATGTCAGCAACATTGCAGGGGCCCACAAGGTCCAACGCCAGTCGGGGCTGCAGGTTGTTCGAAAGAGATACCGCGACCCCGGACACAAAGGACTAAGAAGGAACATTGGTGGGGAGAAGTCATTGGATGATTTCCCAACCTCCAAAAAAAACGCAGTTGTTTTGATGCCTGTTAGCAGGTTTCAGGACACCTCACCAGACCACACCCCTCCTTTTTACCCGACTACGGCGAAGCCAAAAGGAAGGGTAATGATTTTGGCAGTCTATGTATGTATGTTCCACCGTAGCGCCTAAACCACTGAACGGATTTTAATAAATTAGGTGTCAATAGATTCGTAAGAATAGCCCGGGTGTTATAGGCTATATAAATTTTATAAATTCTTTTTATGACAGAAATTAAATGTCAAAAACTTACCTCAAAAATATATTAAATTGAGATAATTATAGTAAGTTTGGTATCAAATGAAAGGTCTTGGCGAGCACATTACAAATATGTATTATATTATAGTTTAAGTACACACAAAAATAAAATTCAAATAAAAAAATTAAGTTCAAAAATCTAAAACCCGACTACTAACAAAAGTAGAAAACAAGAAAATAATTATTGTCTGATATTCTTCGTAGTCGCATGCCACCTTGCTAATGGCAATTAGCAGCTGACTTCTGTATCAATGAGAACGCCATGAAGGAGCATCAGGTATCAGTGGCATGCGACTACGAAGAATATCAGACAAGAATTATTTTCTTGTTTTCTACTTTTAAGACCGCGATTTTGTTAGTAGTCGGGTTTTAGATTTTTGAACTTAATTTTTTTATTTTGAAAATCATCAAATGACTCCTCACGTCGTGTCAGACTCTTAGACTACTGACTAAAACGCATCCGTGTTCCTTCTTATGCCCTTTGCATTCCAGGCCGCACTAACTCTTTCGAACACTTCCGGAACCCTGGTAGGCACTGGCCCTAATAGGTTCCTTCATGTGGCTCTGGTTGGCTGGACAAAACTTCAAAACGGCTCGCATTTACAATAGGGCAATAGGGCACTTTATGTGACGGCTAAACACCCTTATTTCAGAATAGGTGACGCTACAGAATCTTAGATAATCGATCGAAAGCGTGTCCAGCCAGCTTGAAAAACCACTTTTCGCTGGTCTCTCAATCTCGGTAACGGAAGTGATTTTGACGACTTTTTGCATATCAACGGGCGTCACATAAATATGTGACAGGCATCAAGCTAAAAGTTTTGTGATACGTACAGTGGTTTAGTAGAAAAATGCAAAAAACTGTGTCCAGCCATCTTGAATTTACGTAAAAAACTTTTGGCTGGCACTTCCGAATCCCACATAACGGGAGCGTTTTCGAATATGGTTCCTTTACTAATACTTGGTGACGCAATGTGTGACAGTAATAACGTTTGATTTATGGCGTCACATGTAAGGGTTTACGAGATATCAATGAAAACTTAATGTATACTTGTGTCCAGCCATCTTGAACTCAGGCTGGCTGGACACGTGTATATCCGCTGCCTGATGATCTACGACCTTCAAAATGTTATCAAAATGTTGTGACGGGGACGATAATGATAACCTGAATTAGTGACGGAGAAACTTTGGGTAGTTTCAAAGATATTGATCATTTAAATTTTCCCATACAAACATCCATTAATATTGTGAGGTGACCATATTTTTTACATAATTATAGGATTTCTTTTTAATCGACTAATCGGCCGGTAGCAGCCAAGCCACGCCAGCTTTTTATTTGATGTCTCCATGGGAATAAAAGGTTTTCCTGCAGATAAAGGGGAAGTATGTGTTTCTAAATAATAATTAAAAACACTAACAAAAAAAACAAAGTGCATTGCACTCAGTGATGCCAATTTAGCATAAGTAAGCTTTATTATTGTAATTTGTGTTTATATTTGTTATTTTATGTGTGCAATAAAGAATAAGAATAATAAGAATAGCATTTTTTCATGTTCTTTAGCAAACTTATTAGTTGTTTAGCATAAAGCATATTTTTTAGCATATAAAATTATATTAAAATAAAATACATTAATGCGTAAGCAATTATTTCCATTTAGAAAAAAAAATCCCTTTACTAAGTATATTGTTGGCGCTCCTGATGCTAATGCTGATGATAATGGAAAGAGTATTTGAGATCATAGTCGATTAAAACAGTACTTATGTATATTTTGTTAAATAATAAAAAAAGTTAAAACTATGTTACGTTTCATTTGACACTGAAAAATGTTAGCAGATTTTTTAGCATTTCTATAAAGCAATTGGCATAATTTTAGCAGATTCTATATCGGTCTTGTTGGCAACACTGATGCACTGATACTGAGTTTGTTTTGTACACAGAGGCTGTGAGTGCAGTGACAGCGTAAACCGTTTTCGTCTAATCGTTTAGAGTAAAGTATACATAATGGTATTTAGAGCCTTCCGTCGATTTGTAAGGAATACGTGCAATATTTGCTAAGTGCGTTTTCATTTAACGAGGTCCTTGGTAAGTAACGTGCATTACATTATTTTTTCATTAAATACCTTAGAGCATTAGTCTGTTATCCTGCCACAATATCTACATACGTACTTATCATAAAAAACACCAATACTTATCTAAAAAGAGTAGATAGGTATCTGCACGTAAATAATCAATAACATTAAACCCCCCCCCCCCCCTCTACACTTTTGTCTTCTATTGATTTAAATATCTACAGTTGTTCGTATTAGTATCACCAATACGCGGATTTTCGTCCATTAAAGAAAACACCTTAAAATATACTTTGTCCTACATAAAACCTACAATATTGGTAACCCTACTACAGTGTTTGTATGGGAAAATTTAAATGATCAATATCTTTGAAACTACCCAAAGTTTCTCCGTCACTAATTCAGGTTATCATTATCGTCCCCGTCACAACATTTTGATAACATTTTGAAGGTCGTAGATCATCAGGCAGCGGAGATACATGTGTCCAGCCAGCCTGAGTTCAAGATGGCTGGACACAAGTATACATTAAGTTTTCATTGATATCTCGTAAACCCTTACATGTGACGCCATAAATCAAACGTTATTACTGTCACACATTGCGTCACCAAGTATTAGTAAAGGAACCATATTCGAAAACGCTCCCGTTATGTGGGATTCGGAAGTGCCAGCCAAAAGTTTTTTACGTAAATTCAAGATGGCTGGACACAGTTTTTTGCATTTTTCTACTAAACCACTGTACGTATCACAAAACTTTTAGCTTGATGCCTGTCACATATTTATGTGACGCCCGTTGATATGCAAAAATTCGTCAAAATCACTTCCGTTACCGAGATTGAGAGACCAGCGAAAAGTGGTTTTTCAAGCTGGCTGGACACGCTTTCGATCGATTATCTAAGATTCTGTAGCGTCACCTATTCTGAAATAAGGGTGTTTAGCCGTCACATAAAGTGCCCTATTGCCCTATTGTAAATGCGAGCAGTTTTGAAGTAATGTCCAGCGGACCAGAGCCACATGGTTCCTTCCACTGTGCTGACAACTCTTAGAGACGAGCGTGGAACACAAAACCACCCCACGCTCACCGTCCGCAGGCCCGCGCACCACACCCTGCACCTCAGTCACAGTCACATTTAAGCAGCGAAGTTGGCTTTGGTGAAGTCCCTTTCATATTCCATCTCCTGAAATTTATTGGTGACGCTCTGCAGGTGGAAAGTCTCCTCTAGCAGCTGAGAGCACATCGCAGCAATACGTGTTTGTCTGTTTAGTTCGGCCGTTAAAAATTTTACTTCAATTTGATTTTCTTCCAAACCCTGTAAAGAAAATATTTAGTTATTGAGAGCATGCCGTGCCATAGTAAAATAAAAAAAAGTGTTTCCTGATGACATAAATGAATAAAAGTGAATTATGGTTCCTACAGATAGCATCATTCGCAAAAAAGGATAAAAACTTAATCAAATTGAACTTAAAGATATACACACATTCGCCCGTCGAGGCAGCGGGTTGGTCACAAAGATACCGCGGCCTCGACATAAAGGGCTAAGAAGGAACATGGGTGGTTTTTAGTCAGTAGAAGTCTGTCACTCCCTTTCGCTCTGCCCAAGAGCGGGAGGGGTTATTTGATGATCTTCAACCCACCACAAAAAAAGGATATAGGTACACGCAGCAATCAAAAGTGTAACTGTTGCTATGGTCAGAAACTCACACAGTCAGAGAGGTACACAGTCAGAGAGGTCCTATTATAACTAATAAATTACAAGAAAATATTAACCAATGTTCTTGCAAACAACAACAGCCTGTTGGCCTTTTGTAAGTACTATGGCACTGGCATCTTTTATATTACAATCTTAAAAGTTAAAAAAAAAAAGAAAATTAATTAGTACCCTATTAATATTTCTATCTACCAAAACATTATTTTCACATTTACCTCCAGGAGCACATTCATGTTCCTCTTCATCTCAGCCATCTGAACATGCCTGCTCACGGCACGTTCAAACAGCATGTCTTTTAAATCTGATATCTGCTTCAGAACAGCTTCTTTCTTAATGTTCCAATATGCTGAATTGTCCTTGAGTTTCCTTGATTCCTGTGTAAATATTAAGTATTATGAAGTTTAAATATCAGATCAGGGTTTAAATAATAAAGACCTCACAGTGGTGGTGGTCATTGCAGATAGGCAGTTTGTTCATTGAAATGTATCTAGTTGCATTTGGTAAGGCTGGAAGTCAATGCCAACATAGTTGTGAAAAGACTTGGCAGATTATAAGATAGAAACGTCAAAATGTTATAGTATATTTATTTAAGCTTTTATTTATCCATACTATTACAAACTAACTTAGTTACTAAAAATTACATAAAATATATATTATTGTATGGCCCCTGTAGGGTAAAAAGCCTCCTCCATCTTTTTCCATCTTTGTTTGTCTTGGGCTGTGTACATCCAGTTTTTTCCAGCCGTTTTTATGATGTCATCAACCCATCGTTTCTTTTGCCGCCCTCTTTGTCTTTTTCCAGTGGGACCGAGCCACTTTGTTGTTTGTAATGTCCATCTGTTATCCTGGTACCTAGCTATATGGCCTGCCCACTTCCACTTCAGTGTCATGGCTTGTTGCAGTGCATCCGTGAGTTTTGTTTTGTTGCGTATGTCAGCATTTCGTGTTTTGTCTATTCTCCTTAGTTTCAGGATGCTTCTTTCCATGGCGTGCTGGCACGAGATAGTATATATATAACAAAAATAGTATATGTAGCGAATATCAACTTGTTGTCGTGGAGTTCCGTGCACCCACAAGTGCGTGGTAAGTGCGACATGTATGCACAGTGACATAGTGCACAAGTGAAGCAGTTACTTCATTTTATTGCTAATCATGGGCCGAAGTTGCATGGCAATAAATAAATGTTACGTTATAGTGAGTCCCAACAATGGAGATGGACCGGCCACATGTTGAGATCTACACACACAAGTAAAATGGAGCCAAATTATAACAAATTGGTATCCAAGAGATGGCAAGAGACATCGAGGACGACAATAAATGCGTTGGAAGGATGAGCTGAAGCTTACTGCGGGACCCAAATGGAGGAGAGTTGCTCAAGATAGAAAGCAATGGAAGCTACTCGAGGAGGCCTTAGCCAAGAGGCACATTGAGTTTTGAGACATCCTTTAACCAAACAACTTGGACACAAAAATTGAATCTCTCACCCAGTTTACAGCCCGGCTAAATAAATAAATAATATAGTGAGTCCTCTAAGTCTAAACCCACCTGGCCTAGTCACCGTGGCACTGCAATTGAGGCAGATAAGCTTACTGCACAAGGCAGATTGTAATAAAAAATAATATTTGTATAGATTAGATAGAATAGATTGTAGTAAAATAATAGCCCAATAGAAAGCAACATTTATGATGAGTAGTAATAGATAGTAGTAGTAATTTATTTCATCACCACTGTTCTCAAAACGGTGAAGGAAAACATCGTGAGGAAACCGGCATGTCTTAGAACCAAAAAATTCGAAGATATGTGACATCTACCAATCCGCACTGGGCCCGCGTGGTAGATTATAGCCCATCCCTCTCCTATAGAGAGGAGGCCTGAGTCCCTGCAGTGGGAACATTATAGGCTGATGATGAGTAATAGATAAGTCAGGGTGAAGGGCCATAGTTTAATTACTATAATCTTATAGTAATCAAACTATGGTGTGCAGGGCTGGGCTTGGCTTAAATTATTGCAATGCACAGTTTCAGAGCAATAACTGAAAAAAGTTTAAAAATTTCGCATAGTTTATCATGTGGTGCACAGCATACACAAGTTTTTGAAGTTGTGTATATATTTGAATTCACACAGCATTCATTTTTTATTTGGGTATTGGGTAATCATCAAATGACTCCTCCCGCTCTGAGCAGAGCGGTAGGGTAGGGACTTAGGGAGTGTCAGACTTCTATTGATTAAAAACCACCCAAGTTCCTTCTTAGCCATTTGTGTCCGAGGTTGCAGTATCTGTTTCGAACAACGCGCAGCTCATTCACATCACCCTAAATAATCTATCCAACTTATCAAAAATGCGGCACTACATGCTTTAATTATTAGAATTAGGATAAAACCTTTAGTAGTACAATTGAATTATTTTTTATTCAATTTGCTTGATTCATCAATGCCAATTGTTATGGTAAGTAAGTTTGAATGTATGGGTAATCTTTGGAACTACTGCTAATCAATTGCGGCATCCAAGATCAGTAGTGAACAATAAAATAATATTTTTACCTTATTGTCCTGGTGGAATTCCTGTTCGCTTCTGCGAATCAATTCTAGTCTTTCTCTCATTTCTAAACGCGCTTTCTCATCTTTCTTTTGCTGGTCCATCAGGTGTGCTATCACCTTTTCAAATAGGATCTCCATCTCTTTTCTGATAGCATGCTGGTAGCTTATGGAAGATTCTAGCTTTATTATCTAAAAGAAAAGAGTAATTTTGTGGTGTAGTAAGATTTCAGTTCAGACAGACATCAAAAATTGAAAATAAATAATGAATAAGTTTTTATTTGCATGGCTCAGTATACTTTTATTTTATCAAGCGGACACTGTTTATTAACCTGGGCTTTAGCAGCTATCAGATCATCCATCTTCGACCGCTGCATGTCCCACCCCGAAGAAGCTGTCGACGGCGACGACGGCGGCGACGGTGTAGAGCTAGACTTCACCCGGTTGCGTTTCTCGGACGTGCAGACATCGTCAATGGGAATGGTAGACTTTCTTTTACCACCAACTGATAATGGGTCATTGGCATCACTGAATCGCGGTATTTGCCCGTCCGTAGCCATCTTTGCTCAATTAATTCAGTCGTAAATCAATATCTAGAGAAAAACCAAATGTTTATTTGCCCGAAATACAATACCGCGCGTGCGTGCGTACAAAATTACAAATCCAAAACACCTATAGTTTCCTGTCGCGCGTTCTCGTGTCGTGCATTACTGTGTTGGGCATTTCTGGTTCCCATCATAACTGTCAAATGTCAATAGAGTTAACTTTGGCTCATACCCTTTTAATCGATTTGAGAAGAAAAAAAATTGGTTGCCTGTAAAGTCGGTATACGGGCGAAAGTTTTACGTGACAACGACTTTGAGTGGTAAAATAATTTTAATGTGAATATTCATTCGTATAGTAGGAAGAAGGATGAAATAATAGTAACAATTTAAAACATTTATTTATACAAAGAATTATATTTAAAACATTAATTTATACAAAGAATCTCGCACTGAATTTCATATTAACAAAATTTTATTTTTACCTTTACACATCCAAAACAAGTGGAAGGGACGCGTGCCTTTCACTTTTTATGTCTGTCTCTCTCGCTCTTAGGCGGGCTAACCATGCCCGAGTGGAAGGGACGCGTGCCTCTCACTCGCTCTCATTGTGAGCGCATAACGTGAGCGGAGCGTAACGCAGTTTCTTGAAGTGTCACCCGGCAAACCAATTTATAAGACGTTGTCACGTCAAAAACTCCGCTTGATTAAGTAGGGTTTTTATGTGGCTAGTAACTTAAACTTTACTTTTTTTTAAATTCGTTTAAACCACCCTAACTCACTAGTTTGTTGCAAGAATTAATAAACAATATTATGAAAACTAAAATGACAAATATTGCGTAACACGGATCACAACCGTAATGCACACAAATGGTAAAGGCTTAACCTTCGATTATTGATCGAAGGGCTTAACTCAATGGGTAAATGCAATAGCACCCACTAAAGCACCGTAGACAGCTGTCTACGAAGGGAACCAGCAATGCCCAACACAGGAATGCACGACACGAGAACGCGCGACATAGGAATGTATTGTAAGTGTTTTGAATTCCTATGTTATACATTGTCATGTCGTGCATTCTCGGCCCGAACCTCGATCGTCCGGGCAAGAATGTACAGCACGAGAATTGGAATCGAAACAAACAGTGACGTCACATTAAAAAAGTAAAAAGCCATGTGACAATAGGGACGGGTGATACAATAAAATACTGAAAAATTCCGTGGTTCCTTCTTTTTTTCTTCGTGTTCCTGTAATACGACCGTCTCGCGACAGTATCCTTTATGGGCGGCATGGGCACCGGGCCGTAGGCCGACGAAGGAGGCCGGCGGAGGCCCGGCACTTCGGGGACAGAAGATATTAGTGTTATTAAATATGCGAGCGTAGCGAGCGCACGTCATGGAGTACAATTTAATTCGGCAGCACTACCTAGCTCAATTACCTAGTATCCAAGTCCGAGTTGCCCAACTAGTCGGCCAACCAATCGCGTGATGTCGCCGATTACTGTGTCGTACACTCCTGTGTTGTACATTCTTGGGCCGGACCAGCAAGGTACACCCCAGTAATTGGCGACATCGCGATGTCGCCAATTACTGTGTCGTACACTCCTGTGTTGTACATTCCAGTGTCGTGCATTGCTGGTATGTGCATTACTGTGACGGGCATTATAGGGACTCGCCTTTGTTTTAGAGATGGGTAACTAGCCGAAATTTCAATAGCTTAGCTAGCCAGCTATTTGTGGTGGAATAGCCGGCTAGCTAGCCAGCTATTTGGCTACTTGGCTATTGACCAATAACAACTAGCCCTCGCTAGCGGCGCAGCGGCGCGCGGCGTAGCTAGATCAAGATCAACTGCCCAACAATTCGAGTTCGATCCTCACCCCGGCAACATAAATAATAATAAGTTTGGAAAATTCATGATTTCGTTTTTCATTTACTTTTTATTTTATTTCCTAATTTTGTTAAAAGAAATGACTTCTCGTAGGTCGTACGTATTCTAACTATCGTATTTCGTAAATTCTCCACTAAACGATGAAATTACTAAGTATAATGCCCTCTCTTTCCCTCATCTATTTTGTGACTATTGCGAGAAAGAGATGTGCGATGCGAGTGAAGTTCGCACTCGCGCGTCTCACACTCACACTACTTAGTGCAGTAAGCACGCACACAGCTAGTCAGCTAACGGCTACTCCAGCTAGCCGGCTACCGAATATCGGGACGGCTACCGGCTACGGCAACGTAGCGCGTATTAGTTATAATATACTCTGTGGCGACTATCCGCTGTGCCATCTAGCCAGTAGCCAGCCAGTAGCCAATAGCTAGTTATCGTGTTGACGGATATCATAGCCGTAGTTATTTCATTAATAGCCGTTATTTGGCTAGTTATTGGAATAGCTACCCATCTCTACTTTGTTTGTCCTCTAGGTGTAGCGACAACTTTGTTGGGGCTCACACTCCTAGGAGAAGTACCAGCAGAATCACTTGTAGCCTTGGGGATCCGCGAAACCAGTGCTCGAAGTTCACCCAGAGTTTCAATCTTGTGACGTGACGATCACTATCTTGCCCTCCACTGACCAGCAGTTCGGCATTACAAAATGCTCTCGTGCGTCCATGAAAGTGACGGTGTCTTGTGTGTGTTAGGAATTATTCTGAGATTTTGATACCAGTTTTTTTTTGTGGCTTGGGTAGTCGTCAAGTGTTCCACTCTGGGCAGCAGTAGGGAGTGTCAAACTTCTACTTACGGTCAGTGGGTCGTCTTAGGGGTGTACTGACTAAAAACCACCCATGTTCCTTCTAGGCCTTTGTGTTGAGGACCCGAGGGGGATGCCAAGATTCAGTGACTTTTTGCTCTCTCAAATCCAGTGATGGTGCTCTGTGGTCACTGGTCTGGCTGGGTCTTGTGATGAACCCAATCGGTGGCAGACATGAATACTATCCTTTCCAACCTTGGAGAAGCTCATTTGATTGGTTAAGACTTTGTGAACCAAATCATTTAACTTTTCATTTTGTAGCTCAGCAACAAAACAGTAATACCTTTCTTCTCATCATAGTTTTGTGTCTGTCATAGCCAAGAGAAAGCATCACTATTTGTGACTTAAAGTTTGAGAGTGCTTGCCAAACAAAAGTTTTAAATTCAGCAAACTCACGTGACGCTGTTTCAGGTCCTGAAGATGCATTTTGAAGCTTCTTCCTAACTTGTTGCCATTTTAGTGTCCATACTGATAGTTGGATATAAAAAAGCGAATAGTGTAGACTTTAGAAGAATGTGATGTCACAAAGCCTTGCAAATAGTAGATAGTGTAACCAAAGTAAGAGTGTTAACCCTGTGTCTACCCACACAGAAAAAAAGAATATCCCTCCCCTTCGCTCTGCCCAAGAGCGGGGGGGGGGGGGGGGCATGCAGAAAAAAAAATGGTTTTGGTGCTTTTCTTCTGGTTGCCACTGTTGCTTCAAGCTTTCAGGGGTTACAGTTTAGGAATAATGTGGCAAGCTAAACCCAATAAAAAAAAAATATGTTTGGAACATTTGTCATACGAAAAGTTCTGAAAAACCTTTTTCATTACTCATACTCTGAAAGTAGGTCATAACGTGCCTGTGGAGCGGGTTGAAAGTACTACTTTACAGCCCTAGGGAGAATCGCTTTCTACTGACAGCTGTCACTGTATTTGATGTAATTGGGAAGCCTATTGCCATCAACCAATGTAATTAGGAGCAAGCCTATTGCCATCAACCGATGTAATTAGGAGCAAGCCTATTGCCATCAACCAATCTAATTAGGAGCAAGCCTATTGCCATCAACCAATCTAATTAGGAGCAAGCCTATTGCCATCAACCAATGTAATTAGGAGCAAGCCTATTGCCATCCACCGATTTGGGTAATTGGGAGCAAGCCCATTGCCGTCAACCAATTTAATTAGGAGCTAGCCTATTGCCATCAACTGATGTAAGTAGGGGCAAGCCTATTGCCATCAACCAATTTAATTAGGAGCAAGCCTATTACCATCAACCGGTGTAATTAGGAGCAAGCCTATTGCCATTCACCGATTTATGGGTAATTGGGAGCAAGCCTATTGCCATCAACCAATGTAATTAGGAGCAAGCCTATTGCCATCCACCGATTAGATTTAACCGATTTTAAGTGTTTCTCTTCTGTTTACTTTTTTTGTCAATTTGTTTTGTCCTATGCGAAACCAATAAATATTTTTTCTTTCTTCTTTCTTTCGATGTAGGTAATTGGGCGCAAGCCTATTTCTATCAACTTTCCTTGTATTCGTAATGAAAAGCACAGTGTTTACCTCGGGTTAAAGACTTATTTAGTCCCTCGAACTATTAGCGCTCTCGCTGCGCTCAGGCGCCAAACCCCGTCTCGGGGACTAAATAAGTTACTTTCACCCCTAAGGTAACAATGTACTATTTCATTACTCATACTCTGAAAGTAGGTCAGAACATGCCTGCGAAGCGGGTTGAAAGTACTACTTTTCAGCCCTAGGGAGAATCGCTTTCTACTGACAGCTGTCAAATTATTTGTTGTAATTGGGAGCAAACCTATTGCCATCAACCAATGTAATTAGGAGCAAGCCTTTTATTGCCACCAACCGATGTGATTAGGAGCAAGCCTATTACCATCAACAAATGTAATTATGAGCAAGCCTATTGCCATCAACTGATGTAATTGGGACCAAGCCTATTACCATCAAACAATGTAATTAGGAGCTAGTCTATTGCCATCAACTGATGTAATTGGGGGCAAGCCTATTGCCATCAACCGATGTAATTAGGAGCAAGCCTATTGCTATCAACCGATGTAATTAGGAGCAAGCCTATTGCCATCGACCGATATAATTAGGAGCTAGCCTATTGCCATCAACTGATGTAATTGGGGGCAAGCCTATTGCCATCAACCAAATTAATTAGGAGCAAGCCTATTGCCATCAACCAATGTAATTAGGAGCAAGCCTATTGCCATCAACTGATGTAATTAGGATCAAGCCTAATTGCCATCAACTAATCTAATTAGGATCAAGCCTATTGCCATCAACTAATCTAATTAGGAGCAAGCCTATTGCCATCAACCGATGTAATTAGGAGCAAAGTCTATTCACCGATTTAGGTAATTGGGGGCAAGCCTATTCCCATCAACTTTTTTTGTATTCGTAATGAAAAGCACAGTGTTTACCTCGGGTTAAAGACTTATTTAGTCCCTCGAACTATTAGCGCCAAACCCCGACTCGGGACTAAATAAGTTCCTTTCACCCCTAAGGTAACAATGTACTATTATATGCTGGTTTGTGGACTCACTGCATTCTTCGATTGTATGCATTACCAGAATGACTTTGAATTTTTGGCAAACTGATACTGGATTTTAATTCAGTGAAGTTTGTAAGCAGTTCCTATAGTTTTTAGGGTTCCGTACCTCAAAAGGAAAAAACGGAACCCTTATAGGATCACTTGTGTGTTTGTCTGTCTGTCTATCCGACCATTATCTCCGAAACTACTGAGCCTAAAATTTTGAAAAAAGTACAGAAATTAGTTTACCTGCCTGCCATAGTGGTGGTGGATCGATCAGAGTGGCGCGCAATAATTGTTGACATAACCGTCCCGCATGACGAGAACCTCGTGAAAGCCGAGAAAGATAAGCAAATCAAGTATCTTGACTTGGCTCGCGAGGTTGTCGACATGTGGAGTGTGGACTCAGCAACCATTGTGCCGATAGTCGTTACAGCCATGAGCCAATGACTTAATTGCCAAGAGCCTCGACCAACACATGAGGAGGTTCTCGTTAGACAGCTGGATCAAGGGCTTGATACAGAAATCGGTACTCCTGGACACGGCTCGGTGCATGTTTACGTACAGGCGGGGCGTCGCGCGGCGCGTGCTGCGTTTTTAATCCAAACACATGGCGATGTATGAAAAATTAGGAGGTTCTTTTCTCTGGAGCCCTGATTGCCGGTGGCTTGGAACCTGTTGCCGATACCGGTGGGCTACAATTTTTATATTTTTCAATGTTTTTTTTGTAACGAATATTTAAAAGTGTAATGAGTTTGTATGTAGTTGAATAAGGGACATAATAATACAAAAATATTATTATTTATATATATATTGGTTTAATCTATATATATAAAAATGTTATGTTGGTTTGTGTACGCTTCAAAAACTCAAAAAGTTCTGCACCGATCAATCTGAAATTTTAGAATGATATATAATCCGCATCAAGGATGGTTTTTACAGTATCCACGCGGGCGAAGCCGCGGGCATCAGCTAGTTGTAAATAAGTAGGCCTGTACTTGGATGTAAATACTTTCTCATACATATTTTATTTAAAATTTATTGTTGGTTACACTATTACAAACCTATTTATAGAAATGAAAGTGCAGACACAAATATTGTAAACAGTATGATTTTACATACAAAACTAAATAAACACTAAGCTTTCTCTTTGGATAATTCGATGATAGTTGTTATGGTGTCTCTACATTGAAAATACTTTTTATTTGGACCAAGTTTTGAGGTAAAAGCATATAGCAAAGAATTATTTATCTATATCATGTTTAATGCTGTAAAAAACAGTCACCATTATGATAATCGGTGATGACTGACTCAATGAAAAACGTCCCAAAACATAACATCACGGAGGTTTAGGTACAAGACTGCCCTGCAGTGAACTAGGCACGTATCAGTTTCACATAAAATCAAACAAGTGACCGAAGAAGTTATAAACATGTTACCCAACAAAAAGTAAGTTCGATGTGGACTCTTGAGGCTATATTTGTCTAGTCGACGGGACAAACACCAACGTGTGTGTTCCTGCCGGCAGCTGTGAGTGGTATCTTGACGGGCGATTCTCCAATGACGATATTCTTGATACAGCCGGTGAACCCACGTCGGGAGCGCACGCCGCGGACCTTGTGCAGAGGTCGCTCGTGGCCACCGATGTACAGCGCCGAGCGAGTGTCCGTGGAGGAGTAGGCGCCCAGTCCGGGCTTCGAGAAGTGCCCGTCCACTCCCACCGACACCACGTACAGGGACTTCACCACTGAAACATACACCATACGTATAGATATATAACGTTCAGATATTACAAAGCTGTTTGGATACTATCTACATCAAATAGGCCGATTGATTCTTGTGTCCGTTTCGATTGCACGGCCACATTGTCGTAGAAGTAAAATGAATACGTCAACATTACAAAGGAATTCGTAGAACACTAACAGTGCAAATCGCAAATTCGTGGATATAATATTCAGAAAGTTATAAAGGTTTAACCATGGCCGCGCGGTTGAAACGTGGAGGACCGCGCGGCCACGGAGTTCTCTCAAACGGAAAGCTCTAATGTTTGAACTGCACCACTTGCATTATAGCATTTATGTGCTGTAGGTCGCGAAGTCCAAACATTAGGGCTTTATATATATATTGTCTACATTTTCTTCGAAATCGTATTAGTGATTACCAAAAAGAATTGTACTTCTAAGTTTCGTATAAGAGAACTACGTGGCCGCGCGGTCCTCCGTGTTTCAACCGCGCGGCCATAACTTCTAAGTACTTGTAGGTCGTGAATTACAAACACTAGGCCTTTATTTATACTATCTACATTTTCTTTGAAATCGTATCAGTGGTTTACAAAAAGAATGGAATGAAAGAACTCCGTGGCCGCGCGGTCCTCCGTGTTTCAACCGCGCGGCCATGGTTAAAACTTTATAACTTTCTGAATATTCTATCTAATCTACGAATTTGCGGTTTGCACTGTTAGTGTTCTACAAATTCCTTCGTAATGTTGACGTAGTCGTTTTACTTGGCCGAGCAATCGAAACGGACACTGATTCTTTGTTTTCTTTGTGCCGATAAACTACTTCTAAAATTGTATTCGGCCAGACAGTGAAATAGTAATTTCAAATTAAAATTGCTCTTGAGTTACATATACACTGACACAGCAGCGCAGTAGCGGTAATAATTGTAGTGAAACTTTACCTTCTACTGTCCTTTCACTGCTGGCTAACCGAACCTTGGTCAACTCACACTGGGTTGGCCTTGGCTCTGACAGCGCCCCCTTTTAAAATTCTGGCTACTAAAATAGAGGTGAAATGAGCTTACCGTGTATCTTGTGCCAGTTGCCATCACAGAGCGCGAACTTGTTGCCAAGCGAGTAGCTCGCACGGAAGGGCCCGTTTCCGTTCTCCACGTTGGCCACGACCTCGTTCTCCAGCAGTTCCAGCACCAGATAGTCCTTCTTGCCGTGGACGCTGAGAAGTAGTCCAGTGCTGTTGCGCGGACGAATCTCCATGGATATTGATACCTCGTCACCCACTTTGAAGTTTTCAAGGAGCTGCAATTGAAACGTATTATTTAGGTGGTAATCTATGTGTATACAAGATCGAGGGTAGAACCTGGCCCCGTCGGGACTGCAAGTTGTTCGAAAGAGATACCGCGGCCTCGGCACAAGGGCTAAGAAGGAACATGGGTGGTTTTTAGTCAGTAGAAGTCTGACACTCCCTTTCGCCCTGCCCAGAGTGGGCGGGGTTATTTGATGAGTTCCAACCCGCCAAAAGAAAAAGGGTAGAACCTGCAGGGCTAACATGCGCAAGTCGACAAAATTTTGTCGACGCATTATCTCGTGCTGAGACAACTTATGTCTGTTTGTCGATGGGAGTTAACATGGCGACACTTTAATCTCATGTCGTTCTGTTAAAGAACTCATGTCGTTCTGTCAAACCTGTTTTTGTCGTCAGGCTCTAACATGCGCGCTTTATTTAGTCGAATTTTGACATTTTCCTATGACAAGTTTGTCGTTGATGGTTTTCGTAGACGAGAAACCGCGACAAACAGAGAAAAAAACTGAAAAAGGGGGGTAACAGTGTTCTGTGAAATTAAACAATTTATGTATAATGGCGGTGCCGTCGTACTATGAGGAAAGGGAAGCAAGAAAAATACAGAGGAAGGTGCTTCGCGACGTCTGCAACCCATTCGACTTAGGGATAACGAGTTCCAGTATCTCTGGCGAATTACAAAGCCTATGGCTATTTATATTATAGACTAGCTGAACCCGCGCATGCGTTGCAATGCGTTTTTCCTACCTACCTACCTACTACCCTACCTACCTACCTACCCTACCTACCTAACTACCTACCTACCCTACCTACCCTACCTACCCTACCTACCCTACCTACCCTACCTACCCTACCTACCCTACCTACCCTACCTACCCTACCTACCCTACCTACCCTACCCTACCTACCTACCCTACCTACCCTACCTACCCTACCCTACCTACCTACCCTACCTACCTACCCTACCTACCTACCCTACCTACCTACCCTACCTACCTACCCTACCTACCTACCCTACCTACCTACCCTACCTACCTACCCTACCTACCTACCCTACCTACCTACCCTACCTACCTACCCTACCTACCTACCCTACCTACCTACCCTACCTACCTACCTACTAATTCCTAATTCATCGAGATAAATAATGTAACATAATATTATGATTACTTATCTTCTATCTCGTAGAAAAATGCATTCTTCACACGGTTTATTTTGGGAGTCACTAAAGAACATTGATTAAAGAGTTGCTAAACTAATATGCATCTCCGCCATCTGTGACGGGATTTTGATCTAATACTTACAATCTCTTTGATGCCAAAGCCATCTTCTTTCTAACAATCCAACAATTTTTCAAATTGTATTGAAAATATTTAATCTAGCGTGAACCACAACTATCAACAAATTTTGAAATTCAAAATTTTTGAATTGACAAAATGTCAGAGACAATTTTAAGGTCGCGTTCACAAATATGGCAGCGTTCACGCAATTCCCACCAATATTGACCGAATGAAACCGGCGTTACTAAACTAGACTATGGTATGTTTTCATGAAATGGCAACATCAGTTATCTCGCGTCGAGAAGGAGAAATCACGCGAGATATCTTCTCGAGCGTGGTGCGCATGTTAGGAAAAGTGACAAACGAATCGAGAACGACAAAATTTGTCATCTCGTTTAAGAGATATGTCGACTTGCGCATGTTAGCCCTGCTGGTCGAAACTTGTGCAGACAAGGGAAGAACGGCACTAAAGTGTGGGAGCCTATCTAAACTAATATTATAAAGAGGAATTATTAGATTTTTGTTTGTGACGATTTAACTCAAAAATTACTCGACTTTAAAAATTCTCCCAACATAAGAAAGCTGAGTAAAATAGCCTATATTATATTTTCAAAATAGGCTATATGTTGCTAATGATGACTGTTAGAGAGGTTGTCTCAGATTTGCCATTATAAACAAAAACACATAAAAAAATATACAAAACATACTACTAAGGGATTTGAACTTGATTGTATGGGAGGTGGTATATCGGCCCACCGCCATTTTGTTTTTTTTTCAAAATCGCGGTCCACAATGAAAGCGGTATGTATGGATAGAGGACATATAGACGAACTAAAAAACTAAAAAACCCGACTGAAAAAACTGAAAAGCAAAAAAACAAGCACATTTTAAATTAAACAAAACTTGGAACCAGGCGGGGTTCTATTTTTTTCATTTCATAATTTAATATTCAAATGAACCCCGCCTGGTTCCAAGTTTTGTTTAATTTAAAATGTGCTTGTTTTTTTGCTTTTCAGTTTTTTCAGTCGGGTTTTTTAGTTTTTTAACTACTTTTTTTATTTCCGACTTTTTAGTTCTTTTGTGTTTGTTCCTTCGTTGGTCGCGTAAAATTCTTCGTTTATAGAATTTGTCACTTTGAATTTCTTTTAAACATATAATGTTATATATTTTTGTAATCTCCATTTAAAACCCTTTATTTTGATACCCTACTCGATGGTATTGGTAAAATTTTTTTTTTTGAACTTCGCTATTTGGCCCCCAAAACCCGCAATTTTTCTTTGTTTTTTAATTTTAATGTAGCCTATAACACTCGCGCCATCAAGACGAATCTAACGACGTATATTTCATTCAAATCCGTTTATCCGTTTAGGAGTTATGAGGGAACAAAGAAACGGACATACATACATACATACATACACGTCAAACACATAACCCTCCTTTTGGGCTTCGCCGCAGTCGGGTAAAAATGTCCAGAAACACGGTACCCCAAAGTGTCACGTTACCGAGATATTTGAAGGTAAAGATCGGTTTCCATACATACTACTTTCATAGTGGGCCGCGATTTTGAAAAAAAAAAAACAAAATTGCGGGCAGGTTGATATGCCACATCGGTTCTATCCCCTTTCTTTGTTGGTTTATGTTTACCTTCAAGTAGTTGCTCTGCGTGTTGCTGGAGGCTCCGAAGTAGACACCTTCCTCCACATTGTCGGCGCAGCGCAGTGAGTTGACTCGGTACGAAACGTCCGTCACGTGCTGCCCGTTCATCATCAGCCCCTTGAGGCAGCCCTTAAACGGCTGGTAGAAGCCCTGAAAATATTTCAAAGTATTTTAGCTATCTGAGATAACGAAAATTTAAGAAGGCCTCAGCAAGATGGAATAAGGTCGCTTTCACATTCGGACGTTAGCAGCGTGACAGTCACGCGGCTGAAGCACATTCCTTCATATTTTATTAGAACAGCCTAAACAACCGTTTATAGTCGCGCGACTGTCGCGCTGCTATCGAAAGCGGTCTAAGAAACACATGGTTAATTCTCAACGTCCTTTTCGCGTTTTCGAAACTCGATGTGTATTTTCAGTGTTTTTTGATTTTTAAATGTATTCAACGGCTTGAGAAGTAAAAACCAGCAACATTTACCAACCAACTACCTTGCTGTGTGCAAAACTGTAAAGAGGCAAAAATCTTCACAAAAGAAGTGACATAATATCTTGAAGAAAATTACTTAAATGAGAATGAAAAAGTTTAAAATGTTTATTTCAATTACATAGAGTTTTAACAAACACGATTTGGAGGTCACTTTTTAAGCAAAGAGATGCTTGAATTAGGTGACTCCGCCCCTAGCCGGGGATCGTGGAAGGCGCACTAGTTCTCATGATCCCCGGTACAAGTGTGGGAAGGGAACACCGGGGTGGTTTTTATAGTCAGTCGAGTCTGACAGACCCCTCCGCTCGCCCCAGGGCGGAGGACATCCATGAGGATTTTCCATCCCGGATAAAAAAAAAAGGTGACTCCGCCCGCACTTTAAACAATGTAAGTATCATCATCAGCCTATAATGTTCCCACTGCAGGGACTCAGGCCTCCTCTCTAGGAGAAGGATGGGCTATAAATTCACCACGCGGGCCCAGTGCGGGTTGGTAGATGTCAAATGTCTCCGAATTTCTAAGACAAGCCGGTATCCTCACGATGTTTTCCTTCACCGTTTTGAGAGCAGTGGTGATGAAATAAATTACACAAAGTACACCTGCCTGGGTTCGAGCCCACGACTTTGTGCTTGTAAGTCGGGGTCGCCACCACTGGGCATACCACTATCCTCAATCGGTGTAAGTAAGCAATTTAAAAATAAAAGAAAATTATAAAAAAAGTAGTGATTACCTTGAGGTTAGTAGAAATGAGTGGGTTGAGGTCTCGGAGGCCACCGTAGTAGTAGGGCGGCGCTAGTAGCGCGGGCGTTCCGCAGACGGCACTGGTCTCGCCGACGAGCTCGGAGTCTACCGCGAGCTTGCCGTGGCCGGCGGAGCGCGTGAGGGTCACCGTGTGCCATGCAGTGTCGTTGTACGTCTGCGTCGACGAGATGAGGGCCGTGGAGCCGCCGCAGTTGAACGTGAAGTGGAGCTATACATAATAAGGTTCAATATTTAGAAAATAAAGTTGTGTTTATTTAGCAAAAATACCTTTAAAACTATACAAAATACATAACAACATTTTAACATTATATTTATTTACATGTGCAAGAAATGAGCACATAAGAGGAACTCTGAAAGTGACACCGTGAATGAAAAGTTGTGTGGAAATCGGTTGTATGTGTATGTGATGCGGAGGAAAGAGGAGAATGTCGTGAAGAAGGTTTTGAATATGAATGTGAAAGGGTATACGAGTAGAGAAAGACCAAAGAAACGATGGATGGACTGCGGTAAGAATGATATGGTAAGAAAGGAGGGTTCTCGTGAGATGACGAAAAACAGAGAGGTATGGAAGAGGAAGTCATGTGGCTGCCATGAGAATGCTGAAGGGCATGTGGGAAAAGTTATGTGGTCATCGGTATGGGATTGTGAAGCGGAGGAATGAGGGAAAATTTTGAGTATGAACGTGAATCCGAATCTAAGAGTCAACGAAAACCATTTTTTTCTCCTTAAGTAAAGTTCGAAAGAGATACCTGCCTCGGATACAAAGGGCTAAGAAGGAACATGGGTTGTTTTTAGTCAGCAGAAATCTGACACTCCCTTCCACTCCGCCCACAGCGGGAGAAGTCATTTTGACGATTACTCACCCTCCAAAACAAAAAGGTTAACATACCCTAGCATCCTTCATGTAGAAGGCGAGGAACTGCGAGGGGGACGTGTCAGCGGCCGCGTAGAACACCAGCCCGCCGTGCTGGTCGAACGTGCGGAACGAGATGGTGAGGTCGAAGCCCTGCAGGTGGCGCCCCGGCAGCTTGGAGTACTCGATGCGACTGTCATTGCGGGTACCTAGAGTAGATCATACGTGCGTCAGTTATAAGCAGCCACAGTTTAAAAAAAAGAGTGTGTGCTTAAGCCCGCCCGGCAGAAGTGAAAACTTCATAAAATGATTATTATTACGTACCCATAATAACTATTAAATTAACAAAGACAGTTTGGTAACCTGCACTCCCGTCGACATGCCGACAAAGTAGTAAATAACATGCCCTCAAAAACAGCCCTACTATCTAAAAGTTTTTTCGGAATGTCTTCAAGAATTTATAATAAACTTCATAAGCAAATAAGAGAAATTGAAAACATTAATCTTTTTAAGAAAAAAATAAATGATTTCTTAGTAAATAGACCATATTATACCATACATGAATTTTTGTCCGACAGATTCGTGACGAGTTGAGTGCCAAACTGTTTTTATGTTTTGATGCAAAATATTATTTTTTCAATATTATTTTCTACTACTTCAATTGAAATGTCTCTTTGAATTAATTTTATATAAATTGCACAAATTATTTCAAACTATTGTATGCCTAACATGGTAGAGCAGTGCAACCGCACATAAAAAATAAACATAAAACAACCCTGTAACCACTGTCTCACAATAAAGATCTTTGACTTTGACTTTGACAATTATTAGGTATGACTTGAATGTACTAAACAGCGACACAACAGTGAAGAGCAGCTGAGTGTATCTTTCTCGCTCGAGTACACTCGGCAGTTCCGAGTTTACCTGATCGAGCGTTTTATCTCAGTGTGACGGATCAGCCTAACTTACTACCTACGGAAAAATCTGTGTGCACCGCGCCAAACGAAGTTTTCACTTCAAAAAACGTTGCTTTGGAAGATAATGGACAAGAAACTTCTTAGTATATTGCTAAGTCCTGGGAGTCTGATATGGCCACTTTAGCTTAATAGGATAATAATATGCATTGCGTTAAAAATCGTAAAATGGCCACAGACGAATTGTCACTTTATGACCATTTTACGAATTTTATCGCAATTCATATTATTTTCCTATTATACACATATTATGGTCATTTTAGCCTTCTGGGCATATTATTGTTGTTTCTACGAAGAGTTTTTAAATACCCTTAACTAAGCCGAAAGGTACTTGTTCCCTCGTCATGATTGATTATTATTTTGTTCTTACCTGCGAACCCTCTAGTTACAAAAAAAAGTCGTCTACCAGCAATAATTTTTGCGTAGTCACTTACTTTAATGAATATACTGCTTGGTTGATACTTCGTGGAGGGTCCGTGTAAACATTGGAGACAAAAGAAACCAATGACTCATACAGATTAGGATAAGCCCTGGCAGTTAAGAGATGATCAACTAAAAGTGCCTCAACATAAACATGACACCTCGATCAACACCATTCAGCATATAACCATTTTGAAGGGAACTGAATGATACAACACGCACCCCTGTTTAACGAGTCATTGGAGTGAGCATCAAATTTAGATATTGTACACAGCATAAAAATCGGTATTAACATCGTTTTGTGCACGTTAAACTTGTCGCACCCTCAGAATAATCAACAAGCGTCGTTTTTATGGCATAATAAAGATTATACGACCATAAAACGTTGCTTCGTTAATAGTTATCTGAAAGTGCGTACCTTTTAGTGACCCTCTATAACCGGAACTCAATTTCTTAGATTTTTGAGTTAAATCCATATCATTCTTAAGGTGCGATTTGTCATTACGCTACAAGTTGACCGCGAGTACCAGATGGCCTCGTGACTTACCGAATCTGTAGCCCACTTCGGGGTCTGGAGTGGAGTATGCGGGGTCGTAGGCCAGCGCGCAGCCCGGCTCTGGCTTGGGTGGCGGGCGTAGCGTGGTCGTGCTGGTGGAGCGCGCAGTCGTGCTCGTGCTCGGCGCGATGGTCGTGTCCTCGTCCGTCGGCACCGGCAGCACCCCGTGGTGGAATACGGGTTGCCCTGTTCACATTTAAATACCCATTTAACACACCCAATAGTAATAATAAAATGAAATGTTTATTGTGTATCAAGCTATACCGCGCTTGCCTAGGTTGGTCTGTGGATGGGTGACCGCCCATTCCATACCAAGTTTCCTGTGTGTTGGAAAGCACGTTTAGCTGTTGGTCCCGGCTGCCATATATAGATCTTTGGCAGTCGTTACATACAGGTATAATATACCTACCTCTTTCGGGCGGGGCTTCGCTGGCGTTCGGTTGGCCGGGCGTCGGCAACACGTCTGTGCGAGGAGTGGCGGCCCATTGTGCTTGATCTGTAAATTAGAGACAGTGTTAGAAGTTCTAAATTTACAAGCAAAACTTAGTATTAAAATGGATGAACTTTATTCAGAATATACTAAACTAATAAATGCTAAAGAAAAGGATTCAAGTGATTTTATTGACAAAACCACATCCCGAAAATGAAACATATTTAAAAAAAAATTAAGGAATTTATATTGTGTGGTTGTGGTAATAAACATACTTTATTTATTAAAATAGTTTATTGGTTATAGAGAAAAATCGGTTACAAAATGTAGAGTCAGATTGACAGCTATAACTACATTTGGTTGCGTTCCATAATCAAACAAAAAATACAGAAAATAAATTATCAAATTTATTTTAAATTATTTCAATTTTGTTCCTATTCTTCGCCACTTCGGCATTTACAGAAAGGATATTGGTGGCGCCATCTAGTTTGTAAATTATACTGGTCATGAACTCTTCATATGACATTAGAGATTGCACAAGCGACGACATACGCCCCCTCTTACCCCCTCTCCCTTTTTGGCGATCGCCTGTCGAAAATCAGCTGGGCGACGCGCACTCCTTCATCAGAGACCAGAACGTTCGAACCTATACCTCGCTGCGTAGTCCTACGCAGCTTGCAGGTTAAAACCGCTTCCCGCCGGAATCGCGATATACAAGTGACCCCGGGGTCTATCAGCAAGCTATACCTGGTGCACCAGAAGACGCTCGAAGACCGTGTTACGACCGACGGCCGCGCCATCGAGCCAGCCACATCATCGAGCAGGTGAGCCAAAATACCCTATTCCCTTATGTCGCTTGTGTTAAACAGATTCCCCGAGACGATTACCAGAAAATCCGAAAGAATACAGTCCACTATTAAAATCCCAAGTAAAATCATAATATCTCAATCGTCTCCATAAATTGGTGAATTTACACACCATATTTTTGGTCCTTTTCGAGCGGATTTCCATCTGTGTCCTACTGAGGTTGGTGTCACCATAAATTAACCCGCAATAGAAGGATTCATAATTCATATTCTCACCATATAACGCGTAGGTATCTTCTATAAGTACCTACCTAGGAGGTTATTAGCACAAAGCTAGACCCCCTAGTCCCCCGCATACCCACTACGTGGTTACTCCCGCAGGTAATATACTCAAAGTAGCTACCTACATACTTAATCTAAATACAAAACTAACATAGTTGTCTAGAAACTTCCATATTTCAAACAACTTAATATATACCCCCGACTTTATAAAAAGTTTTCGCTGAGTTAGAAATATCACCGCATAATCATCTACCATCTACCTTACATATTAAAATATCGTATCAGCTTAGGAAATATTGTAAGAACGTTATTATAATACTTTAAGTGGTAGGTACATACTTATATTAGCGGAAACATGTCAAAGGAAAGGGAACTATCCATTCTGGAAGCTAAACGTAATGTCTTATTTGAGCGTGTACAAACAATATACGAGCGTTCAAAGACAGCTAACGCTTCTGAAGCGAATAAGGAAGCGTTTCTAAGCTACTGCGTAACTGTGGATAGTATTAGAACAGATTTCCAACATTTGCTGGACACCTATAACGCGAAGTTGTTGGCTATAGATCCGGACGCAAAGCCGAATTTCCAGGCGTATACATCGTTCGAAGATCTATATTGCATTATCAAACGTATACAATCGCAGCTGGAAGGTAGTAGTAATTTTCCCTCGCAGGCGTCGCCAGCGCGCACGCCGCGACTACCTCCAATTGAACTTATGTCTTTCGATGGCGATATACGGAACTGGCCACTATTTTACGCTAGCTTCAAGTCAACAGTGCATGACAATGGCTCGTTGACGGATGCGGACAGGTTATACTATTTGATAGGCAAGCTGTCACCGAAAGCGCAGTCAGTCTTCGCGGGAATTACTCCCAGTGCTGAAAATTATCAGTTGATATTTCAGTCACTCCTAGATAGATATCAGGATACCCGCGTACTCGCATCCACTTACTTTGACCAGGCTTTAAATCTTAAATTGACTGGCCCAGCTTCAGCCTCGAATTTCCAGCTGTTTATAGATAACTTTATGAGCGCGGTTAGCGCACTAAAAAACTTAAAATTACCTGATCTTTCGGATTTCATGTTGCTACAATTAGCGCTAAAGAAATTCGATACGGAGACCATTCGTGCCTTCGAGATGACGGAGCGTAACAATAGCATACCTACATTAGATAGCTTCACTTCTTTCATCCGAGTTCAGTGCCGAATTTATAACAGCACGCAGCCTAGTTCATATAGCTCGTCCTGGGATGACAGTAAACAGACGTCCAGCAAATCGCGAAATAATAAAAATATTCACGCTCCGAATCCTCAATCCTATGTAGCTTGCTCAGAGTCGAATAATGGTAATAACTGTAGTAAATGTTTGTGTGATAATATAGAACACGACCATTATTTCAAGTGCGCAGCGTTCATTAACTTATCCCCGTCGGATCGCTTCAAATGTGTAAAAAATAACCGAGCGTGCGTTAACTGCCTAAGTTTAAAACATATAACTAGAAACTGCACGAGCGGCACCACTTGTCGTTCTTGTAAACAAAGACATCACACATTGCTGCATTTCGAAAGGAATCAACAGCTGTTATCGTCAGGTAAACCGGGACTAATGCGAGTGCGTCATCGCAGTCCGGCGCCGGTACTACGAACATACCACCGCCCGCCTCACAAAACGAAGTATCGTTGTGTGCGACGTCCATTGCGTGCGCGCGCCATTGCGCGAATGCTTGCCATGTTCAGCGCGATGCTAAGCAGCAATGTATGTCTACGACAACGGTACTGCTAGCGACAGCTCAGGTTATTATTCGTGACGCTGCTAATAAGCCTCACGTGGTAAGGTGCCTTCTCGACTCGGCGTCACAGTCTAGTTTTATAACAGCGGATTGTTATAATCGCCTCGGATTGCGAGATAGGTACAAGGAAACGAGATTAATAATTAGAGGTATCGGCGGTTCGGAAAAGCCCTGTAAGGGTTCCGTAGACTTTAAAATATATTCGCGATTTAATAAAAATATTAACTTCGAGATCTCCTCTCTTGTAGTCAATCGTATTACGGATACGTTGCCGAACGCTCAGGTAGACGTGTCTCAACTTAATCACTTGTTGAAATTGCCCTTAGCAGATGCGGAATTCGCGCGGCCGGGTAGAATCGATGTTCTTTTAGGCGCCGCAGTGATACCACATATATTCCTACATAATGTCGTGCGCAGTGATCAATCAAACATTCCTCCCGCTATTGAGACGGTATTGGGGTATGTGATTATGGGTACGGTACCTACGTCACACGTTCATAATTACGCAACGTCTTGTTGTGCCGTTATACAGGATAATGAGACTGACACTCTGCTCAAGCGATTCTGGGAGCTTGAAGAAATCTCCGCACCGCCCTCACATAGCCGCAAGGAACTAGAATGTGAGGATTTCTTCTGTGCTACTACCGTTCGTGATGACGACGGCAGATATGTTGTGGCGTTGCCATTTTGTGGTGATCCGTATTCGTTAGGTGACTCCTACGCCGCCGCATTGAGACGCTTTCATTGTTTAGAACGCAAACTTGATGCGTCGCTCAAGTTGAGAGGCGCTTACAATGACGTCATCCGTGATTACCTAGAAAAAGGCTTTCTGAGTCCCGTTGTCAATGGTGGGGATACATCTCTTCCAGCGTATCACATCCCCCATCACGGCGTAGTGCGCGAGGATAAAGCTTCGACTAAGCTTCGCGTGGTTCTAGATGCCAGTTGTAAAACTACATCGGGTCAGTCTATTAACGACATTTTACATGCCGGCCCTAATTTACAGGGTGACTTATTTAATATATTAATAAAGTTTCGTCTTTTCAAAGTCGCGCTGTCAGCTGACTGCCGTCAGATGTTTCTCAATATCGGCGTTCGTGAATCTGACCGTAGGTTTCAAAGGATTTTCTATCGCTTTGACAGCGGTGAACCTTTGTCCGTATATCAATTTAACAGGGTTTGTTTTGGACTCAAGTCCAGTCCCTACCATGCGTTACGCGTTGTCCGCAAGTTGATAGCCGATGAAGGCGACAACTTTCCTGCTGCCGCAGCTGTAGCATCTTCCGCTTTATATATGGATGACATCGCCTGTAGTGTCACATCCACTCCGCAGGCCATTTCGCTTTGTGAAGAGCTTATTCAACTCTTCAAGCGAGGCCAATTTGATCTTGTCAAGTGGACGAGCAACTGTAAAGAGGTTCTCGCACACTTGCCTGATTCTCACAAGGCTTCTCCAGACATTGAGTTCGAGAAGTCCGTACCGCATAAGGTCCTCGGTTTGCGCTGGGACAAATCCTGTGATGGCTTCCGATTTGATGTCGCATCACCCAATGATAAGTGCACCAAGCGCACCATGCTGTCAACAGTGGCTCGACTGTGGGACATACTGGGATTTGTGGCTCCCACAATTTTGTATGCCAAGCTCTTGATCAAAGAGCTCTGGCTATCAAAGTGTGAGTGGGATGACGCACCTCCCGACCATATCGTCGTAGCTTGGAAACAATTTTGTATTGAGCTTTCTACACTCAATCAGATTGTTATACCACGACATCTTGGGTTGGTCGACGGATGCATCATCAATCTAATAGGATTCGCCGACGCCAGTGAAAGCGCTTACGGTGGAGTCGTATATTTGCAAGTCCACATTGGTTCTAGCTATTCAGTGCAGCTAGTTTGTGCCAAGTCTAAGGTCTCGCCGGTTAAGACCATATCAGTTGCGAGATTGGAGCTGTGCGCGGCACTCCTGTTGTCTCAGTTGCTTTGTAAGGTTCGAGACACAGTTCTGCCCCACTACCCTATTCATAAAATATACGCATTTTCCGACTCCAGGGTTGCGCTCGCCTGGATTCGTTCGTCACCGCACCGTTGGCAGACCTTTGTCGCCAACCGTGTTACTAAAATAATTGATCTGGTTCCCGCCACTTGCTTCTATCACGTCGCCGGTGTTGAGAATCCAGCTGATTGCCTCTCTCGTGGGGTTACTCCATCTAAACTTCTGCAACATCCTTTGTGGTACTGTGGGCCATCCTGGATTTCCCATGATCCGTCAGAGTGGCCCATGCAATCCTGTGACTACAGTGCAGAAGCAGAGGATGCTCCCGAACGGAAGTTAGTCTCGCATCCCGTGGTCGTTGAGGTGGAGGAATCCCCGATCTATGCACTCGCACTGCGCATGTCGTCGTGGTCTAAATTACTGCGCGCAATAGTCTATGTCTACAGGTTTCTTAAGCAACTCCCTACTAGAACTTATGTCTCAAGCGCTGACCTCGAATTCGCAGAGAGTAGACTATTGCGGGCGGTCCAGGCTATTTATTTTGGTAACGACATTAAATCCTTAACAAATAACTTATCGTGTTCTCCCGCGCTCCTTAAGCTAAAGCCGTTTGTCGATGAGCACGGCATCGTACGCGTTGGCGGTCGTCTGACTAACTCAGAAGAACCTTACAACTACAAGCATCCTTGTGTGTTACCGCGTCACGACCATGTTGTTGACCTTCTTGTTGATTTCTATCACAAGAAGCATCTCCATGCCGGACCGGAGTTGCTTATGTCCTTACTCAGGCATAAATATTGGATTTTGGCTGCAAGGCGAATAATTCGCCACAGAATACATAAATGTAACGTCTGCTTTAAATCTCGTCCTCGCCCGGTCTATCCTTTAATGGCTGACCTTCCTAGCCATCGCGTCAGGCAAGTAGATAAAGCGTTCACACATACCGGTTGTGATTATGCAGGACCGCTGCAGTACACGCCAGTGCGTGGTCGAGGCGTCAAGAGTCGCAAGGCTTGGATATGCGTTTTCACGTGCTTGACAACGCGCGCTACGCACATTGAGGTGGCAACGGATCTAAGCACGGTGTCGTTTATAGCAGCCCTAAAACGATTTCTTTCGCGGCGCGGTCCGGTACAGTGCTTGTACACGGACAACGGCACGTGTTTCGTGGGCGCAAATTCTTACTTGCGTGACCTCTACAAGTTTCTAAACCGAGAGTATCGTGACCATCTTCAGGAGGAGCTCTCCATAAATCGCATTGATTGGAAGTTCATTCCACCTGCTTCACCACATTTTGGTGGTTGCTGGGAGAGCATGGTCAAAGTAATCAAGTCGCACCTCTTCAAGGTCATAGGTCAACAGATCCTTTCATACGAGGAACTTTTGACGGTGCTCGCTCAAGTCGAGGCACTGGTTAACTCGCGCCCGCTCACGGCAATGAGTAGTGATCCCGCAGAATCATCCGCGTTAAGGGGACGGTGTACGGACATTTCTCCATACAAACGTAATACCAAAATCATTCGCGATACGAACATATTACCAACTTAAAATTATGTTATTCGGATACAGACGATATTTATCTAGGTTCCTATTAAACTTTTTTTAAAAAAAAATCACTATTTTCGAAATGCAAGCGAATTGCATTTCGTACATTTTAACACCGCTAATAGCATGTTTTCAACTTAATTATTCTGTATTAAAAACATTAATATTCGTAATGTTATTATAATAGGAACATAGCTTATATTGTCTAGTAGCAGATTATCAAAAAAAAATTGGAAAAATATCAAGTTTTCATTCATAATTTTTGGTATTACGGAACACAATCAAATTTATCACAAATCTGGAACGGCAGTAGCGCTGTCGCATCAAGCATGGGCTGCGTTTGTGTGCGTGTACGCACTGGTCGTAGACGTGATCGCAGAAACTCACACTAGCGTACCGTTTTCGTATGAATGATCACGCCGCCGCGCGCCGCCCGGCGCCCGCGCGCTGGCCTCCGCTCCGGGGTAGTAGGGGTTGTCAGTGTTACATAATTACTTGACTTGACTTGCGCGTGCGTTATTGTTTGCGAAATTGTTTTGTAATAAATTATTCTGACACTATTGACCTCTGCTACGGACTTGAATAATGATTTGCCTTGTGACTTGGTACTGTGGAACCTACATTATTACGACTTTTGCTTTGTTTACGGGCTTAGATTTTTTCACGATTTGGTTTGAGTGAAGTTATGGATAAACTGACCATTATTTTTTTAACTCAGAACGGGACATGGATTTATACACCTATATTGACAGTTACTTTAGCAAAAACCAAGGCCACGTTAAATGCCTATGTAACACCCTCTCCTCTCAAGATCAGGGACTCTACACTCGAAGTTGTAGACGATAAATGTCTACCTTATACAAACGGTCCAGTTAGGTAGGTCGTTTTTTTTTGGAATTTGAGAAATCATAAAATTACTCCTCCCGCTCTAGGCGGATCGGCACCCGCTGTCAGTCTTCTACTGAAAAAAAACTGGCCAAGTGCAAGTCGGACTCGCACATGAAGGGTTCCGTACCAAAACGGTATGCTAATCTATTTATATAAAAATCTTATGTTGGTTTGTGTACGCTTCAAAAACTCAAAAAGTTCTGCACCGGTCGAGCTGAAATTTTAGAATGATATTTACTTTGACGGCACGGTTAGCGCAGTGGCTCAAGCAATGGAATGCCGCGCTGCGTGTCGCGGGTTCGATCCCCGCACGGAACAAATATTTGTAAGACCTACAGATAGTTGTTCCGGGTCTGGGTATTTGTGTATGTGAGTTTAAATGTTTGTGAACGCACCCACGATACAGGAGAAATTCCTAGTGTGGGGCAAATAAAAAAATGTATATATAATCCGCATCAAGGATTGTTTTTACAGTATCCACGCGGGCGAAGCCGCGGGCATCAGCTAGTAATTTATACAATTTCTTCAACGGGCCAATGAAACTTGACCTCTGGATTGTATAGGCGCTCATACGATTCAGGGACCAAATTATATTGGTTAACTGCTTTTTCCATCTGTTGTTTCCATCTAAGTTCAAAATGATTTTCCTAGAAAGTCCTTATACATTTCTACTTTTCAGATTTTTTTCATATTTTCTAAACATAAGGTTCAAAAATATAAATAAATAAAATAAAAAAATAAAAAAGTTAGAGGGGTTTGTTTTTTACTTTTGGAGCGATTATTTCCGAAATTATTGAAATTATCAAAAAATGATTTTAGTAAACCCCCCTATTCATTTTTAAATACCTTTCCAACAATATATCACACGTTAGGGTTGAAATTTAAAAAAAATCACTTCCCACTTTACATTTATATTGGGGCTATCATAATAAAACTTTTTTTCCAAATTTTATTTTACCACTTTGTCGGCGTGATTGCTAACGGTCACAGAGATTAAGCGAGGACGGACAGACGGACGGACGGACGGACAGACAGACATGGCGAAACTATAAGGGTTCCTACTTCCTAGTTGACTACGGAACCCTAAAAAATCACACAAATGTTCTCTAGCCCTTTTTATGCGAGGCCGCGGTATCTCTTTCGAACAACACGCAGTCCCGACAGGCGTCGGCCCTTGCGACGTGGTCTACCACGTCTACCACAGTTGCGTCTGACGAGTTTTATAGTTTTAAAAATTTCACGCAGTTTCGGAAAACGGGACTGTTTGTGTCCCAGAGCTTTGTTTGGGGACAACGGGACAACATACATAATAGGTACATAGTGACAAGCGGACACGTTTAGCTACTGGTAACAAATAATACCCACTAAGCGCGTGTAAGGCTAAGTTCAGATGACCGCTCGGGGACAAAATCAAAATAATCAGTGTTTACCGTCTATTAAAAAAGAAAGAAAAAAAAAAGTTTTACAAACTTAAATCGACCCGTTCAGATGATCACGGTTGAGCATCGATCACTGATGCGGTTGAGAGACAATCTGGTGTGGTAGGTATGGTGTCAAACTGTGACCATTTTGATGCTAGACTGCCGCGTACATAAATGCTATCATGTGAATGCTTCCACAGCACGGAGACGCACGATGCCGCGCGGTCATGTGAACTTAGCCTAAGATAGGCATTCGCATTCCTATCCATTACACTTCCGGCTTAGGCTCGGACTGTAGGTATTTTACCCTCGAGAGTAATGACCAAGGTAGCTCATTATGCTGCATTGCATTATCCTATTTGTAAAGTTGAAAATCTACTAAAGACAAACCGTAGTCGACACTGACAAGCCGCTGAGTCTTTGGGAATAGGGTTCAGGTTGTTTCGCTTTGCGGTGGTGGTAATAAAACGTCTATTTTTATATCTAAGTATATAAAAAAAATATCTCTATAATCTAGAGATTTAAATATAGACGTTTTATTTTATTAGATTTTAGATAATGTCCTAAAATCTTCTAATGTAGCCATTGTAGAGTAATTTCCAAAAAACGCATTGCGGGTTTGTGCGTTCACTAACGATTCCCCAAATTAGTTAACAAAAATAAACCAAATATTGAACAAAATTATTACAATGAAATGGTTATCAGTCATTATGAATGATTCGCTACAAACATAGGTACTACACGCACGCACACAGCTGCGCGCTGCGCCGCGACAAGTCAGATAGAGATAGCAAAGTATCGTTCGATTTTTATGCTCGCCTCGAATTGCAATTGCGAGCTTCTTACCCCGGCTTCTTAACACCTGCGCATTTCTTGCACACCGCGCCACTGTCATCGCTTCCCGCGCCTGAGGCAGACTCTTCTAGCCTGCTTCAGAGACATACTCTGTTGGATGCGCTCGTGCAGTCGTTCTGGCGGCGTTGGCGTTCGGAATACCTTCACCAGCTTCAGGCTAGGTCCAAGTGGAATAGCCCTGCATCTCCTATACAGGAGGGTACACTGGTCATTGTCATTAAAGATAACTCTCCGCCACTTTCGTGGCCGTTGGCTATTGTAGAGAAATTGCATACTTCTAAAGACGGTACAACCCGCGTTGTTACCGTAAAAACCGCGAATGGCAGTTACGTACGCCCTGTCGTGCGTCTCTGTCCGCTACCAACTCAGTGAGATCTAGCCTGAAGCTGGATCTCTCTCTTTTAGTTTAAGTTTTTTTTGTCAGTGGGCTTCCATTATGGGTGTTCCATTTTAGTTTGTATATTAAAATTTAATCATAACGTAGCCCTAGTTATGGATAGGTTATGCGGTGATCTATATAACATAGCTTATCCTATTTGTTTCCCTTTCTTTCTAAAGGTAACCCTTTAACCCCGGGGGGAAATGGTGGCGCCATCTAGTTTGTAAATTATACTGGTCATGAACTCTTCATATGACATTAGAGATTGCACAAGCGACGACATACGCCCCCTCTTACCCCCTCTCCCTTTTTGGCGATCGCCTGTCGAAAATCAGCTGGGCGACGCGCACTCCTTCATCAGAGACCAGAACGTTCGAACCTATACCTCGCTGCGTAGTCCTACGCAGCTTGCAGGTTAAAACCGCTTCCCGCCGGAATCGCGATATACAAGTGACCCCGGGGTCTATCAGCAAGCTATACCTGGTGCACCAGAAGACGCTCGAAGCCCGTGTTACGACCGACGGCCGCGCCATCGAGCCAGCCACATCATCGAGCAGGTGAGCCAAAATACCCTATTCCCTTATGTCGCTTGTGTTAAACAGATTCCCCGAGACGATTACCAGAAAATCCGAAAGAATACAGTCCACTATTAAAATCCCAAGTAAAATCATAATATCTCAATCGTCTCCATAAATTGGTGAATTTACACACCAGATATTTTCTATTATGAATTCGAAATGGCGTGAAGAATGAAATAGAGCAAGTATATCTTTAAAAAAATAGTTTTTGATTTATTTTCATTTAAAAATCGACGGCAATACAGCTTATGCCAGTTCTATTGACAACAAAAAATTGTTAAAGAGTGCAAGAGTGCAAATAACTCTATAGTTTCTATACAAAAATAAATGAGTAAAAACTATAACTTCCCTATTAAAACACTATACTTCTATGGCTTTAAAAAAAAAAACTATGTTCAGAGCAAAAAATGTTGGCAGCCCCTGTTGTTCTTGCTTATTAAATGTGGCAACCCAAGTGGCAATAGTCCCAATAAATTGCATGTTTGCTTGGAATATCCGAGCAATCTTACCTGGGCTGATTCCCCCTGTGGTCGTAGTACTGCCACATCTTCCGAAGGTGGTACTACTATTGCTGAAGGGTTCCAACAAGTTGAGCACGCGGCCGTTGATGGTTGCGTCAGCGATGCAGCCGCTGAAAGGTGTCTTCGTGCCCAGTTTACCGCCGACGATGTAGCCCGGCTGCACACCGCCCACGAATAGCACGCCATCTAGAATGTGCAGCGGTGCGGGGGCTGTGTCCGTGCTGGAATGTGGAGTCGGAAGGTTAAGGTGGATTATGACCAGAGGCCCTACTATGACGTCTTAAAACAGAGTTCTTATTCCAGTGTGGAAACGTGACAGAACTACACAGGGTGTCTAGCGCCATCTCTTTTTCACACTGGAATAAGAACTGTTTTAAGACGTCATGGTAGGCCTTCAGTGCGCGATCGGATACTGGAACTACACCAAGGAAGGGTGCGACCGTATGTAACCTATAATACTACTTGTAAAATAACGTAGCAGTCACTTTGCCTGTGTAAAGGTGGAAGCGCTCTGGTCTGGTAGTCCGCGAAATTCAAATTTTCTTACTTTTTTTGCAATTTGCAGATCAGTGTCAGGTTTTATGTTGATTAAAATATGATTCGTGCACATAATGCGTATGTATTTCTAGAGATAAAACCATGAATACAATCCTCTTGAGTTGATTTAATTCCATTGAGTGACTATTTGATGAATAAGAGAAAGAAAGTTAAATGAACTGAGACGGTTGTATTGGTAATTTTAATTATTATTACTCAGTAAATAAACATTTATTTGTTATTGCCGTGAATCCCATTTTATTTAACATACGACTTGACACTGACCGGCAAATTGCAAATTAAAAAACCCGACTGAAAAAGCTGAAAAGGGGTTCATTTGAATATTAAACTATGAAATTAAAAAAATTGAACTAAATAAAATAGAACCCCGCCTGCTTCCAAGTTTTGTTTAATTTAAAATGTGCTTGTTTTTTGGTTTTCAGTTTTTTCAGTCGGGTTTTTTTAGTTTTTTAACTACTTTTTTTATTTCCAACTTTTTAGATTTTTTGTGTTTGTTCTTTTGGTCGCCTAAAATTCTTCGCAGATTTAACTTTTGTGCTTGTTTATAGGATTTGTCACTTTGAATTTCGTTTAAACATACAAGTGTTATATATTTTTGTAATCTCCTTTTCAAACCCTTTATTTTGATACCCTACTCGATGGTATTGGAAAAATATTTTTTTTGAACTCCGCTATTTGGCTCCCAAAATCCGCAATTTTTCTTGTTTTCTAATTTTAATGTAGCCTATAATAACACTCGCGCCATCAAGACGAATCTAACGACGTATATTTCATTCAAATCCCTTCATCCATTTAGGAGTTATGAGGGAACAAAGAAACGGACATACATACATACACGTCAAACACATAGGTAACCCTCCTTTTGGGCTTCGCCGCAGTCGGGTGCAATAACCCTACTGGGCAGAGCTGTAGGGAGTGTTAGACTTCTACTGACTAAAAATCACCCATGTTCCTACTTAGCCCTTTGTGTCGAGGCCGCGGTATCTCTTTCGAACAACCCGTAGCCCCGACGGGATGGCAAGGGTTAGTATCGACGTGGACGTGACGAGACTTACCTAAAGTAGTCGAAGTCATCGACGACAAGCCGCAGCGCGTTGTTGTTGTGTGTGACGGTGAGCACGTGCCACTGCGAGTCGTTGTACGTGTTCAGGCCCGTGTCCAGCTGTTCGCGCTGACTCATCAGTACCAGTTTACCTGAAAACACACAGTGGAGTTGAAAAAATCACACTATATTATAAAGGCGAAAGCTTGTGAGTGTGTATGTTTGTTACTCTTTCACGCAAAAACTACTACTAATTAATTTAGTACACAGATAGTTGATAACCTGGATTAACACATAGGATAGTTTTTATCCAGATTTTATCTTCCCGTGGGATAATTATTGAGTTGTAGCGGGTGAAGCCGCTGGCAACAGCTAGTCATGTGATAAATTAAATACCTTGGAAACCTTGAATTACGGAGATATTGGGGGTCAAAGTTTCAAAGTTTTCACAGCTGTTATTTAAATACAAATTTTTCAGGTTATAATCACCACATACCTTTGATGAGCGACAACGATATGCTGTCAGACAAAGCGGTGGTCTGCATCCTGTTGACGTACACGAATATTAATCCGTCAGGGCTCGACGTCTTGAACTTGAGGGTCAGCTGAAGGTTTTCCGTGGTGATGTCCACATAGCGTAGGTAGCTATCCTTGCCCGACAGTGACACCAGAGATGCGAACTGAGAAGAAATAAAGTTTAATTAGTAAATAATCTAGTAGCAGTAGTGGTAGAAGGGATAGTCTAGTGGTGATTTTAGAAAAGAAGAAGGTGATTGAAGATGTGGTCATTTTGTAAACACAACTCAATCAGCAACATAATTCTAAATTGAATCAATAGGGTACTTGACTACTGTTAAAAATTCACGAAAATGTTATGTTATTTTAAAGAACTAACTGAAATAACATGATGTGTGAAAAAGGTTAGTAAAACGATAAAAAAATGAAATATGAATGAAGAAAAATTAGTAACATGCTTTAGAAGTTTTTGGTGGCGGCACTTTGTATATATGGCGGTATGAAATATGACGTCACGTTTCGATAGCGCTATCATTGTCTAATCTAACACGTCATTTAAAATCAGTTAAAACTAGTTTTTTAACGTTTCTATTACTTTTTTCACCCATCGTGTTACTTCTGTTAGTTCTTTGAAATAACAAAATTTTCGTCAATTTTTTGATAGTCAAATAGCCAATTATGGCTACGTAACGCATACTGGTGACGTAAAACGTATTTTTTTCCCGCTTCAAGGTACTGTAGACTTGAATAAATGTTTTCAATGTCAACTCGATACCTCCATGCGTTCCCGAAGTTAAAGCCTTGACAGACGATCGTATAAGAGTTCCGTTTTTACCTTTTGAGGTAAGCAACCCTTTCAAAAGATTTTGTTTGAATTATGGGCACAAAGGACAAATAACTTTGCGACAGTCTTACCTGACAACCATACGCGATGCCGATAGACTCGGTATTCTCACTGAGGTCGATGTTCACGCCGTCCATACTAATCTGTCGTATACAGCCGTCGAAGCCAGCCGTCGTCACCTCCAATATGCCCTTGTTGTTGCCGCCGAAGTTCATTGTGTCCAGGGCACCTGTACAATACAAATACTTACTATAACATGGCTTACTGTGGGCAACACACTACGCAGACACATCACCATCATCATCATTTCAGCCAAAAGATGTCCATAGCTGGACATAGGCCTCCCCCAGGTGGACATGGACGTCTTACATCCAGCGGGTCCCCGCAACTTTCACCTAGTCATCGGTCCACCTAGTGGAAGGCCTATGTCTAGCAGTGGACGTCTTTCTTCGCAGAATATACTCAGTATTCATTACTTAGGTTAGGTGGGGTTCTGTCGCTTCCGTGGGCAAGTACCACATAAACGCACGGTGACTTACATCCGTATTAATTATTTATAGTAAAGTTAAAGTAATTACTTGAACTTAAGTAATTACTTATGCAAAAAAATTTAATCAATGGGCAAGAATTTAAACGAAGTTAGAACCGTCAATGAAAGCAAACCTAAGAATTCTAACCTTTGATAGTTCTTTGGTATCTCTTTTACTCAAGTTATCACTATCACTGGTTTATAAACACGGTTGTTAGTGCTCAAGTGAAGTGTTACTAACATAAACCGCCTTATTACAAAACGTAGTTAAACCTGGTTTAACTTAGACCTGGTTTATCTCGCATGCTGTCACTTTCTTTTGAATATTATTAAAGTGAGACGTCATGCGAGATAAACCAAGTCTAAGTTAAACCAGGTTTAACTACGTTTTGTAATAAGGCGGAAAGGGTCTATTTATTAGCCCAAATGTTCTTTTATCATATTATTTACGTTAGTACGGTTTAAACGGTGACAAAGTAGAAGGTAGATAGTAGGAAGGTAGGTAGAAGATAGGTTGGTAGTAGGAAGATAGGTTGGTAGTAGGTAGATAGGTAGTAAGTAGGTAGGTAATATTACGTATGGAGTAGTATAGTAGGTAGGGAAAAGGGCATTGCAAGCTAGTCACCTATAGAATCTTCTGTAGCAGTGGAGTCCATCTTCAAAATCTCGCGGTCCACCTTGAGGGAGCACTTGTTGAGTATCCGCGCGGCGTCCAGCCTGTGCCACTTGCCGTCGTTGTAAGAGTTCGCGGTGCCGATGATCAGCAGCTCGTCGGTATTACCGAGAGAAACCTGCCGAACGATATACACGGTTATCAATACTAATCAATATCTATACTAATATGTAAAGCTACAGAGTTTGTTTGAACGCGCTAATCTCAGGAACTACTGGTTTGAATTTAAAAATGTTCTTGTATTGGATAGTCTATTTATCGAGGAAGGTTATAGGCTATATAACCTCACGCTATTACATTAAAAATACTTTTCAAAGTAACTATTCCACGCGGACGAAGTTGCTGGAAAATGCTAGTCATAAATATTATGTAGGGTTTTATAAAACAGTGCCTCAGTATAATCCTCAGTCAGTTGGTTTGTCAGTCAGATGATAAAAAAAAACTAATTAGTACTTCAGATTTCCAAAAAATATTGGACACATATTTTTTCTTGTTTCACGTGAATTAAAAATTAAAACGATACAGTGCTACGAAGACTCGTGTGACGTCACATTACAGTACATTTTTAACGTGTGCCAGTGACGCCAGAAGCCCCCACTCATCTTTGACGCGTTTCTTCTTCGTCATTTTATATTAATTTGATAAAACAAAAAACACGTATCCAATATACATATTTCGATAATTTTACTGACGGACTAAACAGAATGAATTTTTTTTAGTCAGGAAACATCCCTGCTGATACATTGAAATTAATATTTTGTTGATAATTATTTATTTTATTGATTGAGTTGTCGGTACTAAGTATTTTCGAAAATTAAAGCATCTCGTGGCGCGGAGTATAGTCAGCTGTTGGTGAAGTATCTATACATACCTATTTAGTTACATAAAATATAAAACTGTTTAACGTCCGTCACATCACTATCTCAGGTCCAGTTGAAAACCAGCGTCGGGCGCTAGCTGCTCAACAATATGCTGAACTAGGCCTATTTGATGCAGCCGTCAGATACACAATATTATTAGTTTTTAGTTTTTTTTTTCTGTTGTGTGCACTTGTGGCGTGTGCCAAATAAATATCTTTTCTTTCTTTCTTTACCTGCAAGAACACCCTTCCATCTTGCATCTGAATAGAGAAGAAGTAGGCGCCTTCTCCGACGAGGTATATGAGTCCATCAGGGGCGTAGGTTCTGAAGAACAGCAGCACCTGGTTCTTCTGCGGCGTGAGGTAGCCGCGACCAGGCATCGTGACGTGCGACCGACCGTTGAAGCGGTACTCTTGGGGACCAGTGTGAGGCGGTAGAAGTTTGTCTCTGGGTGGAAGAGAGGTTCAATTAATACGTGAGGTAAGCAATGTTTGGTGGGTAATGTAAGGAATTATAAGTGAAACGTATTCGACGACTTAAGACGAATATCCTAATCCTAACTAATATTATAAATGCGAAAGTAACTCTGTCTGTCTGTCTTTGCTTCACGCCTAAACTACTGAACCGATTTGTGTGAAATTTGGTACAGACATAGTTTGGAACTTGAGAAAGGACATAGGATAGTTTTTTTTTTTTTTCGCGGGGTAAACCAAAAATCTGCCGGAAGTCACTATTCCACGCGAACGAAGTCGCGGGCAAAAGCTAGTTGAGGTATATAAAGCTAAAGACGCAAGAAGCCACTCGCTGTCAACCGCGCGACTCGCGTCTTTAGCTTTATATACCTCCGCGCTTCCTCCCTTTCATACTACATAATATTGTACATACATACTGGTTTGCACTATCTAAATATAGGTACGTCTTAAGTCGTCGATAACGTTTCAATTATAATAGGGTTGTTGACTAATTTTTGGAATCGCTTTTATTTTATAGATAGACCCTATATATACACAAAAAAAAATATTATCTGAAAAAATAAGACATATTTTAATAAGAAAAAACGTAAATAAAAATAGTTTTAAAAATTCCGGCTAAAACGCTCTAAACTGTCAAATGGCTGTGATGACGTCACGGGCCGTTTTGAAAACTTTACGATCTGTCAAATTGCACTGATCTTGATTCAGTTCTTATGAATATACTATAAAAAAAACTCTAAAATGAACACGACGATTTACAAATGTTGTACAGTGCCGATGTGCAAAAGTACGTCAATCAGTATGCCACAAAACCTTTTCATAAGCGTTCCAAAAAGGGCAGAAATAAGGAGAAAATGGTTAACAATGGCAAGAAGACATCCATCATCATTGTCAACAACAAGTAGGTACCAGTTATTTTTGTGAAGATCACTTCGATGTAAGTTCTAAATAAACTATAAATATCAAAATTGAATAAATGTAGGTATTTGAGTATGTTCCTAAATTGTCGTTTAATACTTGTTTGTTAATGTTATTGTTTGTTTACCGGTCCACTTTTTGGTACTTAACTATTGTTTAATTTAAATCTAATTTCCGCTTTAAAATGATGGAAAATTATTTAGAATATACTACAATGGGTGTAGGTAGTAATAAGTATCTCGAATAATGATGAGACCTGGTTGTTTACCTACAAAGCTTTTTTTTTGTTTTTGCCGTGGTTTGTACATAACATAACTTTTTATTTTGTTGATGTTAATGACAAGTTTAAAGTTCTAAATACTTATGTGTATAAAACGAGTAAGTTAGTAAGTCTCTTTATCACTACTATATCACTTTAAAAATACTTACAAAGACTAGGTACTACTTACACTTAAACCAACTTATCTATGTAGGTGGCAAAAAACGGAACTAAAATAAATGTACCAAGTTTGACGTATAGATGTAATTTTGCTTGACAAGTAGCGCCACCTTGTACTTCACAATTAAGTTGGTCATACTGTACTTCAAAACTCCGACGCACAAAAAATCGTGTTTGTAGCAAAGAACCATCAAATAATTAATTTCCGGTAAGTTAGAACTATTTCGTTTCATAAATCCAGTCTCCATTGTGATAAATAAAGTAATTTTAATAAGTTATTGAATAAAATCGTTCACAGCTGATACTTTTGCCTTCGATATGACAGATAAATCAGCTAGTCTCGCGGCTCGTGACGTCATCGCGCTCTGATTGGTGTTTGGAGTCACGTGATAGTGAGTATGAAATAACGCAATTAAAAATAATTTTAATTAATTAAAGACAAAAAATTAGTTCCGTAAATTAATAATTTAGGATTCTAAAAACTATCATTGATTTTTACAACATAAATTTATATGAATTTGTAATATGAGTCAACAACCCTATTCCCGACATCACCCACCAAAAATGTTTTTATGTACCTTGATCACCTGATACCTGAAAATTGGTCGTCTAAGCAAGCTAGCAGCTAGGTAGGCATGCGTTCTTAGTACATACTAACACTACTCAATCGTCCACATTTCCTTCATCAGAAAATACGTGACGTCTGGTGGCTCTGGGATTTTGGACTATTAGTAATTTATGGAAACATGCGATACTCGTATGACAGTCAAATGTTTCACGTTTGTTTTAAGTGTTTACGTGAGGATTTTCTGGTAACGTTTATTTGTTTTTATTATGTACTAAATAAATAAATAAACAAATAAACATATTCGGCTCCGACTTGTTTTTGTGCAAAATAAGGGCGCACGATGAAACTAGTATAATATGTGGATGGCTACAGGACACAAACAAAACTAGTGCCAGGGATTTAATCTGTTAAAGTATCGCGTTGCCGACCTTGGTTCGGTGCTATAATTTTGGCAATTTTCTGCTTGTTTAAGTATCCTCTAACTATAAATACTAGTTTTAGAGTACGCAATATTATATCAATATTTTTAAAGCTTTTATGAGCTGTCGTTAAATATCCCACATGTTATATAACTTGAAGAACAGACGGCCAGACTTACGGCCATAACGAATTTAAAAGGTTGGCAACAGAACCACACAAAACGACGATGGGGAGACTAGGTCACTTTCGTTCTGTGCCTTTTCAAGCTGATAGGACTACCTATTTGTATCAAAAAGTCAGTACCTTAAAATTCTATAAACTCTTACCTCTGCCTAGCCCCCTTCAAGTTTTCAGCGCTGACGAAGTTCCACAGACCAACAGGAGTATCTCCAATCATCAGTTCTTCTATCTGTCCTTCGAAGGCCGGGAAGCTGACAGATTGCAGCTTGGCATCAACCGGAGACCCACCCACGTATAGCTTGGACTTCTGCCGGTCCAAGTTGAAGATTGTATGCTGTCCTGGTAACACAGCTTCCTTGGAGTGCACGATGTCTGCCGACCCATTGTCTGAGGGCTCGCGGATTGATAGCTTGACGTTGCGTCCGACTCTGTTAGAAAAAAGTATAGTCCGTGAAAGATAGTTTTAGACTGCCATTTTGCCTTAGTGGTCGCGTCCTGGGTTCTAATGCCAAAATTTTTCACAGAAAAATAGACACTATAGTATCCATGCAATTTTGCAGGTTATTAATGAATGAACCTTGAGGAAGTGTATTGAAAACATACTTGTTAAATAAGACACGGCCTTCGGCAACAAGTCGGAGGCATACGCTATTACTATCTGAGTAAGTGCACGATTTATTTCGCTAGTCAACGACAAAGTTAGGTATAAAATCACAACTAAATGATGTTTATTTTGGAAATAGGTTCTTACAAACACTTTTACAAGTTCCTTTTTTTGAATTAGATGGGGCCGGTGTTGTTTTTTTGTTAAATGATCATACCTGTCCACAACGACCTGGTACCAGCGGTTGTCAGCCACGAACTTGTCGCTCCCGATCCTGGCGGGCTCGCGACCTGACTCCGCGCTGTCTCCGATGTCCATCTTCAGGTAAGGATAGCCGTTCTCTACGCCGACAACCATGAAGTCATCCTGGAAAACATACGTTCATACAGATGTTCTTACAAAACACGATGTTAGCCGGAATTTACACTCTTACATTGTCGGTGCCATAGTAACTTCAAAAATGCAATAACAAAGAGAAATAACAAAATTCCTTACTTTTATCAAAATGTACTATTTTTAACCGACTTTCCAAAAAGGAGGAGGTTCTTAAATCAGTTTTATTTTTTATGTTTTATTATGTCATATGCTTCCCGATTGGTCCCAAAAAAGTTTAATCAAAATTTATTTGAACCTTGTGAATTTAAAAGCCGTTTTCCATACATATTAAAACTTACAGATTTAGTTCTCCTAAGCATGGTGTCCTTGGGGTTGCCGAGATAGAGGATAAGTCCGTCCTTCTCCTTGGTCTTGAAGTACACGGAGACGTGTGTGGACGTCGACATCTCATCCACGGTGTCCGGTAGACGCGGCTGTAGCGTTGTGAGACGGTCGAATGTCACTCCTACTTGAATGCGGTTCGCTACTGTGCGGGCCTGAAAGATGGAGAAACACCATTGATAGATGATGATGATTAAATATAAGGTCCCATTAAAATAGGTGGACAACATTTTAGAAATCATTCACACCACCAAAATAAAGACAATGGTAAAAATAATAATAAGAAAAACGCATTTAAGTACCTACTCATAAACGACGAGTTTGTTCTAGAGTGCCGGCAATTTATTATTGTAAGTCAAAATAAAATTTAGTGCTTATTTTGTTTAGATATCTTTGTTTAGGCGTACTGAACGCTGTGTTAAAATTTGTCCACCTATTTTAATTAGACCATAATTATATTGTTGTTTTAGAAATTCATAATAATATTTACTGTTCTATTACTGAGGAAGGAAAGTCAAATACCCTGTTCTACATTTAGTCACGTATAGCTTAATAATAACTGCCACTCGGGTCGATCATAAGGTTAAACCGCGCTTCCCTAGGTTAGTCTGCGGATGTGTGACCACGATTTACATAATGAGTTTCCGTCGTTAATCGGAAAGGACGTTTAGCTGTTGGTGGTCTCGGCTGCCATAATTATGCAGTCGTTACAGGAGAGCTGACACTCTGAAACCCAGTGTTACCATGGGGTATCATATTACCCAGTATTAACTGGGTTGTGGAGGTCATAGATAGGCAGTCGCTCCATGTAAAATACCGGTATTCAGCTGCATCCGGTTGAACTGGAAGCCTGTTACTAAAACAGGCAGGGTTTTGAATGAAAAAAATATGGAATTTGAATGGCAAACCTGTTCGATCAGCTCCTTCAGTTTGAGCAGTTTCTCATCGGCTTCCTTACGCCTGAGCTCGAGGTCATTTTGTCTGACCTTCACCGTGCGGTACGTCTGCGTGATGGCCGGGTTCAGCTGCTCGATGTCTTTCACTTACAGGGGAAACTTATTTATTAGTTAAAAGTGGTTAATTATAGGAAATGTCTATACTCCACGCCACGAAATGCTATACATTTTGTAAACACAACTCAATCAGCAACATAATTCTAAATTGAATCAATAGGGTACTTGACTACTGTTAAAAATACGAAACTGTTATGTTATTTCAAAGAACAAACAGAAATACAATGCGTGAAAAAAGTTATAAAAACGATCAAAAAATGGAGTACCTTTACGCTTTAGAGGTTTTTGGTGGAGGCACTTTCTATCCATGTCGCGTGAAACGACCATTTGTACTACGTAACTATGGCGGTATGAAAATGTGACATCACTTTTTCATAGCGCTGTCTTTGTCTAACAAGTCATTCTAACTCGGTTAAAACTAAGCCATTTTTTTTACTATATACGTTTTTAAACTGACATGGTCACTGACACTACTATTAATATCATAAACGGGATATTTACCATGTTTGATTATTGTTTCGAGTTTCCGTTGTTCCAAATAACTATTAAAAAAAGAATAGTCAAGTACCCAATTGAAAGTAACATACCTACGTGTAAAACGAAACTGACGAGCAATTTCACTCGGTCGGGTTATATTTCAGCGCGTCTAATGTTTTGTGGTACAAGAACGTACCATGAGTCAGACGCGTTCCGGTACCACAAAACAATAGTCGTTCCGGTACCACAAAACAATAGTCGTTCCGGTACCACAAAACAATAGTCGTTCCGATACCACAAAACAATAGTCGTTCCGGTACCACAAAACAATAGTCGTTCTGGTACCACAAAACAATAGTCGTTCCGGTACCACAAAACAATAGTCGTTCCGGTACCACAAAACAATAGTCGTTCCGGTACCACAAAACAATAGTCGAGCACTTTCTGTCGGAATCGAAGAAAACGCATGAATAACCCCGAACCTTCAAGTACTGGGAGTGCTCACCCTGGACGTACGATGATGTGGTTACGTACATACATAAACTCACGTTCATTTCCATGGGAGTAGGCGGAAACCGCAGAACGCCATCTACTACAATCCTTACAATACTCCTTTGGCCTCGTCAACATTCATACATCAAGTTATTACGTACGGAAACAAATGGCAAGTGGGCGCATTGTAAAAGCTGTATACACACCTAAGTTTTCAACATTAGACGTCGACTTCTGTGCCTCATCAGCGAACTTGGGCAGCGTCTGTGCCCACTCCTTGCTCGCAGCCAGGTCGGCGCCTACTTCGGACATGATGTCCAGGGTAGACTTCACAGTGCTGTTCACCTGGTCGGCTCGGCCCACCTCGGTGGCTAGCGAGAATGAATTCGGCGTCGGTAGGGAACTGGAAAAGTAACATAATTATTATCATTTGATCCCTTACTAATAAATTACCTGCCTCGTTGGTCTAGTGGTCGCAAGCGCGACTGCTGAGCGTGAGGTCCTGGGTTCGATTCCCGGGTCGGACAAAAAAGTGCTATTGGGTTTTTCATTAGCCCAGTAGTAGCCCGGAGTTTGGAAGTTGGCGGTATAATACCCCCGTGTCTCGGAAAGCACGTTAAGCCGTTGGTCCTGCGCCTGATCTCTCTCCGGTCGTGTCGGATTGCCGTCCCTTCGGGCTATGAGAGAAAAGGGAACAGAGAGTGCACCTGTGCCTGCGCACACACTTGTGCACTATAATATCTCCCGCGCAGATGGCTAATCTCCGCTGAGATTGGTCGCCGTGGCCGAAAAACGGTTAGGAGGACTATTAATAAATTACAAAAATGTTTGAACTTTTTTGTATGAAAGCTGGCATATCGACCCACCGCCATTTTGATATTTTTTATAAATCATAGCGCACGATGTAATTGCTATCGAGATTTTCGAATGTAAAGATCCACATTAAGTACAATGATCACATAAAAAATAGACCTTTTACGTGTCTATAGAAAATAAATCAAAAAAACAGCGGGCAGGTTGATATGCCACATCGGTCCTATCCCCTTATTTGTATTTTTTGTTGGAATTGATTTCAAACAGGATGAAGAAAGTAAGTACGTGTTTTGGCTTATTAACCTTTTGAGCGCCACAGTCACGTATAGACGACAAGCCGAACAAGCAAAAAAGTACCTTAAGTCTGTCGAGTTAATGTACTTTTTGGCTTGTCGTCTGTGGCGGTCAAAAGGTTAAAATTACACAACTGTCAAACTTCATGACGTGCAATATGATGGGGATATCCTATCTAAGTATAGTTTGTTAATCTCGACGTTACTGCCGTAATCATAGACGTTTAATAATTACTTAAGCTGTCACTTAGTAAAGGCGCCATTACCTTTCATGGCGGAGCTCCTTCAGCACCGCCATGAAACATCTACTAACTAAAAAACCACCCATATTCCTTCTTAGCCCTTTATGTCCGGGGTCACAGTATCTCTTTCGAACAGCCCGCGGCCGCAGCGCCGGCAGGGTGTATAGTACCCCTAATCTACCCGTTACTTACTATTGTATGGCTTCATTATCATTATCAGCTGATCCTATCGTGTTCTGCGCATGCACTAATTTTTCTTCGGCCTTCGTCAAGTTGGGGCTTAGAGCTTGTTCGACGAAGTCCTGCGCTTTCGTGGCGCCCTCTAGGAGACTCCTGGATCTGTCGCGAGCTGGCACCGCACGGTTGTTGAGTTCGATGGTCTGAAAGGAGGTGATTTTGGGTGATATAGTTGCTGATTAAGATCGCAATAGCGGTCATTGACCCACTTACACTTAGTAAGTTTTAAACTCTTCAATCCAAAAGCGACAGAATCAAGCGCAAAAATCGCGATTGCAATGCGTGCGGTATGTCAAGCAATGGTACTTACACAGTTAATGTGCCTTTGGGTTGGGAGTGGCTTAATATGTTTTGGCAGAAATATACTTTGACAGTTCCCAAAAAAAGGATTTAATTAAGTAAATGGTCACCTACCCACGGACTGACCTCAACAACCATTGCTTTATATGGGGGGTCGAGCACGTGCGGCTGTTATACTGCCCTCGTAACAGCAAATGCAGTAATCGACATTTTTACGATTTTGCGTTTTTGTCAAAATTACATCGGGAGACTTTAAGCTATACGTAGAATTAAATTTATTGTTTTTTGGATTACTTGGACATAGTAATAGAAGAGGAAAATACAGCATTTCGTGTGAAATTATTACTTAGCAGCGTTTTTCTCGAAACCGCAATTTTTCAAGTACTACACTTAATCACGAGGGCAGTATTATCTACTGGTTGTTAGCTTCACTTACCTTAGCTCGTGGTTTAATAATAACTGCCACTCGGGCCGATCTTTGGGTTAAGCCGCGCTTGCCTAGGTTGCCTGTGGATGGGTGGCATACCGAGTTTCCTCTGTGCCTCGTAATGCACAATAAGGTGTTGGTCAAGGCTGCCATATATATCTTTGGCAGTCGTTAATTTTAGTCAGTAACTTGAAAGTCTGACAACCAGTCTTACCAAAGGGAATCGTATTACCTAGTATTAACTGGGTTGTGGGGGTCAGATAGGCAGTCGCTCCATGTAAAATACTGGTATTCAGCTGCATCCGGTTAGACTGGAAGCCGACCCCAACATAGTTGGTAAAAGGCTAGGCTTATGATGAGTTTCGCTTACCTTCTGGGTGATATTTCGAATGCCTTCGTCTGCATCATCAGCTGCTTTCTTGGCGTCACCAATCTCCTGTACAATGGAGGAGTAGGCCGAGGCCGCGGTGAACGCGTGCTGTGTACGCGAGTTGTTGTTCTCTCTCTCCGCTAGTTCTCGTAAATTGTCGGCCTGGGTGGAATGGCACACTTATAATGGGTATTGAAGGAACAGGCTGTGACAAAGGAGCACACACCGACGGCACGGTTGGGGCAGTTGACTGCTGTACTACGTGTTCGAGCCCCGCACGGAACATATATTTGTATGGCCTACAGATAGTTGTTTTGCGTCTGGGTAATATTTGTGTATGCGAGTGAATTACCACGATACAGGAGAAATTTCTAGTGTGGGGCAACGTTTTTATAAAATTAAAAAAAAAACTTGACAAAAAACGAGAAAAAAAATATTCATATCGAAACTATCACAACAGAACATGACGCCTGTTATACTCAAAGGGTTAGGCAGAGGTGAGGTGTACCTGTAGTAGAGTCAGCATCAGAAGTAGCTGAACATTTCGGAATTTTAATTATTTTATGTACAGGTTCTTTTATGTTTTTCTCCAGCTTTTTGTGTTTTTAATGTTTCTAAAGATTATTCGTTAAAATAGTCCCATTTAGTAACGATCGTAATATCTAACAAGTTTTTATTAAAAAAACAGCTTCGAAACTTTGAGTAATGTTCATATACTTCTGATGCTGACTGTACCCCCACAATTCACAAGTTATGGTTAAATCTCATTAATTTAATCTTCTTCTTCGTGTACCAGGTAAGACATTTTCTAAGTGTTGTTACCAAGCACTTCGCCACTTTCACCGCATAATAACAGGGACGAGCCTATTGCCATCAACCGAGCACGAAACAAAATTCCAGGCTACAGAGATTTTTTTATTCAATAGGGATGTTTACTAACTAACAAAAATATGATTCTAATTAGTCCGTCTAGATTATCGAAAAATATTGGATCCGTATTTTTTGATTTTCAAATCAATAAAAATTGACGAAGATAAAACGCGTCAAAGATTTGAGTGGGAGGTTGTGACGTCACTGCTCGCTAAGAAATGTCATACTAATGTCTTAGAATATGACGTCACACGAGTTTTCAAAGCACTGTATCGTCTTCATTGTTTGTTTACGTGAAAAAAGAAAAAATATGTGTCCAATATTTTTTGGAAATCTATCTGACGGACTAATTATATTTTTTTTGATAACATCCCTATTATACAGTTTTTTTTTGATTTGCTAACTACTTGTACAATACTCTCAACTTTCAATACAACGACACCTCTGGCTCATCATCAGCCTATAATGTTCCCACAGCAGGGACTCAGGCCTCCTCTCTAGGAGAGGGATGGGCTATAATCCACCACGCGTGCCCAGTGCGGGTTGGTAGATGTCACATGTCTTTGAATTTTTTGGTTCTAAGACATGCTGGTTTCCCTCACCGCCTTTGCCTAATTCGTGTTTGAAACTACTTATTTGTACAGAAACTTGACTCACCCTGTTCCTCAACATAGTAGTATGATGTTTAGCCACATCGGTCAGATTCCTTAGTTCAGGCAGCTTTTGTTCGAGGTCAGCCAGTCTGTCCACCAAGCCCTGGTTGGCTGCGCGGATGTTGTCCAGCGCTTTCGTGGAGTTGTTCACGATCGCGCCGGCCACTAGGTTGAAGTATGAGCCGTTACCGATGTCGTAGCCAGCGTCTATGAGGTCTGTCATCGCAGCTGCGTTCAGTTTGGTCACAGACGTCACTTTGTTGCCAAATTTAGAATGTCTGGAAGAATTTTTATAACATATACTTGCTGTTGCCAGCGGCTTCGCCCGCTACAAGTCGAAAATTATACCACGGGAAAATAAAATCGGGATAAAAACTATCCTGTGTATTGATCCAGGTTATAAACTATTTGTGTACCAAATTTTATCCAAATCCGTTCAGTAGTTTTGGCGTGATGAAGTAACAAACATACACACTCACACACTTTCTCCTTTATAATATTAGTGTGATTTATAACAAGTCCTTAATTCATTTGGGGTCGGTGCAGCATGATTTATGAATTAAAAAAAAAAAAAATCTATTACTCGTTGTGGGACACTTATTATCTTATCTGTTCGTTCGCGATTAACTCAAAAACTACTGCACCGATTTGCATGCTATTTTCACCAATGGATAGAGTGTTTGACTGACATCCACGCAGGTGGAGCCGCGGGCATCAGCGAGTTAAATATAAATTTAAAAAGAAAACTAGTTCTCCGTGTAAGTTTATAGAGAGAAGCCAGTTGTTTGTATAGGTACCTGTTGTTGGCGTTGAGTTGCTCGGCACTGTCTGCAGTATGCTGCGCTAGATCTGTGTACTGCAGCATTTCGTCCAACTTGGCCTTCAGGTCGCGAGTGTCGTTTACCAGTACGTGGAATTTCTGAAACAAAAACAAGGGCATTTAGTCAAAGAATTTTATAGGTAGACTAGCTTATGCTCGCTACTTCGTGCGTGGAGATTATGGTTCCATGGGTTTGAGATAAAAAGTATTCCATGTATTAATCCAGGTTATAAACTATTTGTTTTTCAGATTTCATTAAAATCCGGACAGTAGTTTTTGTGTGAAAACGTAACAAACATCCATCCATCCTCACAATCTTTTGCATTTAAAATATTAGTAGGACAGGATGTGCCGTCACCGTAGTGAGGTAGCGCGAAAGTGTGTACATTTAGAAGAGTGAGCTCGCGCGTGCTTTAAGAAACGATTAATATTTTTTTTAGTATGAGAGAGCAATGTTATACTATTCGAAAGACCAACAAAGCCACTCATGTTATCGGCACTTATATTATAATTATCAATTTTACACTTTAATTAATTAAGTCGATTCTAGAATGACCTGGGGGTCTAAAATGCCCACTTTTGCAGATCATAATATGAATTGAATTGAATTGCACTAAAAAGCACAAAATAGACCTATCATAATAGTAACTGCGTCTGTGAACATTTAGGATAATAGATCTTAGTAGGAAAATAATATGAATTGCATTAAAATTCGTAAAATGTTCACAGACGCAGTTACTATGATAAAAGGTTCATTTTACGATTTTTAACGCAATTCTTATGATCTACTATACTATGACAAGCGCAAACTGATGTTCACTAATTACCAGGCACACTGTATGTTTTCTTTTTATACAGGGGGTGCAAAAATTACAGTATGACAAAGTAGTATGACCATGAGGAAACAGCTCTCTTTATGGCTAGGTGTTAAAGTTATTTACCCAAAATTAAATTTTTCACATGCTCGGAAAGTAAACAGTTTGTTTGCCTACATATAATAGGTATTTACCTATGAAATTGCCGTTTTGTTTGAAAAAGTTTAAACGATTTTTTTTCATGTATTTTTTATTTGTATTAATCGAAGTAATCACCCATGCAATCAATGCATCTTTGCCAACGCAGTGGCAGTTTATTGATGCCCTTCTTACAGAAATCAGCTGGTCGGGAGGCAACAAATTCGTCAAAGGCATTTTGTACTGCCTCTCGGGTATTGATTTTTTTTCCCGCCAAGAAGTTATCCAAATTCTGGAAAAAGTAGTAGTCTGTAGGCGCAAGGTCTGGTGAGTAGGGCGGATGACGGAGAGCTTCCAACCCCAGTTCTTGCAACTTGGAGACCGTCTGCTGTGCAGTATGAGGTCGCGCGTTGTCGTGCAGGAGCAGCGGAGACGAGCGATTGACCAATGCTGGTTGGAGATGTGCCAGCTTCTCCATCATTGTGTTCAGTTCTTCACAGTACACATCACATCTGCAGTAATGCTCACCCCGTTTGGTAAGAAGCTGTGATGAAGCACACCGGCGCTAGACCACCAAACAGTGACCATCACTTTTCTAGGGGTAAGTTTTCGTTTAGGGCATTGTTTAGGTGCTGAACCAGGATCCAACCAACTTGCTGAGCGCTTGCGGTTATCAAACAGAATCTATTTTTCATCGCAGGTAACAATGCGGTTCAAAATTCCTTCATTTGTGTGTCTGTTGAGCAGTGCAAGGCACGTCTCGACGCGTACTTCGCGCTGGCGATCATTGAGTTCGTGGGGCACCCATTTGTCAAGCTTTTTTACCTTGCCAATTTGACGCAAATAGACCAATATTGTTTTGACGCTAACGTCGAAAGCTGCTGCTAATTCAGCCGTAGATTGTGTATTATCAGCTTCCACAATCGCCTTTAAGGTTGAACAAGCCAGTCATTCTTCCATACAAACTTACGAAGGTGATTACTCCTCTGTTTGACGGTGTAGGTTCAAAATTAAAAAGTGTATCTACTGGTCTTATCATTATCTAGGTCTGTATGGAAGCAGAATTGGAAAAAAAATATTGATTTGGAAGTTATGAACGTCAAAACTTTCATATTTTAGCACTGATTTTAACTCATCTTTGGGCGTAAATAAGTAACGTATATAGTATGAAAAAGAAAAAAGTGAAACCATACGGACATAGATTAGTTATTAAAAAATTTAAATAATTTGATTTTGAACAGATACATTCAATAGATTTTTCATGAAACCAAATATACCAAAGTTCTGCATAGAAAATTTCGCGCGCCCGTTTTAGTTGTGTCTCTTTCACTCTATGCATTTCGCTCGTGATGTCGGATGAAATAGCATGCATTTTAGCCCCGCCCACCAACTAGTTCGTGCCGTTGGCTTGTTTACCCTTAATTCGTAATTGTCGACCAAAGTCTTCGGACGACCGCGAGGTTCATTTTTCAGGTCGAAATTTCCAGAACGGAAGCGAGCAAACCAATAACTGGTGGTGCGTTGGTTTGTAGTGTTAGCTCCGTAAACGTCGTTGATGTTGCGTGCCGCTTGTGCCGCGTTGCTGCCACGACGGTACTCATATTCCATAATTACTCGAATTTTTAACGTATCCATGATGACGAAAAAGATTGAAATGCGATGAAAATGTAACACTACACTACACTACAATAAACAAATGACTACTTTTGGAAAAAAAAAATTTTGAAATTAGAATTCTTAGCCAAACAAAAATGATTTTGATTTGAAATGGCCAGTACTGCAGAACGGCAATTTCATAGGTAAAGACCTAATATAACTAATATTTACCTTAGCCTGTTCGTTGACGGGTTGCACGAACACGTTCATGCGCTCGATCTGTTTGGTCGCGTTCGTGATGGCGCTGTCGGCGAGCTGCTTCTTTGGTGCCAGGTCCTTGGCTGTGGACATTCATTGCATATAAATTTACTGATTGAAGGAAAAACTGACAAGCCGTTCTAATGGAAAAGCAATACTAAGAAAAATAAATAAGTTGAGTTGATTGCGTTCGTCGCGTTCGCAGCGTCGCGTCTCGTCGCGTCGTTTTCGTCGCTCACACAGGACACCACGTTACATTTTCCAGTATTGTACATGATTATGTAAATCATGGTATCAATATATTTTTTTACAGACTCCATCAGTCGTTTCGGTGCAACGAAGACATAATGTTACATACAAAGTTACGCGTCAAAAACATAACCCCAACAGAGATCAGATTATACATAGGGTTATACATCGCCACAAATTTGGTTCTTAACAACTGAACCAGGCGACGCGGTAGGTTCAGAAGGAGATGAGAGATCAAAAGGATTGGGCCCAAATAGCCAAATAAGGGGATCCATTGAAAGGGGGGAGGGAGGCCTTTGCCCTACAGTGGGACTCATAAAGCTTATAATTTAAAAAATACATACCAGCAATATCTCCCTTAATCTGCCTAGCCTCGGCCAGTGCACTGTCGACCTTGGGCTGCTGGCTGAGTTCCAAGCCCGTGGCCAGTTCGGCCACATGCTTCACGATGGCCTTGGCCTTGTCGCTGCTGTCCCGTACTAAGGCCAGCATCTTGTCGGCTTCCGCGGCTATGTCCGCTGCCCTGGTGATCTGCTTATCTGAGTCCGTGGCTGCGAACTCCGCCTGGGAACAAACACCTGCCATATTAGCTGCAGAACCGGTGAACGTAGGGGTAGACGTGTTCTTTAGTGGAGACCGCGAATACGGTATTTTACCAAAAAAAATCTAATTAGTCCGTCCGTTAGATAATCGAAAAATATTGGATACGTGTTTTTTGTTTTATCAAATTAATAAAAATGTATGAAAATAAAACGCGTCAAAGTTCATGAGTGTACAAACATTGTGACGTTACACGAATTGACACGACTTTTCGAAGCACTGTATCGTCTTCATCTTTTGTTTACGTGTAAAAAGAAAAAATACAGACTAATTAGATTTTTTTGGTGAAATACCCTATTGGCGAGCGTAAGGTGGGACGCCCTCAGGCTCGGTGGAGCGAAGATCTTCGCAGAGTGGCTGGCAGCAACTGGATGAGAGTTGCCGAGAACCAAGCTGAGCGGCGACAATTAAAAAAGGGCTATGACCAGCAGTGGATTGCTGTAGGCTGATGCTGAAGAATCTTTTGTCGCATAATCGCGCTGTGCTATCAATAAAGGGGGTCCATTTTGAAAGTTGGACTACGGACCACTTCGGAAATTGCTTGAACAACGTAATCAATTTTCTTTCTGACTTACCGATCTCAGTAGATTCTTGGCGCTGTTCTCCAGCGTCTTGACAGCGGCTGTGACGTCACCGACGTCCACGTTCCTGAGTTCGACGACCTTTGGCTGCAGTAGCTTCGTCTGATTCGCGATGTAGTTCAGGCGCTGCGTTGTGAAGAAAGAGTCTGCTTTGTCCTGTAATAGCATAGTGGGGGGGGGGGGGGGGAAGTTGTTTAATCAGAATTAATATAAGCATAAATATCCTATAATGTTCCGTAGGTACTATGAGAAGTAATGGGCTATATTCCACCACGCGGGTCCAGTGCAGGTTGACAGGTGTCACATGTCTTTCAATTTTTGGTTGTAGGGTTACAGAAAACTAGAACGCTTGCCTGGGTTCGAACCCACGATGCGACGATCGATCATATTTTTACCTAAACAGTAAGAGTATAGTAGGTGATCTACATCACGAGAAGTAATTTACTTGATGAGATGGATACTTATGGTATTGTCGATATTTTAGAGTAGACCAACTAAAATAGGGTAATTGTCAGAAAAAATGTAATTAGTCCGTCAGATAGATTTCCAAAAAATATTGGACACGTATTTTTGTGACGTCACCAGCCCCCCCCACAATCTTTGACACGTTTTATTTACGTCAATTTTTATTAATTTGATAAAACAAAAACACGTATCCAGTATTTTTAGAAATTCTAACGAAAAAAATTTGATTGTTTAGTCCGTCTGACTACACAGAATCATATTTATTTTAGTCAGTCAACCACCCTATTGCGATAATAAATAAATTAAATATTTATGATTAAATATTGATTTAGAAATACATATAAGGAGGCTGAATGTAATCGTACCTTAAAGTCTTTGGTCTCGTTAGACAGCAGCGCACTCATGTCCTCGATGGTGAAAAGCAGTGCATCTGTGCAGGAGTCGCACTCCAGGCAACCCTCGCTTGGTATCAGGACCCACCTGGTAAGCATCATCATCGAATATTAATTTTTATTTTATATGTATAACATTTTTTGTAAAATTATAGGCCTTAATGAAATGTTGGTGTGAAGACTCGTTCCCAGAAGTTTATGCAAAAAGACGTAGAAAAAATCATAACCCTTCCTTTTGGCTTCGAAGTAGTCGGGTAAAAGAAAGAAATGAACAAGAAGAAGAAAAGCTGAACGACAGTAAGATGAAAAAGTTTAGACAGGTTTTATAATTGCTGCCAGTTAAGATGTCAATAGCGGTCATTGACCCACCTACATATATTAAAGCTCATAACTTTGAAATCCAAAAATAAGCCTGTTCGTGTCTTAAATCGTCATCTATCGTGATCTTCAATTTTTTTTCTAATGAAATACGTTACATGGTTCATTTGTTTTGGTTCATACGAACAGATATTAGGGAAAGGGCAATGACCGGTATTGCGATCTTAATTGGCAACAACTATAGTGTATTGGTAATACCTTTCCGGGCAGCGGTCGCACTTCTCTCCCACGACGCCGGGCAGGCACTCGCACTGGCCGGTCGCGTTGCATGTGAAGCCCAGCGAGTAGCCCGTGTTGCAGTTACAATCTGTACCAATTACACAAATGTATCATACATCAGAAGTCCAAACTTAAGGTTTGCCAAAGAGCGATGGAGCGTAGCATTTTAAACATCAAAATCACCGATCGAATTCGTAACACCATAATATGCTCCAAGACAGGCATCGCCGATGTTGGCGATAAGTCTGCGAGGTTAAAGTGGGACTGGACGGGTCACATTTCTAGGAGAGGTCAGGACAGATGGACCAGAATCGTCACACACTGGGTGCCTGAAGACGGTCGTCGTCACCGAGGCAGACCCAAGAAACGTTGGCGTGACGATCTGGACTCGTTCGTGACTGATTGGCCAGAGAAGGCACAACACCGGGAGAGCTGGAAAGAAATGGGGGAGGCCTTTGCCCAGCAGTGGGACACAATAGGATAATTAAAAAAAAAAATCATACATAGTTTGTTAATAGGTAGTTATCCTTTAGGATTTATGTTTCCTGCTGCCTTTTTCCCAATTTATAGGAGGATGATGTCTGATGGCGTAGTTGTACTACATTCCTAAACTCTTCTCAACTGGGCGTCTACAAGTAGGTCATCATCTGCCTAGTCTTAACCCGGCTGCATCCGGTTAGACTGGAAGCCGACCCCAACATAGTTGGGAAAAGGTTAGCCAGATGATGCATGAACTTAAGCTTTTTTTGACAGCAACGAGCCGTTTTCCCGTCGATAAAATGAAAGCGCTAGGGTAACCCGCGACCGCGGGTTTTAGTACTAGATGACGTGGCCTCGGCACAAGGGCAAAGAAGGAACATGGGTTCGGTTTTTAGTCAGTAGAAGTCTGTTCCGCTCTGCCCAGAGCGGGAATTTCACACCCCCCTAAAAAATAAAAAGGTTACATACGGTCGCACCCCTCCTTGGTGTAGTTCCAGTAGCCAGCCGCGCACTGGTCACAATGTTTGCCTGTCACGCCCTTGGAGCAACTAGAAAAACATGTAAAATATTAATAAAATACCAGTACACTATATTATTTATTTATTCAGACTTCATGTACAATAGTGGTACACAGGTGGACTTAATGCCACAAAGTATTCTCTACCTTATCCTACCACACGCGCAGGCTTCAACACAGTCTTGCCTGCGCGATTACACGGACGGTACATCGAACGTGTGGTTGGTAAAACAGTATTAGGCCCGTAATCCACCAAAGCGGAGAGGAGCGGAGACGAGAGGAGATGTGCGGAAATCGGCCAATCACATTAGTTAAAATTTACATCTGGTCTTTCGCCCTTCCTGTGATTGGTCGAATTTGGCACATCTCCTCTCCGCTCTGCTCGTCTCCGCTTTGGTGGATTACGGGCCTTACCATTACCAACCACACGCGCGATGCACCGTGTAAGTGTGGTGAATCTTGAGCGTGTGGTAGTCCCATAAGGGTTCTAAAAAAAGGTTATTGATACTAATACACATAGAAAACAATTATCGCCCCTGAAACCTCGTGCATACTAAATTTGGACCGTTGTGGAGCCGTTTCCAGGATTCAGATTACATAATAACTGTACTGTAGTACTGTGTAAAGCAGTGAGGAACTCGTGGCTTAATAAGAACTGCCACTCAGGTCGATCTTTAGGTAAAGCTGTGCTTGCCTAGGTCGGTCTGTGGATGGGTGACCGCCCGACATACCGAGTTTCCTCCGTGCCTCGGAAAGCACGTTAAGCTGTTGGTCCCGGCTGCCATAATATAGATCTTTGGCAGTCGTTACAGGTAGTCAGTGACCTGAAATTCTGACATCCAGTCTTACCAAAGGGTATCGTATTACCTAGTATTAACTGGGTTGTGGGGGTCAGATAGGCAGTCGCTCCATGTAAAATACTGGTATTCAGCTGCATCCGGTAAGACTGGAAGCCGTCCCCAATATAGTTGGGAAAAGGCTAGGCAGATGATGAGTACTGTGTAAAGCAACAGACGATACTCACTTGCACTGTCCAGTATGATGATCGCACTGCGCGGACTCAGCGGCGAGCCCGCAGTCGCAAGGCGTGCAGCCCTGTCCGCTGTCCAGCCCGTAGTGGTTGGGCTCGCACTGGTCGCAGCGCGCGCCGATGACGCCCGGCCGGCACACGCACGTGCCTGAACCAGGGTCGCAGCGCTCCATGCCGAATTCGTCGCAGCTGCAAGCTACGGAACGGAAAACCAACTAGTTAGACACAAAGCAAAACACAACTTTGCCCCCGCCCCACACTAGGAATAGGGTGGTCGACAACAAAAAAATCTTAGCTTTCTTACCGGTGCAGTTCTTGGAGAAGATGGCATCACCGAAGAAGCCGGGCGCGCACAGGTTGCAAGCGGCGCCGGCCGTGTTGTTGACGCACTTGAGGCAGTCTCCCGTGATGCTGTCGCACGAGCCCGGGTCGTTCGGGTTGATGTTGCCCGAGCAGTTGCACGGCTTGCAGTAGTCACCTGAGAACATTAACAGATGCTTACATTACTCACACCCGACATATTTGGATGGTTAGGCGGAGGTATACCTAATAGTACACCCGCATTTCGCCATATATGTTTAAGTACCATATAATAGGGGGCGATCATATTGCCATCAAACGTGCACAAATTCAGACTCCATGACTGTTACTAAGATCTTTCTCATAGAAAAACCCAACAATTTTTCAAGTAGCAGTAAGTTAAATTATTTGTTGTTGTTGTTGTTGTAATTTGCATGTAAAAACATGCGTTGCGAACTAAGTTTTTTTTATATTGTATTTATTTTACATAAGGCGTTTTTTTGTTTAGTGCTCATACCATAAATCATTGTATTATATTGCTATACGTGATGACTTGTAATTGGCTTTCTGGTGACTATGGTTTCCTCATTTTGTTTGTTTTTATTAGCTGTAAGTCCTCCATGTACTAAATAAATAAATAAATAAACATTTCTGGTTCTGGGCCTAACCCGGAAAACTATCCCAGAGCCGCATGCCCAGCAGTCGCACTTGCGGCCACTACACCAACGAGACAGTCACGCAACATATACTTAAGTGCTGACGACTCGTAAACCCACGTTCGCATGGGTGCGTATTTTCCTGTACTGGATTTTCTCTCAATGTGTTCTGTTTCTGAGAATAAAAGAGAAAAAGAGTGACACTACCTACCTGTGTCAGTTTTCACGCGTTCATAGAACCCCAATCGAGTAAATAGGCTTTCTCTGGGTTAGCTCGTTACATCGTCGACCTCATCTCGGCCCTTACAATACTAAGGTCAATACTAGACCCATCTCATATAAAAAAAACTCGCCAACGCACAGATAAACCCAGAGAAGGTTGCATTTATGGCAAAAATCTCGTAATACAAGAATAAGTGTCGTAGAAATAAATAAAAATAACTCACCGATTTGTTCGGGCACGCCATAGTATCCAGCCGCGCAAAACTCGCATCTCGCGCCACCGTACCCAGGCTTGCACTGACACGAGATCAGAGACCCGTTCTCACTCAGGTCGCAACCGATGGCGAAACTGTCAACAGAATGGTTTTATTTACCGATTTCATAAGAGTAAGAGGTCAGGAGAGAAGTGGTGGCCCAGTGGTGGCGGCCCCGACTTACGAACAGTAAGTCGTGGGTTCGAATGCAGGCAGGCGCATTACTTTGTGTAATTTATTTCATCACCACTGCTCTGAAAACGGTGAAGGAAAACATCGTGAGGAAACCGGTATATCTTAGAATCAAAAAATTGGAAGACATTTGACATCTACCAACCCGCACTGGACCCGCGTGGTGGATTATCGTCCATCTCTCTCCTACGGAGGAGGGAGTCCCTGCAGTGGGATCATTATAGGCTTATGATGAAGAGGTCAAGCAGCCGGTGACTCTTATTTTTATATTATGTGTTTGTGATTCAAGCTCCAGTTGTGATGCTGGTGGTCTCGACTAAATAAAACTTCTATTTTGATATGAAGACTATAATTTGTTTTAGTGGTTACAAAATCAAAATGGCCGATGTGTGCGCACGGTAAATGAGGGCGAGCGAGTGTTCCTCGGTATGGTCGAGGGCCTAGCGTTAGGTGAGGCGCTGTGATGATGTAGGATCATGTGACGTGATTCCACTGGCCGGCGCGATTTGATCATCCCGAACAGTCTCTTAAATCTCTTATTTTATTAAAACGTTACACACTAGGAACTTCTCCGGTACCGTGGCCGTGGGTGTGTTTTCAGACATATAAACTCACATACAAAAATAGCCAGACCCGGAACAACTATCTGTAGGTCATACAGCTATTTGTTCCGTGCGGTAAATGAACCCGCGACACGCAGCACAGCAGTCCATCGTTCAGCCACCGCGCCAAACGTGATGTCAAATACGAGTCGAGTAGAATTTTGAAGTGTTATAATATGTGATTATTTTTATAGTTAAGGCGGGTTCGCGATGGTTCAGCTGCTATCAGGAATAGGGTAGTAGATGGCAAAAAAAAAATCGAATTAGTCCGTCAGATAAATTACCTATCAAAAAATATTACTTAGGCACATATTTTCCTTTTTCAAGTAAACAAAAAATTAAGACGATACAGTGCTTCGGAACATTTTTACCGGAAAGTGACGTCACAAGCCCCCATTCATGATCTTTTTTTTAAATTAATTTGTTAAAACATAAGACACGTTTCGAACATTATTCAATAATGTAACTGACGGACTAAACAGAATCATATTGTTTTATTCAGGAACCATCCCTATTCATGATAAAGTACTTACTTGTTGGACACGTAAGGCATGGGGCACGCACAGATGAGACAGTCGTAAGGGCTCCCGCAAGTATGTATATGAAATCCTTGGCTTTTGGAGCCGAAGATTGGTAGAGAGATAGAATATAGTTAAGACATATTTATGTGTGGGAACAGATTTTACGACAGGCCGGCCAGTTTAAGGGAATATATTCGCTTCGATTGGCATTTGTCATTCGATTTGGCATAGTACATCCCAGAGGCAGTCCCACACGTCAAAATTTCCTCGCGAACGTAGTCGCGGGCAACAGCTAGTTCATGATAAAGTACTTACTTGTTGGACACGTAAGGCATGGGGCACGCACAGATGAGACAGTCGCGCATGGTGCCTACGGACGCGTCGCCGTGGTACCCTGGGATACACTGCTCGCAGTGGTCACCCATCGTGTTGTCTGTGCACTCCTACGGACAGTTACAAAATCAAAATCAAAACTCATTTATTCAAACTAGGCTGAAAATCAGCACTTTTCGAACGTCAAAATTAACTTTACTTATTTACGAGAGACAGTCCCCCAAAACGCCCACCCTTCGACACTTCCTAGACACAAATAAAATACAAATATCATTTTCACTTCTCATGCTCTGAAAGTGCTTATTTGTGCAGGATATAGGCTGCACAAAATCGAATTTTGTGCACAAGGGCATTAACGTATCTATTCATAAATGTATCTTTATTAAGGCAAAGAAAATGAGCCATACAGCCAAACACAATAAGAAGTTCATAGATAGAATTTGTTATTTTATAAAAGATATTAAAATTTAAATTCAAGTACGGTAGGTAAGTTATTTAATTAATAAAAATAAATATTATTAATAAAATTATTATACAAAATTAATTTAATAGTAGGCTGTATAGGTCTGCAAGCCTAATATCAATTTCGTAAGATTAAAAAAAAAGCGATTTTAATTAAAGAAATATGTTATACTACTGTTTTATTTCCTCGCATTCGAAGTGAAAAACAGAGTTTATAACTCGTCCACAAAACCATTTTTATCCTCGACATTACTATCAGCCTTCGCCTTCGGCTCGGGCTGCTAAGTCTCGGATAAAAATGGTTCGTTTTGTGCACTTGTTGTAAAATCTACTATGTTTATAAGTCATAATCTTCCTGCCCTTATACCATTATATTTGGGGTCGGCGCAACACGTTCTCTTCTTCCATTGTTCCCTGTTAGACGTCACGGTGGTATTTACTCCTTTCTCTTTCATTGTTTAGTAAGTAATAAAGTTTATTGACATAATAAAAGAACAACCTTACACAGTTGTTACACCTTGTGATCTTGTGTTTATCACTACATAGTATAAAACAAAGTCGCTTTCTCTGTCCCTTTGTCCTTTTGTATGCTTCAATCTTTAAAACTACGCAACGGATTTTGATGCGGTTTTTTTTAATAGATAGAGTGATTCAAGAGGAAGGTTTTAATACCTTTTTTGCACCCGTGCGAAGCCGGGGCGGGTCACTAGTGCATGAGTAAATTCCATTTCTTTCACACATAACATAACACGACGTCTATAATCCCCGAAGGGTTAGGTAGAAGTGTGCCTTTCGTCAGTTATGTTTAATGTGCCTACCACAGGCTCAGGCTTCACCACAGTCTTGCCTGCGCGAGTACACGGTGCACACGGTACGTCGCGCGTTTGTTTGGTAAAACTGTATTACCATTACCAAACACACGCGCGATTTACTGTGTGCACCGTGTAATCGCGCAGGCAAAACTGTGGTGAAGCTTGACCGTGTGGTAGTCCCATGTAGTAGGGGGCGAGTCTATTTCCATCATCACACATTTTCTTAATCGTCTTCGTTAGTCATTTCTTATTTCTTTTCATTGGTTCTTTCACACATATCCTCAAGAATATATTTCACAAATGCTATTTTTGGTCATTGCGGTTGAGAAATAAATTGTGCAGCTGCAAAGACTGCAGCGTTAATATCGATCCAATGTGATATTGAAGCAGATTTGGAGATTAAATCGCTGGACCAGCATAGTCAGGTACGGTCAGCATCAGATGTAGATTAACACGACTCAAACAAAGCAAGTTTTTAATAAAAACTTTCTTAGAAATTACTCGTTACTAACAAGTTATTGAAGAGTAAGGAATATTTTAAAGAATTATAGTCTTCTGAAACATTAAAAATGGTACATTAAATAAATAAAATTCCGATTCTGTTGCTGAACGTACCTAAGTACTTGGTAGCATTACATAGCCTTAGGGGCACGGAGGAAACTCGGTATGAAATGGGTGGTAATGGTAACCCATCCACAGCCCAGCCTAGGAGTGTCAGTTATTATTAACCCACGGTACTCACCAAACAGACTCCTGTATTGACGTCGCACTCCCTGGAGTGTCCGTGGCACTGGCACGGCACACAGAAGCCGGAGCTCAGCCGGTAGTAGCCCTCCGCACACTGCTCGCACGACAACCCGCGGTACGCCTTGGGACATTGACACTCTTCCACCGAAGACGCGCGTTTCGAGTACTCGTCGTATTCCTCTACGCCGACCTCTAACGTCACTGCTATAAGACTGGAAGGTAAACGGTGTAAAATAATTTGTTGGCTAAAATATTATCTTGATTGAAGATTAATAAAATGCTTCTAAGAAATATGACAATCTGCGCTGAAAACTTTTAAACAAAATAGGGTCCTGCTGGATTGCTAGTTTTGCAGGCCCCACTCATAAAATAATAATTACTTACGTATTTTAAAATAAAACTGAGGTACTCGTATTATTAAGGTACTATACTTATAAGTTTTGTCTAAAGACCTTCAAACAGCGGAGGGTCTTGCTGGGAAATAATTTCAGATTTTGCCATAACTATTATGGTACTATCTTTTAAATTATGCGATTCGGAAGGTACTATATACTACGCACGCTACACTTCAGCTTTCAATCCGATTCAACATAGGGTCCTGCTGGGTATACAAACATCGTGCCTAACCTATTCCCAATTATGTTAGGATCGGCTTACAGCCTAACCGCATACAACAGAAAAGCATAATTTTACATAATAGGGTAGTTGACTGACTACAAAAAATATGATTCTGTTTAGTCCGTCTGTTAGATTATCGAAAAATATTGGATACGTGTTTTTTGCTTTATCAAATCAATGTATCGTCTTCATTTACTGTTTACGTGAAAATAGAAAAAATACGTGTCCAATATTCTTTGGAAATCTATGTGACGGACTAATTAGATTTTTTTTGTCAATTACCCTATCTTTCTTTCTTCCAAGCTTACCTAGTTTCAATCGACTGGTCCCAGTAAGTAGCCCTGACGTATATGCTGGTGACATTAACCAGGGTGTTCATGAACTGTTCCCGGGACGCCGGCGTGCCGTCAATGTTACTGAACTCGTCTTCTGACAGCCTGACCGCGTGCACCCAGGATGTCAAAGATGGCGGCTGTTCTACGCTGTTGTGAACCAAGTACCTGAAGGAAGGAAATGTATAATTACTGATGATAGACAAAATTCGGAAGTAAATGTACAGGGTTAGTTTTCAATGACTGGCCAATTTTTCAGATATGTTTCAGAATCGATGTAAATAAAGAGAAAAGTCCTGACTGACTCATAGAGTTTCTTTTTATAATGTAGACAAGGAATAAGGAAGGATTATTCGAAATTCAAGCCCTAAGAGAGTCAAATAGGAGATGAAAGTTATATTGTTACATACACAAATACCCAGACCCGAAACAACTATCTTTAGGCTATACAAATAATTATAACGTGCGGGGATTGAACACGCGACACATAGCGCAGCAGTCAACTGCTTGAGCCACTGCGCCGTATTATTACACGCAACCGATTGACCTTTCTCAAGAACAATGCTATAACAAGAAGGTACAAACCCGTCGGAGCCTCCGATGATGACGTCAGCAGCTGCGATGGCTCCTCCCTCGGGGCCGGTCTTGTAATGTATCGTGTACGTCAGGTAACCGCCGTATGAAGTCAGACGTTTACCTGGAGGTTCATACAATATGGTAAAAATAAAAAGGTAATATTAAAACTAGTAGGCCCGATTTCACACAGGTGCAATTTACTACATAAACCTAAACCTTCCTCTTGAATCACTCTATCTATTCCTGAAAACTGCATTAAAATGCGTTGCATACTTTAAAAGATTTAAGCGTACAAACAGCGGAAGCGACTTTGTTTTAAACTATGTAAGGCTTAGTGTTAGTCTATCTGGGAGGCCCTTACGAGAATTAATTAAAAGAAAATAAATAAGATTTTTTATACCTCCAGGCGAGGTACTTTAAACCTTATTTATTTTCTTTAGAGTATAGGCGCTCCCTTACTGGGAGCATTCACCTATAATGTAAGAGTTTAGAGTAAAAGGAACTGAGCGTGCACCTGTGCCTCACACACTTACGCACTATAATATCTCCCGCGCCAATGGTTCATCTCCGCTTAAATTGGCTGACCGAAAATGGGCCAGCTTGACTACAGTATGGTCACACCTCGGACACTCCATACAACGCCCGCAAAATAATTACCTATTACTACTACATAAACAAATAACGTTTGTGAACGACGTGCACGTGCAAATGTGTGCGTAAACTCTAGTAGGGTTGTCGTAGCCTAAAAAATGGCGCGGAAAGTGCAACGGTCTGCGTCGCGAAAACCGAACGACGACTAATACGCGCGTGGTGGCATAGCAATATGTATAAGAATATCTAGGTAACTATTTAGAAACTCTCATTATTGACCAAAATAACGTAGCAACGTCGGCTGTCAGAATGTCAAGTGACAATGACGTAGGGCGACGTTGCGTCAAGTATATTGTTGATTTAATAATTATCGTAAATATATTAAAAACAAAGGTTCTAATTTCAAATAAACCTAATTTACATTATTCTAATGATATTTTATATCCCGACGTATTTTATAGAAGTAGCTTTTATTGTGGCTTAAAAGACTTGGTTTCCGATCCACAATTACTATTGTGGTATTTGAATAGTTAAGTCAAGTTAAATGTTTATTTATTATAAATTGCCAATAAATTGTATAGTTATTATTAAACGATTCTTAAAATGTTTCCTAGATTTTATCTTGCAATAAATAGTTTCAATCAATTCTCTGAACTATCGGTTGATATTCATATTTTATCCGATAGTCATAAAGATTACAAATAAAAACATACTACACTGCTAAATTACCTAATGACGTTTTGATATAGTTTTACTACATAGGATTTGTTAATTATTATATAAGTTATTAGTTATTTAGCTATAATGTATAATCATTTGCCATTGGTTTATTATGTTGATGTACTTTTTAATATTTGACGGTTATAAAAGTAGAAGTACCGCCAATTCAGGGTCAGTTACGCTGCAACTGTTGAAGGGTAAAGACAGACCCAAAGTAGTATACTGTGGATTCCATTTGTGTATTATTGTGTAAACTTTGTATAGAGAGAATTAAGTTTACATATCGTGGCCTAGTTATGAAGATACCAAATGTGTGAAAGCTGAAACCTATTTGTATTACTCTAAAGGATCCATAATGTTTATGTAAGTTATTTGATATTATTCTGTGAATATTCCTGATTACTATGTGTTAGAATTTCTAATATGTACCATAATATGGTTATTGCTTATTGTTTATGTACACTGATAAATTGCTATAACTTGAGACAGTCAAGGACAACGTCAGGTTGTCCTTGTACTTATAATACTTTAAAAGATGTTTCCGTGGAGTTTCTTGTCCATTCTTCTCCACGAAGACCTAGGGACTTAGTGAATGGAATAGAGTTTCGAGTTTGAGTTTGACAAGACCTAAATAAATAAAATTAATGGTCTCGTCTATTGTGGTTTTATTTCATAACAACCCTGTTCCCTACACACTTATTTAGAGACAAAAGACTTTCAAACACATTAAATAACGAGTAATCATCTTGACACTCAGTTTATTAATTGGTGGATATTAATACATATACATATAGATTTACATACACTTTCTAACACGCGCGAGCCATTGCTCAAGAGTCGGCGACGACTACCTCGAAGTGCGGGGCGAGGTGCGGTATTTAATATGAGCGCGGGGAAGGGAGTGTCCCTTCTGTACGTAGTACTATTATGTATTCTGTGGTATGGTTCTTAGGTAATAGGGAAAATGACTTACCAAGATAATAATCAGGTGCCCCGAAGTACACGACCTTCTGTCCGCTGTCATCACCGATCAGGTCGGCGGTGATCGTCGTGGCGTTCACCTCCACCGGGCCGATCGTGCGCGGGAATATGTTCAACGTTCTGTTGGCGTCCACGTTCACTAGGTACCAATCTCTCATGCCGTCGATCTAGAGGAGGAAGAGTCACAATCAATCATTATCATCATCATTTCAGCCAAAAGACATCCACTGCTGATAGGCCTCCCTCAGGTGTCGCCACATTGACCTCTCGCATCCAGTGGGTCCTCGCAACCTTCACTAGGTCATCGGTCATAATCAGTCTAATAAGGTATTTGACTATTGTTAAAAAATTATGAAAATGTTATGTTATTTCAAAGAACTAACAGAAATAACACGATGCGTGAAAAAGTAATAAAATCGATAAAAAATGGCTTAGTTTTAACTGATTTTAAATCACTTGCTAGACAAAGACTACTAAAAAGTGACGTCATATTTTCATACCGCCATAGTTACGTAGTACAAAATTTTCCGATTCGCGCGACAACGATAGAAAGTAAACCAAGTGTACCAAAAACTTCTAAAGCGTGTAATAGCTACTCCATTTTTTTATTGATTTTATGACTTTTTTCACACATAGTGCTATTTCTGTTAATTCTGTGAAATAACATAACATTTTCGTGAATTTTTAACAGTAGTCAAGTGCCCAATTTAATGTTCCCACTATGAGAAACAAGCCTCCTCTATATGAGAGCGGGTGGGCTATAATCCACCGCGCGGGTCCAGTGTGGGTTAGTCACACATCTTCCAACTTTTGGTTCTAGGAAATGCTGGTTTCTTTATGTGTTCCTTTATCGTTTTGAGAGCAGTGGTGCTGAAGTAAATTGACATAAAATAAAGCGCTTGCCTGGGTTCGAACCCACGCTACGCTTGTACATAAGTGAAGGAGCACACAGTACTTACGGTGTGTTTTCGCGCCTACATTGCATTTAGAAGCACCTACTCTGATCACACGTTACAATCCCGGATTTTATTTATAAATCATTGATAGCTTTGAGATAGACAAACACTCGAAAGTCACACATTCTGTCTTAGCAAGGCCATCATGTTCCCAATGGTGGGAGTCTGGGACGTCCTCTCAATGAGAGACAGCGGAGCCATTCCGTTACTAGTCCGATGGTAGACCAAGACGCGTTGGTGGCCTCAAGTTTTCCTTCACCGTGTTGAGATATTATTAATTACCAGTTTTTAATGGGCCCCCACTGCTCCCTCGTGGACCTCCTCCTTGCGTCGTATTCCTCAGTGATGAGGGTCGTGACCTCCCTTCCCTACCATCCCTCGTGGACACTCCTTACAATAAAGGGTGGAAAAGTACCCTTAACGAAGCCGAAAGGCACTTATTTTCCGTCACTGCGATATTTTTTTTGTTTTAGACCATATCTGAGAACCCCCTAGTTACGGAGATATTAGGGGTCAAAGTTCCAAATTTTACAAAGCTGATTTTTTTAATAATAGTTTTTCAGGTTATAACTTTACTTAAATTACCTCCATGACCCAATGTTTTAAGAGTGCTACATTGAGTATTACCATAAAATGTCATATTTGACCCCAAAAAAAAGTAGTTTCCCAGCAATAATTTTTACGTAAGGGTAGTTTGATGTACCTACATGATGTTTGGTTGCCGGCTTCGTGAAGGCTTCGTTTACACCTTGTATATTTACAATGATTTTTGTAAGAAAGGTATACTTACGCCTGCCCAAGATAGGTAGGAGCTGACACATCTGGTGGTCTTCCCGAAGCAGTAGCACTTGGTGCAACCGTCTGGGTTTGTAGACTGCAGGTTGAAGAACTCTTCCACGCAAGTGTCGCAAGCCTTAACAGAAAATAATTACTCACTTATGTATAAAGAAAGAAAGGAACAGTATTTATTGGTCTGACACAGGATAAAACAAATTGATAAAAAAATTAGACATTAAATTAGGCGCTACGGTGGAACATACATACAATACATAGACTGCCAAAATCATTACCCTTCCTTTTGGCTTCGCCGTAGTCGGGTAAAAAAGAAAATTAACATAGTAGAAACACTTAAAAATAACACACTTTAAAATGAGTTCCGTATGAGGCCAAAAGGCCTCTATCTCAGCATGGTGCTGTAATATTTCTGACAAATGTCACAGCGCTGGTATTCTGATAGGGCCCCAGGAATATCACCAAACACACTAATCAGAGAGAAAAAGGGAAACACGTGTTTTGATCAAGGAGCACTAAACACATTAGAAGTGTCCGTTGACGCAGCGTTTTCGTCGCGCTTACAAAGAGCAGGGCTTGGTATTTCTTGTCGAACACTTGGTTTACACGCAGAAATATTTACAATCCTAAAACACTGACAATCATAATCTTCCTGCCCTTATCCCATTCTATTTGGGGTCGGCGCAACACGTTTTCTCTTTCCATTCTTCGTGTTAGACGTCACGGTGGCATTTACTCCTTTCTTTTTCATTCATTCCTCACACAATCCATCCATCTTTTCTTTGGCCTTCCTATCCTTCTCCATCCATCAAAATTTATATCCATCACATTTTTAGTTACATGCAATTCTGGCAATATTGATTGCAATTATCTATTATTAGCTTTTGCCAGCGGCTTTGCCCGCGTGAAAAAAAACGACTTTCCATACAAAATTTCATCGCCTATTTAACTCCCTGGGCTCGTTTACGGAGACGCGGGGCGTCGCGCGGCGCGTGCAGAAGGCTCGTCTCGTGCTTTTTTATTAATTTACTGAGAGACGGCTCCACCGCAACGAACGCTGCATTTTAAAGTAACGAGCGAAAAATCGCTTCTCGTAAAATCGACGTTTGAAATCGTTAACTTTTTCATACATCGCCATGTGTTTGAATTAAAAATGCAGCACGCGCCGCGCGACCCCCGCCTTTACGTAAACATGCACTTAGAGGTTGAATTTCAAACAATCCTTCCTGATTCCTTGTCTACATTATAAAGGGAACTGTGCAAAATTTCAGCTTTCTAGGTCCATGGTTTTGGGTTGGGCTTTGATGAGTCAGTCAGTCAGACAGGACTTCTCTTTTTATTTATATAGATAGATAGATAAATCTTTTGGCATTAAACGACTGATGTCAAACGCTGTGTCGTTTCATCAGTCTCTAAATGTATCTGTGTAATCTTAAAAGTAAATGCAAGTTAGGTGATATACACTAAATACGTTATTCGAGCGTACTATTGAACCCTCTGGCTGTACACCTAATTCTGCACATATAAGTACCTATTCATGCACACAACTACTATTCGGTCACATTAACTTGACGCTTGGCGTTGTCACAATTAAGTCAAAAACCGAGTGACCGATACCTAGTCGACATTCCACACATTCGAACGAAACGCTTTGCTGGGTCCTTTATTATGCGCACAGCCAAGGAGTGGAATTCCCTGCCTGCGTCGGTTTTTCCGAGTTCATATAACCCTAATCTGTTTAAGTCGCGAGTAAACAGGCTTCTACTGGGTAAGCTCGTTCCATCGTCGACATCATCTCTGCCCTTAGGGCAAGATTGAAGTCAAGAGCAAGCCCATTTATAATAATAATAAAAAAAACAATATAAAAACAACAGAAAACTAGCCAAATTATCGACGTGCGCATTCCAGAGATGCGTCAAGTTAATGTGACCGTGTAGTAACTAACAGACAGTACAAAACTATTTTACTTCGGTCACACCATCTCAGGTCCAGTTGAAAACCAGCGTCGGGCACTAGTTGCTCGGCAGTTTGCTGAACTGGTCCTATTTGGCGCAGCCATGAGATACACACTCTTATACGTGTTTAGTTATGTTTTTTTTTGTGTATACTTGTGGTATGTGCGAAATAAATATGTTTCTTTCTTTCTTACTAACCTGTCCAGTTACATATCTCTTGCAGTAGCACTGCGCGGTACTCTGGTCGCACACGTCATCAGTAGTGCCGTCTCGCTCGCACGTGCAAGGTACGCACTCGGGGAAAGCGTAGTGTCCGGGCACGCAGTGGTCACAAGTACGGCCTATTACGTTCTCGCGACATCTAGAAAGGAGAGATAAAATAAATGCATAAAATGTTTATTTCAAAATCATATAGTATTTTAGTGCAGTTTTATATATATGAACTATGGTACAAGAAAATAAAAATACGCCCACTTGACTGTTAGGTAGTTCATACAGACAAAAATTATATAATTTTGTTACTCAAGTTTCCCAGAAACTCTTTTCAAGTAACATTTCCACAGAGTATCCTTATAAATAACAGCTTGGGCTTCAGGGCTTTTAGCCGCCACAATGCCCCTCTTACATAAAGTTAAACAAACACGATTTGAAACCACCTTTTAAGCAAGGAAAGGCTTGTTTAAGATGACTAAAGAAGGTGAAGGTTTAAAGCTGAAAAATAACCACGCAGTTTTAAAAAAGAGGTTCAAATTACTCTCGGCGATTTCAACAGTAAAGCGCAATGGCAACTACGGTGACGCTCAATCTAAATGATAAATGGCAACGAAATAAAAGGGATCTTACGTTTAACCTTTTTTAGAAATAAACTGCGCACATCATCAACAGCCTATAATGTTCCCACTGCAGGGACTCAGGCCTCCTCTCTATAGGAGAGGGATGGGCTATAATCCACCACGCGGGCCCAGTGCGGATTGGTAGATGTCACATATCTTCGAATATTTTTTTTGGTTCTAAGACATGCCGGTTTCCTCACGATGTTTTCCTTCACCGTTTTGAGAACAGTGGTGATGAAATAAATTACACAAAGTAATGTGCCTGAAGGGGTTCGAACCCACGACTCACTGTTCGTAAGTCGGGGCCGCCACCACTGGGCCACCACTGCTCTCCTGCGCACATGGCTAACAGAAAATAGTTTCTACAGCTTACAGCTACTAGTTTCTACAGCCAGCTAGCACGGTGTTTTTCAATTTTTTTTTTAAGAACTATGAGAATTTCAACTATGAAAATCAGAGGCGTCTTGAGTTTGAAGTCGAGACTTACGACTTGACAATCCGACGGTCACACCACTATCATTTACTATAAGATTAGAATTTTAAGTTAACCGTTTTTACAGTCCGTTCAACCGATTGTGAACTCTATTACGTTAACAGCAAGACATAATGCAGCTGCAGTAAACAGTCGGTATTGTAACATTCTTTTTGCTTTTAATGCCATTCTTATGCCTACGGTATAGAAGCGAAAATTGGTTGAACGGACTGTAAAAACGGTTAACTTAAAATTCTAATCTTATAGTAAACTAGCTGATGCCCGCGGCTTCGTCCGCGTGGATACTGTAAAAACAATCCTTGATGCGGATTATATATCATTCTAAAATTTCAGCTCGATCGGTGCAGAACTTTTTGAGTTTTTGAAGCGTACACAAACCAACATAACATTTATATTTATTATATATATATATATATATATATATAGATAAAGATATAGATGGAGTATAGACTATCACTGCTTCAATTACTATAGTTGCTGCCAGTTAAGATGTCAATACCGGTGATTGCCTTTTCCCTAATATCTTCGTACGAACCAAAACAAATGAACCATGTATTGTTTTTCATTAGAAAAAATGTTGAAGATCACGATGGATGACGATTCAAGACATGATCAGGCTTATTTTTAGATTTCAAAGTTAAGCACTTTATTAAATGTAGATGTGTCAATGACCGCTATTGACATCTTCATCATCATTTCAGCCCGGAATCACCCACTGCTGGGCATAGGCATCACCCCTTTCTTCTGACACTCTTCTCTGTTCTGTATTCATCCGTTTCCCGAGCTCCTGACGATATCATCCACTCAACGTGCTTTAGTGCGGCCCTGGTTTCTCATGCCCTACCTAACTGGCAGCAACTATATCATTAACTAGCTGACCCGTGCCCACTTCGTTGGGCATAATTAGTCGAAAGTGTGCTAATTACGTTTCGAAAATTCAATTGCGGGGACGTCCGCTGCGTAAGGAGCCGACCACGCGACTGAGCCGCGCGGGTATCTACCTCTCAGATGTAAAAGGCCACGCCCCCTTTTCCCGAAGCGAGCACGAACGCGAACCGAATCAAACCCGAAACCATCGCGCGCCGTCCGCTGCTTTGGTTTTTTCTCCGATTCACTTTGCAAAACGGACTACCGCGTAAAAGCCTTTTTATTTTTCGGTTTTTTATATAACCTATGACACTCAGCAATAATGTGGCTTTCTATTGGTGAAATAATTTTTAAAATCGGTTCAGTAGATCCCGAGATTACCCCTTACAATTTAACAAACACACAAACTTTACTTCTTTATAATATTAGTATAGAAGTATAGATAACGATGATGATGCGTTAAACACTCACGCGCAGTTCCCGTTGTCAGCCTCGCACTGTAGCCGGTTACCTACAACACCCAGCGGGTTGCAGTTGCAGACATCGCAGCCACGTTGCACGTCAAAGTTGAACGTGTACGGCTTGCAGCGATCGCAGTTCTTTCCTTCTACGTTTTTCGGGCAGATGCAATTTCCTAGAAAGATCAAGTTATTTATTGATTAAGAGTAAATTAAATTAATTAATTATTAAATTCGAATTTCCTTACATTTTTCGCAATTTGTTAAATGAAATAGGATTCGAGACTATAACTAATGTGACTTTACTGAGTAAAGTCTCAGTTCATATAAGTCTCTTGAAAGACTATTTGATGAACAACTCATTCAAGAGACTTATATGAGCAACAGAGCTATACATGGTGCCAAGGGCAAAGAAGGAACATGGGTTCGGTTTTTAGTCAGTAGAAGTCTGACACTCCCCTTCGCTCTGCCCAAGAGCGGGGGGGGGGTCATTTGATGATTTTCCACCCACAAAAAAAAAAAAAAAAAAAGGTGGCTAGCACCATGTCTTTTCCACACTGTAACAAGATTAAAACATGGTAGGCCACACACACAATAACGTTTGTTTGGCTTAGAGACCAGGATAGTACATGTCACTCACCATTATCATCACAAATAGCAGTGGAGGGGCAGTGGCACGGCCTGCAGTTAGGGAACCCATAGTAGCCAGTCCGGCAAGAAGTACAGGAGCGTCCTATCACGTTGGGCTTGCAGGGACACTGGCCTCCGAAGGTGTTGCACTCTAGCTCGGTTGAGCCCATGAAGTCGCATACGCAGGCCAAAGCGCCGCTGTTGTATTCCGCGGTGATCGAGAACATGGCGTCGCGGCAGAATCCTGTGAATGGTAACGTATTTATAGTTATTTTTGTTCTCCAGTTAGAGTAGTATTTGTTTCGACAATAGGGTATTTGACAAAAAAAACCATATAAGTGTAAAATAAAAATATTGTACACATATTTCTTTCATTTTTCACGTTGCCAAAAAATGAAGACGATTCAGTGCTTCGAAAACTCGTGTGACGTCATACTGCAGTACATTTTTTACAGGAAAGAGACGTCACAACCCCTCACTCATGATCTTTGACGCGTTTTATCTTCGTCATTTTTTTATTAATTTGATCTTCGATCAATAATAGTACTAGATTAAGCATCAGGGACAAAACTAAGTCGCTCAAGTGGCCACGTTTGCACACACGTAAACATCTACATTAACATCTTAGAAAAAAGTTCAATATTATTAACAACTTCAGATGATTATAAACCTTAACACTTAAACATAACGTTTAATTATCATTGTAAAGTATATTTATTTAAGCCCTTTCATCGGAGAAAGATTAGAAGCAAAACATTTTAAATGTCACTCCAAAATAAAAAGTCATCAGTACAAAAATATTCATTCTAAAATGAAACTTAAACTCTAAGCAATAAGGTTAAAAGCATTTTGTGTACAATGTCGTGCTTATTCTATTGCGGAACTAGCGTTTCCTGTTCAAGAACATGATACAATAGTTGGTGCGTTGTAGCAAACATAGGCCAAACAATTATAATATTCGCTGATTTAATTATATTTACAGTTTAATTATGTTTAAATATTATGAAAAAGCACATAATGATATTAAATTACCGAAAAAAAGATATTCCTTCCAAAACCTTGGTGTTACGGTGGTTATTTACGCAGTTTTTGAACGCATACTGCGGTATTTTGACGTCTTAATGTTGGCTATGATTGGACCATACTAATTTGAAATAAGACCACAAATACGTTTGTGGTCTTATATTTCGGGCCGTTTTTGAAGCGCTTATCGGGAATCTAGTACATTATTGATCGAAGAATTTGATACACAAAAAACGCGTATTCAATATTTATCGTCATCACTAATCAGAATCATATTTTGTTTAGTCTGGAAACATCCCTATTCAAAAGTGCCTGTAACTAGCCTACTTGAAATAAATGCTTAGATTTCGACTGACCTGTCTCATTGGATCGTATATGGAAGTGGTTGTTTGCGCACTTCTCGATGAATTCCCTCGTGTAGTCAATGACGTTGGCCTCGGTGAGCGCCGAGTCCACGAAGTCGGGTGCAGCGATGACCAGCACATAGTCTATCCACACACCCTTGCTGTTATTGCCCTGGAATGTCGAAGCTAAGGTTAGTCGCTGTTGATAACATTTGTACATGAGGGACAGTGCTGTGTGCTGTGTATCTACTTACCAGGAAGGTGATAGTAAAGTTGTCAGCGACGGACAAGTGGCTGGTTCCGTCAGCTAGCTTGAGCAGCGAGCGGCAGCCAGTGCTGGAGGGACAGTGCTGCACTTGCATGCTGGTATCGAACTGTTGCGTGTCTGTCTTAATCACTGCGTCGAGACTACTTTCTGTAAGGTAAGTGAGGTTTATTTAGTTTATTATTGTGTGTCTTTAAACTGTAGTCAATAAGCGAGTCTTTAAGCGATAGACAGACACAGCATGCAAATGCGTATAGTTTAATATTAAATCTATACGCATTTGCATGCTGTGTCTGTCTATCGCTCCATATTGTACACTATGCTTGTATCACATTGTTTGTATTACTAGGATAAAGTTTTTTTTTTTTTTTTTTAGCCTCTATTGTCCCACTGCTGGGCAAAAGCGTCGTCGCCGAGGGAGGCCTAGAAAACGCTGGCGTGACGACCTAGAAGCGTTTTTGCCCAATTGGACGGAGAAAACCGCACAGAGGGATGAGTGGAAGGCTATGGGGGAGGCTTTTGCCCAGCAGGATAAAGATAATAAATAATAATAATAAATAATAAATTTATTTCTTCTTTAAAATTAGATACATGTAGAACAGTTTTAAATGCAGTTAGAATTAAGTACAATACATAATATGTACAACTGTGCCCGAGCTAGGCTGAGCCTGTATTTCAGGTCACAGTTCTCTTCCCAGTATTTTGAGCGGTATTAACAATAGTTGGACATTACATTTAATCGTGAAAGAGAGAAACAATAAAGAGTGTAACAATTGTAGTTCGGTCAATAAATAAAAATACTATTTAAACGCTAATGTAACCCTGCATGCTTCTTCGTCTTGGCTGATCGTTGAGAAATCCCTGGTACAGATTTTGAAAGATTTATTTTGGATTTATAAATTGGACGAAAGATCACTTAGAAGCAAACACCTCGTTACTATAATACAAGTACACATTTATGTATTGTGTAAAAATTAACTGCATTGATTTTATTGATCTATTCCTTTGGAATCCATTTCAGCTATGGCTAAATAAATTAGATCTTGAGCAGAAAGTATTCAGGCTAGCTGTCATAGCTGTTTATTTTTTTTATAGCGAAGGCAAAAGTGCGATAGTTATTGTGATACTTGGTTCACAGATACTCTAGCTAGACTATCTGTGAACCAAGGTATCATTTAAATTAGTTCGGTAGTTTTGGCGTGAAAGCGCGACAGACAGACAGAGGTACTTTCGCGTTTATAATTAATAAATAAAATGATATTATATAATATATTATAATTATTAATTAATACGTTTTTTTTGCTGTGCCCGACAGGGTCCATATGATCTAATTTTAAGTTTTACCACCTAAGTACTACATGTGGAATGCAATAAAGTATTGAGTATTGAGTATAAGTAAGTTTTACTCTGATTTACCCTTTTCTTTTTTAAAAAACCTTGCCCCACACTAGGAATTTCTGCTGTATTGTGGGTGCGTTCACAAACATTTAAACTCACATACACAAATACCCGGGCCGGAACAACTATCTGTAGGCCATACAAATATTTGTTCCGTGCGGTGATCGAACCCGCGACACCTAGTGCAGCAGTCCAATCGCTCAGCCACTGCGCCAACCGTGCCGTAAAGTTAACAGTAAATTTTATTACCGATTACCTTACATTACCAAACCAACAAGCACACATACCTGGATGAACGGGCTGATAGTAATGCACCATGAACATATAGTCTCCGGGAGCCGGCATCTTGGACTCGATCCTCAGCGGCTCCACAGCATCCGTCAGGTACACCACCACGGTCGAGTTGTCAAGAGTTGGAGGTCGAATGTCGCGGTCGCCACCGGTGCCAGATTCTACTTCCACCTGGTAAGGTAACCGTAAGCACAGATATTATAATACTTCGTACAGATACCCAATCCCATAGAAAGAAATGACACCTCCCTAAGTCATCTTATTGCTCGTTTTATATTCTTTCCTCCATTATTTCAACAGATGGCAGCACCAGCGTCGCACTAATTACCACAGACTGGAGTTTTACAACGCCATCTAGGAGTTCACGTTTCGTGTTATGTAGTTCCGGAACTTTCGGGTTCAGTAAAATGAGAAAAATATGTAATTATTTCGCTTAGAAATGTTAAAAGATGTGTTATATTTATATAAACAGTAATACATATGATTTTTAATGGTTAAATTTAATTAAAATTATACAACAGTTACGATTATTGTATGTGGCAAATTGAGTAAAACGCCATCTATTGCAAATAGCTCTAGAGAAAATGATTTACAGATGGCTTACTTTTGACAACTTTATCAATCTATGGGTACGAATTGAAGTAAAAGTCCTCCTTTAACCTTTTTTGTTGAAATAACGTGATAAATGAGTGTAAATAGATAAATAAGCGTTAAACATGGAACTTTTGATTTTTGCAAATCTTATTTCGGCCGAAATCTACCGTATAACGCATTTAAGCGATTGTTAATTTCATTACTGCTACCTATGCTGCCATCTATTGTGTTTTTTTCAAGATTAATTATAATTTGTTCGAGTTGTGACCCCATGCCGTAAGTGTTTCAAAACTTATAAAAGTTACAATGGGCTTGTGTACCTACACTATAGTTACTGACAGTTAAGATGTCAATAGCGGTCAGTGCCATTTCCCTAATATCTCTTCGTACGAACCAAAACAAATTAACCATGTTTCGTTTTTCATTAGAAAAAATATTAAAGATCACGATAGATGACGGTTCAAGACATGAACCTTTTTTTTTAACTTTATGTTCTTTATATTTTCTATGAATGGATTTCAAAGTTAAGAACTTTATAAATGTAGGCACCCACCTAAATTTATTTATAGTGACCGCTATTGGCATCTTAAGAGCGTAGACGGGCTGCGCGGGAATTGAAAAATAGGTATTTGAAGAAACTATTGCCGTCGCGCTGCGCTCTAGCAACCGGGCGGTATCAATATGTGAGTGCGATAGAGACAACTGCAGCTCAGAACGATTTTACCTATAAAAAACCTTGACCGATCGACGTTTCGTATTCTCCTGTTTTCTCCTCGAAACCTAAGCCAATTAAATTATATTTGGTATCAAAATTTAAAGGAAGAATAGATCTATGCCCCTATTACTTGTTTTTATTTTAAAAACTTTTCAATTTTCTTTGGTAGTCATCTGATTACGTAGGTAAAAACCTGGGTATTTTTTAGGTTTTTGGTAAGTCATATTTATTATTGTAATACATTTTTTGAAAAAAAAAAATGACAGGGTCATGCCTTCAATAGACCTGGATTTTTATAAATAAAAACGATTACTCTAGAGGCATTATCCAGGAAGAGAATAGGGGAATACATTTGTATGGAAAAATGCAGCCCGTCTACGCTCTTAACTGACAGCAACTATAAAATAAATCGCACACGGTGACACTATAGAACGGCGCTGCTGTATGGGGCGTGTCTGTCAACTTAATAACTCCCGTGTTGTGTGAATACAACACTGACGACCGTGATTTATCATCATCATCACCAGTCTATAATGTTCCCATTGCAGGGAATCAGGCCTCTTCTCTAGGAGAGGGATGTGCTATAATCTACCACGCGGGCCCAGTGCGGGTTGGTGGACGTCACAAGTCTTCAATTTTTTTGTACTAAGACATGCCGGTTTCCTCACGATGTATTCCTTCACCGTTTTGAGAGCAGTAGTGATGAAATAAATTAGGTATATAAAGTAATGCGCCTGCCTGAGTTCAAACCCACGACGCACTTTTCGTAAGGAGGGGCCGCCACCACGGCTATTCATCATCATCATTTTAGCCAAAAGACGTCCACTGCTGGACATAGGCCTCCCCTAAGTGTCGCCACATTGACAGGTCCCGTGCGTCACGCATCCAGCGGATCCGCGCAACCTTCACCAGGTCATCGGTCCACCTAGTGGGAGGCCTTCCAAAGCAACGGTATCCAGTTCGCGGTTGCCACTCCAGAACTTATCAGCCCCATCGGGCATGCCCATTGCCACTTAAGTCTGCTAATAATTTAAATTAAATATTTATTAATTACCTTCTTAGAATCCACAGCGGCGCTGAAGACAGCTGGTGAACATTTGCCGTTGCGTCTCAAGCAGTATGGCCGCGGGGTGATGTAGTCCAGGTGCCACTCTGAATCCGGAATCGCTACTATTGACTTGATACCAACTAGCGTGTCGCGGTCGCCCTGTGATAAATGCAACCGGTTAATAATCATCAATAAATCTGGCCACGTATCAGTCAAGTTCCAGATAATTATTCAGTAGAATATCGATTACATCGATATCCGATTATCCGGGCTCTAATTACCTTTTTTATACTATTGTATAATTTGTTTGATTTTACATAGAAAACAATTATCCAGATTCTCAATTATACGGAATACCCATGGTTTTAATTGATCCGGATAATCGGGATTCTACTGTATCTGTCGTAGGTGTAATAACAAGAAAAGAAACTCACCATCAAATAAATGATATTATTCGCATCGTGTATATTAAACACTTGTATCTTCGACAGGTCATCGACGACCGCTTGCCGGCACGCCGCTGTGTACGGGCAGTCGTTAAGGTTCACAATCGCATCCGTTTCCGGTTGATCCCCGGACTGGAACCTCACGGTAATCGGGCCTCGTTTGACGAAGGAATAGCTGGAGTTGTACGCCTCAATTTCGTTGGAGCTTTCGACAGTTCTGTTGATCGGAGTGACGTATTCGATGATGATGATGTAGGCTCCCGGAGGGTCGATCTTCATGTTGTACTGGATCTCGTCGTCCGTCAAAATTGGGATGGAGTCCGCTGATGCTTGTAGTTCGTTTAGTTGCTGTGGAAATGTGAGAAATACAAGAATATGACACGCAGACTCATGGGTAGCATTTATTGAAATTTATTCCATTTAGAGACCGTTGTGAACTGTAAAGGGTTGGGTCTGTTAGACAAAAAGTTGAAACTAGTTTTCTATATGGGTGGACCCATATAGATAACTAGCTTCAATTTTTTGTCTCAACAATTCAGCAGTTTACGCTACGTTCATTTCAATTCATTGTACTTAGTTTAGTTCGCTTTGCACTTTTAAGAAAGCCAGGCGTTCTCGTTCTCGTTACATCCAACAAGGGCTGCGTCACTTATTTCATTTCCACACCATCAGTCCATTAAGCTCATGTAACTTTTAATACCTTTCGGAAAATAGAAAATAGCTGTGTTTCAGTACCTTACTTTCTTTCATTCAATTCAAACATCATCTAAAAGTAATAGGTATATGGTCCAGCAAGGGATCGTACAAAAGAAACTCACCTCAACGTCATCAATGTACCCGCTAACAGAGGTGCTAAGGCCGCTGACATCGGCCGTGGGTCTGCCAAACAGGCTGGGGTATGCGAAGTGTCGGCAAAGCTTCTTATCGCCGATCACGCACGGCTTGTCCACCAGCTTGGTGAGAACTGTGGCCTCGTAGTACGCTTCCGGTATGAGTACGAAATAGTCCTGGGAAATAGAAATAAGTTTAAATATTATCATATTTATTGCGATAAACAAACGATGAATACGAATCAGACCAACTGGTACGTATTAGACCGCCTTTTTTTTGGGGAGTAGGAAATCATCAAATAACTCCTCCCGCTCTGGGCAGAGCGGTAGGGAGTGTCAGACTTCTGCTTACTAAAAACCACCCATGCTCCTTCTTAGCCCTTGTGCCGAGGCCGCGGTATCTCTTTCGAGCAACCCGCAGCCTCCACGGACTATTATTCTATTATGAACCTGCTAAAGTGGTCATTTTCGACCCCTGGTGTAGACGCCAAACTCGGAGACATAATTGGGTAGTTTTTTTATTAAATGGTCAGCAGTAAAATTATTAAAAAAAAGGTTTTGACCTCAATCTCGTCCTGAGGACAGAGATAAGGTTCGACGATGGAACGAGCTAATCTAAAATAAGCCTATTAACTCGCGACTTGAATAGATCATGATCTCGGGAACATCGGCGCAGGCTGGGAATTGGGTACTTGAGAAAAAAAAACTAATCAGTCCGTCAGATAGATTTCCAAAAAATATTGGACACATTTTTTTTTACCGAAACAAAAAATTAAGTACCCCCACTAGAAACTTCTAAAGCATGTAGCTACTCCATTTAATTTTCTTGATCGATTTTATTACTTTTTCACACATCGTGTTATTTCCGTTAGTTCTTTGAAATAACATAACATTTTCGTGAATTTTTAACAGTAGTCAAATAGCGAATTCCACTCCTTGGCATTAGAACTAAAAACGAATTCAATTAAAAGTTCAATAAAACGTATAGAAAGCTAGTAACTCACAATCATGACTTCCCTGTTGGTCTTGATGGTAACCATCCAGTTGCCAGGGTTCATAACGAAGGGCGACGGCGCGACTCCTTTCTCTCCCGCTACTGTCACTAGTTGAGGCTGATTCGTCGGCCGGAGAGCCACGTTGAACCTAGAACATTAGAAATTATGAATCTTGACTGCCAGTACCATTGACTTATATATTACTGCGTAAGGACTGGGCAGACCGCATGATAAAATGACGCCTCGAATTTGGTCCCAAATAGGTCTTGACTAAACCGAAGTTTAAAAGAAAATGAATATTAAAAATTTAACATTTTTTTTATTAACATTTTAATGAAAGCTTTATTTAATTTCTTTATACCTCGATAATACCACGCCACGCCGCTCATACAAGGTTACGTTTACGAGCAGCCTGATTAGTTCTTATAGATGACGTTAGTGTTTCTCTGTATGGGGAACGCATCGAGCAAAATGTTCGGACGACCGTATCTTTAGTTTTTATATCAATGGCCAGTACACATATTTTCCACTAACGGGAAAATATAATGATAGAAAAAAACGGTTTATTTAACGAGTAACCCTTTTTTGGGATGTGGGAAATCATCAAATGACTCCTCCCGTTCTGGGCAGAGCGGAAGGGAGTGTCAGACTTCTACTGACTAAAAACCACCCATGTTCCTTCTTAATCGGTATCTCTTTTAAACAACCCGCAGCTCCGACGGGTAACAAGTAACCCTTAACTACTAGCGTTTGGAGGCTCCTTTTAAGGTGGATGCTCCAGGGTAGCACGCGAAATTCCAATGTGCTTGTGTTTTTTGCATTTAAGGTGGATGTTCCAGGGTAGCCCGCGAAATTCAAATTTTCTTACGTTTTTAGCGATTTTGTTTTGACTTTTAAAGTCATTCTTGAAAGTTACATGAACTTGGAGGGTTGTGATAATGATTTTTATGATCATAATTCTGTAACTGCATACCCCTTACACCCGCGAATCATATTTTCACTAACATACAACCTAGCACTGGCCTGCAAATCGCTAAAAACGTAAGAAAATTTGAATTTCGCGGGCTACCGTGAACATCAACCTTAACCGGTCAGTGTCAGGTTGTATGTTAAAGAAAATAGGATTCGCGACCGTAACAAATGTGAATTTACTGAGTAATAATGATTAACATTACCAATACAACCCTCTCAGTTCATTTAACTTGCTTGAATGCATTTTTCATCAAATAGTCACTCAATGGTATTAAATCAACTCAAGAGGATTGTATTCATGATTTTAATTAATAATGATATCTCTATAAATACATATGCATTACGTGTGCAAATCATATTTTCCGCTGCAATGTTGCTGACATCTCTTTGAGGCGCGATTGGAACACGAACGCGTCGACATGGCCTGTCATCATCATAGGACGGAAGCACGGTCGGTGAACTACGCCTTTTTGAAGTGAAAACTTCTTTAGCGGCGCTGAGCACTTTTTTTGTATGGGTAAAAACTTTCAAACTCGCGTCAGGGTCACGTGATGCTGATCGAAAAAGCGTAAGATTTTTCGATCAGCATCACGTGACCCTGACGCGAGTTTGAAAGTTAATATTGAAGTTTTCACTTCTGCCGGCACTCCCGGAGTGCTACCTTTTTTTTTTGTTCTTGAGAAGTCATCAAATGACTCCCCCTGCTCTGTGCAGAGCGGTAGGGAGTGTCAGACTTCTTCTGACTAAAAACCACCCTTGTTCCTTTTTAGCCCTTGTGCCGAGGCCGCGGTATCTCATTCGAACTTCGATCAATAATGTACTAGATTCCCGATAAGCGCTTCAAAAACGGCCCGAAACTTAAGACCACAAAAGTATTTATGGTCTTATTTCAAATTAGTATGGTCCAATCATAGCCAACATTAAGACGTCAAAATAGCGCAGTATGCGTTCAAAAACTGTGTAAATAACCACCGTAACACCAAGGTTTTGGAAGGAATATCTTTTTTTCGGTAATTTAATATCATTATGTGCTTTTTCATAATATTTAAACATAATTAAACTGTAAATATAATTAAATCAGCGAATATTATAATTGTTTGGCCAATGTTTGCTACAACGCACCAACTATTGTATCATGTTCTTGAGCAGGGAACGCTAGTTCCGCAATAGAATAAGCACGACATTGTACACAAAATGATTTTAACCGTATTGCTTAGAATTTAAGTTTCATTTTAGAATGAATATTTTTTGTACTGATGACTTTTTATTTTGGAGCGACATTTAAAATGTTTTGCTTCTAATCTTGCTCCGATGAAAGGGCTTAAATAAATATACTTTACAATGATAATTAAACGTTATGTTTAAGTGTTAAGGTTTATAATCATCTGAAGTTGTTAATAATATTGAACTTTTTTCTAAGATGTTATGTAGATGTTTATGTGTGTGCAAACGTGGCCACTTGAGCGACTTAGTTTTGTTCCTGATGCTTAATCTAGTACTATTATTGATCGAAGCATTCGAACAACCCGCGGTCCCGACGGGGGTGAGCGACCCATTACTCTCTCAAGAAGAACCAGGACTTACCTCTGCTGTATATCGACGACGGAGTCCGGTGTGATGATGATGCTGGCGATGACCGGGTCTTGCAGAGGGTTCGCGTATTTCAGCACCATGCGGTACAGAGACGACTTGGGTATCAACACTCTGTTCGTCACCTCGTTCTATAATAATAATAATAAAAGCCTTTATTCTATGACCAAAATACAGTACATTTTAAGTTTACAAAAATATATAGTTCCTATTTTATAATATAATAAATAAAAAACTAATTAGTAAAATAGCTAAATAATAAATAAAAACTTCAAAAACAGATTTTTCTTCTTATGTTTATTTTGCACTTTTTTGTGTTTTTTTTTTTGAAGTCGGTTTTATTTTTTGGTAAAAAGTTTTAATTTTTCACGTTTTAGTGGGTCACATGTTCATGGGTCATAATGTGGACAATTACCTAGTTTTTTTTTGAGTTTTATGATTTTTCAAAAACCGCTTCAATTTTTTCATCCAATTTCGATAAAAAAATTATGGGACCATTTGGGAAGTATACCCTTTCCAACCAAACAAGAATTTTTCAAAAAAAAAATACATACGAATTGAGAACCTCCTTTTTTTAGAAGTCGGTTAAAAATAACTTAATTCTATTGTAACAATAATGTTATAATTTTCAGCGATCAGTTTGTTGGTCAGGTTGTCCTTCAACAAAGGCCTCCGCTAGTTTCTTCCACTCATCTGTGCTCCACCTCGTTCAAGGACAGAAATAATGAATATGTGTGAGTTGGATCCTGTTAAGATTAGGCTCATATGCTCGATGTTTAGGTAACATCACGCTTGTAATCCCCCAAGGTTTAAGCAGAGGTGTACCTAATAGTACACCCATATTTTGCCACTTATGTTTAAACCCCATGTATTATCATCGGCACGATTCTTGAGCGCTGACGCAAAAGTGAGTTATTGGGTCCCTTTGGTGGTATGAAGTGAGACGCGGGGCGGGGAAAGTGCAGTGATTGGCCCGTAGCGCATCGCGTCATAGCCGTCACTCGGGATTTGTTCTTTACTCCTGCTGCACTTACCTCACGACCAATCTATACTAATATTATAAAGCTGAAGAGTTTGTTTGTTTGTTTGTTTTGAACGCGGTAAACACAGAAACTGCTGGTTGGAATTGAAAAATTCTTTTTGTGTTGGATAGTCCATTTATCGAGGAAGGCTATAGGCTATATAACATCACGCTACGGCTAATAGGAGCGGAGCATAAATGAAAAATGTTACAAAAACGGGAAAAGGTGTTTCCTTTTTGAGAGCTTCCGCTGCGTGCGCTGCGAAAACGGTTTAAGTTACGCTAATATCATGTATGAAGGAATTGTTCCTCTTTAAAAGTTCTAAAAAAATAGTCCGCGACAGCATATATCTATCTATTAAGATTGACTCACTGTAACCTTTTTTACAGTTAAACTGATAGGTTAAAAATAATTATTTTTTGCGAAGCTTATTTAACCCATATGGTATTAATCTATATCTAAATAAATGTGTTTGTTAGAACGGAAATTTAATATAGAATATTTGTGCCCTTTATACAGTTTAAACAAATATCTTAGAAGATATCGCAATGTAAAAATATCCGCGCGGCAAAATATTTCGCGCGTCGCAATGTAGGTAAGGGGGATTCTGGCTGGCCTCCGGGAAATTCAAATTCAAAATATTTACTGCATCATAATGTTTACAAGTATAGAGTGATAAAGTATATTTAACAGTAAGAGATACCTATAGTAATTCACACTTTAATATAATCTAAGCTAATCTAAACCACCTGAACTATTATAATAAAGAGGAAAGATAAGATTTTTTGTTTGTTACGATTTAGCTTAATTTATGTCGGATAGTTGATATCGAGAAAGGTTATAAGTTATATTTATGTGACGCAGACGAAGTTGCGTGGGTCAGCTAGTAAATAATAAACGGGTGTGCGTTTTATTTGTCATAAGTGTACGATGCGCATAGCGATCCCCACTCTTCCGCCGAGCGCTCAAGAACCGTGCCGGTAATTATAATAGGGGGTGAGCCTATTGCCATCAACCGGGCACGAAAACAGACTCGGTGGCAGTTACTGATAAATTTGTGATGGGAAAACCCAATAACACTTTGGGAATCGAACCCCGGACCTCATGCTCAGCTGTCGTGCTAGCCACTACACCAACGAGACAGTGCTTCTCACATAACCAAATTGGTGTTTTGTCCACTATGATCTTAAATATCTGGTGTTTATTAAATGCTTTTTCGATATAAAACGTCAATATCTTACGTATTGATTTGTTTGATCTATTTTATTACTTTAAAAATTCAAAATTATAACGCAAGTGATTTTGATTATGATATTATTTTAGTCGATTGTAGCCTTTAAATGCAATCTGAAACAAAGGGGCTATTATACTTTAGCCGTTATGTTAAAGCCTTTTTTTTTTGAAGCTGGGATTTCATCAAATGACTCTTCTCGCTCTGCGCAGAGCAGTAGGGATTGTCAGACTTCTACTGACTAAAAACCACCAATGTTCCTTCTTAGCCCTTTGTGTGGAAGCCGCGGTATCTCTTTCGAACAACCCGCAGCCCCGTCAGGGGGATGTTAAAGTCTTTATTATACAATTGCGAAAACGAGACGGCTCTACGAACCGTATAACTCCGTCCTTATCTATCAGTAGAACAATAACGGCGAAAACGCGTCAACAAAAAACATTGTAACACTCCCCTCATCATCATCAGTCTATAATGTTCCCACTGCAGGGACTCAGGCCTCCTCTCTAGAAGAGGGATGGGCTATGATCCACCACGCGAGCCCAGTGCGGATTTGTAGATGTCACATGTCTTCGAATTTTTAACCGACTTCTAAAAAAAGAAGGAGGTTCTCAATTCGGATGTTTTTTTTTATGTTTGTTCGGGCATAACTCCGTCGCTTGCTAACCGATTTGAAAAATTCTTTTTTTGTTGGAAAGGGTATACTTCCCAAATGGTCCCTTAACTTTTTTATCGAAATCGGACAAGCGGTTTTTGAAAAATTAACAAAACTCAAAAAAAAGCTACATTGTCCACATTATGACCCATGAACATGTGAACTTACATGTAAACCACTAAAAAGTGAAAAATAAAAACAAAAAAGTTCACTTTTTTGTGTTTTTTTTTTAAGTCAGTTTTGTTTTTTGTTAAAAAGTTTTTTGTCTCATACAAAACTTGTTTAGTTCTAAGACATACCGGTTTCCTCACGATGTTTTCCTTCACCGTTTTGAGAGAAGTGGTAATGACATAAAAAAACACAAAGTTTTGTGTGTTGTGCTTGACGGGTTTTGGGACCCACGACTTACTGTTTCTAAGTTGTGGCCGCCACCACTGCTGAAACACTCACCTGCAGCGTAGAAAACACGACATATCCTTTCCAAGAGTAACCGGGGAACACTTCATCAGAGTTCCTGTACCTCACAGGACCAGACTGGGTGTAGCCTTCCTCAACCTCGTATTTGAACTGGTGCAGGGTAGGGAAGTAGTGCGCGCGGATGGGACGGTCGCAGCGCCGGCCTTCGACGCGAGAATGACAGCGGCACTGGCCCGTGTCCTTGTCGCAGTTGTTGTCGATTGAGCCTCCGATGTCGCAGTCGCATTCTTGAAAGATTATTCGTTATACGTTACTAGCTGTAGCTTTCGCCCGCGGCTTTGAAAATGGCGATTTTGCATACAAACTTGTATCCCCTATAATTCTCCTCCTTGGACGTTGAATTTTGAAAAATTCTTCATAAGTGGATGCCTACGTCCTAAGAGGAGTAACACCGGTCAGTGTCAGGTTGTATGTTAAAGAAAATAGGATTCGCGACCGTAACATAATGTTTATTTACTGAGTAATAATGATTAAAATCACCAATACAACCCTCTCAGTTCATTAAACTTCCTTAAATGTCGTTTTCATCAAATAGTCACATAAGGAATTAAATCAATTCAAGAGGATTGTATTCACGAGATATATCTTTATAAATACCTACACAACCATTACGTGTGCGAACCAATTTTAATCAAAATAAAACCTGACACTGACCTGCAAACTGCAAAAAACGTTAGAAAATTTGAATTTCGGGGACTACCTTAGCGCATCTACCTTAAACAAAAAGTAGCTACAGTACTCACCAGTACATCCGAACACATTGTTAGTATCGAGCTTATAGAAGCCGTCCTGGCACTGGGCGCACTGCCGGTCTCCCACGTTCATCTTACAGGTGCATTGTCCGGAACGAGTGTTGCAGGCACCCAGACCGCCCAGGGTACCAGCCAAGTGGCAGTCGCAGTCTGTTGGAACAAATGTTGTATTAGACAAAGAACATACACTATTAGCACCAAGATACTACGGCATAGAGTACATGACTTATATTTTTTTTCTAGTGATTTGTGAACAGTTTATAATTAGCAGTCGCTCCATGTAAAATAATGGTATTCAGACAGCTGAATACAAGCTGAATATTCGGCTAGACTGGAAGCCGACTCCAATATATTTCGTTCGTTTGAATGAACACAGTATTAACTCAAAATTTACGATTATTAACCTAAAAATACAGTTTTACTAAAAAACATGATTGTGATGCGATGTGTGTGTGTGGTTTTCGTAGTTCGTGGTTATTTATAGAAATGGAAATATATGGATTTGAAAACTTAAAATCGCTCTCCTGAAAAATAGACTATTTTGAGTTAATACCCTGTTCATCTGGACCAACGATTTGGGAAAAGGCTAGGAAGATGATGATTAAGCACACTTATATAGTAGGGGTTTTTGATACTGATATTGTTAGCCTGCATCATCCCACAGGTGGGCAAAGGCCTCTCTCCGTGACTTCCAGTTGTTTTGATCCTACACAAATGTGGCCAACTGGTCGCTCTTGCCTAGAGGTTTCTGATAGGACATAATAAATAAATAAATAATTTAATAATAAATTACAAAAGAAAACAGTATATACCTTGACATCCAAATGGATTATACTCCTGAAGGTTCCAGAACAGAGGCTTGCAGTCGTTACAGATGCGTCCCTGGACTCGGTCCTTGCACTGACAGAGTTCACCAGCCGGCACCGAACCGCAACCTGTATGAAAAGAGAGAGTATGGTCAACCTTATACGATATTATTTCAGAAGTTGTACACTCGGGGGTTTTTTTGGCAAAAAAAGAAACTTTTACCAAAGATTCAGCATTTAATGGCTATGCCTAAATATTTTACGTGGTTGGATTTTGTTTTTCGAAGTAAATCGGTGTTAAGATTCGGATTACTTCGAATTATGCTCGGCTCCTAAGAGTAGCATGGTGTTTAGCCAATAACCTTCCTCAAGAATAGGGGATCGGACAAAAAAAAACTAATTAGTCCGTCAGATAGATTTCCAAAAATTATTGGACACGTATTTTTTCATTTTTCACGTAAACTTAAAATGAAGACGATACAGTGCTTCGAAAACTCGTGTGACGTCATATGATAGTGCATTTTGACGACACAAGTGACGTTTCAAGCCCCACTCCAAGATCTTTGACGCGTTTTATCTTCGTAATTTTTTATTGATTTGATAAAACAAAAAACACGTATTCAATATTTTTCGATAATCTAACTTACGGACTAAACAGAATCATATTATTTTGACCCAGTCCGATCCCCTATTGGACCAAATGCAAAAAAATCTATTGCATTTGTTACACTTGGTGCCGTCGAAGGCTTAGAGTAGTATACACTTTAGACACTTTTTTTTGTTGTCAGGGAGAAACCTTCAAAAGGCCGGTCTTTGTGGAGAAGACCGGAGAGTGGAGGATTTTAACCACACTCAAACCACTCCGATGGTCACATCTTAGACATGAGAGGAGGTATTTAAATCGCATTCATATTAGGACTTTAGCAGCACGACAGTCGAGCGACTATAAACAAATACTAACGGGCTGTTACGGCTGATCGTATAAAATGTGAAGGAATATACACCTAAACCCCTAGATAGAAGCCAGATTATTCTTCAACAGACGTCACTTACCAGCAAAACTGGCGATAACTCCTCTCGGGTCGCAGTTACATTCCTCGCAAGCTGGATAGTTGTAATACTGTTCCTTGCACTTGTCGCACTTGGTGCCGTCGAAGTTTGGCTTGCAGTGGCACTGGCCACTGTCATCGCACGTCGAGCCGATGGAGCCGGATACGTCGCAGTTGCAAGCTGTAGGTGTTCAAACAACAAAATTAATAGAAAAAAATACGGCAGAGATGAAATCCGAAGACGTACAAAGGTTACCGCATATAACAAATACGGAACTCAAATGGGTTGGGCAAGGCGCAGTGATAGCAGGGGACTAATGCTGTCACCGAATGGCGTCCAAGAACGGGGAAAAAATGTAGGTCGCTCGGCGGTGAGGTGGGCAGACGATACAGTTGCTGTCGAGGAAAAACGATGATGATGGCAAAGGTGGATCTATTAGAGGTGACGCTTGTTTCGCTTTTCAGTGTATCCACCCACATATCGCACTGATCTTATACTCCATTGATGTCCTCGCTCAAATCGCGTCGCAGTATATCATGAAAAGTTCTAAAAAAAATATCATTTGTTTTCTCGGCATTCACCGTAGCAAATCACTGATGCCTGTGCATGTACCGATTACGTTTACGGAGAGTGCTACCCCTCTACTTATATTCTTCGTTATATTCCACAACACTTTTATTTAGCAATGTACGGAAAACATCTTTCGTCTAATTTTCTACCGTTTTGACAAAATATTGGTATACCTTCAGGATTTCCTATACTGTATTCAAATTAAAAACGTAGTGACACTTACACAAACACTCCGGGTATTTATAATAGCCTGGTGAGCACTGGTCGCACTGTTTGCCTCCGAAGTTGGAGAGGCAGTTGCACTTGCCGTCAGCTGAGCAGCTGGTCGAGGTGGACCCGGTGGAGTCGCAGTTGCAGGGCACGCAGAGACGCTCCCGACCACGGACTTCCATGTAGAATCTGTAGAAGGCGGTCAATTATGTATCTAACTTGTTGCGTCGCATCAAAATCTCTATTCTACTAAGAATAGACAAAGATTTTTCCATACAATTTGACATTAAGCCTTGCTACAATCTGTCATTTTGTCGATTCTTCCGTCGACAAAACCCGTTTCTTCGGTGGTCATGCTAAGCCGGTTGCTCTAAAGTGTAATAAACTAAAAGAAATACAAACATATAGAGGGTAGAAAGGGCATCGATCCATGTATTTATATTCCGAACTAAATATCTGCTGTTTCGTACAAAAGTGTGAAACGTTTGCTCAATAGTCAGCTGTTTGCTGTCTAAACGAAGGCAGCAATTAAAGCATTTATGAAATGGATGAGTAGCATCCATTGTGGAGGTCGTAGCTTAATAATAACTGCCACTGGGGTCGATCTTTAGGTTAAGCGGCGCTTGCCTAGGTTGGTCTGTGGATGGGTGACCGCCCATTTCATACCGAGTTTTCTCCGTGCCTCGGAAAGCACGTTAAGCAGTTGGTCCCGGCTGCCATATATAGATCTTTGGCAGTCGTTTCAGATAGTCAGTGACCTGTAAGTCTGACAACCAGTCTTACCAAAGGGCATCATAATTATTACCCAGTATTAACTGTTGTGGAGGTAAGACAGGCAGTCGCTCTATATAAAATACTAATATTCAGCTGCATCCAGTTAGAGTGGAAGCCGACCCTAACATAGTTCGGAAAAGGCTAGGCAGATGAAGATGTAACTACTCACCCATTCAAGCATTGATCACAGCGAGCTCCTCCAAAGCCGGTTTTGCAGATACACGCACCAGAGACGTCATCACAGATACTGGGCTCTGTCCCACTCACGTCACAGTTGCAGTCTGAGAAACATAATATTAGTTTATAATTGTAAAAGATGTAAAACATATTACACTGTTACAGAGTACAGTCAGCATCAGAAGTATATTAACATTACTCAATGTTTCGAAGCTGTTTTTTTAATAAAAACTTGTTAGATATTACTCGTTATTAAATGTTATTGGAGTATAAGGACTATTTTAACGAATAATCTTCTGAAACATTAAAAATAATAGCTAGAGTCCTGTACATAAAAGAATTAAAATTCCGAAATGTTTAGCTACTTCTGATGCCGACTGTACTTATATAGATGACAAGTCAATAGAACCAATCTATAATAGATTAATCGACTTCGGGCGTATTGTAAGACATTTGCTCGCCATGTTATGGCAGGATATGCTGAAACAAATTTACTGTAACATCTTATAAACCACAAACTAGCAAAAAAAAATTATTTGATTTGATAAGATTTTTGCGAATGCTCTAGCTCTGAACAGAGGGGTAAAATCTAATGATTTATTGTAAAGTCTTAATAAACTATGGGAAGTAATTAATTGCTTTAGCAATTATAAAATTTGGTGAGCCAAAAAAAAAACCCAGAAAAACCCGAAATCCGAAACCCGATATCGTGTTTTTATCCTTTTTTTGTATTTTGTGTGTGCATAAATAAATAAATAAATAAAAATTGCATTAAAATAATTTGGTCGGCATACAAAGATTTTGTTAGCAATTAAAAAAATCAGGCAGCAATCCTTGTTCGGCAAATAATTTTGATAATGGTCAAAAATTAAATCATAAATAGGCAGCTTATAATAGCAATGAGTTTGCATAACAAACATTCAGTCCGCAAAATAACTACTTGGTCAAGCAAGATTTCATGATCGATCAGCAGAGAAAACATTCTATAAGCAGTTTGTTTGATCGGTATGCAATTACGCATAATATTTAAAACATGGTAAGCAAAATAACGATTGGATTCGAAAATCGGCAATGTACGTTAAAAGTGGGCGGTTAGGTTAGGTTAGAACTGTGACCAACTACGCGTGAGCCAAGCGAGCGTAGCGGGCGGTGTCGCGGCAGCGGCCGGCCAGTGCTACATCGGAATTGGTCGCAATATTACAGCATTCCGGTAGTTATATGCTGCTCAAAATGTGTTTTATTGCTTACCCTCTGAGTGCTTACCAAAATTGTATTAAACAGGAGCAGCTGATTGCAGCTTATATAATTAATATGCTGTACAAAAATAATTACAGCCATCCAGAATGACATAAATTGCTGATTGATTTTGAAATGTTTGCTGGCCATCAGTTGACCAATTAGCTATTTCTGCTGGCAGACTATATTTTTCTACTGACCAAAATACGAATACTATGCTGACCAGTTAAATAACACCCTTAAACTATTTACTTTAGGTATTCTGTGAAGTTGTGCAAGCTTTTATTATATAAATTAAATTTCACCCTGTGTAGGTTTATTCACCAGTTGATATTGCTTTGCCATATGTAATCTTCTTTTGTGTCTCACTGGAGGGCAAAGGCTTCTCTTCTACTAACGTTTCACGTCTCCTTTGCATTTTTTTAGATAGGAGTCAACTCGTCACGCAATTTGATATTACTCCATAGATTTACCATTTGTACAAATATGTTACTAGAGGAGTTTTTTGAGCAGTATTTTACATGAAGCCACTGCCTATCTGACAGGTAGTGGCTCCATGTAAAATACTGGTATTCAGCTGCATCCGGTTAGACTGGAAGCCAACCCCAACATAGTTAGGAAAAGGCTAGGCAGATGATAAAGTAAGTAGAGGTGCTTTAGGAATGACTTACGTTTGCATGTGGGATAGTTGTAGTAGCCAGCTTCGCACTGGTTGCATGTTCGGCCGCTATACTTGCTCTTGCATGTGCAGTTACCGCTGACCTTGTCGCATACCGGCGATACCGAACCCACGGTGTTGCACTCACAGTCTGCGGGAAAGAGATAGCATTCATTGTGAAAAGTGAAGATATAATTTTATGTTAATAGCCATACTGAAATATCAACACACTTGAATCACCATCCACGATAATAATATGACCTACATACCCTCATTTTTAATATTGTTTTTGGAAGGTGGAAAATAATCAAATGACTACTCTCACTCTGGCACTCAGGAAGTAGCAGGCTTCTACTGATTAAAAACCACCCATGTTCATTCTTAGCTCTTTGTGTTGAAGCCGGGGTATCTCTCTATTTATCTTTGTGAGTTTTAAATAATTATTTTTCATGTATAATTTAATTTTAATTTTTGGCTGTGTTACTGTTTACGACTTTAAGCATTTTGACATTTATATATATTTTTTTTCTTGTTATGTTATCAAATTATTCGGTTTAATGTATATTTTAATTTTGAGTATGTATGATTTATTTTTGCTGTGCCCTGACAGGGTCTACAATGGCTCTTAGCTCTAATCCTTTTTTGTTAACACCTACCTTGTGGAATGCAAATATATTATTATGAATATGAATCTCTTTCTAACAACCCGCAGCCCCGATGGGTGACCTACATACCCTTCATTTTAATGATGTTACTCAGATGCTCAAGTCATTCTGATTTGCACCACCAGGCGGCATAATATAAATATATAACATATTTATATATTATGCCGCCTGGTGGTGGATATATATATATATATTATGTAGCCGCACGGCCTAGGCAGAATCATGTTGACTCAAACTAAAAGTTGATTCCAAGGTAGACCAAAAAAAAAACACCTATAGCAAGTCTTACTTTCAGTGTGCCTTTGTGCAGTAATTTTGCCTTGAGCTGTAAGCTTTTATAAGCAAGCGTGAGATGTTGTAACTCTAAGTTTAAGCTGTTGAGCCCCACAGTCAAGTATAGACGACAAGCCGAACAAGCAAAAAAGTACCTTAAGTCGACAGACTTAAGGTAATTTTTGGCTTGTCGTCTTACTTGACTGTGTTGTTCAAAAGGTTAAAACTCTATATCATGGAAACTTGTTCCTGTATTATGTATTTAGTTTGTACAAACAAGATGGTTGGTCCACGACGAGGTCATTAACTTATCATCACAAAATCTAAGGCCTTTAGATAAGCTTTATTGACACTGAAGGGCAACTATACAGTGTGTTGGGTTAAACGAGGGACATATTGAAGGAGGGTATTCAGTATTCGATTCTCGTCCCAAATATGTAAAAAAAAACTATAACCTTAATTTGTGACGTAACTGTGATCACGGACCCGCACGCTCTCCAGATCTGACCTTATTAGACGTTTCTATCTCGCCATTGTCTTACGCCAGTTTTAAAATATGAAGGAAAAGTGGATTAAACCTAAAAGTTATTGACCCGCGCACTTTTTCTGTGGTAAACGCAAGAGTTGCGAGACTTTTCCGAAACATTTGGTATGGTACTTTGTTATTTTTCAGTGTTTTTCTTTGTTCATATTTTTATTACTATTGTGTAAGCATAACGAGGGACATATTGAAATATGTCACTCGTTTAAACTAACATACTGTATAACTATGTACGTAAAATAATGATATGAACTGAGTCCGGTAAGATTGAAAGCCAACCCTAACATATTTGACAAAAGACAAGGCAGATGACGACTCGTACTCACATTATGACAATCTAACTGCCGCACTCACAGACGTTTCATGGTTACTTAAGCCATCACTTAGTAAAGTTTATTGAAGGTTTTGTAAGTAAAATCTTTACTAAGTGACGGCCTAAGTAATCATTAAATATCTCTGCGTACCGCAGTAAGACTTATCAGATAGAATACAGATCATGCATATGTTTGCTACTTACTTTTACATTCTGGTGAATGATATCCATCTGCACAAATCTCACAGGATTTCCCAGCGTAGTTGTATTTGCAGGGGCACTGTGATGTGAAATGTTAAGATATAATAATTCATAGTTACTTTTCAAGTCGTTGCTGCACCTGATTTAAGTTCCATAATAGGGGATCGGACAAAAAAAAACTAATTAGTCCGTCAGATAGATTTCCAAAAATTATTGGACACGTATTTTTTCTTTTTTCACGTAAACCTAAAATGAAGACGATACAGTGCTTCGAAAACTCGTGTGACGTCATATGATAGTACATTTTGACGACACAAGTGACGTTTCAAGCCCCACTCCAAGATCTTTGACACGTTTTATCTTCGTCATTTTTTATTGATTTGATAAAACAAAAAACACGTATTCAATATTTTTCGATAATCTAACTTACGGACTAAACAGAATCATATTATTTTGACCCTGTCCGATCCCCTATTATATGATTTTGGATAGTTTTAGGAAACAACAAAAACATTTTATTGAGTAAACGAAAACTCTGCAAAATTTTGAATGCATATGGAATTGGTTCAACTTGTTTGTAGTTTGAATTTTAAGAATAAGATTTTATCAACACATAGAGAATTAAACAGAGATCATGTTTGATAAAGTGTTCAAACCATAAAAAAAATGCATATATGGAATTTGGCAGGCACAGCGATAAAATAGCAAACAGCACCAATGCCTTCTGGAGGGACCGAGAAGAACTATAGGTATGTTGTTGCTAACAGCACCAGAAACTAACCAGAATCTGCTAAAAACTCACCAAGCCATCAACAGGTGTGCACTGTTGTCCATCAGTTCCATTTAGGTTACAGGTGCAAGGCTTGCAGTCAGGGTAGTCAAAGTAGCCGTAGGCACAAGAGTCGCAGTTGGGAGGGTTGAACTCGACCCGACACTCGCAGCGGCCTGACTCCTCCTCGCAGTTACCAGTTGAATAGTGTAGGTCACAGTTGCAGGCTAAATCAGAAAGCATAGATAAATTGCTTAGCTTGAATCTGTAATAAGTATGTAATCAAATTGTATTTGTACAGTTTATAATTAACTAGTGACCTGCCCCGGCTTCGCACGGGTGCATAAAAGACACTAAAACCTTCCTCTTGAATCAATCTATCTAAAAAAAAAACCCGCATCAAAATCCGTTCTTTAGTTTTAAAGATCTAAGCAAACAGGGACAGACAGCGAGAAGCGATTTTGTTTTTACCCGACAGCGGCGAAGCCCAAAAGGCGGGTTATATACAATGTAGTGATGATTATGGTATATTTTTTGTAGTAAATCGTTCCTGTGATCAAAATTCCACTTCAAAGGCGCGTATTTGTGTACTTAGATAAAAAGGGTGTTAAAATGGATACACTAAGTAAAATAAGGTAAGTATCAGGTTATGAAAATGGATGTAGTCACGTACCGTGCCTTAAATGATAAAATTAAGGGTTTCAGACGGATACTAAAAATTGAGGTATATATTATACCACAATGTAATACAAATAAAATACTTTATTTTAGAAGTTGCTCGAATAAGAAGCGTAAACTTACATCGTTGTTTGTTTATTTGTCAGTAATTTGTTAATGACAACCATTGATGACAATGACAACTGACGTCTGGTCTGACATTGACAAACGTTGACGTTTACGTTTTACACATTCGTTTTCGTTCAGAAATATCTTTTTATAGATCGATTTAAAAAATATCTAACTAAAAAATATTTATTACTTTAAAATAATTATACTAAATTCAATAATTAGGTAATATAAAATTGGCCCATTCAATTTTTATTTCTAGTTTATTTTAGCGGTTCTTTTGAAAGATACCTGCATCAACTATCATCAAGTGAGATTTGTTAAGACTTTTTAGCAGACTTTTTATCGAAATTACGGTGTAAGTATAAATAAATTGATGACATTTCTTATTTATGCATTGAACCATTGCATTGAACAATTATAATTACATAAGGTAATAGGTAACTTACGCTGGCACACATCAGTTTCATTCCAGCTTTTTCCGTAGGGCCTGTAGAAGGTCGGCACGCACTTATTACAGTTGATGCCCTGAGTATTGTCCTGGCAGTTCTTGCAGACGCCTCCACCCTCGTACCTGCCGTAGATATCAATCGAAAGCCTCTGCCTATCAACTTCGGGGTCGTACTCGCATTCCGTTGAGTGGCTGTGACAATTGCAAGCTGCAAGAGAATAAAAAGTAAGTTTTGGAAGTAGGACAGCAGTGATAGATACTTAATAAATTAATTATACCTACATAATCTACGAGCATGGGCATTTATTTATTAACATTTCGAAGCGTTGGGATTTGGCTACACCTAGTAGGTAGGTATCAAGTTAAGTAGGTACCTACTTTGATGTATTTCAGAAGCAAGCCACATCAAAAAGCATTGGTCAACTTTTTTTTTTTAAATTTGCTGTCACTAGGAATTTCTCCTGTATCGTGGGCATTCGTGGGTGCGTTCAGACATTTAAACTCACATACACAAATACCCCGAAACAACTATCTGTAAGCTATACAAATATTTGTTCCGTGCGGGGATCGAACCCGCGAAACAATAGTCACGACACGTAGGACACTCGTCATTATTGTGTTGATACGAATAAATTATAAATATAATTTTATGTAGGTACCTCTCTATCTCATGTACTGAAGAATCAAAGGCTTGTAGCACCTGTATCAAGTAGTTCAACTCTCAAATCAACTTACGTTCACAGGTAAACCTGTCCCACTGCTGCGAGATCCTCCACTTCTTCTGCTCGAACCCTGGGCAACAATCAGCGCACTGAGGCCCGCAGGTATTGTGCTGGCACACGCACTCCAGGATGTTGGTGTTGGTAGCCGGGTCAGCTGGTTCGCACGTGTCAGCGTGACCGTTGCACATGCAGCGACCACCGATACTGATGTCTTTGATACTGTAGAAGTACTGGTGGGGAAATTATTAACTTATGATTGAAAACTGCATTGAAATCGGGCAGACGTCCTTTTGGCCAGCGTCAATAACTCCTCAACCAATAAAACCGTATCGCAACCGTCGAAAAACAACTGATAATAGCTCAGTGAGATGCCCTGCATTATCATTGATCCTTCTACTTCTATGTAGGAAGAGTCAGGTAATGTGGGGCACCAGGGCACTGGCTATGGTACCTAGTTATAATGCGATGTGGAGGGCATGGGCGCCTTCAAATAAGCCGCGCGGTGGCAGCGCGGCTGCAGCGCTAAAACACGCGGCCGCAGCGCAGATGTAGCGCTGCAGTCGCCCGTTTCTACCTATATGGAGACCGAGGATCAATGATAATGCAGGGCATCTGACTGAGCTACCTATATTAGCAGTTATTTTTCGACGGTTCCGGCATCCGGTATCCGGTAGCCGCGCTGCCACCGCGCAGTATAAGTATTTGAAGGCGCCCTTATTGTCATCGTCATCGGCGATGAACGTGACAGACGCTACGGCTTCTTCAACGTTGGGGGCGGTTATTATGGAGTAGTGTCACCAGAAACAACCGAAGGTGAACGACTAGGTAGTCGTCGTTGATAGTAGTTGGTAGTTTTAAATCTTAACTTTTACAGTGGTTTGAATTTGCGATAAAAAAATATACAATTACCATACAATATATAAGTACCTAGAGTACCTATCTACATGATGTTAAAGAAGATCGATGTGTGTAAGAGCGATGCCACACCGGCGTTGCCAGAGCATTGCATCTGTCTGAGCAGTGACGTGGCGACCCGTAGTTCCACATACCATCTGAGCAGAGCATCATGCCACACGGCGTATTGAAAAGGCTTGCGGTAAGAAGACGGAGCGACAACGCAGCGCTTATAGAGTAAGCTACGTTCCGTTGCGACTGGGCACCGCTAGTGTGGCATTGTACTAAATTTAAATTAGATCCCTGAATCAGAAGCACGTATCGAAAGTTAAAGTCCTGTTTGTTTTGCTATAAATATCAGTTACAAGCTCACTGGTTTTAAATTAAGCCAGTAGCCGGTATTGTGTTGGTCAAGTTCGGGCACTTATTGGCATTTGCACGTTTCGAATTACAAGTGATTCTTACGCGATCGCAACGGATGTATAGGTAAGAACTAGGACCTCCAGTAAAGTTAGATAGTTACCCGCCCGGGGCTTAACCTGCATCAAGTTATGGCCACCTGATTAAGTTGGTTCCGCATCTCTAAAACGTGATCAATTACCATTGACCAATAAACTGTGCAGTTTAAAAATACGCTCTCGGACCTAAACTATAGAAGGTATACTTTCAGTTTAAGTTCTCAAGGACTATATCGTGCCCTTAATAGCGAAAACCAACTAAAGTCACTTATGGGCAAAAATGAGTCACAGATACCGTTAGAATTTCCTTTTCAAGATCTACATACTGGTAAAACCCGTTTTCCGAGATGACGCTCCGTTCTGGATTTAGCTTTTAGCTAAGGTAGGTAAGGGTAACTTATCAGGAGATTTTTTAAATAAAGAACAGACAAAACCCTAAAGTGTCGGTTAAAGCAATGTTTTTGCACTGTAAGCAATGTTTCTCGCCAGGAAAAACATTCTATCGCTGTAACAATAACATAACTAAGTAAAAAGACTAAACATTTCTACTTAGTTTTAGCAATTACCCATTAGGTGAACAAATAAATATTGTTTAATTAAATTAATAAAAAACTGTTGTCCAAACTATTTTCTTAAAAAGGTAAGAAAACATTGCAGCTACAGGAAAAACCACTAATTTGCAGCACTTATCAAGTCAATCCTTAATTTTTCCTACTTGTTTAGAGAATCAAGTTCTTTTTTTCTTCCATCCGAATAATGAATACAATACGAAATCAAAAATACACGTACTCTCCTCATTATCAGTTGTTTTAATAGAAATTTTACGATTCGAACCTTTAAACACGATTTTCTCGAAACTATAAAATGTGCAGTTAGTTGGATTTTGCAGTAAGGGGACGATATAATATGTAGAATTATATATTAGTTAGTTAAATCCTTTTACTTACACGTCTGGTCACAGTAGGGTCCTGCCTGGCAACGGACATAAGATGCCCCAGCAAGTTCTTGGTTCTCAGCAGACGGAGCCGTACGTTAGTGGCTCTGGTCCACTCCTGGAGTACTGAGGAATTGAAGTACGTGTTCGCAGACGGACGGTAGTTGAGCAGGGATATTGGGATCTGGAAATAAAGACAAAATTATAACCTTTACACGTATTAGGTATCTTCTCCGCAGAATCTCGGATGAAGAGAAAAGTTTGACAAGAGCTAGCTACTAAAAGGAACTCTTTGTTTTACAGAGCTTTTGCCGAAAGTGACAGTGTGGGCTACAAAATAATAAATTTTAAAATATTTTATACGTTTCTTGAGCGTGAAATTGGTCAGTTGTTGGTCGTTTTCCCGCGTGTCGAGTGAGAGCTGTTATTTTTTCTAAGGCACAGTTTACAGTTCAACTTAAGAGGTTGTCGACTGCTTAACCGGGCTTACACTTATTTTAAAGCGATTTTTTAAATATTATATAAAGGGGATAGAACCGATGTGGCATATCAACCTGTCCGCCATTTTGATTTTTTTTCGAAATCGTGGCCCACGATGACAGTGGTATGTATAGATAGAGGACCTAAAGACGAAAAAAAATGTCTAGGATCAAGGTACCTAAAGTGTCACGTTACCGAGATATTTGAAGGTAAAGATCGACAATTGAGTACAACGACAATCATTAAATATTTTTTTAAATAGCCTTATTACGTGTATAGGCGTTAAATTGTATCCAAATAATGATATCATGTTTCCAGGTTGATTATTATTATACGCACGAGAAAATCGCTTAGAATCGCAATGAAACGTTAGAATAGTTTTCTCGTCCTCCTATACTGTGGTTTTTAATTTGAGAGAGTAAATTGACACTTGGAAATGTCAAACTTCCATATATTTACAACAACATTGTATGGAAGTTTGACATTTCCAAGTGTCAATTTACTCTCTCAAATTAAAAACCACACTTTAGTGGTATGTAAGGAAGGTACCTACTCTCTTTCAATAACCGGTAACAATAATAATCAACGCTTAGAGACACGTAAAAGGTCTATTTTTATGTGGTCATTGTAGGACTCATAAGTCGATCTTTACCTTCAAATATCTCGGTAACGTGACACTTTGGGGTACCATATGTCTGACATTTTTTGTTCATCTATATGTCCTCTATCCATACATACCACTTTCATCGTGGGTCACGATTTCTAAAAAAAATCAAAATGGCGGTGGGTCGATATGCCAGCTCCCATACAAAAAAGTTCAAATCCCTTTGGACAAGAAATAGAGCTAGAATTCCCGCATTACTCCATCACGTTCCCACCCAAATTCCAGTGTTATTAAGTGACGTCAGATAAGCGACTGATGATACAAAACAGCATTCTCTTTATATATCCCAGCTTAAGATGACATCAGAATAATTGTCTGCGACATGGTAAAACAATCAATCCTATTATACTGACCTCACCGCCCTCTAACGGCACAATCTTGGAGTATTCGGTGCTGCAGATAACTGAGTCATCCCTGGTGATGGGCTGCAGACTCTCCTTGCCGAAATAACGTTCGCAATCCCTGGAGAAAGAAGAAAATGTTATCTGGAAGCCTGGAACTTTGCAATGATGGGGACTTTAGGTTGCTGCCAGTTAAGATGTCAATAGCGGTCATTGACCCGCCTATATTTATTAAAGTTCTTAACTTTGAATTCCAAAAATAAGTCTGTTCATGTCTTGAATCGTCATCCATCGTGATCTCCAACATTTTTTCTAACGAAAAACGATACATGGTTCATTTTTTTTTTGTTCGTATAAATAGTTATTAGAGAAAGGGTAATGACCACTATTGACATCTTAACTGGCAGCAACTAAAGTTGCAAGTGAGCTGCTGTGGTGTGACCAGGGACGCACCTAAAGGCCAATCAACTGATAAAGGTACCACTAACAAGTTCACTAAAGTTCTTGCTGGCTCTGCCTAGTAGAGCCACAACACAGGCAGCGGAAATGGCATTAGATCAAGCTGCTTCCGAGGAAAGTGTACGAGGGATCACCTACGTGGTATTAGTACAAGTCTGACAGACTCTTCCATTCTTCCCAGAATGGAAGACATTCATTGAGAAATACAAAATCTAGGAAATAAAAGGCTATGGGCTACCAAAATATGTGTATCTGACAAGACGGACAAGACTGTTTCACTCAATAAACATGTTTGTAGCTTTCTAAATAATCTGAAAAACAAAGACTTAGAATAACTTAATGTTTCTGAAACTAAAGTGCAAATAAGCCAAACACTTGGATGAACCTCATGATTTGAAATTACCCCTATTACAAGAAACTTTTAATATAACTGCTGTTATTACTGTTGTACTGTATAATATAACTGTTGTAATTACTGTTGTACTGTATAATATAACTGGTGTAATTACTGTTGTACTGTATAATATAACTGGTGTAATTACTGTTGTACTGTATAATATAACTGGTGTAATTACTGTTGTACTGTATAATATAACTGGTGTAATTACTGTTGTACTGTATAATATAACTGGTGTAATTACTGTTGTACTGTATAATATCATCCATCATTCATTCACACCACCTCTTCATAGTTTATTTTGTCTTCCCCTACTCTTATAGCTCTTACGAGTATAGCAAAGTTATCGCACAACATTCTCCATCTTACGGTTTATCTACATCTCATCATCATCATCTCCCTGTCCTTATCCCATTATATTTGGGGTCGGCGCAACACGCTTTCTTCTTCCATGCTTCCCTGTTAGACGTCACGGTGGCATTTTACTCCTTTCTCTTTCATATCATTCTTCACACAATCCATCATACATTTCTTTGGCCTTCCTCTCCCTCTCCATCCATCAATATTTATATCCATCACTTTTTTAGTCATTACATCTAAGGCAGCAAAAAGTCTAATGGTGAATACACCTGTATGGCTACTTTAATGGTACCCACATCCCATCCCCTCTTATTAGAAACTCACTGAGGCGAATCGGAGAAGTACTGCCAAGGCTTGAAGGTCTTTCCGTAGTCCGTCGACTTCTCCAGCATCCAGAGACCAGGTCGGGGAGAGTTACCCATCTTCACAAACACGTACGCCACGTGGAATTCCTGAAACAAATAATAAAAGTGTGCGTTATGTATGGACAGTCTTTTAATTAAATCTTTGTTTATAATTTAAAATGTAGGAACATAGGAACAAAAAATCGTAAAATGGTTACAGAAGCAGCAACTGCGTCTGAGACCATTGCAGCCAAGTGCTGGGTTAGGTATCGGATCATCTGTCTAGCCTTTTCCCAACTATGTTGAGGTCGGCTTCCAGTCTAAATGTACTGGATCATCATTCATCATCATTTCAGCCGAAAGACGTCCACTGCTGGACATAGGCCTCCCCTAAGTGTCATTTTTGCTTAGGGGGGTTTGCCATAATCGCCACGCTTGGCAGGCGGGTTGGCGATCGCAGTACGGTCGATACAAAAAGCACAGAGAACGCTGCTGCCCATTCTCTGGTACATCCCTTAGTCGCCTCTTACGACACCCACGGGAAGATATGGGATGGTGCTATTCTTTGCGTCCGACACCATACGGAACAATACGTAATAATGTACTGGATACCAGTATTGTAAATTGAGGCTACCTAACTGGGGGCCTAAATGAACGCTTTAACACAATCATAATAGGATAGTAATAAGAATTGTGTTAAAACTCGTAAAATGGTTACAGACGCAGTTACTAGTATGAATATTGTCACTTTGTGACCATTTTACTTTTTAAGCGTCCATTCTTGGTGATCTCCACAATCCAGTTCCTATCACAATTCCCTTTGATAAGGCTAGCTGTCAAAACCGGGTCCCGAAATATAAAATTGCCGTCCACAGCAGCGTGATATTTTAACAGCAGCTCATCATCGTTATGTACGGTCTACGACATTGGACACGTGTAATGCCTAATAATAAACAAAATAACAGATCGATCATAAAAAAAAAAACTGATCATGTAAAAACTATAATATTTTACGAGTTGCTTGATCTATTTGTGACACTAACATAATCGTTTTATGAACTAGTAACCTCGCCCTTTGGGCACATAATGTTTTTTTTATCTCGTCACTATCGTAACCCACGCAGCCATACATCCTCTTTGAATCACGCGGGCGAAGACTGATATTGTTCTAATACCTATTAGTTAAATTAAATGTGCTGCATAAAATAATTCATTATTGGGGTTTATGAGAGAAAAAGGAAGAGAGAGTGCACCAGCGCCTGCGCACACACTTGTGCACAATAACATCTCCTGCACCGTTGGCTAATCTCCGCTAAGTTTGGCCGTCGTGACCGAAAACGGTTAGGAGGACTATTATTATTAGGGTTAGAAACCGCGGATTTTAAGGATCCAGTGCACTAAGCGGCTACAACCACGATTTGGCGTATGACCTACCGCTACTTTCTCAAAACTAGTGAGACGCTCGGTTTTGCGAATAAACTTCCTAGTCGCAGCTTCTACTGCCAAAAGTGAAGTAAGGTTAAAAGTGACATCGGCAATGACCTCATCATTGTTATCAGATTAGCCTTTTCCCATTTTTTTGTGGTAGGTTTACTGGACGCAGTTTATTTTATAACAATATTTTTATGAGTTTCGACGTCGGGAACGAGAATAATGGTACGAGTGGGTAACAAAAAATAAAGCAGAAGCAAACCGCACAAAGCAAGATATAATTTCTATTCTTGTATTAAAATTAGGGGAAGTTAATATTATTAAACTTAGAGCTAAGTCGTCGCCGTGCCAGCCCACAATAGATGACGCGCAGTGGTTCCTTACATCCTTCATGGAGAACTTAGGACGTAGGTAACCCCGATACATGATGTCATGGTAGTAGTAGAAACAGTGGGTAAAGTGGGTTTTTAATCCGTTAGAGACCGATATAATCCCCTGCCCGACCCACACGCTCCGTTCATAAAAATTGTCAAAAGAAAAAAATACAAGTTGGAGAGCACTCAAGCAAACGTTCCAAAATGCCTACAAACCTTAAGGTTAATTATAATCGCAGTCAATCGCTACGTAATTTTGCATTAGCGCTGCTAGTATTTGAAGTCCTGGATTCCCAGGTTGGGCAAAGTATCATTGGGGTTTTCCATCAAGAATATTGTTCTGTAGCTAAATATGAGGTTTTTAAATAAATAAAAATCATTACATAAAAATTGAACATACTCTCAAGTAAATCGTAAAGATAGAAACGCGATTTAGAATGATCGGCTCGATCATTTTTTTATCAAATGACTCTAAATCACAATTTAAAACGTGTACTGCTAAGACATTTCATCATGAATTTATATGAAAGTTATATCAGTAGTTGTATCAGTAGATAGAACTTTTTATTCTGAAGTAAATGTTGAAAACATATTGTATAATTTCTTTATCATTTTTCTCCAAGAAAAAAAAACAGTCAAAATTTAGGCATTATTATTTCGCTCGCGCGGCAGGGCCGGGGATGAGGTCGTGCGTTCATAAAAACAAAGTAGGTACTGCAACCTGACAACCTGGCCTTAACTGGTGAAATGTGGGTAGGTACACTATTAGGTACAGCGCTGCCTAACCTTTCGGGGGTTACAGGTGTGATCTAATGTATATTATAATGTTATTTAAATCATCGTCTTCTGTCGGCAATCTGACACGACCAGGCCCAGAACAAAACGTGCTTCTTCCAAACTCCGGGCTACTACTGATACTAATAGAAAAAAATACATATAAGTAGGTACGAATAGAGAACCTCCTCCTTTTTGGAAGTCGGTTAAAAACCCTATAGCACTTTATAGTCCGACCCGGGAATCGAAACCAGGACCCCTCGTTCAGCAGTCGCACTTGCGACCACGAGACCAACAAGATAGTTAATAACACGCTATTGCTCAGCAAAAATTGTAGAGATGCTGTTTTGTAGAGAATTTAGAAGCATCATTTCACTGTTAGAAAATCTCTAACAGAAAACTGGTTAAAAAACAGTGCCCGACCAGGGGATCGAACCCAGAACTCCATTTTCTCGAGCTTATAGGCATTATAGTCCACAAGACAGATGAGGTAAAGGGGGTCTAAAATGTGAACATAATAGGAAAATAATATGAACTGCGTTAAAATTTGTAAAATGGCTACAGACGCAGTTACTAATTATGATCCTATTCTTTCTTTTTTTTTTTCTTGTTTTTTAAAAAACGTTGCCCCACACTAGGAATTTCTCCTGTATCGTGGGTGCGTTCACAAACATTTAAACTCACTTACAAATACCCAGACCCGGAACAACTATCTGTAGGTCTTACAAATATTTGTTCCGTGCGGGGATCGAACCCGCGACACGCAGCGCGGCAGTCCATTGCTTGAGCCACTGCGCTAACCGTGCCGTGCGTATTAAGACCTCCTAAAGTGGTCATTTAAGACATCCTGATGAACACCGAAACTGTTGATAGAGTAGATCGCATTGCACACTCAAATGACACAACTCACATTTTGCCACTACACACATAATTAGTAGTAGGTTAATAATATATTATCAGCAGTAGCTCCAATGATATTATTCGCTTTGTAATAGGTAACAGAGAGTCGCATCGCAAGATAATCAAATTTCGCAGTATCATCATTCGGAGAGTGCATTGCAAACATAAACATCGTAATAGATAGTCAAATGTAAACTATGCATGAAATAGGCGCCGTATTAATATAATTATACTGCTGCTACTTGAAACACATATTAACACCTGAGATTAACACTAAAAATTAAGTTACGTTTTTGAAACGGAGTTCGGATTGCACATTATAATTATATTAAATCGATCTGGGGGTCTACCACTTTAGCAGATAGCAGATTCGTAAATTGTTCACAAATGAATTCATGATAGTAACTGCGTGCCTAGACCGGGGAACGGGGCTAGACTGTGGCTAGACTGTTAGACTGTATAATGTGTAACAAGGAAGAACGACACCAAGATTAACTGTCATCATTATTTATTTTTAAGGCGTCACGATCGCCTAGGAAACTAAAACTTTTCTCAATCGATTCAGCTTGCCGTCAATTTTGGGAATATGCAAAAATAATTTATAATTTTAATGTTTTATTTTATTTAGTAATTACAAAAAAGATCGAGCGAAACGAACTCCGTTCTAACTGAGTTTCCAAAGGACTCCTCTTTATTTTGCACCATTTCCTCCATTAACTTAAAATAAAATAGAATACAGTAGAATAAGATAAAGTAAAATAAAATAAAATAACTTGCTGACTCGTACTGGAAACCACACGCTGGTGCTAGTCAGGATTTGATGTCTGATATATTTTTATTAGATTTCGAACTAGATCTTCGATAATTGCAGTGGATCTAGGGGTATCCTAGCCTAAGGACCAACAATTTTTATCATTCATTATTTTTATTCATTTGGTCGGTAGGTATATAGAAAACCTGTTCCGTGATTGCAACAGATGCAGATGCAGAATTTCATAACACGATAGTATTAAGCCACAAAGATATGTGAAGGCTTAAATTTTCAGTTTACAGTAGCTTTATTACGATTGTGATGTGACTTTAATATCTTAACTATAAATCACGTTCAGACCATCATGCAAACTTAAATCTTAAGTTATAAGTATAGTCGGGGCCTGCATGCTAACGCGGAAGGGAAACCAACACCATATAAAATCGGAGACTGGTCCAAATTCAAAGGGATTTGTTCCACCAAACATTCTGTTTGACTCGTAAATGTGTTCTATAATTATTTAATGTCCCAGCATCGCATGGAACCGGGGTCGGTGCCCTCGCAAACGTTACGTTATTCCTGGAGTGTCCTGAATAGTCCCCATTGGACATATGGCTCGAAAGATTCTACGGAATTAGAAACAAAACGAGATTTGCTAGAAAATACTTAGCGGTGCCGTAATATGCAGTTACACGAATTATGTTGATTTATGGCAAGATTTTGGGCTAAGCCCTAAAAACTTTGTTGTCAGTTCAGTCAAATTAAACTACTTTTACTTGCCTCAGTGGTGTAGGACAACTAAGTTTTGGACCGTTATAATGTTGATAATTTTAATATTATTTTAATGCAAGTGATAGGTGGTCCTTAATTAAAAATGTCAACAACCCAAACTATGTAAAAGTGTTGACTAGATTGCAATATTTGCAATCAATCAACGAATCAACGTTGATCTCTCGACATACACAACACAAACACGACACAACTGACACAACACTGTCTAGGGATACTTCCTTTTTCACATTAATTATCTTTAAAAGTACGAGTAAGGCCATTTTAGGGGTCTTTTGGCCCCTTGCAGGCCCTACAAGTATTGTTAGCTTTTGTTATACAATAGGTACGTCTTCCTATTACGGAACATGAGATAGGCACATAGTCCGCTGGTAGACAGACAGACGGACAGCGGAGTCTTAGTAATAAGATGTCGTTGGTTACCCTTCGGCTACTTAACCCTAAAAATCAACCATCATTTGAATATGAATGATTTTTGCGGCTACAAGAAGTAGAAGAAAACCCAATAAATAAAAAATAAACTAAATGTGGCACTCGGAGACTGCCGCGGTAAAGCTATTGCATAGCATTTTTTATCAACAGCAAATAATTAATTACCTTTAATTTGACAACCTCAGTTGACAACCTTGTTATTTTCCGTAACCATAGCAACCTGGTTGAATACTGATTAGATCTTGAATATTTTCGTTAGGGAATTTATGGATTCGCTCTCCACGCTCAAGGCCCGCGATAGAATCTAAGATCGCCGACGAATTAATAACCTCCTCCTTTTTGAAGTCGGTTAATGATGTATGTACTGAATTGAAATAAAACCAGTAGATAAGGGGTTGACTAGTGAGAATAGAAGAAGAATTAAGTACATATTATTATCTTCTTTTTTCACACTACCGGGGTTACATTTCATTTGAAATAAAGGCAGGAGAATGATGATCAACCAACCTTATCTCTTTGAATCGTGGAATTCAGTTTTTTACGAATTCCGAGGATAAACTCAATGGAGGATACATATAATAAGATAAGGCACACTATACAGGCTGTTAGGTTAAACGAGGGACATATTGAAGGAGGGTATTCAGTATTCGATTCTCGTCCCAAATATGTAAAAAAAACTATAACCTTAATTTGTGACGTAATTGTCCCCATGGCCCCCGCATGCTCTCCAGATCTCACTTTAATAGACGTTTCTTTTTTGCCATTGTCCTACGCCAGTTTTAAAATATGAAGGGAAAGTCATTGATCCGCGCACATTTTCTGTGATAAACACAAGGGTTGCAAGACTTTTCCTAAGTATTTGGTATGATCTGTTATTTATCAGCATTTTTTTTGTTATTCATATTTTTATTAGTATTATGTAAGCATAGCAGGTTTCAATATGTCCTTCGTTCAAACTAACATACTGTATAAATCATTGAGGCAATAAGGATGACTGGATTATATCATCGCTATATTACATTTATGGGAACAAACATTGCCGTTCCGTGTGTGTATGCTGATATTATGCTTTTAAACTTTATGACTAAACCGTTAACACATGTTTAATTAAAAATTAAACCGACTTTTAACAAAAAAAGCTTTTAAAACTTTACAAGAAAAATCAGTTTCTGAAGTCGGTGACTTTTATTTGTTTGTTTTCATGTTTTTGCCACCGACTTCAGAAACAGATTTTTTTCACTTTTTAGTGGTTCACACGTAAGTTCACATGTTCATGAGTCATAATGTGGACACTGTAATTTTTTTTTTAGTTTTGTTGATTTTTCAAAAACCGCTTGTCCGATTTCGATAAAAAAATCATTTGTCATTTGGGAAGTAAACCCTTTCCAACAAAAAAAGATTTTTTCAAATCGGTTAGCAAGTGACGGAGTTATGACCGAACAAACATAAAATAAAATACATATTTAAGTATATAAACATCCGAATTGAGAACCTCCTTCTTTTTTACGAAGTCGGTTAAATAGTTATCGGCTCTTTCGGTAATGTCGTGCCTACAGAATTTATAGAATATTCCTAAACGATTCAGAGACGGTTTCGATATCCCTAGATAGATCATATACGTTTTAATCTGTTGAAAGATAGCTAAAGTAGTTTTGTGAAGAGTTGTTTCAAACTCTAGGTTCAATCTACTGTGGTTAGTGAGTAAGTAAGTACTGTGTAATAAGCGATACGATATCAGCATCTTTTCCTCTCATCTAATAATGCCATTGGCTTTTTGTACAGTCAGTACCCAGTATTACCTGACCACACTACTTGCCCTCATCTTCTTTACACAAGGGGTCAAGTAACGCTGGGTACAGACTGTACTAATACACAGTTACTGGTAAGCTTTGTTCCTTAGGTAGAGTCGTGACATCAGAGGCCCGACTTGGAATCTGACCTGGGATAATGTTAGTGACCGGAATGCCGGGGTTAAACTAGTCCTGGTGGCCTACCATGGAGCTGAACTGTTTTAATCTTATTCCAGTGCCGAAAACATGTGGCACTGTACTTGCTGCCAGTTAAGATGTCAATAGCGGTCATTGCCCATTCCCTAATACCTATCTCTTCGTACGATGCAAATCAAATGAACCATGTATCGTATCGCTTTTCATTAGAAAAGATATTGAAGATTACGATAGATGACGATTCGATACACGAACAGGCTTATTTTTTTATTTCAAACTTAAGAACTTTAATAAAATTAAATGTAGGTGGGTCAATGACCGCTATTGAAATCTTAACTGGCAGCAACAATAGACACCTTGTATAGCTCTGTCACTTTCCCACACTGGAATAAGACTAAAATAATCCTGCTCTAAGACATCATGGTAATTGGTAACCACACCAACCACTAATTCCATCCGTTTTTGTTTTCCCCCGAACGTTATTAAAACTATATTGTATGACTATAAACATACATCAAAACGGCGAAGGAAAACATCGTGAGAAACCAGGCATGTCTTAAAAAAAATTTAAAGACATGTAACATCTACCAACCCGCACTGGGTCCGCGTGGTGGACTATAGGTCATCCCTCTCCTAGAGAGGAGGCCTGAGTCCCTGCAGTGGGGACATTAACTAATGATGATAATTGTGTACACACATTAATTCCCGACTGACCCCGTTTAACAATTAGTACGGCCAAGCACAATCACATTTTTTTTACACAAGTTCTTACATTTTGCTTGACACCTTTTGTACTAATCATTCTTGTTAATAATCTGTCTGTAAATACACATAGTTTAACATTAATGACGAGAGATCTAGATGTTTTTTATTCTCGAATACTTGAAGTAGTAAAAAATAAACGAAACTAAAAGTAAAAAATACGTGACACAGTATATATGGTCCTGAAAGCTCTAATCAGGAAATAGCTCAAGAATTTGTAAATGTATGCTTTTAGGTATCACATATTCCAGGAACTTTTATTTCTGAAATTAATTTTGAATCAGGAAGGATATGTATGAACACGTTTTATAAATAAATCATCTTTTGTCCTTACCTGTCCAAGGTCGATGGTCAGATTGACCTCGTTGTACTTCATGCCCCTGGAGAGTGGGGGGCTCTGCCACCAAGTCTCGGAGCTGTCCACCGCGTACTCCGGAGGATGCTTCTTGGCTTCGTTCGTGGCATCGCAGATATCACACACCTGGGAGAAAGACAGCAGATTAGGGAAATTGAACTAAGTACAGTGGATTTCGGGTATAACGACAATGAAGGGACCACTCTATGTTCGTCGTTATATCCGGAAGTCGTTACAGGCAAAGGTAAAGAGACACCGCCGATTCCGCCTTTTCTTTAACAGTGAATGTGCGTCTAGCAGCCATACTTATTCAAAAGTTTACTAAACCCAGTTGCTACTCAGAATATCACTTTGTAACTGAACCATAAAAGCTCCGAAACGTACACGCTTCCCTACCTACTTAGTTGATATCTATAAACAAAAGGTAAAGGTCTCCACACTTGCTGACCATCTGTGTGCAATGGATGTAAACAAAAGATAAGAAATGTTTGTGAAAGAAAAAAATCTTTGTGTCTTTGGCGGCCGACTCCGGTCGCAATATCTGCATGGGATTTCTAGGAATTTGTTACAAATGATTCATTAAAAACAGTCGCTACACCCGAACGCGGCGTTACATCCAAAGTCGCTATAGCCACATGAATTTTGTACTAAAGTATGCTTTAAATTCAAGGGACTTAGATTTAACGTCGCTATAGGTAAATGGTCGCTACAACCAAGGTCGTAATAAATGAAATCCACTGGGTAGATATGTTGTATTTTTGTCAAGACCAGCTTCTCTATTATCAATCCGCTGTTACTGTTTCGACCACCAGTAAAGCGCCCGGGACTGAAGGTCGACAAAGTACCGGAGAAAAATTAAACTGTTTTGGATCCTGCACCGAAATTAATCAGAAAAGAAAATCTTTCAGATTAGGTAAAACAAAATGTCCACTTCTTCAGTATATTGTATGACGACCAATACAGCGTGTATCAGAAAAGTACCGTCACATTAATTAAAGATGTGATACAGACCACCTAACAGAACATGTTTTTCCGTGGGACCAAAATCGTAGCGTCATTATAATATGGCATGTATTTAAACCGTTATCTGTATATTCCCTTTTTTCGAACAAAATATTTTAAAGTTACACCAAAAATACTGACTTGCACACAAATTATGCACACTAAAGAAATCAAATTTAGTATCCTTTTTAATGGCATTTGCAGAACTCTTTTACTGAACGAATAACTATTATCAAAATAGTATATCTAATAATTATTTAGTCTAACAAACATTTTAAAACTTTTTTAAGGAAAACCTACACCTGATTTACTCCATGACGCGCGCTCGCTTCGCTCGCATATTAAATAACACTAATATCTTCTGTCCCCGAAGTGACGGGCCTCCGCCGGCCTCCTTCGTCGGCCTACGGCCCGGTGCCCATGCCGCCCCTAAAGGACACTGTCGCGAGACGGTCGTATTAGATATCAGTTTTAGAAATTCCGTAGTAAGATTGTACAATTTAGAGTGCAAGTTAGTATTTTTGATAAGCTATTAGTATTTTTGTTTTACAAATCATATATCCGATGTACTAACTACATTTTTGGTGTGAATTCGATAAAAAAAGTCATCGCGTTTTGTGTGATTTTTTAGACTTTTTTGTAGGACATGTTTAGTTAATCAATTGGTTTTTTTGCACAGCATTCATTTTTTTGGTATGCATTCAGTTAATTAGTGGAGTTACCTAGTGTGCTGAAAAATTAAACAGATGTGCATTTAAATATAACCCTTATAATATGCCTTTTACCAACTACCAATAAACTGATCGTGTTAAGTCCTACATTCGTACAATCCTTAACACTATGGCACTACCAGTTTTTGTTAACGGTTTATCTAGATGTTTATTTGCTTACAACCATTCAAAAATCCATGTAAAAGTCATCTTGTGAGGAGGGCAACAAAGCATAATATCATCGAACTAACTCTACAATCTATCGTAAAGCTTCACGTTCTCTTTCAAACATTTGTATTTAACACCATTTCGCCCAGTTCAACACCATTCACAAAGTCTCTTATTCCATAAACTGACAAAAACTCGCGGCTATAGAAACCATTGTGTTCATAAAAACAAAGGAGTTTAGTTCTAAAGGATGCGTGAGATCATTTGGCCGCCACATGTCCGCAAAAATGCCACGAGAGCCGCCGAACTTTGCCGAATACGCTTAGGACTTGGATCTTTGTGGTAGCCTTTCAATATTGTGTTACAAAGTTACAATCTTACAATGCAAACCAGATGTTTGTAACAAGACGTCGCAGTATAATAAACAAGCAGTTTGGTGAGTGAGACAACTTTAGTGTGCCTGTCAATATTGGACAGAGTGGTGAAGGCACTAAGGATTCACACAATATGTCATGAAAAAAAGGGTGTTATTTAACTGGTTAGCATATTATTCGTATTTTGGTCAAAAATCGATCGAATTTTGCAGAACTTCAAGGCAAATACTATTAGATTTAATTTATTATTTAGATTGTATGCACAAAACTTATTATTTTTGCTAGACCTACTGTTATTATTCACGTCAGCAGCAGTGCTAGTTTATTGGCGTGACAGCCAAGTCATAGGTCTCGAGTTCAAATCCAAGAGTCAAGACACGCAAGTCTCTGATTTTTCGGATTCATGTGCGTATTGTATGATTTTCACTTGTTTCGATGAAGGAAAACACAGTGACGAAACCAAACCAGCGTGTCTGAGAGTCTTACTACAAAAAGAATTTTAAACACAGTTTGAATACGTGTTTAGTTAAACAGTGTCTAAAGACTTAGACCTCGTTTAGGAGGGTGTTTAACACTTTGTACCACAAAACCGTGTTTTTGCTTTGTTTAGAAAAACATCTGGTCAACATGTGTTTACTCTATTCATTTCGTAAAGCATAGCAACATTCACTCAATTCTCCCATCATTCGTTCAAGTGTACTTCATTTTAAACAGATAAATGTCAAATAAATCGCAAGTTCTCGGCAAATCGGAATTAAAAAATTAAAAACGTACAAAACTCAAATTAAAATTGTAGTGTTTTCTTGTTTATCAGCACAATTATAATAAATAATTTCAAAAAACAGGCCAAGCGCGTGTCGTTCCACGCTCAGTGTAGGGTTTCGTAGTAATAATTCTTTTTTTGTTTGAAAAAAGATACGTTTAGGATAATAAAATATGTAAACGAAGATAAAAAAAAATGCTTGCATATACGACTATACTACTAACAGTCCAGAAATTATTTTGTACAACTTTTTGTCTTTTTTGTACAAAAACTGTTCAAAATGATTTTCCTAGAAAGTCCTTATAAAGTTCTACTTTTCAGATTTTTTTCATATTTTCTAAACTTATGGTTCAAAAGTTAGAGGGGGACATTGTTTTTTTACTTTTGGAGCGATTATTTCCGAAATTATTGACATTATCAAAAAATGATTATAGTAAACCTCTATTCATTTTTAAATACCTTTCCAACAATATATCACACGTTAGGGTTGAAATAAAAAAAAAAATCACTTCCCACTTTACATGGGGCTACCCTAATAAAACATTTTTTTCCAATTTTTATTTTACCACTTTGTCGGCGTGATTGATACACATCAATCAAATCTACGAATTCTAGCACACTCATTTTAATATTTGGTAGTTCCTAGCCTCACTGGTGCGAATTTCCAAATGAGAGTGATTTAACTTAGTGTTAAACGAACGTTAGACAAGGGATCGCGTGTGTTTAAACTTAAACATAGTTTAACTAATGTCTAACTCTAAACACTGACTAAACACAGATTTGTGGTACAACTTTTTTTAAACACATGGTCGACATCTGTTTATCTTTTTTGTAGTAAGACTGTGAGAGTTTCTGACGTCATGCGTCATGTAAAACACAGTGACGAAACCAAACCAGCGTGTCTGAGAGTTTCTGACGTCATGCGTCATGTAAAACACAGTGACGAAACCAAACCAGCGTGTCTGAGAGTTTCTGACGTCATGCGTCATGTAAAACACAGTGACGAAACCAAACCAGCGTGTCTGAGAGTTTCTGACGTCATGCGTCATGTAAAACACAGTGACGAAACCAAACCAGCGTGTCTGAGAGTTTCTGACGTCATGCGTCATCTAAAACACAGTGACGAAACCAAACCAGCGTGTCTGAGAGTTTCTGACGTCATGCGTCATGTAAAGCCAACACTAAGCCCCAAGGGTGGTAAAAAGACTCTGAAATTAGATTAGAGTCTAACAGCACGAAAAAGAAAGATTGTTCATGCTGTTGTCCTAATAACTTAGTTTTTTTTTTTCGTCCCTACTTTGATTACCGATTTTCGAGTCATAATAATCATCTTATAAGCAAATCATTAATCATTTTTTACATCTTCTCTATCTACAATACCAATTGTTTTTAATTGTTACGAGTTAAGTACCTGACCTGACTTAAGTCTGTACCTGACCTGTGGAAAGTTGCCGAAGTTATAATGATACCAAAGCCTGGTAAACCACCTCACGAAACGACATCATATAGGCCGATTTCGCTGCTACCGATCATGTCAAAATTATTTGAAGAACTTCTCTTGAAGCGGCTAAAACCCATCATAGAAGAAAGAAACTTGATCCCTGACTACCAATTTGGATTTAGGGAAAAACATTCGACAATAGACCAAGTACACAGGATTACCAACATTATAGAAAAGGCTTTAGAGGAAAACAAAGTTTGCTCAACGGTCTTCCTCGATGTAGCGCAAGCATTTGATAAGGTATGGCACAAAGGCCTCATTAAAAAACTACGAAATATGCTCCCTAAACAGTTTGCTGACATCTTAGAGTCTTACCTATCACAGCGTATGTTTAGAGTAAGACAAGAAGATGCACATTCGGAACTAAAACCGATAAAAGCTGGAGTACCGCAAGGAAGTGTCCTAGGTCCCGTCTTGTACTTATTGTACACTTGCGATATTCCTGAATTAGAGAACAATACTATTGCCACATTTGCAGACGACACAGCTATAATGGCCACAGGCGTCACTCAAGAAGAAGCAGTGAAAAAAGTTCAAACAGCCGTCAATATCATCTCTGACTGGACAAAAAAATGGCGTGTGAAACTTAATGAAACAAAATCTGTTCACATAGACTTCACAAACAAAATGCAAAATTATCATCCGATAAACATAAACGGTCATGTCATACCATACGAAAATACAGCCAAATACTTAGGCATGACATTAAACGCAAAGCTTCGCTGGAAAGCTCATGTTAAAAAGAAACGCGACGAGCTAGAGCTTCGCTACAAGTCGATGTACTGGCTGATAGGAAAACATTCTTCGCTGTCAGTACACAACAAAATACTGTTGTACAAACAAGTCCTCATGCCTGTATGGACTTATGGTATTCAGCTTTGGGGCTGTACCAAACAAAGTAACATCAAAATTATACAGCGTTTTCAAAACAAAGTACTCAGAGGTATCGTTAATGCGCCCTGGTACATTCGAAATGACGACCTTCATCGGGACCTCAAAGTAAACCTCGTCATAGACATAATTAAAAAGAACGCCGAAGCTCATGAACGAAGGTTTCACCATCATGTGAACATCGAGGCTATCCAGCTCCTCGACCACACGGACATAGTGAGAAGGCTAAAAAGGACGAAACCTTTCGAGCTAATTTAGTGAAGCGTTAGTTTAATGTAGTGAAGTGAGTGCTACCCATAAAGAACACAAGAAAAAAGTGTCTTCCCCTTAATAGAGACAATAAGAAAAGTGTTAATGGACACATTCTTAGTCGTAGTCTCCCTAGCAAATTAAGTCAAAATAGAATTACTCATTAGCTTTAGTATTAAGCTAGATTATATTTTTAATGATGTAACCGTATTAGGACACATTATACAAAAAAAAAAAAAAATTGTTACGAGTCCTTAGAATTTACCTTAGATAATATGGTTTGAAATATCTGAATAATTAATTCTAATTTATGTACTAAAAAATATTCTTAAACAAAGTTCAAATGACTAAAATTAAATGTACAGCACAATAACCCAGTCAAAAATAAACTATCGGTTACGAGATAGAGGGTTCAAAGTTGACACGATAAAGCAAATATTTTAACTATACTTACAAATGTTTCTTATCGTTGTCTATCTTGTTAATGTTATGACTTTATGACGCATTCATTGAACTATTTAATTCTTAGGTTTTATTTAGGATTGACTGAATAAGGTAGTTGACAAAAAAAAACTAATTAGTCCGTCAGAAAATTTTCAAATAATATGTGTCCAATATTTTTTTTTTGTCACGTTTACAATAAATTAAGACGAAACAGTGCTTCGAAAAGTCGCGCAACGTCACAGTTTGGTACATTTTTTACCAGAAAGTGACGTCACCAGCCCCTCACCATCTTTGACACGTTTTATTGTCGTCAATTTTTATTAATTTGATAAAACAAAAAACACGTATCCAATATTTTTGATAATCTAACAGACGACGGACTAATCAGAATCATATATTTTTAGTCAGTCAACTATACCCTATTAAAATACGTAGATTGAAGGCTTCGAAATCAACTGTCTTGGTATGCACATGTGATGAGGAGGACATATTCGCATGTCACTAAAATAATGATTAATATAAATGTTGATGGATGGAGACCACTCCTCACCTGGATTATTTGAGGAATGATATGAAGGAAAAAGGGGCAAATGATAGCGTGACCATTGGAAGAAAGAATCGATCGATCGATGCCCAAAACTATCAAATTTTGCCTATCTGCCTTGAATATTATTCATCCTTTTGCGATAAATTTCCTTATCCTTATCCTTACATAGTATAAAACAAAGTCGCTATTTTTGTTTGTTTGTCTGTATGCTTAAATAAAACTACGCAACGGATTTTGATGCGGTTTTTTTTAATAGATAGAGTGATTCAAGAGGAAGGTTTTAGTATATAATTTGAACGACATCCACGCGGGTGAAGCCGCGGGCATCAGCTAGTTAAAATATAACTATCACTACATACTAAAGCAAAGATCTCCGCCGCGTCTGTAGGTCTATCTGTTCGCGATAAACTCAAAAGTAGAACCGATTTTCATGCTTTTTTCACCAATGGTTGGAGTGGTTTACGAAGAAGATTTTAGTATATAATTTGTCAAGATGACCGAAATATTAGCGGGCAAAGCCGCGGGCAACCGCTAGTATTAAATAAAGTTGCAGTAGCTTGATGTACTGGCGCTGTGTTCAAAAGATGTCAGCGTCAATATTCCATAGCAATTATGTCAGTTCTTGGCCGATTCAAAGTTATTAAACGATTTATGCTCCTAATAAGTGAACCATTTCCCAACATGCAACCTAGATTACATAAGTTTAAGAGCTTAAAGCACCACCAGAGCATCGAACCCGTTATCAGACGGACGCTGGGGCAGCGGAACGGAGATAGCTTATCACTCTCTTATCAGTCGGTAGCCGATTGTTCTACACTGTATTCGGTTCATTATAATAAACTTACTTAGGTACTTCATAATGTAATTGTTTAGGCAGGATGGCTGAGGTCCCGCTTACGGCTTAATGATGGATGCTATGTTTTAAATACGAGAATAAGACTAGGTGTTGCCCGCGAGCTCGTTATCGTAGAAATTTTGAAAGTTCTATAGTGTGAGAAAAAATAATTATAATAATCCTATGTATGTACAGACGCCAGCACATCAAACTACCGTAAACTGTCATATTTTCACAATTAACCGTGAACCTAAAGCTTTACTATTAAATTAACTATTAACTATGAAATTCTGTCAAATTCCTTTTTAAATCTAGTAGCTTAATGTTCTCCGGCGTCTGTACTTTTCCAGTTTACTGTTATAACTAAACTGAAGAAACTCCTACATTCAACCTTCAACACTGCAATAATGATAAGAATGTCAGACAAAAACTAACATGGTCACTAACACTATCATCACAACATAGCATAGCAATAACTGCAGTTTATCCGTGATCATGGTGCTTGCAACAGCATCGAAATATCGGGAAGTCAAATACATAAATAGTAAACATGTTATGCTTATACCTATCCCGTTTTTAGTGTTAATGATATTAACAGCCGTACTCAGAGATATTTAATGATTACCTAAGCTATCACTTGGTAAACATTTGACATACTTTTGTATGACAAAACTGTCAAAACCTTTACTAATTGATGGCCTAAGTAATCATTAAAGCTCTCTGAGTGCGGCAGTAGTGTCACTTCTGCAAGATTAGATAAACCAACAGTGTGCTTTTCTTTAGACATTAGGTATGTGACTGTGTGTGATGTGGAAATGGAACTCCAAAATCGAGTAATATTGACAACATCAAATAACTGACAAACTAGGCACGCTTAGTTAGAATTAGTTAATAGGTAGAATTATAAACTGGGGCTGGCTACCGGAAAGGCTGATTAGGTTATGTAGCATATATTCTAGGTTCACAACAACGGATGCTCTATGAATTATGACTAACAATTGAACTCTTTTACCTATATTGTCTTCCTCACAATAAATATCGCCTCTTCTATAATTAGAGTAAACTATCATCAACCATTGACAACAGATTCGACATCAAGATACCATAACAAAACATAGGTAAGTGTAGTTTTGGTAAAAGCTCTCTCCAATCATTCTCCCATTCACACTTCAATGTACCAAACAAAAGACCATGCCAATACACAGGAAACAACAACAAAACCGTATAATATTTGTAAGTATAAACCCAAAAACTTCTTATCCCCACAAAATAAGTCCCGATGGACCAAAAAAACACACACACACGTAAAATATAAACAATCTCACCTGTCCTTGGATCACATGCTCATCATGATCCGCGTTCGCGCCGACCAATTTACAGTACAACTCGGGTCCTTCATCACCGCAGGTAGCGGTCGCTGTAATCTTCTTTTTCGAAGCTAAGTTAAAATACCTCGGGGTCAAAACTTCAGTGTGGACGAGGGCCGTGTAAACTAGTATCAAGAACGTTAAAAATGTGTGTGCGCGCGCCATGTTGCGCGGACGGCGGCCCGTCGCCGAATGAAGAGTGCACGCGCAAGGGTAGCGTCGGTTTTTTTATGGACCAATTAGCTATTGTAATAGGGATCTGTTTTGTCCGGCTGGCCGTTTCGTTGTTGACTGATACGGGATGGGATTTTAGATTGAGTAGACACTGTTTAGTTGTGTCTTCTTTTCGTGTGTATATTTTATACGACCTGGGTTACCTGGGTAGATCTGTTCTGAGCCTCGTTTGGGATGGTAGTTGTGGTGCATCTGCTCTCCTACTCACCCTGTACACGTGTTACTGAAAATTTGTGATATTTTGATGAGATCAGCCTTCTTTTAGGCATTGATTTTGTTGCAATAATGCTTTGCCTAAATACACAAAGCAATAAGAAGTAGTCCATCTTTCTGTTCCGCGTCCTACTGCTTGGGGCCGGTTTGGCAAATAGAAAATCTGTTGTTTGCAGTGCACTGAACGTAGCTGGTTCAGTAGTCCTGTAGGTTCACAAAATTGTATCTTTAATGGCCTCTGTCATATAAGAAAGCATACAGTTACGACGTTACGATCAAATACATTTTGAACGACTCAAATTATTGATTCGTTTTTTTTGCAAAAGGGACGTTCGGAGCATACGTTGCTATACCCATTTTACTAACTAGCTGTTGCTCGCGACTTCGTTCGAGTGGAAATTTTAATTGATATGTGTCAGACTGCCTCGTTGATCTTGAGGTCGCAAACTCGCTAGTGTGGCTACTGAGCATGAGGCCCGGGGTTGATTCCCGTGTCGGACAAAGTGATATTGAGTTATGCCACCAGGAATTTACAGTATTAGTACTGAAATTTGTATTTTGGGCATAAAAATACACCTGAAACAAATTGTTGGTATAAAAAATAACATACAAGATTATATTTTTAACTAATTTAATATTCTTTAGAGAAAAAGAAGAACTAAGTTCAAAATCCTAGGAATACTAGTACCGTTAGATTCGCAAAACACGTCAAAAAATATGCTCGTAGCATGTTTTGATAACAAACATTAATATGAATCTTACTGTTGCGTTCAGTGTCTATCGAGTTAAGTATGATGAGGGCTTATCTAACTAATTAAACATTTCTATTCAATTGAGGGTTATTCATTTTGAACACTATTTTCTATACCGACCTAAGTTAATTCAAGTCGCATTACATAACTGATGGCCTCGAGTGACTCATACAGGTCAGTAATTGCCATAATGTTAAATACTACATTTGAATCGGAACCTTTTATAACCACGTGTATTACATACCATAGGCTGCTAATTCTACTGTTATTTGCCAAGTATAATTAGTGCACTAATATAAATGGCATAAGTATCAGTTGACATCTAAAAAGAAGCCTCTGGCCATTTACCAGAACATCACTAGATTAGAACATGGCAAAGGGTTTGTATGCAAGATACATGAAAGGACACTTAAGAATATTAAAATTAAATAATTTGTATGCAACGTGTTCCCGTTGTTGCAGTATCTACCAACACATACACAGACGTGATATCTAGCCCACAAAGAAATAGATCTACTGAAAGGGGTCAAAGAGGCATATGGGCTAGAAACGCAACCCTCTGATAAGTCATGTATTGCTAATTCGAGCCCCATCAGTCTATCCGAAACGAGGCTAGTGCCTCGTAACGGTGGCATTGTCCGGCAACCCCTCTCGTTGTAAGTCGAACCTATATCGAGAAACCGTTTGAAGCACCCATCTGAAAAAAACAGAAATTGTTTATGGGTGCTAATTAAACCGGCTTCTTTTTAATAGCATTATTTGCATCTAAAAATCTAACTTGCCTTCTAAATTACTAAGTCAGCCACAATTAACGAGCATCTAAATAATACTATCTTAGCCGCAAGTTATCTTTTTTAAAGCCACTCTAAATACAACTCAGCATCGTGATTATTTTTTAGCATCTAAATTTGTAACATGGATTCAAACAGTAAACTTCTAAAATATTAAAATATGGCATCAAAAAAATATTCTATTAGCTTCTAATTTATTAACTCAGTACGTTTAAATTATAACTCATGCCACATTAACTGAGCATCAAAATTTAATTAAAATTGTCATCAAATATTATATTATAGCCACTAATAGTACGTATAAACTTCTGTCGTGTCATCGAAAGGCTTAAATATAGAAGTTCAGAGTATTTAATGACCTAAATATTGAAGTTCAGAGTATCGAATGTCCTAAAGATCGATTTTATTTACATGTTGTGCTACAAAAGTTATCGACAGAATCGCTTCAGAACTTCATTTTTATCGGAAAACTAGACAATAAATTTTGAAAACATTTCTGCAAGCAACTCGGAAGTAGCGCTCGCCGGCCGCTGCCGCGGCACCGCTCGCTACGCTCGCTCGGCTCGCGCGTGTTTGGTCACAGTTTTAACCTAACCTAACCTATTTCCCTCAGTTTACAATGACGAGTCATACAATCTGACTGTGACTAGTCAATTAGACAATGGTAAAAACATTTCTGTTACTAGTAGATATTTTTAACGTAAATGTAATAATCTAAAGTGTATCTAAAGTTGACATTTTGAATACACGTGACTAACTCGTCAGTACATGAATCGAATGGCGCTCTTTGATTGGTGCAAATGGCCGATCACTGTCGTCTCGCGCGCTCGCGCCAAATGTTGCTGTTGCTATTTTCACGATAAAAGAATGTGATGTATTATTTTACATGCTAAGTTATAATAAATGATGTTGACTATGGTCGCTTTAATTATATTTTTTTGAGGGCCTTGTGTTGAAGCTGTAAAATGTAAAATGGTGGTGAGATATAAATTCCGTGGCTAAGTTAGTAAATTAGGTGCATATGTATAAATAACAAGGACAAGTTAATATAATTGTTGATCTTCACTTGACGCTTTCTATAGAATATTTAGTGGGCGTTGTAAAAAAGACGAATTAGTATATTAGAGGCTATATAATTTTCCCGTGGCTTAGTTATAAAATTAGAAGTTTGATCACGTGGCCAACTAAAAAAACTGTGGCTCGATTTATTATTTCCCATTGTTTATTATCTAGAGAGCAGCGGTAGCCCAGTGGCGGCGGCGGCGGCCCCGACTAACAAGCAGTAAGTCGTGGGTTCGAACGCAGTAAGCATTGCTTTGTGTAATTTATTTCATAACCACTAGTAACCATGTGAAAAGTCCTAGAACCAAAAATTCGAAGACACGTGATAGTATCAACCCGCACTGAGCCCGAGTTGTGCAAATGTGCATTAAAGGCCATTCCTGAACGCTCTTTCACTTCAACTGGGCGTTTGTTCAACGACCGTCCACACTGAGTTCGATGAAATGATTCGATTCCTTTGATGTTACACACGCCAACGATTTGTTGGCTTTCTCTAAACCGTCCTGACTGGAGCATCACACACAACCTATTTGTTGACCCAATATGTACGCAGCATTTGTTCATTATAAGAGTCAAAGGAGGTGTAAATGAAAAAAATACCTTTATAGGGAACACTTGGACTAGGAGGTTTGTAGGCGTTTTTTTCAGTTCCTCCACATATCACTTTATAGTTGTGTCTCTTATGATAAAATACTGGTGAATTGGATTCAAAGATATGGTAACACGTGGGTAGAATGGGGTTCTCTTCACCTATCAAGCCGCACTGGTAGCACCTGGGAGTGCGTGTCGTGTTTGGTGACGACGTTGTTGTCGTATTTTCGCCTTCTCTGAGCTGTAATATTGAGCTGTTATTATATTTTTATCCCAAACTGGGTCCCAGGAACCAACTAACACACAAGCTGCTCATAATAATATGACTTCTTTACAACCTAAATGTTCTTTAATAACTGTTCAAGGGCTTTACTATAGTAGTTCAGTAGCGTATTTAATAGTTCTTAACAGGCATGTGCTGTACAATAGTAAATATAAACCCAATGAAGATACACAGGTATGATAAAGAGTTGTGGGCCACAGTCGGGGGTATACAACAACGCTGGAGCCGCTTGTACGTCTGTTATAGAACTTATTTATAGAGGTTATGCCGTTATTAAAAACTTCTAAACGGCTAGTTGGGCGCGTGGGTTCGGTCGGTGCGTGTTCAAGTACGCCGATTGGAAGGAACGATTTATACTTACATCAGTGTACTGCTCGCCCCATTCTAATACCTGAAATAAATAAGCAATAGTTCGTAAAATCTATAGAAAAGGGATGGGAGCATAGCCCGCGCGTCCGCACAACATAAGTAGACGAAACATGGAAATGCCGTTTTGGTTGTCAATGATGGTGATCATGACGAATCAAGGATAACAGTTTGGGAGTGAGCTTTTTTACGAACTCACTAAACCATTGGTTAAGGTGCAGAGAAAATCCGCCTACCAGTTTACCACCCGCAATATCAGTCGAAAAATATTGGGTACGTGTTTTTTGTTTTATCAAATTAGTAAAAATTGACGAAAATAAAGCTTGTCAAAGATCATGGAGTGGGGCTTTTGACGTCATAGTCTGGTAAAAATGGACCAAACTGTGACGTCGCACGACTTTTCGAAGCACTGTGTCGTCTTAATTTTTTGTTTACGTGAAAAATGAAAAAATATGACATTTGTGTTCAATTTTTTTTGGAAATCTATCTGACGGACTACTTAATTCGATTTTTTTTTGTCAACTACCCTATTCAAACCTCTTGTTTTACCTCTTTCTTGTCTCCCCCTTGCCTGTTTATTGGTGCCTCTTTCATGACTCCCCCTTCCCAGACTAGCTTTGCCTCTTTCGTGTCTCCCCTTTCCCTGACTTGCTTTGCCTCTTTATTGTCACCTCCTTTCCCTGCCTCTTTCTCTTCTCCCCCTTCCCTCCTGGCTGTTATTGCAACCGTATTAGCAGTACGAAAAATAGTATCACTTGTCACCCCAGTCGTTATATCAATATTGTCTGACTCTGCAGCTTCTTGGATCTCATCTTCATCTTCCGGATAAACAAATCTATCGCCAATACTCTCGAAGTTGATTGGATTCGTCTTTTTGTCATCATCTTTTTCGGTATCGTTTTGATCATCATAAGCTGTAATTTCTGTAGATCTGTAGTTAAGGTGGGGAAAGTAAGTGGCAAATGTTTTTTTAATTTTTATTGTGGTTGTTGTTCTTTCCGTGCTCGACACAACAAGTACAACTTTCGGCCAAGCGGCGTCATCCTCTTCAAAATGATGCCAAAAAGACTTTTTGGCTGAAACCTTCATGGGTTGGGTTACTTCTTGCGGTCTGTTTTGTTGATTAGCCCAGGTTCTCTTGCGGTGGACTGTAGAAGCTTTTGTATCTTGATTTGATGAAGCTTTTTCACTTGAAGTTGGTCTCCATAATGTTCTATATACTGTAATATTTTAATTTGATTAGTGATTTGATAAATAAGTAAATTATTGTAGTCACCAGACATTTTGAAAATAAAATCTATCTAAGTACTACCTCCTAAAAGTGTGGCAGGTGCAAGCACACTATCAGGCCTTACCTCTGTATGGCTCATATTTATACACATTGCTAGGCAGCACGCTGGTTTCAGGTGTTGTGATCGTTATAATAAGATGTTCCACTGGGTTTTTGATACGTGACAATAACGAACATTTAATATATCTAAATTGCGTATGTAAATATAAAAGTGTGATATAAAATATTCGTAAAAATTCGAAAAAATCCATTAGTAAATAAAAATAATGATTACATTGACAAATATACCGTTTTATGCTAAACTTAAAAAAAAGATGAGAACCATAGAGTAGAATATACATGACATATTCTACTCTATAGAGTCTAGAGAGTACAAATAATACAGCTTATTTGGTCTAAATAGAGTCTAGAGTCTAGACCAAACGAGCAGTATTGTACTGAACTATTTTAACACAGATTAATAAAATACCAACAAGAATGGAAGTTAGATGTTACCATGTAGTCCATGTAGACAGCGATCTCCATAGATTTTAATTTCCTTCACAAATTTTTCGACTATTCAAAAGTACCTTATTATTATTATAAATGGGCTTGCTCTTGACCTCAATTATAGAGATGAGGTCGACGATGGAACAAGCTTACCCAGAAGAAGCCTATTTACTAGTGCTAATAGATTAGTGTTATATGAACTCGGAAAAACAGACGCAGGCAGGGAGTTCCACTCCTTGGCAGTGCGCATAATAAAGGACTTAGCAAAGCGCTTCGTTCGAATGTGTGGAACGTCGACTAGGATGGGTGATAACCTGTAGTACGTCTAGTCTCCCGATGGAAGAAGGGAGATGGTGGAATCAGCCCGTGGATCTCCCGCGCACACTCTCCGAATTACAGTCTGTTGATGACCGACATGCGACATTGCGGCGGTGACCTGTAAATATTTTGAGTTTAATTCCATGAGGCGAATTACGGCCGAACTTCTGAAGGCGGGTGGCAAACCGGTCCTTAAGGCCCTACAGAAGCTGTTTGATTCCGTCATACTTACCGAATTATTATTATTATCTCACTTCTAAGCCATGTCTACAAGTTGTTTTCAAGAGTCATCACGAATCGTCTCGCACGCAGGTTCGACGATTTCCAGCCTCCCGAACAAGCCGGATTCCGAAAAGGCTTCAGTACCGTAGACCTTCAGTGCCGCAGCGTATGTATGTACGCTGCGGCAGGATAAACAGAAGACCGAAGAGTATAACCTGCCTCTCTGTTTAGCGTTTGTGGACTACGAGAAAGCCTTCGATTCGATCGAGACTTGGGCTGTGCTGCAATCTCTCCAACGGTGCCAAATCGACTACCGGTACATCGAGGTGTTGAAGTGTTTGTACAAAAACGCCACCATGTCAGTCCGACTTCAGGACCAGACCTCGGAACCTATCCTTCTGCAGCGCGGTGCTCACACCGCGCTGCAGAACAGGGAGACGTCATATCTCCGAAACTGTTTACCGCTGCATTGGAGGATATCTTCAAGAGGACTTGGCATCAACGTCAACGGCGAGAACATCACTCACCTTCGGTTTGCCGACGATATAGTGGTCATGGCTGAGACCATGGAAGACCTCAGTACAATGCTCGATGACCTCAGTAGAGCTTCCGAAAGAGTGAGTCTTAAAATGAACATGGACAAAACCAAGGTTATGTTGAATGTTCATGTAACACCCCCTCCTATCAAGATCGGAGACTCTACGCTCGAAGTTGTGGACGATTATGTCTACCTGGGACAAACGGTCCAGTTGGGTAGATCTAACTTCGAGAAAGAGGTCAATCGTCGAATCCGACTTCGGGAAGTTCGGGAAGTTGCGCGGTATCTTCTCGTCCAACTTACCCCAGTGTCACAAGACGAAAGTCTATGACCAGTGTGTTTTGCCAGTGATTACATACGGGACCGAAACGTGGTCGCTCACAATGGGCCTCACCAGAAAGCTCAAAGTCACCCAAAGGGCAATGGAGAGGGTTATGCTCGGAGTTACCTTGAGTGATCGAATCAGAACTTAGGACATCCGCATCACCGCATGAGAACCAAGGTTACCGACGTAGCCCGAAGAATCGCCAGACTTAAGTGACAATGGGCAGGGCACATTGCTCGCAGAACGGATGGCCGATGGGGCCGAAAAGTTCTGGAATGGCGACCGCGAACCGGAAGACGTTGCGTTGGAAGGCCTCCCACTAGGTGGAACGATGACCTGGTTAAGGTTGCAGGAACCCGCTGGATGAGAGACGCACGGGACCGGTCAATGTGGCGACGCCTGGGGGAGGCCTATGTTCAGCAGTGGACGTGTCTTGGCTGAAATGATGATGATGACTTCCATGAGGAAACTAACAAGTTAGTCACCAGGTTCGGCTGAGCATCTCTCAGAATACAGACTGGAATAAATGCAGGTCTCTCCATTCATTGATGTCATAAAAATAACAAATGAAACAACTATGTATCAGGTTATATCTGAGATGACTTCAGCTGCTTAAAATTACCTACTCGAAAAATTAAAACAATCTCCTGTGAACTTAAAAGACAATTATGCGTACTCACCACCTACCACACCCAATCATATACGTCATAGACATAGACACACCCAAAACGCACACGGACACACGGCCACTACCAAAAGCACCAAACCTTTAGTCCCCAAACTTTCTTTCAATATAAATCTGGGTATATGCTGGGTAAACTTGTTCCACCGTCGACCTCATCTCTGCCCTTAGGGCAAGATTGAAGTCAAGAGTAAGCCCATATAAAAAAAAAAATTGATATATTCTGAAAACCTTAATATTTTTCTTTAAATAAATTGTCTCTCTGTTTTGTAATTACTTCAGTTAATGCCAAAGACTATATAGCTATATATGTACTATAATAGACTATATAGTTTAATACTCTATGGTTAAAGCTAACATGTTAGCGTCACTTAGGTTCCACGACATAGGGTGTTCTTGTGTGGAGTCCAGAGAATATGTAAAGATCTAGTGCTTAAGACTCATTGTTTATATAATTATGTAACTAGCTTTATAATATTGTGTCATGTTAAAATAGTGTGATCTGAATAATATTATATATTTTATATTTATATTAATTTTCTGGTTATTGATCCGCTCTTCCTTAATCTGACTGATACACGGTCTCTTCTCAGGGACTCGTCTTTACCAAACGGTCAACTGTTCTACCTCCTGTAGTGGGAACATTAAGGGATATTTTGGAAAAAAAAACGTGAAATACTTTTCTTGGTCAAAGTCAGTCTTAGCATCATTAGGAACCATAACACTGTAGCGTTAGGTAGATGTTGATGCAGGCATACTTTCAATGCTGCGGGTTGTTCGAAAGCGATATTTATAAGTCTGAAAAACCCTACCGCTTCGCCTAGAGCGGGAGGAGTAATTTTGATGATTACCTATCTTACAAAAAAAAGACATACTTTCAATTAAACTTTAACTGTCTCTAAAATTTTAGTCTAAGCTTGATGCCATCGCTATTTAGCCAATATAACGTTTCCATTCCAGAGAAATCCTCTGTGAGAGACAATATGCTGCAATAACTACACGAGCCCAGTATGAGTAGCTCGGACATTGCGGATTCCACACGATGTTTTTCATTTCACTGTTTTTAGGCCAGCGCGCAGCGGTGACATTTAAAAAAGTAAAGCACATATTTGTTGGGAACCGACATGTTTACTATGTGTGAAAATGCTTTGAATGGATGGGATTTGGCTAGTACCGTATTGTACTCATTACGAGTAATCTTACCAAGAATCTATCTAGACAGAGGTCGCTACTCGCTACATATGTAACTATGTAACTTATTTACAAAATTGTCAGATTGTAATGTTAAGCTCCTGGCTCCGTCGTACCTTCATGCGTTCAGCGGTAGCAAGTACAGTGCGATCAAATTATCTTGGCAGGTCCGAACATAGGCTCTGCGAACTTTTACGCATGTAAACTTGTGAAGAAAACTGTTATTGCCAGATAAACCAATACTTAAACGATCAGAAAATATCTAATTTAAACAGTGAGAAATACAAATAAAATAAATATCATAACACTTTTATACATTAGTTGTAACAAAATGACCTGCACGAAGTTCGGACCTGCCAAGATAATTTGACCGCACAGTTTGAACCAGTTACTTTTAGCCATAGACAGCGGGGTGAATCCCTTGTCCACTGCGACCACATAATCTTGGATACCTACCCAAATCGGCTATAAAAATATTGCCTGGTACTGCACACCTCGCGGTTATGGAGGATTTACCCATTTAAAAAGCTTCGACACCCGCGCTTCTTCGGGATGTACCGTCTCATCTATCCCATATCTAGGTGATCATAAATAAAAAAACTAATTAAACTACAAAGTTGAACATTTATTTGAATTATTACTACATGATATTATCAATGTTTACAATGAGTATTGATATTTGTGACCTTCCTCTTGCGTCTTCTCTTGGGATGGTTTATTTTCACTAATACTCTCCACACTGCTCTGGCGCCGTAGAGACTTGAGATCTGGAGTTTTCCTTGGTTTTCCTTCGCTCTTTCCTCTCTGTACATTTTTGTCGGTATTGTCTTTGTGAGATACTACTTCTTCGTCACTTTCCGTAGTACTTATAGTTATAACAGGTATAACAGAACCAATCGAGTCGGATTGTTTTGACTGCGTACTAGATTGCGAAGTTTGCTTCTCATGAATTTTTTTACCATTATTCTTTTCTTTAGATAGTTCCTTTACAATTTTTGGTTTTGTTGCTTCCTTTGCATCCTGTATTTGTTTCTCAATCACAGCTTTTTTTTCAGTGCGGTCATCAACTTTTTCAAGTTTAACTTTTAAGCCTTTGTTGAATATTTCATTAATTTTAAGCTTTTTGCCTCCGTCCGTCTTGAATTCAACAGTATTTCTTATTTTCTTTTCAGGATTATTTATAAAAATATCTTTTATTTTTAAAACTTCCCTTGGAAGAGTTTCGTGGAAGTCTGTATCAGTTTCATCGTCTACGTTATTCGGTGAAGGCACTTCTGAAACGGCTTCTACGTCACTTTTTTTATCGAGCGCCATACCAACTATTTTGGCAAAAATACTCGTACCACCTGTAAATCATACAATTATCATGAGGTGCATACACAGAGACATACACAGACCCTAAGATTCAATCAATTCTAAAAATAGTAAATGCTGATCTTTACAAATTAAAATCACCTTTAATGTGATTTTTAAGATAACCCCGTACAAGGATTGCTTGGCTTCACCAACAGCGTCTCCATATTAAAATCACTGAGGCACCAAAGCATCCATGCAGCACTGTAAAAATATTTGAAGGCTTACCTTTTTTCTTAGCCATCTTTATCGGTTCATGCATCTCCTCCGTTAAAGTTTTGCGGTCATCGGAATCAATAGATTTGCTCATTGGCAATGATGGAAGTGCCTTCTTCCATCTTGCAAAGGGCGTGTTGTCCATAGCTGATGACCCAGCTCTTCTTCTCGTGTCAGCCAGTTGGAACATCTTCCTTCGCTCTTCGGTTCTTTCACGACGCAATTGGATCTAAAAAGAAAAATAGAAATTAGTATGCAGAAAAGAAGAATATTCCAGGATACCCTGACAGAAAGTAGAAATATGTAGAACCAAGGCTACTTTCAATTATTTAAGAACATACTTGATTGGTAATTACAGGTCTACCGTTTAATTTACCGTTTTGACGCTCATCACTTTGTTAATAAACGTTAATAAACTTTGTTAGTAAACTGCCTCCGTGGTCGAGTGGTATAGGCGTTGCCTTGTGACCCGGTGGTCGTGGGTTCGATTCCCACGGGAAACATACTTTGTGAAGTTGTTTCCAGTTTGGTTAGGACATTGCAGGCTTGAATCACCTGATTGTCTGATAAAAAGATGGTTCCGTGCTTCGGAAGGCACGTATAAGCCGGTGGTCCCGGCCGCCAAATGGCGGTCGTCAAACCATGTCAGAGGCCCTTGCGGCGGTTTAGAAACTCTGACACTAGGGTGTGTGGGGTCGTTAGACCTTACTGCCCACACGTTCAGAAGAAGACTTTGTTAATGATAGAGCTAGCTCTCAGGAAATAACACGTCATCGTCTCAGTAAAACGGTAAGCCTGTCGTACTATTAACGATTACCATGGTGCAAGCAAGTTTTTTATTAGATTGACACTGTATTTTATATAAGTTTTGTTTTGTTTGTTGATAAGAAGTTCAATCGTAACCAATCGCAAGATTATTGCAGGGCATTCCAACTTCAAACTTACCTTCAAATCATTATTTGCTTCCCGTAAAGAATTTGTCAGTGACGTCAAATAATAAATTATTAGGATCAGCAGTACCAACAAAGGTATAACGATAGCAGGTGACGCTATGTATTCCAATGCAAAACTCAAGCTCTTCGGCAATATCTTGTAGATATTGATCGTTAAAATATAATATATCTTATCGTATTCGGAGAAAGGTCCACAATGCCATGATGGTTTAACCCAGACTATTGTGTACCCAACTGGAAGGACGCAGAGGAACAGCATAGTTAGTAATAGGGCTAGATAGAAGTTATTGCTTTTTGAGACTCTAAAGACGACTTCGTGGGGGACATTGCAGGTCATGACTGCCCACGACCGCAAGTACATCATAATCATTAGTTTAGCGACGTTCAGCACAACGAGGCCTGGGGAGAAGAACATTCCCATCCAGACCATGCCTTGGTTATTAATGAGGTGAAGAATATTCTCTGCTATCTTAAAGTCTCCATACTCTGGGAACTTTTTCTCCAGGTCCCAGCACCAGCAGCGATTCATGTATCGTACGAACAATGCGCGGATGAAATCCATGAACAAAGTACCAAGGAGGACAAAAACCTGGAATAAGAAAGAATGTAAGTTTTAATACCTTCTTCCGAGAGTAAAGCATAAAAAAGCTGTAGAATTTCTAAACTGTTACGCCCAGCTGTCTTTTGTAGATCTTTGACAGTTGTTACAGGTACATACACAGTGACCCGAAAGTCAGACAACCAGCCTTACCGTAAGGTATCGTATTACCCAGTACCACCAGTACTAACTGGATTGTGGAGGTTAGGTAGGCTAGGCAGTTGCTCCGTGAATGTAAACGACTGGTATTCAGCTGCATCTGGATATAATGAAGCCGACCCCCACAAGCAAGAAACATTCCCTATTTGCAAGAATATCCATCTTAATTTTATTTTAATAGCTTACCAAATCCATCATAGTCAATTTGACCAATTCCTGCCCAAACATGGTTTCCCAGCACAATTTTAGCAATTTCTTCTTGGTGGACACAGATAAATTATACATCTTCCTCATATTCTCATCGACATACATCATGTCAATGGTTGTGTTAGTGCCATTCTTTGAATCAATGACTCCGCCTATACTTGCTGAACATTGCATCGCATAACATACCCTTTTCACTATAGTACAGTTTGACATGAAGAATACTTGCTTCACATTCTTCCCGTTACAATTTACAGTACAATTAAAGGTAAAGTCAGGACAAAAATCGATATTTGCAACTGTTTTAGGATTCAAAGTAGTCGCTATAGTTGATTCTTTCGGTGTTTCTGACGTTATGTCATATTTATTAGCATTGTTATTAGCTTTAGTTACATGTTGTGTTGTTGTATAGGGACTAGCTGTCTCTATTACACCGAAGTCAGTAGTGTATTTTAGAGTGGTGTCAGTAAAATCTAAACCAGTACTCGTATCTATTGTAAACGTAGTAGTCTCTGTCATTTCATCCTTTGACGTATCTGTTATGTGTTGAGATTTAAGGTCTAACATATTCGTTGTAGTTGTTTCAAAAATGTCAAAATATGTAGTTGCAAATTCAGAGAATGATGTCATATCTGTAAGGGTCGTTTCACTTCCTGCAGTTGTATCTGTATTACTGCTGAAATCATCAAAATTAAAAGGTGTTTCTGAACTCTCCGTAACTGTTGATGTGTCGGTGGCTATGCTATTTTCAGTAGTCGTAAAATCTGATGGGCTGTAATCAGTCACTGTACTCGAGTAATCAAAATCAGTATAATCGAACTCGGTATCCGTACTCGTGCCAGTAGTAGATTCGGCAGTATCATAAAATGAGTATTCGTTATCGTCTGTTTCTGGTGTAGTGTCATTTTCTTTTTCATTTTGTATGTTAAATGATTGTTGAATTCGTATATTTCGTAGTCTTTGTAGTTCTTTTATACCCATCGCAACACTATCCAATGTAGTGGTTTCTTTTTTTTCGATATTATCAATATTGTTTGATGGTATAAATGGTTCTTGACGTGGACGTCTGAATAATAATTTAGGGGCGATTTTTTTCGGAAATGGTGCTGATCTTGTTTTCATAACTATAACGTCTGCCAGGCTCTTTGGTAAAGTCATTTGCTTTTCACAGGGTCCACAAGAGATTTCTTTTTCGGCACAAAAGTCAGGTATAGTCGTTGTAAACGATTCACTTAGAATAAGAGTTTCATTTGGTATTATGGTCGCATTCAAGGTCAGTGTTGGTTTTAGTAAATCCAGATCATCACTCATTCTCTCAATTTTGCTAAATAAAGCGAAGATAAGAGAGTATAGATTGAGCAGATTCAGTAACATGATCCTACAACAATCAGTCAAAAGATTAATATTTAAATATTGCCACAATAAAAGGTACAGTTAGTGAAAGTATAAATACCTTGCTAATTGCAATCTTAGCTGCTTTCTCGGGTGATAGTGTTCCAAAAATCCAAGCAGTTCAAAAAATACGGGGAAAGTGATGGAGATAACCGTGACAACTATAGTCGTCTCATTCTCGCGCCACCAACTTCTTGTCTTCAAGTCATCGTCAGAGCGAGACACAACTGTCACCACGGCGTAGGCTGACACTGCTAGCAGTATGACCACACAAATGTTGACAAGAGCACGGAGGGATATAATACGCCAACTGGAAGGAAGAAGAATATTCCAGGATACCAATGTCACTGAGAAATTGCAATTTGAAAATGTACATGTACATTATGTTTTTCTAGCGGCTTCATTCCTGCTGGTCTGAAATTATACTACGCGATTTTTGAACCTTAAAATTACCCTATGTCATATTTTGGTCAATAACAAGGCTTTTATCGAATTCCATTTAAACAGAATAGTTGCTTTTAGCATTTTGTAACATTAGAATCGATGAATACCAAAAGTGTAAAGAAAATATGAAAAAATTGTTAAGTGCAAGAACTCACTTCCTCAAATCCTTTTTCTTCTCAGCCTCCTCAAGTAATGCTTCTTTGAATCCTAAAATAACTGAAGCTATCCGGTTATGAGCCGTTTCCGTGTTGCCAATCATGAAGTCCCAACCGGTGAAAAGTTTCCATGAAAATATGCACTCGTCCTCTTTTTCAGATAGCTTCGACATTCTGGAGTTTTCTGCCATTCTGTGAATAGGTTAACTTTTTTAAACTAATGTTTTTGCCTGAAGTTAGAAAAGAAATGTTTATATTTTAGGGATAGTGGTCAAACATTATATGTTTATAATGCACAACTTTCGATAAAAATTCAATAATGCATCTTAAATAATATCATCATCATACTATTAATTGAAAATTGAATTGTTTGTTTCGACAGAACTCTCGATCATCTTTTTATTCATGTTTCAGGACCCACATCTATTGCACGTTTCTTGATTGAGAAAATAGTTTCTAGCTAGGGGTTTTCTCGTTCAATGAGACAGTGGAAATATAAGTGTAATAAATAATCATAAAAACTCACTTTCTCAGTATGGCGACAAAGCTATAAATATACACGGCTAGTCCTGTGAGGAAGTATGCCAGTGGCATGCGGTACTGGGCTCTCTCAACATTACTGTAGTACCCGTAGAAGATAGGGGAGCATTTCAGGACCCCCTCAAACTCCCATAAAGTCAGTAAATTCGAGGCGTTTTGCTTTTCTTCGTCCATGATGATCTTTCTTTCGCCGTCTTGTTGCGGGTTAGCTGTCAGATACTGAAATAAACGGTAGTAATTAATTTAGTTTTAAATAAACATTTTATTGTATTCTAAACGTGTAACTTATTACTTAGATTTAAGGCGACACTAAATCCCAGCGACCTTGAGCGAGAGACTTGACAAATTTAGAGAATTACTGATTTTAGTAAAAAGTGGCCTAAATCACTTAATTTATCAAGTCTAGAATCATGAAAAGTGATTTTAAAAATACTAGAGGTTATTTACTAGCATGATGGTGTTTTGGATTTTTCGAATTTGATGTGATTTTAGAGTAAAATAAAATAATAAGATGTGGGTGGCGCTAGTTCCGGTGCTGTTATGTTGTCCTATCATCCTAATACTATGGTGAAAGCTGAGCATTCCTTTACTAGGCATACATTCCAGCACGTGATGTTGTGATATTTTATGTAAATTTTAAAGTAGGTAGAGTAAAAAAATAAACGATAATTTTTAATTTGATTGTGGACACGATAGGTTCGGTAAAAACGGTATGCAGACGCTTCGGTGGCTGTTTCTAGAGGCGGCACTGTCAATCCTCACTGTCTGTCCTCTTTTATACAAATTCTCTATAAGTCTTAAAACGTATGGAAACGAGGGTTTTGAAGATATTTCTGGAGCAGTTGTGCCCTCAGCGCACTATACACTCATAGTGTAGTCAAGTAGGTAGGTAGTAGTACTTAGTGTAAAGACGTGTTTATCAAGAGCATTAATAAATAAAAAAACACCTCAATAGGTTAGATAAACTAAGTAGGTAGGGAAGATATCTGCTTCAAAATTGAGTTGTAAGAATCCACCCGAACATATAATAGGTACCTCTACCTACATTGCATTTTGCAAGTTAAATAAAAGCAGAATACAACATTTGATTAAATCGCAGCAAGGTATTGAATGACATTAAAATGAAGTAGTATTAGTATAGTTTAAAGTGACCAACCTCAGGTACAATAACAAAAACGAGCAGTATGAAGCCGATAACCAGGTTGACCCAGAACAGCCAGCGAAGGAAGGTGAAGTAGGAGGCAACCACGGAACCGAAGTGGGACTCTATCTCCTTGATGCGAAGCTCCCAGGGTATCAGCAGGTTTGAGGTGTTGGCTGCTTCGCGTTTCATTTGTTGCCAGTACTGCAGGAATAACGAAAGAACAGGTGAATTTAAAAAACGTTACAAATAACTACATCCTTACATAGTATAAAACAAAGTCGCTATTTTTGTCTGTTTGTTTGTCTGTATGCTTAAATCTTTAAAACTACGCAACGGATTTTGATGCGGTTTTTTTTAATAGATAGAGTGATTCAAGAGGAAGGTTTTAGTATATAATTTGAACGACATCCACACGGGTGAAGCCGCGGGCATCAGCTAGTAATTTATAAAACAAAGTCCACCGCCGCGTCTGTTTGGCTGTCTGTTTGTGATAAACTCAAAAACTACTGCACCGATTTTCATGATGTTTCACCAATGGATAGAGTGGTTCTCGAGGAAGGTTTTAGTGTATACTTAATTTGTCAAGTTTGGTATACATTGGTTCCCATGGGTTGCGGGAAAGGGATCAAAATTTCATGATTACTTTTGGTCGCGATAATCGACATTCACGCAGGTGAAGCTGCGGGAATCAGCTAGTAGTTGTTATAACTTGATACTTGGTCGACAGTAATCATTTTGAAACTACTAAAATTAGTTCGGCTGTATTCCCAAATTGTTATAGGTAGTTAATAGTAGATTGTACACCAAGTGCATAAAACACACCATTTTGCGCGAGACGTTTATCCATCCGATGCGAGCTTGCGAGCGAGGATGGATATAAAGTAGAGAGTAAAATGGGTTATAAGGACGAGTTTTACACTCTACTTTTCACTTCGATTGCGAGGAAATGCAACAGCAACTTGTAAATATTGTAAAAATAATTATGGTTCCCGCCAATTAACTTTTTTTTTTCAGTAGGAAACTTGACATAACACCTGACCTAAGTAGATACTGCTCAGTTATAAAAACATTTTGAGCAAGCCTATTGCCATCAACCAATGTAATTAGGAGCAAGCCTATTGCCATCAACCAATGTAATTAGGAGCAAGCCCATTGCCATCAACTGATGTAATTGGGACAAAGCCTATTGCTATCAACCAATATAACTAGGAGCAAGCCTATTGCCATCAACTGATGTAATTAGGGACAAGCCTATTGCCATCAACCGATGTAATTAGGAAAAGCCTATTGCCATCAACCAATGTAATTAGGAGCAAGCCTATTGCCATCAACTGATGTAATTGGGACAAAGCCTATTGCTATCAACCAATATAACTAGGAGCAAGCCTATTGCCATCAACTGATGTAATTAGGGACAAGCCTATTGCCATCAACCGATGTAATTAGGAAAAGCCTATTGCCATCAACCAATCTTATTAGGAGCAAGCCTATTGCCATCAAACGATGTAATTAGGAGCAAGCCTATTGCCATCCACTGATTTAGGTAATTGAGAGCAAGCCTATTGCCATCAATCAATGTAATTAAGAGTAAGCCTATTCCCATCAAATGATGTAATTAGGAGCAAGCCTATTGCCATCAATCAACCTAATTAAGAGCAAGCCTATTGCCATCAAGCGATTTAGGTAATTGGGGGAAGCCTATTTCCATCAACTTTCCTTGTATTCGTAATGAAAAGCAGTAATCCCTTGTTCTTAGAATACTAACGAAACGAATTCAATTAAAGAGGTTATTCTATGAAGTTGAAGTTGTTCGTGTGGCTGTTGGGCCGGTTACCTGTGCCGATTACCTTGGTCTTCGACGAAGATTTTACTTTATGCTCTAGAGCATAAAACGCGACTTTATGTCGCCTACGCACGACATAAAGACGCATTTTAGAGCGAGAGAAGTGAAAAAGTATTTATTGGCTTGTTATGTTTTTGTGCCATCTAATACAAGCAGAAAGCTACAGCTAAAAATAAGTTAGTGTCAATAGTAGGTAACTATTTATTTTTTTAAGTTGATAAAATCAATTTTTAATAAAGAATTTAAAAACAAGGAATATGTTTTTAAAAATGATAAGGAAAACAAAACTACGAGTACTTACAGTATTCAGCAAGATGTTGAATCTGGCGTAGATATCCCTGGTGCTCTTGGACTGCGCCAGTCTCTCTTGAAGCTGCCCTTCGTGACGTTTGATATACGCCTTAGCCTGTTCAAAATCAAAATCAAAAGTCATTTATTCAAACTAGGCTGTTAATCAGCACTTTTCGAACGTCAAAATTTACTTTTACAAGAGACAGTCCCCCAAAATGCCCACCCTTCGACACTTCCTAGTGTTTTAGCTGGAAAGAAGAAGTGGAGGAACAAACTCCCCAGCATCTGTCTGTTAGGTTAGACTCAATATAATGGTAAGTATTACGATTGACTACAGACACAAATCAATAATACAAACATGTTATACGAAGAACTTGATAGTGTAAAGAACACACTCTGTAGAGTGTAAACGAACCCTTCACGTAGCCGTCAACCAAGTATTATGTCCATCCATGTGTCCATCAAACTAAGTACTGGTGCCCCTACGCAAAAATTATTCCTGGGACACGACTTTTTTGGGTTGAAAATCACATTTTACGGTAAAACTCAATGTAGCACTTTTAAAACATTGTGCTAGTGGATGCTTTAAATAGTAAATAGGTCATGGACATGGAAGTTGGTCATTTAAGTAAAGTTATAAGTTGAAAAATTTGTATTAAAAAAAACAGCTGTGAAAAATTTTGGACCTTTGACCCCCAATGTCACCGTAACTTGTAGGTAGGGGTTCCCATTCCCAGGCATAGTCTAGAACAAAAAAAATATCGCAGTGACGGGGAGAAAACAGAAGTGCCTTTCGGCTTTGTTGAGGGTATACTTTTACACCCTTTTATCAAAAAGTCAAATGGTGGTGTTCATAACTTTGCCAAGGTCGTCGTTCCCTAATTGACATAGCTATACGACTATTCGGTCTGAGGCGTTGTTTTCGAAAGCGACAGGCATTGTATAATCCTGCAGTTGATATTATCTTGCAACACCAACATTAAATGTAAATCCTCATGTAAATAGTGGCAACACTATTGAATTCCCTTCCATCTGCGACACTGGTCCAATACAGACGTACAATTTTTATTCTCGTATTTTATTTTCATTGAATCTTCCCCGGCACCAACGTACCAGCGCCTCACCAGCTACCCACTATCACAAGCTTACACATTGAGAGCAGTCGCAAAACGGAATAAAACCTCTTTTTCCAAAGTGTTGTGTAGCTTATTTTTTCACCCGAATGCGGCGAAGCCAAAAAAGGGTTGTTCCTCGTATATTTTGTTTATTAAAGAGGAGCTTAGTAGTGAAATAGCGACCGGTCAAGTCTATCGACAGATTAAGCCGTCCTTGCCTAGGTTGGTGGCCAACCGTCCATTCCATACCGAGTTTCCTCCGTGCCTCGGAAAGCACCTTTTACCGTTCCCACATTGGTCTCGGCTGTCATTTGTGGATCTTTGACAGCTATGACGGGTGGAGTGGCCCGAAAGTCTGACAACCAGTCTTGTCAAGGGACCTATCAATTCAAAATGAAAATGAAATTACTTATTTACCATGTTTAAGTACTGTTTGTTTCGAGTTCTCGATATTTCGGCGCTGTTGTAAATTAATGCTGTTGTATATTAATAATGTTATTGAGCATGTCAGTTTAAAACATAGACCCCATTACATGTAGTTGGAAAAAGGCTAGGCAGATGATGAAAAATACCTGATGAACGATCTTGAGTTTCCTCCTCATCCCAAGGGGCTGCTGCTTCACGGAGCCGAGTACCTCCTTGTGCAGGTGAATGTTCTCGAAAATCTGCTCCTGCGTCACCACCGCCGCCAACTGAGCTTCTTCCATTGATATTGCCGTGCTGTTTCATAAAGTTTACATAGCATTATGTTACCACCTAATCCAAAACACAAATCACTGACGTTGCTCAAAAAGCGGCTAAGCTGAAGTGGGACTGGGCTGGCCATGTCTGCCGTATGCCCAACGAGTTGTGGGCCAAAACAACCACGTTGTGGAACCCTGACACAGCCAGAAAGCGACGTGGTAGACCTATTAGGAGACGTGCTTGTCAGAACCAACGACCAGTGGTCCATATTGGCCCTGGATCGCAAAATTTGGAAATCATGGGGGGAGACCTTTGCCCTGCAGTGGGATATCACAGGCTAACAGTTACAGTAACGACCTAATCTATCATGCTCTTTGTGATCCTAAACATTAAGACAGTCAAAGTGACGTCTGCGCTGGTACTGTGAAATAAAATTCGAATTACTGTCATCCCAGACACACAAAGAAGACGGTGGTATTATCTAGTAATGGTGGCCAAGGTTGGGTCAGAGAAACCAGGGCCGTCCAAAAGCGGGTTGGGTCGACGATATTGTCAGGAGCGCGGGAAACGAATGGATGAGGGACGCACAGATCAGAAAGTAGTGGCAGAAAAAAGGGGAGGCATACCCAACAGTGGGTGATTCCGGGCTGAAATGATGATGATGATCTAGTAAATCACAACTTTGAAAGGGACTGACCAGGTGTTCACCATAAATAAAACTAAAAATAACTAAATACACCGTTATATGTGTTTTAATAGATGCCTTCTTTGAAATGATTTAAATATAATGCTGTTTCGGGTAAAGCCCTATATATAACAAATGCAGCACCAACCGCATACAGCGACTCGCCACGCCGCCGCCGTAAGCGCTGTGGTCACGATGCTTGCTATAGACTTCTATTGATGTGGTCTCTTTGAAACTCCATTGTAGCTTCAACATAACGACGACACAGTGACTGAGCGACTGTGTGCTGCCCTACGAGTCGCGGGTTCAATCCCCATTTGTATTTGTTTATGTGAGTTTAAATGTTTGTAAACGCACCCTACCCAGGATACAGGAGAAATACCTAGAGTGGGGTCCTGTGGGGTAATGTATTAAAAGCCATACTTAGTGAAGTAATAAGGAGTATTATATTTCTCCCTCTGCTAAATTAATGCAAGCACAAGTTCATTAAATAAAGTATTCTTAACATCTATGTAAATGGTGAACGGCCCAGACCATCTGCATTCTGCGGGAGCTTTAGTATAGGGCTACAAACATACCTATGCTTCGGAAGGACAACAAAACTCGATATTCCTCTTTACAGAGCGAATCAGAAGAATAGTGAAATACTTACTCCCCAGAGCTGGTAGTGAAGACAGAAGACCTTCGCCTCGGCCGGTTTTCATCAGCGAGGAAGGGTGAGGAGGGGCGCCTGGCGCGACCCTTACGTGAACGTCTGACGCTGGCCCTGCGCTGACGTAGCACCGCGCTCAAGCTCGCCGAATAGTCCTCATCTTCAGAACCATCTGGGAAAAAGAATGGTGGCTGTATTTTCTCGACTAAGACCTCACTCTGAGACGGAGAACAAGCGAGACGACACCGTGCACCGGCTAGAAGAGAAAGAAAAAAGAAATAATATAATATTTTTCGCAGAAGCTTGGCATAAACATATCAATAACATCTCACTCACACCGTTTCCCCATGGGGGTTGGTAGAAACCACCCTAAAACCCTTTATTTGATACCCCACTCGATGGCATTGGAAGAAAAATAGGCTCTCCATGTTAAGGCCCCCGAAATCCGCAGCGTTCTTTGTTTTTTGATTTTATACATACTGGTCCAATTACTGGTCAAACACATAGCCATCCTTTTGGGCTTCACCGCAGTCGGGTAAAAATGTGGTCATTATCCACTACTCACAGACTAGAATAGACCTTGTGTTGCTTATTCATGAAAGTGTAAAGTTTCCATGCGTTTATAACCGAGTAACTCAAATTATCAATATTATTTGTTTACAACCCGACGCTGTGTCAATTATCTTGTCAAATCAAATGTCAGGTTTCAAAACTGACCACGGTCCATGGAATTATTTGTCTACGATCAATAATGTACTATTTGTGGAATTATTATTGTAGGTACTTTTTACTGTGGCACAGCCAATTTGATTCGTCTTATAATTATATATTTCGTTAAAATCTTTGAACATCACTATCACTACTACATAGTATAATAAAACAAAGTCGCTTCTTGCTGTCTGTCCCTATGTATGCTTAGATCTTCAAAACTACGCTACGGATTTTGATGCGATTTTTTTTAATAGATAGAGTGATTCAAGTGGAAGGCTTTAGTAACTTTTTTGGACCCGTGCGAAACCGGGGTGGGTCGCTAGTTTACAATAATACCAAAAGTTTGTAGTCAAGCGTTGCTCTAGACATCTAGTGGTCGCAAGCGCCACTGCTCTGCATGAGGTCCTGGGTTCGATATGCGGGTCGCCAGTTTTATTAGGTTTTTCATTAAATCTTTGTCAAATCTAAAATCTGGAACTGTCAGAATTTGTACCCGGTTAATGGCACAAATTCATTCAATTTATTTTCTCCTCGATCCATCCCAAACAAATTGCCAGTGTGGACCCCCTCTGCAGGATATGCGCCTTCTCCTATCCTGTTCATCCTGCACAACCACTTGCACCTTTCAGGACTTACTTGACGCAAATGACAGAGCTGTGCTGGTGGCTACATACTGGTCTAACACAATTTGAGATCATCGACACGAAAAGAAGATTCAATTTATTACCCGACTACGGCGAAGCCAAAAGGAAGGGTAATGATTTTAGCAGTCTATGTATGTTCCACCGTAGCGCCTAAACTACTGAACGGATTTTGATAAATTAGGTGTCAATAGATTCGTAAGAATAGCCCGGGTGACATAGGTTACATCAATTTTATAAATTCTTTTTATGACGGAATTTAAATGTCAAAATTTACTTCAAAAAATATTAATTGAGATAATCATAGCTATTTTGGTATCAAATGCAAGGTCTTGGCGAGCACATTACAAATATGTATTATATTATAGTTTAAGTACACACAGAAATAAAATTCAAATAAAAAAATTTAGTTCAAAAATCTAAAACCCGACTACTAACAAAATCGCGGTCTTAAAAGTAGAAAATAAGAAAATAATTCTTGTCTGATATTCTTCGTAGTCGCATGCCATGTTGCTAATGGCAATTAGCAGCTGACTTCTGTATCAATGAGAACGCCATGAAGGAGCATCAGGTATCAGTGGTGGTTATGACGTATTGTCTTATTTATAGTTTTTTGTTTACCTACATGTTACTTTAGTTTTTATTTTATTGTTACTTTTGTAAAGTATTTTATCCTGTGTGAGAACAATAAATACTTTTTCTTTCTTTCTAATTACGTGTGTTCACAATAAAGGGACATAACAATATCACTACAATCTGCCGGAGAATGCGCGTCCCGTAGGTTTAAGGAAAAAAGGACGACATGGCGGTCTAAACCGGTTGAAATTCATACAAAATTTCTCCAGACAACCTTAGCAATTATAATTATGACCAATAAAAAACCCTCGGGATATCAGCAAAAAGTAAAAAAGATCATGCTGGTGGAATTCCCTTGGATTATTGATTTTTAGCTCGATGTTGGGCTGGTATTTTGTGAGGACCACCAGCAGTGGTGATAATATGTCCCGTGTCCGTTTTGAAAGAAAGAAATAACATTTATTGGTACAGACACAGGGCATAGCACAATAATAAACATGCAAAAACTAATATGAACAAGTGATTTTTTTTAAATAACCTAAAACTACGAGTATTACGTACAAAAATTGTTTGCCCCACGGCTGCTTCAAACATGCCCAGTTCAGCATTTTGTCAGGCAACTAAGTGCCTGACGCTGGTTTTCAACTGGACCTGGTTGTTTTGCATGTTTTTATCTTTCACTTGATCGATTTTATATATCATTTGTTATAATCAGTGTTCCAACAAAATCCGCCAATAGATAGATACAATATTTTTGTTAGTCCGACTCTGCGTCTTTAAACCTAAGCTCAAGCTAAATAAACAAAAATAATAGAAAGCAGAGCAGCGGTACGCAGTAGCCTCAACTTACGAACAGTAAGTCGTGGGTTCGAACCCAGGCAGGCGTATTACTTCGTGTAATTTATTCCATCACCACTACTCCCAAAAACGGTGAAGGAAAACATCGTGAGGAACCCGGTGTCCCATGTCCGAGAACCAAAAAATCTATAAAGACTTCTGAAATCTACCAATAAGATTATAGCCCATTCCCTCCCAGACGAAAGGAGGCCTGTGTCCCTGCAGTAGGAACATTAATAGGCTGATGATGATGATGAATATAAATGACCAGTTCATTTATTATTGGTTCATTCATTCAATATAATTTGTGCTCAAGAGATATTTCTTGGGTGTGTGAAGTCGCCCCGTAAAGCCTAATATTCGAATATGTATTTCGCAGTGCAAAATGACATTCAGTTGTTTATCACAAATAAAAGCAAGATAATTAAAACTGTACTATAATCAGGTATTTAACAATTTAATTAAATAATTCAAAAGTCGCTCATTTCGGAATTTTAACAATCTCCTTGAACTGATGTTTGTTGAGTTATGTTTTAAGTAGCATTGTAGCCGCGATTACACTTGGACAGTCAGCAGCACCAATATGTATACACTTAGCAACGTTTAGAAGCAATTTCCGCCTACTGTTATAATTTTCATGTTTCGTAACGAAACTTATATTTTGAAGCCCACAAATATCCTATTTCAGGTCATATTTCAAAGTTGCAAAGGTTATTAATTCACGAGAACTTTTCCACTTCTTCTTTTGAACTTTGCCAAGTGCATACGGTACATAGTTTATTGCTCGTGACTGTAGGTACATAGGTACACACGGCTACACATCAAGCTATAAAAAACCAGTATAATCTGATCGTTCATTGTGCGAAAAGATCTAGTAACATGAGGCCAAGATTAACTGGTTTTGTATAGCTTGATGTGTAGCCGTGTGTACACTGGTTTCGAATTCGCTTAGCATTCAAAGATACAATTTCGCTGACAGTCGTTTAATTTTACGGTGACAAGATAGTTGACTATAATAGAATGTAAAATGATATAAAACGTACATAATCACAGTGTCAGTATAAACTTAAACTAAGCATAAGGAGTATGTACGGTAAATTCTGAGATGGCTTACTTTTAACAGCGTCAAGCCAACCTCAACCTTATATTTCAAACAATAAAGTTATTATTTAACAGGCTTGTTACTGTCCATTAGCAGCTACACAACAGTGATGATTTGAGATATAGCACAACTGTGAAAAGACTATGAGGGTCTTAGCAGAAATGTTTCCTGACAAAAGAAATGGAATTTGGACGTTATATTTTAAATTAATAAAAATTGACGAAGATAAAACGCGTCAAAAATCATGAGTTTGGCTTTTGACGTCACTTTCCGGAAAAAATTTAACTGACATGTGACGTCACACAAGTTTTTGAAGCACTGTATCGTCTTCATTTTTTGTTTAAATAAAAAAAGTATAAAACTATAACCCGACTACGACTACGATAAAAAAACGACGCTGAAAAAATATAAAACAAGATTTTTAGGATAGAACAAAAAGAAAAGCCGTAGTCACACGATAAAGGTAGTAGTACCAACCTAAACACCTACGGCTTTTATTTTTGTTCTATCCCAAGTTTTACTGTATATTCTTTCTTACCTCCAGCTGAAGGAGAGAATTTGACTTCATTGCTGACGGGCGTCTCCGAAGGCAGGTGGAACAGGTTGACCCCTGATGAAGACATGCTTCCAGGGTCAGCCCAGGTCACCGACAACCGGTCTACCGACGGCTGTGGGGACGATGGGGGTGGGTCGCAGGAGAACTATGAAAGAAAACAAACGTTTTTATGTAGGTACAGACCACTGCACATAAAGCTACCCGAAACTGTTAATTTTTCCCAATCAACCTTGAACCTAAAAGCTTCACCGACAAAGCTGAAAATCTATTAAACGAATTTTGGCAGTTTTTAGTAACAGTGCATAAAAAAGTTCACCAGATTGCAAAAAAAAATTGTGTCCTGGACTCATGGCTACTTCAAACAAGTGCATGCATTTGGTTTGATATAGCGACAAGCGGTATAATATCAGTAAGGATCTTGATACCAAATTTCATCTAAATCCGTAAAGCCGTTTACATTTTGTCTAAACAATTTTGTGCTCGACTGTATCCATTACTAGCTTTAAACAATAGATTTTTCTTAAAGTTTGCATGTGGGTCCAGTCGACCAAAGACTCTAGTTTGGTTAATTATTTTAGACCTTTCAGTATAAGTAGTACATGACATAAGTAGATTCTATGGTAAGTGTGTTCGGTCGGACTCTACATTTCTAAAAGCAATATCAGTGCGTTGTGTTGTTTATCACAAAACTTATAATCCTACTAATATTATAAACGCGAAAGTTAGTAAGTGTGGATGGACGGATGGATGTTTTTTACTCTTTCACGCAAGAACTACTGTTCAGATTTTGATAAAATTTGGTACACAGATAGTTTATAACCTGGATTAACACATAGAATAGTTTTTATCCCGATTTAATTTTCGAATTGTAGCGGGCGAAGCCGCTGGTAAAACCTAGTACCTAGTTTAATATGTATTGAATTTATTAATTCACTCCTCACTAGGTTAAAAAATAGCATTTTTTTTTGGGACAGGCCCGTCTCTCTATTATCAACCCACTGCAACTCTTGAATCAACAGTGGAGACCACCAGAAAAGCGCCGAGACAGTGAAGCTTGACGAAGTCGCAAAGAAACAATTTAACTGTCTTGAAATCAATCAGAAAAGCGGAGGAGTTAGAAAAACATAACTTCCACTTCCCTCTACATCAGCACAGGAGATTTATTACCTATCACAATCCTCGAACACGAAACACTTAGAAAACCAATCCCTAGAGTCCCTAGACCATCCTGAGACCGTCGCGACGGTAAAGAATTTTAATTTTAATAATTTTATTAGTTTCTTTCATGAAATTAAGAAAAGGAATAGTGAGTTTTTTTGGCAAACGAATACCAGCGTCACTAATATCTACAGTTCTATACAAAATTATTCTATTAATAGAAAAAAAACTGAGCACTTAAAGCAATTAGTAAATTAAAAAAAAAGTAAGTAATTCACATGATGTAGTTATTTTAATTTGGTTTTCATTACTTAGCAGAACGGCGACAATTATTAACACTTAAAAGCTCGTGTCAGATTTTAATTACACATACTTTTACTTAGTAGATGGAGTAATAGTATTTTTTTTTTTGTTTGTCACTGATGAAAAATATATATTGTTTGTGTAAATTTTAAAAATATTGTTCAGATAACTGATGAGATGACTAATATTCCGGTTAGTTAAAGATGTACAGTCGTGAACATCAATGTATAATACAACTTAGTAGAATAAAAACTCTTTTGTTCCGAATACTATTTTCGCAAGAGCATTATTTTGGTTACAATAAATACAGTAGGAGAAAAATCCTTTTAAAAGGCTTTGTTCACGTTCACACATTAGTACTCAATTTAAAAAAAACGCGTCTGTCCTTTTTAAGGTATTCCACAATGAAAACACAGTAATAATAATAATATGTCATTCACGTAGATCAAAAAAAAAATGCGGATTAACCAGATGAATATTTATGAAAAAAGAAAACGTCTAATTACCGTTCACAAAAATTGGCAAAATAATATTCCAAGTTCGAGCAGACAGATGTATTATTTAGACCAATCGGAGAAAGGTACTGGCGGATTATCGAGAATCGACTGCCGCAAGGCACGCCGCACAAGAGACATGAAATCCTGTAATTTATGGAAAGTAGCTCACTACTTCAGAAGTTGTACTTGTGTGGGTGTAGAGTAAGTAGAGTGACACTACTTCTGGATGGCGATTGTACATGGCACGCATAATCACATATGTTTAGCTAATCTACAATTTATGAACTTAGCATGACGTCTGTAAGCCGAAAGGTATAAGGCACCTAATAAGCTTACGGCTAAGCTTAAGGCTACCTAATAGTGCCGGGGCTGAGGGTTGTTCGAAAGAGATACCGCGGCCCCGGACACAAAGGGCTAAGAAGGAACATGGGTGGTTTTTAGTCAGTAGAAGTCTGACGCTCCCTTCCGCTATGCCCAGTGCGGTGTCATTTTATGATATCCCACACAAAAAAACAAAAATTGCTACTTAATAGTACACCCACGTTTCTCCAGTTAGGTATGTTTAAGTCCCATGAAATAGTGGTCTCCTCCGTGCCAGCTACTTAGGTATTTCTGAGAGAATCTAGGATTGAAACCGAAGACCCCATGTTTAGCCGTCAATAAATTAACGATTTCTTACATGCAGTGCGTGGTCGCAAACAAGTTTTTCTGATTTCTACAAGTTTTTTACTTTATAAAAGTTTTTATCTATCTATCTATCTATATATTTAAATAAAAAGAGAAGTCCTGACTGACTGACTGACTGACTGACTGACTCATCAACGCCCAGCCCAAACTCTTGGACCTAGAAAGCTGAAATTTTGCACAGAGGTTCCCTTTGTAGTGTAGACAAGGAATAAGGAAGGATTTTTCGAAATTCAACCCCTAAGGGATTTAAATAGGGGATGAAAGTTTGTATGGAAAATCGTCATTTCCACGCGGGCGAAGCCGCTGGCAAAAGCTAGTAGATTATACCCAGACGAAAGGCCCTAGGTTTCTTAGGCTCTTTCAAAAATGTAGCGAAAATGAAAAATTCTAGCAGTAGTGCTTTCTAGCACAGAAATATGGAATAATTCTCACGATTGAAAGTAGTATTTGATCCCAGTGTGCGTGTAGCCATTCGGCACTAAATTAATATAGACTGTGTTCTGTTATTGTAAGGTGCGGTGAAGCTACTTAAGTACAGTCGCGGCCTGATCCGATATCTTATAATAAAAATATGTAGGTATTATCACTTTTTAAATAAGATGGGCCTACTCTTGACGTCAATCTTGTCCTAAGGGCAGAGATGAGGTCGTTGGTGTAACGAGCTAACCCAGAGGAAGCCTATTTACTCACAACTTTTGATAAATTGGGGTTTTAGGAACTCGGGAAAACCGATGCAGGCAGGGTTTTCCACTCTTTGACTGTGCGCATAATAAAAACTGCTATCCACTTGCATTTAGATTGTGTGAGGAATGATATGATAGAGAAAGGAGTAAATGCCACAGTGTCATCTAACAGGGGGAATGGAAGAAGGAAACGTGTTGTGCAGACCCCAAATAGATGGGGGATAAGGACGATGATGATGATTTACTTCTATTTAGGCTTTTTCTTTTACTGACAGATGTTTGCTTCTGATATCACAGTATTAATAATTCTATAATGTACTTTTAGTTTTCGTTTGCTTAAATATTTACTGCTGCCCGTAGAACTACATATGAAGGTACGTTTGGTCATCCAATTGTGAGCTTAATGAGGTGTTACTTAGCTTTGAAATGAAACGGTTACCTTTCCATGACCTTTCAAAATAATAATAATCACGTTATATCATGAAACTTTTGCTTTTTACTCGTAATACATAAAAAAAACATCGTTGATCGGTAAACTGGAGGTCATCAAAAACAGCTTCAATTTTCTAGCTCCCTCGGGCGTCCCTTCAAACAATTTATTTACATTAATTATGCGTACCTAGGTTTATTTTGCTTACATTCAGCAGGGACTTGCAAGTTACCTTGATTACTAAACAAACAAAAGACCAGCGACATTGAACCGAGGGTAATTTAATTAAAATGTCATGTCGTGTAATATTTGTAACAACGTTGTCGTCGACTGTCCTCGATGATAAAGTTGTGACCATCACGCACTAGTGGAACTCCGACGAGAATGAACCAGAATTACGAATTTAAAGACACTATTGATTGTGTTGTTATTTATTTTTCATCCCTTCAATTCGAAAAGTGTCGTTTTGTTCCTCTTTAAGTGCGAGCAAAGTAGCTCTTTTCTCCATTAGACTTTTTAGCGGGCAGTAATGAGATTTGAATTTAGAACATGAATCGTTCATTGAAATCGAACCCAAATTGTATTGTGTTGGCTGTACGGTGCGAGGAGACGCGGTAACTAAATTTAAAAAAAAAAACAAAAGCGCGCGATTTACTTCCCTGTTCTGATAATCGGTACGGACTTTATTGTATTTTGTGCAAAAAAATGAGCTCTACGTCGAGTTCTGAAAGTGATAGTGCATTAACTCCTGAAACAATACAAATAGAAGCTAATAACGTCATACAAAACTTAATCCCTACGAAATCCCGGGAGAAATATTTAAAGGCATACGACAATTTCTTAATATGGAGTAGAAGGTTGTTTAGTAACGTGTTGTCTTAATAAGGACGTAAAACTGGACACATATTCGTAATTAATATGTCTGATGGATTTAAACGTGTCGTCACTCTATTTTTATTAAATAATAATATTACAATAAAATATGAGGCACCTTTTATTTTCTCATAGAGGGTGATGAAAAGTCGAGTGTATCACTCGGGTGCAAAATATATTTTGGGCTCGGGCGACGTACTTTGAATCCCTCGCTACGTTCAGGGTTCTACTAAAGAATCCCTCACTACGTTCGGGATTCTACTCTAGAATCCTTCACTTCGCTCTGGATTCAAAAAAGCGCCCTCGCCGTAAAAATATTATTTTGCTCCCTTATGATACAATCTACAATTTGTAACTCGGGACTCATGTAGTGTATTATTATTGGGTATGTGCATGGACATAACCAATAATAGGGTAGTTACAAAAAATGTGTGCTTTATTATCCAATATTTTTCGAAATCTGACAGACGGACTAAATAATATACTTAATCATATTTATTTTAGTCAGTCAACTATGCCATAATATCATCACATAACATCACGCGTGTAATCCCCGAAGAGTAAGGCAGAGGTGTATCCATTAGTGCACCCACATTTCACCACTGGCTAAATAGACAATATATAATATTTCACCCGCGTAGATCCCGTTCCCGTAGGAATACAGGGATAAAAAGTAGCCTATGTTACTCAGGGTGAATGTAGCTTTCCAAGGGTGAAAGAATTTTTGAAATCGGCCCAGTACTTTTTGAGCCTATTCATTACAAACATACAAAAATAGGTACAAATCTTTCCTCTTTATAATATTAGTGTAGATAAATAGAATAACATAACGGAAACGATCACGATATTGTCTTCACCCTTTCCTTCCGCCGTGCTGCTTTCAATAAATTGCACAATTTGAGCCACCCTGGTGTTCAAGCTACGACTCGTTTGGTGGCAGAGCGTTTTGTTTGGCCTTCGGTTAGAAAGGATTGCCGAGATTGGTCCCGATCTTGTGAAGCATGTCAGCGCAGTAAAATATCAAGACACAATTCTTCCCCTGTCGGTAATTTTGACATACCATCAGGTCGTTTCACGCATGTCCATATCGACATCGTTGGTCCTTTGCCCGTCTGTAACGAATATCGTTATTGTTTGACTGCAATAGATAGAGTGTCCAGATGGCCCGAGGTTTGGCCCATGCGATCCATTACCGCCGAGGAGGTAGCCGAGACTTTTACTAAAGAATGGGTACCTCGTTTTGGCGTTCCGTTGGTTATTACTACAGATCGGGGTTCTCAATTTGAGTCAGATTTGTTTCACCGATTACTGCAGCAATTCGGTACCAAGCGCATTAGAACCACTTCATATCATCCCTGCGCAAACGGGATGATCGAGCGAGTTCATCGGCAGCTCAAAGCAGCGTTAATGTGCTATAATGATTCTTGGGTGAGGTCCCTACCGATGGTTTTGTTAGGAATGCGCTCGGCGTTTAAAGAAGACCTCAAAGCCACGGTAGCGGAATTACTTTACGGAGAGCCTCTTAGGCTCCCTGGAGAATTTTTGGTGCCTCCTTTAGCATCTGGAAGATTTGAAAACCCTGGTGATTTCGTTGTTCAGCTGCGACACAAAATGTCATTGGTACGTCCATTGCCAGCTAGTCGACATGGTGAAACATCTTCATTTATATTCAGGGATTTGTCGACTGTGACTCATGTTTTCCTTAGAGACGATACCATCCGAAGAGCGTTGCAGCCACCCTATACTGGTCCATTCCAAGTCCTGGAGCGTTCGTGTGATGGAAAGACCTTTACTCTAATGTTAAAGGGCAACAAGACCGTTGTAAGCGTCGACAGACTCAAACCGGCTTTTATCGATAATTCTGATCTGCAAACGACTCACTCAATGCCATCGCCCGCCTCGGCTGATTTTCCTCTTCGGCAAGCCGTAAAAGATAAGAAGTCGTCCGAGACCTCAATTCCTCAACAGTCAGTAAAGATTCAGTTGCCAGCAAAGCAGTCCTATACCACACGCTCGGGTAGGCGCGTTAGATTTAAGAATTTTGATTAATTTCTTGTTTTTTTTTATTATTGTGCCTTAGTTGTAAGAATGATGTTAGTTATTTTAGCTTGGTTTTATTCTCTCCGTAGGGGGGTGGTGTGGCGATTAACACCTCTTTGATTGTTAGTAACATCTCTATGGGATTTTGACACTAGCTCCAAAGACTACAATATGGAGACTAGCTCTGCTATGTCAATTTGTCAGAAACTGAAGAATTATTTTTCCTGTATTTTAATTAATTCAATTATTCTAATTAATTCTTTATTGAGAAGCCAATCGGCTAATTAAATTATATTGGCATGAAATTAAGGTTTTATTGAGTTCATATCGGCGGGAGCAGCTATTTCCCGCACGTGGACTTAATGCCATGAGGCATTCTCTACCAGTCAACTTTAGGGTTAAATGGGATATCATTGTGAAAGGGTACATAACGAAAAAATAACTTATTGATATTGTAAAAGTTATCTAAAGGGTATAGTCTGTGTGTATTTACTACTATCGATACAGGAGTGCAATTGGTAGTGTGAATGAATTTTTGGAATTAATAATTATTGAACAAATTAATAACTACGCTAGGCAGGGGAGCGAGCAGGTGTCTAGCTAATTCAATGGTATACATGGCGACATACCAAGCTGCGGAAAATATGCATCAAATCATTTTATCAGTTAAAGGGGCAACAGAAGAACACATTTTGTGATAAGCTTGATTTTCATAGTGTTTGTATGAGTGACATAGTTATATTTGCGGTTTCTAAATGTGCTATATCTTAAAAACTATTTACTATACTTATACCTATCGTTCAAAACAATTTTGGCTGAAAGTTTTCATTGCGATACACCGTAGGATATATTATTTTTAGATTTTTTACTCTCTTAGATTAAAAGATAGAGGGGGGGGGGGCACATTTTACCACTTTAGAAGTGTCTATCTTTCAAACGATTGACCTTGAGAAAAAATGGATTTAGAAACCTCAATGTCATTTTAAAGACATATCTATAAACATCCCACAAGAATAGGGTTGATGATTTTTTTTTAGTTTCAATTCCATGTATGGGGAGACCCCCCTTAAAATTATATTTTTTATTTATTTTTGTATAAAAATGTAAAGCGGTTCACAGAATACACCTACTTACCAAGTTTCAACCGTGTATTCTTTATAGTTTCGGAATAAAGTGGCTGTGACATACGGACGGACGGACAGACAGACATGACCTAACTACGGGTTCCGTCTTTTGCTATTCGGATACGGAACCCCAAAAAGGACCTTTTTTTCTTTATTATAGGAATAGGGCACTTATGGAACATGTCATTGTATTGTACATACCTAAAGACGCCAGCTTATCAAGCTACTAGGTATACAATCTTACAAATTTAATAGATTTTGAACTTTATCGCTATAGGATTAGGTTCAAGTATATAATGGGAAAATTTGACAGTTTTGGTCTGTTTTAGTAGCTTAAATTGATGTGCTGCGTCTGTAACTCTGTACAATCTGAATCTTGAGGCTTTTGCGTGTGCCTGGATGTCAATCCTACTAATATTATAAACGCGTTAAGCATGTTCACGTCTAAACGGCTGCCGAGCGACTTTAATCGAATTGGGTATGGAGTTAGTTAAGGGATACTTTCTATCCCGATTTTATCTTCCCGTGGGATAATTTTCAAGTTGTGAAGCCGCTGGCAACAGTTAGTTTGATATATTTGGTACAGACCACCCAGACCACCAGAGTCTAATTCGTAGATAATAGTCACATTGCGAAACATTGTTTAAAAAAAAATTCAATATTCGAGTCAAAAATCTTCTAAAATGGAATGCAAATCATGGGCCACGCCCATTAGCCACAGTCGCCACGAATGGCCAGTGACGTGACACGGAGCAGTCCATCTTATACTGCCAATGAGTGTCAGACCCGCACTGATTAACTACGCAGGGCTGGTACCGGATGACATTGTATTAGATACTAATATTCAGTTTATTCATTCATTGTTTATTATTCAGCATTGCATATTGCTAGGTACCATGTTTATACATTGCAGAGGCAGTCGTCCAAACTGTATTTAGCCATCTCATCATCATCATCATCAACAGCCTATTAATGTTCCCACTGCTGGGACACAGGCCTCCTCTCTTTAGGAGGGAATGGGCTATAATCTACCACGCGTGCCCAATGCGGATTGGTAGATGTCACATGTCTTCGAATTCTTTGGTTCTAAGACATGCCGGTTTCCTCACGATGTTTTCCTTCACCGTTTTGAGAGCAGTGGTGATGAAATAAATTACACAAAGTAATGTGCCTGCCTGGGTTCGAATCCATGACCTACTCTTCGTAAGTCGGGGCCGCCACCACTGGGCCACCGCTGCTCATTTATTAGCCATCTCATTTACCTAACAAGAATATGAGAGCGTAGAGGAAGAGCAAGGATACAATGAATGGACTGTGTGAAGGATGATATGACAAGAAAGGAGGCGACTGTTGACATGACGAGCAATAGAGGAGTATGGAAGAAGAAGAGATGCTGCGCGGACCCCAAATTAATTGGGATAAGAGCAGGAGAATGATGATGAAAGCATAGGTGGCTACTGGATGAGAGTTGCCGAGAATCCAGCTGAGTGGCTTGCAATTGCAGGGGCCTATATCCAGCAGCGGATTGGTGTAGCCTGATGATGAATATGATGAGAGTATGTCTCGTCAAAGTCGCGAGAATCACCTGGATAAGGGACGCATAGGACCGGGAATATGGTGGAAAAAAGGCTCGCCCTATACCCAGAAATGGGTAATTCTGAGTTAATATGATGTAGGTGAGAGCTCACAACCTTTTTAAGTAAATATCAAATCGGTTAGGGGGCGTCCATAAATTACGTGAGGTGTTTCAGGGGGGGAGGGGGTCGAGTCAAATCTCATCTAATCTTACGTTGGAGAGAGGGGGTCTCGGCAAATATCACGCAATTTTTTTCTGATTGAAACAAAAACAAATACTTACACTATATTATTTTGGTCCATTTAATCCAGATTGTACAACATGCTTTATTACACTTATAATTAAACACTCAGCAATATTGATCTAGTCATAACTAGTTGTAAATAAAAGCACGAAGCAATATTTTTTCTTTTTACAAAAGCAATCCAACGCGTTTACTTAAGAAACCCACATTTTGAAAAATCTCACGTGAGATTGGGGGATGGGGGAGGGGGTTGAATAAAATCTCACGACATCTCACCAGGGGACGTAATTTATGGACGCCCCCTTAGGTACTTTGTGCTTCAAGTGACCCAAGGACTGGCTTGACCTTGGCTAGAGCCGAAGCATTGCCACTTTCACTTTGCCACACAAAACGGGGCAAACGAGGACTCCAGCATAGCGAGAGGAGATGTGCCAAATTCGACGTAACTGTGATTGGTCGAATTTGGCACATCTCCTCTCCGCTTGGCACATCTCCGCATTGGTGAACCCAAGACCTCTGATTTTCTGATTCATGTGCGTCTGATTTTCGATTGTATAATAGTTAACTAAAAAAAACTAATTAGTCCGTCAGATAGATTTCCAAAAAATATTGAACACGTATTTTTTCTTTTTTCACGAAAACAAAAAAATGAAGACGATATTGTGCTTCGATAAGTCGTGCGACGTCACAGGTTGGTCCATTTTTACCAGACTATGACGTCAAAGGCCCCCTCTCCATGGTCTTTGACAAGGTTGATTTTCGTCAATTTTTATTAATTTGATAAAACAAAAAACACGTATCCAATATTTTTCGATAATCTAACAGACGGACTAAACAGAATCATATTTTTTTTAGTCAGTCAACTACCCTATTGTCACTTGCTTTGGTAAAGGACAACCTAGTGAGGAAACCAGCGTGTCTGAGAGATATTCGACGAGCGGCGCGGCATGTGATGATGTGAACCCAAGTCAGACGCCTATGAGTGACAGAAAATCTCTGACACTTGGTTAGGCACACGATAATACAAGAAAAAGAGATATGAGAGACTTCACGCTAAAAAAAACGTTATAATTATTAAGTTGTAAATAAATTATTATATTAGGTAATAAAATAATGCAGACTGGGCTGGGTTTAACCCCTAACATGCGACAGTTATATAAATTAGTTTATGGCACCATCCATTCATACAGTTGTTAGAACATTTATAATGAGGCTGCCTAATTGGCCTAATATAATTATGAAGAAGAGGTTGTAAAATTGGTGTGGCTTAGTAATATTAACAGCCAATTTTTATCATAGACATTAACGTGGTCAGTACAAAACTCAAAACTAACACTAAACTATACAGCAACATTATCATCATCATTTGCGTAGCCTTTTCCCAACTATGTTGAGGTGGGCTACCAGTCTAACCGAATGCCGCTGAATACCAGTATTTTACATAGATAGAGCGACTGCCTATAACAGTTTCACAACCGAGGTAGTGCGCGGATTTTTGTACTGATGACGTGGCCTCGGCGCAAGGGCAAAGAAAGAACATGGGTTCGGTTTTTAGTCAGTAGAAGTCTGACACTCCCCTTCGCCCTGCCCAAGAGCGGGGGGGTCATTTGATGATTTTCCACCCACCAAAAAAAAAAAAAAGGTAGTACTGGGTATAATACCTACGATACCCCTTGGTAAAAGACTGCAATGGTACCTAGTCATAAGCAGGCAAAAAGTGATTCCCTATAATTCCCTAAAATATAAAGAAGTAAGTTTGACACCCCTGACTGTTCATTCCATTATCTTGCGCCCTCCCTATCGTTAAATATCACTCGGAATAATAATTAAGAAGTGATTTTTCACCAAAGATAGCGTCCGATCGATACTTGGCTAATTCGTGGAACCTTTTTGATACTTTTAGAGCTATTATGATAATTTATTTAGGTAATCGTATCAATTCATGTGCCACGCTCACGCACCGCTGGCATATTTTAACTGTTATATTGTATGGGTGCTAAACACGTGTACAAATGGGCACTGGCGGTTGGCAAAACAGAATATTACTCGTAGAATCACACACTAATATTAGGTCTTTACCTATAAAATGGGAGATTAGTATGATAATTTTAAAATATAAAAGTTTTTGGTATTTTTTTTTATTTCAGCTAATCAAAGTACAAATTATGTATACAAATTGCCATTTTGATGGCAGTTTGTTTATCCCTTTTACTGTAGAAGTCTTCCGGACGGGAGGCGATGAAGTCAGTGAAAGCGTTTTGTACTGCCTCTCGGGTGTCGAATTTTTTCCCAATTAAAAAAATGGTTAAATTTTGAAAAATAAAATTGTTGATAATTACAGACCGATAGCCCTATTGCCTATTTTAGCGAAAATTTACGAAAAGGTCATGCATTTGCGATTAATAAATTTTATCGATAAATTCCAAATTTTAAAACATGAACAGCATGGATTCCAAAAAAAGAAATCGACAACCACTGCGGCATTTAACTTAATTAACCTAGTTACTAAGAATATTGACAAGAAAATACCGACAACTGTTTTATTTTTTGACATGTCAAAAGCCTTTGACTTTGTATCACACGAGCTGCTACTAAAAAAATGTGATAAATATGGAATACGCGGTAAGGCAAATGCGTGGTTAAATAGTTACCTTACAAACAGATCACAGTTTGTAGAAATTACTGCGGATAAACCAGATCAAAACGGTGAACTAAAATTTAAATCCAAATTAGGGTACAATTGCACTGGCGTTCCACAGGGCAGTATTTTAGGCCCCCCACTTTTTCTGATATATATCAATGACCTGGCAGAAGTAACTGAACATCCCTGCATACTCTTTGCAGACGATGTTTCCGTAATCATCCCTAAGACTAAGGACAACTATAATGAAGAAATCAATAATACCGTAAGCAAAGTAATAACTTGGATGGAAAAGAATAACCTTAAACCTAACTTAGATAAAACCAAATATGTACAATTTTGTAAAAAAAACTGGAAAAAGATGGATTTAAATATTACTTACCAGGATAAGCAAATACAACAATCGGATAGTATGACTTTTCTTGGGATAATTCTAGACGAGAGGTGTTCTTGGATTAGTCACATTGATATGATTTGTGAAAAACTCAGCAAGTCTGCTTATGTTCTGTGGCGTATATCTAACCTAATAAGTAGACAAGCCACATTACAGGCTTATCATGCATATGTTGGTTCAATACTGCGTTATGGTATACTGGTGTGGGGAAACTCGGTGCATCTCGGAAGAGCTTTCATCGCACAAAAGAGGTGTATACGTGCGATTTGTAATGTAGACCCACTTACATCCTGTAAACCACTATTTAAGAAACTTAGAATACTTACATTAACAGGTATTTATATTGAGGAAATATGTAAATTCACCAAATCTCACCCTGAGATGTTTGAAAAACTGGGAGATAAATGTAAGTTTAAGACTAGATATCTCAATAGATTGAGTATTTCTGGAACGAAAACTGAACTATATGCACGGAGCTGCTATTCTATGTGTATTCAGATTTATAACAAGATTCCTAGCCAAATTAAAGAACTCCCAATGGCCCGCTTCAGAAGGACCTTACACAGATGGCTAATTGACAATCCGTTCTACGATATAAAGGAGTTTCTTGAGTTTAAATTTAAATAATATAATTTGACCTAATCTAAAAATCAATTGTGTGAATTCAATTATACCAATTCAATTACATTAATTCAATAAATTCAATGACATCAATTTAATTCAATAAATTCAATTATATCAATTTAAAATTTGCATGTAATGTAATATAATGATATTATGACTGAGTATGTTGAGCTACTTATACAACTATTTTAAGAACCTTGTAACCATATTTATTTGCAAATAAATCTTTGACTTTGACTTTGAAAAAAGTAGAAATCTGTTGGGGCAACATCCGGTGAGTACAGTGGGTGACGGAGAGCTTCCAGCTGTAACTATTGTAGCTTTGCGATGGTCTGTCGTGAAGTGTGAGCTCGCACGTTATCGTGGCAAAGCAATGGGGAAGAGCCATTGACTAGTCTTGGTTGTTGAATTGCGAGCTTCTCCATCATTGTTTGCAATTCTTGGCAATAGACATGCCGGCTCACTGTTGTGCCATTCGGTAAGAAGCTGTGATGTACAAGTCCGGTACTGGTCCACCAGACAGTCACCAACATCTTCATAAGAGTAATCTCTTTTTTAGCGCACTGATTAGGTGCTGTACCCGGGTCCACCCACTGAGACGAACGCTTACGGTTGTCGTACAGGATCCACTTTTCATCGCAGGTAACAATTCGATTAAGAATTCCCTCGTTTCTATGCCGATTTAAGCTTCGACATGCATGCTTCGATGCGTAAATCTCGCTGTTGGTCGCTCAGTTCATGGGCACCCACTTATCTAGCTTTTTTGTCTTTCCGATTTGACGCAAGTGCTTCATTGTTATTAATTTGACACTAACTCCAAGGCCCACAGCAAGCTCAGCTGGCTCAGCCGTAGATTGAGTTGGATCCGCTTCCATTATCGCCTTCAATTCGTCGTTGTCGACAATGGTTACCCCACCGCGAGGCTCGTTCTTCAACTCAAAATTTCCAGATTTAAAACGATTGAACCAATAATGGACCGTGTTTATGCAAGCAGTATTAGGCCCAATGCACACCGGCGGGGGCGCGGCGAAGATACTGAGAATAAATCAATTTAAAATAAACCATAACTCCTATGACATACGGTTGAAAACGGCATGCAATGCGAGACGAACGCGGTGAGCCGTCAAGCTGCCACGAGAGCAGACAAGAACCGCGCTTTAAATTTGAACTTTGTACCATCAACATGATTGATTGTATATACGTAACCCAAAAAAAAATCCCTTTATTTTGTACCCGTACTAATAAATACATTCTTGATCATAAGTTTTGCTAACTGTACTTTAACTTCGTTTTTCTCGTGGTCCTGATGTACCCCTTCAAAATAATTAAAATAATACAGGTGGCTTTCGGGACCGCGGTCCCGGCCCCGAAAGCCCCACGACCCGTTACAGTTTGCGTTGTGGAGGTCAGATAGGCAGTTGCCGCATGTTAAATACTGATATATTATTATTATTACAATCTACTGATATATTATTATACTAAAATCATTTACCAAATAGTCTTCAAGAATTACCGATGACGATGTTTAGAAAAATACTTTTCAAACTATTAATAAGTAAAAGATATTACTCTGATAAAGAATATTTAGATGACAAGTCAATAGAACTTGTAAATTGTAAGCTAGATTAATCGACTTCGCTCAGTTTTGTAAGACATTTGCACGCCATGTTATGGCAGGGTATGCTGAAACAATTTTTTACTGTAACATCTTATATACCATATTCTGGCAAATAAAATATTTTGATTTGATTTTGATTTGATTTATATTCAGCTGCATCCGGTTGGACTGGAAGCCGACCCTAACATAGTTTGGTAAAACACTGTTTCGTATTGAGCTGCATCTGATGAGCCTGGAAGCTGCCTCAAAACGTGCGAAGCCGGGTCGGGTCGCTAGTGAATAATAAAATTGATACGTGGTGCGTGCACCACGCTGCGCTCCAAAACGGGTATAGTGGACGTGGGCAAGAAGGCTGCTAAGTTAAAGTGGGATTGGGCGGGTCACGTCAGCCGCATGCAAGATGGCCGCTGGGCAAAGGCCTCAACACGATGGATGCCGGAAGACGGACGGCGCCGCCGAGGCCGGCCTAGAAAGAGGTGGCGTGACGATTTAGACGCGTACCATGAGGGCTGGTTCGAAGCGGCACAAGATAAGAGCTCTTGGAAGGAGTTGGGGGAGGCCTTTGCCCTGCAGTGGGACAGTACAGGCTAAATAAAAAAAAAAAAAAAAAAAAAGCGTAGTGACGATTTTACGAATTTTATTTACACGCCTATTACGGCCGCGAATCATATTTTAATCAACATACCTATATAATAATAAAGCTTGACACTGAACGTCGAATTGCAAAAATACGTACATACCAAAGAAACTCGTTTCGTAATACTTAACTAGTAGGTATAATGTGGCACATACTTTGCTCTAATTAAGTAGGTATAATTTTATTACTCGAAACGGCATGTCCTATCACCAAAAATTCAAGGACATGAGTGACATCTACCCTCGTGGTAGATTAAAGCCCACCACTCTCCTATAGAGAGGAGGTCTGAATCCCTGCAGTGGGAACATTATAGGCTGAAGATGATGAATCGCTAAATCTTGTGAACTATTACAGAATCATCGTATTCATGTAGGTATACCTTAGCTTAATTGATGCATTTATAAACCCGTTTCAAGAACTAATTACAACGATGTATGAACTTTACATATCTCGTGTCATATTACGTGACTGCAGGTTAATTTAGTATCTACCTTTAATGTTCTTAGTTTTTTCCCAACTGTATTGGCATCGGTTTCCAGTCTAGCTGGATGCAGCTGGATACCATAATTTTACGTGAAACGACTGCCTATCTGACTAATAAAATACTCAACTCAACTTTTTGGAAAATACATTAATCGCCCATTCATTCATTTCAAAACCACACGGTTCATTGAATGAGACTTATGCTAAGAGAGGTCAGTAGCAAGCCGTTGTCATCTGCCTAGCCTACTAACTATATTGGGATCGGTTTCCAGTCTAGGTTGCAGCTGGATACCAGTATTTCACATTATGGAGCGACTGCCTATATTATGACCTCGACAACCCATATAGTACTGGGTTATACGATACCCCCAACTACTACGAACTCCACTTTATTTTTTATCTTCAGAGATGGTCCAGTGAAGTCCGATAGGTTCTATCATTCCAATACAAGAACTGCGATACCCATCAGCCTATAATGTTCCCACTGCAGGGACTCAGGCATCCTCTCTACGAGAGGAATGTGCTGTAATCCACCACGCGTGCCCAGTGCGGGTTCGTCGTAGACCAGCCTAGTAAAATCAAGTAAAACACAAATACCGGAATCACAACAGTGTCTAAACACCGAACACCACCTTTACCGACTGCGCGCGGTATTACATTTCGTTAATTGGCTTCGTTTAGAGGCCGGGGAGTGCCCTGATTGTCTGTAATTACACTTTGTGTATCTTTCCCAGTAATGGCGACCGTGCTAAATGTATTCACAATTTTGGGCTTCAAGGTTTGTCTTTGTACGTGGAAATGAATTTATCGAAACTTTTCACATAACGTTTTACATTAAAACTGAACATATTGTGCTGGATGGTTTGAATAGTAAACGGGTCATAGAGGTACTTTTTTTAAGTAAAGTTATAAAATAATATAATCTAGAAAACAAAATTGCCAAAAATTTTGACCTTTCAATATTTTCGTAATTAGAAGGTCACAGAACTCCAGTACAAAAGAATCAATGCAATGACCGGGAGCACAAGTGCCTTACGGGTTTACAAAATACAAGTTCTGAAATTCTTTAAAGATTCTTTAAAGGAGGCTCATGAGATGACGAGAAACAGAGAAGTATGTAATAAGAAGAAATGCTGACCCCAAATGAATTGGCTTATCCCAATTCGTTTGGGGTCGGCAAGAGAATGATGATATGGAAATATTTATTTTATTACTTTTCACATTTATTATTTTTATATTACTGTCCATAATCAATGATTTGATTTAGATAGAACCAAACAATAATACTTGTGTAGTGTTCTGTAAGTCAATTTAAGAATGACTGGCACTGCTGAAAGTAAAGAAGTTGAAGTTTTTGTGCAAATTGAACATTATTTGTGACTTGAAAATGGACCCTCCATTTCACCCCGTCCGTCGGGACTGCGGTTGTTCGCAAGAGATACCGCGGCCTTGACATAAAGGGCTAAGAAGGAACATGGTTGGTCTTTAGTCAGTAGAAGTCTGAAACTCCCTTTCGCTCTGCCCAAGCGGGAGGGGTTATTTGATGATTTTCTACCCGCCAAAAAAAAAGGGTCCGTTTCACCACCTCCGATTAAGTGCCCATTATCTGAATTGGCACATAATTTCATATAAATTCAAGCCAGTTCATTTGCGGGTTCTTTTATTTGCTTTTTATATCTCCGGGATTTCGTCGAACTTTATTGTCTTGTTGCTTTTCTGGTCGTCGCCACCATTGATTCTGGCTTTCAGGAGTTGCAGTGGTTTGGGAACAGCGTGGCGGCATTGTCCCAAAATATATTCGGTTATCGGTTTTACCAAAGCATCTATACAGGGTGTAAATTAACCCTTCACGCAGCCGTCAACCAAGCATTCTGTACATCAAACTAAGTACCCCTACGCAAAAATTGCAGGGAAACGACTTGAAAAATTGAGAACTTTGACCCCCAATATCTCTGTAACTAGGGGGTTTCCAAGCATGGTCTCAAGGGATCAAGGGAGAACTAGTGCCTTTTGGTTGCGTTAAGGGTACTTTTACACCCTTTACCTACCTACTTACCTGTGGAGTTAGCTCCGACTTCGTGGTGTCGATGACCACTCTTGGTCGAGGTTCCAGCTTTAGGATTCCACGTTCTCTACCCTGCACAGAAAAGAGGTTTCATTTCAAATTAAAGTCGACTTCGTTTAACAAGTCGTGGCTTTTAGGAATGGGAAGAAACGTTTTTGTTAAACTGAATTGAAGCATGTCCCGTCGGGGCTGCGGGTTGTTCGAAAGAGATACCGCGGCTTCGGCACAAGGGCTAAGAAGGAACATGGGTGGTTTTTAGCCAGTAGAAGTCTGACACTTCCTTGGGAGGGGTTTTTTGATGACTTAGTTTACACACAAAAAAAAAGCATGTGAACCTTCTATTGCAGTTTGAAGTGCATCATAAACTCTAAACTGCATTTTGCGTTATTTATAATATAACTGATCGGTCTCGTGACCATCATCAGCTTCCTGCCCTCATCCCATATTATTTAGGGTCAGCGCAACACGTTTTTTTCTTTCATTCTGTTTTTTTCTTCCCTGTCAGTCGACACGCTATCATTTAGTCATTTTCCCTTTACCATTCCTCACACACTTCATCCATCTTTTCTTTGGTCTTCGTCTCCCTCTCTTCTCTAGTTAACGGCGAGTGTTTTCGCAAAATTAACCACGAGGATAATTGTGTGTGTAATGTAGATCATAAAGTTGTTTACAAAACAGTTTTTACTATTTCCGAGTACCTAACGATATTATATCGAGCCTTTTCAGGAAGAACATCGTAAGCGCCAAAATTCCCAAAAACCGGTTTTAATTATTAACCGCCAGATCAACTGATTTTTACCCGACTACGGCGAAGCCAAACGGAAGGGTAATGATTTTGGCAGTCTATGTATGTATGTATGTTCCACCGTAGCGCCTAAACTACTGAACGGATTTTAATAAATTAGGTGTCAATAGATTCGTAAGAATAGCCCGGGTGACATAAGCTATATAAATTTTATAGATTCTTTTTATGACGGAATTTAAATGTCAAAAACTTACCTCAAAAAATATTAAATTGAGATAATCATAGCAAGTTTGGTATCAAACGAAAGGTCTTGGCGAGCAAATTACAAATATGTATTATATTGTAGTTTAAGTACACACAAAAATAAAATTCAAATAAAAAAATTAAGTTCAAAAATCTAAAACCAGACTACTAAAAAAATCGCGGTCTTAAAAGTAGAAAAAAAGAAAATAATTCTTGTTCGATATTCTTCGTAGTCGCATGCCACCTTGTATCAATGAGAACGCCATGAAGGAGCATCAGGTATCAGTGGCATACGACTACGAAGAATATCGAACAAGAATTATTTTCTTGTTTTCTACTTTAAGACCGCGATTTTGTTAGTAGTCGGGTTTTAGATTTTTGAACTTAATTTTTTTTTAATCTTTTGTCACTTACTTGAGTTCGGTTAATATAACACCAAGTATAAAAAATTACAAATTGATGCTGTAAATATTTTGAGAAATATTAAAAAAAACGTTCTCCTGTAAAATTATACAAAATGGCGGTTACGATCTTCTTCCTGAAAAGGCTCGATATTGACTTGTTGATATCGAGAAAAAACTGATATTTTTAAATATTTTTTTTAAATATAAGTGATACCAAGTTATTTACAGTTATTTACATAAGTATCATTTTTACCACTTTTAATGCTTTTAACTACTTATTTCAAATGTACAGAGGCCAGCACACCAACCTACCCGATACTGGCAAATTTTCCCAATCAAACTTGAACTGAATGCTTTAGACATAAAGTTGAATCTTTTTTTTTAATGGCTGAACGAAGTAGCTTGATTCACATCACCGTTACATTACCGTTGGCATGATCTTGTATCCTAAGCAGAAATCTCGAAACTCAACTATATCAACATTAAAGTTCATATAACACAACAAATATCGCAAGTAAACCACAACACAGCAAAATAAATGAGTCACAAAAGAAAACTACAAAAAGTTCGACATATAAATTCGAAAAAAGTTTAACCGTCGTAATTATTGTCTAGTTAAATTAAAAAGGGATGTAAGTACCTTGGCGTCCATTGTGAGCCGCGGTGTAGACAGCGCTGGCAAAGCCGGTTACTACTGAAGGCTCCAGTCCTGTGTTCAAAAGGTTTCCTGCGAAAAGGGGTATAAGTCGAATGTTCAAACTTTCTGCCACTGCCTGAATATACGAGAACAATACCTGTTTATCAAGATTAATTTAATACATGTGCATAATAAATGTAAAGTACCTATTAATCTCTGCAGCATCTGCTTAGAAGCCGATATACTTAACGGGTGTTATTTAACTGGTTAGCATAGTATTCGCATTTTGGTCAGCAGAAAAATATAATCTGCCAGCAGAAATAGCTAATTGGTCAGCAACTCATGGCTAGCAAACATTTCAAAATCAATCAGCAATTTATGTCATTCTGGATGGCTGTAATTATTTTTGTACAGTATATTAATTATATCAGCTGCAATCAGCTGCTCCTGTTTAATACCATTTTGGTAAGCACTCAGAGGGTAAGCAAAAAAAATCATTTTGAGCAGCATATAACTACGGGAATGCTGTAATATTGCGACCAATTTCGGTGTAGCGCTCGCCGGCCGCTGCCATGGCACCGCTCGCTTCGCTCGCTCGGCTCGCGCATAGCTGGTCGTGGTTCTTCTAACATAACCTAACCGACCACTTTTAACGTACTCGTACATTGGCGATTTTCGCAATCCAATTAGTTATATTCCTAACCATGTTTTAAATATGCATACCGATCAAACAAACTGCTTATATGTTGATGAATGTTTTCTCTGCTGCTCGATCATGAAATCTTGCTGACCAATTAGTTATTTTGCCGACTAAGTAGTTATTTTGCGGACTGAATGTTTATTATGTAAACTTTTTATGATTTAATTTTTGACCATTATCAAAATTATTTGCGGAACAAGGATTGCTGCTTGATTTTTTTAATTGCAAATAAAATCTTTGTACACGATGGCCGACCAAATTATTAAAATTTTATAATTGCTAAAGCAATTAATTACTTCCCATACTTAACTAGGCAGATGATGATAACAAAGTTACATTGTATTGGATATACATAGAGTCCACTTTACCACCTACCAGAAATCTTATGAGCTACTATTTTCATTTCAACAAAATATCAGAAATATCAGAATTCGATAGTCACTATTGCGTTTTATATCATAAAATAATTTATTAATTGATTGACTGATTAAGTTTTTTGATTGATTAATTATTTAATTGACTTTTGCGAGACATTTCGATCGCATAAGAATTTTTCTGCCTCCGGTTGGTATAATAAATCTTCTGATTCGTCATGTGTTTCAAGTAGTTTACCTGGAATCTCAGTCAATCAACACTTAAGTGTCATTGAGTAGTGTAGTGTGACTTGTCATGGCCGACCTGGGCTTCTAAAATGGCCACTTTCGCTGATCATAATATTAATTGCTTTAAAAAACGTAAAATGGACCTATTATTGAGTCTGACCGGCGCGGCGTGACCATGATTTAAGAAAATAGGAAAATATTAAGAATAAAATTGTGTTACAATTCGTAATTAGTAAATGGTCACAGACGCAGTTATTATGAAAGGTCTATTTATGATCTGCTATTGTGACCATTTTAGACCCCCTGGAAATCTTTAAAACCTGCTGAGGTGGAGATTCATTAATGCCTCTGCCCTGGAGTGTAAATGTTGTGCTTCATGTCGCACATTACATTGATTTTTGGCTCTTTCGGTAACATCCATCAGTTCTTGTGGTGACAAGAACTGATGGATGTTACCGAAAGAGCCAAAACTACTAGCTCAGTTCCACCATTTAGATTGCCATCGACACGCTTTGAAAAACACTTAAGTCACTCACAAAATCACTGTTTTTAAAATTCATAATTATACATTTATCTAGACAACATATTAACAGATGTATTGTATTTACAACTAAGCTTTTTTATTTACTAAGCAACATCTTTTCAGCAATTTCAAAGCACACGAGCCGAAAGTCTCAATGTGCACAATATTATGAAAGCATTTCTGTTGTTAAAGTGATTACTGTCGAGTGTGTCTATTATGTTATTAAATATTACATACTTTATTACGTCATGGGGAATAGTCAGTGACCCGAAAGTCTGACAACTAGTCTTACCATAGGATTTTAATTTTAATTTTAATCTTACCTAGGTACCAACTGGGTTGTGGAGGTCAGATAGGCAGTCGCTCCATGTAAAATTGTGGTATTCAGCCATCCGGTTAGACTGGAAGCCGTCCCCAACATGGTTGGTAAAAGGCTAGGCAGACAATGATGATGTCATTGGGAATGAATACACCGGTGCTTCTTTGACATGTTACACTTAGCTCCAAGTCTAATAATTAGTATGAAGAAACAAGACTTACAACAAAAAGAATTCGGTTATTAAAAAAAAAATATGCTAATGGACAACATACTTGTTATAGAAGTCAGTTACGAACCAATTAAACCAACTCAACAATAAAAAACAGTAATTGTTATCATAAACAAAATAAAAAACCATATCGTAACCAAAAAAAAACATTGAAAATGTTTTAGTAGAAATAAGGGTTATGCCACTTTACAGTAAGCTTCTCAGTAATTAGTGGAAAACTGCGCAAAGGTGGGTTGTTAAAAGGGGTGAAATAAACGGGCTGCTAAACATCGCACATCCACTGCTATGAAATACAACGCCCTTTCTACGAGCATAACAAATTCTTTAGAGTCACCTACTGCGGGTGTCAAACATTGAGGTATAATGTACTACGCACTAGAGGAGACGCCTCAACTAGATTTTTTGTAACACACGTTTCGGTGCGTGCACTGAACCTCATGTAGTCTATGCCGAGCGGTTGCTGCGACGTGACACATTTGAGTGAAGTTTTTTGTTCTAAAATATGCCTTCGTGTGCATTTAGATACTGTAGAAATAATTCAATAAATATAAGTAAAAGTCAAGGAGTGACTTTTCTCCAGTAAATATAACTATTATCTTTAAAACACACATAATTTAATTATATTTTTTCCATTGCAATATGTAATCGCGGCGGCCATTTTTACGTGAATGTCAAAGAATAAAATGCTCAGACCAGACACTATCGACGTATTCAATGCTTGGCCACGAATCCTCTACACGCGAGTCAAAATTGATAGTAGGTTGTATAATATTTGCTTATGTATCAAGACAATTAATAAAAAGTTAAAATGTGAAGATTGCATTGATAGTTGGACTATACTATAAACTTCCACTTCACACATCTATCATGGTACGTAATTTAATACGGCAAAGTGGTCTTGAAATGTGATTTTAGTTATATGTCCGTAAACACCGTAAAGCATTTAATTAGGAAAGAAGTATTTGCAAATTTGAATCAACATTCACTGAATCAGCCATCAACATTCAATCACAGATAAAATAAAAATTATTGTTACAGTTTAAGTAAATTTTTATTTATTTTATAAGTACATACGTACAATATCAAGTAGACAGAATAATAACATTATGTCGCATCTGCACGTATTGATAGTAATCTATGAGAACATGACACCCCCCGCCTGCCCCGCTGTCATCAAGTGCGCGCACATTTTTTGTTTGAAATAGCTTCTCTAGTACGTAGTACCTCAATGGTGTCAAAACGATTCTAGTTATTCGTTTTAATTCAAGATACTTACATCTGAAGAGGAAGCACTAAAGAAGTCGGATTCAGCTGAAGAGGAAGTAGAACGCCTCATCCTTGACCTTAAATCGGACTGTGCCAGTGGTGGAGATAATATCACAAATAAATTTCTCAAATCGTATAAAAATATCATTGTCCCACCGCTGACAAAGATCATAAATGATTGTCTGCAGAAGGGAGTGTTCCCTGATGTCCTTAAAAAAGCCGAAGTCTGTCCAATCTATAAGAGTGGTGACAGAAATCGTATCAATAACTATCGGCCTATATCTATTCTACCAGCAATATCTAAAATACTTGAAAAAATTATAAATTCACGACTAGTTACATATTTAGAAAAAAATAAACTGCTCTCAGATAATCAATATGGTTTTCGACAAGGTAAATCAACTGAGCAAGCAGTAAATAAACTCATACATTTTGTTACTTCGAACTTAGATAAAAAGAAAAAATGTCTCACTATCTTTCTAGATCTCGCAAAGGCCTTTGATACGATTTCTGTAGCCCTCTTACTAGGTAAACTCGAAAAGTTGGGAATTCGAGGAACACAACTACAACTTTTTGCTAGCTACCTGACAGGCCGATCTCAGTGTGTTCGTGCAGGAAGTTTTAAAAGCTCTCACCTTCAGATCACACACGGTGTACCTCAGGGTAGCATAATGGGACCCAGTTTGTTCCTTGTGTACATAAATGGTCTCACGAGTCTTGACCTCACAAATGGTGAAATCATTTCCTTTGCGGATGATACTGCCCTTACTTTTGCTGCCAATACATGGGAGGAGGCTTTCGGTGCTGCACAACGGGGTTTTGATATTGTGGGAAAGTGGCTTCAGAGTAATATTCTTACATTAAATGTGGACAAGACCAAGTACATCTGCTTTAGCATAAAAAAAAATACTGGAGATGGCATCACGCGAAATATCGTATCACACGAGTGCCACTCTGGAAAAAATTGTAAGTGTCCATCACTGGAAGCCGTGCACGCAGTGAAATATCTAGGCGTTAACATAGACAACAATCTCAATTTTAAGGAACACGTTAGGCTGCTATGCGGAAGAATACGAAAGCTCATCTATATCTTTAAAAACCTGAGGCACATAGCGGACTTTAAGTTGCTAAAGCAGATATACTATGCTCTTTGTCAATCGCTTCTAACATATTGTCTATCATCCTGGGGAGGCACATCAAAGACAACTCTGAAGTCTATCGAGATCGCCCAGCGTGCAGTATTGAAGGTTGCGACGTGCAAGCCTATCCGTTTCTCTACTACAGAATTATACGCGGACCGTGAGACAGTTATACATACTGAGCGTTGTCCTCCTACAGCACAGCAAACTAATCTACAACCCACTACTCCTCCAAAAACGAAGAAAGGACATAGTGTGCGAAAGAACTCAGTTGTTTAAAACTAAATTTGGACAACGCTTTGCCCACTCCATTGGTCCATTCCTGTACAATAGGTTGAACAGAATCCTTAATTTATACCCGTTAACAAAAATGCAATGCAAGAAGAAACTAACTGAATACCTAAAAAGTCTAACCTATGAACAGACTGAACTTCTTCTGTACATAGCGTCCTAACGATTTAGTGTAATAATAACAACAAGCATCTCTTATCACATACACACAAACGCGCGCACGCTCACTCACAACACAACACACACCACAACACACAACACACACCACAACACACAACACAACACACACCACAACACACACCTCATACACATCCTCTTACACATCAGTCACGTACATTCTCATCTAACACAAATAAGAGGCCACACGCAAATTCTACACAAACTGTTTTTCTTTTCTTTTACAAAGTTAATTAAACAAAAATAAAAAATGTTTAAAATTATTTTGAACAATATGGTATGAAATGATATTGGCACTTATATTATAATTATGTGTAATAATCGAGGGGTTTGGCGCTGATAGTCGAAATACAGGCTCTGCCTAGTTCGGCTACAGATGACTGCACCACCTACACTAAGTTCAACCTGCCTGTTAAAATATTATGTAAGCTATGTCTAAGTTTTCTTTGAATAAACATTATTATTACTTATTACTTATCTGTAATCCTCGAAGGGTTAGGCAAAGGCGTACCTTACCTAATAGCACACCCACAATTCGCCAGTTAGGTATGATTTTTTTTTCCTTACCCTACACTGTCCCACTGCTGGGCAAAGGCCTCCCCCATGGCTTTCCAAGTTTTTTTTACAATTTGCCTTCTCCGTCCAATACGTTGAGAATGAGTCCAGATCCTCACGCCAGCGTTTTTTGGGCCTGCCTCGGTTACGTCGGCCGTCTTCAGGCACCCACTGTGTTACTATCTTCGCCCATCTGTCCGGCTTCATCCTTGAAACGTGACCCGCCCAGTCCCATTTTAACATGGCAGATTTAAGGCCAACATCGGCAATGCCTGTCTTAGACCGTATTAAGGTGTTGCGCATTCGATCGGAGAGTCTAATCTTAAGAATGCTACGTTCCATCGCTCTTTGGCAAACGTTGAGTTTGGACTTCTGAGCTTTAGTCAAAGACCAAGTCTGGCCAAGTATGTTTAAGTTCCATAAAATATGGGGCAAGCTTGCCATCAACCGGACACAAATCCAGACTCTGTGGCTGCTAATGAGAAGTTCCTGATGGTAAAACCCAATAATACTTTGCCCGATTTGGGAATCAAACCTTCTGCTCAGAAGTCGCGCTTGCAACCACTAACACACAAACACGAGCACATAGTCCGTGTCTTGGGTTCGAACTCGATACCATGACTTGACCAACCTACAAAGTAAAACATCATATTGGATGGTAGACTGCGGCTTGTCTGGCTTGTCATATCACTTGCTACCGCTGTCATGGTACTCGTAAAGACATGGCTTTTGACATGTTATTCTTTGAGTTGCTCACCCCCAAACCTGAGGCCCTACTACAACGTCTTAAAACAGTCCTGTTTTTACCTTACTTTGCGTTTTCGTATCATCACGTCCTTAAAACAATCCTAATGTAGGACTGCAAAAAATATCAGTTTTGATGACGTCACCTCAAAAAGTTCATTCAATTGTTATACCTAGAGTAAGATCCCGGGGCCGCCAGACGTCACGTATTTTCTGACGAAGGAAATGTGGACGATTGAGTAGTGTTAGTATGTACTAAGAACGCAAGACTACCAGCTAGCTTGCTTAGACGGCCAATTTTCAGGTATCAGGCTATCAAGGTACATAAAAACATTACTAACTTCACGTATTTTCTGAAAGCTGATTTTTACGTATATTATAGGCAATATCCTTAAAAATAAGTCGCCAATACTCCCAGACACTTTTCAGCGGCCGTATTGCTTAACAGACGCTTTAAAGAAAACTAAACCCCTTATGATAAAAATCAGTTTGGAGTAAAAATCAGCTTGGAGAAAATACGTGAAGTAAGTAATTTTTTTATGTACCTTGAGTAGGTAACTGATACCTGAAAATTGGCCTTCTTAGCATGCTAGCAGGTAGGCATGCGTTCTTAGTACATACTAACGCTACCCAATCGTCCACATTTCCTTCGTCAGAAAATACGTGACTGACTGGGATCTTGGACTATTACCACGACGTGCCTTTTGACAGCCAGCAGGATTGTTTTTATGTCAAATAGCAAGAATGTTTGACATTCTAAATAAGTTGCTCCGGGGCCATTGAGGTATAATGTACTACGCACTAGAGGAGACGCCTCAACTAGATTTTTTGTAACACACGTTTTGGTTCGTGCACTGAACCTCATTTAGTATAGGCCGAGCGGTTGCTGCGACATGACATATTTGAGTAAAGTTTTCTTGTCTAAATTATGCCTTCGTGTGCATTTAGATACTGTAGAAATAATTCAATAAATATAAGTAAAAGTCAAGGAGTGACTTTTCACCAGTAAATATAACTATTATCTTTAAAACACACATAATTTAATTATATTTTTTCCATTGCAATATGTCATCGCGGCGGCCATTTTTACGTGAATGTCAAAGAATAAAATGCTCAGACCAGACACTATCGACGTATTCAATGCTTGGCCACAAATCCTCTACATGCGAGTCAAAATTGATAGTAGGTTGTATAATATTTGCTTATGTATCAAGACAATTAATAAAAAAGTAAAAATGTGAAGATTGCATTGATAGTTTGACTATACTAAACTTCCACTTCACACATCTATCATAGATACGTAATTTAAGGGTAAACAAGCCAACGGCACGAACTAGTTGGTGGGCGGGGCTAAAATGCATGCTATTTCATCCGACATCACGAGCGAAATGCATAGAGCGAATGAGACACAACTAAAACGGGCGCGCGAAATTTTCTATGCAGACCTTTGGTATATTTGGTTTCATGAAAAATCTATTGAATGTATCTGATCAAAATCAAATTATTTAAATTTTTTAATAACTAATCTATGTCCGTATGGATTCACTTTTTTCTTTTTCATACTATATACGTTACTTATTTACGCCCAAAGATGAGTTTAAATCAGTGCTAAAATATGAAAGTTTTGACGTTCATAACTTCCAAATCAATATTTTTTTCCAATTCTGCTTCCATAAAGACCTAGATAATGTTATGACCAGTAGATACAATTTTTAATTTTGAACCTACACCGTCAAACAGAGGAGTAATCACCTTCATAAGTTTGTATGGAAGAATGACTGGCTTGTTCAACCTTAATACGGCAAAGTGGTCTTGTCCTGAAATGTGATTTTAGTTATATGTCCGTAAACACCGTAAAGCATTTAATTAGGAAAGAAGTATTTGCAAATTTGAATCAACATTTACTGAATCAGCCATCAACATTCAATCACAGATAAAATAAAAATTATTGTTACAGTTTAAGTAAATTTTTATTTATTTTCTAAATACATACGTACAATATCAAGTAGGCAGAATAATAACATTATGTCGCATCTGCACGTATTGATAGTAATCTATGAGAACATGACACCCCCCGCCTGCCCCGCTGTCATCAAGTGCGCGCACATTTTTTGTTTGAAATAGCTTCTCTAGTACGTTATACCTCAATGTCCGGGGCGAGGAATATATTATTGTTTTATAAATTATACAAAATAAATGTATCCTTACATATAAAACAAAGTCGCTATTTTTGTCTGTTTGTTTGTCTGTATGCTTAAATCTTTAAAACTATTTTTTTTTTCACCTTTTCCTACACTGGGACTTTCTCCTGCATCGTGGGGGCGTTTATAAATATTTCAACTCACATACACCAATACCCAGAGTTGGATCTGTAGACCATACAAATATTTGTTCCGTGCAGGGATCGAGCCCGCGACACGCAGCGCAGCAGTCCAATCGTTCAGCCAATGCGCCAATCGTGCCGAATAAATAATATAATAAATTCTCAAATAAAAACGACAGGAACCTAAAACAGTGCAATAGAGTATTATCACTTCTTCGGTTTTATTAATGAGCACTACAAAACCAAATATCTCCGTTCCAATTAGATTTAGAGAAATGCATCGATAGTAACTTTTGATCGCTTTATTCTGTTCTTTCAAAATATCCAAGTTTCATTACTGGTCGCGCGACTTCAAAACGACGCCAAGTTTAAGCAACGCCTTTTGTTTGGGAGTTCGCCGGTGTTCTTTGACAGATTGTAGTGGCTAAAAGCATGTGCTGTTGGAATTCGAACTCTAGGCTCAGCTGCGGCAGTTGAGATTTCAACAATGCAATAATAACTCAGGGTAAAGGAGTCCTCCTTTACCTCCTTCGGGGCTGCGGGTTGTTCGAAAGAGATACCGCGGCCTCGATAAAAAGGGCTATAAGAAGGAACATGGGTGGTTTTTAGTCAGTAGAAGTCTGACACACCATACCGTTCTGCCCAGAGCGGGAGGAGTCATTTGATGATTTCCCAACCTCAAAAAATACAGAAAAGAAGGGGTATGGGGGAAGATGCTTATGTCTGTCTTTATTATAAACTGTACATATCGTGGCCTATCAGTCCCATAAATTAAGAAAAATGGTATTTCCAAAAAGAAGACAATTTTTTATTTTATTTTAATAGGGCGCCATCTCTTCAGAATTGAGTGCGTCAAACTGAAGGTGGGGTGGCTTGGGGGTGAGTTATAGCGACGAAACCTTTACACGAGACTAGGGGGTGAATGTTACAGTGTCCGAATAAACTATGGGATGGCGCTGCGCGCTGACTAGTATTTTAATGCTATTTATAGTAGGTACATTCCTTCTCATAGAGAGGAGGCACGGAGGCTTGGAGATCTAGCAGTGGGAACATTATAAGCTGATTATGCTTTGCTATGCTTGTAATTACCAGATACTAGCTGTTCCCGGCATGCGTTGCAATCCTCTTTTTCCTACCCTCCCTACCCACTACCCTACCTACCTACTACCCTACCTACCTAGTACCTACTACCCTACCTACCTACTACCCTACCTACCACATATATACAAAGAGTGGCGCCAACTCCTAACCGTTGAGGAGTAGCAAGTAACTTCCATATCAGCTCACCTAGATAACCTGAAAGAATTCAACCTTAAATACGTGCCCATAATATTTTATTAAAGAATTATCCCCCAACTCCTAACCGTTAAGGAGTTATAGCTTCCATCATGAGCTCATCAACATGAAGTGGTGACTGCTAGATGCGAATACTTGAATAAATTTAGAAAAAGCATGAAACACATATAATATTTGAGTTTTGCTCTCGATTTCTCTTGGATTTCATCATCAGATCCTGATTTCCTTACCACTCTTGAAATATCTCTTTTCCAACAAAAAAAATATAATTTTCCTTATCGGTTTAGGTGTCTTCGAGTAATCGGTGAATATACATAAAAAAGATTATGATGAATTGAGAACCTCCTTTTTTACCCGACTACGGCGAAGCCAAAAGGAAGGGTAATGATTTTGGCAGTTTATGTATGTTCCACCGTAGCGCCTAAACTACTGAACGGATTTTAATAAATTACGTGTCAATAGATTCGTAAGAATAGCCCGAGTGTCATAGGTTATATAATTTTTATAAATTCTTTTTTTGACGGAATTTAAATGTCAAAAACTTACCTCAACAAATATTAAATTGAGATAATCATAGCAAGTTTGGTATCAAATGAAAGGTCTTGGCGAGCACATTACAAATATGTATTATATTACAGTTTAGGTACACACAAAAATAAAATTCAAATAAAAAAATTAAGTTCAAAAATCTAAAACCCGACTACTAACAAAATCGCGGTCTTGTAGAAAACAAGAAAATAATTCTTGTCTGATATTCTTCGTAGTCGCATGCCACCTTGCTAATGGCAATTAGCAGCTGACTTCTGTATCAATGAGAACGCCATGAAGGAGCATCAGGTATCAGTGGCATGCGACTACGAAGAATATCAGACAAGAATTCTTTTCTTGTTTTCTACTTTTAAGACCGCGATTTTGTTAGTAGTCGGGTTTTAGATTTTTTAACTTAATTTTTTTTTAGCCTGAAAGATTGCAACTATCGGTACCTAAGTACGTATATTTTTGAAGGAATTTTATTTCCACTTCTAACCGTTGAGGAGTTGTACCTACCTTGCATCATCAGCTCATCCACATGAGATTATGATTGTCAGAAGCAAATACTTGAACATCTAAAAGCTGTTCAAGTATACCCCCAAATCTGAATAGACTCTTAAATACGTTTTCGTCTATTCGAGGGTTTAAAAATATGTATATTATATTCATTACGACCTTCTAGCTGATGCCCGCGGTTTCAACCGCGCGGATGTCGGTTATCGCTACCGATGCCGGTTATCGCGACCAAAAGTAATATTTTCGTACCCCCCTTTCAAGTTTTCAACCCCTTGAATCTTCGATCAATAATAGTACTAGATTAAGCATCAGGAACAAAACTAAGTCGCTCAAGTGGCCACGTTTTCACACACGTAAACATCTACATAACATCTTAGAAAAAAGTTCAATATTATTAACAACTTCAGATGATTATAAACCTTAACACTTAAGCATAACGTTTAATTATCATTGTAAAGTATATTTATTTAAGCCCTTTCATCGGAGAAAGATTAGAAGCAAAACATTTTAAATGTCGCTCCAAAGTAAAAAGTCATCAGTACAAAAATATTCATTCTAAAATGAAACTTAAACTCTAAGCAATACGGTTAAAAGCATTTTGTGTACAATGTCGTGCTTATTCTATTGCGGAACTAGCGTTCCCTGTTCAAGAACATGAGACAATAGTTGGTGCGTTGTAGCAAACATTGGCCAAACAATTATAATATTCGCTGATTTAATTATATTTACAGTTTAATTATGTTTAATTATTATGAAAAAGGACATAATGATATTAAATTACCGAAAAAAAGATATTCCTTCCAAAACCTTGGTGTTACGGTGGTTATTTACGCAGTTTTTGAACGCATACTGCGGCATTTTGACGTCTTAATGTTGGCTATGATTGGACCATACTAATTTGAAATAAGACCACAAATACGTTTGTGGTCTTATATTTCGGGCCGTTTTTGAAGCGCTTATCGGGAATCTAGTACATTATTGATCGAAGCCTTGAATAAAGTTTTTTTATTTTTTATTTATTAAAAAGTAGCCTATGTCCTTTCTCGGGTATCAAAATATCTCCATACCCATGCAAATTGGTTCTGTAGTTTAGGCGTGATTGATTAACAGACAGAGTTACTTTCGCATTTATATATTTGTAAGTAAGTAAGTATGGATTAGAGAACCTCTTACTTTATTGAAGTCGGTTATCGTCAATTATGTACAATTATGACTTTCTATCATAATAAGCGACCGAGAAAACTCGGTCGCTTATTATCACACATCTAATAACATCACGCCTGTAATCCCCGAATGGTTAGGCAGAGGTCTACCTGTTTTAAGTCACATGTAACAGCCGTTAACTAGTCACAAATTAAGACTCAGTAGCTGCTACTCAGAAATTCCTGATGGTAAAACTCAATAACACTTTACCAGACCCAGGAGTTTGTCCAGGACCTAGTTCACTTGCGAACACTCGACTAACGACGCTATATTCGTTTGGTAATAAACCTACTTTTAAACATCCAGCATACCTCACAGCCTCATAAAACCAAGATTAGAGACAGAGAGAGTTTATTGACCTCTTATCTTCTTGACTGTTTAAAAGCTTCCGTTAGTCTAAAAGTAGGCGGTGTTAGGATTTATCACAAGTGATAAAGATGCAATGCGCGGTTTCAGCTAAATGAATTCTTTTGTGACGTGACTTCACGTGGCACTATGTTTATTGACTACGTAGGTACTTATGTGATTTTGTCACAAGTTCTGGTCTACCTTTCATAACTATCGCCTCGTCGTCAAAGAAACGTTGGGAGAAGATTCTCTGCTGCACAGTGATTTATATCGTCCAACCCTTTATTTATTGGAGGGTGGGTATTCATCAAATGACTCCTTCTGCTCGGTCGGCCCAGGCAGAGCGGGGAGTGTTAGGCGGCGGCCTAATTGGCAACGATCGTACGACCGAACGATGCGTTTTCGTCGCACGACGAGATAAAACACTCTACCTGTCTATTTTCGCTTAAAAACGATAGTTTTTAAACATTTCACTATTTTCGTGCGATTACGAGTAGGTACAGACAGACGGCTACACATCAAGCTATACATTTCCAGTTTACGCTGATCTCGCATTGTACGGGAATCCTATACAATGCGAGTCCAGCTTATACTGGAAATGTATAGCTTGATGTGTAGCCGTCTGTACTTGTAAGATCAATTAGGACACACTGAAGAAACTAGTGTGTTTAATCTCGTCGTACCTACGACGGGAACAATTCGGACGCCGCCTTAGACTTATACTGACTAAAAACCACACATGTTCCTTCATAGCCGTTTGTGTCGGCGCCGCGGTATCTTTTTCAAACAATCCGCAGCCCCGATGGTACCCGCAGTCCCTACCGTTCCACCCTACGGTGCATTACCGGTCTTCTACATTAAAACCTGGAACTGGAGCCGGTTGTGGGCACTGGGCAGAGGCTGAGACGGAACCATCGTCACCTTCAGAGACGGTTCAACTTCAAGCCAGCCAATCTCAAACCTATGAAATTGAGACATGATCAATGGCCACGGAATTTTAACTAGTAATTTAAATTATAATTATGTATTGGGGCCTGTTTTGAGATTTCTTGTAGTATAAATCAATCTTTTGAATATTTCTTCACTACACACTAGGAATTTCTCCTGTGTCGTGGGTGCGTTCACAAACATTTAAACTCACATTCACAAATACCAAGACCCGAAACAACTATCTGTAGGCCATACAAATATTTGTTCCTGTTAACTGAATTACTAGTTACCTGTGCTTTTGCAAGTCTCCCAAACGCACATTTTAAATGATCTCGCAGACCCCGCATTGCGCCACAGTATAAAAGTTTGTCTTGGCAAATCATACGAAAACATAAAAATACCTCAAAACATAAAAAAAAAATGACTTGTTGGTCTAGTGGTCGCAAACGCGAAGTCTGCTGTGTATGAGGTCCCGGGTTCGAATCCCAGGTCGGGTAAAGTTTTATAGAGGTTATCCATCAGGAATATCTTACCAGTAACCACTGAGTCTGGATTAGTATCCGGTGGATAAGGGCCAGATAGTGATGATGATGTCAATAAGCTCCACCCATTGGGACTACATGGGACAAACATAACTGGCGAAATGTGGGTGTACTACTGGGTACAACTCTGCCTAACCTGGAATTACAGGCGTGATGATCATCATCATCAACAGCCTATTAATGTTCCCACTGCTGGGACACAGGCCTCCTCTCTTTTTGAGAGGGAATGGGCTATAATCTACCACGCGGGCCCAGTGCGGATTGGTAGATGTCACATGTCTTCGAATTTTTTGGTTCTAAGACATGCCGGTTTCCTCACGATGTTTTCCTTCACCGTTTTGAGAGCAGCGATAATGAAATAAATTACACAAAGTAATGTGCCTGCCTGGGTTCGAACACTTCGAACCCACGACCTACTGTTCGTAAGTCGGGGCGCCACCACTAGGCCACTGCTGCTCTCGCGGCGTGATGATATTGTTTACGTGTCGTACGTGTGTGTGAAAATGTATTCTAGTAAGTTCGTATAATTTGACCAGGCAACTTATTGACTCTTGGACTCAATCAAAGAGGCGATGTCTTCTAAAAACAAATTGCTGAATTTAGGTTTTTCAAGAAGGTATATATAAAAAAATGTGCCATATGTGGTTTGCGATATATAACTAATTTGTCTAACAACTAAGCCACATATGGCTGACATCTGCTAGACGAAACTCTATACATATATGCTCAAACTATGTATGTATTGTATAACTTCTCCGTATATTTACTACGAGCTGTTGCCCGCGTTTTTAGTGTCCCACAGCCCACTGCAGGGCAAAAGCATCTACCCAAAGCCCTAAGCCCTAAGCCTTTCTACCTCCATTACCTACTCTCTGGTTTTTGTAATTTCTGGCCATGCTTGCCTCATGAAAATGTTCAGATCAAAATCCATTCTTAGCGGACGTTTACTAACTATGAAGTACCTTCCTGTCAAAATTCAGGTTTGTAGCACAAAAAAACTACCATTTAAGAAGAGTTCCACTTTAGTTTTAACTTCTAAGAACAGCATCAGATCCGCATCAAATTAGTAAATCGACCATCACCGCGGCATTATTTGATATTCTTCCAAATATAAAAATTAAGTATCGAAATCGGTTCACAATAAAAATCTAATTAGTCCGTCAGATAGATTTCCAATAAATTTGGACACATATTTTTTCTTTTTTCACGTAAACAAACAATGAAGTCGATACAGTGCTTTGAAAACTCGTGTGACGTCATATTCTAAGACATTAGTATGACATTTCTTAGCGAGCAGTGACGTCACAACCTCCCACTCAAATCTTTGACGCGTTTTATCTTCGTCAATTTTTATTGATTTGATAAAACAAAAAATACGTATCCAATATTTTTCGATAATCTAACAGACGGACTAATTAGAATCATATTTTTTTTAATCAGTAAACATCCCTATTTGTTGATGATATCGCTGAACATACACACACGAAAAATCAGACGAATTGATAACCTCCTCCTTTTGGAAGTCGGGTAAAATTAGCATTGATTTAACGTTGCTTAATCAGTATGTGAATGAATGAATTGTTATTTTTACGTAGTAGACTACGACAAAATCTTTGGCAACTTTTGATAAAGTTACTACGTCATTATTATTATCTTGTAGTTCTATACTCGTAGTAAATGAGTCTACAGGTCACGAGCGGTCAGCTATCTGCTTAGAAAAAGATAAAATGCACAAAAATATGTGATAGTGATATTAAATTTAGAGCTCTACTGGTATTATACCTACAAAGAACTACCTTTTATTATGAATCAAATTAAACTTATTAAACCTACGTACCTAAGCTACTGTACGCCATCGTGATTCTGGGTAATTTAGTGTTGATTGAATTTTTCGTCCAACGCGTAGTCAAATACAGTGTATGAGTGCAGGTACTATCATTACAAGTAAATACGGGATATTTACCATGTTTACTCATGGCCTAATAATAACTGCTACTCGGGTCGATCTTTAGGTTAAGCCGCGCTTGACTAGGTTGCTCTGTGGATGGGTGACCACCCATAGCATACCGAGTTTCCTCCGTACCTCGGACAGCACATTAAGCTGTTGGTCCCAGCTGCCATATATACTTAGATCATTGGCAGTCGTAACAGGTAGTCAGTGACCTGAGAGTTTGACAACCAGTCTTACCAAAAGGTATCGTATTACCCAGTAATAACTGGGCTGTGGAGGTCAGATAGGTAGTCGCTGCATGTAAAAAACTGGTATTCAGCTGCATCCGGTAAGACTGGAAGTCGACCATAGTTGGGAAAAGGATATGATAAAAGCCTGATGATAACTTCTTGTTTCGATCTTTTGATATTTCGGCGCTGTTACAAGCACTATAATCATCACGGATAGTGTAATACAGTATGTACAAAGGCCGACGCCCGTCGGGGCTGCGGATTATCGAAAGAGATAACGCGAAGAAGGAACATGGGTGGTTTTTAGTCAGTAGAAGTCTGACACACGTAAACTCCGCGATGTCGGACCACAAACATTTATACCTGGAAATACACAAATACAAACCAGAAAAGAAGAAAAATATCACATACATTACAATGGATTATGTTAAACTATACAAGACAGTCGATCAGGTTCTTTTCCTGGACGATGATCTGAAATATGAACAACTTGAGCAAAAAGTTATAGGAGCTTCTTCGATCAATAATGTACTAGATTCCCGATAAGCGCTTCAAAAACGGCCCGAAACTTAAGACCACAAAAGTATTTGTGGTCTTATTTCAAATTAGTACGGTCCAATCATAGCCAACATCAAGACGTCAAAATGCCGCAGTATGCGTTCAAAAACTGTGTAAATAACCACCGTAACACCAAGGTTTTGGAAGGAATATCTTTTATTCGGTAATTTAATATCATTATGTGCTTTTAAATAATATTTAAACATATTATACTGTAAATATAATTAAATCAGCGAATATTATAATTGTTTGGCCAATGTTTGCTACAACGCACCAACTATTGTATCATGTTCTTGAACAGGGACCGCTAGTTCCGCAATAGAATAAGCACGACATTGTACACAAAATGCTTTTAACCGTATTGCTTAGAGCTTAAGTTTCATTTTAGAATGAATATTTTTGCACTGATGACTTTTTATTTTGGAGCGACATTTAAAATGTTTTGCTTCTAATCTTTCTCCGATGAAAGGGCTTAAGTAAATATACTTTACAATGAAAATTAAACGTTATGTTTAAGTGTTAAGGCTTATAATCATCTGAAGTTGTTAATAATATTGAACTTTTTTCTAAGATGTTATGTAGATGTTTACGTGTGTGCAAACGTGGCCACTTGAGCGACTTAGTTTTGTTCCTGATGCTTAATCTAGTACTATTATTGATCGAAGAGGAGCTTTAATGAAAAGCAGGATAACGAAATAAAAAATACAAAACGCACCAAAGTCGGACTGGATCAACAAAACTATTATCTACTATTAATATCATAAACGGGATATTTACCATGTTTGATTGTTGTTTCGAGTTCCCGATATTTCGGCGCTGTTACAAGCACCATGATCACGGATAAACTTTCTTCGTTCTACTTCGTTTATCCGTGATCATGGTGCTTGTAACAGCGCCGAAATATCGGGAACTCGAAACAACAATCAAACATGGTAAATATCCCGTTTATGATATTAATAGTAGTGCCAGTGACCATGTCAGTTTAAAAACTTATAAAACTATTATCGATTTAATAAGCAGAAGAAACCAAATATTATGTGCCCGCAATATGATAGCATTAGAAGAAAAGGAAGAAAACATAGAGACAGAATTACTAAAAGCAAGAAAGGAAGTCCGAGAAAACATACAAGATGCTAAAAGTAGATACTACTACAAAGCTTTTAGAAACTGCTCCAAAAAACCACTTAAAATGTGGCAATTAATAAACTCTTTGAGCATGAACAAAAACACAAAAAATAGCATTCCTCCATCCAAACTTGAGACACCTTCAGGCTGTTTCACCGAAGTGGCTGATGTATGCAACTGCTTTAACTCATTCTTTGCCAATATAGGCGCTGTACTAGCTAATAAAATACCACCTAAATATCACGATAGTGAAGTATACAAACAGTTGTACAGCAATAAATTATAATCTACATAGATCTACATATTATACTGACCTATCAGAATTTGCCCCTGCTTCTTTATCTGAAGTTAGTAAGATAATCGATAACCTAAATACGAATACAACAACTGGTCTCGATGGCATCTCATGCAAGTCTCATTAAATGAGTTAAAAATTTAGTACTCGAGAAGTTAACTACATGCATTAATAATTGCCTTAAATCTGGATGTTTTCCTGATTCCCTCAAGATAGCTTAAGTAAGCCCAATTTTTAAATCCTGCAAGACCCGGGTAATTATCGTCCTATCTCGGTATTGGCTGTCATTTACAAAATTTTCGAAAATATATTTTTAAAATATATTTAAAATATATTTCAATAAACAGTATGGCTTCCGCTCTAAATCAAATACACTATCAGCTTGTATCGACCTTGTAACTAACTTAAAATGTAAAATAGACAAGAAACAAATAGCACTTGGTATATTTATACATTTAAAAAGGCATTCGATACGATAAGCCATAAACTTCTCCTTCAACAACTACATGATATTGGCATACGGGAATCAGCACATAAAATGATTGAGTCATACCCAATGAGAATATCATTGGTCATACAGTCTCTAATCGATACCAGATAGTTAAAATTGATGGGGTCAAAAGTACTCCTGAACTAATAACTTACGGGGTTCCACAAGGTTCCCTTCTGTGGCCCTTGCTCTTCTTGATATATATCAATAATATAAAAGACCTTAACTTAGCTGCAGATGTAACATTATATTATGCAGATTGACACCTGTCTCTTCTACTTTGGCAATGAAATTCATGCGTTATTTGCTTGGTTTCAATATAATTTACTTACAATTAATGTCGCTAAGACTAACTTTATGATATTAGTGCTAAAATAAAAATGTTTCAAATTTTCAACAATTACAACCCTTTAAACATTTCAACTTAAGTAGGTAGACAAGATACCTACCTAAAAACACTTTTCTTCTGGAAAGTACGTTACGTACGTCATGTTGTTTTAACATGGGATGTAATGGAAATAGTAAATGGAACTCATCGGAAACTAAAAAATGGGATCTAAAACTGGGATAATATAATTAGATAACGTACGGTAGAAAATTCGAAGCTATTTGCTTAATCCTTCACTAACAAAGTTCGATTTATGATTTCCACTTGATTAATTAAACCTTTAAAAAGTTTAAATGGTAACTTTTGCTGAACTCTTCAAAGCTTTAAAATAACATACATAACATAACGCTTTTAATCCCTGAAGGGTTAAGCAAATGTGTACATATTAGTACACCCACATTTCGATAGTTAAGTACCTATGTTCAAGTCACATGTTAAAGGGGGCGAGCCTATTGCCATCAACCGGACATCTGATTCAACAACCGAATCGAACCGAGGACCGCATGTTCAGTCGTGCCACTAGACCAACGGTAATTTTTACCCGACTACGGCAAAGGCAAAGGAGGGTTATGATTTTGAATGGTTGTTAAAGCTCTTCAAAGCTTTCAAATATCACACATTCACAATACACTAGTTAGTGTGGAATAAAAAAAAAGTTACTTCTATTTACTTTACTAATTTATTTTGAGCAGCCTTTACCATCATTAATTTGTACTGAACATAATTTTTTGCTTACGCCAAACATTTGTCTCGAACTCTCGAACTAAACATTAAGCCTTTGTGCGAGTGCGACGACGCTATAGGAAGGAAAGAGTCAGCGACATGAATGACCTAATGCACTGGTACGCTAAACCGGCGAAGACTATTCATGTGTTTCAAATGAAATAGTCAGCCTAGGGAAACGGCATAGAATCGATTAATATTGACGGATGTGACACTTTGTCGAGCTTTCCTATTATTTTGCTTATTTTAAATAAATGTCGTTTCTTGTTTGTTACAAAGAAAGTTATGGCTTTTTTCGCATTCTTGACATTTCGAAGAACGCAAAATATTTTATTTCTGTTGTATAAAAATATAGTACTAAGCGTTCATTTCTTTGCAATTACTAGCTGGCGCTTATAATTGTTCATAAAAAGTTGAAAAATCATTTAACAATAAATCTGAGAAAGAGCTGAACATGGTAAATGTTAATTATTAGGCTTAACAAACGTAGATAGCATGTACGCTATTTACAATATCAGTGAGCATGAATAAATGTGTCAGTGGGAACAGAAACAGAAAAGACAATAAAGTCTAGGGAAAACTATAGAGCCAACTTAGAGTTAACTCCGTTCTGCTTCATCAGAAAATGAACCTTATTTGCATCGAGTTTATGTTTTATTCATACATATTCAGATACGCTTGATCACATTCGCGTATAGATAGATGCGCATTCACTTTAAACCAAAAAGATTTATTTATGGATGAAGCACGACCGAGCTAGATTTACCTAAATGACTAAAAAGATTACTCAACTATTAAAAAGTCTACTTTATTTTAATATCGTAACGTAAATGAAAGCGATTGCCTCTTATTAGGTCCTGATGATTTCGAATTCATTTGTTTAAAGATAGGATTTTTAAGCAACCAAAATCTTGAGGTAATATCTAAAGTGATAAACTAATAAAGGTTCTGAAAGGAGCCTAATAAACTATGACACCAGAACGATTAGAGCAATATGCCAGTGCGTCATTCGTCTTATTTATAGTTTAATAGGGAACATTATTACACAAACAAAATCGATCGTAGGAACAGCTCATTAAAATAAATTAAATGTGTGGGGAACAAAGTTAGGTAGAAGATAATCGTTAAATAATAAACCAGGCTAAAAACTACCACTTTTTGAAATGCTACCAGAGCTATCCTCTTATGTCATACCTAGTCACAACAGCCAGAAGTTAAGACACCAGCACATCAAGCTTCTGCAATATGTCAAATTTATTTAATAGAGGTTCATAATAGGTGTGTACACTGTACATATTGTGTTGTAACAAAATAAAACTAAAAGTTAATACTTACATATACATATATATATACAACGACCACTTAGGCGTCCTAGTACTCCTCTGCATCGCGGAACCGGGAACGTACCCAGAAAACTGGCAAATTGCCACGTTTAATGGCAATGCTAATCCTTTGACCAAAGAAAGAGCCAGCCCTCTGGTCGCGCGAAGTGTCGACTAGATGGCGAGAGATCACCTTGAAAAGAAGACGCGCACTCGGTCCCCATGACCCGAGCGTTTCGACCCCAAACGGCTCAAAACTATAATTACCAATGAGGTTACAGTATTTGCGCCGCTTGAGGGTCTCAGTAGCTGCAGCAGCACAGCCCGCCGTGCTTGCAACGTGAAAGAGGTAGAGGTTCATCTATATCGCGAAATTCGCATTTTCAGATAGGTAGCTTAATGTGCTGGCTGTACTTTAGAGTAGCTACGGGATAGTATCCTGTCCGTATGTCTGGTTGCGTAAGTTGCGTTGCGTTATATTTCTAAACTACATAAATACACCTCAGATTTTAGTGCAATCTTGCTTTTAACAATTTTTTTTGAACTTTTAGAGACTATATTCCGGAAAGTTCACACATTAAACATAACAACATTTGAAATTAAACGTGTATAAATTACTAAACAAACTTATCAACTCAAAAAACTGCACGAAGCAGTGTTGCGTTACTAGTGGTCTAGTGCTATAATAAACAGAATAATTATAGATACTCCCCCTATGCGGACTGATAAGCCAACCAGATAACTTTGATAGTCATAAAATCAATTAACTTCTATGAGACTGCATTTTGTGGCATCAGAATGGTAAAGTCGCTACTCGCTACACAGAGAAATAAATAGAACTTCATTGATTCAACTTATTAGTGAGGCAGTATTATTAAGATCAGATCACAATCAAAATTGTTGTAGGTTTCACATGACACTTAAAAAGTAGAAGCTTTTTACTGTAGAGTCCCAAGTTCAAAAATGTATATTTTTACTAATTTATATGTTTGAAACATTTTCAATTATTTTATTTTACAGAAGACACATGAACGCTTTTTGTTCATCTAAGAACCGTGGCTCCACATGTATCTCTCCTTCAGTTTTGCCGTAGTCGTATAAACATTGGGAACAACATCAACCTTAGCACGGCTCGCCGATTCCTTCCCCGCTGACCGCACATGTTGGCATTCTAACAGAAAACAAAAGACGAACCTTTTCAGGTTTGTTCACAAAAAACTGACGGTATGGGGCCACGTTCCCTACCACTGCTAGGGCTGACAAAGAATAGGGAGCGTGCAGACGTGGAACTCTTTTACTAGGGTTTTAATATTTTTTTTTATAAAAAAAACGTTGCCCCACACTAGGGATTTCTTTTGTATCGTGGGTGCGTTACTGCGTTCACAAACATTTAAAGTCACATACACAAATACCCAGTCAATCATTGTTATAGATACACCTAGCTAACTTAATTACCACGATCCGTATGAAAACCTAGCGTGCCATTGTTTGCCTACATCGTCACATTGTCTTCATCGTCTTTTGACAACTATGAAGTATGACGTCATAAGCACTATTTAGTTACTATACAAACAAGTAACTATACAAAATAGACTACGTATTTTTTCCTTGAAAGTCAAGAATTAACTTCTTTAGTTGTAACTGTGTAACATTGATGTTAGAACAAGCGTGTTGTTTTACCTTGCTGCAACAGTGACCTCGATAAGTAAAGCCGGACACGCAAAGAGGCATTATAGTTATCGTTGCATTTCAAGTATCTGCCTGAAACCACATGTATAAAGATTTTTTTTTTAATCTCCTTTTCTGTCTTCTATAGGTTTAAATCTTTTGTCTTGTTAGACACCATGTTCTATGTTTTTTTTTTTTTTTTTTTTTTTTTTTCTTTTCTTTTCTTTCTGTAACTTGGCAATCTGTGTGCACACAATAGGCCAATCGCTTGGTATTCATATTTTGAGATCGATGACATCATTGGCAGAAAGATTTTCTAAGAAACTCCTTTCATAGCTTGAATCTCGCTGTTAGCGTAGGGACTCCATGCCGCTTTAATCGGCTGTGGGAGGTACTTCCTGTGCCCTGAAGATTTGAGGCCAGTTGATTCACGTGAGTTAACATTCTAGTCTGGTAGCTTCTACTGTGTTTTGTAATCTCTTGTTTGACTGAACAGATATTTAGATCTTTATGTATGTATTTATTGCTCACGTAGTATGGTATATCCAACATGGCTCTCAATGTCTTGTTCTGAAATCTCTCCAGAATTTCGATATTGCTGTTGCTAGCAGTACCCCACAGTTGAATCCCGTAGGTCCAGATGGGTTTAAGTATGGTCTTATATACTGCTATTTTGCTTTCGTGTGACAGTCTTGACTTGCGACCTATCAGCCAGTACATCGATCTGAACTTTGTGTCCAACTGTTTGCGCTTGGTCCAGATATGCTTTCTCCAGGTAAGCCTACGGTCTAAGTGCATTCCGAGATATTTGGCGTCCTCAGCTTGAGGAATATCCTCATTGTAGAGTTTTATTGGGGGACAGGTCTGTTTTCTGAGAGTGAATGTTACGTGGATTGATTTGCTTTGGTTTGCCTTAATGCGCCACTTGTCTAGCCATTCCTCCACTTCATCTACATGGTCTTGTAGTTTGGCTGATGCTGTGACTGGATCTTCATGGACAGATAATAGTGCTGTGTCGTCTGCATATGTGGCAGTTATTGTATCGCCTTGCGTCGGAAGGTCAGCAGTAAATAGTAAATACAGTACGGGGCCCAATATGCTTCCCTGTGGGACTCCTGAGAGAATTTCATATAAGGGAGCGGTCGCATTATTGAATTTTACTTCAAAGCATCTCTTGTGCAGGTATGATCTTAGTATTAGAAAGAAGGAGTGCGGAAGCAATTTTTTAATTTTGTAGAGTAGTCCGTCATGCCAAACTCTATCAAAGGCCTGACTAATATCTAAGAAAACTGCGGAACAGAATTGTTTGCGTTCCAGGGTACGACTTATAGTGTCCGATATGCGATGGATCTGTTCGATGGTACTGTGCTTCTCTCTGAATCCAAATTCTATGTGAACGTATTTTCCCAGCAAACGCACAGTAGAGCCTTATGCAGAAACCTAATGAATTGATCCAAAAAGAACTTACTGAACCAAATACTATTTTAAAACTGCGAAAGGAAAAACCACGAGAACTAAAAAAATGGCTAACATTTACACTCTCAAAGTGAAAACTACTTACACCTACCTACATTGTAAAGAAAAGTCAAAACTTGATTTGTGAAATAATAACCTTAGTCTCATACGCATGATAGTTATCTAAGTATATTGTTATACAAATATCAACAATTAAGAGCAAGGCGTTCATACGAATATTAACATTAACAAGTAGAGATCACATTCGAAAGAAACGCTTACTTTTCTAGATAAAGTTAAAGCGCAGTATGTGTTATTAAACAAACATTTGTAACATACAAAGCCACAAAATCACAATATCCAAACTCTATAAGTAGTTACAAGCATCCAAACTTATCATCGTGAACATTTTTTAACTCATCCAAACTCACAAAGTTGAAACTCATAAAGCTAAACAGATGATGTTCAAACACACAAACATTCAAACTTATCATTCCAAAAACCCAAACTCACAAACACTCTTATCACACATACAAAGTCACCATGACACACTCACACATCCAAAGTTACAAACACCCAAAATAACAAAGTTATGAACATCCTACAACACAAACTCACACTCATTCAAATTGACCATTACATACTCTCAAAGCCATAATACCCTAACTCACAAAGTTAACTTACATCCTACCACCACAAACTGTGATACTAATTCAAAGTCACTAATTTACTATGCATTGTCACAAACACTCAAACTTACCGGTACACACAAACTACGAACATTCCTCTTCACAAACTGTGACTTCAAAAATTAACACATTGCCACACTTTCCTCACAGAGGCAAACGCATCTCCCGTTCCGTAACTACATAATCTTTGGTCGAGTGTTGTGAAACCAGAGCGCGTCACTCAGTGCTGGCTCGAAGCGCGCGGGCTCACGTCGCGTCGCGCAAAATGGCGGACGTCCCTTCGATATTTATCACATTTATATCTATAATATTAGCTGTAACCGCTCAGGATTACTACCACACACCCCGGCTTGGTTCCAAACAACTGGCGTCCTGTTACAATAGTGAAGGAATACCTCAAGTAAGTCGAGCTTTTAGAATACACCTTTTTTGTCTTATTTGTTCGGCTTTCGAGCGTAACTGTATGTTTCGTTTTAGTGCTTTTTGAGTTTGTTGTGGTGATGAAAAGATTCGTTTCTGAAGAGGTAATGTCAAGAACTCAAGAAATGATAATTAATAAAGGGTACCATCGATAGATACGAGGAAGTATTTTGTGATTACATAGCGTTTGTTTATGGGAGCTTTTATATGGGTCGGTCTAAACTTAGTTGTGACCGCTCAAAGAGAGACCCATTATAGAAACTTTTAATGTTAGTCCATCTTATACGAGTACTTCGCGTCAATAAAGGTATTTAATGCAAGAAAAAGATGTTTATTTTAAGCTCAAAAGCTCGTAAAAGATAACTTTCCATAGATCACAGCGTTTGGCCATACTGCCGCATTAGGACGAAATATTTACAAAGCGAACCCAAGTCTAACGCCATATTAATGTGCTTACTATGACGCTTTGTCTTACAGAGCATAAGCTGTGCTTCAGCATGCTCTATTGTTTGTCTTAAGTAGTTCAAAATGTTTCAGTTTGGACCCAGCGTGTGTAAAATCAAATTCAAATAGGTATTTACTGGCAACCAGATGTAAAATCAATAACCAAACGTCCATCTCTTATTATTTAAATTGCAAGGCCCTGAGATCATCCCACTCTGTGTTCTACCATTCTTCTGTCTTATGCGTTCTGCCATCTCTGTTCTGCTCTGCTCACATTGTGTTCTGCCATTTCGTAATAACACCACTGTCACATCTCATGACTGTTGAAAATGATACGGATCCCAAGTCCCCAACATAACAACACAGCAGTCTGCTATCAATGTGCTGTTGGAAGCTGTGGTCCGGTGAGATAAGAAAACTATAACTCTTAAGAATAATGGTAAAGTAAACCTCTATCGGTTTATTCGCATCAGCGTAGTGTCAATCAATTTTATTGTCTGTGAAAGCTTTTAGTTCCCAGTCATAAGTTCATGACTATTCAAGAATAAACAAATCGTCATTTCTTGCGAGTACGACTTAAGTGAGAAAAAGACACCCTGCGAGAGCCTAGACAAGTTAAAATTGATTTCAATAGCGATTCATATTACTTTACTACTACTTTGGTTGACATGTAAGCTGACTTTCTCACATTTGTTTATGGTGATAGAATGCCACTTGATCAAGGCTCTCTGGATAAAGATTTAAACAAAATAATTCTTGGAGCATATTTCAGGCCAGTGCTAATCCTGTGATCCGGCTCGAAGGACATAGAAAGAAAGTAGTCTCATTATTACTACTTGTTGAATATTCCTACTTTTTAATTGTGAAAGCCATAAGAAAGCAAACACCGTCACCTAAACCTCTGGTTTCAATACAGATCATCTAATGAATTACTAAAGAAATTCCAACGAAATCAAATATGAATGAACTACAATAAAACAGATAAAAAGATGTAGAACCCTCTCAGTTGCTAGTTACTTTTTGGGGATCGGAGGTTATCGAGCGGACTCGAGTTCTGTAATGAGTTCGTTAGCTCTCAGCCTAATGTACCCGTTATCTGTGTAAACGGAACATACTTATCGCATCCGTCATGCTTATTTTATTGTCTACATGTAAATTGTGGCATTATTATTGTAGCTTAACGCTGCCCTTTTGGGGTGTAAGTTGGGAGCGAAGTAATAGTCACTCAACCTATTGAAATTACGACATCGAAACTTTTGAATGTAAACATTTTTAAGGAATTGATCCTAGTATGCGCAAAAGAAGATTTGTGAGGAGGACCGCGGGAAAGAATCTCTATACAGGGCGTCCACCGGCTATGCCACATGGAGGAAAAGTACCTTGAATATTGTAGATAGAACATTCTAATGAAAGAAGACATTATTTTAATTTGAAAAACAATTTAAACTGCATTCATAGATTTTTAAATAAGCAGAGTGGCTGGTAACAACTGGATGAGAGTTGCCGAAAATCGAGTTGAGTGGCGTAAGATTAAAGAGGCCTATATCCAGCAGTGGATTGCAATAGGCTGATGATGATGATGATGATGACATGGTTGAACCGAGAATCGGACCCGCTACACGAGAAAAAAAAATACTTTGTAGCTTTGCTATACCGATCGAAAGGCTTCATCATAAGGATAATTTTTTGCTAAATAACATAGTGTCAGAAATAAAAGGAAACCATGAATTTTAACATTTATAATACAAAATTAACCAATTTATCAAATGCTCAAAACTAGTCCCTTGTTGAATACAAAGTTGCACTCTTCAGATTATTTCACTCCCTGTCGATTTTTTGATCTTGTTGTGGTGGATATTTACTCCATTTCACAAATAAGCGCAACGTTGAATCAGAAACGTATTTTAGCCAATTTAAGAAAATTATGACAGTTTTTTTACTACTAACCAATAATATAAACAGACGTAAGGAACTTCTTATTACTTCTACTAACGACATCAGAATTAAGTCAAATGTTTGTGGAGCTAACAGATGATAACCGGAAGCCATGTTTTGCTGATAACATGTAGACCAATTTTGGCAAAACGAGAGAACGAACTTGGTAGTCCCAACTGTTGAGGACTGTACTTGGGTACAGTCGTCAATCATAGAAAACACAATCTCGTGTCTTGTCCTTACCAATCAAGTTTGTTGAACCTGGCTGATTGTATACTGAACAAACCATCATGCTTATCGGCTTATTTGATCAACTTCCTGCCTTGTCCCATTCTCGTTTCTTCATCCATTCGACCCTCTCAGACGTCACGGCATCGTTAACTACTTCCTATCTTTTTGTAATTGGCTATTTGACTAATGTTAAAAATTCACGAAAATGTAATGTTGTTTCAAAGAACTAACAATAATAACACGATGTGTGAAAAAAGTAATAAAATCGATCAAAAATGGATAAGTTTTAACTCAATGACGTCCTAGACAAAGACAGCGCCACAGAATAGGGGATCGGACAAAAAAAAACTAATTAGTCCGTCAGATAGATTTCCAAAAATTATTGGACACGTATTTTTTCTTTTTTCACGTAAACTTAAAATGAAGACGATACAGTGCTTCGAAAACTCGTGTGACGTCATATGATAGTACATTTTGACGACACAAGTGACGTTTCAAGCCCCACTCCAAGATCTTTGACGCGTTTTATCTTCGTCATTTTTTATTGATTTGATAAAACAAAAAACACGTATTCAATATTTTTCGATAATCTAACTTACGGACTAAACAGAATCATATTATTTTGACCCAGTCCGATCCCCTATTGTGACGTCACATTTCATACCGCCATAGTTACCTAGTATAAAGTACAAATGGCCGTTTCGCGCGACAAGGATAGAAAGTACCCCCACCAAAATCTTCTAAAACCTGTAGCTACTCCATTTCTTTATCGATATTCACAGTTCACAGATCGTTAACGTATGTAGGTAATATGTTCGTGATATTTTAACAGTAGTCAAATATCCAATACTCGGCTTTCAATTCATCTTCCTGCCCTTCTTCCATTATACTTGGGGTCGGAGAAACAAGTTTTCTTTTTCATTCTGCCCTCTCAGACATCACGGCATCATTGACTTATTCCTATCTTTTTATGATTACTCGGCAGTCGGCTTTCATCATCTTCTTGTCCTTGTTCCAATCAACTCGGGGTCCGCGCACCATGTTTTCTTCTACAATTCTCACATTTACTCCTTTCTCTTTCTCTTTCTCTTTCTCTTTCATGTCCTCACACAATCCATCCATATGTTCTATGCTTTCCTCTCCCTCACCATCCATCAATATTTATACATTACTTTTTTTGTCACTTGCGTTTCATCCCTCCTCATGTCCATACCAAGATAGACGACTTCCTTTTAATTTTTCAGCTTTATTCAATATTTTATAATATAAGCAGGCAGACTGCCTCCATATTGCGCCACCATCGCAGTGCTCCAAGATAACCTCTAAGAAATGGCTATTCTTGAAGAAAACGCGGCTTTCTGTCCATCTATTGTATGTAGACAATAAACAAAAGACGTCTGTTTTGCATTCTATTCTTACATGTCTAGGAATACCTCAGGCGTATTTATTGTGCTCTTACTAAGCTCGCTTTTGTTCTTTCTTCGTTGACTGAATTGAATAGCTTTTATTGGTTGTAAAAGACTTATAAAAGGTTTTTACTCGGATGCAACGATTGGTTTTTTATGGCCGATGAGAAAGCAAGATCGAAAGAATAATCTCTTAATATTATGTAGGACTAGCCCGCTACACTATTTCCACTGCAACTCCTGAAAGCCCGAACCCCGAGTAGCGACCGCCAGAAAAGTGCCGAGGCAAAGAACCAACAGTAGAGACCGCCAGAAAAGTGCCGAGGCAAAGAACCAACAGTAGCGACCGCCAGAAAAGTGCCGAGGCAAAGAACCAACAGTAGCGACCGCCAGAAAAGTGCCGAGGCAAAGAAGCTCGATGAAGTCCCACAGAAATAATTTAACTGTCTTACTTGAATCCCGCAACGAAATTAATCAGAAAAGAATAGCGAAGGAGTTGGACAATATACCTACCTATAGACAATTAAGACTATTATGTATATGTAGAACTGGTTACGTTTAAGCACGCCCGCGAGGAGATCGGAAATTACCCCATTGCATATGTTTCTATTATTCCACAGAAACTTTAATTCTAACCCAGATGATTAAAGTCTTTGTACATGGAAAGAGTTTTCATCCTTTCATCCCAATCCCTTCTAACGTTGAAAAGTAACAGACAGGCATCACAGACAGATAAAACATTAATAGATAAGACTAGTACGGATAGTCTGATGGATGGCCGATGGGGCCGGAAAGTTCTGGAGTGGCGAAGGCGAACCGGAAGACGTTGCGTTGTTAGGCCGCCCACTAGGTGGACCGATGACCTGGTGAAGGTTGCGAGGACCCGCTGGATGCGAGACGCACGGGACCGGTCAATGTGGCGACACCTGGGGGAGGCCTATGTCCAACAGTGGACGTCTTTTGGCTGAAATGACGATGATGACGGAGTGTCTGCGTTGTAAAAAAGAAATAACACAAAGTAAACCAATCATATCAATTACAGGATCACTGGCGTGACGTATTCTCTATTATGTGTAGTAATGGAATGATCAATGGATCGCTCCATTGCTCATTCACGTCTCATTAGTCTTTGCCATGGATATTGAAGCACTGCTGAGCATGAGGTCGTGGGTTCGATTCCCGGGTCGGGCAAAGTGTTATTGGGTTTTTCTATCAGGAATTTCTTATTAGCAGCCATGGAGTCTGGTTTTGACCCGAGCTCATGAATGCTTTTTAAAGATGTCTATAATGATCTATCCTATTAGGTCCGATGGTAAATATCCCGCAAAAAGGCAACTCTGAGAGATCAATCGATGGAAAACAAAATAGGGGATTACCAAAACCCCTTTACTGAAAAATACTGTAAACGCTTCATCGTTATCAGTCATCACCTTCATCAGCCCATAATGATCCCACTGCAGGGACTCAGGCCTGCTCTCTAGGAGAGGGATGGGCTATAATCCTCCACGCGGGCCCAGTGCGGGTTGGTACTAGATGTCACACGCCTTCGAATATTTTGGTTCTAAGACATGCCGCCGGTTTCCTCGCGATGTATCCTTTACCGTTTTGAGAGCAGCAGTGATGATATAAATTACACAAAGTTATACCAAATACGCCTGCTTGGGTTCGAAGGTTCGAACCCACGACTTACTGTTCGTAAGTCGGCGCCGCCACGACTTGGCTAAATAGAACTGGAAAGACTATGTTCTTCGATAATGTTGATGTTATGTTACTCAAAAGTAAATCATAATCATAAGTAGGTAATAAATCGTTAAAAATAAACTTAGGCCATCACTTAGTAGGGCACGCCACGATAGTGTCCCCTCTTTGAGGAGTGGCTAGAGAGGAGCCACGGCGCCCTCACCTTCCGTCAGACGCAGGTCCTCACCGGACACGGATGTTTCGGGAGGTATCTGTACCGAATCAGGCGGGAGGAAACGCCCGGATGCTTCCACTGCGAAGATCGACCGGAGGACACGGTGGAGCACACTGTGGAGGTGTGCCCCCTGCTTGGGCGGAGGGAGCCCCGCCGTGTTCTCGTAGCGGCGATCGGTGGCGGCACGGCGACCTCTCGCGTCCGGCCCTGGTGCAAGCCATGGTCCGGGGCGAGGAGGAATGGGACGCCGTCGCCTCCTTCTGCGAAGCATTGATGCTATACTCTATGATGCTAGCGAAGGAGGTGGCGGAACGTGAGAGGGAGAGAACCTCTCGTCCCAGCCGCCGCGGGAAGCTTATGACGAAAAAAACAGACCGTGTCGACGGCGCGTTCGTTCGTGTTCCACGCGCGCCTCAAAGAGATATCAGTAAAGAGGGGCCCGCAAGGGCCGACGCCCGTCGGGGTTGCGGATTATCGAAAGTGATAACGGGGCCTCGGCAGCACTAGGGCGAAAAAGGAACATGGGTGGTTTTTAGTCAGTAGAAGTCTGACACTCCCTTCCGCTCTACCCAAGAGCGGGGGGGGGGGGGCTTATTTGATGATTTTCACCCCACCAAAAAAAAAGGCCATCAATTAGTAAAGGTTTTGATAGTTTTGTCATACAAAAGTGTGTCAAATCTTTACTAACTGACAGCAGTAATCATTAAATATCTCTGAGTACCGCGGTAACTCCTTCCCTTTCTAATAAAGGTCCATAAAGGTGAAATAAGAATTTAATCTTTACCATAAAGCTTATGTAGGAAGGTAGATCATGTTGAAAGTTTCAGAAAAACGAAAAGCTTTCAACGCGATTGCCGCTGGTATAGGTAGTATCGCAAATGGTAATCTTAGAAGAGACAAAATTACAGGTATTATAAGGGTTCCTAAGGCTTCCTTTGGTTCATAATGGTCACTTTCTGAAAAATATTCTCTCTCTTGGTTATATGTATTATATACTAGCTTATGCCCGCGGCTTCACCGAGTACTTCGCTGTTGTCGTGAAAAGAGTACCTAACAAACATCCATCCATCCATCCTCACTAACTATGGAATGTGAGGACTTGAATACTCTCTTTGGTGTGGCTTTATGCGATCTAAGTACGGAGAGCGTAAGTTAAGAGATTAAAAGCTTCTAGTCCGTACGGTCATAAACATTTCATACTCAAAATAGAGAGGTGTCTTAAGTACGCTTGAAACGGAGTTACTCACGCAAATAATATGATAATTTATGTTCATAAATAAGGGTAAGTAATGTCCCGTCGGGGCTGCGGGTTGTTCGAAAGAGATACCGCGGCCTCGGCACAAGGGCTAAGAAGGAACATGGGTGGTTTTCAGTCATTAGAAGTCTGACACTCTCTACCGCTCTGCCCAGAGCGGGAGGAGTCACTTCATGATTTCCCAGACTAACTAAAAAAAGAGTAAGTAATGTAATAGGTATTTTCAAAAATGGCTTCTACCCGAATCGATTGAAATAGTAGATTGTACACCAACTGCATAAAACGCATCATTTTGCGCGAGACGTTTATCCATCCGATGCGAGCTTGCGAGCGAGGATGGATATAAAGTAGAGAGTAAAATGGGTTTTATGGACGAGTTTTACACTCTACTTTTCACTTCGATTTCGAGGAAATGCAACAGCAACTTGTAAATATTGTAAAAATAACTATGGTTCCCGCACATTAACTTTTTTTTTCAGTAGGAAACGTGACATAACACCTGACTTGGGTCGTTACTCATACTGCTCAGTTATAAAAACATTTTTAGCAAGCCTATTGCCATCAACCAATGTAATTAGAAGAAGCCTATTGCCATCAACTGATGTAATTGGGACCAAGCCTATTGCCATCAACCGATGTAATCAGGGGCAAGCTTATTGCCATCCACTGATTTAGGTAATTGAGAGCAAGCCTATTGCCATCAACTGATGTAATTAGGGACAAGCCTATTGCCATCAACCGATGTAATTAGGAAAAGCCTATTGCCATCAAACAATCTTGTAATTAGGAGCAAGCCTATTGCCATCAACTGATGTAATTAGGGACAAGCCTATTGTCATCAACCGATGTAATTAGGAAAAGCCTATTGCCATCAAACAATCTTATTAGGAGCAAGCCTATTGCCATCAACCGATGTAATTAGGAACGAGCTTATTGCCATCCACTGATTTAGGTAATTGAGAGCAAGTCTATTGCCATCAATCAATGTAATTAAGAGTAAGCCTATTCCCATCAATTGATGTAATTAGGAGCAAGCCTATTGCCATCAATCAACCTAATTAAGAGCAAGCCTATTGCCATCAAGCGATTTAGGTAATTGGGGGAAGCCTATACCCATCAACGTTCCTTGTATTCGTAATGAAAAGCAGTAATCCCTTGTTCTTAGAATACAAGCGAAACGAATTAAAATAAAGAGGTTATTCTATGAAGTTGAAGTTGTTCGTGTGGCTGTTGGGCCGGTTACCTGTGCCGATTACCTTGGTCATCGACGAAGATTTTACTTTATGCTCTAGAGCATAAAACGCGACTTTATGTCGCCTACGCACGACTTAAATACGAATTTTAGAGCGAGAGAAGTGAAAAACATTTTATTTTCCTAGGCTATCCAAAAGTGCGTGAATAATCAAAAAGCAAAAAGATTTTGGTGTAATTTTTCATTGTCACACAGTTTTCGGTCTTGCCCATCAGCCCGTAAACCAATCGTACTTATTGATAACGTGTGATAAGGAATTCTGTTCCTATAACAAAACAAAACGTACCCTTCAAGAATCAAAGAAAAAAATAGGAGAGACAAGGAAACTCGCTTCATATCGCGACACATGGTAGCAGCCAAAATAGTGCAGCTATATATAGCATCAACGACTCATAGGACATTCACCCATAATGCCATACACCTTGCTTGCACGACGACGTAAGGATTTCGCGCTCGTTGTTACATCAGGGTGACCTAAACCACTTATACTGTGCCTAAAACGTAAACTTGCGAATGCGCGTTTACGTAAACGCGTGTAAAGTTAGGTACTACAGGTAGAGCTTACAGGTACTTAAAGTTTTTAACATTTTGCACTGTTTATGTATGTTAAAAACTTAGTCATCGTACTATTTTTATATGATCTTTACTAGCTGATGCCCGCGGCTTCACCCGCGTGGATGTCGTTCAAATTATATACTAAAACCTTCCTCTTGAATCACTCTATCTATTAAAAAAAAACCGCATCAAAATCCGATGCGTAGTTTTAAAGATTTAAGCATACAGACAAACAAACAGACAAAAATAACGACTTTGTTTTATACTATGTAAGGATGAATGATGAAAAAATCTTTTAAATCAATAATGAATATTCATGCAACGTTTCCGCTATAGGGGTTTTACTGCAAATACGGCAAAAACTTCCATGGACACATTCATCCTCTATTTAACTCCTTTATGAGATGGACTTTCAACTAGTGTGGAAAGCTCCATGCTTCTACTCCTAGACAGTACAGAGTTTCTAGATGCTACAAATCCACGATCAAGATTATACGATACTGTATTTAATATCAAATCATATGAGTACCATGCAGATTTCATTAGTGAAATGGTCTTTTGAAGAAAGAACCACAGATCTGAGTGGACCTGCCCATTCAGTGCAACCATTTGTCAGGGACCGTGTAGCTCGATTCATAAAAATATCACAAACAAAAACCTCACATATGTACAGTTGCCTGCAAAATTGCATGGATACTCTGTCTATTTTCCTGTGAACGTTGATAGTCGATTACTAGTTTACGTTAGGTGGCGTCATTTCTCGCATCACACGATTTTATTTCTGAGTGTTGTCCATGCAATTCTGCCGGTGACTACATAAACATAATATCACGTTACATAGATAGCTAAACAGGTAGGAATGAAGGTACTTTATGTGTTTAAATAAATAACGCATCAGCATATCACATTACTCAAATGTCATGACAAAGTGTTACTCCCGTTGCAGCCAGAATAATAAATAGGACATTCTTAGAACTGCCCAGATGAAGCGTATTTATTCACGCAGTAGGTAGTTTTGGTGGTTTTCGACCGGCACACATGATGGCTGGTACTCGTATACAGATAAAAGAAGACTTTCTAGAAATGTAGTCTACGTGTTGGGACCAAGAAAAGTTCTCTTCTATTTTCATGCCAAGGGAGGTTAATTGTCTTTGATTGAACTCTTCTCTCTTGAAATCTTGACAAATGACAAGACTGGCCCAAGCATGGCCCAAGGTTAGACGCACAAGTACAGACAAAACCGACAAAACCGGTAACCCTATGTATAACCCTTCATCCTTTAGCTATTTCGCCAGGTGACGCTTTCGTAGAAGGGTGTATCCCCACTCACCGGAAATTTTGACAATCTCGAACGCGAACGGTGAACATAAACACTGCGAATTTCATCAGACCTCAGCAACGGCGGCTCACACAGACATTCCTCATTGCCGAGTACTCAACCCAGAAACCAAATAAAATCTTACAGGGCCACTAATGAAATCTTACTTTCCGATTAGACCCATAATATCAAAATCAGTTCAGTAGGTACTTTGGTTTTTTTTTGTTCTTGGCCTATGTTGTCATAAAGGTCTGTCTGTAATAACTGTTAATTACATTGTAATATGAATTCATGACAAACATTTGTGTGGCAACTTTATCTAATAAAAAGGGTACAAAAAACAACTTCCAAAAACAATAAAAACACCTAAAATAACTTTACTTTTGGAGGTCAAAAAGTCAATGTAAGAAACAAAGTCACGGTTGTTATTATGTTTTTATCTGAACATTTCAACAATCATATAATTCACTTTCTTTCTTCATCCATAATCATCATCATCATTCTCTTGAACTTATCCCAATTCATTTGAGGTCGGCACAGCACAGCATGTCTTCTTCCTCACTTCACCGTTTCTTGTCATCTCATGCAACATCTCCTTTCTTTCCATATCAATCTTAACAGTCTTTCTTGATCCCCAGAGATGTATACCAGAGTTCGAGAACGCCGCGTTCATGGTGCAGATGGAGGCAACCAACACCTGCGGAGACAACGGTAACAAGGTGTACTGCATCCAGACTTCAGCTGGCACTTCTACTAGGTGAGCTTTACATCTTTATTTATTTACTAGCTTTTGCCCAAGGATTCGCCCGTGTGGATGTCATACAAAATTTACCACTCCCTTTCACCCTCTTGGGAGTTGAATTTCGAAAAATCCATCCTTAGTATCCACTAAGCCTATATGCCTACGTCATATGAGGAATACGTGTGCCAAATTTTAAGTTTCTAGCCCTAAGGGTTTGGCCTGTACGTTGATCGGGTTGATCCTCAGTCAATCAGCTTTGCCTTTTTTATATAGAAAAAATTGATATACATACAGAAGACGCCAGCATATCAATCTACTCGAAATATTCCCAATCAACCTTGAACCTAATGCTTTAGAACTAAAGTTGAAAACCTACTATAGATACTTTACAGATTGTTATGATTGACCTTGATGTGATGGGGGTCTAAAATGGCCACTATAGCAGATCATAATATGAATTGCGTTAAAATTTTAACGCAATAGGGGATCGGACTGGGTCAAAATAATATGTATGATTCTGTTTAGTCCGTAAGTTAGATTATCGAAAAATATTGAATACGTGTTTTTTTTGTTTTATCTAATCAATAAAAAATGACGAAGATAAAACGCGTCAAACCTCTTAGAGTGGGGCTTGAAACGTCACTTGTGTCGTCAAAATGTACTATCATATGACGTCACACGAGTTTTCGAAGCACTGTATCGTCTTCATTTTAAGTTTACGTGAAAAAAGAAAAAATACGTGTCCAATATTTTTTGGAAATCTATCTGACGGACTAATTAGTTTTTTTTTGTCCGATCCCCTATGGATACCTATAAAGTATGCTGAAGTGGCTATTATAGACGCCCTGGTGTGTGTACTCTCGAAGATATTTACAGTTAAAACAAAGGAATAAAATATAGATAAGTACTCGTATAAGTGAACTCTGACTTGTTGCATGACCTCTGACCAGGCGCCACCGTGGTATGGTAGAGTTTAATGTTCTTCGACGTTCTCCTGGTAGTCCCACTACCACCTAGCTAGAGCTATGTAACTGGCTATTAACTATACCTTTAGACTTGTTTTAGGTTAGCTTGTTCCATCGACGACCTCATCTCTGTCCTCAGGACAAGATTGATATCAAGAGTAGGACCATTTTTAGGGTTCCGTAGTCAACTAGGAACCCTTATAGTTTCGCCATGTCTGTCTGTCCGTCCGTCCGTCCGTCCTCGCTTAATCTCTGTGACCGTTAGCACTAGAAAGCTGAAATTTGGTACCAATATGTGTATCAATCACGCCGACAAAGTGGTAAAATAAAAATTGGAAAAAAAATGTTTTATTAGGGTAGCCCCCCCCTTATATGTAAAGTGGGAAGTGATTTTTTTTTAATTTCAACCCTAACGTGTTATATATTGTTGGAAAGGTATATAAAAATGAATAGGGGTTTACTAAAATAATTTTTTGATAATGTCAATAATTTAGGAAATAATCGCTCCAAAAGTAAAAAATAATGTGTCCCTCTAACTTTTGAACCTTATGTTTAGAAAATATGAAAAAAAATCTGAAAAGTAGAACATTATAAGGACTTTCAAGGAAAATCATTTTGAACTTGGATGGAAACAACAGATGGAAACAGCAATTAACTAATATAATTTGGTCCCTGAATCGTATGAGCGCCTATACAATCCAGAGGTCAAGTTTCATTGGCCCTTAGAAGAAATTGTGTAAATTATAGCATACCGTGGTACGGAACCCTTCATGTGCGAGTCCGACTCGCTCTTGGCCAGTTTTTAAACCTTACGGGTACCTATACCAATGCCAATACGAGAGACGAGTACCTAAACCGTATTCAATATTATCTTCGTCATAGAAATGGTGAATCACAGTTAGGTACTTCCAAAATAAAACGTTTGAAAGAGATATCAAATTAAATTTGAATTGTATGAGGTAACTGACATAACTCAAGTTTTTGTAGGAAGTCGTGTAAATAGTAAAGTGAGACATCTTTAGATTAGTTGCCGGTTTTTAATGCCTGCTTTTAAATAAAAAGTTTCGGCTATTCTGACAACAGTGGGCAATTAAAAAAACACACAATCGTCCAAGATTAGTGGTGCAGAAGAGTGAGGATTACTTAGTGGGGAAAATGTTAAGTGTGAATGTAGATGACTATATAAGAACAGAGGAAGACCAAAGAAATAATGGATGAACTGTGTGGAGGATTGCATGACTAGAATGAAGGTGACTGCTAAGATGATGAGAAGTATGGAAGAAGAAGACATTATCGCTTAATATCGCTTAGACGCTCGACGCTGACGCTTGCAGCAGAAGGCGAATTCGCCTGTAGCGTCGCATCTCGTGGCCCTCGGGTAATGGACTAGCTCATCGTCCGTCCGTCTTATGACGACGACAGGCCGTGTCGACGGCGCGTTCGTGTTCCACGCGCACCTCAAAGTGATGTCAGCAACATTGAAGGGGCACATCCGTCGGGGCTGCGGGTTTTTCGAAAGAAATACCGCGGCCTCAACACAAAGGGCTAAGAAGGAACATGGTTTTTAGTCAGTAAAAGTCTGACACTCCTTACCGCTTTGCCCAGAGCGGGAGGAATCTTTTGATGATTTCCCACATACAAAAAAAAAATGTCTTCATAATTTTCTTTCTCCTGCAGGTCATGTGACAGCTGCCAACCCGGCCAGTTCTCGAGCTACTACCTGACTGATCTCCACTATGAGCAAGACAATCAGACCTGGTGGCAGTCAGAGACCATGAAGGAGGGGATCCAGTACCCTAACCAGGTCAACTTGACGCTGCACTTGGGTAAGATTCCCATTTTGTTACCTACCATTTTTTTTGCATCAAATGGCCTAGAATGCCATCGGGAGACTAGACGTACTGCAGGTTTTCATCCATACCTTGTCGATGTTCTATACACATTTGTACGAAGCGCTTTGCAACATCTTTTAGTATACCCACAGCCAAAGAGTGGAACTCCCTGCTCCCTGCTTGCGTTGGCATTCCCGTGATCATATAACTCCAACCTATTTAAGTCACGAGTAAAATAGGCTTCACCTGGGTTAACCCGTTTCATCGTCGACCTCGTCTTTGCCCTTTTTTATGGTGGGTGGAAAATTATCAAATACCCCCCCCCCCCCCCCGCTCTTGGGCAGAGCGGAAGGGAGTGTCAGACTTCTACTGACTAAAAACCACCCATGTTCCTTCTTCGCCCTTGTGCCGAGGCCGTGGTATCTCTTTCGACAATCCGCAGCCCCGACGGGACTTATCTTTGCCCTTAGGACAAGATTGAGCCCATCAAATATAATTATATAAAAAAACAGTAATAATAATGATGAAAACATTCAAGAAAGCATTAAATAAGCTGCAGAGAGCTCTTTGGAAGAATAACAAATCTTTGTAGAGCATTGATGTAATCAATGTGTTGTAGAGATACGAAAGTACCTACGACGCGCATGAATTGAAAGCAGTTGTCACTTGTTTGTGGTCTACAGACCACTCAGCAGTGGTCTCCACCGCCTTTGAACTTCTTCCTGAAAGACATTTTAGTAACGTTGCTCACCTCATAGACAATACCTACGTTAAAAAAGTATGTTTGATCGTCAATTGTTTGTTTTGTCGCTTTGAGATATTGACGTCACTATCCGAGAAGCGGAGTGAGCGACCGGAGTATCGCCGCTCGCGCTAAAGACTAATGTCATAAAATGTGACTGTGACACAATGCTGTGACACTCTCTTTTCATACGTCTGCTCGGCAGTTTGCTGGACTAGTCCTATTTGGCGCAGCCGTGAGATGCACACACTTTTTTTCTGTTAATGTTTTAGTTTATTTTTTGGTTTGTTGTGTCCACTTCTGGCATGTGCTAAATAAATATGTTTTCTTTCTTCTTTCTTTCATACTAAATGCTGTTATTCAGGTAAGGCGTACGACATAACATATGTGAGGATCGTGTTCTACTCGCCCAGGCCTCAGAGTTTCGCCGTCTACAAGAAGACTGACGAAGAAAGGGTTTGGGAGCCATTCCAATACTTCAGGTAATTGATTTCATGCTATCATATTTTCTTATGGTTTAAAAGTTGTGATAGGTACACTTTCTTTAATAAAAAAAATACAGTTATAGTTTAGTAGGTAGGTAGTTCTTGAGTCTACTCTTACTGCCACACACCACACTCCTAGACTTTCAATGATTACTTAAAGCCACCACTTAGTAAAGATTTTGACACTTTCGTGAAGGTTTTGTTAGTAAAATCTTTACTAAGTGACGATTAAGTAATCATTAAATAACTCTGAGTACGGCAGTTAGAGTCTAAAATTCAAAAGTTGCATAACTCAACTCAAAGCATTTCTAAAGTTGCCCATTCCAAACCGTAGATCTCCATCTCTGATCGATCTCTGGAGAAGAAAGGGCAAGAAACTAACTAATACATTTGTCCGTATTTGAATTCCCTCAGTGCGTCCTGTCGCGATACCTACGGCGTTCAAGAACAGAGGGCCGCTGAGCTGGGTGCGGAAACCCGAGCACTCTGTACCAGCGAATACTCCGACATCTCGCCCTTGTCCGGAGGAAACGTACTGTTTTCTACTCTTGAAGGAAGACCCTCGGCTTTTACTTTTGACAATAGCCCTGAGTTGCAGGTACAGTATCATTTTGTGGTGTACAAAATCACGTTTTACGGTAAAACTCGATGAAGCACACTCAACATATTGTGCTGATGTCTGCTTTGGGTAGTAAACGGGTCATGGAGGTAGGCCTCATAAAGTAATATTTTTATTAACTGACCTCCTATATCTCTGTAATTAGAAGGCTACCAGGTAAGGTCCAGATAAAAAAAAACTGGACAAGTGCGAGTCATAGTAGGAAAGACCCCTTTAATTTGTATTATTTGCTGTAATAGAGGCAACAGCAATTAAAATTTTGTGATAAGTTTGTTTCGGATAGTGTTATGTGTGGATGACAAAGTTATGTTTGCGTTTTTTTAAATGTGATAGGTACTGCTAACTATAAAATCTCGTTCAATAATCAATTTTGGTTGAAAGTTTTCATTGGGCTCTACAGCATATTTTTTTAACAATTGCCTTAGGTACTTCTTCGTTAATGTTATTTTTACACCCAGTATTTTTCACTTGGCAGGAATGGGTAACCGCCACCGACCTCCGTATCTCTCTGGACCGTCTGAACACCTTCGGAGACGAGATCTTCGGTGACGTCCAGGTGCTGCAGTCGTATTGGTACGCCATCGCTGACGTGGCTGTGGGAGCCAGGTGCAAGTGTAACGGCCACGCCTCTGTCTGCGAGACGCAGGAACTTTCCGATGGTAGCAGGACTAGAGCGTGCAGGTAATGGCTTTAATTTACTCATTTCTTCGCGTGTCCATGGCAATAGGGGATCGGAATGACTAAAAAAGTATGATTCTGTTTAGTACGCAGTTACCAAATTAATAAAAAACGAGTGGGGGTTTGCGACGTCACTTGTTGGTAAAAAATGTACTGACATGTGACGTCACACGAGTTTTTCGAAGGGTTGTATCGTCTTCACTTTTTGTTTAAGTGAAAAAAGAAAAAATATGTAATAAATATTTTTTGGAAATCTATCTGACGGACTAATTTGTTTTTTTTGGCCGAACCTCTATTTAAATTGTATTGGCTGAGCCACTATACTTAGTTGCTGCCAGTTAAGATGTCAATAGCGGTAATTGACCCACCAAGATTTATTAAAGTTCTTAAATTTGAAATCCAAAAATAAGCCTGTTCATGTCTTGATTCGTCATCTGTCGTGATCTTCAAAACTATTTCTAATGAAAAACGAAACATGTTTCATTTGTTTTGGTTCATTCGAAAAGATAATTAGGAAAAGGCAATGACCGCTATTGACATCTTAACTCGTAGCAACTACAGTTTGGTGGTTTCGGTAGCGTCCATCAGTTTCTGAGGTGAACAACTAACAGGACACGATATAAAGTGCCCTATCCTTTATAGAAAAGCACCACATTTACACTCCAGAGCAGAGTCATTAATGAGTCTCCACCTTAACAAGTTTTCTTTACTGTGACCAACATGGATCCGGACTTCCGGAGTCTATTTAAAGACTTCCAGGTTAGCCATGGCAACTCATGTTCAACTTAACTCACATGGGGTAGGGTACGAGTGCTCATAGCCTTTATAAGAAATTTCAAAACGCTTAGTTGACGCTTCTCGTGACCCAAGGGCTGGGCTTTTATCTTGATGCCATACAACGTGGAAATGCCGCCAGTCTTTTGGGCACATTAAGTACCGACTGACAGCGTTGAGGAGCAGTATTTTGATGCCTTTTTATAGTTTCTTGTTAGTTTATTTTATAGTTTTTAATTGATGTTATGAACTAAATTGGCTGTCTATCGTCGTGTACGGGACATTATTTATGTAATCAGCTGTTCCAAATCCACAATCGTAGGTGGTTTTCTTTGCCAGTGTTAAAGTCAATGTATATGTACCTACTGATTAAGTAGGTATTTCAATTTACTGATTGTGCATTCGTAATAAAGATCCTCTTTAGAAAATATCTCTATCACAATTAGGTTTTGCTGTAAAAGAACTCTATTTGGGGTTAAGTTCATTGTTTCTTATTTTTCCATAAACTTATATAATAGGGGATCGGACAAAAAAAAACTAATTAGTCCGTCAAAAAGATTTCCAAAAAATAATGACCACATGTTTTTTCATTTTTTATGTAAACAAAAAATGAAGACGATACAGTGCTTGGAAAACTCGTTTGACGTCATATGATAGTACATTTTGTACGTTCAATTGCGTTCAAGTGACGTTGCAAGCCCCACTCCATGATCTTTGACGCTCTATAGCTTCGTCAATTTTTATTGATTTGATGAAACAAAAAACCACGTATGATCTAATATTTTTCGATAATCTAACTGACGGACTATACAGAATCATATTTTTTTGAGTCAGTCCGATCCCCTATTGTTAATATTTTTGAAAATGATATTCGAAATGCAGTAGGTAACCTATAGGTTTTGCGACTGCCACGTGATACAAAGCAAAGTCTGCAAAAGTTATTTGTGAATGAGCTTGACGTTTTCATTATCACTTAATTATGTTAAGTAAAGCCAATGAGTAAAGCATTTATTTTATTTACATAGGCAACCTTTACTTTAAACCACTCAAACCTAATTAAAATATTTTTGTTCATTTATTAATATTACTAAAAAGTATTTTTCAGAATAATAAACAGTACAACCGAATCTATACATTTTATACGGTTTTGGTGAGAAGACAAACATTTTGGTGTGGGTTCTCGTACCTTTTCGCTCACGAATGTGCACGAACAAAAGTTACACACAGATTTGCTGGCGAAAACCATATTGCAGCTCAGTGTTGGAACATTTAGTGTTGCCCAACATGTTCGCGCACAAAGGTTCGCGAACAAAGGTTGGCGCACAATTTTTGGAGGAATCGCACCAACAGAGATGTCATCGATACCTATATCGATTGATACCGATACAAAGTGTTCCAATACAGGACAAAGGCCTTTTTTCCTTCCTTCAATCTGGCCTTGGCGGTTATGAGCCAATCTTTAAGAAATGTTTCGATTTCGTTCTGCCATCATATACCTACTACATCTTTTATACCAGAACACTTATTGTCTTCCAGATGTGAGCACAACACAGCTGGCCGTGAATGCGAAAGGTGTCTCGACTTCTACAACGACGCGCCTTGGGGCAGGGCATCCCCGACTAACGTACACGAGTGCAAGGGTTAGTGTCACGTACATTGCTTGCCATGTGTACTGCGAATTTTTTTGTCAATGCGAAAGTCGAAAGTAAGCAGTCGATGCAAAGATTCGTTGATGTATGAGATTTTAGTCGTGGTTATTTCATCATCTCTACTGAAAATGGTGTAGGAAAACACTTTGAGTAGGTTAAGCGGTGCATCATACAATTTAAAATTCTAAGATAACTATCTACCGAAAAGCACAGGGTCCTCATAAACACACTTATATCATTTTCCTATTTGCCTGCCCTTATCCAAATATATTTGTGGTCTGCGCAGCGTGTCTTGATCTTCCATTCTTCTCTATTTCTTGTACATCCATCGTTTCTTGAGTCTTCCTCTGGTCTAATATAACCATTCATACTCAACATTTTCCTCATTCCTCTGCATTACATGTCTCTCCGGCACCACTTTCATAATAGGGATGTTTACTGACTAAAAAAATATGATTCTAATTAGTCCGTCTGTTAGATTATCGAAAAATATTGGATACGTATTTTTTGTTTTATCCATGGAGGTTTTATCAAATCAAAAAAATTGACGAAGATAAAACGCGTCAAAGATTTGACTGGGAGGTTGTGACGTCACACGAGTTTTCAAAGCACTGTATCGTCTTAATTGTTTGTCTAAGTGAAAAAAGAAAAAATACATGTCCAATATTTTTTTGTTAACATCCCTTGAACTCTACCTACTTTTCACGCCTATTGCGCGGAAATAAAACTTATTCGATTTTCTTCGCGCACCAACAATAGCGGGAGTAGTATTCACTGATTGTTAGTGATTATGCTATAGCATTATGCTTATTATCTCAGCAAAGTAGGTACGAATGTTATTGTGGATCACAAGAATTGGTTACTTTACGAGTAGGTATACCAGTTTAATAATGCCCTTTTTATATTGAATGGGCTTACTCTTTACCTGAATCTTGTCCTGAGGACAGAGATGAGGTCGACGAGCTAACCCACAAGAAACACCTTTATCTATACTTACTAATATTATAAAGCTGAAGAGTTTGTTTGTTTGTTTGTTTGAACGCGGTAAACTCAGGAACTGCTGGTTGGAATTTCAAAATTCTTTTTGTGTTGGATAGTCCATTTATCGAGGAAGGCTATAGGCTATATAACATCACGCTACGGCTAATAGGAGCGGAGCATAAATGAAAAATGGAAAAGGTATTTCCTTTTTGAGAGCTTCCGCTGCGTGCGCTGCGAAAACGGTTTAAGTTACGCAAATATCATGTATAAAGGAATTGTTCCTCTTTAAAATTTCTAAAAAAAAGTCCGCGACAGCATATATCTATCTTTTAAGATTGACTCACTGTAACCTTTTTTTACTATTAAACTGTTAGGTTAAAAATAATTATTTTTTGCGAAGCTTATTTAACCCATATTATGGTATTAATCTATATCTAAATAAATGTGTTTGTTAGAAGGAAAATTTTATATAGAATATTTGTGCCCTTAACTCTAAACAGTTTAAACAAATATCTTAGAAGATATCGCAATGTAAAAATATCCGCGCGGCAAAATAATTCGAGCGTCGCAATATAGGGAGATTCTTTCCGGGAAATTCAAATTCAAAATATTTACTGCATCATACATAATGTTTACAAGTACCTACAGAGTGTTATCGTATATGTATTTAACAGTAAGAGATACCTATAGTAATTCACACTTTAATATAATCTAAGCTAATCTAAACCATCTAAACTATTATATTAAAGGAGAAAGATAAGATTTTTTGTTTGTTACGATTTAGCTTAATTTATGTCGGATAGTCGATATATCGAGAAAGGTTATAAGCTATATGTAGTTATGTGACGCAGACGAAGTTGCGTGAGTCAGCTATTAAGTTAATAAATAGGTATGAATTCGAGAACATGACGCAGGCAGGGAATTTTACTCCTTGGCTGTGCCTTTTATTCCTATTTTATGTAGCTGATAACAAAATGCCCTGCGAATGTAAAATAAAGTACCTAGTGCCAAACATGATAATTGTGACGCATGGCCGGAAATAAAGACCAATGCGATAGTAGGAACCATCATACAGTTTTGGCTTCTCGTCATGTAGTGAAAAGCAGATAAATGTAATATTTATCGATGCAATATCATCGTCATTCTTCATTCCAGTAACCCAATTTATTTAGGGTCGGAGGAGAATTTCTTTTTCTTCAAACTAGTCTATTACTCGTCTGCCTCCGTGGTTGAGTGGCTTAGGCGTTTGCCTTGTGACCCGGTAGTCGTGGGTTCGATTTTCACGGGAAGTAAACTTTGTAAAGTTGTTTCCAGTTTGGCTAGGACATTGCAGGCTTAAATTACCTACCTGATAAAAGATGATTCCGTGATTCGGAAGGCATGCGTAGATATAAGTAAGCCTGTGGTCCCAGCCGCCAAATGGCGGTCGTCAAACCATGTCAGAGGCCCTTGAGGCGGTTTAGAAACTTTGGCACTTAGTTGTAAGTCGTTAGACTTACTGACCACACGATAAGGAGAAGAATTACACGTCATCTCAGTAGTCACCTCCTTTCTAGCCATACCATCATTCACACGGTTCATTTCTTCATCTTGATAAAATATAAATAAGATAAGTGAAACGTACCTACACATAGCTTCTGCTGTTCTTTCTTCAGCGAATGATATTGTTGCGCGCGGAACTAGTTGGCCGCGCCTGGCGACAGGGGTGAGGGGGCGGGTTGCCTACAGCTCGCAATGCACAGGAGACTAATTAGACAGTGATGACCAATCTCGAGTTAACGTGAACAATAATTGTTCAATTTATTGAAAAGAATACTTAAATAAAAAAAAAATAAAAAAATTGAACTTTCTAAGGCGCGGCCAACTAGTTTCGCGCGCACTAGTCAAAGTTTTTATGCCGCCCATATATCTCTGACTTGGCTTTACGTACCTACTATCATTCTCTTACCCTTAACTCAATTCATTTGGGGTCGGCGCAGCATGTCTTCCCCTTCATACTTCTCTGTTTCTCGTCATCTCATGAGACACCTCCTTTTTGCCATTTCATTCTTAACACAGTCCATCCAACGTTTCTTTGGTCTTCCTCTACTCTAATACCTACCCATCCACATTCATATAATATCCAAAACGTATACATACCTTGGCTTCACATACCGTCGAAATATCTCTCTCAGGCATGCTGCTGGTTTCCTGGTGATGATTTCTTTCACCGAGGCAAGTGATTATTATACGCACATGAATCCGAAGAATCAGAGGTTTTGGGTTCGAACTTGAGACCTATGACCTATTTTTTAATATTTCTAAGCCTATGACAGTGCGACTGTCACCAAATTAGGCTATCACTGCATCTACTGATCATCATCTGCCTAGCCTTTTCCCAACTATATTGGGGTCGGCTTCCAGTCTAACCGGATGCAGCTGAATAGTAGTATTTTACATGGAGCGACTGCCTATCTGACCTCCACAACCCAGTTAATACTAGGTAATACAAAACCCTTTGGTAAGACTGGATGTCAGAATTTCAGGTCACTGACTACCTGTAACAACAGCCGGGACCAACAGCTTAACGTGCTTTTCGAGGCACGAAGGAAACTCGGTATGTCACCCATCCACAGACCGACCTAGGCAAGCACAGCTTTACCTAAAGATCGACCTGAGTGGCAGTTCTTATTATCACGAGCTCCTGGAAACGGACAACTGTCACAAAAGGGTGTAAAAATAATATTATTTGGTATCAGTAGATGCGAGTGATTATATTACCTATAATATTATACACAACCACAAAATAAATTAGGTAAGTCTTGTATGTTTTAAAACGGCATTAACACTGTGTGGATTGCCATAATTATGTGTAAAAAGTAAACAACTACTGCTGATGTAATCACCATCTAGACGCCCCCACCCCGCTGTGATAAAAAATAAGTATAGTTATGACCCGGGGGCCCCCTAGGCTATAGTGCTTACGTAATAATTGAATGGCCCCTAGCCACATGCTACTCATGTCCCCCAACTTTAGTAACCAGGAAGCTCTTTGTTCCTCATGATGAGCACCACCACACCCTGAACCATCTCTTATTACAGCTTGCAACTGCAACGGCTTCTCGAACAAGTGCAACTTTGACAAGGACCTATACGAACGCACGGGCCACGGGGGACGCTGTAAAGACTGCGCCGAAAACAGGGACGGCGCCAACTGTGAACGGTGCAAGGAGAACTTCTTCCAGGGCTCCGGAGACATCTGCTTGCCTTGCAACTGTAATCCTACTGGTAAGTTTAAAATAAACTGACTTACAGGGTAGTTACCATCGCCTGCCGGCACTGCGGGTTGTTTGAAAGAGATACCGCGGCTTCGTACACAAAAGGCTAAAAAGAAACATGGGTGCTTCTATTCCAACTCTCCAAAAAATAAAATAGGGAAGTAATCATGGCGTCTTGAAGCAGTTTTGTTTTATTATCATTTCAGTGTGGGAAAGAGACGAAGCTATAGAGGACGGCTGGTGCCATCTCTTTTCCACTCAGGGCTAAAATTATAACAAGCTTTTAAACGTCATGGTAGACCACCTGCATACCTATTCACAAACAACCGAATCGAACTGAGAAACTGAATTACAAAAAAATTGGTTGTCTGTAAAGTCGGTTTACGGACAATTGTTTAACGTGACAACAACGTCATAACAAAACATTGATGCGGCGCAAGCGTACAATGAGCGTAACTGGACAATGAGCGTTACGGGACAATGAGTCATCCTTTTTCGTGCATGCAGCCGGCGTTCATTGATTTATTAGACATTGTCACGTCAATAAAAATACACACTTTTGTTTATTTGTCCAGGATCCCGCAGCCTCCAATGTAACGCGGAAGGCAAGTGTCAGTGCAAGCCAGGAGTGACAGGCGACAAGTGTGACGTCTGCGCTCCGAACCACTACGAGTTCACGACCCAGGGGTGCAAACCCTGCGGGTGCAACGAGTCGGGGTCCTACACCAACACCCCACAGTGTGACCCGCAGACCGGAGTGTGTTTGTGCAAGCAGAATGTGGAGGGGCGAAGGTGTAGAGAGTGAGTATTCGTGTTCGTTTTTTTAGTTGAGACAAGTCTGCATTAAGCTGTCACTTAGTAAAGATTTGTCATGCAAAACCTTTACTAAACTGTCAAAATCTTTACTAAATAATGGCTTAAGTAATCATTAAACATGTCTGAGTGAGGCACTTGTTACTGAAAGCCAGAATCAATAGTGGCACCACAAAAGCGGCGAGACAATGATGCTTGATGAAGTCTCAGAGAAACAATTTTATTTAACTGTCTTGGATTGGGAGTATTCGTATTCATTGTTTTTATAGGATTGGAATGTGAGTGTATAGGTATGGTTCTAATTATCCTGTCTGTTTGTACCCATACTCACCAACTGGCATTATTCTGATGTTCTTTATTTAATAGGTTTAGACTTTCCCCATTGGACTTCAGAATCGGTGTAGGTACACGTAAAAGAACTGACATGTGGTACCGTAGCTGTAGCGTGGGCTACTTCGTTAGCATAGAAATTTAGAAATTTTGTATGTGTGAAAAAAAAAAGGTTGTCCATGATCTTCTCCAGGATATAATCTATCTTCTTTACAAATGTTACGACAAGATTACTCGTTTAGTCTTGAAAACATAATGTAACAAACCAAGAAATAGAGTTATTTAGAAAAATGTTGGGGCTATAACAATGGTCAAGGCCACTCATTCGGACTACGCAAACTTTTTTATGGCAGTTGGTTCGATTTTAGAATCTTACCAAGCAAACTACAGTGCGATCAAATTATCTTGGCAGCTCCGAACTTCGTGCAGGTCATTTTGTTACAACGAATGTATAAAAGTGTTATGATATTTATTTTATTTGTATTTCTCACTGTTTAAATTAGATATTTTCTGATCGTTTTAGTATTTGTTTATCTGGCAATAACAGTTTCATTCCCAAGTTTACATGCGTAAAATTTCGCAAAGCCTATGTTCAGAGCTGCCAAGATAATTTGATCGCACTGTACTTAACCTTAGGGCCACGTGGTTCGCGTCGCTCCACCACTCAGTCGAACCAGGTGAACGATTACCAGTTCACCTTTTTTTTTTTTTGGTGGGTGGAAAATCATCAAATGACCCCCCCCCCGCTCTTGGGCAGAGCGAAGGGGAGTGTAAGACACTGACTAAAAACCGAATCCATGTTCCTTCTTTGCCCTTGTGCCGCGGCCACGTCATCTAGTACTAAAATCCGCAGCCCCGACGGGCGTCGGCCCTTGCGGGCCCCTCCTTGTTACCAGTTCACCTGGTTCGAGATTCCAACATTTTCACCAACATCCAGTTCAAACCTTCATCTTCCACTTCCAGGTGCAAGCCAGGTTTCTTCAACCTGGACATCAGCAACGAGTTCGGCTGTACTCCCTGCTTCTGCTTCGGACATTCTTCACAGTGCAGTTCAGCTCCGAAGTATCAAGCCCACGAGACCAGCGCTCACTTCATCAGGGATGCAGAGAAATGGGCCGCCGAAGACGAACAGGAACGAAATGCGAAACTGCAGTTTAATGCTAATACACAGAATATAGGTGAGAATAGGGTAGTTGATAAAAAATATCTAATTAGTCCGTCAGATAGATTTACAAAAAATTTTGGACACATATTTTTTTATGTAAAGAAAAAATGTAGACGATAGTGTTTCGAAAACTAGGTTGACGTCACACTGCAGTAGGTGAAATTTTTACAAGCCTCCACTTATGATCTTTGACGCGTTTTATCTTCGTCAATTTTTATTAATTTTATAAAACACTAGCTGAACCCGCGCATGCGTTGCAAAGCTTTTTTTCCTACCACTACTTACTACCCTACCTACCTACTACCCTGCCTACCTACCAACCACTTTCTCACCGTTTAAACCTTCTCTGGACTTCCACAAATAATTCAAGAAAAAAATAGCCAAATAGATCCAGGCGTTGTTGAGTTATACGCTTACCAACACATTTTGCGATTCATTTTTATATTATAGAAGATTAAACACGTATTCATTATCCAATATTTTTCGATAGTCTAACTGACGGACTAAACAGAATCATATATTTTTTTAATCGGGAAACATCTTGACTAATATTACATTTCGGGGAAGATCGAATGTTTTAGTTATGTTACTGGCTGGTAGACAAGCTGAGCTGGTGACCCACTAGAGGCGTTGTAAATGGATTGCTGTTCCATAATAAAAATCGGAATGTATGGTATTCTTGTAATTAAATCATGCATCTATCTGGCATACTTAATAGTATCTGGCGGCTGGCCATAGTATTTTGGTGGCTATAATGTGCAATAGAGCTTTTCACGAGTTCTTACTCAGAAAGTTCGGCTCAGTTTAATCTTTGGGATGGTTGCTGAGGTTTTTTGGTGATACGAAAATCTTTGCTACGATATGAAGGTCAACAGATGTGCCGTATGCATAACTGATTGTGTTTACTTTACCCATTTACCCCTTCTTAGCAATTACTCCTGTATCGTGGGTGTGTTAACAAGCATTTAAACTTACTTGCAAAAACAACCAGACCCGGAACAATTTAAGTAGGTCACTAAAATATTTTTTTCATGCCGGAATCAAACCCACACCATGCAACACAGAAGCCAATGGCTTAGCCACTGCGCCAATCGTGCAGCTGTGTTTACCAACTAACAATACAAAAAAAAAGGTTTTTATCAGCTAACCACTCATGTTTTCCGCAGCCGTCGCCTCTCAAGGAGCCGAGACATTGTACTTCATCGCGTCAAGCCAGTTCCTTGGTGACCAACGACCTTCGTACAACCATGATCTGAAATTTTCTCTGCGACTCGGAGAAGTTCGGGGATATCCCTCGGCTCAAGACATTATATTGGAAGGACCTCGGGCCTCCGTGTCTATCAATATCTACGCACAGAATAACCCGGAACCTACCAATCAGGTATGTTTTGTGTCAAGATGTATCTTGCTATTTGCGTTTTTTTTTGTGCCATTATATACTTAATTGTGTCTTGATAAGGGCTATGCGAATTATGTTTTCAGGGTCTAATCGAGCGTGACCATACTGTGCTGTATTTGGATCCAAAGATATTATAATCACTGCGATTGATTTGTTTTGGAGATGCATTTGCCAGCAGAAGACGATTGTAATTCTTTCCTTCATAATATTATGCAATTTAAACATCCATACTAATATTATAAATGCGAAAGTAACTCTGTCTGTCTGTCTGTTACTCAACCACGCCTAAACTACTGAACCAATTTGCATGAAATTTGGTATGGAGATATTTTGATACCCGAGAAAGGACATAGGCTACTTTTTATTAAAAAAAAGGGCTTGAAAGGGGGTACGAAAATATTACTTTTGGTATTGATAACCGACATCCGCGCGGTTAAAACCGCAGGCATCAGCTAGTTCTATATATTTAACTAGCTGACCCACGCAACTTCGTCTGCGTCACATAAATATAGCTTATAACCTTTCTCCATAAATCGACTATCCGACATAAATTAAGCTAAATCGTAACAAACAAAAAATCTTATCTTTCTTCTTTATTATAATAGTTTAGATTAGCTTAGATTATATTAAAGGGTGAATTACTATAGGTATCTCTTACTGTTAAATACATATACGATAACACTCTGTACTTGTAAACATTATGATGCAGTAAATATTTTGAATTTGAATTTCCCGGAAAGAATCTCCCTACATTGCGACGCGCGAATTATTTTGCCGCGCGGATATTTTTACATTGCGATATCTTCTAAGATATTTGTTTAAACTGTTTAGAGTAAAGGACACAAATATTCTAAATTTTCCTTCTAACAAACACATTTATTTAGATATAGATTAATACCATATGGGTTAAATAAGCTTCGCAAAAAATAATTATTTTTAACCTAACAGTTTAATAGTAAAAAAAGGTTACAGTGAGTCAATCTTATAAGATAGATTTTAGAATTTTAGATTTTAGTTCCTGAATTTACCGCGATCAAACAAACAAACTCTTCAGCTTTATAATATTAGTATAGATTTTACGCTTCTTATCACCGGAACGTTAAGCAAAAGAGTACTTATTGTACACCCACAGATTGTATTGCACACATGTAGGGTGAGCGTCTATTGCCGTTATTTTTTCTTACAACGAATTGATTACCTACTAGATTCTACCTAAATGGGGTCTATAACTCCTATGGTATTCGTGAATAGGCTTAGCGATCATCAGCGATCATAGGTAATCTTCCAGTCTTAAACTAGAAGTAAACGCTTTGCGAATTCAGTCTCTTCCACATCTCATCTCAAAAATTGTTCCAGGCTCAAGAATACACCTTCAGACTCCACGAAGACCCTCGCTACGGCTGGTCCCCAACCCTATCAAACTTCGAATTCATATCCCTCCTGCAAAACCTGACTGCTATCAAAATCAGGGGTACTTACAACAAGCCTGGTGAAGGTTATATGATGAACTTCAAGCTGGAAACTGCGAAGATTGGGCGAGAGAAAGGATCGGCGCCTGCTAACTGGGTGGAGAAGTGTTCCTGTCCTAAAGCCTACGTTGGGGACTACTGTGAGGAGTGTGCGCCAGGGTTCAAGCATGAGCCCGCTAATGGAGGACCCTACTCGACTTGTATACCCTGTGACTGTAACGGACACGCACATATTTGTGATACTGCTACTGGTGAGTTGCATAATTACATCATCAGACTATGAAGAGCATAGCTAAGTTTCCTGCCGCGTTTGAACTGCCTCCGTTTAGACTGGAAGCAGACCTCGACATTGTTGAGAAAAACCTAAGCAAATTATGGTAGTCAAAAAACAACAGAATACCCCTGCTACGATACAATCATACTCCTTTTGCTTCATCCACGTCCTTTTATTGTTATTTTCCTTTTTCAGGTTTTTGTATCTGCAAGCACAACACAACGGGCAGCAACTGCGAGCTTTGCGCTAAGGGTTTCTATGGCAACGCGATCTCGGGCACACCTGACGACTGCACACCTTGTCCGTGTCCCAAGGACAGTGGATGTATCCAGCTCATGGACGGCAGCATCGTGTGCACTGACTGTCCTGAGGGATATGCTGGTAAGACCATGATAAAATTATAACATAACATTCTATCAGCGACAAAGACATTCAAATATTTACGAGCGGTAGACGATACAAGACGAAGAAAATCGTAATCTAGGTAACAGGTACCCAATTACTGACTTGTTACTACTTAGGCGCTTTGCACATGCAGCAACTATCGATAACTTTCCACCTTTCTTTGCAACTGGCAATTACTGGCAACTTGCTGGCAACTAGCTGTTTACATATAAACTCTTTTGCAAAAAAAACGGGCACTTCATATTTTTTTCTCTACTTCAATGAAGAAGGACAAGTAAGAGGTTTTATTAATTTGACGATGTATTGGCATGTTATTTGAAGAATCCTGGCATGATTCTGTACGTTCCAAATTTAAATTTTGAAATTAACAAAAGGAAAATAATGATTATTGTAGATTATTGTAAAATTGCTTTACTAATGGCGCGAATTGCTGAAACGATTTTATTACTGATTACTAAAATTTTAAAACTTTTTGGATATTTTCTGCAAATTAAACAATTTTATCTTTCTTTTTACATTAAATACCACTTTTTGACATGAGTGATAAAGCGATAAGGGCCGGTAAAATTATAGCCCTACTTGAAGAAGGTTGTTCGCAAACTTACGTGTCTCAGCGGCTAAATGTGAGTCGTTCAACTGTCCAGAGGACTTGGCAACGGTATCAAGAGACCGGTTCGGTCAAAAGAAGACCCGGTTCGGGAAGAAAACGACGCACAGAACCAAGAGATGACCGCTTTTTGGTGAGTCAGGCCTTGCGGAATCGTAAGGCGTCAAGTGTGGACCTGAAGAAGAGCCTTGAAGAAGTAAGAGGAGTAGAAGTTAGCTTGTGGACCGTCAGGAAGAGGCTTTTGGCTGCCAATATCAGGAGTTACCGCCCGGCTCGGGGACCTAAATTACTCCGTGAGCACCGTGTTGCTCGACTTCAGTTTGCTCGAAACTGTGCTTCATGGACTCTGGAGGACTGCAATAAAGTATTGTTTTCTGATGAAGCTAGAATCTCTTTGTGTGGAGAGGACCGACGCCGGCAAGTGCTACGAAGACCACGGGAACGCTATGTGGAAGTGTGTTTCGAATAAATCACTCCATAAGGCGGAGGCTCCGTTATGTTTTGGGCAGCAATTAATTCGACGGGGCGTACGGAGTTAGTTCTCATAGAAAATGGAACATTAAATGCACACCGGTACATAATGGAAGTCCTAATTCCATATGCACAACCCGCATTGACTGCACTTGGGGAAGATTCCATTTTTATGGACGACAGTGCTTGCCCGCACCGTTCTGGCGACGTGGAAGCGTACATGCAAGAAGTTGGGATCCGTCGTTTAGATTGGCCAGCTCGAAGTCCTGACCTCAATCCAATTGAGCATGTCTGGGATGTTCTAAAGAGACGGGTAAGATCAGTGCAACATGCTCCACAAAACATCAGGGAGCTAAAAAGAGTCATTGCAGAAGAGTGGGAAAGTAGTTGTGCATGAATTTTAAATAAATAAATAAATATCTTAGTACAATTTTTAACTAAAACACAAAATTACTTAAAACTTGCGAGTCACCAAATATTAGTGTTAAACCATGTGTCTTTGTCTACCCAAACAGGAAATAGTTTGTCATGACAAACAATGTGAACAACGAGCCACGCAACCCAAAAATACTCATTCATGTCTCATTTGTTTTCTTACACCTTCTTACTTTCAGGACCAAAATGCGAGGTTTGTGCGGACGGTTACTTCGGTGATCCAACTGGTCAGTTCGGGCCTCCGAAGCAGTGTGAGCTCTGCCAGTGCAATGGCAACGTGGACCCCAATGCTGTGGGTAACTGCAACCGGACCACCGGAGAATGCCTCAAGTGTATCTACAATACTGCTGGAGAACACTGTGACAAGTGTTTGAGCGGTAAGTCGGTTCAATGGTATTTGTGTAAAATGTTAAATTCACTGACAGTCAATGCCTAATAAGCTGGATAATCTTGAAACATGAATGCACGAGAATTTGGTACTTTATGTTAAGATCAGTAAAGCCCAAAACATTTCAAATTGAATTGATTTAGCTCGTGGAAGATCCCATCCTGGCTTGTTTACCGATAGAATATTACACTAAAACAACATGGTAATATTTTGAACTCAACTAAGCCCTCTAATAAAGCAAAGTGGATAAAATTTATCATCTATTTCGAACCACAATTCTCAGAATGCAGCTTCACTTTTATTAAAATAGAAGTGCAATGTTGCAAAGGTCATACTTAGTCTAGCCTTATCCCAATTATGCTGAAGTCGGCTTTCAGTCGTACCTGATGCAGCTGAATACCAGTATGTTACATGGAGCAACCTCCACAACCCAGTTAGTACCTACCGGATAACACAATACCACTTGGAAAGACTGGTTCTCAAATTTTCGGGTCACTGACTATCTGCAATGATCTAAAATACCTATACCTATAAATTACAACCGGGACCAAAGGCTTACCATTCTTTTCCAAATCACGGAGGAAACTCAGTAAAATCACATAAAATAGTTCTGAAATCAGCTTTATCAAATCTTTCCAAATCCAGGTTATTTCGGAGATGCCCTGGACCCCAAGAAAAAGGGAGATTGCAAGCCGTGCCAGTGCCACGAAGCAGGCACAGTGGAGAGTGACGAGGGACCTCCTCAGTGTGACGGCCTCACCGGGCACTGTAGCTGTCACCCCCATGTCATCGGTAGGAACTGTGACAAGTGTGAGGTGAGTTGAGGAAGAAGATGTCTTTGGTTTATTTTTCAGTACTTTACTGTGTGAGTGAGTACTTATAAAGGTACAAGTTGGTAGCCGACTGCATGCAGCAGCAGCAGACGACATGTCGTCGCTTCATGTCGTCACGACATGTCGTCACGACATGTCGTCACGACATGTCGTCACGACGCGTCGTTGCGTCATGTCGCTGCAGTCATGATTTCGAACCCGACTGCAAATAACTATTAGTCAATAACTCTAAACACGCTCGACGTGTCGTTGCTCCGGCGTCAGCGGCACTACTGATCTGCGGTCGGACGACACTGCCGTCTGCCGCTCGACGACGCGTCGCTAGCTTCATGTCGCTAACTACGGAGGGAATTTCATAGAAATACGTAGAAACCAGTAGTGTTGCTGCGACACGTCGTCTGCTGCTGCTGCGTGCAGTCGGCTACCAACTTGTACCTTAAAGGCATGTCAAAAGCTGGATGAAAAAACATATCTGCATACCATTTAAAAGCCATGGTTTTAATTTCCATACACCATCATCAAACCTTATTCTGTCTTGAGACTCGTTTATATGCAGCATGCTACATATTTATACGTGTAAACTATTGATCGAAGGTGTAAACGGACGCTTCAGGAAGCCGACAACCAAACATTCTGTACATCAAATCAAGAACAAAAAAAAAAATTGCAATGATTAGGAGAACAAGTGCTTATTATTTGTGAAATGTGGCACCTTACTGTACAAGTATGTAGTAGGTACCATCCCCTGCAATAATGCATGGGCAGTTTAGAAAAAATACCGTGTGAAGCAAGAAATGACGCCACCTGGCGTAAATAAGTACTCGATTAGCAACATTGATTATATTGTTGATGCTACACTAACTAGAGGGCGCTCACGCTGTATAAAATGTTTATGTAGTATCTTTTTTCTGTTTAAACATTCAAATAATTTATAATGAATTATTTCTATTATATAAATTTATTCCTAACTACCTACTATGTTTGTTTAAATTGAATATTATTATCATTTTATAACAATCTGATTTTAATTATCTATGTTTTAGTTTTCAAACTTGAGGGTAGGTCGAATATGAATTCATAAATAAATTAGTAGGTAGTAGAAATAATTAGATTGAAGATTTATGAGTTATGACTAAGCTCAATTGATTGTTCGCTAAGTTTGTTTCGATTACCTCATTCGAGTGTGTTTAGCTCAGTTTTATTTTAATTTAGGTGAATTAACTTATTTCATCAAAATGAGTACGCGTTGTGATGTAGTTTTCGTTACAAGAGCTCAACTAACTGATTTGCAAAATCAAGGCAAAAACTTATCGACACTCGAAACTTGTCGACTTATCTTATTGTTAACGTAAGTAGTTTTGATTTCAAATTTTTTATAAGAAAAAAAAATGTTTTAGTAACGACTATACTACTTAATAAATAATCATTATTGCGTATTATATATTTCTGTTATATTGTTGCAGAGAAAAACAGTTGTTCTATTGGTACGACGATTTGAAAACGAGGGTTCTTTGCAACACCATCAAAGAACTTAGTAGACCACGGCTCATAAACACATTACAGCGTCAAATCGTGTTATGAGAGATGAAGAAAATGGATTCCTGCCGATGACCGACTATGCTGCTATAAATGACTCAAGTGTTGACAATGCCCGTCGTGCTCTTAAAAGTGAAGAGCTGCATTATAGGAGGCATGTTGTGAAACCCTGGCCCACAGAAAACCTTAAAAGGGCAAGATTACAGTTCGCTTTGGATCATGTTAACTTTGATTTGAGTAATGTTTTTTCATCTTTACAGATGAAAAAACTTTTAAGTCCAGTGAACACGGACGCTTATGTTTGTGGTGCCGAAATAATACGTGATAAACAAGTGGTTATGTAGTGTCCAATATGCTGGTCATATTACAGTGAACGTGTGGGGATAGATAAGTGTTGCCGATCCAGGATTTATATTTCATATTACTTAAAAATAATATTTCTTAACTTTAGTACTTATTATTTATATTAACTGGAGACCGGGTTATTATAACCTATTACATGACTTACGTATTTTTACTAACTAAAAACAGCCAAACACAACATTTTTTTTTTACATTACGTAAGAACCTTTTCGTATGTTTTTGTGCAATTGTATACCTGTTATTCTACCTATTTAATTCATTTAACTTTTCACTTTTGTGATAAAATAATCCGGTCTCCTGTTTGTCTTTGTTGAGGTTACAAAAGCTTCAATCCTCTTTCCGATTTTGGAAACGAATACTTAAGCTATGGCCTCAATAAGAAGTTTTATATAATATAATAATGTTGAACGATAATAAATGTCTGTTTTTGAATAATAAACTGTAAGAAATAAACCTCTTAAATTTGTGTGATAGTGTCTTTTTGTTTGTCTCCGTTCATCCCTGTTGCTAACTGACTACTTACTCGAATATTATATTTTTGAATGCTATGCGCACTTATTAGCTTAATGAAAACATTCCTTATGGTTTCCTTTGTTTTTTTTCATCATTTAACTTCTCACTTAATCCAACCTAATACGACGTGTTTCCTAACTTCTTACTTACCTAACCTATTCCCAAGTCAAAGTCCATTTTTTTCTATATCTCAACAGAATAGATTACATTTAGTTAGGACTAAGTTATAAAAATCTACCTCCTTTTTATTTCACCTACAAGTGACACCGGGTAATCCGGATATTGTCACCGCGTACTTTAAAGTAAAAACTTTAAAGGTTTAATTTCTTATTATATTTAAGTAGGAATTACAAATTAAATTGCTGTGAGGTAGAAACAGAAATAAAACTTATCCCACCTACAACTGACACTGGGGATTGAAGAGTTTAATATCACAGTTTTATTTATTTATTTATTTATTTAAACTTCATGTACAATAGTGGTACATAGGCGGACTTAATGCCACAAGGCATTCTCTACCAGTCAACCTTAGGGTCAAATAAGACAGCACTGTGGTAGAGTACAAAAAAAAATAAAAAAAATTATAATAATAAGGAGACAACTATTTTGTTATATAAATTGATATACATAAATAGGTACATACTAATACATATTATTATAGATACAGACAGAATATAATAAACTAATATATATTATAATACATACAAAACAGTCTAAGAGATTTGATTATTAGCAATTTAGTCCGATTTTAAGAAGTACTTCCGAACTGCTCTTTTGAAAGCCATTTTGCTTTCGGCCTTTTTAATCCCAAGCGGTAGCGCGTTCCAAAGCTTTATAGTTGAGACAGCGTATGAAGAGGACATAAAGCCAGTACGGTGTGAGGGAATTTCAAGCAATAGGTTCTTGGACGCTCGAAGGTTACGACTGTGTGAACTGCCCAGCACATTGAAATATTTTTTTAGGTAATTGGGAGCACATGGATCCTTTAAAATGGTGAAGAGCGTGCAAAGAGATCTGAGGGATCTTCTGAGCCGGAATGCAGAAAGCAGCAGAGTTGTGCAGAAACCAAACGCCATCTATTAATTGTTTTCGAAAATTTGATTTCTACCTTCACAGAAAAATAGGCCTTAAGGTATCCATGCACTTATGTGGGCGACTGTACCTTAGCCGAAACATTGATAATTTGAAATCAACTTGAATCATGTAACCAAGATTTTATCAATATATTTGGATTTAAAAGAGTGTCCATGGAGTATCTTGCTTGCCCATTCCTCTGGAATAGGCAACTACAGTATTTTTATTATGCCCTATAACGGTAGCTTTGCATTCTTTGTTTTTCTGACTAAATAAACAAAAGCGATATTAGTGTATCTATAAACAAAAACGCTGTTTGATGAAATAATATGGGGACTATATTTCTTGTCACCAAAAATTAATATTTGTCACCAAGTTGTATCACAATAGATCTATCACCACGAAATATTTTCGTTCTCAGATAAACAAAAAGTGTTCCCAGATATAAATTATCAAATTAATGTTACTATATGTGTAAAATAAGAGATGGATTACCAACGAAATGGTAGTTAGTGCATTAGATGAATATTACCGTACTGTCGACCTGCTGACGGAAAGTTTTTTTTTTTGAACTTTTTTTCTGGTGACATAATATCTGATATATTAGTGATCTCTTTAATTAAGTGCTGAAATAGTTATTAGGACAAACCTATTATAATACATACAAAACCATTTATTTAGTACTAGACCCTAAATATTAATGATTTTAGATGATTTATTGTGGAAATCATTTTATATTGTTTGGTGACTACATTTTGGTGACAACTCTACTATTTTGGGGACAAACCCTATTATTTAAGAAACACAAAACTAATTAAATTGGCGATAGCTTAAATGATACCCATAAAAAGTGTCCTGTAAAGGTCTAATTGAAATAAACGCTTTGAGTTGGTCTAGTCTCATAACTTGGAAATATTTTTATCCCAGGATGGTTACTTCAACATCAACTCCGGGGCCGGCTGCGAGACCTGTGACTGCAACTTGGAGGGATCCTATAACAACACCTGCGACCCCTACAATGGACAGTGTTACTGCAAGCCTGGTATCGATGGGTAAGTTCTTCTACTGTTCTTACTCATCCTAAACTTCGAACTATGCAATTTGATGCTGAGCACAGTGATCAGCAGTGCCGCTTAGCCGGTTCTATTGTGAGGTTGGGTAAGGTGGACTCGCAAGGGCCGTCGCCTGCTGTGGCTGCGGGGAGGAGTCATTTGATAACAAAAAAAAAAAGAAGTTTATAACATAATACATCAATAAGGATCCACATAGTAACCATTTCTGGTATGCAAAACTTAAAACTTAAAAAAATATAAAAAAATAATTGGGTACAAAATACATATTATGTACTTATGTACATTTTGAACTACATAGCTCTTTGTGCTGAGGCCGCGGTATCTTTCGAACAACCCGCAGCCTCGACGGGATTATGTAATGCACTTATGTACCATATATAAATATATACCATATACTTATAATTATATTTAAATGATTTGATTTGTTGTTGATCTATAAACCCGCACCGGGTCCGCGTGGTGGATATAGCCCATCCCTTCTTCTAGAAAGGAGGCCTGAGTCTCTGCAGTGGGAACATTATAGGCTGATGGTGTTGTTAATCTTCCAGTAAGCACTGCGACCGCTGTCGCGCCTACCACTATGGGTTCTCGCCGGACGGCTGCCGCGACTGCGACTGCGACGAATGGGGCTCCACCAACTACCAGTGCGATATGTCCGGCCAGTGCTCCTGCCAGGAGAACGTCGAGGGAAGGCGCTGTGACAGGTCAGCTTCATTTTTTTTGTATATTTTTTTTCCCTTGAACTAGGCGTCACCTTTGGGCCTTATCAGAATACCAGCGCTGTGACATTTGTCATAAATATTACAGCACCATGCTGAGATAGTGGCCTTTTGGCTTCATACGGGACTAATTTAAATTGAATTTAATGTCGTATGTCCTAAGTTTAAGTGTTTCTTTATGTTGTGTTTATGTTTACTTTTTAATCTTTAATTTTTTAGTCAATTTGCTTTGTCCTGTGTGAAACCAATAAATACTTTTTCTTTCTTTCTTTCTCTTTCTTCATGAAACTTACATTTCTCTCAGTTGCCATTCTTTCAGAGATTTAGGCTTTGGAATGGGCAACTACAGTACCTTCACAATTTATTATGCCTAGTGAATGTGACTGTAGCTTCGCTTTCTTTGTTTTTCTGACATTCAAAAGTGTCTGTATTGGTCTAATTGAGTTAAAAAACTAAATGTTTAAATAAATACATTATTTATTACCACCAAGGTTCTCTGTTTTAAACGTGATAAAAATTTAAAAATCTGCTCTCCTCTAAACAAATGTAAGCGTATTGTCAAACGTGCATCTCGTACGGGCCTTCACGCGCGCGGAAGCCGATGCGAGCTTATACGCGAAAAAAAATCGCTACTTAGAAAACCCCTGGCGATTTTAAATAGTATAAATAGTATACGCCTTTGCTACATGGTACAGTTAACATCAGAAGTAGGTCAAAACTACTCAAGTTTCAAGCAAGTTTTTAATAAAAATGTTAGATAATACCTTCGATCATTATTGATCGAAGGATAATACATTACTCTTAGTCTTAACTAACGAGTTTTTAAAGAGTTAGGAATATTTTATAGGAATATCTTCTGAAACATCGCACTAGTCACACTAATATTATAAGGCGCTTTGCACATGGAGCAACTTAAGTTGAGGCAACTTTAAATTTTTACCCGACTGCGGCGAAGCCCAAAAGGAGGATTATTTAAAAGAGTAACTAGTTGATAGTTGCTATAACGTTTACGGTTGCCGCAATTTTATTGCAATCAATCTATATGAGCAACTTTCATGAGTTGCTCAATTTACGCAGCGAACAGCGTTCGTTGTGACGATGAATATTGAAGAAGCAGCCCTTGCTCTAATTTTATTACGTAGTCGCCGTCGACGCGACGTTAACTTTAAAAATCGGTATAATATTTAACCGTTGCTAGTTGCGGCAAATAGGAACTAACTTGGTCATCGATTGCAGTAACTGAAAACTGTTGACGATCACCGGAACTCGAAACTCGAGTTGCTATGTGTGCGCAGTCCAATTGAAACATATGTAAACAGCTAGTTGCCAGTTTCGTACTACTCGTAGTTGCTCCATGTGCAAAGCGCCTTAAGGTGAAAGTTTGTGAGTGTGTATGTTTGTTACTTCTTCACGCAAAAACGACTGAATAGATCTGGATAAAATTTGGTACACAGATAGTTCATAACCAGGAATAACATATAGGATAGTTTTTATCCCGATTTTATTTTCCCGTGGGATAATTGTCGAGTTGTAGCGGGTGAAGCCGCTGGCAACAGCTAGTTAAAAATAATAGCTGGAGTCCTGTACATAAAAAAATAAAATTCCGAAATGCTAAGCTACTTCTGTTGCTGACCGTACACCATGATGAAATGACCAATGTCCCTGCGTCATTCAAGGTGTATGGAGAACAAGAAGCGTCGTGCAGACGGTCAGGGCTGCGAGGACTGTCCTCCTTGCTACAACCTCGTCCTGGATGCTGTCAACCAACACCGACGTGAACTCAAGGAACTTGATGACGTAAGTATCAACAGTTTTTTTATCTACATATATGATCCCGACCGATTTCGGCCACAGCGACTTGGATTTGCCTATTAAGAGCATTGCTGGTGTGCTCTCTGGTGACTGACATAGCCAATTTTTGCTGTGAAAGTGCGTCCACATTCACTGCAAGTCAGCACCCCTCCGACGTAATTGTATTGGATGGCCGCGGGTGGTCGGGCCTTAAGATATTAAAAAGAGGAAAGATTTGAATTTGTGTGTGTGTGTGTATGTTTATCTATATAAATAAAAAGAGAAGTCCTGACTGACTGACTGACTGATTGACTGACTGACTCATCAACGCCCAGCCCAAACCCTTGGACCTAGAAAGCTGAAATTTTGCACAGAGGTTCCCTTTATAATGTAGACTAGGAATAAGGAAGGATTTTTCGAAATTCAACCCCTAAGGGAGTTAAATAGGGGATGAAAGTTTGTATGAAAAATCGTCATTTTCACGCGGGCGAAGCCGCTGGCAAAAGCTAGTAATGAATAAACTCAAAAACTACTGCACCGATTTCAAAAATTCGTCCGCTAGTTTATTCATAAACACATACAATTGCTTTCAAAACTGTGAAGGAAACTTCAAGTCTTCAAAAATTCTAAGACATGTGATATCTACCAACCCGCACTGGGCACGCGTGGTGGATTATAGCCCATCCCTCTCCTAGAGAGGCCTGAGTCCCTGCAGTGGAAACATTATAGGCTGATGATGATGATGACATACAATTGTTTTAACAGACAAGACCCAAGTTAAAAAAAGTAGTCACATAGTGATAATTGTCCAGTCCCCAGTAACGGGAGAAGCACAAGTTACACAGTGGACAACATACTAAGTGTTACCCTCTGGAATTCCGCCAAAGAGCAAGAAAATATTTCTAAACGCCGAGATACACTATTTAGTATTCTTATCGGTTTCTTCTACAGAAGCTGAGTACATGGCTTTGTTTGAGCAAGCTTTAATTGAGAAAGGTTTTCGATATTCATCAGCTGATCGATGCATTATACTTTCTGGATACGGGTGACATTCTTAAAAACAAAAATTATTGCACGTAATACTGGTGCAAACTTGTACGGGTTGCTGGAACTTTAAAAAGCCTCCTACCTCCTCCTCTTTACTAGAGAAATAACGGCTGGAACTGTATTATCTGCCTCATAACTCATTGGTCAATTGGTCGCCAACGTTACTGCTGTGCATGAGGCCCTGGGTTCTATTCCCAGATTGGGCAACTCTTCTTTACTCTTCCCCTTATGTTACCTGCTGCTTTCTCGCCATTTACTCACAAATATGTATTTGAAAAAGTGTCCACCCACACTTAAGTTACTTTTTGGTCAATAAACCACCCGTTTTCAATACCAACCAAAGGTGATGGTTGTTGAACCATCACCCAAAAAAAAAAGAAAAAAAAAACGACTTCAATAACACAAAAAACTGAAAAAAAAAAACAAAAGAGAGACCACTTATTTAAAAAAAGAGAAATGAGAACCTCCTCCTTTCTGAAAGTCTGTTAAATAATACTTCTTATTTGTGCAGATTCTAGCAAAGATCTCGAAGTCTCCTACGGTAGTCGAGAACGCTGACTTCGACAATGAGCTGCAGCAAGTGAGGGGTGAGATCGAGCGTCTGTCACAGGACGCTCAGGCTGAGCTGGGCAATGGACCCGGGGCCAGCCTCACGGATAACCTGGCTGAACTCGCTGATAGACTCGCTGATGTCAGGTAAGATTATAAGGTTGTAAACTAACCCGAATAGGGATGCTTCCTGACAAAAAAAAACTATGACTCTGCTTAGTCCGTCAGTTAGATTATCGAAAAATAATGGGGTGGACCGATGACCTGGTCAAGGTTGCAGGAACCCGCTGGATGATGGAAGAGACGCACGGGACCCGTCAATGTGGTGACACCTGGGGGAGGCCTATGTCCAGCAGTGGACGTCTTTTGGCTGAAATGATGATGATGATTGGGATACTACGTGTTTATACGTGTAACGTTTTAACGTGTACGTTATAATACGTGTTTTGTTGATTTATCAAATTAATAAAAATTGACGAAAATAAATCGTGTCAAAAAACCATGAAAGGGGGCTTTTGACGTCACTCTCTGGTAAAAAATGTACCGAACTGTGACGTCACACGACTTTATGCCTTCATTCTTTGTTTACCTATGTAAAGAAGAAAAATATGTGTTCAATATTTTTGGAAATCTATCTGACGGACCAATTATATATTTTTTTTACCTATCCTATTATAGCATAATCAACATAAAAAGTGTAACAGTACTAGGGCTTTCAATACCGGTATTACGGGATCCCGTAATACCGTGATCCCGGACAAATATGGGCCATTTTCAATACCGGTATTGAAGCCCGTACCGTGATCACGGTATTGCAAACATTACATGTATTATCGTAAATTAAATTCCATTTTTAAAATATAATAATGACACACGAAACATACAAAGAGACAGTGAGACAATGACTGATAATGAACAAGATATGACCATAGAAGAACCTTCTACTTCATTGAATACGAGCAGTGGAAATGATATCGCGCGCAGGTTTGACGATTTCCAGCCTCCCGAACGAACCAGATTCCGAAAAGGCTTAAGTACCGTAGACTAGACAGCATACCTACATACGCTGCGTGGTTATGTGGCTGGATGTCATACAAGAGACCGAAGAGTATAACCTGCCTCTCTGTTTAGCGGTTGTGGACTACGAGAAACCCTTTAATTCGATCGAGACTTGGGCCGTACTGCAGTGTCTCCAACGGTGGCAAAAACGCCACCATGTCAGTTCGACTTCAGGACCAGACCTCGGAGCCTTTTTTTGTGTGACAGGGAGACGTCATATCTCCGAAACTGTTCACCCTGCACTGGAGGATGCCTTTAATTAAGGTTCTGGATCGAAGAGACCTCAGTGAAATGCTCGATGACCGCAGTAGAGCTTCCGAAAGAGTGGGTCTTAAAATAAACACGGACAAAACCAAGGTCATGTTGACTGTCCACGTAACACCCTCACCTATCAAAATCGGAGACTCTACACTCGAAGTTGTGGACGAAGTCTACCTGGATCTAATGATGTAAAATAGGTCCAGTTCGACCAGTCAGTCAGTTCGAACTTCGAGAAAGAGTAGAAATCGTCGTGGTGGGCAGGGCACATTGCTCGCAGAACAGATGGCCAATGGGGCCTAAAAGTTTTAGAGTGGCAACCGCGAACAGAAAGACGTTGTGTTGGAAGGCGTCCAACAAGGTGGAACGATGACCTGGTGAAGGTTGCGGGGTCACGCTGAATGCGCCCATAGGACAGGCCACTGCGGCAACACCTGGGGGAGGCCTATACGTCCAGTAGTGGACGTCTTGGTTGAAATGATCATTAATGATGATGTGTGAAAATGAAGACACGTCCATTCCTACCGGCAGCTTAGAGATATTTACTGTCTGTGATACCCACGAATATTGATGCAGAGCGTGCTTGTTTTTTCAGTAGGCTATTGTGAATGATGGCTATTAATAGCTAATTAAGCTATACTTACGTTTCTACAAATATAGATAGGTAGCAATGTTGATTACATGATACATTTCAATAATAATAAAAATCGACTTTTTTATATTTATTCTTTTCAAACGCTATGTGGAATGCCTTCCTACAAAAAGACTTGAGTTAAGTTTTGATTATGTTCCTAATTAGTCCTATCTAATTAAATAATCAACCAATACCAAATTGTTATATAGAGCGCTATTTATAAAAGTTATTTAAAATAAAATAGAACAAAAAAGACTGTTTTTACAAATAAAAACACATACTTTAAATGTTGGTATGTAATACCGGTATTAATACCGTGATCACGGTATTGACGTCCAATACCGGAATCGATACCGGTATTGAAACATCCGGTATTTTGAAAGCCCTCAGTACCCCTACGAAGCCGTCAACCAAGCATTATGAATATCAAACTAAGTACCCCTACGCAAAAATTATTGCTGGGCAACGAATTTTCTTTTTGGGGTGAAAAATCGCGGTAAAACTCAATGTAGCACTTTTAAAACACTGTGCTAGTGGATGCTTTGAAGAGTCCCTATAATGCCCGTCACAGTAATGCACATACCAGCAATGCACGACACTGAAATGTACAACACAGGAGTGTACGACACAGTAATTGGCGACATCGCGATGTCGCCAATTACTGGGGTGTACCCTGCTGGTCCGGCCCAAGAATGTACAACACAGGAGTGTACGACACAGTAATCGGCGACATCGCGCGATTGGTTGGCCGACTAGTTGGGCAACTCGAAATTTTGGGACTTGGATACTAGGTAATTGAGCTAGGTAGTGCTGCCGAATTAAATTGTACTCCATGACGTGCGCTCGCTACGCTCGCATATTTTATAACACTAATATCTTCTGTCCCCGAAGTGCCGGGCCTCCGCCGGCCTCCTTCGTCGGCCTACGGCCCGGTGCCCATGCCGCCCATAAAGGATACTGTCGCGAGACGGTCGTATTATAGGAACACGAAGAAAAAAAGAAGGAACCACGGAATTTTCCAGTATTTTATTGTATCACCCGTCCTTAGTGTCACATGGCTTTTTACTTTTTTAATGTGACGTCACTGTTTGTTTTGATTCCAATTCTCGTGCTGTACATTCTTGCCCGGACAATCGAGGTTCGGGCCGAGAATGCACGACATGACAATGTACAACATTGGAATTCAAAACACTTACATTCCTATGTCGCGCGTTCTCGTGTCGTGCATTCCTGTGTTGGGCATTGCTGGTTCCCGCTTTGAACAGTAAGCGGGTCAAGGAAGTTATAACCTGCAAAACGAGCATTAAAAAAAAGCTGTGAAAAATTTGGAACCTTGACCCCCAATATCTCCGTAACTAGGGGGTTCCCAGATATGGTCAAGAACAAAAAAAATATCGCAGTGACGGTGTAATTAAGGGTACTTTTACACCCTTTAGATATAGACAAGAATACTATAGGCCACTAGTCAGAATGAATAATAAAGACAATTTGTCTCTAACATGACATTACAAAAAAAAAAGAAGCTTACTAGTTTGAGATAGGCTCTTTCCGTTTCCGCTTATATTTGCCTTTCTTTCTATATCCGCTACATCTATCTCGCTCGTACATCCCTACTGTGGGCTAGATAATAACAGCAACTGAGACCAATGTTTAGGTCAGGGATGCACAGACTTATTGAGACCAAGGGCCACTTGGGCAAATGATGAACTAATGGCGGGCCACCAGACAAAACTAAAAAAAAAATGCCAAAAATTATATACTTGTCTGAAGCGTGGCATTGTATTGCGCTTGCAATCTTTTTAACATTCGTAAAATTTCTTCAAAACTTTCATTTGCACCAAGGTGGTTTCGCTTTTATGGTTTTTATTATATTCAATACCGAAAAAGTTTGATCACACACACAAGAGGGCACTAGAATGCAAGAGCGAGCGAAGCGAGCTTGAAAATTTTTGGCCTTCACCTAGGAAGTGATTAATATTATTTGATTTTCATTTTAACATTAAAAAAATGCCAAATCACACAAACAATCAGGATTTTTGAGTTCCACGAACATTTCTGAGTACGCATGCACAGCGAACCCGCTTAGTAACGCGCGTGATTCAAATTACTATTTTTTAAAATTTTGTAATTAAATTCTATTATTATTTCTAAACCTCAGCTATATTTTCCTTCAAATGCACGAGGGAATATTTTTGCTGGCGGGCCACTTACTTAGTACCGGCGGGCCGCGGTCTGTGCATCCCTGGTTTAGGTTGAGCCACGGATTAATGATCTTCGATAACAAACAGAGTTTTATTCGTGCCTCGGAAAGCACGTTAAGCCGTTGGCCCCCGCTGTCATTTGTAGATATTTGACAGTCGTTACAGACGGGTAGTCAGTGGCCTGACCACTCTTACCAAGGCCTATCATATTACTCAGTACTAACTGTGGTGTAGAGGCCAGATAGGCAGTCGTTCCATGTAAAATACTGGTATTCAGCTGCAACCAGTTCAACTGGAGGCCGACCCCAAAATACTGGACTGAACAGACAAGAAAAGGCCAGGTAGACAGACAGGACATAACAAAAAATGATTAATTTCAGATAGATATTCACATGAATTTACAATAAAACTAAATGATGTAAAAAAGTCAATAAAAAGTTAAGATTCGAAATTGATCCTCTACGAGACCAAAAAGTCCCTATCTCAGCATGGTAACATTAACATGCTGTAACATTTCACAAAGATAATAAAAAAAAAAAAGTTTTTAAACAGGTCTTAGGGCTCCCACACATAAACGCGCGTCGTGGAAATCTATAATACGATGAGCATCGTAAAAAAACACGACATCGTAACGTAATGTGCCACGCACGATACACGGCACGATGCCGTCGATACAGAGTGGTTGTGTTTTAGTTCATTTCGAAAAATGGACCGCTCTAGACGCATTCTGATAAGAATATTTAAATGTTTTTGAAATTAGAACCCAAATAAATGTTAATTTGTTCATTAAAGTAACAAGACAACTGCGCAGGATTGCATCGTGAGTTTCTAACGTCACGACGTCGTGTCGTAGATTTCCATGACGCGACGTGGCGCGTCGTATCGTGAAACGACGCCGCATCGTTGTACGACGCGACGTCGTATCGTGTTTATGTGTGGGAGCCCTTATTAAGTTATGTCACTGTTATGTAACTACCTCCGTTATCGAGGTTTAGGCGTTTGCCTTGTGACCCGGTGGCCGCAGGTTCGATTCACACGGGAAGCATACTTTGTAAAACTTGTTTCCAGTTTGACTAGGACATTGCAGGCTTGAATCACAGGCTTGTCTGATAAAAAGATGATTCCGTGTTTCGGAAGGCACGTCTATGCCGTTGGTCCCGGCCGCCAAATAGCCGTCAAACCGTGTCAGTGGCCTTTAAGGCGGTTTAGAAAATCTGACACTAGGGTGTGTGGGGTCGTTAGACCTTACTGCACACACAATATGACTAAGAAGAAGATTAAGTTATGTAATAATACGTACGTATAAAAACATTAATGTAATCACCATTTATTTACAGAAATATGCTGTTCAAGATTGAAGATGAAAGCTACGATGGCAACGAGGCAGTGGAAAAGAGTAAGGGTAACGTGTCCAAAGCAGAAGACACCATAGAGGCCGCACAGAAGGAAATCAATGTAATTACCTTCTTTATCTTATAATGTACTTTACGAAGACAATCATGCTGCGCCGACCCTAAGTATTTTTTTTAAAACGTTGCCCCACACTAGGAATTTCTCCTGTATCGTGGGTGCGTTCACAAACATTAAACTCACATTCACAAAATTGGGATAAGGGCAGGAGGAGGATGATGATGATGATGATGATGATGATGCTAATTGGGGATCGGACTGACTCAAAAAAATATTATATTATATATTATCGAAAAATATTGGATACGTGTTTTTTGTTTTAACAAATTAATAAAAAATAACCAAGATAAAACGCGTCAAACAGGAGTGGGGGGCTTGAAACGTCACATGTAGGTAAAAAATGTACTAACATGTGACGCCACACGAGTTTTCGAAGTACTGTATCGTCTTAAATAAATGTTTTTTCTTTCTTTCATTCTTCATCTTTTGTTTACGTGAAAAAAGAAAAAAATATGTGTCCATAATTTTTTGCAAATTCGGAGACGCGTTTTTGCAGAATGCAGCGGGGCGTTACATGGCCAGTTCCATTCAACGCCCCGCTGCATGCTGTAAGAAACGTCTCCGATGTCGCGGCCTTACATAGTTGGAAAAAGGCTAGGCAGATGATGAATCGCAAACGTCACCACTATCTTTCACGCTAAAAATATTTCTGTTTACCTTCCCAGAGTGCGTTGGAATACATGGATGGTGAAGGTGCCGCAGCTCTCGCCAAGGCTCGCAACAGATCAGACCAGTTCGGCAAGCAATCCGTCGATATGTCGGCCCTGGCCAAGGAGTCCAGACTGCTGGCAGAGAAACTGGAGACCGAGGCCAAGAACATTCGAGAAATTGCCGACAAAGCTTTCAATACTTCGTTGACTGCGAACAAGATTGCTAAGGATGGAATCACCAAACAGGCTAACATCAGGTAATTTAAACTAACAGAAATAACACGATGTGTGAAAAACATAACCCTCCTTTTGGGCTTCGCCGCAGTCGGGTAAAAAAGTAATAAAATTGATCAAAAAATGGTTTAGTTATAGCTGATTTTAAATGACGTACTAGACATCACCGCTAAAGAAATGTGACGTCATATTTCATACTGCCATAGTTACGTAGTACAAATGGCCGTTTCGACATGGATATAAAGTACTTCTAATAAAAACTTCTAAAGCATGTAGCTACTCCATTTTTTTTATCGAATTTATTTACTTTAACATTCGAGAAATTGCCAACAAAGCTTTCAATACTTCGCTGACAGCAAACAAGATTGCTAAGGATGGAATCACTAAACAGGCTAACATCAGCTAATTTGTTTAATCTTTGTAAAGGCGCTGGCGCCAGGGCAGCCCCCGAAATTTTTATACGTTTTGGTTTGACACCAGGTTAGGCACATACCACACGATACCTTAGAATGCAGATCATTCTTATATTTTTAAGTCAATCATTTACTTACGGGTGTAACTGCCGAGCTCAGAGATGTATAATAATTACTTAAGCCATCAGTCACTTAGTAAAGATTTGATATACAAAACCTTTATAACCACCTTATTAAGGAAAATAGTTAAACCTGGTTTAACTTACGCTTGGTTTATCTCGCATGCCGTCTCACTTCAAAAATATTCAAAAGAAAGCGACGGCATGCGAGATAAGGTATGTCTTTCTAGAAATCTAGAGCGTCCGTCCCGGCGTCGCCACTCACATCTATTCATAAATTAAACGTACCTTTTCAGTAATGAAGTCCAAATCCTGACAAACGAGCTGAACGCAGCCTCCGGTAAGCTGAACAGTATGACAGAACTCGCTGACCAAGCGCTCAAGAGGGCGAAGGAGGTGTACGAAGAAGCGCTCGGACTGTATGCTGAAGTGAACACTACGCTGTTGCCGGATATCAAGCTGAACAAACTCAAGGAAACTGCGAGGGAAATGAATAAAACGGTAAGGTGGCGACATGTCTATCTAATAAATATACAGTATGTAATTTTAAACGAGGGGCATATTGAAACTTGCAATGCTTACGTGATACTAATAAAAATATAAACAAAAAAAAAACACTGATAAATAACAGACAGAACCATACCAAGTATTTCGGAAAAGTCTCGCCACCCTTGCGTTTATCACAGAAAATGTGCGCGGATCAATGACTTTTAGGTATAATCCATTTTCCTTTCATATTTTGAAACTGGCGTTGGACAATGGCGAAAAATAAACGTCAAATAAATGGAGATTGTGCGGGGGCCATGGGACAATTACGTCACACATTAAGGTTATAGTTTTTTTACATGTTTGGGACGAGAATCGAATACTGAATACCCTCCTTCAATATGTCCCTTGTTTAACCTAACACCTTGTATATCTAATATCAATTGTGCGCGAAAATTTCATTTATGTTCACTTGAGCGAGGCCACCGAAAGAAAGATTTGTGGAAAAAAAAACGAATGCCGCACAACCTTGGCGGTCTCCACTCATGAACAATTTCTTTAACACTTGTGACCCGGTAGTCGTACTGGGTTCGATTCTCACGGGAAGCATGCTTTGTGAAGTTGTTGACATTGCCGGCTTGAATCACCTGATTGTCTGATAAAAAGATGATTGCGTGATCCGGAAGGCACGTATAAGCCGGTGGTCCTGGCCCCGAAATGGCTGTCGTCAAACCATGTCAGAGGCCCTTGAGGCGGTTTAGAAACTCTGACACTAGGGTGTGTGTGTTTTTAATGGGGGTTGAAAAAAAAAACAACATTATGTTTCCTATAATAGGTACAATCACAGATTTAACCAATCATTTTGTACATATTCATCAATCAATCAATCATCAACAGCCTAATAATGTTCCCACTGCTGGGACACAGGCCTCCTCTCTTTGAGAGGGAATGGGCTATAATCTACCACGCGGGCCCAGTGCGGATTGGTAGATAAGATAAGATGAGCGTAATGAATTATTCGCTCATTATCATTATTAGTCATGTTCATGACATAAGAAAGAGCTTTTTCCAATTTTCTCTGATTATTTACGAGATTACGGATTATCTGGTTTTGCTGAATTGTCATTTCTTTATACAAAGTAATATGCTTGTAAGCAGCGGTGGCCCAGTGGTGGCGGCCCGACTTACGAACAGTAGGTTGTACATATTGCGGAAAGTTAATATTTTTTTGGAATCGTAGCAAATGTCACCCCTCCCGGTGACAACTGAGAAACAGACTTCCCATTTGTCCCATCTAGTCAGTTTTCAAACGGAACAGTCGGCACAAATTGTCACCCCGGAGGACAGGGCTAGAGACTATTGGGAATAATTTCTTACTGCCCACACGATAAGAAGAAAAACACTTATCGCATTCACTGTATTAAGTTACTTCTCTAACATTCCAGATTGACGAGAAATCCTCGGAGCTGGATCAATTAATGGCTGACAACGAGAACACTTTGGACCAGCTGGAGGCTGCCATCAAACAGGGCCGCGGTCTGCTGGACCAAGGGCACGACAGACAGGACGAACTGAATGACCTCCTGGCAAGGTTGGACGAACTACAGGAGCAGGCCAGGAACGACGTGGACCTCACCAATCAGACGCTGAAGGACGCTAACGTGATATATAAGACCCTCAAAGGTAAGGCTCATCATCATCAGCCTATAATATTCGTACTGCAGGGACTCAGGCCTCCTCTCTCGGAGTACTGTAGGGACTTAAGCCTCCTCTCTAGGAGAGGGGCTATAATCCACCACGCGGGCTCAGTGCGGATTGGTAGATATCACATAATGTCTTCGAATTTTTGGTTCTACGACATTCCGGTTTCTTCACTATATTTTCCTTCACCGTTTTGAGAGCAGTGGTGATAAAATAAATTACACAAAGTAATTACACAAAGAAGGCGACGTGGTAGGCCTCGTAGGAGATGGCGGGACGAGCTTCACAGAACCAACGAACAGTGGTCCACATTGGCTCTGGATCGCAACATTTGGAAATCGTGGGGGGAGGCCTTTGTCCAGCAGTGGGATGACACAGGCTAACAGTAACAGTAAGTAATGCGCCTGCCTTGGTTCGAACCCATGACTTACTTACCGCTGATCTAAAGGTAAGGTTGATAGCAGTAAACTCAGAGGTTAGCATGCCCGTAGACTAGGTCAGCTAACCGCAAAATGTTCCTTTTTTCCTGCGTCTGCCGTATGCCTAATGGACTGTGGGTTAAGTGGCAAGTGTGTCAAGCAAGACCTTTTTTGTGTTCCGACGTGGAAAATCCCCATAGATGTCCTCCACCCTTGGGCAAGCAGAGGGGTCTGTCAGACACGTACTGACTTCCCACTCTTGCGTGTGAACATGGGAACCAGTGCGCCTTCCACGATCCCTGGCCAGTGCAGGTCTAAAATAGACAAAAGCGATATTAGTGTAATCTAAAAACAAAAACGCTGTTTGATGAAATATCACAACCAACGCTTACTGCTAAATTATCAAAGTCTTCATTATAATTCTATTGTTTATCTCCGTCGGATCTGTTGCTGAAATCGCTGTTTCGGAATCGCGACGATAATAGTCATCCATAAAAGTCACGATATTATTTATTCTTATATTAAAAGTTCAAATCGTCAAGTTATATTTTTCCACGATGAGAGACGCACGGGACCGGTCAATGTGGAGGCCTATGTCCAGCAGTGGACGTCTTTTGGCTGAAATGATGATGATGATGATATTTTTCCATGATTATAAATGAGAACACACTTTTGGATCTGCCTACTGTAGAAATAAAAACCCGGAAACCACTGCAGTGTAAATTCGTTTAATAAATAAAGATAACAAAATATGCAACATTAATAAAAAGATAACAAAATATGCAACATTGATGTAGTAGGCTACGAACGTAACGGAGGGAAGCAAGTGACGTACGTAAGAACTGTCTTAATCAAATTCTTGACGTTGACATAAGATGCATTGGTTAGCTGCAGGTCTTTTTGCTCGTGACACAGTGTTGTTTATTTATCTTCAACATTATAAATGATTATTAGCCTGCCTTTTAAGATCCTTAACATAAATTTTGAAAAATCCTGAGGCCTGAGTTCATCACCTCATCATAGCAACATGTCTATTCTTCTTCCATAAGTCTCATAAGTCTGTCTTTACCGCAGAGTTCAGCGACCAAGTGACAGAATCCCGGCAGTTAGCCGACCAGGCAGCCCTGGACGTACCAGCAGTACAGCAGAAGATAGCTGCGGCCGAAGACAGCATCAACAGCATCACGGAACAGCTCTACGACGCCAGTGATAAGGCTAAAGAGGCGAGAGACTTGGCGCAGCAGGCACAGAAGGACTATGCTGATAAGGCTTCGGAGGTAGGCAACCATTAGGCGATTCTTATATGGGGCACTGCAACAGATCTCACGTCTCATTAGAACAATCAGCCTAAAATGTTCCCACTGCTGGAATACAGGCGTCTTTTTACCCGACTACGGCAAAGCCAAAGGAGGGTTATGATTTTTCTATGAGAGGAAATGGGCTGTAAATCACCACACGGCTATCCGTGTTAATACCAACCCGCACTATTGCGGGTTGGTAGATTTAACAAGTCTTAAAATTTTATTGGTTTCCGAGTTTCTCACGATATATTGTTTAACTGTTTTAAGAGCAGTGGTGATGAAATTAATTGCACTAAGTATTTTTTTTTAATTTTGCCCATTTTAGTAACAAGTATAATACTACAATAATTCTTGTTGTGGATCAATTTTACACCACCTCTTTCTGGGCTGGCGAGGCAACGTTGCGTGATGTGGCAATGAACGTGTGAGAAACCAAACTACTGAACAGATTTTGATGGAATCCTTTCATATAAAATCATAATTTTTCAAATTGTTTAATAAATAACAGAGTTGGCAGAGGCGACAAATATAAAAAAGTCTAAACCGAATTTAAAAAAAAAATATGGAAGCTTTAAAGATATACCTTATTATGATATAAGTTTATTGTAAAGAGACGACTCAGCGATCTCACAGTTAAACTGCGTAAGCAGTTTTGTGGGGTATTGTATTTGGTATAAAAAAAAAAGTAAATAAATCATTCATTCATATAAAAAAAGTTTTTGAAATTGATTTATAAATGACAGACTCACGAGGTAACAAACATAAAACATACATACACGTCAAACACATAACCCTCCTTTTGGGCTTCGCCGCAGTCGGGTAAACAGTACAACCGAATTCAGAACCTCCTCCTTTTTGGGAAGTCGGTTAAAAAATAAGCAATGTTGAGCAAGTCATTTGCAATATTTTCCAGGCGGCGTTTGAAGTGAGGAAGAAGTCGTCAACAGCTAGAGCCGATGCCTCCAAGTTGCGGTTTGAAGCAGAGAAACTGTCCAGTAAGTATAAAACAATTGGGGATGAGGGTTGTTGGAAACAGATACCGCGGCCTCGGCACAAGGGCTAAGAAGGAACATGGGTGGGTTTTAGTTAGTAGAAGTCTGACACTCTCTTCCGCTCTGCCCAGAGCGGAAGGGGTTAACTGATGATTTTAAACCCGCCAAAAAAAAAGGGTCGTTGCGTCAACGGACACCTAAGCATATAAAATACTATATACTAAGGTAAAAAATACAAAATACAGTTTATTTTAAGATTTTTGCAGTTTTAAAGTTTACAGCCTATATTTAGAGTTTATTATACAGTGACAAACTTCTTTCAACAGCCCGTGTACAAGAAACAGCCACACAGATCGGAAACTTGGAGAAGGAGGCAGCCGACAACATGCAGCTTACCAGAGACGCCAAAATGAAGGTACATAGTTATTTTCAATGTTTCTAATTATTCGTCTTAATTTATTATTATTTAGCTAGCCTATGTTGTCCCACTGCTGAGCAAAGGCCTCCCTCTTTTCCTTCCAACGGTCACGATTCTGTGCAACGTCTCTTATTCTCAAGGAAGATTTCGAGTTCGTCCCGCCATCTCCTTCGCGGTCTGCCACGACCTCGTGTAACTGTTTCATGGCACCAATCCTGAGCTTTACGGGCCCACAGCTCGTTCGGCATGCGACAGACATGTCCTGCCTAGTGCCATTTAAGAATGGCAGCCTTTTGAGCCACGTTAACAATTTGATTTGTTCAGCTGGGTGCCCGAGTTTCCCTTAGAGATTGTTTTAAGGAGATTGGTATTCACACGGTTGCTTCTCAGTACATCTTTACCAACATTTTATATTTTAGACAAAATATCCATCTATAGTCTATACACTAAAAACAGTGATATCCACAACTTTAACACTAGAAATAAGCATAAACTACGCGCTCCTTTTCACCGGCTTCACAAAGTTCATAATTCATTTGTAGGGCTCGGGATAACATTTTATAATAAACTGCCATCTTCTTTTCTAGACTTGCCATTTAATGAGTTTAAAGCCAAAGTAAAAAGCTTACTATTCTATTAACGACTACTTGGATGATAAGAATAGTTGGTCGCTGAGTTGAACACAAGACAATGTTTGTTATTTATGTTCTTTCTCCAAAATTAGTTCACTGATATGTTATGTATTTATTTTTACATTGTTTATTGTTATATACTTTTGTTTATTACTGATTGTGTCTGTAGTAAATCTTAAATTTAACTGACACCCTGCTATTGTATCAAGTCTGGTTCTTCTAACCAACCTAACAGACAGATGTGTGCTGGGGAGTTTGTTCCGCCACTTCTTCTTTCCAGCTAAACACTAGGAAGTGTCGATGGGTGGGCGTTTTGGGGGACTGTCTTATAAAAATGTAAATAAGTAAAGTAAATTTTGACTGTGCTGATTATCAGCCTAGTTTGAATAAATGACTTTTGATTTTGATTTTGCATTTTGGAGCGCAGTGTAGTGTTTCTAACCCGATCGGTTAATTTTACACATAGGATACTGCGCTCCATAGCATGTTGGCAAACCTTGAGCTTGGACTTTTGGATATTAGTCAAAGACCAAGTTTGTGCACCGTATGTCAAGATGGGGAGAATGCACGTCCTAATTTAATATCTGTAATTCCATTTTCCTTATTAATATTAGTTATTTTGCTTGCGCTGGCATAACAATGAAAATGTTAACCCTGTGTAGTGTCTGGGTCACCAAGAAACATGCTGCGCCTAGTGTTGTTACATGTTGTTAATCCTGTCAGTTTTTCTGTTAGCTAAATAAAGGAATTTGCATCATAACACCACATTTACATGATAAATGCAAAATTCAAAGGAACTCAGACCAAGATTTATGTGGTCTGGCGCAGAGGAAATGCAAGCCAAGACAGAATATTAATAGGTTCTAAGTGAATGTGTTCCAACTGGTTACCGTCCTGATATTCTGAGAGAGCTCATTCCATTTCATTGGTTCTATAGGCACTACTGTTATCTTCTATCGATCTACTTGGTATAAGGGGCAGCCCCATGAAATGAAATGAGCTCTCTCACAAATCAGGCCGTATACAGAAAGAGAGCTGGCAGCCTACCAGCGCTTATAGGAACCGGTCCACGTAGGTAACCGGCGCAGGCTTTTATATGAACAAGCGCCCAAGAGTTGAATGAAATCTAGCAGCGCCGATAAGCTCTGGTTGATCGGCGTCGGCTGCCAACTTTCTTTTTGTATACGGCCTCAGGACGGTAACCAGGCGGTTCACATTCAGAATGAAAGCTCGAGAATACATAGTATACATACACAAGAGGCAGTTTCGTTTTAGAATTAAGTTATTGTAGTTTTTCTTGTTTATCTCTCATCATCATCAGCCTATTATGTTCCCACTGCAGGGACTCAGGCCTCCTCTCTAGGAGAGGGATGGGATATAATCCACCACGCGTGCCCAGTGCGGGTTGGTAGATGTCACATGTCTTCGAATTTTTTGGTTCTAAGATATACCAGTTTTCTCACGAGGTTTTCCTTCACTGTTTTGAGAGCAGTGGTGATTTAATAAATTTGACAAATTAATGCGCCTGCCTGGGTTCGAACCCACGACTTACTGTTCCTAAGTCGGGGCCTCTTCATAACTCATATATCTTTTATCTTTATGTATTTGTTTTATGTATGTTTATATTATGTATTTATTCATATATTTTTCAGTTTTGCACCTACCTACTGTGTATTGTCTCTGCATCACCCTAAGGTAGACTGGTAGAAAATGCCCAAGGCATTAGGTCCGCCTATGTACGGTTTTTTTACTTACCTACGCGTAAAGTTTAAATAAATAAACACTATTTTTATTTAAATCTATTTCCATCAGGTTGGTCAAGCGAACACCGACGCTCGTGAGGCTGCGAAGCAGGTAGCCAAAGGCCTGGAAGATTTGAAGGTCATTAAGGACGAACTGCAGAACCTACCCACACTGGATGATCAGGCACTGGACCGACTACGTGAGTTTACTTCAAATGTTCAAAGCTCGTGGCTTAATAGTTATAGCACGGGGCGGTAAACCTGTTGATCCATAGATGGGTGACCATCATTCATTACATACCGAGTTTCCTCCGTATACTCGGATAGCACGTGAAGCTATTGGTCCCGGCTGTGATTTGTAGACATTTGACAGTTGTTACGAGAGATAGTAGCCGAAAGTCTGACATCCAGTCTTACCAAGGGTCAGACAGTCGCTTCATGTAAAAAACTGGTACTCAGCTGCATCCGGTTAGACTGGAAGCCGATGCAACAAAGTAGGGGAAAGGCTAGACTAGATGCTAATATCTCGCAGATGTCGGTATCAGCATGTCGGATCACTTAGTTCCCTTTTCTTTTTTGGTGTTTGGAAAATCATCGAATAACCCCCCCCACTCTTGGGCAGAGGGGGAGTGTCAGACTTCTACTGAATAAAAACCAAACCAATGTTCCTTCTTCGCCCTTGTGCCGAGGCCGCGTCATGCCTTACGATAATCCGCAACGCCGACGGGTTCACTTAGTTCCCTTCAAAATGATTGAGCTGTATGGTATTGATCCATGCGTCATGTTCGTCAGCGGGCGCAGTAGGAACTGGTCATCTCTTAGTTGACACGGTTTGTTTTATCTTTTGTCTTTTTTGTTGTTTCTATAAACACTTTTTTTTTTTTTTTGGTGGGTGGAAAATCATCGAATGACCCCCCCCCCCCCGCTCTTGGGCAGAGCGAAGGGGAGTGTCAGACTTCTACTGACTAAAAACCGAACCCATGTTCCTTCTTTGCCCCTGCGCCGAGGCCACGTAATCTAGTACAAAAATCCGCGGCCCCGACGGGCTTCTATAAACACTTTAAACGTACATATCGTTCTTAGATAATGTATGATTTAAAAGAGTGTCCATGGAGTTTCTTGTCCGTTCGTTTAATAGAGATCTACGCTTTGGAATGGGCAACTACAATCCTTTCACAGTTATTATGCTTTGTGATTGGGACTATTATTATGTTTGTTTTGACAATTCAAAAGTGCCTGTAACTACCCTACTTGGAATAAATGCTTTCATTTTGAATGTGCTCCCAGAACTAGCAGATATCGTCTGTACTGCCGCACGAAGAGCTGTTGTTAGCAAGTTATGATCCGATATCCGGTACAAACTGGGTTTTGAGGTCAGATAGGCCATCGCTCATGCATCCGGTTAAACTAGAAGCCAAGCTCAATATCGTTGGGAAATGGCTCGGCAGAGACTCATGACTTCTAATTATATCATTTCAGAGGAGGCGTTAGACAAGGCGGAAGCCGACCTCATAGCCGTCGACTTGGACGGCAAGATCAAGAGTTTGACTGAAGCTAAGAACAACCATCAAAGGTACACATACATACGTTACACAACATTTTCCTCATTCTTCATTTGTTACAGTTTGAGATGTAATCAATATTATAGCACAGCGTCGGTTCGTACAAAATGTATGACCAGCGATAAAATATCACCTCAAAAGTCAGCTTGATAACCAATTACTCCTTTTTATTAGATTACAGCTACTAGAAATTTAAGATTTCTTAAATAATTGATTTTCAATCGCTAAAATTATTATTAACAGTTGAAACAGAATATTATGAAATCGGGGAGTTCAATGTCCCGTTCCAAGTTTTAATAGTAATGTTAGTAAAAATAAGTAAGTTACCTCGTGAAACCCAAGAAAGACATGCAAATCAAGTATCTTGACTTGACTCGCGAGGTTGTCGACATGTGCCGATAGTCGTTACAGCCAATGACGTAATTACCAAGAGCCTCGACCAAAACCTGGGGAGACTCTCGTTAGGCAGCTGGATCAAGGGCTTGATGCAGAGAGCGGTACTCCTGGACACGGCTCGCATTGTTAGGAGGTTCCTTTCTCTGGAGCCCTGACCGCCGGTAGCTTGGACCCTGTTCCCGATACCGGTGGGTGGTATGATTAGGTTAGATAGATAGATAGATGAATACTCTTTATTATGTACACCAAATTACAAAAAAACAATAGTAAAAGGTTCAATGTTGATTGGTAAAAATTAACAGTTTTTTTTGGTATAATGTGCTGGTATACCTGTCTATACCTATTTCTTATTAGTTTATCTCCAACAGGTGGATGAAACAATACGAAGATGAGCACGATCATCTTCGTCTGGAGGTGGAGAACGTTAAGGAAATCCTGGACCAGCTGCCCGAGGGTTGCTTCAAGAGAATAGTTCTGGAGCCGACTGAGGGGCCCAGTAGAGCAGCTAACTTCCGCTAGATGGCTGGAGAGCGACAGAAAGAGAAGACAAGAAAATAAATTTGGTGTTCTATAGTTTTTGGTGTCGTAAAATGGTTTGAATCGGTGCTGTGTTAAGCCATTTTTCAAGCAAATTGCCTGCTTGCCATGTCGAATATCTACTGATAAGCGAATCTTTAAATACAGCTATAGTATCAAGTAATTTGTTTGCAACACTTCAATATAACGATATTTAAAATAGGCAAAATTTTAACCATTTTACATTTTGGAATTATCAAACATTGATTAAAATACTATTTAATCATAAACACAATCTTGGCATAAATAATTATATTTCTTGTCTGTACCTAAAAGTGCCTTAAGTTACTATAGTTATAACTTTTATTAAATACTACCAGTAAAATATTAAGATTGTCCAAGGAAACGTTGTTGTTTAAAATAATAACTATTAGAATTTTTCTCGCGATAAAAGACAACGTATTCAACAGGAAAATTGACTAACTCCCAATTTTGTATTCGTCTGTGAATAAAAAAAAACATGTTTTTTTATATTTTTTGTACTTACAGACTGCATTTACTATCTGCATTTTCGTACTTAGAATTATTTTAGAACTCGAAATATTAAAATAGAATATGAGGCTTTTCTATATTTAAAAATTGTGCCATAATTTTAATGGTACCTTTGTAAATATAACCTAAACATAAGTACTGTTTTCCTAAGTGCCTTAGTCTTTTTGAATTCGGTTTTATAAAAATATTCCTTTTTGAAGTTCGCCAAAGAATTGACGATATGTGTGTTACTAGATTTTTTTACTATAATTTTTATATATTTCTTTACTGGAGGATAATTTTGTGAGTAATATAATTTGTATTGTAGCATTTATAGTATTTATTTGTAATAAAACATGGACAAAATACCGCCATAAAATCTTCTTTTTATGATTTTCCTGAAACTACAACCTGCCTCGTTGGTCTAGTGGTCGCAACCGCCACTGCTCCGCATGAGGTCCTGGCTTCGACTCCTGGGACGGCAAAATATTATTGGGTATGGTAAAAGTTGCGTTAGGGAATTGTCTAAAGCTAAATGATACATATCCAATCTATTGCAACATTCATGACAGATCTTCTGTCCATAATTAAACAGTTCCTTTATCTATTTTCAAAGGCATCATCAGATCTAAATGGTGAGCGGATGACTATGCCAAACATTCTTACACAAATTATTATTTTGGGTTAGTTGTACAGATGTCAGCAGATCAAGCTACTACAATTTGTCTTATTTCTTTAACGAGAATATTTAGAAATACGAAAATGAAAACTTCACTCTATCAATAAACTCAAAACAAGCGATATTGTTCAATTATAATAGGTTTAACAGTCTACGTGGGCTCGGACAAATGGATGTGCGAATAACACTTGTTTGCGACAAAACTACTGCGACTCACCATTGTTCGGATTTGTTCGAATGCACGCTTGTGCGACACACTGAAGCTCTACATCACGATCGAGCTCGACAAAAATTATCTCCTTTTTGCCATATTGAATATCGATCTTAAGCTAAAGGTCACGTCTGGTAAAGTTCATGCTTTGTCGCCCTAATCCTGCCCAGATCCTAAATCTCGGAAACTTTCAACTCGAACTGCATAATCGGTTCGTGCTGTGGGGTATAAGTTCTTCAATACCCCACGCCGCCGGAAAAAGCCTGAAAAGCTCTCAGCAAACAATCCGGTTAATGAAAGACCGGTCTGAGATGAGACTGCAATCTTCAGTGGATATGTCGGATTACGGCAAACTCAATAATAGGCGCATTTCTAAGTCCATGCGACACGACTTGCGGTCCTATAGTACTTAATGTATTAAGACCGCAATAGGTTAGTTGACTAAAAAAATCTAAATAGTTCGTCAGATAGATTTTCAAAAAATATTGGACACATGGTTTTTCTTTTTTTACGTAAACAATAAATGAAGACGATACAGTGCTTCGAAAAGTCGCACGACGTCATAGTTTGGTACATTTTTTACCAGAAAGTGACGTCTCCAGCCCCCCCACTCACGATCTTTGACACGAATTATTTTCGTCAATTTTTATTAATTTAATAAATTTAAAAAAAACACGTATTCAATATTTTTCGATAATCTAACAGACGGACTAAACAGAAACATATTTTTTTTAGTCAGTCAACTACCCTTTTAACCGTAACCAGGGCTCCAAAGTGTTCGCAAAGAATGCACCTATTGTACAAAGCCAAATGACAAAACTGAAGATCGAGAACGGCAGTATCATCTCACCGAAACCAGAGATCCTGAAAGAGCTAGAGAAGTTTTATGGACAGTTGTACACCTCGACCCGACAACCCGTTGTCAGTTCAGCTCAGGACACCAGAGCGAAATTGACCGACACTCACTGAGGATATCCCAGACATTAGCCTGTATGAGATTAGAATGACCCTCCAACAGCTGGAGAACAACAAGCGCCGGGGGTGATGGAATCACGACAGAACTTCAGCGAGCGGGTTGAAAACCAGTACTTTTATTCCTACAGAAGTTGTTTAATTCCGTCATACTCGAAGGTAATAAGAACTGCCACTCGGGTCGATCTTTAGGTAAAGCTGTGCTTGCCTAGGTTGGTCTGTGAATGGGTGACCGCCCGACATGCCGAGTTTACAAGTTTACAAGCTGAATCGCTGGAGGATATTAACACAATGCTCAGAGTTACGGAGAAACGTAACTGAGGTAGTAATGTTTCTGAACAGGTGGGTCTTAAAATGAACAAGGACAAGACGAAAGTTATGTCGAATGTCCGTGTTCCACCCGTACCGGTAATTGTTGGAAGCGATACTCTCGAAGTTGTCGATAGTTACCTATGTCTACCTTGGACAAATTGTTATACTAGGTAGATCTAACTTCGACAAGGAGGTCGCAAGAAGAATCCAACTCGAATTATATCAGCAGTGTCTTTAGACGAGGGTGTATAACCAGTGTGTGTTGTCAGTGATGACTTATGGCACAGAGACATGGTCCTTAACTGCTGGCCTCTTAGAGAAGCTCAGAGTCACGCAACGAGCCATGGAGAAGAGCTATGCTCAGAGTTTCTTTGTGCGACAAAATCTGAAATGAGGAAATTCGCCGAAGAGCCAGGGTCACCGACTAGCTCTCAGAATATGCAAGTTGAAGTGATAATGGGTAGGCCACATCGCTCGAAGAATCGACAAGCGATGGGGAAGAAACTAGGTTCTCGAGTGGCGACCACGAACCGGAAGACGCAGCGTTGGTTGGCCTCCACCAGGTGGACCGACAACATCGTGAGAGTCACGGGCACATGGAAAGACTTGGAGGCACGGTTGGCGCAGTGGCTCAAGCAGTTGACTACTCCGCTACGTGTCGCGGGTTCGATTCCCGCACGAATATTTGCATGGCTGTTTCCATAGTTGTTTCGGGTCTGTCTGCTTGTTTGTGTCATGCATGTGAGTTTAAATGTCTGTGAACGCACTCACGATACAGGATAAATTCCTAGAGTAGGGAAATGTTAAAAAAAAGAATGAAGAGACATCTTTTCACCGCAATTAAAGTTCAGGCTAGATATATGACAATATAATAAAGAAACAAATCGATCAATTCAGCTTGTCGCAGTCTACTGGTGGACAGGCAGGGCTCTCCTGAGCTGTACCATAGCATGATTATTGTTTTTGGTGGTTTTGTATCGGTGGTATATATCTTTTAAGCCCAGTAGGTAGGTGGACATTCCCATTCCCTCTCATAGAGAGGAGGCCTGTGTCCCAGCAATGGGAACATTATAGGCTGATCATGATTGTGTTTGCAGCGGCCAACCTGGCGATCGATCAATTATCGAGTCATCATCTACCCACTAGCCTTAACCCAACTATAGTTATATCTGACTTCATAAACCCACGGGGTTTTCCCATGGGGGTAGGCAGAAAACAAAGAACGCCACCTGCTACGATCCTTACATACTTATTCTTTGTCTTTGGTCTCGCCCACGTTCATGCATACATTTGGTCATAATGCACGTTGGTCGCGAGTACTACGCATCTGGCCTTTCTGAAGAACTTCACCAATACCGTCGATCTGCCATGTAGATACCACCCATATCTGCCTTGTAATTGTACTTGTCTGACACTCTGACTTGCACCACCCAATTATCACAATCAAGGAATAACATCAGCCCCATCTTCGAAACAAAACACAGTCGAACTTTCAAACCAGAATCAAAAATACGTACTTACCTACGAACACAAGATAAAAGCTTAAGTATCGGCCTCATCCAAGGCTGCACCACGCGGGAAATCATGTTCCACCGGCTGGGAGCACATAGTGCGCGCGGCCCTAAACGGAACGTGCGCGTGTGACGTGTGAGCCGCGTGTGAGTGTGTGTGTGCTAGGGTAGCCATGAGTCGAGGTGATTTGGTTTATTGTTTGGGAGTATGGTATTTTTACTACGGTAGTTTGCGAATGTGAAGGGGTTTATGAGTCGAGGAAGACCAAAGAAATGATTGATGGACTGTGGCATATGGCAAGAAAGGAGGTATCCGGTGAGATGACTAGAAATAGTTGAGTCGTATGGAAGAAAAAGCCATGCTGCGCCCACTCCAAATGAATTGGGATACGGGCAAGACAGTGATGATGAGTTTGTGGTGGTGTGACTGTTAAAAACTGGATGCCGAAGGCGAAGGAAAGGTCGTTCTGTATCAAGCCCTTGCCTTGATCCAGCTGCCTAACGAGAGCCTCCTCAGGTGTTGGTCGAGACTCTTGGCAATTAAGCCATTGGCTGAATATAATTATGTCAACCGTACCGTCCTTCACAATAAATCTCCGGTAGTTATTCCTCATCATAACTTCATAAGTTTGGCTTTCTTATAATAAAGGCTACTTCTCCCAACTGTGAAGAATGTGGAATAGTCCAAGATGTGCAACATGTTTTGATGGAGTGTGTACGGAATGAGGCTATGAAATATAGTTTACTTGGAATGAACAAAATATATGATGTGGTTGTGGGAGTATGTAACGCAATCCTGGCTTGTCCTTTTTTTTTCTTTTACAAGCTCGGAATTATATAAGTTAGCAGCTTTTGTTTTGAAATATTTATTGTTGGTTTTAGTATTATTGTTAATCTTATACGGCGACGTTATCGCTCAGCGATAAAGCCCTCTAAAAAAAGGAAAAAAACATAACTTCATCCATAATTGCACAGACAAAACTTTCAGTTTCTCTGAAGAGTTCCCTGGAACGTAGCCAGGCTACGGACGCTAAGACGCGGGCCCGTGTAGGGCCCGAAAAAAGCTTTTGTAAACCTCCTTACTCTGCCATACCTCCATGCGGTCGTTAGTGTCAAGCACGTCATGTTTGTGCCAGTTCTCTTTGGCCAAGGAGAGTGGGCGGAGAGTCTTAGCATTAAAAAGCCTCGACCTCCACACTTCCGTGGGATATACAATTTCATAACCGAAGCACGTGACTGAAGCATTCGATATGCCGTCAACAATGCCCCCGCCTATTCAGGGCGTCTAGTTCTATTTGAGTCCTTTTGGCATTGATGTATTAAAACCCTAGATGCACAATCTCGAACAAAACAAACAGTCGAAGCTGTCGCCAAACACTCACCAATACACGCACTACTACATAAGTAGTTATCGTTACACTATAAACATGTTTTTTTGCAAATTCAACCTTACGCAGATTCCTTAAAGTTGTTTTTACAATGCAGTTATAAAAAGCAATAATAATTTTACGACCGAAGTAAGCCGGTAGGACAAGGTATGGAGTGGAGACGAATAGGTACTTTTTATGTTTTTTTAATACATAATTATTATTTTAACAGTTAGTTAAATTGTGTTTTAAACACATAATTGTAGTTTTATCTAAGGGTAAATGTTTTTAGTTAGGATCTGACTGTGTTAGTGTACGTGTAGTCGTGTATAATCAACGAAACAAGTATTATCCATTCGAATCATTTATTTACATTTTTGGTTTAAAGGTATTAGTAGAACATTATTATCGAAACTAAGTAGTTATTAAGTTTAAGGTGTCAAAAACGAAGTCAAATTGACGACCTCTTCTCCTTTTGAAATCCAATTAAAAACTAATATAATATGTAACATATACATAATTGTTAAAAACATAAAACAAAAAACTTATTGATTAATAAAACAGAAATTAACACAATAAAAAAATCGACTCCATTCGATACGAACAGGGTCATTTGTATAATGCGACTAAAAGAAAAGACTTGTAATACATCGTTCTTACGCTAACAAAGCGACCATTGAAATATGCCGTATTATACTCGGACCGTTTAGTAAAGTTCTGAGAGAAATTAAATCAAAATCACGTATTGCTTTCTATATTATGCCATAAACGCAACAAAAATAAATCAATAAACATTTTTACTTACCGAAAATACGATATCCCATCCTTTTTTAATATCTTTGACGCTGTATTTTTGCAAGTTCTCAGCGAACACTTCGGCGTTTTGTACGACCGTGCAGAGACGCGAGCGACGCGAGACTATTTAAAATGAGTTCACGATTTGTAATTTTGCACTCATTTTATGCGGACGGTTTTGAGACGCGGAGTGTGTACCTATCTTGGTTTTAATACATCAATGCCTTTTGGGTAAGTTTACCAAAAGAATACATCTAAAGCAACAAGACCCAACCGTTGAAGGCCTTAGGACGCTAAGGACCTTATTTCCACCCGATAAAAGACTATTAAGTATGTATCTGTTTTATTATTCCTTTAGTCCTGTGAAAGACTAATCAATACTTTTTCTTTCTTTCATACGAATGAATCAAGTAAACAAAAAGCTTGTAAAAAGTCCTAAATTGTCCGTAAAGACGCGCCCCCTACTCGGCGGGTATGCAAACGCTATCTCCCACGAGCAGTACAATTTATGTCGGGCATTCCCTTGAATTTTCTTTTGTTTTTTTTTTCAAAAGTAACGCTACTCCTTGGTTGTGGCCTCTAGGGTGCCAGTTATGTAGAAAAGATTGAAATAATATTCACGTTTGGGTACAGAAGTTACTTTAGCGTACAGACTTTAGAATTTGAAACGAACGTTTTTTTTGTAGTTTCTTTTTTTAAAGCTTATTACTTCGACATTAAGAGGCCAACAGGTGTAAAACGCGAGTTTTATAATGCGTAAAAATATATGATTCACTGCAGTAAACAAAATCAGAAAAATATAGGTATGATATTCTTCAGGATATAATTATGTTAGTAACATAGTGTTGTGAAAACATAATTATACAACTAACTTTGCTCGATAGAAAAAAATCACGAAGATAGGTACCTCTAAAAATTTCTTTTAATGAGTAAAAAGAAAAACCATACTAAAATCATGTCATCGTTCTGATTTTTTTGCCAAATAATTCTACAAGCAACATACTAAAATCTATCGTTTTACTTTTTTAGTCCAATCAATAGTTTTTTTGTAAGTCGCAAAATACCACTAATATCGCACTATTCGGCCGCAGCGAGAGACGTAGTTCAACCGCTTTGTAGTGCAAGCTGATTAGAACTTTATTCTAACAGTATTTCAAACGAAGTTTGAACCACCACAAATAGAGTTGCTAATTTGAGGTAGTACCTATAAGGGTCTTAATGTTAAAGAGTTTTGGATATGACTCTCTTACATCTGAAATGGACCAAAAACCTGCCAAGAGATGTTGAATGCTGAAATAGAACTTCAATTAAATATTTAGCATGTAATGTAACACAATGCATCCCAGTGTAAAAAAATAATTATCAAACTGAAGTTGAACATTGCTAAAAATATGAGATTAATAGTCAAAGAGATGCTGCACAGTAAATTACTACCGCAACGTTTTCGTTGTAAAAAATGGAGTTGCTAACAGGCGGTGTCACCGCAAGCCGCGAGTAAAACAAGCCGACAACAAAACAAATTTGCAACAACGAAATTAGCGAATATCTCACTGTCTAGGGGCGCCGAGTTTCCGAAACACCGTAACTAAACTAAAACTAAATAAGTGGCCGAAAAATGTTGTGACAACCACCGTTTTTCACGGAGCTCCCATCCCGCAAGCACGAACCGTCAAAGACCCGCGTGTAACGCAAACCGAAGAGGGGTCAGGAGATCCATTTATAATGGTCGTTACAAGTGGAAAAACAAGGTGGTTAATCCGAAAACTTTCCTTAATTACGTTCGTACGAAACTAATTCCCTGAACGAATTAAGTGCGAGCTGAATTTGGGTGAAATCCTGGATCAGATTATGAATGTAGGTCCCGGGCGGCGGAGAGCGCGCCCAAACTTTTTGTTTTAAAAAGTGCACAAAGGGGAACATTTGCTAAAAACTACATGAAGATGAAACGCTAGGGGATGAACATGAAGGAAATTAGCTGTGGTATGTTTGGTGAAAAATTAGTTGTACCTGCCTATCAATATCAATGGAATAAAGACCATCAAGACATGTGTTTGTAGTGGCTGAAGAAACCAGAAAGGGGAAGCAGAATCACACCACAGCCAAAAAAACTCACGAAAAATCATTTAAACCAAGTTCCACTCAAACAATTAATATTAATATATATTTAAAAAAGCACCCAACCAACCGAATGAAATAAAGTTCTGAACTCGATTCCAAAAAATTGGCAAAAATTAATTTCAAAAAATGGTGATTAAAAAACAGCCCGGAGTAATGAAACGGCGCGTAAATTTTCCAATTATGGCGGAAACCAACTTCGGCGCTCGTTATACGAAAAAAAAATTAATTAGTCCTTCGCGCCCAGTCCCTCCGACTTCTAAGTAACTTAATGTCGTAAAAAGAAATTAGAATTTTTTCTTCGGCGACTTCAGAAATAAAAATTCGTCGTCCCCATGTGGACTTATTTTCACTTGCGTTCTAATTGGTGTTCACAGACGCGGGGAACTTTTTAATTTGTGGTCGTTACTTTTTTTTTAATAAACAGAGGTAACAATTTTTTTATTGGCAGCGCACGCGATAGCTCGAGGGACTGTTTGCGCCCCATCCCCTATTAAAAACTATTTTGTTTATTTTGTGCGTAATGTCAAAGATAAACAAACCTCAAAATGGTCAAGTGCGAGACTGGAAATCGGACGCCTCGTGGGTTTTTACATTTTATGTGGCCTTACTTTAAACACTACAAATAAAATTTCATTTTCAAAAGACAATTTTGTGAAAGTACTTTAATCTTTTCCGATCAGAAATGTTTTACATGTCCTTTTATTACCTACACAATAAATTAGACGTTCTATTGTAACATCCAAGTACACGTCACATTAAATATTCTTTCAAGTTACGTAGCCTCGGCATTTTTCTTGCCACATTGAAGAAACTATTTCTGTACCTACTCATGACGAGTTATGACAGACAAATGATAGGCTGGGATATTGGACGATACTTGATAAAAAATTGCTTTAGAAAATTTAATAGAAATGGTGTGGCTGAGGTTTGCTTTTTTATTTACGAGTAAAAGAGATGATTGAACATGATCTTGGAAATGAAATAAAAAAGTTGTAGTGCGAGAAGAAAAACAAAATAAAAAACATTATTTCCTTTTATCATTCCTTACACAATCTGTCTATCTTTTTCTTGGTCTTCCTCTTTCTCTCCATCCATCGACCGAAAACCAGTCAAACGTTGATAAAATAGAAAACAGACCAGACAATGTCGCGACCCACAATAATAGGTAATAGTTTACTCAAGCAACCCAGTTTCTTATATGTAGACATTTGGCTATTGTAATAGAGGTTAATCTTAACTGCTAACTTGAGGTTTGTACCGCTTCAGCCTCCACCAGCTTTAGTAAAAATCACGGACCAGCCTACTGAAGTATTCACATAAAAAAACGTAATGACCCCCCCGCCTGATCAAACTTTTAAGCGTATAGGGGTGTGGCTAATTGTTGCTTAATTATATCGATAAACTTTTCTATGAAATGCAGTAGGTTCAGAGCCTGAATTTGTACAAAAACCTTGCCCTTACTCGTATCACATGAGACTAAAACATAACTGTCGAAATGTGGGTAGGTATCGTTTAAGTACACCACTGTCGTATCCTACGGAGGTTACACGCGAGAAGTCATTTCTTTTTTTTTTGGTACCGGCCCGCCACAATATTCCCAAACCACTGTAACTCCTGTTAGCCAGAATCAACAGTGGCGACCACGAGAAAAGCGCCGAGACTATGAAGCTCGACGAACTCCCAGAGAAACGATTTACCTGTCTTGGATCCCGCAACGAAATTAAACAGAAAATAATAGCGGAGGAGTAGGAAAAACATAATTTCCACTTTTCCATATCAGCAGGAGACAGAACAGAAAAGGCCAATAGGCACATAGGGACGCGTACAACTGGGATAAGTCCAGTTGCCTAGCACCACGGATATTATTATCATTAATATAAGTCAGTCATAAGTTGCGAACTGTTATAATTATTTGATTCCAATAATTGATATGACAAAAATGCGAGATGTTATATTATGTTAAACTTATATGTGTATATAATCTAAATTGTTTAGTGTTGTTATCATTCGTAGGTAAATTCGTGGTAAAACACAACTTTTGACCCTGCTATTAAAATTTATCTCTAAAGCAGTTTTGTATGTTTTACTAAAGGTTCAGATAATTACGTAAAATAGGCGTCCTAAAGGACAGACAAACAAATTTAATATTACTTTAACACTATTAATAATTCATTTATCGATACCCGGTGCAAATATCGACATTGGCATGCCCTAACAACGTCGGCGAAGCTTGAAACCGAGTGCACCTCCGTGCAAGTCGGATTGAGACCTTATGAATAGAGGCGTAACTGAGAAATGCTGGAACGCTTGAGATATTTTTTGTATTTATTCAAACTTCATGTAGATACATTTTATTTTATTTTATTTATTAAGGGATAACAAACAACTACAACATATATATAAAGCACAAGGTTTACAAATTTTTGAGTAATAATGTTGCAGTCAACTGCATTATCCGCAGATATACAAATGTTTAAAGATCAGTGGTAGCCACTAGACGACATTACCACAATTAAAAATTAGACAAAAAAATAATAAATGACAAGTTACTATAGAGCTATAGCTACAAAATCATAGCAGATAAAATAAAAATAAATAATAAATTCATTTACAAATCAAATTAACAGTTAAAAAAAAATATAATAATCTAAAACAATCATTTCATTTACCTACAATTCAATTATACAATAGATAAAAAGATAAAACTATATCATCATTTCAGCCAAAAGACGTCCACTGCTGGACATAGGCCTCCCCCAGGCATTTTTGGGGGGGTTTGCCATAATCGCCACGCTTGGCAGGCGGGTTGGCGATCGCAGTATGGTTGTTACAAAGACACAGAGAACGCTGCTGCCCATTCTCTGGTAAGTCCCTTAGTCGCCTCTTACGACACCCACGGGAAGATATGGGAAAACTATATGTAGGATAATAATTACGATAACATTTTAATAATATTAGATTTAAATTTATTCTTCGAGCATGCAAATATGTCAATGTCAATGAAATTAGAATTACAAGATTCCAACATTCTATGAATAGGGCACCGTAAGCCAGAGTTCGTTCGACAAGAATTTAGCGCGAACAGAGTACGTGGACGAACCTGACGTACATGAACCGTTCGGGGGATAGAATAGCACAGCATACTCGTTAGATCAATGGCATCAAAATTATTGTTAACAATATCATGAAGCACGTTAGCCTCCAGGTATTTGCGCCGGTTCTCCGCGCCGGTACATAGTCGGACTTAATGCCGCAAGGCATTTCTAACAGTCAACCTCTGGGTTAAATAGGATAACCATGTGAAACCTACAAAATAAACATAAAAAAAAGTTTTATTTTTACGATTGTATACGAATCAGACCTCGGAACTTATCCTTCTGCAGCGCAGTGTGAGACAGGGAGACGTCATATCTCCGAAACTGTTCACCGCTGCACTGGAGGATGTTTTTCAAGGTTCTGGATTGGAGAGGACTTGGCATCAACGTTAACGGCGAGTACATCACTCACCTTCGGTTTGTCGACGACATAGTGGTCATGGCTGAGACCATGGAAGACCTCAGTACAATGCTCGATGACCTCAGTAGAGCTTTCGAAAGAGGGGGTCTTAAAATGAACATGGACAAAACCAAGGTTATGTTGAATGTTCATGTAACACCCACTCCTATCAAGATCGGAGACACTATACAATCGAAGTTGTGGACGATTATGTCTACCTGGGACAAACGGTCCAGTTGGGTATAGATCTAACTTCGAGAAAAAGGTCAATCGTCGAATCCGACTCGGCTGGGCAGCGTTCGGGAAGCTGCGCGGTATCTTCTCGTCCAACTTACCACAGAGTCTCAAGACGAAAGTCTATGACCAGTGTGTGTTGTCAGTGATTACATATCGGGACCGAAACGTGGTCGCTCACAATGGGCCTCATCAGAAAGCTCAAAGTCACCCAAAGGGCAATGGAAAGGGGTATGCTCGGAGTTTCCTTGCGTGATCGAATCAGAAACGAGGACATCCGCTTGAGAACCAAGGTTACCGACGTAGCCCGAAGAATCGCCAGACTTAAGTGGCAATGGGCAGGGCACATTGCTCGCAGAACGGATGGCCGATGGGGCCGAAAAGTTCTGGAATGGCGACCGCGAACCGGAAGACGTTGCGTTGGAAGGCCTCCCACTAGGTGGACCGACGACCTGGTCAAGGTTGCGGGGACCCGCTGGATGAGAGACGCACGGGACCGGTCAATGTGGCGACACCTGGGGGAGGCCTATGTCCAGCAGTGGACGTCTTTTGGCTGAAATGATGATGATACGAATAAAAGAAACCAGATTAAGTTGACTTGATTGAATTCAGTTTCTATTTATTGCGGCTTCTGCTATCGGTTCCTTTTTGTTATACTTTATTTCCCAATAATACTTGAAACGCCGATCCACGCAGAATAAATCTGGTGTGGATCAACTTTTAGAGAAAATCTAGTAATATTTTGAAGTGGTAATATTCAAAACCAGATTTAGTACACACACACTGATATTTTCCAGCCATGCTGTAAGCATCAGCCAATATCTATTTACCTAATCTCTCGAAAATACCAGTATTTAAAATAAATAAAATAATGTATAGTTGTATAGTTGTATAAGTAGTTTTTAAATATTCACAGCGTTTGCTGAGTTTTCTTTGCGTGGTTATATCAGTCATAGATATTTCACAAATCCGGGACTGCAATAAATCTAATGCAATAAATATGAACGTCTGCAATAAATATTTCACCTTCAGATTATTTAACTTGTAAAATCATCGCGTGTCAGCCTTTTCGGTCGGCTTCTAGTCTTACAGGATGCAGCTAAATACCAGTATTTTGCAAGAAACGACTGTCTTACTTTTGTTAAGTCCTCCACAATCCAGAAACTAGATAATACTTTGGAAAGACTGGTTGTCAGACCTTCGGGTCACTGACTATCTGTAACGACTGCTAAAGATCTACAAATAACCATTTGCCTCCGGAGGCAACCCCGCAGAGGCGACTAGGAATAAATGCAACTGTTTAACAAATGACAGCCGGGTCCGACGGCTTAACGTGCGCTCCGATGCACGGAGGAAACTCGGTATGTAATTGACGGTCACCTATCCGCAGACCGACTTTGTTAAGCGCGATTTAAACTTGATGATCAATATCCACAATTTTTACTAGTAACCTATTAGGTTATAATGGTTGGTAGGTTGATATTTTGCAGTAACCATGTCATTCGTTTGCGGCGCCATTGTGCGACGACCGTTCTCTCGGCACATTGTCTTGCGACTTGCCTGCCTTGTTTATACTGCTACTGTATTAGTCGCTCTTATTTGTTCTCATATCAACCGACCAAAGCTTACATGTACATATACACACATCAAAAGTGTCTAGGGATCAACATATATTTTTGCAATAACTTTTCTCCTGATTGATATTAATTAAAATTTTCTTTAAGGATTCATCAAATAAAGTGTTTTCGTTTGTCACAGTAACGATAAACCAAGTCACCTTTGCATTAATAAAGAAATTTGCCATTTTCCTAATAAAGGGATTTTTGACATTTGAACCACTAACATTAAAGTTCGAAAAAAAGACTGAAATAACAGTTTTCTTTAAAATTTTATTGGATAACTTAAACAATTAATAATCCGTGTTTCTACCGCGAACACTAACAACACAAGAACATCGGTTTGGCATACTCAAAATGAGTTCATCCAAATCACGCTGTGGAATGGCCGCCCATGTTCGTTGCAACAACAAAAAAAGGTCTTCTTGCGACTGGATACCCTCCATATTCGGCAGAGCTCTTCTCTGTAGCATATCCCATGCATGCTCAATCGGGTTCAAGTCTGGCGACTGAGCAGGCCAGGGCAGGACATTGATGTTAGCTGCGGCGAGAGTCTGTCTTACAACTCTTGCGGTGTGCGGTCGTGCATTATCATGCATTAACTGAAATAAGGGACCGATTTGCACTTGTAGAGGAACGATGACGTCTGATACAATCGTCTCAGCATAAATTTGAGCGTTGAGGTTGCCTCTGATCCAAATCAACTCAGTTCTTCCGCCGATCCAAATACCCGCCCATACCATGATGGTTCCACCACTATAAGGATGGACTTCCTGGCAGGATTTTAATCGCTGTTGGCGTCCAGGGGTTCTCCAGTGTCGTATACGTCTTGTATCCGGTCTCATACCAAAACGAGACTCATCAGAAAAGCACACGAAACGCCATTGTTCTTCTGCCCAATTTCTGTGTCAAGAGCCCATTGATATCGAATCCTACGATTGTGCATTGCTATAGGTGGTACCCGTAGCGGTCTTCGGGAATGAAGGTTCACTTCATGCAAGCGGTTTCTGACTGTTTGGTCGCTAACTAATTAAGTTCCCTGAAGAGTGATGACTATGAAGCATCATGGCGGTTATTGTTGGAGCTCTTCGAGTTAAGATTTGAATGTATCGGTCTTGTCTCCGTGTGTCCTCCATGGCGCTCAGCCACGGTACCAGTGCTTCGGTAACGTGTCCAAAGTCGACTGATAACACTCTGACTTGTATTCAGAGCTAAAGCCACAGTACGTTGCCGGGAACCAGCTTCTATCATTCCCACGGCTCTGAGCATTTCTTCCCTGCTTACATGACGTCGCCGCTCCATAATAACGTTGGTTTTAATCAGTAGTAGGGAAACAGTAGCACTAATAATGTCTTCAATGCGTTGTATGTTTTTATAGGGAAAATATTGACAGCTGATTTTCATCTTTTACTCGAATTTGATTAACAGTTCCTGATTCAAATTATGAAATGCACCAAAAAGGATTCATATAAATTTTTAAAATCATAAATTTATTACAAAGCCACATCTCAATCTCAAGAAATCCGCATAAAAATGCTTGATCCCTAGACACTTTTGATGTGTGTAGTATAGCTCTAAGGGTTTTTGTTTCAACATTGTAATTTTTTTTATTTAGCCTATTGTGTCCCACAGGTGGACTAAGGCCTCCCCAGTTCCTTTCCCGGTGTTGTGCCTTCTCTGGTCAATCAGTCAGGAACGAGTTCAAATCGTCACGCCAGCGTTTCATGGCACCCACTGTGTGAGGGTTCTGGCTCATCATCAACATTGGCATAAGCTTTATAACAAAAAGTATAAAGCAAAAACACCTGCTAAAAGTCACTGTACACTCTTGCAATCTTGCTGCTAAACAACGGGTGCTAATTAAACCGGCTTCTTTTTAATAGCATTATTTGCATCTAAAAATCTATATTACCTTCTAAATAAGTCAGCCACAATTAACGAGCATCTAAATAATACTATCTTAGCCACAAGTTATCTTTTCTGAAGCTACTCTAAATACAGCTCTAAAAACCACTGAAAACTCAGCATCGTGGTTAATTTTTAGCATCTTTTGTAACATGGATTCAAACAGTAAACTTCTAAAATGGCAACAAAAATACATTCTATTAGCTTCTAATTTATTAACTCAATACCTTTAAATTGTAACTCATGCCACATTAACTGAGCATCAAAATTTAACTAAAATTGTCATCAAATATTATAATATAGCCACTAATAGTACGTAGAAACTAATAATTTCATCAGTTGATGGCAATAGACTAGCTCCTAGCTTCTAATTAGATTAGTTGATGGCAATAGGCTTGATCCTTTTTACATCGGTTGGGGGCAATAGGCTTGCCACCAATTACATTCGTTGATGGCAATAAGCTTGCTCCTATTTAGATTAGTTGATGGCAATAGGCTTGCTCCTAACTACCCAAATCGGTGGATGACAATAGGCTTGCTCCTAATTATATCGATTGATGGCAATAGGCTTGCTCCTAATTAGCTTGGTTGATGGCAATAGGCTTGCACCTAATTACATCGGTTGATGGCAATAGGCTTGCTCCTAATTAGATTGGTTGATGGCAATAGTCTTGCTCCTAATTACATCGGTTGATTGCAATAGGCTTGCCTCCAATTACAACAGTTAATGGCAATAGGCTTGCTCCTAATTACATTGTTTGATGGCAATAGGCTTGGTCCCAATTACATTTGTTGATGGTAATAGGCTTGCTCCTAATCACATCGATTGGTGGCAATAGGTTTGCTCCCTATTACAACAAATAATTTGACAGCTGTCAGTAGAAAGCGATTCTCCCTAGGGCTGAAAAGTAGTACTTTCAACCCGCTCCGCAGGCATGTTCTGACCTACTTTCAGAGTATGAGTAATGAAAAGTGTATTAAAAGTTGACATTTTAAATACACGTGATTAACTCGTCAGCTGTCGTCGCTATCGTCTCACGCGCTCGCGCCAAATCTTGCTGTTGCTATTTTCACGATAAAAGAATGTGATGTATTATTTTACATGCTAAGTTATAATAAATGATGTTGTCTATGGTCGCTTCAATTATATTTTTTGAGGGCCTTGTGTTGACGCTGTAAAATGTGAAATGGTGGTGAGATATAAATTCCGTGGCTGAGTTAGTAAATTAGGTGCCTATGTTTAAATAACAAACACAAGTTAATATAATTGTTGATCTTCACTTGACGCTTTCTATAGAATATTTAGTGGGCGTTATAAAAAAGGCGAAATGGTATATTAGGGGCTATATCATTTTCCCGTGGCTTAGTTATAAAATTAGAAGTTTGATCACGTGGCCAATTAAAAAAACTGTGGCTCGGTTTATTATTTCTCATACAACTATCTAACTCAAAACCCTCTCGCTGTTCTAAACCAGCTTATATTACAGCAAAATTCCTCTGTCCATTCGCAACAGTACGTACACTCAACAATAACGAGTGATTTAGTGACACCCTCCAAGAATTTAGAGTTCCCCAGGCGAGGTGGACACCCCAAGCGGTTTTGAATTGATTTATTTATAGCATAGTGAGTACGGGTTCCGTACCTGGTACACTACTTAGCTTTCTAAACTGAATTGATAGGGTGCCGTTGTTTTAGCCTATTTACAAGATGGTGAAATTGTTTTGGCGAAGAATTTGGTTTGGAAGATCTTTCTAATTATTTCAAGTTTAAAATAGAAATTGGAATTTTGTTTGAAAACGATTCGAAAATTGCGTTGGCGCGTTATCAAAAAATTGTGTATATGTACGACGCATACCCTCCCATCCGCTAATAAATCTCCAGGAGATTTATAACAATGGCTTTTCAATTGTGTCTATAATAAGGCGTATGAGCTCATACTTCCATCCACCACTAACACCACCATCAACCATCACCACTAAAATAACTTTGGCCCAGTCACTGGTGATTCCCATTATAGACTATGCTGATGTTTGTTACTCTGATCTCTCCCAAGAACTTTTAAACAAATTGGATCGTCTTCTCAATAATTGCATTAGGTTTATTTTTGGCCTTCGTAAATACGATCACATCTCTTCATACCGTTCTCAGCTTAAATGGCTGCCTATCCGACTCAGAAGATTCCTCAGATATCTTTGCACGCTTTTCACTATAATAAAGAATCCATCTACTCCCGATTATTTAAAAAAATACTTCAAAGTGTTGGGCGGTTCACACAGTCGTAACCTTCGAGCTTCTAACTCCTTGAAATTCCTTCACACCGTACTGGTTTCATGTCATCTTCTTACGCTGTCTCAGCCATAAAACTCTGGAACGCGCTACTCTTTGGCATTAAAAAAAGCGGAAAGCAAAATGGCTTTCAAAAGAGCTGTGCGGAAGCATTTCTTAAAATCGGACTGAATGGGGAACACAAAAGGGTCAGAATATTCGTATCAAATACACCTAAAATCGAAGCGTAGAACGTGTACATTACATTAGTTTTTGTTTTACTTCGATACATGCAGTATTTCCGAAGTTATAACGCCGAGAAGTTTAAGCAATTTTTTGAATTTCCGAGATTACGCGCGCTCGTGCTAATACGTCACAACCCTGTTCAGCCCGCGACCGCGTCACTGCGCGGCACTTAGTCCGGTGCGTTGACCATAATAAATTAGGCGCGTCTCGTTTTATTTTGTTTCGATCGTCTTCGTTTTCCTAATAAGTGCTTATACATACACATACATACATAAACTATTAGTTTATTTAATTCCATATTTATATATATGTATTAGTATGTACGATTTATGTAGGTACATTAATTTAATTTATGTTAACAAAATAGTGTTCTCCTAATTTATTTATTTTTGTACTCTACCACAATGATGTCCTATTTGACCCTAAGGTTGACTGGTAAAGAATGCCTTGTGGCATTAAGTCCGCCTATGTACCACGTTTGTGCATGAAGTTTAAATAAATAATAAATCAATAAATAATACCTGACCACTATTAGGGCTCGTTTACGAGACGCGGGGCGTCGCGCGGCGCGTGCTGCAGGCTCGTCTCGTGCTTTTTTATTAATTTACTAAGAGACGGGTCCACCGCAACAAACGCTGCATTTTAAACCAACGAGCAATAATAGCTTCTCGTGAAATCGACGTTTGAAATCGTTAACTTTTTCAAACATCGCCGTGTGTTTAATTTAAAAACGCAGCACGCGACGCGCGACGCCCCTCCTGTACGTAAACATGCACTTAGATTTCTAGATTGGGCCAAATATTAATAATATATTATGATATTGAGTATTTCTCGGTAACAGTCGGAAGCACTAAAACTGCCAATTTTTAACGTGAATTCGTGGACAATACCCACGTATGGAGTAACAGGTTACAGGACTAATGATAAGTGATGTGATTATCCACTAATCTGGCTCGGTTAAAAACCAGTGAGCAGTCCTTTTAATCCCGCGTCCAGTCGATCCGTCTGTCACTTGATTTGCACTGCACACATTAATGATTTCGGACGATACTTCGAAATGTGGCTTTGGAAAGTGAAATGGTTTCCGCTGACTGTGGCTGAGTTGACTTGTGTGCCACCACGGCTAGTTTTGAAAAATTTTGTTTCGATGTTTTGGATTGGTACCTTTTATCTTTATTTATGATCTTCTTAGGCATATAGGCACTGTCTTTTAGGTTTATAAGACATCATGGTACCAATTGGTGCACTGAATTTCGCCGTTGGTGGTAAAAAAAAAAACAGAGTAGACTTATTTTCTTGTCGGTAAAAAATCATAACATAACATTGCGCCTGTAATCCCCATAGGCGGAGACAGAGGTGTCCTATTAGTACAGCCACATTTCGGCTGCTAAGTTTAAGTCCCATGTAATACGGGGTGATCCTATTGCCATCAACTACGCATAAATCTAGACTTCGTGTCTGCTATATACTGAGACATCCCAGATGGAAAAACCCAATAACAATTTGCCAGACCCGGGAATCAAGCTCAGTACCTCACGATCAGCAGTCGCGCTTACGACCATTAGACCAACGAGGCAGTCAGTGATGAATTAATTTATAATTTATATTTTTACTAGCTTTTACCAGCGGCTTCGCCCGCGTGAAAATTACGATTTTCCATACAAACTTTCATCCCCTATTCAACTCCCTTAGGGGTTGAATTTCGAAAAATCCTTCCTTATTCCTTGTCTACATTATAAAGGGAACCTCAGTGCAAAATTTCAGCTTTCTAGGTCCAAGGGTTTGGGCTGGGCGTTGATGAGTCAGTCAGTCAGGACTTCTCTTTTTATTTATATAGATTTAAAGTTTCCAAAAAATATTTCTTCTGCTTTACCCCTTCTTAAGAGTGCATTTTGATGTTTTAAAATGAACTTACAAAATCACTAGCTGTATACCTACATACAAACTTCAAATACTATCAGAGGAACGCAGTAAATCAAAGCACGTCGACTTCTGCCCACCACTCAAATATTCATAGCCCAATAAAGTGGTGGATTACACTGTTTGTGTGTAGCAAGCTGTGGAAACCATTGCTTGAATTATTATTACAGATAGATGACACATGGTAGGGATGGTTTCGGCAAGGTGGAGAAGGCTCTAGTCTGGGTGTAGGGCGAACATGAAATGTATTACTGGTTAGGATTAAATTTTAGCAAAGTCAGCATAGAGGGTATATTATGTGTTTCTTATAACTCCTCCGCTATTCTTTTCTGATTAATTTCGTTGTAGGATCCAAGATAGTTAAATCGTTTCTCTGGCACTTCGTCGGGCTTCATTGTCTCGGCGTTTTTCTTGTGGTCGCCACTGTTGATTCTGGTTAACAGGAGTTACAGTGGTTTGGGAATAGTGTGGTGGGATTGTACCATATAAAATAGAGGGGGTCAAAGTACACTTAACAAAGCCGAAATGCACTTGTTCTCCCCGTCACTGTGATAATTTTTTGTTCTTTTTTTAATATTTATTTATTTAAACTTCATGTACAATAGTGGTACATAGGCGGACTTAATGCCACAAGGCATTCTCTACCAGTCAACCTTAGGGTCAAATAAGACAGCACTGTGGTAGAGTACAAAATATAAATAAAAATATAATAATAATAAGGAGAAAACTATTTTGTTATATAAATTGATATACATAAAATAGGTACATACTATTATAGATACAGACAGAATATAATCTATAATATAAAAATGAATCGCAAAATGTGTTGGTAAGCGCATAACTCAACAACGCCTGGATCGATTTGGCTAATTTTGGTCTTGAATTATTTGTGGAAGTCCAGAGAAGGTTTATACGGTGAGAAAGTGGTTGGTAGGTAGGCAGGGTAGTAGGTAGGTAGGGTAGTAGGCAGGTAGGGTAGTAGGTAGGTAGAGTATTTGGTAGGGTAGTAGTTGGTAGGGTAGTAGGTAGGGTAGTAGGTAGGGTTGTAGGTAGGGTAGTAGGTAGGGTAGTAGGTAGGGTAGTAGGTAGGGTAGTAGGTAGGGTAGTAGGTAGGGTAGTAGGTAGGGTAGTAGGTAGGGTATTAGGTAGGGTAGTAGGTAGGGTAGTAGGTAGGGTAGTAGGTAGGGTAGTAGGTAGGGTAGTAGGTAGGGTAGTAGGTAGGGTAGTAGGTAGGGTAGTAGGTAGGGTAGTAGGTAGGGTAGTAGGTAGGGTAGTAGGTAGGGTAGTAGGCAGATAGGTAGGAAAAAAAGCATTGCAACGCATGCGCGGGTTCAGCTAGTAAACTAATAAATATTATAATACATACAAAAGAGTCTAAGAGATTTGATTATTAGCAATTTAGTCCGATTTTAAGAAGTACTTCCGAACTGCTCTGTTTTTCAGGTTATAACTTTTACTTAAATTACTTCCATGACCCGTTTACTATTCAAAGCATCCACTAGCACAATGTTTTAAGAGTTAAATTGAGTTTTAGCTTAAAATGTGATTTTTTACTTAAAAAAAAGTCGTTTCCTAGCAATCATTTTTGCATACTGATTTTCATTTTGTTGACGGCATCGTTAATGGTACCCTGTATACAGACTGACTCAGACCATGAAACTAAACCAGTTTTGTTGCATGACTTTTAGGAATGAATATATAGGTATCTTTTTTAGATTTCCCATACATGTTGATCATATTACTAAAGATTGTAGGAGTCGAAACTGTTCAGTTTGCTGGTCCCAGCAGCGCCAGGCCTTCTTTGGTCGACTACTTCTTATTTTGGATATAAACCATTTGAGTTTCCTTCACTGTTCTGAGATCAGTGTTGACGAATCATGAGATAAATCTGAATAAAGTCAGAAATCAGCGGTTTAACGTAACCTGTACTAGCGAGTAGCGAGACGCTGTATAGACGGAAGGGCGCGTTACCTGTGCCCATTGACTTTTATATTACTGCGTAAGGACTGGGCGGCCCGCATGATAAAATGACGCCTCGAATTTGGTCCCAAATAGGTCATGACTAAACCGAAGTTTAAAAGAAAATGAAAAATGAAAATTTAACATTTTTTTATTAACATTTTAATGAAAGCTTTATTTAATTTCTTTATACCTCGATAATACCACGCCACGCCGCTCATACAAGGTTACGTTTACGAGCAGCCTGATTAGTTCTTATAGATGACGTTAGTGTTTCTCTGTATGGGGAACGCATCGAGCAAAATGTTCGGACGACCGTATCTTTAGTTTTTATATCAATGCCTGTGCCTCACTTGAAGAGGAGTTGAGGATGCAATGTAAGGTATGAAAAGCTCCCGTCGGGGCTGCGGGAGATACCACGGCCTCGACACAAAGGGCTAAGAAGGAACATGGGTGGTTTTTAGTCAGTAGAAGTTTGACACTTCCTACCGCTCTACCCAGAGCGGGAGGTCATTTGATAATTTCCCAAAAAAAGGGTTTGAAAAGCTTAAAGTTACCTTGATAAGAAGTGTTGATGTTGGCTGTCCGTTATGAAACATACAACTTGGAATCTCCAGACAATAGCTATAAAGATCAATTTGCAATCAGTACCTTCATGTCTGTGCTATTACAGCCCATACATAATGGTGTCACAATGGTGTCAGTAACAAAGAAAGATCCTTCATTTTCTCCTTCCTTCTTTCTCTCCTTCTTCTCTACCTTTTCTCCTTCTTCCTTCCATAAAAGAAGAAGATTCTTTTATTGTGGTAATTTTGATATCCGGATTGCATGTATGATGTTTCTTTTATATTTAGTTAAAGACATTCAGACACGATGTAAAAAATGTTCTTGAATAAATGAATTGAATTGAATCTGTTTTGGTGAAAAACTGTAAGCTTATACCTAACTAGCTGACCCACGCAACTTCGTCTGCGTCACATAAATATAGCTTATAGCCTTTCTCGATATCGACTATCCGACATAAATTAAGCTAAATCGTAACAAACAAAAAATCTTATCTTTCCTCTTTATTATAATAGTTCAGATGGTTTAGATTAGCTCAGATTATATTAAAGTGTGAATTACTATAGGTATCTCTTACTGTTATATATACTACTAGCTGACCCACGCAACTTCGTCTGCGTCACATAAATATAGCTATAACCTTTCTCGATATATCGACTATCCGACATAAATTAAGCTAAATCGTAACAAACATAAAATCTTATCTTTCCTCTTTATTATAATAGTTTAGATGGTTTAGATTAGCTTAGATTATATTAAAGTGTGAATTACTATAGGTATCTCTTACTGTTAAATATACTATAACACTCTGTACTTGTAAACATTATGATGCAGTAAAAATTTTGAATTTGAATTTCCCGGAGGCCAGCCAGAATCCCCCGTACGGGCCCGTACCTACAATGCGACGCGCGAATTATTTTGCCGCGCGGATATTTTTACATTGCGATATCTTCTAAGATATTTATTTAAACTGTATAGAGTAAAGGGCACAAATATTCTATATTAAATTTCAGTTCTGACAAACACATTTGTTTAGATATAGATTAATACCATATGGGTTAATAAGCTTCGCAAAAAATAATTCTTTTTAACCTAACAGTTTAACAGTAAAAAAAGGTTACAGTGAGTCAATCTTAAAAGATAGGTAAATGCTGTCGCTGACTTTTTTTTAGAACTTTTAAAGAGGAACAATTCTTTCATCTATACTAATATTATAAAGCTGAAGAGTTTGTTTGTTTGTTTGTTTGTTTGTTTGTTTGTTTGAACGCGGTAAACTCAGAAACTGCTGGTTGGAATTGAAAAATTCTTTTTGTGTTGAATAGTCCATTTATCGAGGAAGGCTATAGGCTATATAACATCACGCTACGGCTAATAGGAGCGGAGCATTAATGAAAAATGTTACAAAAACGGGAAAAATTATTTCCTTTTTGAGAGCTTCCGCTGCGTGCGCTGCGAAAACGGTTTAAGTTACGCTAATATCATGTATGAAGGAATTGATCCTCTTTAAAAGTTCTAAACAAAAGTCGGCGACAGCATATATCTATCTTTTAAGATTGACTCACTGTAACCTTTTTTTACAGTTAAACTGTTAGGTTAAAAAGAATTATTTTTTGCGAAGCTTATTTAACCCATATGGTATTAATCTATATCTAAATAAATGTGTTTGTTAGAACAGAAATTTAATATAGAATATTTGTGCCCTTTACTCTATACAGTTTAAACAAATATCTTAGAAGATATCGAAATGTAAAAATATCCGCGCGGCAAAATATTTCGCGCGTCGCAATGTAGGTACGGGGGGCATTCTGGCTGGCCTCCGGGAAATTCAAATTCAAAATATTTATTGCATCATAATGTTTACAAGTATAGGGTGTTATCTATACTAATATTATAAAGCTGAAGAGTTTGTTTGTTTGTTTGTTTGTTTGTTTGTTTGTTTGTTTGAACGCGGTAAACTCTGGAACTGCTGGTTGGAATTGAAAAATTCTTTTTGTGGTGGATAGTCCATTTATCGAGGAAGGCTATAGGCTATATAACATCACGCTACGGTTAATAGGAGCGGAGCATAAATGAAAAATGTTACAAAAACGGGAAAAGGTATTTCCTTTTTGAGAGCTTCCGCTGCGTGCGCTGCGAAAACGGTTTAAGTTACGCAAATATCATGTATGAAAGAATTGTTCCTCTTTAAAAGTTCTAAAAAAAAGTCAGCGACAGCATTTACCTATCTTTTAAGATTGACTCACTGTAACCTTTTTTTACTGTTAAACTGTTAGGTTAAAAAGAATTATTTTTTGCGAAGCTTATTAACCCATATGGTATTAATCTATATCTAAACAAATGTGTTTGTCAGAACTGAAATTTAATATAGAATATTTGTGCCCTTTACTCTATACAGTTTAAATAAATATCTTAGAAGATATCGCAATGTAAAAATATCCGCGCGGCAAAATAATTCGCGCGTCGCATTGTAGGTACGGGCCCGTACGGGGGATTCTGGCTGGCCTCCGGGAAATTCAAATTCAAAATTTTTACTGCATCATAATGTTTACAAGTACAGAGTGTTATAGTATATTTAACAGTAAGAGATACCTATAGTAATTCACACTTTAATATAATCTAAGCTAATCTAAACCATCTAAACTATTATAATAAAGAGGAAAGATAAGATTTTATGTTTGTTACGATTTAGCTTAATTTATGTCGGATAGTCGATATATCGAGAAAGGTTATAGCTATATTTATGCGACGCAGACGAAGTTGCGTGGGTCAGCTAGTACATGATATTTGCGTAACTTAAACCGTTTTCGCAGCGCACGCAGCGGAAGCTCTCAAAAAGGAAATACCTTTTCCCGTTTTTGTAACATTTTTCATTTATGCTCCGCTCCTATTAACCGTAGCGTGATGTTATATAGCCTATAGCCTTCCTCGATAAATGGACTATCCACCACAAAAAGAATTTTTCAATTCCAACCAGCAGTTCCAGAGTTTACCGCGTTCAAACAAACAAACAAACAAACAAACAAACAAACAAACAAACTCTTCAGCTTTATAATATTAGTATAGATAACACCCTATACTTGTAAACATTATGATGCAATAAATATTTTGAATTTGAATTTCCCGGAGGCCAGCCAGAATGCCCCCCGTACCTACATTGCGACGCGCGAAATATTTTGCCGCGCGGATATTTTTACATTTCGATATCTTCTAAGATATTTGTTTAAACTGTATAGAGTAAAGGGCACAAATATTCTATATTAAATTTCTGTTCTAACAAACACATTTATTTAGATATAGATTAATACCATATGGGTTAAATAAGCTTCGCAAAAAATAATTCTTTTTAACCTAACAGTTTAACTGTAAAAAAAGGTTACAGTGAGTCAATCTTAAAAGATAGATATATGCTGTCGCCGACTTTTGTTTAGAACTTTTAAAGAGGATCAATTCCTTCATACATGATATTAGCGTAACTTAAACCGTTTTCGCAGCGCACGCAGCGGAAGCTCTCAAAAAGGAAATAATTTTTCCCGTTTTTGTAACATTTTTCATTAATGCTCCGCTCCTATTAGCCGTAGCGTGATGTTATATAGCCTATAGCCTTCCTCGATAAATGGACTATCCAACACAAAAAGAATTTTTCAATTCCAACCAGCAGTTTCTGAGTTTACCGCGTTCAAACAAACAAACAAACAAACAAACAAACAAACAAACAAACAAACAAACAAACAAACTCTTCAGCTTTATAATATTAGTATAGATGTATTTTTGAACAAATTTATAAATCTTAAACGAGTACTTTTCCACTGCTGGGCATTGATGCTGCTGGGTATAATATAAAGAGCAAACAAACATAATTTGGATTTAGTTCTGTCTTAATGAACCAATGAACAATCCTTTCGTAATTCAGTTAGACATGGTATAGCACTGTAACCGTCGAACTGCCAGTCATAGGTCCCAGGTTCGAACCCAGGACACGCACATCTGATTCATGTGCGTATTGTACGATAGGGTAGTTGACAAAAAAAATGTAATAAGTCCGCCAGATAGATTTCCAGAAAATATTGGACACATATTTTTTTCTTTTTTCACGTAAACAAACAATGAAGAGGATACAGTGCTTTAAAAAACTCGTGTGACGTCATATTCTTAGACCTTAGTTTGACATTTTTTACCGGTGAGTGACGTCACAAGCCCCCCCTCAAATCTGTAACGCGTTTCATCGTCGACAATTTTTACTATTGATTTGATAAAACAAAAAATACGTATCCAATACATATTTTTCGATAAAGCCTGCTACGCGTTACGATAAATCGTTACGATCGGACGGTACAGTTTAAACTGCACAGTTTTCGTAGCACTAACATCGGACAAAACTGTACAGTTTTTCTCATACACACATTTAGATTTATCGTTGCAGTTTGAACTGTATCGTCCAATCTTAACGATTTATCGTAACTTGTTTAGCGTCCTTAACAGACGGACTCATATTTTTTGCACCGGTCTGTATGATCGGACGTCCTGATGGACTGTGTAAAGAATGACAAGGAAGGAAAGGAGGTTTCTGGTAAGATGACGGTATGGGAACCTGCTGCCTATACTCCAAATGAGTTGGGATAAAGCTAGAGAATGATAATTATGATAACTTGGGAAAATGAGAATAATTTTGGTGTTGGTTAGTACATTTAGTAGCAAATTATTGAAGTGAAAACTTCTTTAGCGGCGCTGAGCACTTTTTTTTGTATGGGTAAAATGATCGATCTGATGATCGAATGATCGATCGTGCTGATCGAAAAATCTTACGATTTTTCGATCAGCATCACGTGACCCTGACGCGAGTTTGAAAGTTAATATTGAAGTTTTCACTTTTTTTTTTTCTAACTTCATACACTCTTCTTAATATGCAAAATCATTACGACAAAAGTAGTCATAGTAGGCAAATAGTTGCGGGACGGCCCTAGTTACTTGTAATAAAAGTTTTTTTTAGACCACATACTTCCCACCAATCTCTCACAAAGTTAATTCCGTGTTCGTGCTCCATTGTAACCCTAGCATTAAGTAAAACTTTATATTATGATTCTCTTTATTCATCTTTACACATATTACTTAACATTTTTAAATATTAAATAAAAATATGAAAAATGTAGTCCTCCATTGGAAACAGGGTCCGAGCTGTCAGGGACTCAGGGGTGGACAGAGCTCTTGAGAGAGGACCTCCTGACAATGCGCGCCATGTCCAGATTCCAGAAGTACTCATCATCATCATCATCATCAGCCTATAATGTTCCCACTACAGGGACTCAGGCCTCCTCTCTAGGACGGGCTGGGCTAAAATCCACCACGCGGGCCCAGTGCGGATTGGCAGATGTCACAAGTCTTAATTTTTTCCTCAAAATGTTTTCCTTCACCGTTTTGAGAGTAGCGGTGATAAAATAAATTACACAAAGAATGCGCCTGCCTGGGTTCGAACCCACGAACTACTGTTCGTAAGTCGGGGCCGACACCACTGGGCCACCGCTGCTCTTAAGAAGAAGTACTACCATATTATTATCGTTTTATTCATTTAAATACACATTTAATATATTTTTAAACAATTCTGTACATATTATTACAAAAAAAAAACATAAAATTTGTAATATAAAAAATAGCAGTCCACTAGCATTGGGAACATGGTCCGACCGGGTGGTCAGGGCTCTTGATAGAGGAACCTCCAGACAATGCGCGCCGTGTCCTAGTACTGACATATTATTACCTGCAACCATAGACATAATGCTTGCAACAGTGCTTGAGAACAAACAAACCTCATTGAACATACAATTGATATATAAAGCATCAATATTATGCCAACAAAAGCGGTATTTGAGCTACACCTACCTACGAACCTGCCGTGTATAGTAACAACCACAAAGGTCTGCTCCCCACAGTCCAGGGAGCAACAATGGATGCAGTATGTTTGCCTCTGACACAGTCTAAAGGAAACCAGTAAACCAATTTGGTAATTATTATGAAATATTAACTTTCACTTTTGTTTTTGCCACCGTTATGTATGAAAATTGACCCACGGGAGCGTTTTAAAATATATCTTTTCGATAGTGAAAGAATTTTTGACATCGGATTAATAGTTTCGGGGATTACCATCAAAATATAACCTTTTTATAATATTAGTAAGTACCTACGAAAGAAAAGCACTTGCAAGGGATTGGGTGAGGTCTTTGCCCAGCTGTGGGTTAGGACAGGCTACTTATATTAATATATATGTGTTGGAAAAGGGATGATCTTTAGAACTCATCGTTGGTTAACTGTGGTCGTCGGTGGATGGTGCTGGATGACTCGTACACCGGCAGCCACAGAATTTGAATTTGTGCCCGTATGATGCCAATAGGCTCGATGTTACATGGAACTTAAACATAACTGAAGAAAGACTGTAATATTAGGTACGTCTCTGCCTAGCCCTTCGGGGATTACAGGCGTGATCTTATGATGGAGCGCCTTATTCCTAGGCCAGCCTTCTAGATTCCTACCACTTCCCTCGGTGATGTGCCACTTATATTATTATTATTATTTTTTACGTTGCCCCACACTAGGAATTTCTCCTGTATCGTGGGTGCATTTACAAACATTGAAACTCACATACACAAACACGCCCAGACCCGAAACAACTATCTGTAGGCCATACACACACACAGTACAGTATTCACTTCTATTACGTTGAAACATTTACTGTAGTTGTAATAAAAATAAAATATCTTTATTTTAGATTTAAGCAGTCCATAAGTAAGTTGTTAGTAACACTGTGCTTACATGCTACATTAGTGTTGTTAGTACTTAATTCTATTTAACACTAGCGTTTCCCTTCGGCTTTACCCGCGTCGATGTCACCACAATTTCCCAATACACTTATATTCCCTATTGAACTTCCTTACGGGTTGAATATAATAAATAATTATATACTAAAACCTTCTTCGGCAACCACTCTATCCATTGGTGAAAACTGCATGAAAATCGGTGCAGTAGTTTTCGAGTTTATTGCAAACAGACAGCCACACAGACGCGGCGGGGGATTTGGTTTTTATAAAATGTAGTGATAGTGATAATCCAATACTTTATGTTTGCAGTATTTCAGCATAAACTGTATTTCAAACAATAATTCGACTGTGCCCCTGATCAGCCCCTAATATCGAATGTATCGTGAATCGTGATCCATTGTTAGGCAAACATTATTTGGTTAATCTGCAGATGTTTACTCTACCGTCTAATTGGATGAGCCAGTGTTTGGCAAGCTCTGTTGTGGGGGATTGAGTGCCTTAGGCTAATCATTAAGGGTAATACTGTTGATTGAAGAAATGTGTAGTTAATATTGTAATAATTGAATGTGGGGGTGAAAAAGTTGTGTTAGATTGCTTGTTCGATGGCTGCAGGACGCTTTAAGTTTGCTAGTCGTTTGACATGAGATAATATTAGTGATTAAATAATTTATTGTCAACAACAATCTTAATACAGTACATCTATAAGTAAGTATTATATACAGAAACTGTATAGTCAGATGTAGTACAGAAGGTACAATTACATGCCCACTACTGATATAACTGACAATGGTATAACCGACACTGGTATAACTGACACTGGTATAACTGACACTGGTATAACTGACACTGGTATAACTGACACTGATATAACTGTCATTGATATAACTGACACTGGTATACCTTGCTTGGTCCAGGTGGAGGGTTCTGTTGGTGAACCGTTGGTGTTGCGTCAGCAGGAGGTTGACTGCAATATGCAACAGTTCTATGAAGACGGTATTGCTAAGCTGCAGAATTTCAATAAGCAATGGTTTTCCAAGAACTCTGAATGCTGTTTAACATAACTAAAAATCGCGTATTTGACCATTTTACGAATTTTAACGCAATTCATCTTATTTTCCTATTATGATCTATTTTCCTAAATGGTCACAGACGCAGTAACTATTATGAAAGGTCCATCTTACGCTTTTTATCGCAATTCATATTATGATCTGCTAAAGTGTCTATTTTAGAGCCCCTGAGCTAAACAAACTATTAATTCTGACAATACACAGAATATTAACATTTCAACCCCCAGACACTATGTATTGCACATTGATGATTACGAACGGATCATAAAAATCACTTCTTGTTCTTGCATCAATTGCTGTTCTGCGAACAGTTTTGGACTCTAGGTTGAAGAGATTTGAAATAACCTTATCACAAACAAACCATGGAAGAATGTAAAAGTTTCACTCGCTCAAGCAAAATCATAAACAAACCCGTATCTTTAAACAAGTCATTGTGATTACTTGAGTAATTTTTTCTCTGTAATTTATGAATTCCTTGATTTTAGAACCGTCAAAGGTTAGAATTCTTAGGTTTGCTTTCATTGACGGTTTTAACTTCGTTTAAAGGGGTTTGAACTTTTTTGTATGGGAGCTGGCATATCGACCCGCCGCCATTTTTTTTTTTTTTAGAAATCGCGGGTTGTTGTACTCATTTGTCGATCTTTACCTTCAAATATCTCGGTAACGTGACACTTTGGGTACCGTGTTACTGAACATTTTTTGTTCGTCTGTATGTCCTCTATCCATACATACCACTTTCATCGTGGGCCGTGATTTCGAAAAAAAATCAAAATGGCGGACAGGTTGATATGCCACATCGGTTCTATCCCCTTTTTATCCATTGCATAATTTGCATAAGTAATTACTTAAGTTCAAGTAATTACTTTAACGGATGTAATAAAACGATTAGATTGCATTCAGCACCAACCAGCATCATCTAGCCTTTTGCCCAATTTTGTTAGGTCGGATTCCAGTCTAACTGGATGCAGCTGAATACCAATGTATTTCAACGAGCGACTGCCTATCTACCTCCACAACCCAGTTAGTGCATGCAGGACTGCCCCAACCAACCAAGACTAAATAATCTTATTTACACATGGAATACAGTGAGGTTAGTAGGAAACACGACCACGACCAACCGCAGCGCCGTCCACCATCTAAGCCCCCGCTGGCTCGGACTCCTCTAAATTGACGAGCGCCTTCTGTCATCACCTGACAGACGGCGCGCGTTGGTAATCGTGCCAGAACTAAACACACCCAAACAACTACTAAAGAGGTTGAACTAAAACGACAATAGTTGCTCGACATTCCAATAGTTCTGATTCTATCCACGATCAGAGACTGCAGTCTCCGACATATTAAATAAATTTACGTCATAAATCATTCTTCTCAATTGTTATGTAAAACCTATGTTCTTCTTACGTGGCGCGACCTGTACCTAACATTTGTGAAGAGATTTTTATTGTAATAAGCAGTAAAGAATCCTTTTCGAGTATAAGACTTACAGGCCTCCTCAAGAGATTTTCATTTATCTCTAGGTACTGAAAGCTGAGTCGAACCAGTTTCCTCCGATGTCCACACGATATTGTATTGTGATTATTTATGACAACGTCAATATTGGTCACTACTGCTGTTTGTTCTGCTTAATCAGTAGCAATGTAACATAGTTTGCCTCTGCATAAACCAAAGGTTGACTGGTATAGAATGCTCTTGTCAGTAATTCCGCCTCTGTATGTCATCATCATGATCGTCAGCCTATAATGTCCTCACTGCAGAAATTCAGCCCTCCTCTCCAGGAGAGGGATGGGCTATAATCCACTAGCGGGGCCAGTGCGGGTTGGCAGATGAAACATTTCTTCGAATTTTTTGGTTCAAAGACACACCTCACAATGTTTTCCTTCATCCTTTTGAGAGCAGTGGTGATGAAATAAATTATACAAAGTAATGCGCCTGCCTGGGTTCGAACATAAGTCAGGGTCGCCAGCACTGGGCCACCGATTCTCTGCTCTGTATATTACTCGTATTTAACCTTCTTTCTTTTTGTCGGGTGTTTACTGTCTAACCTGTTGCCTCTGACTTAGCTCTACATGCCGTCAAGAAAAATCTGTCAGGCGTACTAGTTGAGTTTAAAGCACTTGTGATAATTTATACAATACGCACAGGAATCCGATAAATCAGAGGTGCGTATCTTGGATTCGAACTCGAGACAAATGACGTGCTGCGGGTTGTTATATGACGTCTTGCACTTCCATGGAAGTCAGTAGAAGTCAGACACTCTCTTCCGCTCCGGCCAGAGCGGAGGAGTCATTTGATGATTTCGAACCCTCCAAAACAAAACATATGACTTGCTGAAAGCATTGAATAAATAACAATGAAACGACAGTTTTTCTGACTGTATCCTCAAATCAACGTTTACAAACAACTAACAAAAACAAGAAGAAATCTAAACGCGTTTAAAACCAGTCAATTCCCCAGTAATGAGATTTTAAACCATCAACTACAAAAACCGCATCAAATTAGTTCCCCGATGCAGTCAATAAATGAATACAAACAAATGCTGAACGTTATTCAAACTAGTTGAACACGAATTGGGTAGAAAATTAAGAGGAGCAAACATGTTCGCTAGCTAAATGCTCGAGGCACTTTTACCATACAATTTTAATGTAATCTCGGCACCGAACAGTTTTGTATATTATTAGTAAGTAAGTATACAGCTTTATAAGCTTGCGTGCCAATTGATTTGATGTTTGTATTTCATTTCCGTTTTTGTTGTATGTGTTTTACCATTTATTGGCTTTTGATTGTAGCTTCATCAGTGCCAAAGTCACGTGAAGTTACAACGGCGACAGAGCTGAATATCACATAACATAACGCTCGAAATCCCCAAAGGGTATTAGGTCATCATCATTATCATCATCAGTCTATAATGTTCCCGCTGCAGGGAGTCAGGCCTCCTCTCTAGGAGTGGGATGCTATAAAATCCACCACGCGGGCCCAGCGCGGGTTGGTAGATGTCACATGTTTTCGATTTTTTTGGTTCTATGACATACCGGATTCCTCACGATGTTTTTCTTCACCGTTTTGTGATGAAAGATGAAACAAATTACACAAAGTAATGCGCCTGCCTGGGTTCGAACCCACCACTGCTCTAGACCTTGGGTCATAGGTGTACCAAATAGTACACTCACATTTGGCCATTTAGGTATGTTTAAGTTCCATGTAATAGAGGGCGACCTTTTGCCGCCATCCAGACCCAAATTCAGACTCCGTGGCTCATTATTTTTCAGCCGAAAGACGTCCACTGCTGGACATAGGCCAGATGTAAGATGTCTTCAAATTTTTTGGTCCTAGGACATGCCGGTTTGCTCACGATGTTTTTTAATGGAAGGTCAATATATAATTTTTGCATCCGTGCAAAAGGGCGAGTCGGTAGTAAATTAAAATTGAACTTACATAATTTTATAATCGGTCGATTGACAACAGGCGCTCTCAATATTACACGGGATTAAATCAAGACTGATACACTGTGGGATTACTGGCGTGATGTTATGGTGTGTTAAGGTTATTTTAAAAGATGTACGAGTATACTTTCTATCTTATTAAAATTACTAAAGATTACAATCGCTAATACTCTAGCTAACCGAACAGTGACGACCTTTTTTTTGGAGCATGGGAAATCTTCAAATGACTCTTCCTGCTTTGGGCGGAGCGGAAAGGAGTGTCAGACTTCTACTGACTAAAAACCTTGTGTCCAGGGCAGCGGTATCTTTTTAGCAAAACGCGCAGCCCCGGCAGGCATCGGCCCTTTTGGGCCCCTGCAATGTTGCTGATATCTCTGAGGCGTGCGTAAAACACGAACGCGCCGTCGACACGGCCTGTACGGTGCGTCGGGGCCGCGGATTTTTGTACTAGATGACGTGGCCTCGGCGCAAGGGCAAAGAAGAAACATGGGTTCGGTTTTTAGTCAGTAGAAGTCTGACACTCCCCTTCGCTCTGCCCAAGAGCGGGGGGGGGGGGGGTCATTTGATGATTTTCCACCCACCAAAAAAAAAAAAAAGGTAGAACAGTGACGGCCCTTAACTCTGTAGGTCACATACATGAGCAACCCCTCGATGTTCATTACAAACATTCACAAATCATTAACGGTGACCGGTCCATTGACTACGGTCAGCAAGCAAAGTGGCTGATCTGGATGAAAGAGATAATTTCCTGCAACACAGTTAAGTTAGAACCAAGACTTATGTATATTATTAGAGGGGCTATTATATAACCTAACGTCACGCCTTTCTGCGCTCAAAATTTTAAATTCAAACACCGAGTTGCTATTGAAATTCCTGACGAAATAATGCAAAAAACACTATCTGCCCTGGGTTCCAAAATCAGGACATAATAAGATGAACCTAATGTCTTAGGTCCATCCTGTAATGTCCTGACTAGAAGTACTTCTGCTGCGTAGAGTGTATCTGTGTGTTTTCAGCCTGAGGCAGTTAGAGCTTGCACCACAAGCTTGCACCAACATCATATTGGTGATTTATTTTAAACTAAACATGGGTCACTTGTGGTTATAAACAAGGATCCGTTGGCACGACCACAATAACTACAGATGGTTACATAATTTCGGTGGCGTCGGACAGTAAAATGAATCGCCCAAGATGGCATGATGCTAATACAACGTAAACGACTGCGGCGTAGAATTGCCAAAATAGTGGACCAAAGACGTTGTTTGCCCGTATTCGCGTATTTGAACGACTTTAGTCAAATGCTTTCTACTTGATTTACCTAACTTACTTGGTATACCTTATGTGTACCTAGTTTGGGAACCCTCAAAGATGACAATCATTTTAAACTTCAAAGTACTAATGAACATTATAGTAACTTCACGTATCATAGTCGAACATGCTAATATAAGTTTATACAACCAGTTAACTTTTTAGAGACTGATGTCAAATGTATCTAAATCGCTTAATGCAAAACGCTTTATAAACTAAAATTGCAATCAATATTTTCAGTGTATTAGAATTTTAAGATTTCTGCCTGTATACTTATTAGCTTGCTCGACTGTACAACCCCACTCTTTCAATTTTCTATGTACTGTGTTGTTGTTTTTAAATTATGTACTAATAAACTAAACTAAATATTACTAAACTGGTCAAACGCAATGGAATAGGTACGTGCTAACGACTACGAGTAGTTTGAATGAATTTTAGCTCTTGCGTCCACCAATGTGATAGGAAATATTGGCGTCGAGTATCTTAATTTTAGTACCCGAAACTAAGAAGCCGAACTAGATTTTCCAAAGGTACCTATAGACAAAAAATACAGTCGAATTGATAACCTCCTCCGTTTTTTGAAATCGGTTAACAAAGACAAAGTACAAATCAGCGCTTTTATAAAAATACTTGCTGTTGCCAGCGGCTTCGCCCGCTACAACTCGAAAATTATCCCACGAGACGATAATATAATCGGGATAAAGACTATCCTATGTGTTAATCCAGGTTATAAACTATCTATGTACCAAATTTTATCCAAATCCGGTCAGTAGTTTTTGCATGAAAGAGTAACAAACATCCATCCATTCATACATTTATAATATTAGTTGGATCCGCAACAATAACGTTTCTTTTTAAAATGAAAAACTTTTCTGGGCTCCAAACTCTGGCCTGTTCAAGCTCACGTTTCCCAAAGTCGAGTGAAGCACGTCGGGTTACGTGCTATCCGCTATTCCCGGGAGGCAGGTGACGTATGGCGCGGGATGGCCCTAACTCAGTGACGTGCTCACAGCAGCATGCCCAGTTTGCCCACTCTTGCCCACTATGTCCAGCTTAGCCGTACATGAAATTAACTGCAAGTTCTACAGCCTATTGCACAGTTCCAATAAAACGAGAAAAGTTTGATAAATAATGTTTGTTTTTGTAAATAGGTTTGTTTTTACAAACACTTTTACAAGTCACTTTTTAAAACTAGATCGGGCCGGTGTTTCGTACCTGACTACTCTGAGAAGAAACATCCGAAATTAACTCAGAGGTCATAGTCTCTTTTAAGGTCCAGACATAATCTAATGGTACTCACATGAAGACTATGAAGATTAGTGTCTGAGATGGTATTTTAAAGAAAGCACCACACCCAAACCCGTCAGACGGTGGACCCGTCGGACGGTGGACCCGTCGGACGGTGGACCCGTCGGACGCTAAACCCGTCGGACGGTGGACCCGTCGGACGGTGGACCCGTCGGACGGTGGACCCGTCGGACGGTGGACCCGTCTAGTCAGTGCAATCATTTGTCAGTTATCATGAAGCCTGACTTATATTGCAGAGCAAAATAGAGCTTAAAGCCACAACGAACAATACCAAAGATGAGTACGGGTCGCTTATAGTACTCGAACTGCAAGACAATCGTTATAGCTAAAGAAAGACCCGCATGGCCCTCACATTTTTTCCGTTTTCAGTATTAATGATAATGTTAGTGGCCATGTCAGTTTTAAAACCTTTTTAAGCATATTTCCAAATTATATTGAGTCTTAGACCAGACCACATGATACTGCTGAGTTCTTTCTCCGTAACTTATAAGTCTGGGGTTTGACAGTATCTACAGTCATGCGAAGTTTGAAGTGTCGTACTACTGATATAGGCATGTGCTCGACCCTGTTCTTGATCGATAAGTGGAATATCAATTCATGATCATTATTGTAGCCAATAAGCCAGATTTTATTATAACTAACGCGAAAACTGGAACTGAAGCTGACCCCATCATGGTTGAATAATGGCTAACCAGATGATGATGATGAAGCCTGAATATTATAGTGGTGATGGATCGATTACAGCAGCGTAAAACGATTGTAGTTACTCATATAACGGTATCGTACGACGAAAACTTCGTGAAACCCGAGGAAGATAGAAAAATCATATATCCTGACCATGCTCGTGAGGTTGCCGATATGTGGGATTTGAACTCAGCGATCAATGTGGCGATAGCCGTTTCAGCTAATGGCTTATTTGCCAAGATCCCCGACCTGAAACCCCTGCTAGCCAGATTTCGGAGGTTCCTGTCTTTTCGATCGATCTTTTTTGAGACGAGAGAAAAAGCTCTGATGATAATGATGCTTCAAAAATATCAGCTTATAACATGAAACCCATAATCTGTGTATCATAAACATCATCAACAGCATATAATGTTCCCACTGCAGGGACTCAGGCCTCCTCTCTAGGAGAGGGATGGGCTATAATCTACCACGCGGGCCCAGTGCGGATTGGTAGATGTCACATATCTTCGAATTTTTTGGTTAATATCTTATATAGCCTTCAGCAATCATTGATAAGTCCTTTGCAATAAGAGCGAACTTATGGCTGTCACGTGGGCACAAATTATCTATGGCTGTTATTGAGAAATTCCTAAAGGCAAACGCCAACATATCTTTCACATCCTGGAAGTCGAGCCCAGGAATTCTGGAGTACTATTACAACGAGGCAGTTTATATCATCTGCCAGTAAATATTACTCTAAATTAAAATATAATTCCGTTTTTAGCATTTTTTCTTCTTACGAGAGGCACGAGTCCTTTTTATAAAAATCAACTGAAATTCATGTAATTATTAAAATAATTAGTTCAGTGTCGGATATTCTTGGTGTCATAAAAAATAATTACAGTCGGCTTGTGCAAACAAAGGAAATATTATGTTATAATGTAAAACATTTTGAACGTAGACGTGGAGCTACGAAGCTACGCCGTAGCGCGTGCTACGGACAGCGTAGCAAGTTCGACGTTGTTGTTTACTAGCTCCATAGCCAAAGTAGCTCGATTCTGGGCTGACACAATTTAGATTGCTATCATAAAGCTAAAAAGAAGAAGATAGGCAATTTGCCAGGAAATCCAGGTCTTTCACAATTTAAATATATCTCAAATAGTAGCTTACAATGAGGACTTCAGTTCATTCAAAATTACGAAATACCTAAGTCGCTGGAGAGCAGAAATAAAGGAAAGTAAATAAAAACTAGTAAAATATGATGTTTTCTATTGTACTGTACCAAAGATTTGACCTAATGCTCAAAATAATAATAAACCAAGTTGATTCCGACAGAACTTGATCCCCTGATATGTCAATGTGTATCTGGAAATTGCTACAAATCATACGCATCGAGCATGGTCATAGCAGCGGTGGCCCAGCGGTGGCCCAGCGGTAAGGCCCCGACTTAAAAATGGTAAGTAAGTGTTTCATATGTGAAATAATCGATATTACTATATATAATTACTATACTATAACTAATTTAGTAAGAAAACCGAATGCGTATCACATTCTAGCGTATTTTTCATAAAGCTTAGCAGTAGTATTTTTTATGTATAAAAAACGCACCCACCACGGTACAGGAGAAATTCCTAGTGAGCGACTAGAAATTTTTCCTGCATTGAGAGTGCGTTTACAAACATTTAAATAAATTAGCCAGACCCGGAACAACAGACTGTATGCCATACAAATATTGTTAAATTCTTCTCTCCATTTCCATTCGTACATCTCTGTCGTATCTAATTTCGCCGGCCGCGTCGTAAAGACACGGGTAATCGCTCGCAGACAGTTGATTAGTTCAAAGCGCTCCGGGCGCTCAGCTCGCTCCAAGAGCTCAACCCGTGGGTATACGCTCCCTGCGTAGGTACCAAGGTTGCTGACGCAGAATCTTAGTTTTATTTGTTTTTGAATTTTTTAGGAAGGTTATCAGACTAAATATATCATTGCTACAATAAAATACGATAACATTACTAAAGGATCTTTCCTGACTAAAAAAATATGATTTTGTTTAGTCCGTCAGAAACGTGTTTTTGTTTTATCAAATTAATAAGAATTTACGGAGATACAACGCGTCAAAGATCATGAGTGGGGGCTTGTGGTTGTGACCTCACTTTCTGGTAAAAAAATATCATTCAATATGGCGTCACACGAGTTTTCAAAGCACTGTATCGTCTTTATTGTTTGTTTACGTAAAAATGAAAAAATGTGTCCAATTTTTCTTTTGAAATCTGTCTGACGGAGAAATTTTTGTCAACTACCGTATTATAAACGTAGTAAAGTTGAATCCTGTATATATATCCTGATATCCTGAGGTCTTGGGGTTGATTCCCGAATCGGGTAAAGTGTTATTGGGTTTTTCCATTTGGAAATGATCAGTAGCTTATATTCCTGTGTCCCCTAGATGGGGCAGAGGGCTTCCACAATGCGCCGCCATCCCGTTCGGTCTTGAGCTTCGCGTTTCAATTCGCTCCAAGTCTTCCCTATGTTCTTCGCCTCTGCGATGATCGTCCGCCGCCAGGTTTGCTTTGGGCGGCCACGCTTACGCTTTCCTTGGGGATTCCAGTCTAGGGCTTGCCTTGGTATGTGATTAGGGTCCCTTCGGAGCGTGTGGCCGATCCAGTTCCACTTGCGGCGTTTGATCTGCTGGTCGATCGGGGTCTCATCGCAGCGTTCCCACAGCTCTACATTGGAGATTTTCTCGAGCCAGTAAAGAAATGATCAGTAGATGACACTTTTTTTTTTTTTGGTTGGTGGAAAATCATCGAATAACCCCCCCCCCCCGCTCTTGGGCAGAGCGAAGGGGAGTGTCAGACTTCTACTGACTAAAAACCAAACCCATGTTCCTTCTTCGCCCTTGTGTCGGAGCCGCGTTAACCTTTCGATAATCCACAGCCCCGACAGGAGTAGATGACACTTGAGTCTAGATTTTTGTGCCCGATTAATGGCAATTGACTCGCCCCTTGTGACATGAGATTTAAACATTACCTACCGGTGAAGTGTGGGTGTCCTAACGTAACCTTTCGGGGACCATAACAGGAGTGATTTTATGTGAAGTGGAATCATCATTCATCATCTTCATCATTTCAGCCACAAGACGTCCCCTGTTGTCAACAGGTGCCGCCACATTGAGCGGTCCCGTGCGTCTCTCATCCAACGGGTCCCCGCAAACTTCACCAGGTCATTGGTCCATCTAATGGAAGGCCGCTGATTGACATCTCATATCCTTTACGGATAGCATTTTGAAACTCATATATATGACCGCTTTCATATTAGGATGTTAGCAGCGCGACAGTCGCGCGACTATAAACCAGTACTAATAGGTGGTTATGGCTGTTCTTATAAAATGTGAAGGAATGATTGATAATAGAGTACTAGCTGTTGGCCGCGACTTCGTCTACCTGAAAAATCTGAGAGAAGAAACAAGAAAAACGTAGCTTATGTGCTAGGTATTCCAGACTATAATCTATCTCTCTGCAACGTTTACTTAGATCAGCCGCTCTGGCGTGATTTAGTAACAAACTTCTATCCATCAAAACTTTCGGATTTAAGTATAATAATATATAATATACAACTTACACCAGTGTCTCAAGACGAAAGTCTATGACCAGTGTGTGTTGCCAGTGATTACATACGGGACCGAAACGTGGTCGCTCACAATGGGCCTCATCAGAAAGCTCAAAGTCACCCAAAGGGCAATGGAGAGGGCTATGCTCGGAGTTTCCTTGCGTGATCGAATCAGAAATGAGGACATCCGCATGAGAACCAAGGTTACCGACGTAGCCCGAAGAATCGCCAGACTTAAGTGGCAATGGGCAGGGCACACTGCTCGCAGAACGGATGGCCGATGGGCCGAAAAGTTCTGGAATGGCGACCGCGAACCGGAAGACGTTGCGTTGGAAGGCCTCCCACTAGGTGGACCGATGACCTGGTCAAGGTTGCAGGAACCCGCTGGATGAGAGACGCACGGGACCGGTCAATGTGGCGACGCCTGGGGGAGGCCTATGTCCAGCAGTGGACGTCTTTTGACTGAAATGATGATGAATGATGAATATATATAATATTATACATCTATACTAATATTATAAAGCTGAAGAGTTTGTTTGTTTGTTTGTTTGTTTGTTTGTTTGTTTGAACGCGGTAAACTCAGGAACTGCTGGTTGGAATTTTAAAATTCTTTTTGTGTTGGATAGTCCATTTATCGAGGAAGGCTATAGGCTATATAACATCACGCTACGGCTAATAGGAGCGGAGCATAAATGAAAAATGTTACAAAAACGGGAAAGGGTATTTCCTTTTTGAGAGCTTCCGCTGCGTGCGCTGCGAAAACGGTTCAAGTTACGCAAATATCATCTATGAAGGAATTGTTTCTCTTTAAAAGTTCAAAAAAAAAGTCAGCGACAGCATATATCTATCTTTTAAGATTGACTCACTGTAATCTTTTTTTACTGTTAAACTGTTAGGTTAAAAAGAATTATTTTTTGCGAAGCTTATTTAACCCATATGGTATTAATCTATATCTAAATAAATGTGTTTGTTAGAACGGAAATTTAATATAGAATATTTGTGCCCTTTACTCTATACAGTCTAAACAAATATCTTAGAAGATATCGCAATGTAAAAACATCCGCGCGGCAAAATAATGTAGGTATACGGCCTACGGGGGATTCTGGCTGGCCTCCGGGAAATTCAAAGTCAAAATATTTACTGCATCATAATGTTTACAAGTAGGTACAGAGTGTCATAGTATATAAAACAGTAAAAGATACCTATAGTAATTCACACTTTAATATAATCCAAGCTAATCTAAAATCTAAACCATCTAAACTATTTTATTAAAGAGGAAAGATAAGATTTTTTGTTTGTTACGATTTAGCTTAATTAATGTCGGATAGTTGATAGATATATCGAGAAAGGTTATAGCTATTTATATGACGCAGACGAAGTTGCGTGGGTCAGCTAGTATTTTATATAATCTAACCTGATTCAGCTGAGTAACAGTATTTCACATGGAGCGACTGCCTATCTGACCTCCACAACCCAGTCAATACTATAACACAACTACTCTAGATATACGATATAATATATTGATGGAGTTAAAAAAAGATAAATGTCTATGCTCATATTTTTCCAAAAAATAATTGTGGTAATAGTTTTTCTACTAAGTAAAATATTCTTGTCGCAAATGTTTCCACAAGCTGGCATAAACTACGACTGAACTTTAGTTCAGTCGTAGTAAACTCATTTGTGATCGTCAGTCTGTCTTTAATAAACTTTCTAAGGATATTATAATTCATTTTTTGGACAAAAAATTTCTTTGTTTCTAGATATTTTATGATTATGAAAGACAGATAATTATGTCTGACTGTAAAAGACAGTTTGTTTATTACATCAGGAAGTACAAGTATTCAATTTATTTCGATATTTTCCTTAAATTCGCTTTTTACTGTAGTAAGTGTACCGTCACACGCATATGGAGTGCGTCTGGTGGTCGCAAGCGTGCCTTCTAAACATGAGGTCCTAAGTTCGAAACCAGGTCGGGCAAATAATAGTAGTTAATGGGACTATAAATTAAAACTCAATAGTTACCCATCCAACGCATTCATTTCTCCAGAAGTGAACCATCTTTTTGTCAGACAATCAGGTGATTCAAGCCTGCAATGTCCTAACCAAACTGGAAACAACTTTGCAAAGTATGCTTTCCGTGGGAATCGAACCCACGACCACCGGGACATAAGGCAAACGCCTAAACCACTCGACCACGGAGGCATGAATATCATTATTTTACATAGATTGACTGCCTTACTGACCTCCACAACCCAGTTAATACCGGGTGATACTATATCCCTTGATACCACTTGTTCTGACTACCTGCAGCGACTGTCAAAAATCTGCAAATGTCAGCCGGGACGGCTTAATGTGTTTTGCGAAGCAAGTAGGAAGCTCGGTATGCAATGAGTGGTCAGCCAGCAACCTAGCAAAGTGCGGCTTAACCTAAAGCTCGATCCAAGCTACAAGCTTCTCTCAGAGTAATTTTACGGGTTAGTGATGTACTTTATTTAGAACTAGCTTTTGCCCGCGGTTTCGTCCGCGTGATAATGACCATTTTCCATACAAACTTTCACCACACTCAGAAGTTGAATTTAAAAAATCCTTCCTTATTCCTTGTCTACATTATAACGGGAACCTCTGTGCAAAATTTAAGCTTTCCAGGTTCAAGGGCTTGGGCTGGCCCGTCGGGGCTGCGGATTGTACACAAGAGATACCGCAGCCTCGACATAAAGGGCTAAGAAGGAACATGGGTGGTTTTTAGTCAGTAAAAGTCTGACACTCCCTTTCGCTCTGCCCAAGAGTGGGAGGGGTTATTTGATGACTTTCCACCCGGCAAAAAAAAAGGGCTTGGGCTGGGCGTTGATGAGTGAGTGAGTCAGTCAGTCAGATGTTTGATTAGTTTCGTGTACTAACAATAACTAAAAATTGTGGCTAGGTACCTCATTACTGCTGAACTGAGTCCGTGTGATGTGATCCCGTTTCCCAGACGTTAATTTGGGCACTAGTCCTTCAAAAGTGCCTTTTATTGGTCTAATAGGGGACTGTATTTCGTTACTTCGAAGTTCGAAATACCGAAGTACGGTATACAGAAAGTTCGTGAGTCCGAATTACGTTAGTCAGAATGTACGCTATGACGAAGTACGGTATTCAGAATGTACACTATCGCGAAGTACGGTACACCGAAAGTTTGCTACTACGAAGTACTGTATTCAGAAAGTACACTATCGCGAAGTACGGTACACCGAAAGTTTGCTACTACGAAGTACTGTATTCAGAATGTACACTATCGCGAAGTACGGAACACCGAAAGTTTGATATGACCAATTACTCAATAATTAAGAGGAATATTCATCATTAGAGAGTATTTCGAATTAGTCAAGTATTATAAATGATGATAGTCTCGATCGAATCGAAGGCTTTCTCGTAGTCCACAAATGCTAAACAGAGAGGCAGGAGATACTCTTTAACCACCAATTACTCAATAATAAATGAGAATATTCCTCATCGAGATTCTGAGAGAGTATTTCGAAATGTACACGATGTGAGGATAAATGACCTAAAACAGTGACTATAGCTACTGAAATAAAAAAATCGTAATTTAAATAAGTAAAAGCATTTTAATCTATTCAAAATAAACTTAAAACTTAGGGTAAAAAAAAACTAAATTAACTTTTCTTTACAGTCAAGCATAATATAATTTAATTATTATAATATATAAAATTAAGTTTTAAAATAAATTATATAAGCCAGACCGCTTAAATACTCTTTTAAAGACATGGTGTCCCGCAGCCATTGAATGCTACTTTACAGTCAGTTAACTCATTATTATGGGTCGAATGTGTCCCGGTGCAGGTCAAAGGCCTCCTTTCTCTCTCTCCATTTATCTCTGTCTTTACCTGTTTTGTGCCAATACTTTTGAGACGAGTCCACTTTGTCACGCCATCTCCTTCTGAGCCGCGTCAACTGGTTATGTTGTTCGGAACCCAATCTGTGGCCAGTTTGGCCCAGTTTGGATGACATATTATTTTTATTTGGCGGCTGTATTGCTAACACAGACGCACTTACGAATACTTTTAAATTAAAATCAACGTTATGACTGTACTGCATACCTAAGTATTGTGACGAACAACGATGCGATGTGCAAACACGAAGAAACTTTTAAAACTGATTTGACCGACTGTATGAATTAAAGTTTTATGTTTAACAAGTCATAAAACCGTTATTTTTCAAAAAAAAATCATTATCATCTGCCTAGCCTTTTCCCAACGATGTTGGGATTGGCTTCCAGTCTAGCCGTATGCAGTTGTATACCAGTATTTTACATGGAGTGACTGCCTATCTGACCTGCACAGCCCAGTTAGTACTGCGTAATAGCGTATACCCTTTGGTAAGACTGGTTGTCAGACTCAGGTCTCTGACTACCTGTTACAACTGCCAAAGATCTATATAATAATATGGCAGCCGGAGATTTATATAATACAGTAGCCACGGAGTCGTAGTGGAATTGTACCCTGAGCTCGCTCGACTTAAAAGGCTTAACGTGCTCTCTCGAACATGAAACAATATTCATTAAATTGATGAAAAAATTAAAGAGATGACTTTCCCATGACTTCAGTTTTCTAGTTTGTGTTACCTGAGAATCAAACCCAAGGTCTACACTGTTTTTAAGGCTGACGGTCGAATCACCTGACTGAAAACGGTAGATATGGGTGTATAGGTAATTAGATTATCTGTTGTACTAAGGGGGTTTGTGTAATGAAACAACAAATATTACTAATATTTCTATTTTCAATTTATTGTTTATTGGTTTTCGAAATAAGATTGTCTTCTTTATATTATTAATAATAATAATTAATTAAGAATTAATAACTGCAAGAGAAACGTTTTCTAATGTCTACTTAAAATTATTACTCACTTAGTTACCAGAACCAATCGTAATAATAGTTACGTTTGTCCTATTATTAATTATTCTCATTTTATTTACAAATTAAAATTAAAATAATTAATAAATTGTTTTTTGTACATAGCTTACGTCACAATTTAGTAAGGTTTGTTTTTTATGAGTTCTCATTTCAATTCTTTATTTACAAGTCAGATGTCACTCTATTATATTCGATAAGAGTAATTTTCCTTCTATAAAAATGACAGAGTTTATAAATCCACTTTTCCTATACTAGAGTAAAAATATTTTAACAAAAGAAGATATGCGTAATTACTTCTAATATTAACGCTGTAATATCACGAATCTTAGTCCATATTAGGTTGAGTGGTGACGTAAGGTATCGTACATTTCTTCAGAATCCCAATAAGTACTAAATTTCAACAGAAAAGATACATAATTTTTCTTAATAATTAAACATAAAATTGGTAAATTGTACATTGGATTAAAACATTATTTAACAACAATAAATTATAAAAATGACTAGATTTTTTAAAAACAACACAACAAAATATTTAAATGTAAATAAAGCCATGTCGAGATCGGATATATTTAAATAATAATTTGTGTTCACGGTCTGTTGTAGATCCCATAAATTCCTAGCAGTTATTTTTATAATAATTATCGAGGTCTAAATTGCACGTTTCATTACTTGTCTTTTTCTTAAATCTATATTTACAAAATATATTTTAAAAATATTATTTATAATTCGCAAAATTTTTATGTTTTTTTTTTTCGGATTTTCTATTACTTAAGCTGTGGTGCATAACACCAATTTGGATTCATGCAGTGAACAACCAAAAGCAATCACAAATAAGTTTTTTATTAAATTTCATTATCGTCAATACTTTGGCCGCATTTCAATTTAGAATATATTGACGTTTCAAGTTTAGATTTTGGCATCGAGTGATTTTGTAACATCGCCTTTCCTAATCAACTAGTTTATTACAAAAGTGAAAGACAAACGGAATGTTCAATAAGTAGTGCATGAATCCAACCGCGTTGTACTAATTCCTTTCGTTAGTAACTATGTGTATTAAACTAACGCCTACTTGTTAATTGAAAGGTGATTTATTTACAAATGAATTGTTAATACTATTTTGGCTAAATGTCACTAATAACCTCTTAAACTACAAATTGTGCCATTTGTGAAAATGTTTCGAATAATCCAAAATTAACAAATGAATCGAACCAAAAACAAATTATCGTAATATAGTACAAAATCCTACCGAATATTATCTACAACTTAGGCTTGAAACTATAATTTCTTACAATTATTTTGTACAGTATCAATATAATGAGAACAAAAGGCTTAACGAATTTATTATTAAATATTTAAACATTAGACTGCGCACAGACCGCCGGCAGGTAACACTTGGGAGAACTTCGACCACTTCTAAATAATGAGCAAAGTCAGGAAAGTTCATTCGTAATTTTACAATTAAAAGGATGGCTCAGTCTCGCATGTTACCGTCCGGGCCGCGCACTCGGTACATGCACGGTTGTGTACGGCCGGATGCCGGACGACGAACGCCGGATGTCCGGCTGTCTGGTGCGACTCCTGCGACTCGCAGCAATGAAGTTACTAACATTAAAACACAGAATATTGATTATTTGCAAGGCACATTCTCTTAAAAATTCTGAATTTCAATTTTTCTATTCATGTACATATTCGATGCTCCGAAAACATTGAAAAGACGGCGCGTACGAACTGAACGATTGAAGCGACATCTACTCACTGTAATGATATGTATATAATCGATTATTATATACCCTGTGTCTCGAAAAATATATAAGAATCCGTGAAACGTGTATTGATGAACTAAAGAACGGTATAATATCTACACTAAACACTAACGTTGCTTGACTCGAAGTAGTTTAAGAATGAGTTCGGAATGAGATCCTTATTGCTGTGTGAGGGGTTGTGAGGGCGTGCCGGGGCGTGGTGCCCGGAGCGGCGGTGCTCAATACCCGTACCCGGGACCCGGGTACAGAAGAGCCGCGCCGCCGCCCGCCGGTCAGTGCTGCGCCGCAAATTTCATCCGCTTCTGTTTCTGTCGCTGGTTGCAGAACCACACTCTCACCACGTTTTTCTTTAAATCCAACTTCTCCGCGATCGCCGTTATCTTCTCCCCTGACGGCCGCGGTTGTACCGCGAAGTATGCCTCCAGACTTCTCTTCTCAGGCGCCGCGATTGAAGTTCTCTTCCGTTTCTTTTCACCAGCTGGAAGGACGCTCGGCGCATCGGGGTCCCGTCTTTTGTTCTTTGCCTGCGCCTCTGCCTCCTCGAGCCACGCCTGCAGGATCGGCTTCAGCGCAATCATGTTATTGTGACTTAGTGTGAGGCTCTCGAAGCGGCAGATGGTGCTCTGTGAGAGGGCTCCAACGCCAGGAAGTTTAAGGTTTGCGAGTGCTTTGCCGACGTCTGCTTGTGTGACGCCTAGTTTGATTCTTCGTTGTTTGAATCTTTCGGCGAAGGCTTCTAGTTCGCGAGGGTCTGTGTCGGTGTCGGGGTGGAGAGCTGCCGATGGGTGTCCGAGGTGCGCGGGGGGAGCGTGGGACAACCCCCCACCGTGGTGATGGTGGTTCATGACGTGGTTCATGCCGTAGCCGTGCAGCTGGTGGTGTGGCGGCGCTGCCTCGCCCATCGGCGCCAGCGTGGTCATCGATGAGGAAGTGAGCGGGTCGAGCATGTCCAGCCCTTCCATTCCGTGGTGGCCCATCTGCGGACAGAAACACTCGTTAGTTCCCTGTCAATATTTTAATGATTAAGGGGATTATGAGGGGCGTCGTCGCCATTATACTCGTGCGCTGTATTAACTTCTGCATTCATGTTAAATCGTACGTTTTATTGTAAATAAAAGGAGGGTGCTCGTCGCAACAATGGTGCTCGGGACGATATGGAAACATAAACAATCATTGTGCAGATTTGCACTCATTCTTTATGAGCAAACACTTGTTTTTTTATAGATGGGGGTGAATGTTGTGACGTTGATTGGAAGTGAGTGTTCAGCCAATATGCTTAAGTTGTTGACCGGCATTGTTGCCGAAATGAATGTTTGTCATCTGTGCGCCGAATATGCGCTCGCTACAAATAATGCGATGCATCCCCTCTTGTTGGACGCTTTGATTTTTTATGATGAAACTCTTTTGTTAGTCAGCTAATCAGCAGTTATTGTATATTATTCCATTAAAAATGCGAGGTTCAGATTTATTAATACTAGGTCTTTAAATGGAAGAGATAACTCGAGAGTTTACACAAGCCTTATGCTTGTATTGCCTTGGTGACGCTATTTTACTATCATGGTTGTATCATATATAAAAATCTCGTAGACCAGGTACGTTTTCGTATACCTAAATCTCTGAAACGAACCCAGCGATTTCAATGTGTGAATGTATTCTGTTTGATTCATCTAGACAGAGCAAGGTGAGCCGTATGAAGAAGGGAATTATGGCTAGTGTAAAAAGATTATGAAGCCCTATTAATTGTCGACTACTCTCTATTAAATGAGACTGCCTCGGTGTCTAGGAGTGCCTCGTTGCTTTAGCGGTCACAAGCGCGATGTCTGAGCATGAGGTCCTGGGTTAGATTCCCGGGTCCAGCAAAGTGTTAATGGGTTTTTCCATCAGATATTTCTCAGTAGCAGAAACGAAGGCTGGATGTATGCGTAGTTGATGGCAATAGGATCACCCCGTATTACATGGGACTTCAACAAAACTGGCGAAATGTGGATGTACTATTCGGTACACCTCTGCCAAACCCTTTGGGGATTACAGGCTCGATGTTATATTAAAAGGAACTCCATTCCACAAAAGTGACAGTAAACGACAATTTCGCATGAGCTACTTTTGATATTCCGGCCGTAAATTTGGTATACCCACAATCAATAAGCCAGCTCTTCCAAGAGCACGTCAGACCGAAAGGCAAAAAATAGAAAGTGCACTATCTATTACCGTGCCCACGGTCCGGGGTTCATGTCTGTCTGAGTCCCCAGGGGGCACTAACTCACAATTAGGAATCCGCACGTTATTGCAACGTTGCTGCACGAAATATATATTTTTACGGTCTTTGGGTTCAGTACCTATAGTTTATTTAGTTGCTTGATTGTTAGCTGGATAGAGGTCACTGTCTTACTCAAAGAGCTTTAATGAACAGGCCATCACTTAGTAAAGGTTTCGACAGTTTTGTCATACAAAAGTATGTCAAATCTTTACTAAGTGACGGGTTAAGTAATCATTAAATAACTCTGAGTACCGCAGTAAGCCAATGAGACATTCTTTCTGTATATGCTGATGACGAAAATGTCTAAAAATATAGTGAAATAAGTTACCGTAAAGCTTATATTCAACGCTTTGAAAATGGCGAGGCCCTCTGAAGCTATGTGTCGAGCTACATTCGCTAAGAGATAAGTGCATCGAGTGGTAAGCAAGGTAATTTTTTATTGTTCTACCTTGTCAACATAATTTGAAGCCCATCTGATGGTAAGTGGTTACCGCTTCTCACTTCTCATAAGATATCCACAATGATTATTAGAGAGTCATCGCAAGTCATTTTGACGTCACAGAGATGAAGCTACATACCCAATTAAAAGAAAGAAAACACATATAAATAAATTGCAGAACAAAAACTTTTCTTTCTATCAGTGGTAATAGGTTCAAAGAACTCGATGGCTTTCTTTGTGTGCGGTTTACAGAAACTAAGACACCTGGCATTGGCGTTGTCAATATACAAGCATCAAATCAATATTTCCTGGGTAAAGGTAATAAGGGGTAAGTACTTGTAGTACTGTCTTGGCCAAGCCTATTCGCAAAAAGTTTTGATACTGTAGTTCTGTAGTTACTGCCAGTTAAGATGTCAATAGCGGTCAGTGCCCTTTCCCTGTTATCTCTTCGTACGAACCAAAACAAAATGAACCTTAGGTATCGTTTTTCATAAGATAAAATGTTGAAGATCACGGTAGATGACGACTCAAAACATGACCAGGCTTATTTTTGGATTTGAAATCAAAAATTTTTGAGAAGAAGTTGAGAACCTTAATAAATGTAGGTGGGTCAATGACAGCTATTGATATCTTAACTGGCATAGTCCGAAATTGATACGATTCTGTAATATCTTAGAAATTGCTGTAATAAATGCATCTGACTGCCTCGTTGGTCTAGTGGGCGTCAGTTCGACCGCTGTGAGGTCCTGAGTTCGATTTCCAGGTCAGGCAAAACGCTTTCGGGGATTACAGGTATTAGGCAATCGTCTGTCTCTGAAACAAATTCCAACCACGCAGTCGCAGCAAATGTAGAAAACGGTAGTCATCTGCCTAACCTTTTCCCAACTATGTTGGGGTCGGCTTCCAGTCTAACCGGAGGCAGCTGAATACCAGTATTTTCATGGAGCAACATTTACCAAACGATAATAGTTTTCGCAAAAGTTTGCTTCGTACATCAGTCAAGTTACCGCACCCGAGTTCAACCGACCCAATACGAAAAGTTTGACATAATGTAAACAAAGCGACCGAAACAGTCTCCACGACTTTTCAACTATGTTATGGGCGACTTTCAGTCTACCCTAATGCAGCAACTGAATCATCATCATCATCAGTCTATAATCGTCCGACTGCAGGGACTCTGACCCCCTCTCTAGGAGAAGGATGGGCTAAAAGACAAATTGCAAAAAACGTAAGAAAATTCGAATTTCGCGGGCTACACTAAAAGATCCATCTTATCATAACGATTGTCAAAGATCTGCGTAATTAAGTAGGTAAGTACTGAAACACATGTAGTTTTAATAACCCTTTATTTAAATTCATAATTCGGAAGGGTAATTAAGTCCTAACCACGTGAGACGCACAGGTGCAACACACTCGTTGGAGTATTATTCGAGCACTGCTCCCCTCTTATTTTATGTGTACGTGGTTACAGGGGCATACTATATCATTGTTTAGTGTAGTGATGGGCGACCGACACTTTTATAAATATCGATAAAATTTATTATGATTAATATCGTGGCTTAATAATAACTGCCACTCGGGTCGATCCTTAGATTAAGCTGCACTTGCCTAGGTTGGTCTGTGGATGGGATTTTCCGGAGAAAACTTCTTCGGTTTGTAATGGGTGGTCGGTCAATCCATTACATACTTACCGAGTTTTCTCCGGAAAAACGTCGGAACGCACGTTTAGCGGTGCCGGCTGTCATAAAATGGTCTTTGGCAGTCGTTTCAGGTAGTCAGTGACCTGAAAGTCTGACAACCAGTCTTACCAAAAGCGTATCGTATTACGCAGTATTGGTTACTATATACTGAGTTATGGACATGGCGGTCAGATCAGCAGTCACTCAATGAAAAATACTGGTATTCAGCTGCATCTGGTTGGACTGGAAGCGGACCACAATGTAGATGGGAAAACGATAGGCTGATGATGCTTACGAGTGAATAAAATGAATTAAATTTATTTATTTATTGTTATAAGTATGACTGGCCCCTGTACATAGGTATGTCACCTAGCCTAGGAGTCCGAGACTACAAACAATTTTGTAACCACTTTCTTGTGTAATAAAGATTATTATTGATTATAAGTATCATACAACTCTCCAGTTTTAGTCATTTCGTTTCGATAAAAAAAAAATATAAAAATCTGTTATTTACCTATGCTTTGAAATAAAGACATTGGCTGAAGCCTTGAAGTCAGTGAACACGTGTCACTTCATAATCTTGGACTATACGTAAGCCACGATATGGCCACGATATTCTTGGACTGACCTATTGAAGTAATAACGTCAGGTTTAACGAATCCCATCAAAAAATCATGAGTTTTGAAGTAGGTCACGTTATGATGACTACGAAAGGGCAGCGAAATATTCGTGACCACGCGACTAGCATGTATCAAAAAACCTATGAATGTAGAAGAAACATCGCGGCCATAAAAAAGCGGCGTGTGTGTGACTGGTTCGTTAAATGTCATGCTATTGTTTCGAATTCGATCGCGTTTCTCATAATCATAGTGATATTATAAAGGCGAAAGTTTGTGAGTATGTATGTTTGTTACTTCTTCACGTCAAAACAGCTGAAGCGATTTTAATAAAATTTGGTATGAAGTTAGCTGACACCTTGGATTAACACAGGATAGTTTATCCCGATTTTCCGTGGCATAATGTTTGAGTTGTAGCGGGCGAAGCCGCTGACAACAGCTAGTCATTTAACATTTGGCTCAATGCCCGATTATTGTAGCTTACTTAACGATGTTAATTAAAAAGAAAAATTGGTTGTCTGTAAAGTCGGTTTACGGACGATAATTTTATGTGATAACGAAGAGATTGATGCGTCACAAGCCGAACGCTTAGGCCGATCGTGACTCTCTATCGCATGTTCCGCGCTCTCGCTTGCTCGCTTGGCTCAAACGAAACGTGAAATCACGCCTGTAACCTAATAGTAGGTACACCTACATTTCGCCAGTTATGTTTAAAAATCTTATGAAATAGTGACGAGCTTTGTGCCATCAACCGGGCACAAATTGAGACTCCGTGGTTCGTGATGGCTGCTACTGAGGAATTTTCAGAGCAATTGCCTGTCCTGGGAATCGAAGCTTTTGGTACGACTAGACCAAAGAGATAGTCATTGATTTAGAAAATGTTTGATTAAATTTAAGACACAATGTATATTTGGACTCTTACTCGAGATCTGCTAAGGAAATTACCACTCCAGGCATTTTTTAAATATTTATAATCTAACGGATTGACTGCCTTATTTAGCCCAAGACAGGGCATAGCGAAAGGGAGTGTCAGACTTCTACTGACTAAAAACCGCCCGTGTTCCTTCTTAGCCCTTTATGTCGAGGCCGCGGTATCTCTTGTGAACAACCCGCAGTCCCGACGTAGTATTTTTTAAATCACGTTTCATGGTTCTAGACTTGATAAATTAAGAGAATTACTGATAAAAGATAAAAGTGGCTACTTTTGGCGGTAATAAGTAATTTTCAGTGATTTTAGAGTAAAAGAAAGAAGATGTGGGTGGCGCTAATTTCGGTGCTGTTAGCGCCTGAAACGAACCGCTTAACCTAGTAAGATACCCACGAATCAGGTCATCATTAGAATAGCTGGGTAAATGGATGGATGCCAGATTTAACGAAAAATGCTATATAGGTTGGTATTAGACCAAGCACGATTCTTCGTTTCATTTGATAGTAGAACTTACTTTTGGTTTGACAAAGTAATTTGTGAAAATGCGAAGATACAATTTCATCACTCCTTGGCCGATACTTTTCTGTTTTTCTTTATATATCATTCCTAGCAGTATCATTGCAGTTTTTTTATATATGTTATGACCAAAAATAACATAATATTTTTATACAGCACACATTTTCTCTCTTAAATTAAATAACTTGGTCGTTTTAAAACATTAAGCTTCTTTTTAATGTAGAAAAGAGCACATCTTTTTTGTTTTATTTGCATTGATAACATAATTATAAATAAAAGCCAGTAAGATTATATCGACAAATAATAATAGCATTAATTTATTGATTCATATCCCCTCCCTATGCAAAACAATTGCAAGTGCATATTAAATAAATTGTATTGCTTTAATCATGATTTGTGTCACTACATTATAATCTGGACAAGTGGCCAAATTTGCCCGAGGGGGTGGCCACGAAACGGGTGTATTGAGGAGAGGGAGTTATGGCGATTTGTAGCTCGTTTAATGTGTAAAGGTACAAGTTGGTAGCCGACTGCACGCAGCAGCAGCAGACGACATGTCGTTGCTTCATGTCGTCACGACACGTCGTCGCGTCATGTCGCTGCAGTCATGATTTCGAACACGACTGCAGACGGCAACTGCAGATGGCATCCAGTTGGAATATACTGAAGACACAGGTTCCGATACATTTTCAGCTAAAGGACATATCTCCTGTTGTTCTGTTATCTATGGGCACTACTGACTGAGCGGTCGGACGACACGTGCGTCTGCTGCTCGACGACGCGTCGCTAGCTTCATGTCGCTAACTACGGAGGGAATTTCATAGAAATACGTAGAAACCAGTCGTGTCGCCGCGACACGTCGTCTGCTGCGGCTTCGTGTCGCCCGCTACCAACTTGTACCTTTCAAATCAAAACCCGAAACCAATTCATCATCATTCTTCTGCCGTTATCCCAATTGATTTGGGGTATGTCTTCTTTTTGCTTACTTCTCTAATGCATTTTGGCAGTCATCTCATTTATAGTAATTTCATCCTTTTTTTTATTGGGGGCGTTGTAAATCATCAAATAGGGGTCTATCCCGCGCAGAGCGCACAGCGGAAGGGAGTGTCACACTTCTTCTGACTAAAACGATACATGTTCCTTCATAGTCCTTGTGCCGAGGCCACGGTATTTCTTTCGACCAACCCGCTGTCCCGATGGGGTCATTTCATCCCTTGTTTTGGTGGGTGGAAAATCATCGAATAACCCCCCCCCGCTCTTGGGCAGAGCGAAGGGTAGTGTCAGACTTCTACTGACTAAAAACTAAACCCATGTTCCTTCTTTGCCCGTGTCGGAGCCGCGTTATGCCTTTCGATAATCCACAGCCCCGACGGGGTCATTTCATCCCTTACACAGAGAAACAGAAACTTACTTAAAGCACAGCTTGCGTGCCTGTTGGGGTTTTATACGCACTTTAATCCCCAACTTAAAACATTTAGGGGAGGAATGTTCAATGGTTCTTCCTCAGTGCTTATCTTCGAAATAAGGAACTAGTGTATCATGCTTTTGGACCCTGTAACTTGAGCTGTGCGATGCCTGTCATGGTATAAATGAGCTATTTGAAATGTATTATCTTCGTTGCAATACTAACTTAGTTAAAATCATCATTTTCCTGCCGGTCTCATGTTACTTGGGGACGGCGCAACACGTCTATTCTTCTATTCTCCTCTATTAACGGTCTGGTTGTCATTTACTCCTTTTTTAGGGTTCCGTACCTCAAAAGGAAAAAACGGAACCCTTATAGGATCACTCGTGTGTCTCATGTCTGTCTGTCTGTCTGTCCGTCTGTCACAGCCAATTTGCTTCGAATCCAATGGACCGATTGAGTTGAAATTTGGTACACATAATGTATAAATTCTATGACCTGAACATGGACGTATAATGTAAATAAAGAAATATTGAATATGGGGTCATTTTTGGGGAGCTTAACAGTTTACAAACTAACTGGTTTAGTCATCACTGTAATCGTTCGACTTATTTTTTAGTTTAGATACTTTTTGACATGGCAGGCGCGATTTATATTTTTTATTTATTTATTTGTTTTTTAGATTTAGATTTACTATGCTCCTGTTCAATGTTACTGTTTGCAGCTTAAACATTGTCATGTAGCTTGCGCCGCTTGATTTTACTTTCTCCGTTAACCAGGGGCTATTAGAAACATCTTTGGAAAATGAAGTTATCATCAAACTGTTTTAATTAATAAGTGCTACCCTAAGTGCCTTATCCAGAGGGATAAAGCGTTGGACAATTTTCGCGGGTTGGACGATTTAAAAATGGATTTAACAATAAAAATACATGAGAACAACATTCGGAAAAATCCTCCGCTTTCGGAACCAAGCGCCTAAGACGGAATACAAAAAGACAATATAACATTACAAACAACAAACCTAATTAGTGAACCAAAACAAGTAGCTAATGTTTTTAATACCTTTTTTGCGTCAATTGGGGAGAGTACCACCCAAACATCTGGCAGTACACAGACAAAAACATCAGTGATGAACCCCACTGAAAACACCATGTTTCTTACCCCTGTTGACGGATATGAAGTAAACCAGATATTAAAAAACCTTAAAAATAAAAATAGCCACGGCATAGACGAACTCCCTCCTACTCTATTCAGACAGTGCGCTGACGAACTAACCCTACCTTTCTTTAAATTAATAAACCAATCCTTCGAAGAAGGCACTTTCCCTCATCAATTAAAAAAAGCTTTAAATAAAACCCATTCATAAAAAGAACGAAAAAACAGACCCAAGTAATTATAGACCAATTTCCCTTCTTCCAACAGCATCCAAAGTCTTCGAACGCGCAATGTGTGATCGTGTATATTCTTTTTGTGAAAAATATAAGATTTTCGATGACTGCCAAAATGGTTTTCGAAAAAACAGATCTACCACGCTAGCTGTTTATAAATACATCCAAGAAGCATTAAATATTGTAAATAATAAACAATATGCAATAGGGATATTACTCGATATGACAAAGGCCTATGACAAAGTTCAATTTAAAATACTATTAAATAAGCTAAATGGAATAGGAATACGCGGGAAAGCCCATGACTGGTTCGCATCATTTTTAGAGGATAGAAAGCAATTAGTCGAGATAGAATATTATAATAAAAAATCAAAAGAAGTATAGCTAATTAGATCTGATGTAAAAACAGTACACGCTTCAATTCCCCAGGGAAGTGTAATAGGTTGCCTCCTTTTCCTAATATATATAAACGACCTCCCCAAAACCATAGACGGCCCTTGTGTTCTTTTTGCGGATGATATCTCAATCCTTACCTCATGCCAAACAAATGCTAATTTACATGAAAAACTTACAACTATTCTCGAGAAAACTATAAACTGGATGCATGACCACAATCTTGAAATAAATTTTACTAAAACTAAATTAATAACATTTCACCCCTGGCAGAAAAACCAAATAAATGTAAATTTTACTTTTAACCAACAAAAAATAGAAACAGTTAGTAATTTCACTCTCCTAGGTTTAACTATAGACACAAACATAAACTGGAAAACACACATACAGACAGTTAAATCAAAAATCTCAAAGTTTTCATATGCCCTCCGCGAAATTAAAAAGACAACAAACCTACAAACCGCTTTAACCACATATTACGCGTATGCCCACGCTTGGTTAAACTATGGCATAATCTTATGGGGAAACAGCACAGACGCCCCCTCACTATTTACCCTCCAAAAAAAGTTAATTAGAATAATTACAAATATAGAATCAACAGACAGTTGCAAACCTTACTTCCAGAAACACAAGATTCTCACGTTAGTTAGTATATATGTATTGGAATTATGTAAACTAGTCCGCAAATATCCGGATTCTTACAGCACACGGGGAGACGTACAAACCAATTATTCGTTGCGACACAAAAATAGACTGAATTTGCCACCTTCCCGTCTTAAACTACACCAATCTAGTCCATATTCCATGTCCATAAAAATATATAATAAATTACCAGAAAACATAAAGCAACAAAAGAAAACCAATATTTTTGTAAATAAATTAAAGCAATACTTAATTTAAAAAAGCTACTATACAATACACGAATATTTAACAGATAAATCCGATAATAATACATAATTATAACGTTTAACTAGGTACTAATAAAATTAAAACAAAACTTTTGAAACCAAGTAGGTAAACAAATAAGTAATTTAATGAATATAACTAACTAAATAATTAAAGAATCGATAGACAGCTAAAATATTAATAGAATAAGTAAATAAATATAGATATATATAGATTAATAGATATAAGCTAGGTATAGAAATAATACCAACTTTAATATTAAAAGAAGCAAAGCGCTCTTCCTCTCTCTAATTCTCTAATTATTTTATATAGAAAATTGCTGTGCCCGACAGGGTCCATAATAGGGGATCGGACTGGGTCAAAATAATATGATTCTGTTTAGTCCGTAAGTTAGATTATCGAAAAATATTGAATACGTATTTTTTGTTTTATCAAATCAATAAAAAATGACGAAGATAAAACGGGTCAAAGATCGTGGAGTGGGGCTTGAAACGTCACTTGTGTCGTCAAAATGTACTATCATATGACGTCACACGAGTTTTCGAAGCACTGTGTCGTCTTCATTTTAAGTTTACGTGAAAAAATAAAAAATACGTGTCCATTAATTTTTGGAAATCTATCTGACGGACTAATTAGTTTTTTTTTGTCCGATCCCCTATTGTGTCTAAAATTATTTTATACCACCTGTAAAAATGTACATTATGGATTGCAATAAACGATTTGAATTTGAATTTTGAATTTGGAAGTTTGTAAGATGCGATTGATACCTTTCCTTCTCAACAACGATAAACAATTATTTCTTCTGACGTAGTTAGTTGCCTGCAAGTCTGACAAGCAGTCTTACCAAGGGGTATCGTATTTACCGGTACGAACTTTGTTATGCAGTGTGCAGGTCAACAAATCAGTCGCTTCATCAGTTAGACTGGAAGCCAACTTCAATATCGTTAGTCCCAGTATACTAAGTGATCTATAATGGCGGAAGTACAAAAAGAAACGATGCGCGAGCGAAGCGAGTGCGTAATTGGGGAGGGTAGGGGTATTCATTTGAGGGGGGGGGGAGGAGTGTAATATAGCCAAAATTATTCTTTGCATTACAAAGATTATATTTGGTATGGACTAGTATGGAGTTTGTTTACAATAGGTTACTGAATTTATAGTACATAATAAAAAGTGGATTATTCTGTCTTACTAATCTTACTATACAAGGGGTTATTTTTGAAAAACAATACACGTAATTATCCATTTATTTTGTTAGGATTTCGTCCGGCGAAAACGGAACCCTTATATTATGATCACTTTCTTTTCCGCATGTCTGTCTGTCCGTATGTCAGTCTGTTTGTCTTTCATAAAATGATCTGAATTAATTAATTGTATAATGGATACAAGGACAAGCATTTAAAATTTCATTTACCTATTTGTAGGAGAGCAGCGGTGGCCCAGTGGTGGCGGCCCCGACTTACGAACAGTATAAGTCGTGGGTTCGAACCCAGGCAGGCGCATTACTTTGTGTAATTTATTTCATCACCACTGCTCTCAAAAACGGTGAAGGAAAACATCGTGAGGAAACCGACATGTACTAGAACAAAACATTCGAAGACTTGTGACATCTACCAATCCGCACTGGGCCACTGGTTTGGCACTATGCCAAGCAGTTTCAAGCACAGGACCAAACTTGTACGGAACCCTCGGTACGCGGGTCAAACTCGCACTTGGCCGCTTTTTTCATATCATTCCTACCTATTTATATTTTTATTCATCAATCTATCTTAAAAATAATATATTAAAAGTTTAGTTTTCCAATGTCACTCTAACTTCATGGCCACACAATATTCCCTACCCCATCGGTTGAAACACAGTCTTGATAACTCTTTATCTCAATGAAATAAAGTTGATAATCCCTTGGCAGCCGACTTACATCATTCAGTCACTTTTATTGTTATGGATGTAAGGTTCAATTTTGCTTGATACTGGTATTAGATTACTATTGAATTGTGTTTTGACTGCTTCCCGGGTGGTTGGGTTTACGCGTTGTTATAGTCTATGTTCCTTTCCGGAAATGCCGGAAATGGGTGGGCAGATGTGTAAGCGTCCTTTCCGAAATGCATCAACAGTTGTAAATGATGGTGGAATAGGTTTTGTATTGTTCCTAACTTTTGCCCTTGTTTATATACCTATTTCAGTTCATTGATTTCATTTAATACTTCAAGTTTTTTGGAGATGATGATAGAAGGACAGGTTGTTGTAATTTTAACGTATTTCAAAATGTGGCAAGAATTTTCGATAAACGAATGTTTCCTTAGAGTAAGTTTTGCTATTTCCAGAATTTAGAGTACTTTGCCTCTTTGTGAGGTTGAAAAATTCCAACCTGTATACTATACTCTGGTAAAATATTTATTTAGTAGAAAACAAAATCGCTTCCTGCTGTCATTGAAATCCAGGACGTAATTTTCCAATCAAAAGAGAAAAAACATCATTCATGAAAATCTATCATCAAAATCATAAACGGTTCAACAAAAAATAAATAAAAATATAGTTGCACAAAAAAAAACAATTACCCTCGAGCTCACTCCTACTTACCCCCAAGCAATAAACCCTTCACGTTACACGGTCGATTTTTAAACAAAAGTACAAAAAAATACTGTCATGAAGGTCCCCTGTGACCGACGCGACAATTGTGCACTAAAATACTGAAGTTACCCTTGTGTTGTTTACCCTTTGTACAAGTTGTACAAGCTCCAACGTTTGTGGCACGAATAGGGTTATCTTCACGCTCATATCTTACGAGGGTGGGCAGGGTTGCACTCGTGTGGCAGCTAGTCACACTAATATTATACAGGCGAAAATTTGTGAGTGTCTAAATTTGTTACTTCTTCACGTCTAAACGGCTGAAGCGATTTTAATCGAATTTGGTGTGGAGTTAGCCGACACCCTGGATTAACACATAGGATACTTTTAATCACGGTAGAATAATCCCGTGGGACAATTATCGAACTCCATGCGGGCGAAGCCGCGGGCATGCTAGTTTGAAATGAAAGCTAAATGTGGTGAAGAAAAATTGGTAAATTATTTTGGAATTCAGGAAAAGGTCGGAAAAAACAATAACTGTTCTGTCTTTTTTTGAAGTCGCGAGTGAAATAAAAACTAATTTTATGAAAAACTACTCAAAGAATACCTAAATATTCAAGGATAAATTACTAATTACATGTGATTCCTATAACAAACCTGGTTTATTTTAAAGTTAAAATTTACTACGTTAGTAGTTAAAACCAAGTGCATGTCGGACCACACACAATGTAGCGTTCCGTAGTTGCTTATCAAAATATGTGAACTTACTAAACTGATTAACCACCCTGCCTCTGCTGAACGATGATTTTAAATGTAAAAATAAAACAAGAACTTCCTTTTTCAGTTTTAAGACCAGCGCTCTCATAGTTATGTATAGTAAATTATACAAACACAACACCACCCCGTATAGGTTTAGATAGCCACACTTGAGTCTAACAAAAAAAACTTTTTTACAAAAAATAAAACCGACTTCGACAAAAATAAAACACAAAAAAGTGAAAAATAAAAATCAGCTTCTGAAGTCGGTGACTTTTGTTTGTTTGATTTCATGTTTTTGCCACCGACTTCTGAAGCTGATTTTTATTTTTCACTTTTTTGTGTTTTATTTTTGTCGAAGTCGGTTTTATTTTTTGTAAAAAAGTTTTTATTTTTAACTTTTTAGTGGTTCACATGTGCTTACCCCTTCACAACGTACCGGCGTGATGTTATGTTATGAACTGGTGTAAACAATAGACAGACATGAGATTTCAGCAATCCCAGTCCATTTGCTATCATTTATTGAGGAGTTCCGTTGTCTATCTCCGAAGTACTTCATCAGAATATGTTCACCAACCTTTGTAGTGAGTACAGGCGTGATATTATGGTGTGTGATGGCGTAAACAATGCTTAGATATGCTATAGCAACAATCGCGGTTAATCTGCTGTTATTTATTGAAGAGTTCCCCCGATTTCTACAAGATCCCATCATCAGATATTGAAATGGTGACAATGGGACCACACGGGAAGCACCAGCTTTCAAATGAAAAAAGAATTATGAAAATCAGTTCACCCAGTCGCAAGTTATGCGCGAACAAACATAAAAAAAAAAAAAAAAAAAAAAAAAAAAAAAAAAAATACAGTCGAATTGATAACCTCCTCCTTTTTTTGAAGTCGGTTAAAAATTGCACTTTAAAGCTTAATATTTCACTAAAGAATTCCTTAATTGAAAATCCCATTGAGCAAACTCGCAATATTTTTTAAAGACCTATCCAACAACATCCCACACAACGGACTTCGCGAAAAAAAATCATCCCCATTTAATGTGTACTGGACATACCCTAAAAGCATTTTTTTCAAATTTCATTTTACCACTTTGTTGGCGTAAATCATTTGTATATTTATGCCAAATTACAGTTTTCTAGTACTAAGAGTCTTTGAGCTATAGTGCCGTCGGACGGACAGACAGAAAGACGGACATGGCGAAACTATAAGGGTTATAAATGTTGACTACCCTTAAAAACCAGTATTTCACTTGCATAGTTTCTGCTTATACCTATAAATAAAGGGAACCTAGTTTCTATTATAAAGCGTGGTTACTCTTCATAAAAGAAACTAAAAACTAAGCGCTATTTAGGAAAAATTCGGAAAAATTCGCTAAATTCGGACGAAAACATATAAACGATAACCCTGTCACACAGTCGGATTGAAAGGTTTCAACCACTTCATTAATTAACTTTGGGAACTAGAAAAATGAAAATTAACGCCATCATATAATATAGACCGGGTGTAGGTAGTTACTTTGATTACCCATATTTTACATGGAGCGACGGCCTATCTGACCCTATGGCCTATCGAACACAGATTATACTAATTAATACGATATTCCTTGCTGAGACTGTTTGTCAGACATTCGAGCCACTGACTTCCTGTAACGACTGTCAAAGATCTAATGACAGCCGAGGCTTAATGTGATTTCCGAGGCACGGAGAAACACGAAATGGTGGTTACCTATTATTTGACCAATCGGGGCAACCTTAACTAACCTACTTACGCAAAAGCTGAACGAGCTCCTTGCCACCAAAACCAATAAGCACGCACCAACAAAACTATTTATTCTAAGACAGATCTCAGATCTGGTTGAAAAAGCTGTTAAAACAAAAAAAAAAGTATCAGGATTTTCAACCTCAGTATGTTATTGAGGTTGAAAATCCTGATTTTATATTTTGGGACTTGCTCGCCACACTATTCCCAAACCACTGTAATACCTGTAAGCCTGAATCAACAGTGGCGACCACAAGAAAAGTGCCGAGATAATAAGATAAGCTCGACGAAGTCCCAGAGAATCGATTTAACTTCTAGGATCCCATAACAAAATTTATCAGAAATTAATAGCGGAGGAGTAGGAAAAACATAATTTCATCTTCAACCTATAATGTTCCCACTGCAGGGACTCAGGCATCCTCTATAGGAGAGAGAAGGGCTATAATCCACCACGCGGGTCTAGTGCGGGTTGGTAGATGTCACATGTCTTCGAATTTTTTGGTTCTAAGACATGCCTGTTTCCTCACGATATTTTCCTTCACACGTTTTGCGTTTTGAGAGCAGCGGTGATAAAATAAACTACACAAAGTAATGTGCCTGCCTGGCATAACATAAAACAACAAAATTTAATAATCCTGAATCTAGCGAATTTTATGAGAGCCTCATCATCATCTGCCTAGGCCTTTTCGAAATATTTGAACAGTATTTTCCATGGAGCGACTAGCTACCTGAAATCCACAACACAGTTACTACGTAATACGTAAATCTTCCCCCCTCGGTAAGACTGCCTGTCAGACTCCGGCTACTGATGCCTGAACCGCGATACCATGATTCCCTTTGTTTTCGGGTTGGGAAATCATCAAATGACTCTTCCCGCTTTGGGCCAGAGCGGAAGGGAGTGTCGGACTTCAACTGACTAAAAACCACGCATATTCCTTCTTAGCCCTTTGTGTCCAGGCCGTCGTATCTCTTTCGAACAACCCGCAGCCCCAACGGGGTACCATGATACCCTTTAGTAACTTTTAGTAGCCAGTCGTGAGTAAAAAACAGACAAGTAACTTACTTGTAGTCTATGTCTCAAATGCAGCTCATGGAAATGAAAAAAAAGTCGACGCCAATAGACGAAATAATGGTAACTACAGGAACATGGCACAGGACACACACACACGGGGTACAGGAACCACGGTAAAGACATTGTCGTGTCTCGTCCGCGTACAGAAAGAAACTGAGAGCGGTGCCAGTCATAATGCTATTATTTAAATATTTGTTTGCAAGAGCCAATAATTGTCGATAGAGCCAAGGCTAGGGCGTCACTCACTCAAACGCCTTACCTCGATGCACCTACGTATTAAGTGGCATTAGGTATAGTTACAAAGCCACGCCTTCTGAAGTTTGAAAAATGTCGCGCTAACGAGGTGGTGTTAGGCCGGACGGAAAAGTAAGAAATGCCTCAGTCTTACTTAATAATTAATAAATATTATTTACAATAATAATTAACAATCATAACCAACAGTGTATTTATTACTAACAATAAAGTAATGAAATTGAGACCAGTATTATTTAAATGGCATATTTTTTACAATAATCTTCCAAATTAACAACCATATAAAACTATTTATTCATAAGTTAAATACTCTATCTATTTTTTGTAATTGTAATAATATTGCTAATATTCACATCAATGCCACAACCTAAAGGTAAAAAGATGGAGAAAAAGAGACTCGCAGAACGTAGGAGAAAAGAGAAAAGAGAAAAATATCATGTAGCAATTATTATAACATTAGGTACTAGACCTTACAGAAATAGTGTATTACAAATATTAGCAATAGTTATTTATCAATATTCTCGATTTTTCAAATAATACTGGATTAGAAAAAAAAATACGAGAATTATTGTTGAATTGAATTCATCATAAGTTTTTCGGTGCATAAAAAAGGGCATGTTTGTTGTTAAAATATGATTCTTTTCGTAATATAGCACAAATAAATTAACATTTTTATTTCTGTGGCTGATTTATCTGTAACAAATTCTGATTCATCTGGGCACAAAATATTTGAACGTCGATATCTTGAAAACTACTTTATAGAAACGAGTCCCTCATTCAAATATATGTTATTTGACATACCTATTTTCATACGAACATGTGTTATAAAGCTGAAAGTGAAAATAAATTTTGGCCATACGAATCAGTCAAAGAACCGAATTTCGAAGAACTACCTTTAATCACTTAATAAGTTACATGGAGAGATTGTCTATCTGACCTCTACAACCCAGTTAGTACCTTTTAGGTAATACGATAACCTTTGAAAATACTGGAAGCCGAGAACCAACAGTATAATGTGCTTTACAAGGCTTGGAGGAAATTCAGTATATCACCCATCCACATACCGATATTTGCAAGCGCGGCTTAAATTGGAAGATCGAGCCGTGCGACTGTTATTATTTAGCCACGAGTTTCTAGAGAGCAGATATTTCAAATAAGTCCTTGTAATAAATTCTTCTCCTTTAAAATTATGCAAAATATTCCCCCCATCCTGATTTTAAACTAACATCCATAAAATACATCATCAGAACTACTCTCTACCATTTTACAAGCTCCAAACTGCCCCAAACAACTACATTTACAGATTACAGACATGTAGGGAACCCCAAACTGCTACCGTTTGGGTTCCGTGGGCAATAAAGAACGCATTACGTGGATACAACCCTCCTTGGGAGGGGAACGAGAAAAATTGCAAATACATTCCTCGTGCGTTAGTTTATCATGTTAGCTCTATTATTTATAAATTTTGTTCTTGTATTTTGGTGTTTTGATGTGTGAGTGAAATGTGTAATTAAATATTCTATGAATGATAACTGTATTGTTTAAACACAGTATCACAGCCACGTGTAGTGCGGTAGCTGTCACAAATGACAACTGTCAGTCACCAAGAATGGCGGGAACTGAACTGAGTCGACTTCAGAAACTGATTTTTCTTCTAAAGTTTATTTTGTGATTTTTTTTTGAAGTCGGTTTTATTCTTTGTTACAAAGTTTTTATTTTTCACTTTTTAGTGGTTCGTGGTTCATGGGTCAATGTGGACAATGTAGTTTTTTTTTTAGTTTTGTTTATTTTTCAAAAACCGCTTGTCCGATTTCGATAAAAAAATAATGGGACCATTTCGAAAGTATACTCTTTCCAACAAAAAAAGAATTTTTCAAATCGGTTACGTGACGGAGTTATGCCCGAACAAACATAAAAAAAATACAAACATCCGAATTGAGAACCTCCTTCTTTTTTTAGAAGTTGGTTAAAAATGCCATAAATTAGGCCACCAATTGTTCCCCCGAAATTCATTAGTTTTTGAGTTATTTAGATTTTTCTTTAGAGAAATCCCAGATTAACTACTGTACCTGTACTAAATCAAAAAACGGTTTTCGTAATGTACTCCACGACTTTTTATCACGTTTTATACTTTTTTAGACAGCTGATAAGACAAGGATATTTTCTAGTAATTTGTACATCTGGCGTAAGGCATCATTATGTATTTTTTGTGCACACATTCGGCAAGAATTACGAACTTCCAAACATACAATATTATGATCCAAACAAAATATTTCATTTCTATAGACTTTTTCTTTTCGTTTCTGGGCTACCAATTCGTAGCTAAAAAATATATTTCATCGAGCAGAACATAGCAATAGGTACATTATTTATGAGGTCGACTTCTCTATGTTTATATTTCGCCACTTTCAAAAGTTTCTTTGTGTTTAAATATTTTAAAAACTTTTGTTAAGAAAGATAAAGTTCATTTTGAAAGGGGAATTAAAAAAAGTGAACTTGAGAAGAGCAGCCTCAAAAAAATGAGTTCCAATTCTACAAGTTTCCAAAAAATCGTAGAATTTTAAAACTTTTAATTTTTAATTTTAGGTTTTAGCCTCGATACGCTAAATAGCCTTTAGTATTGTTATCATTAACACGGAAAAAGGGATTATTTACCAAGTCTACTGTTTGTTTCAGGGTTAACGATATTTCAGCGCTGTTACAAGCACCAGTATTACTAGTTCAGTATTACGAGTGTGGGTTAAATATGACTCAGAGAGGCCCTGATTTTAAAGTTTAGCACATTATTAGAAGTAAATTACGTTGTTCATTGCTTTGTCTCGTCTCGTCTCGTCAGTAAGCACATTTAACTGTTCTTTGATCCAAGATTTTGTAATAATATTTTGATTTAAAATAGTGTTCGTGGAGTTTTATTCCTCGATGTTTGCTTTGGAATGAGCAACTGAACATTCACTTTCTTTATTTTTCTGACATTCAGAGGTGCCTGTAATGGTCTAATTGATATAAATGCTTTGAGTGTTTTTGATCCATCTGGTGGGTGTGCGTCATGTTTCTGGGTACTCTGCTCTCAAGCCTTGCAGTAAAGTTTGCCCCTAGACACGGCACTTTCTCCACCCTTCTTTTAAAAGGCCTTAGTAACAAATTCATAATAATCCTACTTCTATCGGTGTTACTCCTACCCAAAAACAAGCAATTCCATACGCCATTACAGCGAATAGTGCATAATATTAGTTCATTTTTATAGCACAGGGCACATATTTCTTACGTTCTCAGCCCCTTCGGTCCCCAAGGAGACAGCCCCATTGGTTCGAAGATTTCCAACACACATACAGAAATGCATTTGTTATTATTATTATTTATGTTGTTTTTTTTTTCTGGCTGCTTGGGATTGGTCAATGGATGTGACTGAGTTTAAAATAAAAACATGTAACAATGTTTTTATTTTAAACGGAATAATTGTGGTATGTTTTTCCAAAGTTTTAAGAAAATGAAGACTCGCGTCCTTTTCTGAGAAGACCGTATAAGGCATTATTAGCATGGTCTACATAGAAATAGACCAACATTATGCCTGAGCTTAAAGGAATCCGTGATTTCTAAATTTGTTCTGATAGTTTCTTTATAGATCAGTCAGTAAAAAGACTCCGATCTCATCTAGTTTTTATTAAACATACATTAATAATTATAATATTCCACAACTATCACACAACGCCATCTAGTCCCAAGCTAAGCAGAGCTTGTGTTATGGGTACTAGACAACTGATAAACATACTTATATATTTCTAAATACATACATATTATAGATAAATTACACCCAGACACAGAACAAATGATCGTGCTCATCACACAAACATTTGTCCTGGGTGGGAATCGAACCCACGACCTCCGGCATAGCAGTTAGGGTCACTAACCACTAGACCAACAGGCCAGTCAGTCATTATGTTTATTATTAAAAAAAAAATATTTCACAGAAACAAATATATGAACAGTAATGATTTACAATTGATAAGTCGTATTTTCAAAATAATATTATGATGCATATTGGAGAAATCACCATGAGAGTTGGATGCAAGGGTGTTTTATATAGGGAAGGCAGGCGTGGAGCGGTCGAATTGGCGAAGAATTTGATCGACTTTATGATATCACCTTAGTTTTATTGAAGTTAAACTCAATTTCGTATGATATGTATGGATTTCGCAAAGGGCGTTAGGTTATGATGCCGAGGGGTGAGTTGTATGTGTCTGTTTGTTTATGTGGGGAGTAAGGGGTTAGTTTCAAGTCATCTCCTGTAGTTTTATGTCTCTAACACAAAGCCGAACTTTTCACATACAGTAAGGTATTTGCATGTCGCTGAGATGAGAATGAATGAATGTGATGAATGAATGGTTAATTCTTGTGTGTAACTAAGTTTTTGGATCAATAAAACATTTATTTATATATTATATTATATTTATAATGACACAGTTAAGGAAGGTTTTAAAGAGGAAAACCAAATAATTATTTCGTATCTGTTTTTTTTATATACATAAGTGTAAGGATTATACAAAAACTGTTAATTGTATTTTGATCAAATTTTACAGTAGTGATTTCCTACATAGAATAACATAACTAAAGTCTATAAAAATAAAGAAAAAAATAAAAGAAAAGAATGAATGTGATGAATGAATGAATGTGTTGTGTAGTGTTACACGAATGGATAAAATAAAAAATGAGTGCATAAGATGACTTCAGAAATGAGGATGTCTTCATTTCTGAAGGCCTCTTATGTACAAGAGAACCAAGGTTATCGACATAGCCCGAAGAATTGACAAAGTTAAGTGGCAGTGGGCAGTACACATTGCTTTCAGAACAGATGGCCGATGGGGCTGAAAAATTCTGGAATGGCGATCGCAAACTGGAAGAAGTTGCGTTGGAAGGCCTCCCACTAGGTGGACCGATTACCTCGTGAAGTTAGTGGGGACCCGCTGGATGCGAGACGCACGAGACTTGTCAATAAAGCGACACCTGGAGGAGGCCTATGTTATAGAGCAGTGGACGTCTTTTGGTCGAAATGATGATGATGAATGTCGTATGAACATGTAATGTGGAGGAATGATTAAAATATCGTGACGAAAGTTTTGACTATGAAAGTGGATGGGTAGAAGAGTGAGGATGATGACATAGTAAGAAAAGAGGTTTCTGAAGAGATGGCGAGAATAGAGATGTATGGAATTGAAATGAATTGGGATAAGGGCAAGAGAATTATGGGGATGATATGCAGTAGCAAGAGACGCTGTAAACAAGAATGACCAACCAACATTATAAATCAGTTGAAAGAACTTCATTAGTCGACAAAGACCTTTCAATAACACTACCAATAATATTCTTAAGTTACGCACCTGATGTGGTCTGGCGTTATGTGGTGACGGGCCCCCAACCCCATGATGGTACACCATGTCATGCTTCAGCTGCGGTAGAGGGGGCCCCGGTTGGGGCCCTGATTGGTGTTTACTGATGTCCACCGCAGCTAGCGCCTCTGCCCGGCTCAGAAGACCATCGTTGAGGCCCCCAAACAGGTCACCCTGAACAAAAGAGGTTAGGAATTGAGACTGGCTGGTTGGTGCTTTTAAAGTGTGTTCTAGAATAGTGTTTATGCATGAGGTCCTTTTTTTATTTGACTCTTCACAGCCAGCTTCGACAGTTCTTTTAGGAATCTAATACCAACCTTTTTTGAGCTACAGTAAAGACCACTTATATTGACAGACTTGTCATGCAGTGGTAGCAACTTAACAGCAACATTAACGTATTGGTAATAGGGTGTAATTTTGACAGTCTTTCTTTATCATTGTCGCAATCAAAGTATTTTTTTAAATTACTTTATTGAGGCAGGGCCGTGGCGGTCAAATACGCAGTCGCTCTTTGTTATTTAACATTTTAAAATTCACCTGCAACCGGTTAGACTGAAAGCCGATCCCAACAAATTGTAGTAAGTATAATACATATTTGAACCAGTTAATTTATCTTATCTTGCCTAACAAAATTGGGAAAAGTGACGGCCACAAATATGTCTGTCAAACACTGAAAAGTGTGTCTAAGGCAAAGTGACTTTTACCTCGTTTCAATAACGTTGCTGTTGAGTTGCTGTTAGCAGAAGGGAGGAATAGTGAAAGAACTGATTATACGGATATACTACACTTACATTATCACGATTCATGCTAAGCATGCTCTATTACATGGACTATAAGGTGTCACTTCTAAAATTAGGTTTAAGCTAAAAACTGTAGAAAGTAAATAAAATAAGTCTTAAATAACGATAAACTATTTATAGTAAAGCATAAACGAGCATACATGGAAATTATTATTGTAAGGAAAAGCGATTGTTTCGAAATGTGGTCCATAACCTGAGTACCTGCAGTGGGAACAGTATAGGCTGATGATGATGATCTAACAAATTGTAAAATATTTTTTTAAAAGAAGAATTCAATTTTGTAAAATTAAATAAAATGTTAGAAAAAAAATATGACAATATGCGCTTTAGTCATGGTGTTGCGGACACCAGCCCGGTATAAGATACTATAATAGGTACAGTCTGTACCCATCATTATTTGACCCTCCTCTTACACCACTATTGCCCTTTTCTTCTTTATACTGCTGCGGCTGCTTTATAGGCTGCGGGTTGTTCGAAAGAGATACCGCGGCCTCGACACAAAGGGAACATGGGTGGTTTTTAGTCAGTAGAAGTCTGACACTCCCTACCGCGCTGCCCAGAGCGGGAGGAGTCATTTGATGATTTCCCACCCCTCCAAAAAAAAGGGGTTAGGTAATGCTGGGTACAGACTGTACTATAAACCTACAGTATCTGTTTTATCAAATCAAAACTGTTATTCCCTGACAGTTGACTGAAATGTAAAACACACGGCGAACAGACCCCAGCACATCAAACTACCTGTAACTGACAAATTTTTCAATCAAGCTTAAACCTACCACTCTAGCGATAAAGTTGAAAATCTATTAAAGAAAAGATCATGATCGAAACCAGTACCAAAAAGTCTCAGGTCACAAGATCATAACTTTATAGTAATAGGGATGTTAACAAAAAAAATCTAATTAGTCCGTCAGATAGATTTCCAAAAAATATTGGACACATGTTTTTTCTTTTTTCACGTCAACAAACAATGAAGACGATACAGTCCTTTGAAAACTCGTGTGACGTCATATTCTAAGACTAGTATGACATTTCTTAGCGAGCAGTGACGTCACCACCTCCCACTCAAATCTTTGACGCGTTTTATCTTCGTCAATTTTTATTGATTTGATAAAACGAAAAATACGTGTCCAATATTTTTCGATAATCTAACAGACGGACTAATTAGAATCATATTTTTTTTAATTAGTAAACATCCCTATTATTTTCATATTTTTTTACGACATTATGCGTCTGGGATTTGATTTTTGAACAGAGAATTATTTAATTTAAGACATGTGTATATACCTTGTGTATATTCATACTTCAAGTATGAATATACACAAGGTTCAAAAGTCATTCCGCGTTATTACAAAAGGTAGTTAAACCTGGTTTAACTAAGACCTGGTTTATTTCGCATGCTGTCACTTTCTTTTAAATATTATTGAAGTGAGACGTCATGCGAGATAAACCAAGTCTAAGTTAAACCAGGTTTAACTACGTTTTGTAATAAGGCGGTGCATGTTAGATCTGTCACTTCATTTTGACAGTTCGGATGACTTCACATCGCGGAAGTTTCCATAAAATACCTACTTGCCTGGTTCTGCGGTTATTTTCGATTTTATAAAATTACTCCTAAACTCGGTTTTCATTTACAAAAAAAAACTTTGGTAGGAGTTAATATTATGATAGGTAGACTATAAAAAACAAAGCTTGATTTTGAGACAGCTTGGTACGGGATTCCATATATCCATGAACATTGCCTTTTGTTAGATTGTAGTAGCTTGATGTACTGACGTCTGCACATATAGCGCTCCCGCCCACGACACTTTTTGTCGGGACTATTTTAAAATTTGTTCGTAAAAAAAATTGGTCACCGATTTTTTACGAACAAATTTAAATCGGTCACATACAAAGTCTGTCGTGGGCGTTCAGCCTTAACCCACCTAAATGTGCATTCGGCAAAACACGGAACTAAACGAAATGTAAGAAGATTGACATATCGATGCAATTTTTTTTGACAAGTAACGTCTTGAAGCACACACTCAAAGATGTTTTAATATAGATAGGATGTCAAATTGTCAATTGAATAGACCATAGGACAAATATATATGTTGATGAATGGAGAGGGAGAGGAGGACCAAGGAAACGATGAATGGATTGGGTGAGGACTGAAGGATGATCATCATCTGCCTAACCTTTTACCAACTATGTTGGGGTCGGCTTCCAGTCTAACCGGATGCAGCTGAATACTAGTATTTTACATGGAGTGATTTCCTGTTTTACCTCCACAAACCAGTTAATACTGGGTTGATACCCTTTAGTAAGACTGGTTGTCATACTTTCAGGTCACTGACTAACTGTAACGACTGGCTTAACGTGCTTTCCAAGGCACGGAGGAAACTTGGTATGTAATGGCTGGTCAGTTGGTCACCCATCTACAGACCAACCCAGGCAAGCGCGGCCTAGCTTAAAGATCGACCCGAGTAGCAGTTATTATTAAGCCACGAGCTCTTCACGCGTACAACTTTTTCAGGCACTATACTTACTCATTCCAGCAAAAATATAAAGTAGGTATATATTATAAAGTCTAAATCTACAGGCTGTTCTATATACGTGTATTTAAATGCAAATAAAAATATGGCCTCGTCGATCTAAACCGTTTAGTTTAACTAATATGTGTGTGACATGCACACAACGTGGATAAATGTGATGTCGTTTATAATTCATGCGTTCCCCAGTACAAGGTTACGTCCTACAGTCGTCGGAAAAGCTGCTTCCTTCCTACGAGGATTATTTTACATCTAATTTTGAAGCGTTGCCATTTGAATGTAGTTTCGAGGTTGTTTAACGACTTAGTTCTAAGTTTTTTTTACTCGATACAACTTTTTGTTTTCAACGATTTTAAATCGCCCTGATTGCTCAGGAAACGGATTCAGATATGATTGCGAGTAGTAATAAATCTGGGGTTAATTATTGCATACAATTTGTAAGTTAATATTATGTTATGTTGGCTCGCTTTGGTGAAAACTTTTACACCCGTATTAATATAAAAACAAGTCATTACTATTACTTGAGTAAATGTCATTGTTTAAGATACGATTTTTTCTCTGTAGTTTAGTAATTCCTTAATGTTAGAACTATCAAACGTTAAAATTCTTAGTTTTGCTTTTATTGACGGTTCTAACTTCGTTTAAATTCTTGCCCATTGCATAAAAATATTTGCATAAGTAATTACTTAAGTCAAAGTAATTACTTTGATTTGACTTTATACACAGGGGTTAGTGCAGTAAGTGTCTTTAAATTAATAAATGTCCTTTAAATAAATAGGTTTAATATACTAATAATTAATGGTAGGTACTTGTAATACTAATATTTTTTTCATAGGTTTAGTGATATTTAGTTATTGATATTGATATTTTTCTTGTATTTTACAATAGTGCAAGTAAGTTACTCATGCATATTATAATTTAATTTCCAAATATTCTCTAAACACACTTATAAAGAAGCACACCCTCCGTAATTAGATTACACAGAACATTAAATTCGTCACGGGATAACAAAAATTAACACCCGAAACGTACGTAGACCTTTACAGGCACCCGAGGCCTTCACGGGCACTAATTTGGTGCGCAATATGTGGCACATAAATAAATAAAATACAACTACGTAAGGAGGCCGCGGACAGGGGTTTTTCCCGGATTATTTTAAATAATTTATGAGAAATTCTGACCCATGAGCTACTCCGAGACTTGTTATTTTGCGCCCCGCTTACACTCGACGGACCCCTGGCTCGGAGTACGGACTTGAAATTGAATTGGTCAGCGTAATTGATATTTGTTGAATTCGTATGCTGTTTTGTAGGATTAAATGGTTTGCTGATTGCATAAATGCGTATTTAAGTGGTTCCGCTTTTAATCACGTTTGTGTGCTTTTCTGTGGAATGTTATTTTGAACGGGATGTGATTTAATCTTAGGAATACAAATTTATTTAACACATACTTTGACCACCACATTCTAACGGGTCCTAATAAACCTATTAATTATAATATTTTCGACTCACGGAACATAAATAGAAAACTTTTCAAGTTATATCTACCTTTACATTATCAGCATATAAAACAAAAGTACCGCTCAAAAGCTATCCTCAAAATTAAACAAGCCAGATAATTTCCCTTAAAACCATTTAACATTAAAAAGTCTGGATCGATTCCATAAGTCAAGTGTAAATGTGGTCTGAGGCTCAGTCCCGACTCCCGATAGATGTTCCGTTCGCGACCCGACTTCCAAACAGGCAGTTTTATGGACCCAGACCTCTTAAAACCCCGCTAGTTCTCCGCTTTGCCAATGGCGGAACGTTTGGCAATGCCTGCACGTTTGGCTGTGGCAAGCACGTCTGCTAGTTTTATTTGGCAGGCCCCCGGTGATTTTGTTTGCATTAGAATTTTGTGGGCTTAAATCGATTCGGTTTTCTGTTGGCTCTCCGTGTTTTGATACGATAATGGAAGTGGTAGGCTCTGTACTGTACGGCGAAGGGTGGGACTTTTAGAAAAAATAAAAGGTTCAATGAAGATGTTTAGGTATGTTGGCTTTTCGTGGATAGCTTAAATTCTTTTTAGCGTGTCGATGGGTTCATTAAATAAGTTTAGTCCAAAATTCAGCTATACCAACTCCGTTCGCTGATGCAGTCATAGGGTAGATTAGATTACAATCAAAAGACGTTGAATATCGAGATAAAAATAAGTTACAAATGTACTGCATAAATTAATGTCTATTGATAAAAAAAGATAAATTATTTCAAGTTAAAATTTTATCTCCATGATCTTGTTGAGAGGAAAAATACACGTGGTTATCCTAAATCTTACGTTAGAGTTAAGAAAGAACACTGCTTTTAACCATTTTCATTCACAAAAAAAGTTAATAGAACGTCGACTGCGAAGAGTTCTAGACATCGAAAATATAATTCGGTGTGATTAAGCGTGGGAATGGAAGATTGGTCGCATGCCCTCACTTCGCATAACCCCTCATTGTAATTGCTAACAAGTGCCCATTTGATATACGAAGCGCCGCGTAATTTGTCGCCGGGTACCAGAGAAGGGTTAGCTGTCAAAGATTATGTTTTATTTTATTTGAATGCACTTTTGTTTTCGGAGTTCATTATTTTGTGTGTACTTTGAAAACAATGTCCTTGTAGTCTATGGTACCTGTGAGTTTGTAATTTTATTTCTTTTATTTATTTTTTCTAATTTTCGTTAGTCACCCTTATAAAAAAACATTATTTAACTCAAGACCTAAGAAAAGAGCTCTCTAATGAGGTAATGAATTAATAGAGAACTATGGAAGACATGCTGCGATATATCTATATCCTAAGGATTAATGAATGATGAGTCTCACATCACCATTCATCATTCTGCTGCTCTTATCCCAAATCAGTTTAGGTCGGCGAAACATAGGTTCTCTTCACTCATTGCTTTAATAAGAGTTTTCTCGATCCATAAACAATCTAGCTGCCACATTCAGAGACGTTTAGTGATTACTTAAGCCATCACTTAGTAAATATTTTGACACTTTAGTAAAAGTTTTTATATCAAATCTTTAATTTGTGACGGCTTAAGTAATCATTAAATATCTCTGAGTACGGCAGTTTCTTACTCATCATCATCATCATTTCAGCCATAAGACGTCCACTGCTGGACATAGGCCTCCCCCAGGCATTTTTGGGGGGGTTTGCCATAATCGCCACGCTTGGCAGGCGGGTTGGCGATCGCAGTATGGTTGTTACAAAGACACAGAGAACGCTGCTGCCCATTCTCTGGTACATCCCTTAGTCGCCTCTTACGACACCCACCCGTTTCTTACTACCACTTCATAAATCAACAAACAAAAAACGACAATAAATTAGGAACTCCATTTTAAAACGAACTATGTCGACTGTCAAATCCGACGATTTATACAAAGCAGAATAGCAGATAGAGCAGATATTAATAAAAAAGGCCACTCAAATAGAGAAAACTACAGTCGCGTCGCGTCGGAACTGATACAACAAAATACTACAAGACCATTTTGTATTTCCATTTCGGCTACCAATTGATATGGACTGATACAGATTCGAGCTGCAAAGCTGGATTGCTATTTTCGTATAATCGGAAATTGCAGTGTAATGAATAATCTTCTATGAATGAATTAATGGTTTAAACGATGAGAGATCGAAATGTGTTGGAAATGTAATACGAGTAATTCAATCCGATCAATGCTTCTGTATACCAAAAGCTATTTAAGCTTATTGCAATATTTGTTACCTCAAACTCCGTCATTTATGATGCGATTTGAAAACTCTTTTTTTATCGAAATTAATATAGTACTTTTCCGATTGGTGGTCCCATAGAAATTTCATCATAATGAGTTCAGTAGTTTGGTTACATCTCTTTTTGGCCTATGTTGACGTATCGGTCTTTATTATCTTATGGTTACAATATAAAATTAATTCATGTCAAGAATTTGTGTAGGTACCACTATCAAGGGTAACTATTAAGGGTAATATGTTTTTTTTTGCAAAAAGACGGCTTCAACACCTTTACTTTCAAAAGTCGGTGACTTAGTTTTTTCAATGACTATATTATTAGAAACATTTTTGGGGGAGACGCAGATTGCGACCCCGTCAGACGTGGCGTAGGTACCTCAACCACCCAGGTTACTCGCTTGAACATAAGTTCGTAAAGCGGGCTGAGGTCTGTGTGTACGTCCGTGATGACATTTGCTTTCGGCGTCTCCGTTGCTTTGAAGATTCAAGGTTATCTACAATTTGGATACTGGTGGACACCGGGGTCGAGAAATCTCTCTACGTCGGTGTCTACCGGTCGCACAGCGGTGACCAGGAGACAACCAAGCTTTTTGAACACCTAATGACTTTAATGCCCACCACGATGAGTGGTTGTTCCCGTTCTAGAAAACTGACCATGCTGGGAGAGAGGCGCGCAGATTTGCATTGTCGCTAGATCTCACCCAGCTGGTGAATGAAGCTACGCGGGTTGTTGACAGACACACACCCAAATGCTTGGACTTGCTGACTACTGACCCAGACAGGCACTCAGTGTCGGTATCAGCCCCACTGGGAACATTTGACCACTGTCTGGTGAAATCAGTATCTGTCGGTTCCCCTCCTGACGATAGCCCTAAGGGCGAGAGCAGACTGGGATGGGATGCGGCACTTATTCGCGTCCTTCACGTGACATTCAGTGTGCTTTTTAGCGCGCGACCTCACTTGTCCACTTGGACTGCGCTCGCGCTGAGGCCCGAAAGCAGTCTGCATACCTAGGCTGGGTGCAAACTCGTGACCGTAAAGTTCGGGTGCGTCAGTTTCGCGCGAAGAAAAGAGCTCTTAATTCTGCCGCAAAGTCCTGCAATCGGGTGATCCGAAAGGCGCGGTTTGACCATGTCAGTCGCATAGTCAACACAACAAACTGGCGTCCTGCCCTTCTGGCAGTAAACAGTTTTGATCCCTATCCGAATCGGTCGAATCCAATTTCTGCCGGTCCTCACTACCCCCCCTGCAAAAACCAGATGGGTCACTGGCTCAGGCTCACTCCGCTACCGAGAAAGCAAATCTATTTGCATCTCTGTTTGCGAGCAATTCACGTCTAGATGCTGGGTCAAAACAGCCACCAACGATTCCTCGCTGTGATTCTTCGATGCCGGAGATCACAATACACATGGAAGAGGTTTGTAAAGTACTTCAGTGCCTAGACGTGAATAAGGCTAGCGGTCCGGACGGCATACCAGCAAGGGTCTTAAAGAACTGTGCGCCTGAGCTGTCTCCTGTGTTGACACGCATGTACCGCCTCTCTCTCAAAACTAGAACGGTGCCGGACTCCTGGAAGGTCGCTAATGTTCAACCAGTACCCAAGAAGGGTAGTCGTGCCGACCCTAATAACTATCGACCAATCGCCATCACCTCCATACTTTGTAAAATAATGGAAAGGGTACTTAACGGTAAGTTGCTGGCGCACCTTGAAGCGAACGACCTGCATTCGAAAGGGTTTGGCACGCAAGTCTTTTGAGCAAACTTCCGGCATACGGCATTCCCGCTGACTTTTGCTGCTGGATATCTGACTTCCTGAGTGGACGGTCGTCCCGAGTGGTCATTGATGGCTGCTCCTCTGACCTTGTGGCTATTGATGCCGGAGTTCCTCAGGGGTCTGTTCTCTCCGAAACACTTTTCCTGCTGCACATCAACGACCTCCTTGTTCCTGGTATTGTATGGAGAGTTACACATCCAGCGCAAAAGCCGGCGGTGATGAAATACATTCATTGAGAGGAGGCCATGGTAGAGCGAACGAATTCAGCCTTAAGTCTTGTCTCCAAGTAGGGTGACGACAATCTCGTTGATTTCAACGCTACCAAAACGCAAGTGTGTCTGTTCACTGCTAAAAAGAGTCCGTTCAATCTGGCCCCCACTTAACGGAGTGCGTCTGTACAAGTTACTGACAGTCTCGAGCTTCTCGGCACGAAGTTTAGTGCAAATCTGAACTTCGGCACCTACATCGAGTCGAAAGCTCAAACTGCGGCAAAAAAGCTGGGTATGCTTAACAGGGTCAAGTGGTACTTCAAGCCTGGACAGCTTTTAGTATTGTATAATGCTCAAGACCGGTCCGGCATGGAGTATTGCTGTCACCCTTGAGATGGCTCAGCCAAATACCAACTTGCCACACTCGACTCTGTGGAGCGCAGAGCCAGGAGGCTAAATTGGTGACACTAAGCTGGTTGCCAAGCTACATAGCCTGGCCCACCACCGCAAAGTTGCATGTCTGTCGGTCTTCTACAGACTGTACTTCGGAGAGTGTGCGCAAGAGCTCCACAAGCTTATTCCACCATCTCCCTTCTTCCATCGAGAGACTAGGCGTACTGCAGGTTATCACCCATACCTTGTCGATGTTCCACACATTCGTACGATGCGTTTTGCTAAATCTTTCATTATTCGTACAGCCGAGGAGTGGAACTCCCTGCCTGCGTCGGTTTTACCGAGTTCATTAACCCCAATCTATTTAAGTCGCGAGTAAACAGGCTTCTTCTGGGTAAGCTCGTTCCATCGTTGACCTCATCTCTGCCCTCCTTAGGGTAAGATTGAAGTCAAGAGTGGGCGTTTTTAAGAAAGAGGTTTTCAGTCTTACCGGATGCAGCTGAACACCAGTATTTTACACAAAGCGTCTGCCTATCTGACCTCCACAACCCAGTTAGTACTGAGTACTCCGATACCCAATAAAACTAAAACTCCCAATTTAAAGATATATCTCTAGTCATACTCAAAGAAGTCCAGTCATTCTCGTAGATAATCAATACACATTCGTATCATAAAATAAACTGATCAACTGGCGTAAGTTAATCAATTAGACATAACATCCAAAGGGGAGTGAGCAGGGGTCCAGGACTAATTCAATTGTGCCGTTGGAGCCCTTGTCAAACAACAATTATTACTGTCGCACTTTCTTTGGTAATTGTCATAGTAACGTATAAACGAGAGGGTATTTTGTAGCTTATGGTTTTAAATAGGAATTTGATATCTTTGATATTGGAGTACTCTGGGAGTGGTGATCGTGACTAGTTTTTTATTGTCGCATGACTTTCAAAACGTTTATATATTGCAATTTTACTTAATAATTATTAAAACATAATATTTACAAGACTAATTTACTAGCTACAGGGCGTTTAACAACCCGTAGCCCGTCGCGGCTACGGGTTGCTCGCAAGAGATACCGCGGCCTCGACATAAAGGGCTAGGAAGAAACATGGGCGGTTTTTTGTCAGTAAAAGTTTGACACTCCCTTTCGCTCTGCCCAAGAGCGGGATTTGATGATTTCTACCCGCCAAAAAAAACAAAGGCCGTTTAGGCGTCTAAAGGTACTCCTACAGAAGACAAATCTAAAATAGGCCCGCGGCTTCACTCAAGCTGGTGTCGGGATAAAAATAAATTAAACCTAGGTTATATTATTATTATTGTAAAAAATAAAATTTACGGTTTTTTTCATTTTCTCGTGTTCCTTGAATATTTAATGACTGATGGATAAGTCTTTACATAAGCTATGTACAACAGTTAGATTAACTACCACCAAAATATTATTTACTTTTTGTGCTGAAAAATATATTATTCCCTCTCCATTTAAAGGCGACTTATCTTTTTTTTGTATGATGTATTTTACTACTACTTAATAACTGCCATTCAATAATAGTACAATATTAAGTTCCTTTTTTACGTGAGTTCCTATAACTCATCCGTATTTAGTAACAAGTTCTTTCTTTCGCAAAATACACGCTTTGGACGAGGAGTTGCGGACACCAGCCCAGTCATAATTATCCTTTGTCTATCTATCTTTAGTGCGTAAGCAACACATCTTTTTAATGAATGTCTTTTTAAATGATTATTTTTATAATAATTACTAGCAGACTTCATTCTAAATGAAACCAAAATAATTACAAAACGATCGACCCTTCTGTAACCCTCAGATGCGACCATACTTATCACTAAAAGCTGAAAGCATTAGTCCCGGTCTAATCCTCGCTATTATTACTCATCAGCAGCGCGTTTTAGGGTTAAGAGGCGGCATGATCCCGGCTGACTGTATCAAATGTCACAGAGATATCGTGACCGGTCGATTAGACCGACGGTGTAATGGCGGCGACGCAACGGTTTAGGGACGCGGTTGTGACAGGCCATGCAGACGACGAAGCTTTCGATGAAAATTTAGATTATTGTAGTCGTTTTTCGTAGATAAAAGACTACTTTGGATAACATGGGTTTGTCAAATTTTTATTTTTATTATTTATAGGGACTTCCTTTAAAAGAACAATTAAGGATTTTTTTAATGGTCTAAGCCATAGTAAAAATTTAATCTGATTAAATTTGATTGATTATTTAAAAAAATGATTACAACATAAACTTGGTAGGTACTCGTACTCGTATTAAACGCATTCACCAAAATCAAAACGGTATCCATAGACACACTTAGCAACATAACATACGAGTAGATATGTATATCCTCTTCAGCAAATCTTTAGCGTTGGAAGGCCACTAGGTGGACCGATGACCTGGTGAAGGTTGCAGGGATCCGCTGGATGCGAGACGCACGGGACCGGCCAATGTGGCGACACTTAGGGGACGCCTATGTCCAGCAGTGGACGTCTTTCGGCTGACATGATGATGATGATGATGAAATCTTACAATCAGCAATAGGCTTGCTGTAAGAAAACCCAATCCTGGGTTAAAGTTGCCATTAATACATAAGCCATATTTTTGTAATTTGTGTGTATAGTTTTTCAGTGTGCAATAGAGAATAAGCTAGTAATTAACAAATGTCTCTAGTTATGCATGATTTATACAATTATTAAAATTAAATAAATAAATATATAAGAATAGATTTCACTAAAATCTCCCAACATATTCGTCGACAGTACTTTTCTCGATGATTGTACAGGAGTCGTTGCGTCTGGGATTATGTGATGTGCACTTAGTACCTACGAGTACTTCAATCACTGGGGGCGAAACGCGGAGGGTTAGTCAACTCCGCTTTCAACGTAAAATTTACAAATTATTTTGATAATTATTGCGAATTATTCATGAATTTATCGTGTACATCTGCATTCTAATTATGCTTAATTCAGCAAATACTAAGTTTGTAATTGTAATGTTCTTATTGTGTAATATTTCTAGCAAAACCTGTGTTCTTAAGGTTTTAATGTCATATAATGTTTTGTTTTCTACTTTAAAAAAGGGATGTGAATTTAAAACATAAGCTTATGACCCATGTGCCTTTTGGATCAAACTAAAAATTCAACTGTGTTATGACATAAAATTATCCTCATTTTATTATTTCGTTCTATATTACAGCTACACGCCTGTAATTCTTAAAGGGCTAGGACAGGTGGCCCTCATAATACACTCACATTTCACCAGTCATGTTGAAGTCCTATGTAATATAGGTAGGGGGGGGGGGCAAGTCTATTGCTAACAAACGGGTACAAGTCCATACTCCCATATTTCCTATATGGGAGTAGGATATATATAAGTAAGTACAAATCAAGCGCTAAAATGTTGTCAATGTCTCCTACACTCATACCGGAACGAAATGAAAAGTATACTGTAAATATATCTATAAATATTCATATGTTAAACTGTAATATATTATATTAATCTAATATTCGTACCTAATAAAGTTACCTTACAAAGAAATAATGATCCAAATCAAATTTTACTTTTTCATGAAAATTCGAGGAAAAATAACGAAACGTCTCATTACCCGTTGTTCGGCTATGGCCTTCAACTCGACCTATCACGATATACGGTATCGGCTAATTTTACCTTCACAGAAGTCTTGATACACCACATGACTTGTTTCTGTACAGTCGGCATCATAAGTAGATTGGCATGACTCGCAGTTTCAAAGCCGGTATTTTAACAAAAACTTGTTAGATATTACTCGTTAGTAACAAATTATTAAAGAGTAAGGAATACGTAAAAGAATAATCTCCAGTAACATTAAAAATATAGCTGGAATCCTGTACATCAAATACCTAATTAAAATTCTGAAATGCTAGGCTACTTTTGTTGCTGACCGTATATTGGTTTATAGGCTTACACCTTACAGAGATTCGGGTTTGAAAGACCAATATTAACTAGATTTAGTCTGAAATGGTCCCTAAATGGAATTATTTTTTAACATAAACATGTTTTATATACCGTCATCATATCAACCAAAAACAAATATTGATTACATTTCTTTTATTAATTAATTTTACATAACTATAGTGGAGGACCTCGTGGATTAATAATTACTGCCACTCGACTCGTTCTTTAGGTTAAGCTATCTTGTCTAGGTTGGTCTGTAGATGAGTGTCCACGCTGGCCACCCAGACCATACCAAGTTTCGGGAAGCACGTTAAAACAGTGGTCCCGGCTGCCCTATATAAATCTTTTTCTGTCGTTAAAGTTGTCAGTGGATGTAATCCTTTTGAGAAATAAAATAATATATTTAATGTATATGTACGGGACAACTATAAATGATAAGTTATGATAATGTTTGATTTTATTGATATAATGCTATAGCTAATTGATACAGTGATCACTTATGATATAATGATTTAAGGATATCGAAATGCTTCGATATTATGCTAATGAGTACACGCGGCGAAGACCGAACGCTAACTAAAGTAAATTGCGCATGCGGTACAAAACTGCTTATTTAACGTAAAAAGATATATGATTTGTACGGGTGGACCGTACAGTATATTTAAACACGATAAAAACGAAAACGAGCCTTAAATACTGAATAATAAGCTAGTTCAGGCAGTGATAATCTAAAGTCATAGGTCCTGTTCCAACCCAAGACAATTACTTATTTCGGTGAAGGAAAATATTGTGAAGAAACCACTTGTAAGAATTATCTTGATGGCATATAAAACCAAGTCAGGGGCATAAAAACTCTGGCACGAGGTAAGTCACTAACAAAGTCAGCAACATTGAAGGGCGGACGCCCGTCGCGGCTGTGGGTGTTTCGAAAGAGATACCGCGGCCTCGACACAAAGGGCTAAGAAGGAACAGGGGTGGTTTTTAGTCAGTAGAAGTCTGACACTCTTTACCGCTCTGCCCAAAGTGGGAGGAGTCGTTTGATGATGTCCGACGCTCCAAAAAAAGTACAAACCACACGATAAAGAAAGAAGCTAGTTCAAAAAATATTTGAATAAAATTTTAATGTTAACTAACTCAGAACGCTCAAACAGTCATGATGATCCAGAAATAATTTAGAACCTGCAAAATATTTCAATTTTACAAAGTCATAACGTCGAAACTGGCGTATTTCACAAATCCGAGGTATTTAATTTATTAGTGCCAGTTTTCATCACGATATTTTGCAGCATTTGTAGTTTTTAGTTTATTAAATGATTTTTTTTTAATTTTATTCGAACGCATGTGAATTTTAAATGTGTATTTTATAAATACCTATCTATCGGTTTAGTTATGTCAAAATGTCATGTCACGGATAAACTGCAAAAAACGCATTTCATGCAAACGTCGGGGTATTTATTTTCTATTAAACGAAATTTATGACTGATTTCGTCCAATATTTTATAAGGCGACACTAAGTCAACTTTAAAATAGAAAACGTTTAAAATATTTCCCAATAATTTCGTGAAACAACAGCACAAATTAAAATAGTTGATTACGTAATTCACTCTAATGATCAATGAAATCAATATATTTATCTGATAAAATATCAAACCGATTTTAAAAATAAACTTATAACTTAATTCTTATACGAATTGGTGTAGATAATTTATCGGTTGTAACGTAACATTCCAAAACTCAAACAAGTGACGATTTCTAGCCAAAGTATAACCCACTATCTAACAAACCAAATAAAGGTTTAAAGGTCAACGCACATTTGTAAAACATAGATCGGGATCCGCGTCTCAACTCAAGCCGATTAGGAATCTTTCTATGAAATTTCACACTTCAATGCACACATATTAAGCATCGTTAGGACATCGCTCGGTCCGGAGTAAACCACCAATTTTCCACCACGGCGAAGTGTCACCATGCTTGCGGCAAGCCGTCGCTCTGCTTGTGGCAGACTAACGCCTCACTCACATGCAGTAATTGCCACCTTCACTCCGTCGCGGCATCATATGCGGCTGATCTGTCTACTTAAAGCAGGGTGACACCTAGCCGCAAGCGCGGTGTCCACTCGTCGATATGGTTTCGTGCTCACCTGAGGTGGACGCCTGGATGCCAACGTGCCGAGGAGCCGAAGCAAGCTAATCCCGTGCAGTGCTTACAAGTGAGCTTTGACCTTAAATCAGACTAGTTCTACAAGAAAATAAGTTTTAAATTGCAAATTCAAATCTACAAAGAAAATAAAGTATCATACAAAAATACGATACCAGCAAAATAAAGTCATCGCTTAGCAAAACAAGAGAAGAGTCAGAATAACTCCATACATCTTTGGCCAAAGATGACGCGAGCGTATTCGCAAGGCATGTCGTAGTACAACCTTGAAATCGGACAAAAAGAAAAGAAAGTATTTTTGTATTTTTGTGGGGATTTTGAACTTACGTTGTGTCTTGGTGACCATGAGTTGCACATCAACGATGCATCTTCCAATATCCGGCTCTGGAATGAAAAATCTTTGTGTTTTTTTTACAATTACACCATGTTTTGCATGCAAGATGCACATTTTAATTTAGGTATATTAGTTCTATAAATTCGTAAGCGAAGTAGTTTTGTAGAACATGATTACAATCATATGCATTTTAAAATATATCTTCGTAGAGGTGGAAAATTTCCAAAAATCTGTGAAAGTTCGTTTTCTCTAAAACAACCTAGTTTGGACCCAAGTCGAGTAAAAAGTGTTGCTTTGGTCCAGTAATACCCATTTCCAAGAATGCACCCAAATATTAATAGCGATAATCATGCGTTTTTATACTTAATTGAAACATATTTGGCATTTTAATCAATTTCTGTTTTGTGATCATTTATTTTGTTTAAATCGTTATCTATAATAAATGTTATTGTTTAGTTAGAACTATTATTCATAAATCACAGTATATTTAACAATTTTCTTCTAAACACCTGTTTTTTTACGACAAAACGTATCTCAAACCTCAATCAGATCCATATTTTTAATATATGCACTAGTTTTTCATTTTTTTTTTTTTAAAACGTTGCCCCACACTAGGAATGTCTCCTGCATCGTGGGTGCGTTCACAAACATTTAAACTCACTACAAATACCCAGACCCGAAACAACTATCTGTAGGCCATACAAATATTTGTTCCGTGAGGGGATCGAACCCGCGATACAGTTATGTCCGGCATGCGATTCAATGCCTCTTTTTAGCAAAATTTTATTAAAATCTGTTCAATCGTCTAAGAGTCTATATGAGCAGCTATTGATTTTATATACTCAAGACCTCCTTTGTAGTCTCTCGGATCATGAAACTGATCCACTTTTGATGATGGTCAGTGATACACACAACTGTCTAGCGTTTATTATGTTAAATCCTGAATATCTACTTAATAATATTATATAGACGAAAGATTTGTATTTGCGTATGTAACAAATAAACTTAAAAACTACTGGACCGATTTGAAAAATTCTTTCGCCATTGGGAAGCTACACTATCCCCGGGTGACATGGGTTACTTTTCATCCCTGTATTCCCACGGAAACGGGAACTAAGGGAGTGAAACCGCAGGACTTCGCTAGTTGATTATAATTACCTTACTAGTACCCATACAGCCATAAAACGTACAATATACAATTACAAGTACGAAACAAGATTACGTCGGTTTCCCCTCCTACGTAAACAAGAGATATATAAAAGCGTGCACGAACACAACGGTAACTAGTAAAACAAAATTTATTGCCGTCGCCCGGGATTAGACTCACTCCGCACGAGATTAAACGCGAGACCTAATAAACTAACAACACCTCCTTTTAATCTGGTTGAACGAGAGTACTAAGAGATAAAAACTTAGTGTTATAGACTAAAACGTTGGAAAACACGTTAGTTTTAGCCTTTTTGGATCTTACAATCGGTATTTATTCATAAACTAATAATAATTGATATACTAACACGTATTTATAACTTTCATTTATTTATTTTTAAGTGAATTTTGTACATTTTTAAACATTTCTTACAAAAACAATTTAAAAAAACAATTGTAGCCCACCGGTATCGGGATCAGGGTCTAAGCTACCGGGCGGCGCGACGGTCAGAGTGCCAGAGAAAGGAACCTCCTAACAATACGTGGCGTGTCCAAGAGTACCTACCCCTATTACTTTTATTATAAAATTAAATTTCACCTGAATACCGTATACTAATCGACCGACGCTAAAAAGACAAACCTAAAGCCAAAATAATGACGATACTTACCTAATAAAAAAAACTTGTGTTAAACACGGAGAATAATAAATAGAGTAATAAAAGATTAACCTCTTTAGCCGAAATTATTATTAAAAAAAAACTTAATATTATGTCAATTAACGATATAAATAAAATAGTTTTTTCGTTTTTCTCGTCGTCTTTGTTGGGCTCCCATTTTTATATAAATAATGCTTTTTACAATACAAAACTTAAATTTCTCGTTCCTGATACGAGAAATATAATTTTCTATTAGCTGGCTTTTATTATTCAAGGCGATAATTTAATTTGTTGTACTTTGAAATAAACCTGAATCAACCGTTTTAGAGTATTGCTAATGCATACAATCAAACGCTAAGCCAGCAGCGTTGAATATTTTAAACAGCTACGAAAACGTCGATTTTCCATACAAAATGAAAATTAGAAAACTAAGTAAATGACCAGCTTAACCACTGCTTAAAATTTCATTTGGTTAACGGTAGTGGCTGGTTGCATTCGATGCCAGTGAGTAATGGGGCGACCGTCTCTTTACCGAACCAATATATTCATTAATTTACGTTAAAAATCAACGTGTTCGCTGTTTGACTTTCTACCAAAGAGGTACCATTACTGAATAGTTGTTCATGTTCCTGTAATTCGGGGCAACCATAGAATTTATTCAGTCAAGTATGTAAACATGTTTACTTCAGTGCATTAAACAGTTCCGTAAACGTTCCGAGGCTATTACTTAAATAACCCTAGCTCGTCTCATTTCTACGTGCATTATTAGTGCATCGTGTTATCAAGTGTAATGTCAATACAATTTTGTTTGAAGTCTTGTCTTTCTACGAAGAAATGATTACTGCAATGATGATTCGATGACGTTTGCTCACCCTTGTAGTATGTCTAAGGATAACGCCCGCTAGAAATAAATGGTTCTTGAATATGACCGGCCAAAAGAAATTTTGAAAAATAACAGGTCGTGGTTCTTTGTACAATTACTGTACAACAATGCTCAAATGAAAAAAGTGACAAGTAGATTAACACTACGGGTCGTGTCAAACCTAGTACAGCAAAATGATTGATTGCACACCATTTTAAGAAGGTCGAACAAGGTGATTAGTCTAATACCTTTGTGTCCTTATATTTGCTGGTTTAACAAGGCAATGATGACGGCTATCGATATTATGTACTGAGGGAGTATTTTGAGAATTAATGGCCTCAGCTGTCACGCAAGTAAACCAGTAAGAAAGTTTAAAATTGACATAATATTTGTGTCGTAGGTAGTTATTTTAGTGACGGTGGAAAATAAAATTTCCGTTTTAAAAACAAATGGTAACCTACGGGTACAAGTGTCTGTGTTCATACGGCTTCCGTTTTTGCAATTGGCTGTGGCATCTTGCGTTTTTTTTCGTCCTTATCACTTTTACTGTAGGTACTTATTCCAAGTACCTAACTTAATTCCTAGATTGTCAAACACCACAACATTTTCAAAGAGGACCGTTACAGACACTTTTGAATGTCACAATGCATAATAACTTGTAAAAGTACTGTACTCAACACCTATTTTTCCAGTAAGTATCTTAATTTCCTACCAAAGGTTTCGTTTCCAATCAAGCGAAAGTACCAACAGAGGCTGTATCGCGAAATATGACCATCTAACACTTTGAGTGACATCTTTCTCCTAAACAAGGCGCTTTAATAATTAATTTGCAGCCCTTTGCCTCGGCTGTTTAATGGCGTGACTAAAGGGAGGGCCGACTCAACCCCTCCCCCACTTTACTGAAAACTTTTAATACTGAACGTTTGTTTTAGGGCAATTTTGAGTGCAGGTCAACGAACATCGATGGATGAGTTTTTATTTTATCTAAGTCGTTTTAGCTTTTTTTTTTCGGTAAGTAAAGCTGTGGATAAAACATGCATTTGGTGGTTTTTAATGGTTAAGTTGAACTTCGTTTGGTTTAAGATTATGTGTATTAAAAGAAAGTATTTAAAGGGAAAATGAACTTATCACCCTTTAAATACTTATTTTCAATTAGTTTGTTGTAGGAAAATTGTAAATGACTCATAGGATTACACAAAATGTTAACCAAAGGTGATGTTGCCGAAATACTTGTAGTAATAACTTAATTTTCAGTTACAAGTTACAATTAATCGTTACATATATGTAAGTAATCAGTAGCGTCCATTTTCCCTTACATTTTGACGTTTAATCGACAGTTTAAAGATAAGTCTTTTAAATGTCTTACGTAGCAAATTTTTAATAAATTTTACGTGACCTATTAGACAATGTTAAAATTATGTATTGAAAGTTTTGTAAAGCATTCCGACACTATTTTTAATAAACTTCTTCAAAATAAACCCTGACCAAAAACAAAAGGCAATATACTTCATAAAACAATAAAATGTAATAAAACAATTCCATCGTTAAAGCAAGCCATTACCTGAGCGACATCTGCGATTTTTCACACGACAATAAAAAACGTATCTCATGAAACTCATTCTACAATTACTGGGACATAATAGACTCGGAGAATTCAATCTGACACGACAGAATGAGCCTTAAATTCGACGGACTTTAAGACAGACGGAGATGGGTATACTTAAGCTGTTGAAATCCAATAAGAGTGAAGGAGACGAATATAAGATTATGATAATGATAAAAATGCCCGATGAGGGTGGAGGTGCTTACGACCAATTTGAAGATATGTATTTAATGTTTCGAGCCGAGTTTTGGGAGGGGAATAAGAGGGATTTGAATTGATAATTGGGGTGCACTCTATCGCTTCGGTTTTTAGAGATTTTCCTATTCGCGTGTCGAGCGAGAACTTAGTTAGGCTTTTAGCCGGCAACGAAGGGTTATTTTTCGGATTCTGTGTGACAGGAAAGCTTCGGGCTTAAAACAGGGTGTTTTGCTTATGTTTTACATAGGCTAGTGTGTTTATTTCGTTTTGGAACTCTTAGTGCTTTGAAACAGACATACATAATACGCCAGTTGTTATGATAATCTGTATCAAAATGTGTATATTGCTGTCTCTATGTTATCTGTGGTATGATAGGATTTCTACGTGTAATTTATCCGTCAAATATAGTCTGCACTGAATAACCGATGCGTTTTACTTTACCAGTAATCCCGGAAGAGTTAGGAAGAGCTGTACCTCAACTATTAGGCTATCAGGAAATGAAGGTGTATATCTGCTAAGATACATCTACATTACATCAGTTTTAGTTAACTACCATGTAATAGGGAGCGAGCCTATTGCAGACACAATTAAAGCAGTTACTTAGTTTATTCATTGAAGTCGAGTATAACTTGTGTTATTTGGAAACACGTGAATCTTATGAGACTTTAAATGCCTTTAAACTCCGATTAGAAGATCTATTAAATAAAATAGACAGGTTTGCTGAATAATCTAAGCTATAAGAACTGTTCGTACATGATGCTGCTTCAAAAACTTTTCCATAACAACAAGTAGGTAGGTACTAAGTACATACATACACATATATCTACACACGAATACCTACAAAAGACCATTCCATTCCCCCGTTTACTGGAGAAAGCATTTACTGAAATCGAACGCATACAGCAATGTACAGTGTACATAGCCGTAATGTTCTCGCCCCGGTAATGCGAGCGGGTAATCAGCAGGGAAGCTATAACAATAACGGTTAATGAGTTTCATTAGAGAGGCACCATCTCCGCGATATCGTCGTGGTTTGCGGATAAAGCTTGCTGCTCTCGCTCAGCGTGGTATCGTTGTTTTGTTTTCTGTTCTAGTTCTTTGGCTTTAGTCGTCTGAACGAGAGAGAGAGAGGTTACCATGGCTATTTTATTGCTACTTCATAACCTGCAATTTGTCTTTGTACTTTTGATTTCAAGTTATTGAGCACTTTTAATTGAACTACACATGACAAGTTATCACGCCTGTTATCCCAGAAGAGTAACAATTGGTAGACCGACATTTGACCAGTTTTGTTTTTAAGTCCTAAGTAATAGGGGACGAGTCTTTAACCATCAAACGGACACAAATCTAGACTCCATTGCTGCTACTGAGAAATTCCTGAAGGAAAACCCCAAAACACTTTTCCCGACCTGGGAATCGAACCGACCTGACCTTTTCAATTGAATTTCTTCTTAATATTTGCGACATGAACATATAAGTGTTCCTAAATAAAGTGCCAAGTATACTGAGCCTGTAAAAAACGTTAAAGTTAAAACATTTAATCGCCAGTAAACAACAGAACATACCGAATTTAACAATCAATAAAATACTCACGAAAACACGAGTCCACTAATTGAATCAGGTCAAGGAAGTATTTGTATAAAAACTATGAAAGTTCAGAAACATTTCATATGGCTTAGCATAAAGTACAATTCAGATGAAAATCAAAGCTTACAGAGGGATTCGATTCCTCGTTGAATATTTAATGGTAACGGAGAGCTATGAGATAACGCATTTGATATTGTTACTTACTGTCATATTGCAATTTTGAGCTCTATTTGATCTGTATTTACAACTCTTAATGCTTGTTTTAATCTTTTGTATGGCGAGCTAGTGACGAAACTCTCTAAAGAGCGTATTTTGTCATCTCAAATCCTCAATCATCTGCGTAACCTTTTCCCCAATATGTTGGCGTCCCCTTACAGCATAATCGGAGGCAGCTGGATACCAGTATTTTACGAGGAGGCGAGACTGGTTGCCAGACTTTCAGCCTGATGATGAAGTTCTTCAGAAATGTCTACTGGCAACTAATAAACAAATTGATAAATATGGACGAAGAAAAGGGGTATGAATGCAAAGGTCGTAGCAGATGACGTTCTTATTTACAAGTTGTGAAAAAAACTACAGCTATTATTTTGCGTAACGTAGGTACTGGGAGTTGTTCCGGTCTGATCCCCCAAACCGATCCACTGCCAATATTTTTCTTTTGTTTATTCCTTTCTGATCCCCTGTAATTTATCATTCCGTTCTGATCCCCTTTTTGACACAAGTACAAGTGAAGTACAGTCAACCGAAAAACAGTTGTTAATGAAAAAATAATCAGTTTTTATTTCTATAACTTACAATTGTACGATCATCCCACAAACTACCAGGAGAACAGAAGTAGGAAGGAGGTATTGGAATCTTTAAATCAAATCTATATTATTTATTTTTATTACCATGCCCTTTTTTTGTTGGAGATAGGAAACCAGGATAGTAAAGTCCCACAAACCACCAGGAGGCCAGAATGGTGAATTATTAGTGTCACCATTGCATGACACACATAAGTGTCATATATATTTGTAATCTCCCTTTAAAACCCTTCATTTTGATAGGTACCCTACTCGATGGTAATGTGATGATGCAATGGTGAGACTACTACTTCGCCATTCTGACTTCCTAGTAGTTTGTAACACTTTGCTATATTATATACTGGTTTCTCATCTCCAACAATGAAATGCATGGTATTAGAAAGGCTTATTATAGATTTCATTTGAAGATTCCAATTTCCAATACCTCCTTCCTACTTCTGTTCTCCTGGTAGTTTGTGGGACTTTACTATAAAGGCATAATATAGATTTGATTTGAAGATTCCAATTTCCAATACCTCCTTCCTACTTCTGTTCTCCTGGTAGTTTGTGGGACTTTACTATAAAGGCATAATATATATGTAGATTTGATTTGAAGATTCCATTTTCCAATACCTCCTTCCTACTTCTGTTCTCCTGGTAGTTTGTGGGACTTTACTACCTATTCTTTTTTTTGTTAATCTAATAGAACCTGTACAAATATTTTGTTGCTGACTGTCCTAAAAATGTGTCAGGGTATCCGATTCTTTTACGGGGGATCAGACCGGAATAGAAAATAATTTATAATAAAACGGATCCCCTAGGGTATCAGTTTTAGGGGATCAGACCGGAATAACTCGGTACTGGTCGGACAAAAGAAAAGAATAACTGGAAGGAGTAAGAAGGAAAACAATACAATCATACATAGAGAACCGATTCCCACAAACTTTCAGTCACTTTCAGACTTCCTCTTCTGTACTCATTTTTTATTTCATTCATTCGCGTGACACCACACATCCCGCTTAGTATTTTCGTCTCACCCGCATGCAATAGGGGATCGGACAAAAAAAAACTAATTAGTCCGTCAGATAGATTTCCAAAAATTATTGGACACGTATTTTTTCTATTTTCGCGTAAACTTAAAATGAAATCGATACAGTGCTTCGAAAACTCGTGTGACGTCATATGATAGTACATTTTGACGACACAAGTGACGTTTCAAGCCCCACTCCAAGATCTTTGACGCGTTTTATCTTCGTCATTTTTTATTGATTTGATAAAACAAAAAACACGTATTCAATATTTTTCGATAATCTAACTTACGGACTAAACAGAATCTTATTATTTTGACCCAGTCCGATCCCCTATTGCCTTTCATTCATCTCTTTTATGGCCCAACAATGATCCATACAAGACAGCAGGTCTAACCAACTTCCAAGTTTAAGAGTAATTTATTTAAACTTGTATCTATATATTATTATACTCATGAAACGAATTCTCACAAAAAACATTCATAATAAAAACCTTCGTCATAAAAATAACTCTTTTGCAACATGTTACGCTTTAATTTAGTTTAACTAACTAGCAATGTTTAGACACCAAAAAAATACCAATCGAATTGAGAACCCCCCTCCTTGAAGTCGGTTAAAAAGCTTAGTGTGACACAAACAATCATAGGAACTAACTAAAGAATTCAAAGCCGCAAACGGCAACCGTCATAACTGACATGGATCCTTCGTTATGAAAGCATTTATTTATGATAGTACCAGTTAACTGAGGACCAAGAATACTTCCATGTCTTGAACTTATCCTACTTAATCATGCAAGGCATTTTGCTCGTTAAATGAACTGAAATAGCACTATTATCGAGGATATCAACTGCACCATAATAATTCTGTTCCAGTTCATTGATTGACCACTGTATTAAGAACGGAGATGTGTGTGTGTGTTGTTAACCATGGCAGTTTGTGTACCAAGTGATTGTCGAGTGCAGTTATACTGAATATTGTATCTGATCTATCGTTCACACCGTTCTCAGCCCTTACCCTTTTTTGTGTGAAAAGTAATAGTCTAAATATTAAACTTTTAGTAAGAATTATATTTTTTTTGTCGTTTTTACAAATACTCTACAGCCTTTTACATTTGTTTGAATGAATTGTATATCCATACTATCCATACTAATATTATAAATGCGAAAGTAACTCTGTCTGTCTGTCTGTTACTCTTTCATGCCTAAACGGCTGAACGGATTTTGATGAAATTTGGTACAGACATAGTTTGGAACTTGAGAAAGGACATAGGATAGTTTTTTTTTTTTTTTTCGCGAGATAAACCAAAAATCTGCCGGAAGTCACTATTCCACGCGAACGAAGTCGCGGGCAAAAGCTAGTTTACCATAACATAAGAAAAGTATATGAATGATGTAACTAAGGTTTTGTAACAATATTCTGATTTAAAACAGTGTCTGTGAAGTTTTTTGCCCGTTCTTCTCCATAGCAGATCTACGCTAGGCAATGGGCAACTACAGTACATTCACAGTTATTATGCCTTGTGACGCACTGTAGCTTCTTTTTATTTTGTATTTGTTTCGATTAGTGTTAGTAACTGACTTAATTGAAATACATGCTTTGAATCATTGATTTGAAGTAGGCCAATTACAGGCACTTTTTATTAATTTGATTTAATTATTTCAAGTAGTTATCCAATTTATATAGGAATGTTGACACTGACACCTCTTGAACGTGGCTGAGGCGCGTTGATCGCGTTCAGCTTTTTGCCCTAAGAACATTAGTATTTATTTACCAGGTCACAGCCAATAACTTAACCAAAAACCGTTTCAACTACAAACGCAATCCCGAAAATACTAAACAAGTCTTGGTACGACCTCTCCGACTGTTAGTCGCATAATCGTCAATCGCAGCGTGAGTGTCCCGCCTTACGATGCGCGATAACGTTACATTAGCGGTTAACTGTAACGGTTAATGCTACAGTAATTGTTATTGCCGATGCTTTTACTGGTGTTTGGCACTACAGCTCCGCGCCACTTATGCTCGCTTGGTACTTTTAGATTTTTCTTCTTCTATGTACTGTACGGTATATGATTATTAGGGCTAGTAATAGCGTATAGGGGCTTTGATAGTGTAATTAAAACTAGTGCTGTTTTGCTCTCTGTTATTTTTAGATTTTTCTTCTATGTCCCGACGGAGTATATGATTATTATGTGTAGTATAGTGTGAGTAAATCTTTTGGAAAAATGAAAACCGATGCTGTGTTTGGCTCCACGGTATTTATAGTATCCTGGTACATTTAGTCTTTTATCTATGTATTGTGTAACTACGTATATTTTATGTAGGATTTGTTAGACTGGTTGGAAAATACTTTGGTTATGGCGAAATATCAGGAAATACTTCATAAAATGTATTAATTCCATAAAATACCTTCAGTGTAAGAAAGACTTTTAGTAAAAAATTAAAAACTTAAAACCTGTGTTTTTATATTTCGATTGACACAAACTCATTGAGATAAGTCAGTTCAGCATTGAGCTAACCCTTCAATGAAGACCAGCATAATTGCAGCAATATAAAAATTAAGTTAATTACGTTGTGTTTTATTGTCGCTTGCGTTTACTGCGAGACCCGTGAGTGGACTGCCTCGGTTGTGTACTGGTCGTATGCGGGACTATTAAGTCCCGTGAGTGGACTGCCTCGGTGGTGTACTGGTCGTATGCGTGACTATTAAGTCCCGTGAGTGGACTGCCTCGGTGGTGTACTGGTCGTATGCGTGACTATTAAGTCCCGTGAGTGGACTGCCTCGGTGGTGTACTGGTCATATGCGTGACTCTGAGCATGAGATTGTTGGTTCGATTCCCAGGTCGGACAAAGTATTATTGGGATTTTTCGTCAGGAATTTGTCAGTAGCAGCCACAGTGTCTGAATTTGTGCCCGGTTGATGGCAATAGACTCGCCCCCTATTACATTGGACTTAAAATAATAGGCGAAATGTGGGTGTACTAATGTGTTTACCCCTGCCCGGGGATTGTAGGCGTGATGTTTGTTATGCATATAGAATTGAAGGACTAATTGCGATAGTACAGAAATATCATGGTTTGTAAAATCTAAGGTTAATTAAACGGTGTGTCACAATCAGAAAACCGAAAGAACTTAAACAACACAGTTCTGGTATATATTTATTTAACTAAGTATCCTAGAATCTCAAAGTACCAGTTCGGCTGTTGCTAAGCGAAACTGAGTCGTATTTATTTAAGTTTCTACGAATCTATAGTTCCTCAAACGTAATTAGTGTTATCCACATTATTGTCTATTTTATTTATTTGTCTTTAGAAACACAAAGATATTCCACCATAATTTGGAAAATTAAATACATCTGTTTAATTTAAAAGTTTTTTTCCGTTTTGTATTATGATTAGTTTTTAATATTCTCATGTAGGTAAGTAAATAATGTAATTCCTAATTAAAACCTCAACCTAACTAATAACCAAGCCTACAGTTAATAATTATTGTTGTTCAAATCAGGAACCGCGCAACAGCATGCAATTTATCACGAGGAACAATAACCTGTATTATTAGTATTTAATACATTATATTATTATCGGCGCGAAGGAACGGACGACGATGTTATTATCACAGACATTGTAGGTAGCACTTAATACACGTGACAATAACTTCATGTCACATGTAATTCTGATTAACGCCCCGAACTTTTATTAAAGTGTCATGTAGCATGTTAGCAAACTGTCAAACAATGACATATTATGTCAAATGTGACAGCTTGAAATAGATCTCAAACTTTAACAAGAAGAAAAGTACTCGTCTTCATCATTATTTTTTCATTAATTCACAACAACCTGTAACTACCAACACTAAATCAACAAGTTTAGGAATTAAGTTGCAAAGTTTTTACTTAAAAATGTGTGGCTTGAATGCAGAGTCGTGGCAGAAGGGTTAAAATGTAGTCACTATAAGCACTACCGTATAGTGAAACGTAACGGGCTCGCAAACGTAGCTTAAGCGTAAAGTCGCTTCAGTATATAACCTCTGCTCGCAAAAGAATACACCACTGTTACAACTTGATTTCAAATTCCACACCAACTAAAAAATTTAAAAAAATTGTATCTTTGCATTTTTGCCGGAAACACTATGCCCTCCAGTTAGTTAATCCACGAAAAAATAACCTGAAAAACTTCGAAAAAAATCACGTCCTCAAAGCATGTCCGAAAGATACAGGAGTAAGTTCGGCGCACGTAGCAATTCAGCGCATTTGGGCGGGCACGATCGATAGTAGGCGTGGCCTGGGACGCTGCGTGTTTCATCTGCGCCACGCTATACCACGCTAATTGATTGACACAAACGAACTGACGGGCAGACGCTGCGTTCAGCTTTTTATTGCAGAACCACTGGATTTAATTTCCACGCATACTTTTTTCAGTAAACTCCTAGACAGGTGTGTTTTGTTATTTTTTCGTGCGGTTTTTTTTTTCGTTAGCTGGCAATGATTGACTGATGTTTTGTAAATGTTTAAATTAGGTGTGTGTTGAGTTGGAACTCTTTGGAATTTTTGTAATAAAATGTTCTGGGAGTGTTTTGTTATTTTTTGTTGTTATAACGAAGTCGTATCTATCTATCGTCGAAAATATAAAAGTCATCATCACATCACGACTGCTGCTGTGGATGAGGTGCTGGGTTCGATTCCCATGTGGCATGTTGGCCAAAGTATTGGGTTTTTATATCAGGATTTTTCGTAGCAGCCACGGAATCTACAATTGTTTCCGGTTGATGGCAATAAGCTCGACCCCTATTAAATGGAACTAAAACATAATTGACGAAATCTGGGTGTACCAATCGGGACACCTCTGCCAAACCCTTCGGGCATTACAGACGTGATGTTATGTTGTGTTTTCGTAACGCGCGTGTCACTTGAATTGAGCATGTAGGTAATAAATAAAGGAGCGGATTCGTCCTCGGGTGATTCCATTTATAACAAGACATGCGTATGCACTGGATTCGCTTCGCATTGTGTCCCAGTGTCCTGTGGGTTCTTTAGGCAACTGACCCCACTCATTTGGGATCCACGGGATGAGTTGACACACCGCACACCACTATAACATACTCACACATCCATTTACAACTCCTCAGGCACACTACACTTACGCACTCATACATGCTGTTACTCTTAGCAATGTAATGTATACTTAGCTATTAAATTGTGAATCCTTAATTGGCTGTAGAATAACTTTATATTTTTAAGGTAATATTTCACAGAGTTATGGATTTTGTGAATCCTTACTTAATATTATAAACGCGAAAGTAACTGTGTTGTCTGCCTGTTTGTCGCGCTTTCACGCCAAAACTACTGAACCGATTTCAATGTTTGGGACTTGATAGTCTAGAGCTTGAGAAAGGACATAGGCTACTTTTAATACGACACAAGGGTTTAATGGGGTTGAAAAGATTACTTTCGGTCGCAATAACCGACATCCACGCGGACGAAGCCACGGACATCAGCTATTAATAAATCCTACTAATATTATAGAAAGTTTGTATATACTTATGTATGGATGTTTGTTACTCTTTCACGCAAAAACTACTGAACGGATTTGGATAAAATTTGGTAAACAGATAGTTTATAACCTGGATTATTACTTAGGATATTTTTTATACCGAGTTAACAACCTTTATTAACACATAGGATAGTATTTATCCCGATATAATTTAGTATTTATCCCGGGATAATTTTCGAGTTGTAGTGGGCAAAGCCGCTGGCATCACCTATTAAATGAATAATTTTCCCTATGCAATATGTATCGCGAAACGCTAGCCGCTTCAGCGTGTAACTTACATCAAATTGAACCAGTATTACGATCACCGGCTGATTGCCATTTGATTAGCCTAATAATAGAAGGATAGCGCATACCAAATGGGATAAGTGGATACCCTGTGTAACAATTACCTACTTTGAATACTACAAACTGTAATTTTTTGCGAAAAAGAATGGAAAATCAATGTGAATTGTTTGTTTTCCATTCTGTATTCTGTCTTCAAGTAGCGTGAGATTTTTCTATAATAGAAGCACATGTTCTACATGTTGTTATGGCAAAGATCAAATTTCATCATCTTTAGAGCTTTGTTTTTGTTTAGTTTCAGTGTGTTAGCTTTAAACGGAATGAGTTTTGTCTAGATCATCACCATCATCATCATCATCAAATTTTTTGGAGTCGGCGCTACGAAAGTTATCGAGTTTTTTCTAGATTAAAGAAATAATTTGCCCAACGACGAAGGTCCCAAATAATTGACTGACCTATTATGCAGTTAGTTTCTGAAAACTTTGGCCATACTTGAATGGAATCTAGTCACTAGTTGTCGGGAGGTGGTTCTGGGTTCGATTCCCACGTCGGGTTAAGTGCAAGTGGGTTTTTCCAACAGAAATTTCTTAGTACCAGGCACGGAGTCTGGATTTGTACCCGGTTGATGCCTATAGCCTCGCCCCCTATTATATAGGACTTAGATATGACTGCAAAATGTGAATGTCCTATTAGGTATACATCTGCCTAAGCCTTCAAAGATTACAGGCGTGTTGTTATGTTATGGTAAACCGTTAAAATGAACAACATAATTATTAAACCTTAGTACCTACTTATAAGTAACATAACTTTATAAGTAAAAGGATAGGACAAAACAGGATTCCGTATAGTAAGGGATGTCCTGTAGAGAAAAAGAAAATATTTTTATGCAATGGGCAAGAATTTAAACGAAGTTAGAACCGTCAATGAAAGCAAAACTAAGAATTGTAACGTTTGATAGTTCTAACATTAAGGAATTACTAAACTACAGAGAAAAAATCGTATCGTAAACAATGACATTTACTCAAGTAATAGTAATGACTTGTTTATAAATACGATTAGACTATACCAAAGTTAGACCGCAGTTAGACGGTCTACACGGTCTGCACGATGTATGTGGTTTCGGCGTTATCACAATTTATCGACGCGGAATCGCCTTCACGTATTCACCAATTTGTCGAGTTCAGTCCGGCGCAGTGTCGGATTAGGCACGTTGTCCGGACTAAAGCGAGACGAATGTAGTCTTCGTTTTTGTTACTAGACCCATAGTATTTTCTGGGATGCAGCAACCGTTAGTACCTAAGTCAACATTCTGTGAGGTATTTACTACCATCATCATTTCCCAACTATATCGGCGACGGCTTCCAGTCTAACCGGATGCAGCTCTAACCGAATACCAGTATTTTACATAGAACGACTGCCTTTCTGACCTCCATAGTCCAATTAGTACAGGGTAATTACGATACCCCGAAAATCTACAAATGACAGCCGGGACAACGGCTTAACGTGCTTTTTTTAAATAATTAATTTAATTTCATCCACAGATAAACCTAGAGAGGAGTGACTTAACCGAAGATTGATCCGAGCTCGTATTATTATCTGCCATGAGCTCCTCTGGAAGATTTTTACTACCTTTTTGTGGGGGGGGAGGGGAATCTCCATGTTCCCTTAGTGCCGAGGCCGCGATATCTCTTGCGAACAACCCACAGCCCCAACGGGAAGATATTTACTAGGTACCTTTTTTTTTTTGGTGGGTGGAAAATCTTCAAATGACCCCCCCCCCCGCTCTTGGGCAGAGCGAAGGGGAGTGTCAGACTTCTACTGACTAAAAACCGAACCCATGTTCCTTCTTTGCCCTTGTGCCGAGGCCACGTCATCTCGTACTAAAATCCGCGGCCCCAACGGGAAGATATTTACTACCTTAAGATGGTTATTCCCCGATGGCGTAGTACTCGTGACCATGACTACGTAGTCCGCGAAGTACCAAACAGTTTATATCTGACCTTCAAATCAGAGTTGTCTATGTCAGTATAAGAATGAAGGAAATTATATCGCCGACAAGGCAGTTGTCGATAATTTCGTAATACACTCATCAAAATAAGTCGTTTGTCCACAAATAGGAAGGTGGTCTGTTTGGTACTCTTATAAACTCACAAACTCTGTGCCACAATATAATTGTTACACATAACATAACATAACATCACGCCTGTAATCCCCGAAGGGTTAGGCGGAGTGTATCTAATAGGGATGTTTCTTGTCTATTATATTATATGTATCAAAAAATACTGTTTAGTCCGTCCATTAGATTAGGGAAAAATATTGGAATAGTGTTTTTTGTTTTATCAAATTAATAAAAAATTACGAAGATAAAGGTTTAAAGTCAAAGATCATGAGTGGAGGCTTGTGACGTTACTTTCTAGTAAAAAATCTCATGCAATACGACGTCACACGAGCTTTCAAATCACTGTATCGTCTTCATTGTTTGTTTACGTGAAAAAATACTGTTTAGTCCGTCCATTAGATTAGGGAAAAATATTGGAATAGTGTTTTTTGTTTTATCAAATTAATAAAAAATTACGAAGATAAAGGTTTAAAGTCAAAGATCATGAGTGGAGGCTTGTGACGTTACTTTCTAGTAAAAAATCTCATGCAATACGACGTCACACGAGCTTTCAAATCACTGTATCGTCTTCATTGTTTGTTTACGTGAAAAAAGTAAAAAATTGTGGTCTATTTTTTGGAAACAAACAACAAATTGGATTTTTCCGTCAACTACACTGTTAGGTTTGAGACTCATGTAATATAGGGCGAGCCTATTGCCATCAAAAGGGCACGAATCTAGACTGCGTGGCTGCTACTGAGAAATTTCTGATGGAAAAACGCAATATCACTTTATATCACTAGATTAACGAGGTGTAAATAAATAGTATTATAATGATTGTCTTTAATTTTTGTCTTTCCTATGGACACTTTTAACATGCACATGTTGGTACATATTTATCACGCTTTGGAATAAACTGCAGTACTATCACATATTTTATAACTTGTAAGTGTGACTGTACCACAACCAATTCAAAATTACTTGAAATATGTTAAACTGGTAAGAACTGAGAACACCTACTTCGAAGTTGTGCAAACATAATAATCGAAACTCCAGAAAAAAACTCATTCATACAAATCGCATTAAAAAAAAACCTTTTTTTTTTTTTTTTTTTGGGACAAGCCCGCCACACTATTCCCAAACCACTGTAACTCCTGTTAGCCAGAATCAACAGTGGCGACCACAAGAAAAGCGCCGAGACAATGAAGCTCGACGAAGTCCCAGAGAAATGATTTTACTGTCTTGGATCCCGCAACGAAATTAATCAGAAAAGAATAGCGGAGGAGTAGGAAAAAAAACATAGTTTCCTAGTGGAAACTAAAAAAAACCTTTAATAAATTGACCAACAATCCACAAAACAAATTAATTACTTGACCGTACGATAACATTGATAAAATGATAACTGACCACTCGGCCACCGAAAAATCGTGACAGATGCATGCCATCGAAAGCGAGGGGCGCTTATAATAGCATAGATAATTATCACAAACCATAACTACCTGCAATACACTTGACAGAATGTTTCGAGCACCGGAAGTCGGGGTGAATCCGGATAGCGGTCACGTGACCGGCCGGCGGCCATCTTGTTTAACTACGTACTTCCGGTGCGGGCGCATTGCTTGCAAACAGTTGGACAGGCACTCTATTGATTCAATGTTTTCTTTATAGTGTCGGAATATATTGTCGTTTTAGGGTTTTTTGCGGTCAGAGCTTTCGTTTCAGTTATTGGTAAGATATGATGCTATAATGTCACTTCTATGAATAAAACTCTACATTCTTTCTAAGATTGCCTCCAAGTCAATTTTGGTACTAAAGATTTACAATTAATTTAAAATTGAATTTTGTAAGGATTCTCCTAACAAAAAACCAAATAGACTAAAATACTCACGGAATAAGAACAAGACTCTAACTACTCAAAAGAAATCAGTCCTAATACAGTCCACTAAGCGTCTCCCCATAACTTGAAATCCCATTTTGCACTCTAAAATCCCTTTCACCCTATAAAGCCATAAAGCAACAAGAAAATAAACTTAAAACCGAAACTTTACAAACATCTAAACTGGTTTAAGTCATAACAGGCGGACCGCCGTGCACCGCGGTAACAGATGAGACGGGATTAAGGAACCAAATCTTCTGAAGTCCTGACCGAATCGATCCCCCTTTTCCGACAGATATGAAAAGGCGGTGTTTGTGAGAAGCAAAAAATAAAAGCCGATAAGCCTCCTCCGGAAACCTCGGTACGGTTCAAAGAAAATATTTTCTTGGATACCACATTTCGTGACAACCCTATGTTTCCACTCCACTAAAAGAAACTTAACCTTGCACTGACGTCATAAGGTTGGAAGTCGTCTATGTAAGGCACGTTGACGTAAGTGTGTGATCGTGTAGCAGGGGATGTCAAACCGGGTGTTGTCACCGACTATCAATATCAGCCCTAAGTGATGTATGGGGTGGCAAATGCTTTAAATCGATATATTTCGTTCAGCAGCTAGTTACCAAAGTTTGGACAAGTTTATTGGTTATATTGACACCCTGTCGACACAAGTTAAGTCGGTGAGACGATCTTGAATGATGTGTTAAGATCCTTTTACTTTTTTCTATTATACCTGTTCGTACTTAAACAGGTGAGTGACTTCTCCTTATGAGGCTTTTGTTTAGATGATATCAATAATAAAGAGAATTCAGAAGTGGCAGAGAAGTCTTCAAATATAAGGAAAATAAACAGAATATGCTAAATCATACTATGATTGAAGAGTGAGATTCTTAAATATTGAAGTATAGACGTTACCACAATGGTAAAGTAATTTAGTCGATGGTTATGTTTTTACTAGAATAAGTTATAAGTTCACGACCTTGATAGTCTAGACTAGCTACAGGTTAAATAACAATGACAGATCTTAGAAATTCAACCAAATTCTTTTCTAACCAACTCGTCAACTCAAACATATTTAAGTCATTAAATATGCGCCCAAACGAAGGGGAGTCAAATTCACACGCTTCCCAATTTCAACAGCTAATTAAGTTTCAATCCAAACCACACTAACAAATTAATATAAAATCAACTTCGAACACAACATAATAACAAATTCAAGTTGCAGAAATGAATGCAACCACCTCGACCGCGACCGACATCAGCCGGACTTATTAATACTGTGTCCGGAATCGCGTGCGTGTAACCGGACGCGACCAACGGTAGCGTCGGTCACCGCGCGCGTTGCTAATAATCTAGCGACCAGGGTCCATATCCGTGGTCGGGACATCATACATACGTCATAGGAGGCGGACATCGCATATTTAACATGTGGCTACAGTATACGCCATATACAAAGGCCTCGATTTTGCTGTGCAATAACTGTAACCATATTGGAATATTTCAGTATTTTTCCTAAAATTGCTGTAACACATCTTTCTAAACTAAATATAAAACTTCGTTGAAATTGAAATCTTTCACTGCCCTTGCATCAAAGTGTTTAACTTTTTATTCAACATTGGTAGTAATTTATTTTTTAAGTTGTTGTTCAGATATCTAGATAGTAAGAAAGTATTGGCTGTATAAATAAAAGCTTACTATACGATGAAACGACATTTGAAAAGTTCTTATTGATAATAACCATGTAACTAAGATCTGAATGTTGAACGACAATAAGAATGAACGTAAGGCAATTGCATGTGGTTGAGATGAGAATTCTGAGGCGGTGTGTGCTGTGTGGCTAACGCGGATGCATATGAGAACATAAAAGGCAGTCTGTCTGGTGACTAACAAGATTTGTGGGAATCGGTTGTCATGGTAAGGGCGTGTGATGCGGAGAAATGAGGAAAGCGTTGTGTAGTAGAAAACCCAAACGATAGATGGACTGTGTGAAGAATGAAATTGAGAGAAATTTGGAGGAAGAAAAAGGAGTGCAATACGTCATTGCGAAAGTTACAACGTCGAATCACACGACGGCGAATGTTTGCGACAACGAATACTGTGAGTACGAAAGCACGCAGCGACGAATCACGTTACAACGAATGCACGAGACTTCGAATCACGGAACAACGAATGCACGTTACAACGAATATCGTCACACCGAATCACGTGACCCCGAAATAACGTAACAACGAACGTATCACCGACAGCAAAACAGAAAAAATAAAATCTAAAAAGACATTGCGCACCAATACCAAATAAATAGGGATAAGAAATGATGATGATGCGATTATTTTGGATGATAAAACCTATCATTTCCAGATAACAGCCAGTATCTGACTACTCAATCTTATTTTTTTTTTATTGATAGACTCGTGTTATCACTATCCCATCTGATACCTTAAAGCTTTAGTAATTGATAGACTCGTGTTATCACTATCCCATCTGATACCTTAAAGCTTTAGTAATTGATAGACTCGTGTTATCACTATCCCATCTGATACCTTAAAGCTTTAGTAATTGATAGACTCGTGTTATCACTATCCCATCTGATACCTTAAAGCTTTAGTAATTGATAGACTCGTGTTATCACTATCCCATCTGATACCTTAAAGCTTTAGTAATTGATAGACTCGTGTTATCACTATCCCATCTGATACCTTAAAGCTTTAGTAATTGATAGACTCGTGTTATCACTATCCCATCTGATACCTTAAAGCTTTAGTAATTGATAGACTCGTGTTATCACTATCCCATCTGATACCTTAAAGCTTTAGTAATTGATAGACCCTAGGTAACAGTTATACTCTAGGTAATGTTAAGACCTAAGGTAAAAAGTAAGACTCTAGGTAGTAAAAAGTTTACCTAACTTTTTACTACCTAGAGTCTTACTTTTACTATAGTCATTAGAAGACAGATTCACCAGAGTTTCTGTTTCCTGCTAAGCATAATTTGAACTTCAACCTTAACGCTTAGTTGTCGCTTCTCGTGACCCAAGGGCTGGCTTTTATCTTGGCCAGAGGCTAAATGTTGGCAATCGACGTGCAATGCCGCCAGTTTTTGGGCACATTACCGGCTGACAGCCTTGAGAAGCAGTATTTTGATGCCTTTTTATAGTTTCTTGTTAGTTTATTTAATAGTTTTTAATGAATGTACATAGTTACTTTTCTCTTATAATCAATAAAAATACGAATATAACTTAGTAGACTGCTAAAAGAGTCCAACAACGCAATCCATACTACCCACAGATACTACCCCACTTTCCGAGTAAAAAAAAACAGAAATCCGTGTCGATGCGTTCGATCGCGTGCGTTCCGCCCGGAGGTACTCACCCATCCACAAATCAAGCACGACACACGTGCTGCTAATTATCGTATCGGGGAACGACTATATCGACTGAAGGGCACTACAAATGACGAGTGTATGGGCCACAATTTTTTTTGTGGAATATTAATAATCGCTGGGTTTTTGTCTCTGATTTCATTACAATACAACTTGAGAGATTCATTCATTCAATGATGGGCATCATTCGTCTAGTTGCAACATGAGATGTTGTGGCATTATGTAAAGTTTAAAGTGTTTTTTAAAGAAATTACATAAAAAACGGTGAAGGAAAACATCGTGAGGAAACCGGAATGTCTGAGAATCAAAAAATTCTAAGACATGTGACATCTACCAACGCGCACTGGGCCCGCGTGGTGGATTATAGCCCATTCCCTCTCCTAGAGAGGAGGCCTGAGTTCCTGCAGTGGGAACATTATAGGCTGGTGATGATGTGATGATTCCATTACGACACAATGTCCTGTAAGTATAGTTGCAGCATGAGATGTTGTGGCATGATGTTAAGTGTAAAAGTGTTTTGTAAAACCAAATTTATTTACAGAAATAACCTAAAACGGTGAAGGAAAACATCGTGAGCAAATCGACATGTCTAAGAATCAAAAAATTCGAAGACATGTGACATCTACCAATCCGCACTGGGGCCGCGTGGTGGATTATAGCCCATCCCCTATCCTAGAGAGGAGGCCTGAGTCCCTGCAGTGGGAACATTATTAACTGATGATGATCACCTAATATGATTTACTAGCTTTTGCCAGCGGCTTCGCCCGCGTGAAAATGACGATTTTCCATACAAACTTTCATCCCCTATTTAACTCCCTTAGGGGTTGAATTTCGAAAAATCCTTCCTTAATCCTTGTCTACATTATAAAGGGAACCTCTGTGCAAAATTCCAGCTTTCTAGGTCCAAGGGTTTGGGCTGGGCGTTGATGAGTCAGTCAGTCAGTCAGGAATTCTCTTTTTATTTATAGATAGATATAGATAGATAGATGTCAGTCGCCGCTGAGGCATCACGTAACCGCATTGTTGATTAGAGTGAATAAAAGAATAAGTGACAGTTACTTATTTCCAACTAGTTTGAAGAGTATCTACATCTGCTTAGCGTTTCCACAACTATGATGGGGCAGGGTTCCAGTCTAACCAGAAGCAGTTGAATACCACTATTTTACTTGAAGCTACCGCCAATCTGACCACAACCCAGTAATAAGTAATGTGAGACATCTTGGTAAGACTGTTAATCAAACTTTCGGGCCACTGACTACCTGAAGCGACAGCGGCAAAGATCTACAAATAAGAGCCGAGATCAAATGCGTAACGTGGTTTCCGAAGCACGTGAGATCTTGGTACCTATATCATGAGTGGCACTCATTCATGGACTAACCTTGGTAAACCTGAAGATTTATCCAAGTGGCTATTATTACTAAGCCACGAGCTGCTACAGATTCATTTTTTTTTTTTCTTTAAACTTTGCCCCACACTAGGAATTTCTCCTGTATCGTGGGTGCGTTCACAAACATATAAACTCACATACACAAATACCCAGACCCGAAACAACTATCTGCAGGTCATACAAATATTTGTTCCGTGCGGGGATCGAACCCGCGACACGCAGCGCAGCAGTCCAATCGCTTAGCCACTGCGCCAACCGTGCCGTCAATTGCATATTAATGGTTTATTAGCGCTAAACGCGGGCTCAGTGCTGCTTAGTAGATGTCACATGTCTTCGATTTTTTTTTAGAGCAGTGGTAATGAATTAAATTACACAAAATAATGCGCCTGCCTGGGTTCGAACAATTCAACAATTCCTGTATAATTTTAAGAGGATCTAACCAAGTGAAAATCTTTTTAAACCGTTTTGGCTTGCTTGTCTTGACTGTCTCGTTGGTCTAGTGGCGGTTGTCATCGCGGCTAGTAAACATGCGGTCCGGGGTTCGAGTCCCGAGTCGAGCAAAGTGTTGATAAGAGGCTTATTCTTATTATTAGTATTTTATTTGTTTGTTTTGTGCACTTGTGGCTAAATAAATATGTTTCCATTCTTTCTTTATTCCTTGAAATGCGAACTTAAGATTTGTGGTGATATATACTTTACGAACGTATCTTCAACATCCTATTAATGTTCCCACTGCTGGGACACAGGCCTTCACTCTTTGAGAGGAAATGGGCTATAATCTATCACGCGGGCCCATTGCGGATTGGTAGATGTCACAAGTCTTCGATTTTTTGGTTCTCGAACATGCCGTTTTCCTCACGATGTTTTCCTTCATCCTTTTTGAGAGCAGTGGTAATGCAATAAATTACACAAAGTAATGCGCCTGGGTGGGTTCGAACCCACGAGTCTTACTGTTCGTAAGTCAGGGCCGCCACCACTGGGCCACCACTGCTTTGCGAACGTTACAATGACATGTAGGCAACTTCAAAATCCATCCATCAACATCCCTCTAACACTTGATCGATGAAATTGTTTCATAATGTATTTGTTCTTTAACTAAACAGTTCAGCCGTACTGTTTGTTTATTTGATCAAGGCTATGTATACATTTATAACCTTGTGTAAAGTTGATCGACCTAAAATCAATAGCGCCCTCGAGACTGTTATTAGGCGAGGATAAAGCCTTTACTGCAGAGCCCATTGGATAAGGCAAAGCTATACTGCAGTGGTATTGAGTACTGGTTCCGAGAAAGGAGGTTTACCGAGAAAAGCACGATTCGAAGGCTATGTAAAGGTTTTTAAAGATATAAGAAAGGGCTAAGAAGGCACATGGGTGGATTTTAGTCAGTAGAAGAGGTCTGACACTCCTTTCCGCTCCGCCTAGAGCGGCAGCAGTGATTTCATGATTTATCGCACTCCAAAAAACAATAAAAAGTTTTTAAAAGTTTATTACCTACCTAATTAAACGCCACAGATTAGACATACATACAAAGGCACTAATTCAGACTATGGGTGTGAGTGCAACTGACAAATTCTTCTTGGACCAACGAAGGAAAGCTATAGGCTATACTACAATACGCTACAAACAATAGGAGTGGAACATCAATGTTAAATGTTGCTAAAACGGGGAAAATGTATTCCTTTTATGGCGCTATTAAATGCGAGCGACCTTGAGCGAACCCACATTTTTTTTTACTCAAAAACCACATCAAATTTGAAAAATCCAAAACACTATGTTGCTAGTAAATAACCTGTAGTGTTTTGGATTTTTCAAATTTGATGTGATTTTCCTTTGCATGTGCTGCGTAAACGGTTAACGTTCCCACTCTCTCACTTATGTGACGCAGGCGAAGTTGCGTGGGACAGCTAGCGAATAAAACAAGCCTTTATTTAAACACCAATCAACTATTAGAGAGCTTAGAGTACCATCTTTTTTCAAAAACATTTCTACCACAAATAACTTCTACACTTTTTTATCCCTGTCTCGAACTCATGATTACGAGGAAGGCAGTTATTGATATGTATCACACTAATATTATAAGTTTGTGAGTGTGAGTGTGTATGTTGGTTACTTCTTCACGCAAGAACTACTGAACGGATTTGGATAAAATTTGGTACACAGATAGTTTATAACATAGGATAGTTTATATCACGATTTTATCTTCCCGTGGGATAATTTTCGAGTTGCAGCGGGTGAAGCCGCTGCAACTCGGTGCGCTCAACATGGTCGGATATACCTAAGTAATAACGTTGATAGTGGTTTATTGCGAAAATCTACATTTCAGTAAATCTATAACACAATTTAACTTGTAGAATAATTATAACGAAATATTTACGGTGGAAGGGGTCTAATTTGAGTAAAATTAACCAACTAACTAGATAAACACAAGGGCCTTTAGACGTCAAAGCATACCTAAACATTGCTGTCATCCGGGAATATGAAAATGAAAATATAAATTACTAGGTTTTGCCAGCGGCTTCACCCGCTACAACTCGAAAATTATCCCACGGGAAAATAAAATCGGGATAAAAACTATCCTATATGTTAGTCCAGGTTGTAAACTATCTGTGTACCAAATTTTATTCAAATCCGTTCAGTAATTTTTGCGTGAAGAAGTAACAAACATACACACAAACTTTCGCCTTTATAATACATACACACATCAAAAGTGTCTAGGGATCAACATATATTTTTGCAATAACTTTTCTCCTGATTGATATTAATTAAAATTTTCTTTAAGGATTCATCAAATAAAGTGTTTTCGTTTGTCACAGTAACGATAAACCAAGTCACCTTTGCATTAATAAAGAAATTTGCCATTTTCCTAATAAAGGGATTTTTGACATTTAAACCACTAACATTAAAGTTCGAAAAAAAGACTGAAATAACAGTATTCTTTAAAATTTGATTGGGTAACTTAAACAATTAATAATCCGTGTTTCTACCGCGAACACTAACAACACAAGAACATCGGTTTGGCATACTCAAAATGAGTTCATCCAAATCACGCTGTGGAATGGCCGCCCATGTTCGTTGCAACAACAAAAAAAGGTCTTCTTGCGACTGGATACCCTCCATATCCGGCAGAGCTCTTCTCTGTAGCATATCCCATGCATGCTCAATCGGGTTCAAGTCTGGCGACTGAGCAGGCCAGGGCAGGACATTGATGTTAGCTGCGGCAAGAGTCTGTCTTACAACTCTTGCGGTGTGCGGTCGTGCATTATCATGCATTAACTGAAATAAGGGACCGATTTGCACTTGTAGAGGAACGATGACGTCTGATACAATCGTCTCAGCATAAATTTGAGCGTTGAGGTTGCCTCTGATCCAAATCAACTCAGTTCTTCCGCCGATCCAAATACCCGCCCATACCATGATGGTTCCACCACTATAAGGATGGACTTCCTGGCAGGATTTTAATCGCTGTTGGCGTCCAGGGGTTCTCCAGTGTCGTATACGTCTTGTATCCGGTCTCATACCAAAACGAGACTCATCAGAAAAGCACACGAAACGCCATTGTTCTTCTGCCCAATTTCTGTGTTCAAGAGCCCATTGATATCGAATCCTACGATTGTGCATTGCTATAGGTGGTACCCGTAGCGGTCTTCGGGAATGAAGGTTCACTTCATGCAAGCGGTTTCTGACTGTTTGGTCGCTAATTAAGTTCCCTGAAGAGTGATGAAGCCTCACGGCTAACATCATGGCGGTTATTGTTGGAGCTCTTCGAGTTAAGATTTGAATGTATCGGTCTTGTCTCCGTGTGGTGCAGCGATACCGTCCTCCATGGCGCTCAGCCACGGTACCAGTGCTTCGGTAACGTGTCCAAATTCGACTGATAACACTCTGAGTTGTATTCAGAGCTAAAGCCACAGTACGTTGCCGGGAACCAGCTTCTATCATTCCCACGGCTCTGAGCATTTCTTCCCTGCTTAAATGACGTCGCCGCTCCATAATAACGTTGGTTTTAATCAGTAGTAGGGAAACAGTAGCACTAATAATGTCTTCAATGCGTTGTATGTTTTATAGGGAAAATATTGACAGCTGATTTTCATTTTTTACTCGAATTTGATTAACAGTTCCTGATTCAAATTATGAAATGCACCAAAAAGGATCCATATAAATTTATAAAATCATAAATTTATTACAAAGCCACATCTCAATCTCAAGAAATCCGCATAAAAATGCTTGATCCCTAGACACTTTTGATGTGTGAGTGTGATATTGGCATAAGTAACCTTATGTAAATGTATGTCCATGGATTGAACACCAGGTATTATTGAAAAAAAAATGGAAATGCTGTGCAAATTCATCATCATCATCATCAACAGCCTATTAATGTTCCCACTGCTGGGACACAGGCCTCCTCTCTTAGAGAGGGAATGGGCTATAATCTACCACGCGGGCCCAGTGCGGATTGGTAGATGTCACATGTCTTCGAATTGTTGGTTCTAAGACATGCCGGTTTCGTCACGATGTTTTCCTTCACCGTTTTGAGAGCAGCGGTGATGAAATAAATTACACAAAGTAATGTGCCTACCTGGGTTCGAACCCACGACCTACTGTTCGTAAGTCGGGGCCGCCACCACTGGGCCACCGCTGCTCCAAATTCATGATCACCCAAGAATTGATGAACCAAATGTGAGAATGATGATGACTAAAATTAGAATAACATCCCTACATAACCAGACGCCTTAATCCCCGAAGGGTAAGGCAGAGGTGGGATACATCTCTGCCATTAGAACACATTTCACCATGTGTGTGTGTGTGAGTCGAAATATGGTTTATATAGAATAAAAAATATAAATTAAGAAAAGATTATAAAATCTGGAACCACATCACAACGGGAAACAAAGTATCTCCCTACATAACTTAAAATAAACTTACTACGGAATAAAAATAAACTTAGCACGGATAAAAATGAAAGCGAGAGGGTAGTTTAAATAGTCAACGTGTCTTCGTGGTAGGCGTACGAGAAATCTACGAGTAAGTCTAAGTAAGGAATGGATGAGAATAGGAGCACTGACCTTGGGTCGGCGTTGACGTAAACGTATTATCTATTTTAGCTCACGACCGCTTTTATAGGACACTGGTGTGTATTGATTTGACTTCTGCGTTTGTCTAGTGGTCCTGGGTACGATTCCAGGGCAAAGTATAATTGGGTTTTCCATTGAAATTTTCCAGTAGCAGTGACGAAGTCTGGATTGGTGCCTAGTTGATGGTTGACTCGCCCCCTATTTCATGGGACTTAAAGATAACTGAAGAAATATGGGTGCAGTATTAAGTACAGCTCTCCCTAACCCTTCGGAGACTAAGGCGTGATGATGATGTGTGTCACTTCCCAGTTATATACATTGAAATGGATAAGACGACCTTGCTGTGGTCGCTCAACCCCAGAAACACCAATGTAGTTGGGAAAAGGCTAGGCAGCTGACCTAGCGACAGCTATTTTTGATATCAACATAAAAGATTTATAAGTAGATGATGTTAATGAATATTGCACCTTTAGCAAACTTCACAAGGTAGCAATCACAACAACCACAACCACACCAGTCCACTCCACAATAATCTTTAAAGCACAAAACCTAAGTGTATTAACTCCCACACTCAACAATAAAAACAAAAATAACTCTCATCGCAAAATGGGTACTATTTCAGACGACTGTATTTCGTTACTTCGAAGTTCGAAATACCGAAGTACGGTATACAGAAAGTTCGTGAGTCCGAATTACGTTAGTCAGAATGTACGCTATGACGAAGTACGGTATTCAGAATGTACACTATCGCGAAGTACGATACAGCGAAAGTCTGATATGACCAATTACTCAATAATTATGAGGAATATTCATCATTAGAGAGTATTTCGAATTAGTCAAGTATTATAAATGATGATTATTGTGCAAATAGGTTACCCTACCTACTACCCTACGTACCTAAAAAAAAAAAAAAAGTATCCTATGTCCTTCTCCTGGTTCTTAGCTACCTCCCTACCAATTTTCAGCTAAATCCGTCCAGCCGTTCTTGAGTTATAAATGGAGTGACTTGTAAAACCTATTTGCACAATAATCATCATTTATAATACTTGACTAATTCGAAATACTCTCTAATGATGAATATTCCTCATAATTATTGAGTAATTGGTCATATCAAACTTTCGGTGTTCCGTACTTCGCGATAGTGTACATTCTGAATACAGTACTTCGTAGTAGCAAACTTTCGGTGTACCGTACTTCGCGATAGTGTACATTCTGAATACAGTACTTCGTAGTAGCAAACTTTCGGTGTACCGTACTTCGCGATAGTGTACATTCTGAATACCGTACTTCGTCATAGCGTACATTCTGACTAACGTAATTCGGACTCACGAACTTTCTGTATACCGTACTTCGGTATTTCGAACTTCGAAGTAACGAAATACAGTCATTTCAGACAATAACAGGGTCTATATTTCAGGGGAACCAGTCGCTGGCAACCACGTCAAGGGAACTTTCAAAGTAGAAACAGCCGATAAAAGTTTGTCCAATCAAGGGGACGGCTAGTAGCAAATAACATTGGGAGTGGTTACTTCTAAGGTAGATATACCTGTGGACAACTTATAGTGCAGTTGAAAGATTAGTAACGAATGAACTATAACTAAGGTTAAATATACGTACGACTAACTCGCATAAAGTATGTGCACTCCCATAGTACTTGGAAGGTTAGGATCGTTCGTGCGTGTTTGTACGAGTAAAATTCGTACGAAAACGCGTCCAAACTGAGCGCGGCCTTAGACATTTGTGACTTTTTAGGCGTGTGTAGTTGAGTGAAATGACCTAGCTAGTCTTATTAAAGATTAGTGACCCACCCCGGTTTTGCACGGGTGCAAAAAAGATACCAAAACCTTCCTCTTGAACCACTCTATCTATAAAAAAAACCCGCATCAAAATCCGTTGCGTAGTTTTAAAGATCTAAGCATAGAAACAGACAGCTTGAAGCGACTTTGTTTTATACTATGATATTCTTGTTAGGACAAACAGTCATATATTTTAAAACCTACAAACTATATACAATAAGGTACGCAATGAAGAATTGAGAATTTAATTGGTAGCCGAAATAGTAATTCATCATCATCATCATCATCATCAGCCATTAGACGTCCACTGCTGGACAAAGGCCTCCCCCATAGAACGCCATAAAGATCGGCAGCCTGCCGTTTGCATCCACCGGTTGCACGCGATTCTCACGAAAAAAAAAAAATTGTAATTAAAAGAAAAGTTTTCAACGATTTAGACGGGCTTGGTTCAAGTTTTTGCTGGTGCTTAGGTACAAGCTAGCAACTGCATACGTGAGTAATAACAGTAGCCCTATGATAATGGCGCTGCAAAGGAAACACACAAGAGACAACAGGTCAGATGAAAGGAAAAGATATATAAAAATGTCATAAACAGGGGGAGTAACGTACAAAGAACACCAAAAGTAAATCACAGGTACTTCTTTTTTTTGGCTGTTGGGAAATTTTCAAATGATTCCTCCCTCTCTAGGTAGAGCGGTAGAGAGTGTCAGACTTCTACTGACTAAAAACCACCCATGTAACTTGCCCTTTGCGTCGAGGCCGTGGCATCTCTTTCAAACAACCCCTCAATACTCTTTCTTTGCGATTGAAATTTATAATGTGCTGCTTTCGAAGCACAAAGAGTGCTGCTCTGTACGTGCTAGTTAATTCAGCTACCGACCTATAAACTATCCAATAACAGGAAAGAATACAAAACTAGACCCACAAGAGATTGCACGACTAACATAAAAAACAACCGAAAATTAAGTATAATAAAATTATAGTACTCCACAAAAACTGAACCCTTCTCCCGAACTCGACAAACAGTCCTAATTGCTGGGCGTGCGTGACCAGCCGTGGGACCCAACATATGCCACCACTAAGTCAACCATTATAATCATAACTATGCCTGATAATTTGCCACTAGATATTATGTGCAATCGATATGACATGGTACGCCCAATTTTTGGTCAAGCTTTTTTGGAGTGGGTGGAACGGCTCACGAAATGAATATCAGTCATCTTTCAGGCTGGATTGTCGCGGGGAGACGAAAGCTTTCACCTTGATCCAGTCGCCATCTAACAAAATTATAAGAGTAGGCTACCAAACTCTTTCTGTTTTTTCTTGATATCAATCTCGACCTGTTGACAAAGATGAGGTCTGCAATAGAACGAACTAACCAAAAAAAAGTGTGGTGGCCCAGAGGTTGTGGCCCCGACTTACGAACAGTAAGTCGTGGGTTCAAACCCAGGCAGACGCATTACTTTGTGTAATTTATTTCATCACCACTGCTCTCAAAACGGTGAAGGAAAACATCGTGAGGAAACCGGCTTGTCTTAGAACCAAAAAATTCGAAGACATTACGACATCTACCAACCCGTACTGGGCACGCGTGGTGATTTATAGCCCATCCAAGTATAAGAACTCGCTACGTAACTAGATTGTTGATCATTAAGACCCTCAACCACCTTATGGGAAACGTCCATCATTGTGACCTAATAATGCTAATGAGACAATGGTAATGCATCATGGCTAAAGGCAATGACACTGGTCGATCGACGACGGAGGTTAAGGAACGATGCCGAGGTCAGACGATGGGTGCCCCCCCCCCCCCCGTTGTTTGCCCCCACCGAGCCCCAGAGATCATGGCAACCAGTCAGTTGAGTCAGTCTTGCCGGAATGGTGCAAGCGGACAGTCGTGCTAGTTCCAAAGCGACGAGTTGGAACACGATTAAATTAACCTTATGTTGTCCTAGCCAAGTTCCTAGCCAGCTCAGTTTGGCTCGCCAAGAAAGACTAAATATAACCCTCTCTTCTCAGGTCTACTACTGTGAATACTGTGATAGTCACATCTCGTGGTCTGTCTAGTCAGATAGAACAACCAAGAATGAAATGGTTGTGGAGAAGAGGTATGCGCTGAAGTGTAAAAACGGGACCTTATTACTAAGACTTCGCTGTCTGTCCGTCACCAGGCTGTATCTCAAGAACCGCGATAGCTAAACCGTTAAATTTTTTACAAACTATGTATTTCTGTTGTCTATATAACAACAAATACTAAAAACAAAATAAAATAAATATTTAAGGGCATACAACAAACGCAAATTTTATAGATAATGGTACACACGGCTACACATCAAGCTATACAAAACCAGTTAATCTTGGCCTCACTTTACTAGATCTTTTCGCACAATGAACGATCAGATTATACTGGTTTTGTATAGCTTGATGTGTAGCCGTGTGTACGGAACCATTCGTGCGCGAGTCTGACTCGCACTAGGCCGATTTTCTGTTGGTAACATTAATGTTGTTATGTACTTGTTCTTTACATTGGCTTAATTAGATAAGATTACTATAGAATACGAATCGGTTTATTTATAACTAAGTATTTTATTTAATCGATTACGCTTTAGGTTACAAAAAAAGTGATAATATCGATGTACAAAGATGAATTTTATTGTAGCTGATTTTGACAGATGCAACGTCAAAATGGTTATAAGTTAGTTCAATGTACGTTCCGTTTCACGTTTAGTTAGTGATTTACTAATATTATTTTGGCGCTGCTTTGGCAGCTAAAATTGCAAGGGAGCGCTTCAGATAAACCCCGTTGATCCCCCCCCAGTAACAGAATCCTCAAATTCAGGGAAGTGATTTCTAAACCCAACCCAAACCACGGGGTGCAGCTAGTATCACTATCATCACTGTCACTATCACTACTTATTTTAAAACAAAGTCGCTTCTCGCTGTCTGTCCCTTGTATGCTTAGATCTTTAAAACTACGAAACGGATTTTCATGCGGGTTTTTTTGGTAGATAGAGTGATTCAAGAGGAAGGTTTGAGTATCTTTTTTTGCACCCATGCGAAGCTGCGGCGGGTCACTAGTTATTTATAAATACAAACAGCATTTATTTTGGACTCATGAATTTCTAAAAATACTACCATTTTTCACACACAATTTTAATCACAATTTCTCAGAAGACAGTAATTAACAATTTCGATCTAAGTCTTCGCTTTGAAACCTTGAATTAAAAATAATACCGTTATAAAAAAAAACCTGATCGAACACCTTTACTTCCACTTTCTTTCCATTAGTGTTCTGAAGACCTTGCACGTGTTTAATCGGATACCGTTTTATTCGAAATAATCACTATAAATGTAACAGACAGACGTTATTTTTAGCCAGTGACTCGTAGGTTCTACTGCGATTATCTTGTGAAAACTGATTCAGTATACGCTACAATAGTTCGTGATTTCATGGAAAAAAGATTATTTTAGTAGTATTACTCAAGCAGAAACAAACACAAAAGAGGAATATTGATGGAGAATTTGCAGCCCATGTTAATATAATAATATTCGTCCAACACTCCTAGAGTGGGCCGGTAGATATCATACGCATTCGAATTTTTGGTTTTTCTACGAGCTCGTATTCTCTCGATGGTTTCTTTCATCGGTCTCACTAGATATAGTGCTAATCAGTACTTAAAATTGAAACATCATAACACTATCTCAAAAATAAATAACGTAGGAAAGGTAAAATCATATGCAAAACATAAAACCCCATAGAATTACATAAAGAAATCGGTCAAACCCCTTCCCCGGCTTTCAAGGCGAGGAGCGAAACTCATAAAAATGATAAGTCGTAAAAACAGTCATAAAAAATATGTAGCTACGTTAATATGCGGTTCGGTCGAAGCGTGATTTCGATATGAATAATTCTAAATATGTATTATATTTTATTTATTTTAGTTTCGTTTTAACGAGATTTTTATCCTATTTCGTGACTTTTTAAGTTTTATTTCGCGGAAAGTGTTGAAAGTCTGATTGTTTTTCATCGTTTTTGTCTCATTCAGGATGAAAACTTTGATTTGCTCTTGTATTTTGTAGTGCAAGTCTTGGTTTTCGTTTTAAAACTTTGTGTAGGTGATTGAAAAGGCAATAAAAATTTGACCTGCCTACCAGAAATAGATTAAATGTAATTCCCTCAGTAGCAGGACTTGTCAAACTAACGTACTTAATCCGTCCGACAACTGGGCTACATCCTTCGTTTCTTTTTTTTTACAAAAAAATTATTTTGCTAGTGCCTGGTCAGTTAAACAGTAAGTCCAATTCCCCCCGTTTTCATCTTATTCTAAGGTTATAATCATCATTCTCTTGGCTAAGGCCAAGAGAATGATGATTATAACCTTAGCAGCATAACCTCCAGCAGCATGTCTCTTTCTCGTCATCTCATGAGACACCTCCTTTTTTACCATATCATTCTTAGCGCAGTCCATCCATCGTTTCTTAGGCCTTCCTACTCTTATACCCATCCACATTCATACTCAACACCTTCCTCACGGCATTTCCCGATTCCTCCGCATCACATGCACGACAACCGATTTCCACACAACTTTTCAGTCACCGGCGAATGTAATCACTATCATCACTACATAGTATAAAACAAAGTCGCTTCCCGCTGTCTGTCCCTATGTATTCTTAGATCTTTAAAACTACGCAACGGATTTTGATGCGGGTTTTTTTAATAGATAGAGTGATTCAAGAGGAAGTAGTATTTTTTACGTTAATAAATTTTTTGCACCCGTGCGAAGCCGTGGCGGGTCACTAGTTATAAATAATTTACATATATTATTATTATTTTTCGTACACGTTATAACAAGTCCCAGACCGATACAAAACCCAGCATAATACCCAACCGAACAATAGTCTGGCGTTCCATCAACTTTCACAGTTACCAAAACCTATTAAGTTCAAGACGTTAGTATTTTAATAAATGAGAGAGCGTCACAGCCATTCTCCCAACTTGAAATTAACTTTGGGCTCCAGGGACTTGTATAAAAGCTATGAATACGGTACGGCATACCGCAGCCATTGTTGGAGGCAGGAGACGGTAGTTCTTGAAGTTGCAGCGGCAACTTGCCACACTGGCACCATTGTGGCCTTGTGAACCGACGGCGAAGCGGTGTTGGCTTTTGATAACGCGGTGACCGCCTGAATAGTTGTAATTTCTATTGAAGTTTTCTAGATTAAAACCTTTTTAGACTATACGATCATTTTAGGCGAATTTCCTTAAACAAGATCGGATTACCACAAGAAAAAGTTCAGGGGTTGTCAATGCCAATCTTTTAAACATAAAATCACGCCGGTAATCCCCAAAGGGTTAGGCAAGGTGGACCGAATAGTACTCTCATATTTCGCTAGTTATGTTCAAGTCCCATGATAGAGGGCGATCCTATTGCCATCAAATGAGCACAAATCTAGACTCGCGACTGCTAATTAGAAATTCCTGATGGAAAAACCGAAAACTAATTTGTCCGACCCGAGAATCGAACAGTGTAAGCCGGTCACGATTGTGACCACTGTACTATACAGTCAGTCTTTTATAACCTTTATAACTCGTTCAGTTGTTGAACATGGTTTAGATAAATGTTGATCGTGTTTAGTCATTGCTGAACTTTGGACTAACTTTGAATATTATCATTAAGAGTATTACTTGATAGAATACTTAAATTAACTATTTTGTTAGAATAACTATTCTATTTCGGATAAAAATAGCAGTTAAAATATCAATACAAAACCAATATTATAAATGAATCGGTTCTTTAAATAACAATAGGTTAGCGCATCGCAAACTTAAATTACTCGGAAAAAATTATAAAATCGATGTTTGATTTAAAAGAATCCACTTATTATAATATCAGGGCATGGCCTTCTGAACTTTAATTGCTGGTTCTACCTGAATGCAATCGACGCTATTGCTTATAATATGAATACTAGCGGGTCGCCCTGGCTTCACACTAGTTCACACGGATGCAATTTATTAGTAACTGGGCCATCTATCCTCGTTTCTATATGGACTGCTTCGTTGGTCTAGTGGTCGAAAGCCCGAGAGCTTAGCATGAGGTCCGCGGGTTAGATTCCCCGATCGGGCTTAGTGTTAATGAGTTAATTCATCAGGAATTTCTTGTTGAAGTTGGTGTGGACCAACTGAAGAAAGACAAGAACGGCTTAACTTTGATGGTCGCCCGTACGGCTGTTATAGCCACGAGGTCTATATCAGTTTTATATATGAATGTAAGAGCTTATAAACTAAGTGAGTACACCTTTTTTTTGTGAATGGGTATTATAATCATCAAATGACTCCTCCCGGTCTGGGCAGAGCGGTAGGGAGTGTCAGACTTCTACTGACTAAAGGCCGCGGTATCTTTTTCGAACAACACTCAGCCCCGGCGGGAAGTGAGTACACCTTAATATCGCTTCTCAAGGGAAAAGAACAGTGGTGTCCCAGTGGTTGTGGCCCGACTTACGAACAGTAAGTCGTGGGTTCCAACCCAGGCAAGCGTCTTTACTACTTTGTGAAAATTTCATCACCACTGCTCTCAAAACGGTGGTGGAAAACATCGTGAAGAAACCCGCATGTCTTAAAACCAAATAAATTCTAAGACATGTGACATCTACCAACCTGCACTGGGCACGCGTGGTGGATCATAGCCCATCCTTCTACTAGAGAGGTGGCCTGAGTCCCTACAGTGGGAACATTAAAGGCTGATGATGGAGGGAATAGTCAGAAACAATAAAGGTAAAAGTTCCCATAATTCTATGATTGTTACTTAATATCCATAGTGCAGTGTGCTTAGAACCAGTAACGACAATATTCATGAAAAAATAGGAAAAGTAGAACAATTTTTTTTTTTGAGCTGTTTTAAATCATCAAATGACTCCTCCCGCTCTGGACAGAGCGGTAGGGAGTGTCAGACTTCTAATGACTAAAAACCACCCATGGTCCTTCTTATCTTAGCCCTTTGTGCCGAAGTCGCGGTATCTCTTTCGAACAACCCGCAGCCTCGATAGTAGAATATTTTCCATTAAAACATAAAACGTGGAACTTACTTTTTCCGTGAAATTTCGGTCGTTCGGTTTGAACGAGGCACAAGAAATAAACGTTATAGGATGTTAATACTTTTATGAATTAATAAAATTAAAAAGTACGACTTGACGTCATGTATTACTGACGTTAAGTACGCCTTAAAACATATACAATTTGCGGATATGAACACAGTGTAATACATAATACTTACATAGTATAAAACAAAGTCGCTATTTTTGTCTGTTTGTTTGTTGGTATGCTTAAATCTTTAAAACTACGCAACGGATTTTGATGCGGTTTTTTTTAATAGATAGAATGATTCAAGAGGAAGGTTTTAGTATATAATTTGAACGACATCCACGCGGGTGAAGCCGCGGGCATCAGCTAGTTTAGTATAAAAAAAAAACTGGCCAAGTGCATGTCGGACTTGCACATGAAGGGTTCCGTACCATGACTTCGTAAAGGTTTCCCTGTAATCTATACGTGTTGAACTAGTTTCTGTATTTTTTTCAGAATATTAGGCTAACTAGTTTTGGCGATAAGGGGGGGGGGGGGGAATGGTCGGACAGACAGACAGACAGACACGAGTGATCCTTTATGGGTTCCGCTTTTTCCTTTTGAGGTACGGAACCCTAATTAACGATACTCTAAAAGTGTTATTGGGTTGTTCAACCAAGAATTTCGGAATGTAAGCATTATCCAAGGGGTGGAGACCGTGTCCTGAAATACAGACCTCACGGTCTAGCTTAGGCACCAGTCTCCCACAGTATAATGATTTTTGTTACTTATTTTGTATTGATACCTGACTAATGACTGTATTTCGTTACTCCGAAGTTCGAAATACCGAAGTACGGTATACAGAAAGTTTGTGAGTCCGAATTACGTTAGTCAGAATGTACGCTATGACGAAGTACGGTATTCAGAATGTTCGTTACTCCGATGTACGTTACTCCGAAAGTTTGCTACTTCGAAGTACTGTACTCAGAATGTACATTATCGCGAAGTACGGAACTCCGAAAGTTTGCTATGACCAATTACTCAATACTAATTGAGAATTACTGACTTATATATAACCTACTAGCAGTTGCCCGCGACTTCGTTCGCGTAGAAATTTTGTTTTTTCGTTTCCAATCTTTTTCGATAATCTAACAGACGGACTAAACAGAATCATATTTTTTTTAGTCAGTCAACTACCCTTGTATTCAGTTCTATTATTTTCATCACCAAAAATAATGCTTAGGTAACGTATACCACTTCTAACTTAAATTGTTACTAGTTCTACTTACAAATCCAGACCTAGGACAGATAACAGTTTCATGACATTTTTTTTAGTTCCGTGTTATGCCCGGTTGATGCCAATGGGTTCGCCTGATCAGTCTATAATGTTCCCACTGCAGGGACTCAGGCCTCCTCTCTAGGAGAGGGATGGGCTATAATCCACCACGCAGGCTCAGTGCGGGTTGGTAGATAACACACGTCTCCGATTTTTTTTTGCTCTAAGACATGCTGGTTTCCTCACGATATTTTCCTTCAACGTTTTGGGAGCAGTGGTGATGAAGTAAATTACACAAAGTAATGCGCCTGGGTTCGATCCCACGACTTACTGTTCGTAAGTCGGGGCCACCACTGCTCACAGTATAACGTGATAAATGCTGACAATCTGACATACTTTTTCAAATACATTTGCCACCTGAAACATTAGTACATAGCAATTAGTAGCTCCACGTACAGTAGAACACACAGCCTAGTAGTTTACACGCAGTAATAAGGCCCACTAGTCTAATTCAAAGCTAAACCGGCCGTAGACGGTTCGTCACAACACTGACATCACTTCAGTGAGAATGACTAATGAGGGCGCAGTCCCATTTACAGCGAGCATCATAAAGCTGACTCACACCGGCCTTTTTATTGTTTTTGGTGGGTGGGAAATCATCAAATAGGGGTCCCGCTCTTGGGCAGAGCGAAAGGGAGTGTCAGACTTCTACTGACTAAAAACCACCCATGTTCCTTCTTAGTCCTTGTGCCGAGGCCTTGGTATCTCTTTCGACTACCCTGCAGCCCCGATGGGACTCACACCCCCGAACACGGTCATTATCATCTGCCTAGCGTTTTCCCAAGTATGTTGTGTCGGCTTCCAGTCTTACCGGATGCAGCTGATTACCAGTATTTTATATGGAGCAACCGCCTATCTGACCTCCACAACCCAGGTAATACTGGATAATACGATACCTTTTGGTAAGACTGGTTGTCAGACTTTCAGGTCACTGACTACCTGTAACGACTGCCAAAGATCTATATATGGCAGCCGGGACCAACAGCTTAACGTGCTTTCCGAGGTACTGAGGAAACTTGTTATGTAGTAGGCCCACCCTCAGACCAATGTAAGCCTAACCTAAAGATTGACCCGAATGGCAGGTATTATTGAGCCACGAGCTCCTCTCTCCTCCGCTCACACGGTCATCTATAAATACGTTATTTTGGAATCCCGGGCGTTCGTGTATGACCAGCTGTATGAATGTGGACGAGGCAAAAGGAGTATGTAAGGGTCGTAGCAGGTCGCGTTCTGTAGTTTTTGCCTACCCCCATGGTAAAAGGTTGTGAGTTTATCTATGGTAGTTTGTTTTTGCATTTGTTGACATAGGGTTATTGACGAGTGTTCCTAACTTTTTATAAAATGCTGTGCCACTTTAACAAACTTATACATGTACTTCCAGTGGGTTTGTCTCCAATAGTCCAGTGATCGCAATATCGGATTGAATTTGCCATGGATCACGGCGAGTGAACTTATTTCTTTTCATTTAATTTCTCAAACCAAAAGAAGTTGCAATGCTACAGTCCATTGTTTTCTTGCTACTCTTATAGTAATACTAGGTGTTGCCAGAGGCTTCACCCGCTACAACTCGAAAATTATCCCACGGGAAGATAAAATCGGGATAAAAACTAAAGAAAGGAGAAGACTTTGTGACCTTTATTAGGTGTTATAAATAAAAATATGCATTTAAAAGTAAAACAAAATTTAAAACAACAAAAAGTAAATTTAAAACAATAACAAAAACTAAATTTAAAACAATAACAAAAACTAAATTTAAAACAACAACACTCGTAACAAAAACTAAATTTGAAACAAACGACAACTCAAATTCGTAACAAAAAGAAATAACAAAAACAACACAACTTTCGTGCACCGCAAGTGTAATCGGGAGCAAACGGAACGTATGCATTTGAATGCACCAATCACACGCGCGGATGACGCTACCTCATACCCCGCGCCCCGCGCCACCGCCAAAGAGACCTAAAAAATGACTTCTGCGCAACTAACGACTCTTGCCAAGTTACGTGTCGGGGACTATTATAGGTAAAAGGAGAGGATGATGTGGAGAAAAAAGTTACTCTATTTTTACAATTTCTACCATTCAAATTTCGAATTCCATGTTGACACTTCCAGTGACCCAAGGGCTTTTACATTGACCTGAGGCTAAGTATTGCCAAACAACGTAGATGCGCTCAGTCTTTTGGCCACATTACCAGCTGAGTGGAAGTTTTTCGATGTCCTTTTATAGTTTGATGTTTACTTTAGTCAATTTGTTGTGATGCGTGTATGTGTAGAATGAATATTGAATAATTAATGACCCGATAAGATTTTTAAAATACAAGCCATACGCGATTATAGTCTTCAAATTGAGGATTAAGTGAAATCACAACTTTGTCCATATATGGCGGTGATTTTGTTTATCGTGAGGGTGTCAGTGTTTTGATGCCGTCCATGGCCCTGTAACTTGGCTTTACATGCCATCAACAAATATCTGTTAGGATACTAGTACATAGTACAGGTACCTATGAAAAGGAAAGCTGAAGGAAGTCCAGAATTCACGAACAAAAATAATAAATTAACTAAAACAACTTATACAATTAGTACACAAAATAGATTTCAGATTTTAGAAACGGCAAACAATACTGAACATCCTGAACCCTACAAAGAGCCTAAATCGCCAAAACCAGAACCCATATTTGTTACAGGAGTCCTAGATATAGGTAAATTAAAAGAACTGCTCGCCACAATTGCAGATACCGATAAATATTCTATGACAACCTTAAGATCCGGTCACATAGTTAAAATTATGCCAGCAGATGTGGACACGTATAAAAGCATAAGAGCTAACTTTATAGAAAAAGATGTAAGCCACTATACGTACAAACTAAAAAGCGAAAGAGCATATCGAGTGGTCTTACGTGGACTACATTCATCAGAAGACACAGACCAAATAAAAAAAGAACTCTTCGAGCTGGGACACGAAGTCAGATACATTACTAACATAAAACATAAGAACACAAAACAAGCTTTGCCAGTATTTTACGTAGATCTAGAGCCAAAATACAACAATAAAGATATCTTCAAAATCAATCATTTGAACTACGTTAAAATTACATTTGAAGCACCGTACAAAAAACTAGACGTTCTCCAGTGCAAAAGATGCCAGAGATTCGGACACGCTAAGAACCAGTGCAATAGACCATTTCGATGTGTAAAATGTGGAGGAGAGCACGCTACAACAAGCTGCTTGAAAAAGTCTGATACAGAGGCAACCTGCGCGAATTGTCAAGAAAAACACCCGGCAAGCTATAAAGGCTGCACAAAATACCAACAATACAAGGACCTAATCATGAAAAACACGACCAAAAAGAATAATACTATTGAAGGAAAAACATTACGACAACCCAATATCCACATAAATACAACTGCACAAGAAAATAACCTAAACAAAAATTATAAGAACAATAAATACAATAAGACATATGCACAAGCAACGCAACAAAATAACTCAGAAGGACTAAAAGCTGACATCAAGGACCCAAACAACTTTGTTGAGGTATTGGACGTGATGTTCGACAAATTTCAGAACATAATGAATATTATGTTAGACAACATGATGGATCGTATGATTCAATTAGTCACAAGCCTTATGAAACACCCCTGAACTTAAGGATAATTACCTGGAATGCCAATGGACTGACTGAACGCCGACAGGAACTCGAACTTTTCCTGAAAACTGAAAGAGTTGATGTGGCCCTAATCTCAGAAACTAGGTTTACTCAAAAAAGCAATTTTATACTACAAAACTACAGGGTTTACAATACAAACCATCCTTCCGGCAACTCCCATGGAGGGACTGCGATCATTATCAAGGAAAACATCAAACATTATCTTCTTGAAGAATACCAAACTGAGAAGATACAAGCTACTTCAGTCAGAATCCAAGATAATAAGACAGAAACAACACTCTCAGCAGTATACTGCCCACCAAGGCACACTATTACAACAAATGACTTCACGACATACTTCACAACACTAGGTAACAGATACATTTGCGGAGGAGATTGGAACGCAAAACATGTGTACTGGGGCTCTAGACTCACCTTACCTCGAGGTCGTCAACTTTATGTAACTATAAATGACAATAACCTTCATTGCGCTTCGCACGGTGCACCCACATATTGGCCTGCTGACACAAACAAGGTACCAGACTTACTGGACTTCTTTATCATGAAGAACATTCCTACCAGCCAAATAAACATCGAAGAATGCACAGACTTGTCGTCAGATCATACACCGGTAATATTGAACTTCCACTGCAAAGCCGTACTGATAGAGCACCCACAAAGACTATACAACCATAAAACCAACTGGGACAACTATAGAGCCAAAATTATAGAATCCATAAATTTAAATTCACCATTAAATAGTGTGGACAGCATCGAAGCAACTATTGAATCACTAACCAAGCTTATCCACCAAGCGGTCAAGGAATCGACTCCCTCTCTGAAGCAGAAAATCACAATAAACTCATCCTACTCCAAACTGATAAAGGATAAAGTACTGGAAAGAAGGCATCTGCGGAAAATATGGCATACCACTAAATATCCACAGGACAAAAAAGCCTTCAACAAGGCGTCTGAGGATCTGAAACTCATGATAAGCCAAGCAAACAACGAGCATCTCCAAAAACAACTGGTTAATTTTACTCCATATGTAGATACTAACTACTCACTGTGGAAGACAACAAAACAGTTTAAAAGGCCAAAGGTTCATATACCACCTATAAGAAAAACTACGGGCATGTGGGCAAGAACAGATCTAGAAAAGGCTCAGGTTTACGCTGAACACCTTAAATCTGTATTTCAAGCGCTACCTAGCAAGCACCCCGAGCAAGACCAAGAAGTGTGTGATTACCTAGACGCACCACTACAGATGTGCATGCCACTGGAAAGTGCTAGCCCCAACGAAGTATGGAGAGTAATTTTAAATTTGCAGGATGGTAAAGCGCCAGGTTATGATTTAATTGATGCGAAATTGCTAAAGCATCTTCCTAAAAAGGGAGTCCTCCAGATCACAGCAATACTGAATGCCTGCTTAAGACTCAATATCTATCCAGCCCAGTGGAAAATTGCGCAGATTATAATGGTACCCAAGCCAGGCAAACCCCTTCATGAAGTCAGTTCCTACAGACCGATAAGCCTTCTCCCAATAATAGGTAAACTATTTGAGAAAATACTGCTGAACAGGATGCGCAAGTACATATCAGAAGTTATTCCTCTGCACCAATTTGGGTTCCGAGAGAAGCATGGAACCATCGAACAGATCCATCGCATAACGGACACTGTAAGTCGCACCCTGGAATGCAAACAATACTGCTCCGCCGTATTCCTAGACATTAGTCAGGCCTTTGATAGAGTGTGGCATGACGGACTACTCTACAAAATCAAAAAATTGCTTCCTCATTCCTTCTTCTTAATACTAAGGCAAAAGAGATGCTTTGAGGTGAAATTCAATGACGCGACTGCTCCCTTATATGAAATCCTCTCAGGAGTCCCACAGGGCAGCATATTGGGCCCCGTACTATACCTGCTATTTACTGCTGACCTTCCAACGCAAGGCGATACAATAACTGCTACATACGCAGACGACACCGCGCTACTATCTGTTCATGAAGATCCAGTCACAGCATCAGCCAAACTACAAGACCATGTATATAAAGTGGAGGAATGGCTAGACAAATGGCGCATTAAGGCAAATCAAAGCAAATCAATCCAAGTAACCTTCACTCTCAGAAAACAGACCTGTCCACCAATAAAACTCCACAATGAGGATATTCCTCAAGCTGAGGACGCCAAATATCTTGGAATGCATCTAGACCGAAGGCTTACCTGGAGAAAGCACATTTGGACCAAGCGCAAACAGCTGGACACAAAATTCAGAACGATGTACTGGCTGATAGGTCGGAAGTCAAGACTTTCTCACGAAAGTAAAATAGCGGTGTATAAAGCCATACTAAAACCCATCTGGACTTACGGGATTCAATTATGGGGAACTGCTAGTAACAGCAACATCGAGATTCTTGAGAGATTTCAGAGCAAGACATTGCGAGCCATGTTGGACATACCATACTACGTGAGCAACAAATACATTCATAAAGACTTAAATATCAGTTCCGTCAAACAAGAAATTACTAAACACAGTACAAGCTACCAGAATAGAATTTTAACTCACGTCAACGAACTGGCCACAAACCTTCAGGGTACAGGAAGTACCTCCCACAGTCGATTGAAGAGGCATGGAGTCCCTTCGCTAACGGCGAGATTCAAACAATGAAAGGAGTTTCCCAAGGAATTCTGCCAATGATGTCATAGATCACAAAATGAATACCAAGCGATTGGCCTATTGTGTAAACACAGATTGCCAAGTAACAGAGAAAGAGGAAAAAAAAAAAAAAAAAAAAAAAAGGATACTAGTTTCTCCACGATGTTTTCCTTCAAGCAGAGTAAAGTCAAACCACACATGGCTTACAATTTAGAGTTAAGGAAATAGTTAAATTTTCTATTAATTGCTTTGTCATTTTTCCCAGAATTTTACTCGAACTTAAGTAGACATTTATTCAGCAAAATTTATAAAGTAAAAGAAACTGAATTGAACACGAACAAACAGACGAAGGGCACTGAGAGTAAAATGCAAATGGCCTCACACAAGTAATCTTGTACAAAATGTTTTATTAAAATTTGGAAACACCACAAGTCTTGGGCGTTGAGTGTGGACGGACAAAATGTCAAAGACCTTAAGCAACCTTGAAATAAACCTATGTGGTACTGAAATGTAATTACAAATTATATGTTGTCCAGACTATTTTGTAAAGGTTTTTTTAACTACTAGCTGATGCTCGCGGCTTCGAACGCGTGGATGTCAGTTATCGGGACCAAAAGTAATCTTTTCATCCCCCATTTCAATTTCAACCCCTTACAACCTAATTTTTTCGCATTAAAAAGTAGCCTATGTCCTTTCTCAGTCAATTTTCATTTAAATCGGCTCAGTAGTTTTGGCATGAAAGCGCGACAGACAGCCAGACAGACTGGCAGACAGAGTTACTTTCGCATTTATAATATTAGTAAGGATTAGCTAGACTGCAGTTTCGAGAGTGACAGTTTTTATGGTAGGATGTGTACTGATGATCGTATGTATTAATTGTTATTGTGAATAAAATAATATCACGACATTTAAAACCAGTTTGAATATCAATATCAAATTGTAAATACCATGAATTACAAAATCAACGATTTTGCCTAAAGAAAACATTGTTGCAAACTTGGTAAATCATTTTAATTAATTCAATTGTAAAAAATAAAGAATATATTGGACTTTCATCATTTCAGAACTTACTGCCATGCCATTATTACTCAAGTAGTTGACAAAATCAATCTAATTAATCAAATTCAAATTATTTATTAATTACCAAGTACATAAACATACAAATTGGAACGTTGATCCCCAAACTAGACGTAGTCTGTATCTTGGGGATTAGAATCCGTCAGATAGATTTCCAAAATAAATAGTAGCTCATTCGATAACGTATTCAAACTCGCAAATCGCTCATGATCCCGCTTACAGTCGCGACCCGAATCATCAATGCATGAAAGTCGACCTGACACCTGGCTTTGATATCAAACCGACCTGACTGATACTAGCTCATCCTGTCTAGACAGCCTAATATAGAAACGATTAAATATCTCGACATATATGTTGGTTTATTCATCGAGAGTAAGGCCGGTGGCAAATGATGACTGCTGTATTCGATTGTTGAATAATATAGACAGCTAATGTAGGTACCTGTTTGCCGTTATTATTAATGATAAGTTGTGTGTCAGGTCAGTAAGGTTCAAAGTTGTATGGATTTGTTTGTCATTAAATATGTGGTAATGAATGTTGTTGTAATTTAATTATTCACACGATTTTTGGAATGAAAATTGTTATTGCAATCATTGACTTTTAAGTCGCGGACAAACTTGTGTGGATAGATTGCGAGCTGAACATCTGACACATGACTTTGACAGATAATGCACTGTATTTATACGCAGTCTTGGCTTTGGTGCGTTTTTGTGTGGGTCCTGTTGTATATTTATTCTTTAGTCTTTTCTAGTCACTTGTAAGTTTAATAAAGTCTGATCAACATTTTGCTTTGCTGCATTATATTCTTTTACCATTTAAATCATCACAACCCATTTAAATCATCAAAACAGGTCCCCAATATGTTGAGTGGTTTACCAGCTTGTCGCAATCACGACTAACAAGCTGTTAACTTTATTATTGTTGTTCCGTCTTGATGTATATTAAAATATTTGATAAGCATTGTATGCTTTGATTTTTTGTCCGCTGCGACTGCGACAACTTTTTTCTTTCTTTCTGTAAGTTCCAAGTTTGACAGGATCTTCACTAACGTAAGTTAGTAGTTTACAAAATGAACGGACTCTAATCTTAGTAATCTAATCGCAGGCAACACTTGTACTACAAATAGTTGGCACGGGTGGAGATCTCACGCAGCACAAAGCTGGTTAAATATTAAAGTGCAGTTAGCGGCACTGCCAGTTAACCTGTGATTGGCTACAGTTACTGTTAGCACGTAATTGAACGGGATAACTAGATAACGCAAACGTGGCCTTTTAAACCTGTTAACTGTACTGGAAAGAGTATAATATGTATGTGTGTGTGTTTCTTTAGTTTTATAATGATATGTTTTGGCTATGAAGATGAAAGGAAATAAATAATTTAAGATTTAATGTATGTAATAAACTGCCATTGTAGAGTTACTGGTAGTCAGTGGGCCTGAAAGTCTTAACAATTAAGGAGTATTGTTTTACCCTATACTTACTGACTGCGTTTTGGATGCTGTCGCTCCAAGTAAAATGCTGGTTTTCTCTGAGACTGGAAGCCGATTCTAACGTAGTTAGAAAAAGGCTAGGCAGATGATGAATGCTGCCAGTCTTTGAGGTACTTTTCTTAATCGATTAGGATTAATTTATTGATACTCAACTTCTTGAGGATCGCAAATAAGTTGCTGTTTGAATTGAGATTAGTGGTCCACGACTTGTCTTTTTCATAATAATAAATAAATTTTATGAAAAAGAAATATTTTGTTTAGGCTTCTTGCGAAAATATTATCAAACACACCGGATTAAAAATGTAAGAGGTTTTTTTTCGAGCAATCCGATTGGAAATTAAGAATGAGTATACTTGGTATTCCATAGTTCTAATATCGTCATCGTCATAGAAATGGTCATGTATATTCGATTCAAATCGTTGAATTTATTGTAAGTTTAAATGCGTTATTATGCGTTTGTTAATATGTCGTTAAGTGAGTATAAGAAATTATATAGGTTGTCCATACAGGATTAAAGAAAGATATTATATGCACTGATATGAGCATGCTGAGGGGGATTGTGAAGTTGATAAAATAAGAAATGAGTACATGAATCTGAAAATGGCACTGATAGAAATTTGTGTGGTAATCGGTTGTTGTGGTATGGGCATGTCATGCGGAGGAATGAGGAAAATGTTGTGAGGAAAGTTTTGAGTATGAATGTGGAGGGTTTTAAGACTAGAGGAAAACCAAAGAAACAACGGATGGACTGTGAAACAGGTGTCAGATGAGTAATACGGAAGTACGGAATCATCAATCATCATCAGCCTATAATGTTCCCACTGCTGGGACTCAGACCTCCTCTCTAGGAGAGGGATGGGCTATAATCTACCACGCGGGCCCAGTGCGGTCGGTAGATATCACATGTCTTCGAATTTTTTGGTCCTAAGACATGCCGGTTTCCTCACGATGTTTTCCTTCACCGTTTTGAGAGCAGTGGTGATGAAATAAATTACACAAAGTAATGCGCCTGACGGGGTTCGAACCCACGACTCGTTGTTCGTAAGTCGGGGCCGCCACCACTGGGCCACCACTACTCTCTGAAAAAAACTGGCCAAGTGCAAGTCGGACTTGCACATGAAGGGTTCTGTACCATGACTTCTTATAGGTTTTCCAGAATTTTAGGGCCAGTAGTTACGGAGATAAGGGGGGAATGGTCGGACAGACAGACAGACACACGAGTGATGAAAACCATTGTCAACGCCACCATGACATCTAACAGTGAAAAATGAAAGATGAAAGCGTGTTGCACCGACCCCAAATGGGATAAAGGCAGAAAAAATATGACGATTTGTTGAAAATTATGACAGCAGGGTTGCGTTATTTAATTTCGATAGGTTACTCTTTGGACTTATTCATGATGTCTAGTCGTGCTCGTGTATCTGTATAGACTACTAGCTGATACCCGCGGTTTCAACCGCGCGGATGTCGGTTATCGCTACCGATGCCGGTTATCGCGACCAAAAGTAATATTTTCAACCCCTTGAATAAAGTTTTTTTCTCTTTTTTTTTTAAAAGTAGCCTATGTCCTTTCTCGGGTATCAAAATATCTCCATACCAAATTTCATGCAAATTGGTTCAGTAGTTGCGTGATTGAGTAACAGACAGAGTTACTTTCGCATTTATAATATTAAGTATGGAGATAGAGTATGCATAGATGGTTTGGTCATGTGAACAGGATTAGTGAAAGGCGTCTAACAAAAAGTATTTACAAGGCAGATGTTAGTGGCAACACCTAGGTGACGCTCTAGAAGGGCAGAAGGGTCAGGTGCGCAGTAATCGCACGGCGTACGTATGTGACTAGATCGTTTAGTCCACTCTCGACCCCTCGACCCCCAATAAATAATGTGTCCACTGGACCCCTAACTATAGTTCATACTCGACCCCTGGGGGCCAAAAGTGGATTTTATTTTCCAGCCAAGTTTGAGTTTGCGCTCGACCCCCAAAGTACAGTTACGATGATAAATCATCAGTATACCCTATAGTTGCATACTATTTAGCTAAAATACCCTCAATATAATTTTTCAATACACTTTCTCGAAAACTGGTTCTTATCACACTACGATTAGGTTCAACATGCAATGTATCTCACACGCGTGGATTTTTAATATTTTTCCGCACCCGTGCGGAAATAAAAAAATCCACAGTTAACAGACTCTACTTATACATACTATGTCCAAATGGGTTCAATGATTACAGTCGCCGGAGATTGCTTTTTTTTTAAATCTCGGCAAAGCGATGCCTCTTTACGTCATAAATATTTTTTGAGTATTTAAATTGTGTTTATAAATAGAATATCATAGATAAACATGATTATTTTAAACAAATCGAATTTTGTTTCCAATTTCAAGGGTTTTCATTTTTTTGTACGGCACCTTAATTATTTTAGTAAAAGTCCCGTCGTTTTTGATAAAGGTAAGTGCCGTATACATTTTCAAGCATTCAGTGATTAGCTGTTATTTTGATATTACAAACAGACACTTCAATTTTATTTATTTCTATAGATAGACTAGCGGCCCGTTCCGGTTTTTTTTTTTTTTTCCGCTCCCATTATTTATAATAAGTTACCTAAAAGTTGGAGAGAGCTTAATAATGTACAATTGAAAAACCAACTCAAATAATTTCTAACTGACAAAGCGAATACGAAAATGGTGGATAGGTGGGGTCATCTGCTACTTACTCAGCCCTAATTTATTTGGCTCTAGCCCAAATTTTTTTTTTAATGCAAGTTGAAATTAGTATGAGAACGTAAAAAAAATCTTTCAACGGAAATTGGTTTGAATAAGATTTGATGTTTACTTTTTGAGATGTGGGACTTGTTCATCAAACTGCGTTTTCAAAATTTATAAAGCCTATGTCACTACAATTCTGACGAATTCAACGACACCTCATATATTAAAAACCGTCTAGCCGTTTGGGGTGCAGGGCGTGCCAAAGAAATGGACACACACGCTCGAAAAACATTAACCTCCTTCTGACTAAGATTAAGAAAAAACAATTTCTGAATGTTGTCTTTAGTTTGTACCTCACTGTACCAAAATATTAATTTTAGGTACTTACCGAACTAGGGGTTGAAAGTGGACGAGGTATGTTGTCCTTTGTATGAAAATTCAGACTCACCCCCTGGGGGTCGAGTGTGAACTACGTTTAGGGGTCGAGTGGACACCAATGCACAAATCTTTTTTTAGGGGTCGAGGGGCCGAGAGTGGACTAAACGGACTAGATGAACGTGGACGAGGCAAAACGAGTATTTATGAATCGGAGCTGGTGGCCTTCTGTGGGTTTCTGAGTACCCCCATGAGAAAAAGGCGTTGAGTTTATATATGTATGTATAACATAACCTAACATCACGCCTGTAAGCCTCAAAGGGTATAAGTAGTGGTGTACCCATAGTACACCCACATTTCGCCCAGTTATGTTGAAGTCCCATGAAATAGTGGGCAAGCCTATTGCCATCTTGACGGCACGTTTGGCGCAGTGGCTCAAGCAATGGACTGCTGCGCTGCGTGTCGCGGGTTCGATCCCCGCACGTAACAAATATTTGTAAGACCTACATAGTTGTTCCGGGTCTGGGTATTTGTGTATGTGAGTTTAAATGTTTGTGAACGCACCCACGATACAGGAGAAATTACTAGTGTGGGGCAACGTTTTTTAAACAAAAAAAAAAAAAATCTTCAGACTCTGTGGCTGCTACGAAAAACCCAATGAGACTTTGCCCTTTAACCATCGGCATGCCTGGTGACTAAAAGTTACACGGTATGCCTGGTGGGTTTATAAGACCCGGATTTTTAACTTGTAAATTCTAAAATATTTATTGATAAATAAGTTATTTAAATGGACTAATATGTTACTGTGTATGTTAGAACATAAAAAAAATATTGCATATCACCAACTTTTAATAATTAAAATGCCAATTAAACATAAGCAGTGTTTTTAAATCGTTTTAAACTATTACTCTTACACACACTTTACCTTTTAAAAACTGATCTCAATCAGACTATATAAACATAATTATCAGGCACTTCTATGTACTTATAAATAACTATAGAATATTCGATCTATAAACATTTTCCAGAGTTCTGGTCCGAAAGGAAATTGCACATTGGAAAACTATACGCACATCTTACTACCACGAGAGTGCGTTTTGGTCTCAGGTAGTGGGCTGCGTGTGCCTAGCAATTCATAACGGCCAGCTTACTAAGTGCGGTTAGGCGAGAAATTCGAATTTAAAGGAAATACAATGGTTTATGTACACTGGTGGGTCTGACGGACCCTACCAGGCATGCCGAAGGTTAAAATCGAACCCAACACCACCAGACCATCAAGGCAGTCATAATGTCTAGTCGTAGTGAATTGGCAGATTAAGGTGACATTTACACCAGCTCTGATTAATGCATGGTCCCCTAACCATATCAGACGTATCAAGACCTTCTGGCAGCACTAGCTTACTCTAGATACACTAATATCGCGCACGCTTTGGGGATTAACCGACTGCTATATTGATACCTATGTGTTATGTCTATGTATTCATTTGTACTGCAGTCTGATGGATACATTGAGCTTGACAGATTAACTGTCAGAGGAATTATATGAACGTATGTGGTGTGCGTTTAATGTTGCTCGATATTATTTAGGTGTGTGGTTATTAAAGTGAGAGATTAAAGGTTAATGATCTGAGTTTTTGGAGGTGTGCAAGCTAAGCAGTATGTGGTGTTACGCCTATGGATGAAGAAATGAGTTTTGTACTTCTTCTTCCTATCGTGTGGGCATTAAGGTCTAACGAGCCCACACACCCTAGTGTCAGACTTTCTTAACCGTCTCAAAGGCTGACATGGTTTGACGACCGCCGTTTGTTATTAGTTGTGTACTTAGTTATCTGCACAGAGGAAATCTGAAACTGGCGCCGGTGACTGAAAAGTTTGACCAAAGAAACGATGGACGTACAGTGTAAAGGATGACATGGCTAGAAAGGAGGTGTCTGATGGGTTTGCGAGTAATAGAGAAGTTTGGAAGAAGTCGTGCTGCCCCAACCCCAAATGAATTGGGATAAGAGAATGATGATCTGAGTTAATAATGGATAGGTAAATATCACCGGGATCTGGGAGTTTTTTGAAAACTTGTAATAATGTTGCCTCTGGGGTTTTAAAATGATTAAGACTCTAGATAGATATTTCAATAACGTTTTTGGAGAGATCTTATCCGTGTGAAGACTACATGATTGGATTGTATTCCAGTAAAGTTGGAACCTGCACACAGCGAAATACAGTGGGATTCTAAACCACGGATTCTGTAACATGTTGCAGGTCTTCCAGCCTGTGCGGGATCCAGAAGGATCTCACTAGATAGGTTCTAGGTTCTATAATAAGGTTCTATAATAATAATAATAATCATTTTATTTCAGGCAACTAAGGCCCATAAGTAAAATACATACAATAAGAATACAGAAAAAACAAACATACATATTTAACATTTTTTTTTATTTTGATGGAAGTAAGATGTTAAAAATAATGTAAATTAGGGTTTAAATATATTTTCTGTTCGATCAAGAAAAGAAATAGTTTTTCCATAATTATTCTAAGTTATTTTTTGTGCCTTTTGACCATGTTTTAATTTCAAACTTTACATTTACAGCTGCTTATCTAAAATTGAAAAATCGATAAACAATTTTTTAACTGATTTTTATTGATTTCGTCTGTCTTTCATTATTTACTTAACTTATTATGTAAACGTTCGCTAAGTGTTGTGTACTATAATTTATCTTTTTTTCACGCCTTCCATTCATGTAAACAAAGAAACAATATCTTAATATAACTAGAAACTTCTTGTCTTTGTTTGCAATCGTGAAAAATATAAAAATTAGAGTGTATATTTATGTACTTACATAAGTGTGTATGTTCGCTTCCATGTTGACCTGAGGATTAAAGAAAAACAAGGTGTATATAGTGCTTATTGTATACAGGGGGATGATACCTTAAAGGAGGTAAGTACCTCAAAGAGATCTGGGGAGTAAATCTAAGAGTGGAACGCGATTAAATGAAAAGATTTAACAGCTGATAATGCTTTAGATTTTAACGAAACGCCATTAGAAAAATCAGTTTCTGAACATTTATTTTGCGAGCCTCGATTTTTTTCAGTTTTAACGTAAATTTTTTGTTCCATTTCTTCACGCTCGGGTTGAAATTTCTGGGCGTTTTTCCACCAACCTTCAGTAATTCGAGGAAACTGAAGTAATAGGGATCCGAGTTTCTCTTGAGACTATATAATTGTGATATAATGTTGCTGATATGGTGATGGGTGACTTTTAAGTTCAAAAATTGAATTGATTATAAAATACTGTCAAGATTTTTATCTTCTTTCTTTATTGCGTGGATAGTGTAGAACCCGGTGTCCGAGTTTTTGTGGCACCTCGGCCTGTAACCGAGCGTTTTCTATCGACGAGAAATATCTCTCAAATTTTTATCGCTTTCTTATGTACTTCCATTGACTTGACATGGTTGGTGCAGTGGCTGAGTGATTGAACTACTACCGGCTGCGTGTCGCGCGTTCGATCCCCACACGCAACAGATATTTGTTCCGCTTCTGGGTACCTATTTGTGTATGAGTTTAAATGTTTGTAAACGCACCCACGGGACAGGAGAAATTCCTAATGTGGGGCAACGTTTTTATAAAAAAGAAAAGAAAAGAAAGATTGACACTTTTTGTAGCTGTGGGTACTTAGTACACCATGGCATGGTTTTTTTGCATTTCTGGCCAGGAGACTATACTGTTGAAGCTTTGGTTTTACTTTATGAAAAGTCAACTGATACATAGGCAAGAGATAGAATCATTGGCCACTCAGAGACATGAATCATCATCATAATCACCTGCCTTTTCCTCACTATGTTTTAGTTGGCTTTCAGTCCAAACGCATACAGCTCAATACCAGTATTTTATATCGAGTGACTGGTTATCTGACCTCCACAGTCCAGTTAGTAATACAATACCCATTAGTAAGACTAGTTTCCAGGCCACTGCGTTAAGTTACGACTGTCAAATATTTACAAATTAATGACAGGGACCAGTCTTAATAAACTCGGTATGTAATGGGTCCATCCACAGACCAACTTAGGCAAGCGCGGTTTAACCTAAATGTAGATCCAAGGGGCTGTAATTATCTAACCAGAAGCTACTACCAAACCAAAACCCCAACTATTTAATAAAACAAATAAATCCATAATAATATTAATAATGCGAAAGTAACTCTGTCTGTCTGTCTGTTACTCAATCACGCCTAAACTACTGAACCAATTTGCATGAAATTTGGTATGGAGATATTTTGATACCTGAGAAAGGACATAGGCTACTTTTTAATAAAAAAATAAAAAAAACTTTATTGAAAGGGTTGAAAGGGGGGTACGAAAATATTAGTTTTGGTCGCGATAACCGGCATCGGTAGCGATAACCGACATCCGCGCGGTTGAAACCGAGGGCATCAGCTAGTTTTGAATATAACTACCAAATGACCCGTCTTCACTATAACACTCTCAATTTCTAACCGACTTAAAAAACATAGAGCTTGTCAATTTTTCTTTATGTTTTTTCCTTGTTAACGACACCTTATCACAAAGTCTCAAGGCCTATATTAGCTTGTCAAAAAGGAGCCCCGGTCGTCCGCACTGCACCACTGTGGTCCCACTAAAGTCCGGACATTATCTGAGACCAACAAACAAGTAAAACTTCGAATGGACTTACTAAAGGCTTTTTTAACCCATCAAATAAACACTCATCTATAATTTATAAACGCCTTTCTCAAAAATACTTCCTCATTTAATAAAAGTCACAAGGTCCCGTTTCATAGATCACATTTTCTTCAAACTCGCCCAAAAGAAAGGAAAGTGTCGCTAGTAGTTGAAAGAAAAGTCGACCTTATAGACCAAAACAATAGCTCGTTCACGATATATAAAGGTTCTGTGTGGGACTATTATTGGACAATAATAAACTCTATAACAATCACGTAAAGTTGATTTTAGTTTGAAAGAAAATTACTTTTAAAACTTTATGTTAAAGCGAGTTTTAGGTTAATTTTTACAGTAATAAAAATGAATATTAAATGAAATGCTGACTTATAAGTAGTAATTCAACTCTTCATGACCGTAACGGGAACATTATGTCCTTTTTTTATTTTTTGGGGAGGTGGGAAATAATCAAATGACTCCTCCCGCTCTGGGCAGAGCGAAAGGGAGTGTCAGACTTCTACTGACTAAAAACCACCCATGTTCCTTCTTAGCCCTTTGTGTCGAGGCCGCGGTATCTCTTTCGAACAACCCGAAGCCCCAACGGGTATGTATACTTTATATCCTTCATGTATCATCTGCCTAGCCTTTTCCCAACTATGTGGGGGTCGGCTTCCAGTCTAACCGGATGCAGCTGAATACCAGTATTTTACAGCGGCCTATCTAATCGGTAATACGATACCCTTTGGTAAGACTGATTGTCATCCTTTCAGGTGCTCCACTATGACGTCTTTAAATAGTCCTAACTTAATCTTATTCCAGTGTGTAAACGTGGCAGAACTATACAGGGTGTCTATAGCGTCATCTGTTTTCCACACTGGATTGACAATGAGGACTGTTTTAAAACGTTTTTCATAGTAGGAGGGCACCCAGGTCACTGATTACCTGTAACGATTGACAAAGATCTGTATATTGCAGCCAGGGCCAAGAGGCATGGAGGTAACTCGATATGTAAAAGGTGGTCACCAATCCGCAGACCAACCTAGGCAGGCGCGGCTTAACCTAAAGATTGACCCCTAGTAGCAGTTATTATTAAACCACGAGTTCTTTCTTGCATGAAGGCTGTCAACGTCCATACGACAATAAATTAAACTGCGTGTGCCTCATGACGTTCCCATACAAAAAATCAATCGGAAATATCCAGAAGTTAAGCCACAGGTCATTATTTTTTATTGTCAGTATTTTCATCATCATCATCAGCCTATAATGTACCATCTGCAGGGACTTAGGCCTCCTCTCTAGGAGAGGGATGGGTTATAATCTACCGCGCTTTTTAGGTTCTATGCCGAATGCCTCACGATGTTATCCTTCACCGTTTTGAGAGCAGCGGTCATGGAATAAATTATACAAAGTAATGCGCCTGCCTGGGTTCGAACCCACGACATACTCCTCGTAAGTCGGGGCCGCCACCACTGGGCCACCACTGCTCTCCATTTTCAACATGATGTAGATTAACAGGCTAGCACCGACAGGTTTTCGACCCTCTTTTTTAGGGGGGATAGGAAATCATCAAATAACCTCTCCCGCTTTGGGCAGAGCGGAAAGGAGTGTCAGACTTCTACTGACTGAAAACCACCCATGTTCCTTCTTAGCCCTTTGTCTCGAGGCCGCGGTATCTCTTTCGAACAAGCAGCAGCCCCGACCAGAAAGTCAACGACCCTATCGCATCGGTATTTAAAACACTATAAACACAACATGTTGTCCACTCGCTACTTCAAAAACCTAAGCCAAATTCGTTCCGTTAACTTTATTTCCAGATTCGAATTAGAACAAATTATGCCTAATATTCGTGAACCATTTTATAGAAGGTATTCAATTTTTTTTAACAGTTTTATGCCATTTTTTGTGATATGTTTTTTTTTATTTCGATGAAAGTATGTTTAATATAAGTATGTATATAATTTTAAACTAGTCGTTACAGCATAACATTACGCCTGTTATACCGAGGTATTAGGTAGATGTGTACTTTTTATTGCACTAATACTTCTCCAGTTATGTTAAAATCTAATGTGATAGTGATATATTGACATCAACTTGGCGCAAATCTAGACGCCGTGGTTGATAATAAGAAATTTCTAATGGAAAAGCCTAACAACTCACTTCCGCCTAAAATTCTTCGCTCTAAATCTTTGTTTATTTTCAAAAAACAAGTCAAAGAACATTACCTCTCCTCTATACTGCAATATTCTGCATTTATGTATGTTTATACATTATATTTAAGTATGTATTCCTAATATTAGTGTTTATTTTTATATGTGTATTAATTTGTATGTATGTTTATTTAAACGATACAATTTTGTTCAAAATTCTAATTAAAATTTTCCTGTTTGTCTTTGCTACACACTGTGTCTATATTTCTAACTAGCGGACGTCCCGCGGTTTCACCCGCGTAGATCCCGTTCCCGTGGGAATACAGGGATAAAAAGTAGCCTATGTTACGCAGAGTGAATGTAGCTTTCCAAGGGTGAAAGAATTTTTGGAATCGGCCCAGTACTTTTTGAGCCTATTCATTACAAACATACAAACATACAAAAATAGGTACAAATCTTTCCTCTTTATAATATTAGTGTAGATGTAGATTTAACTTTCCTCTCGCAGGTCTGCTGGAAGAATTTCTTTTGAAATAAGCTGTACCTTTGTGCTCTTCTATTCTTTTTATGTATTTTCCTTTTTTTGTATTTTGTGTGTACATAAATAAATAAATAAACAACCCAGCTATTCTTGGGTATTTGGATAACCCTTGGTATGACTGGTTGCTGGACATTCGGGCTAATGAGTACCTCTAACGACTGCCAAAGACCTACAAATAGCAGCCGGGACTACCAGCTATACGTGTTTTCTGAGGCACCCTGGCACTCTTCAAGACATATTATTGACATTGACAGCCAGTCGTCTGCGCTCGCGTCCCTTCGCTTCTCATGGACGGTTCGGTGCAGCCGAGCCCATTATTAATAATTATAAGTTTTGTTTATATACTTTATTTTATACTATAGACTTTAGTGTTTATTTTATTTGTGAGTATTATATTTATCTTTTTTGTTTTTTTTGTGTGTGAATGTATTTTGTGTCCGTAGGGACAAAGTGGTAAAATAAAAATTGGAAAAAAATGTTTTATTAGGATAGCCCCCCTATATGTAAAGTGGGAAGTGTTTTTTTTTTTAATTTCAACCCTAACGTGTGATATATTGTTGGAAAGGTATTTAAAAATGAATAGGGGTTTATTAAAATCATTTTTTGATAATGTCAATAATTTCGGAAATAATCGCTCCAAAAGTAAAAAACAATGCGTCCCCCCCCCCCTCTAACTTTTGAACCATAAGTTTAGAAAATATGAAAAAAATCTGAAAAGTAGAACTTTGTAAGGACTTTCTAGGAAAATCATTTTGAACTTGGATGGAAACAACAGATGGAAACAGCAGTTAACCAATATAATTTGGTCCCTGTATCGTATGAGCGCCTATACAATCTAGAGGTCAAGTTTCATTGGCCCATAGAAGAAATTGTATAAATTATTATAGCATACCGTTTTGGTACGGAACCCTTCATGTGCGAGTCCGACTCGCACTTGGCCAGTTTTTTTATTTTGTTAGCTGTAATTTAAGCCACCCAAAGATAATAAAATAAATAATTTAACATATTTTTGTCAATCGTCTATTCCTTTGTTTTATTCAAACTATTAAAATAAAAGCTGACTTACAATATGCCTTCTCCATTTACAACTTGCCTTCTCCGTTTACAATATATGCCTTCTCTATTTCAGAAGCCAGAGGGGGAGGTTTGCAAACAAACGTCGCCGTAGCCTTTGTGTAATGCCACTGTAAACAGCAACTCTACTATTGTTCTATCCAATTTTTAGAAACCTTTTAATTTCCTGAAACCCCCTTTTATAGCTTTATGCAGCGCTTTTCAACTAAAACGACCTGAAATTAAGTAGTGAAACCAATTTCATCAGTCAATCCCATTTCCTACCAATATTATAAACGCGAAAGTTTGTAAGTACCTATGGATGGATGGATAGATGGATGTTTGTTACTCTTTCACGCAAAATCTACTAAACGGATTTGCATAAAATTTGGTACACAGATAGTTTATAGCCTGGATTAACACATAGGATAGTTTTTATCTCGATTTCATTTTCCCGTGGGATAATTTTCGAGTTGTAGCGGGCGAATCCGCTGGCAACAGCTAGTATATCTACTAAAGTTGTCTTTCAAACCACAACCGAACAGTAGAATCGATCATGTTAGTGGTACTCGAGTCAATAGGGGATCGGACTGACTCAAAAAAATATGATTCTGTTTAGTCCGTCAGTTAGATTATCGAAAAATATTGGATACCTACGTGTTTTTTGTTTTATCAAATCAACAAAAATTTACGAAGATAAAGCGCGTCAAAGATCATGGAGTGGGGATTGAAACGTCACTTGTAGGTACAAATTGTACTAGCATATGACGTCACACGAGTTTTCGAAGCACTGTATCGTTTTCGCCCAAAGTTAACGCTAAAAAATAATGTTAACGCGAAAAAAGAAAAAATACGTGTCCAAAATTTTTTGGACTTTTTGGTTTTTTTTTTTTTTTTATTTATTTTTTGTCGGACTAATTAGTTTTTTTTTGTCCGATCCCCTATTGATCGAATTAATCGAATTGGCTATTGTATGTAAAAGTAATAAGTGCTAAAATAATAATCTCTGGTTTAAGAATTTTTTAGAGATCTAGTATCCATACTATCCCTACTTTCATACCCATCATCTGCCTAGCCTTTTCCCAACTATGTTAGGGTCACCTTCCAGTCTAACCAGAGCAACTGAATATCAGTATTGTATAGTCACCTGCAAAATTGCATGGATACTTTTAGTCTATATTACTTGTGAATAGAGTTCAGAACTATCCATGCATTTTTTAAGGTGACTGTACATGGAGTGACTGCCTATCTGACCTCCACAACCCAGTTAGTACTACGTACCTAATATGATTGGTAAGACTTGCAGGCAACTGTTACGACGGTCAAAGACAGGCGGGACCAACGGCTTAGCATGCTTTCTCTGGCACGGAGGAAAGCCGCTATGCAATGTGTGGTCACCCATCGACTGGCCAACCTAGGCAAGCGTGACTTTACCTCAAGATTCATGTGAGCGGCTGATTTTATCTAACCACGAGCTCCTCCATTCTTGCTTTCATACTACCTCATCATCAGCCTATAATGTTCCCACTGCAGGGACTCAGGCCTCCTCTCTAGGAGAGGGATGGACTATAATCCACCACGCGGGCCCAGTACGGATTGGCAGATGTCTTCGAATTTTTTGGTTCTAAGACATGCCGTTTTCCTCACGATGTTCTCCTTCACCGTTTTGAGAGCAGCCGTGATGAAATTAATTACACAAAGTAATGCGCCTACCTGAGTTCGAACGCACGACCTACTGTTCGTAAGTCGGGGCCGACACCACTGGGCCACCGCTACTACCTAACAGTACGTAAATATGTCTGTCTGTGCGTTACTTCATGAAACACAAACAAAGCAACGGAATATTTACTGCGTCTGTGAGAATCATATGAATTTTAACACGATTCAAATTACTGTCTACGGGTCATTCTACCGAGTGATAAAAAAATTAAATGCTTTTTAAATTCCACTAAATCAACTTTTTATTGTGTTATTATAAAGAGTTATCATGTAATTATCTTCTAAAAAATAAAATCAGAGATCAATCATTAACATTTTGAGAAATATTGCACATTTTAGTGTTATCACTTCGACAGGAGTGATTCTGATTATTTTAACCTAAGTGAGAGAATCTTTCATAAAACTTATAAACTTTAATAGTCAAATAATAAGAAAGAAAGAAATAAGAAAGAAATAACAACAAAGTTTATAAAATAATTAGGTATTAGAAAGAAACAAAAACAGAGGAGCTAGGACATATTTTAAGCGAACACAATTTTTCAGTCTCAGTAGAATGACACAATTATAATTTTCACTTCTCTCGCTCTAAAATTCGTCTTTATGTCGTGCGTAGGCGACATAAAGTCGCGTTTTATGCTCTAGAGCATAAAGTAAAATCTTCGTCGAAGACCAAGGTAATCGGCACAGGTAATCGGCCCAACAGCCATATGAACAACTTCTAACCTCTTTAATTTAATTCGTTTCGTTAGTATTCTAAGAACAAGGGATTACTGCTTTTCATTACGAATACAAGGAAAGTTGATGGGAATAGGCTTTCCCCAATTACCTAAATCGCTTGATGGCAATAGACTTGCTCTTAATTAGGTTGGTTGATGGCAATAGGCTTGCTCCTAATTACATCATTTGATGGGAATAGGCTTACTCTTAATTACATTGATTGATGGCAAAAGGCTTGCTCCTAATTACATCGGTTGATGGCAATAGGCTTGCTCCTAATAAGATTGGTTGATGGCAATAGGCTTTTCCTAATTACATCGGTTGATGGCAATAGGCTTGTCCTTAATTACATCAGTTGATGGCAATAGGCTGGCTCCTAATTACATTGGTTGATGGCAATAGGCTTGGTCCCAATTACATCAGTTGATGGCAATAGGCTTGCTCCTAATTACATTGGGTGATGGCAATAGGCTTGCTCCTAATTACATTGGTTGATGGCAATAGGCTTGCTCAAAATGTTTTTTTATCTGAGCAGTATAAGTATAATAACGACTTACGTCAGGTGTTATGTCAAGTTTCCTACTGAAAAAAAAAAAAGTTAATTGGCGGAATCCATAATTATTTTTACAATATTTAAAAGTTGCTGTTTCATTTCCTCGCAATCGAAGTGAAAAGTAGAGTGTAAAACTCGTCCATAAAACCCATTTTACTCTCTACTTTATATCCATCCTCGCTCGCAAGCTCGCATCGGATGGATAAACGTCTCGCGCAAAATGATGCGTTTTATGCACTTGGTGTACAATCTACTATTTAGTTATTGTTAAGCACTAATAAAATTATACCATTGTATAAAAATATAACGCCTGTGGCTATAAGTAGACTTTTTTAAATATGAGTAAATATTTCTTATTCCGCTAAAGCAGCCATTTTCCTTATGACTATTTTATTGGGGGCTCTGGACAAAGTGAGTGTCAGACTTCTACTGACTAAAAACCACCGATGTTCCTTCTTGGACCTTTGTGTCGAGGCCACGCGGTATCTCTTTCGAACAAAACGCAGCAACTTATGCCTTTTTTTTTTTTTTTTTTTTTTTTTTTTTTTTTTTTTTTTTTTTGGTGGGTGGAAAATCATCGAATAACCCCCCCCGCTCTTGGGCAGAGCGAAGGGGAGTGTCAGACTTCTACTGACTAAAAACCAAACCCATGTTCCTTCTTCTTCGCCCTTGTGTCGGAGCCGCGGTAACCTTTCGATATCCACAGCCCCGACGGGAGCAACTTATGCCTCAACTGGTGAACGGAATTCATTGACCACTGACCACAGCCACAGGATATAATATATACAGGTCTGGGTTGATGTCTAGAGTCTACCTTTGTACGAACACAGGTAGACCTTTAAACTAGGACCTGGGTCCTGACCTTTATATATCAGCAGTAAAAGACCGTCTGATAATTGCCGCGTTCCACCTTACAAAACTACGGGAAAAAGTTAGAAAAGTTAGAATTTTTGCCTACCCCTACCCTACCTACCTACCTACTACCCTACCTACTACCCTACCTACCTACCTACTACCCTACCTACCTACCTACTACCCTACCTACCACTTTCTCACCGATTAAACCTTCCCTGGACTTCCACAAATATTTCAAGACTAAAATTAGCCAAATCGGTTCAGCCGCTCTCGAGTTTTAGCGAGACTAACGAACAGCAATTCATTTTTATATGTATGTATGTATGTATATATATATAGATTGTTCACAAAATAATATTCAATACAATAAGACAGCTGTCATTTCTTTGACGTTCTAACTTGTCTAACAATTAATTTCCTCACGTTGGTATATCAACCTGAAAAATCGAACGTATTCTTTCTTTTACCGTAACGAGTAGTATGGGGTCAAGGAACCCTCTCTACTCATCCACAGTAAATGAACGAAGCATAACTTCAATATCAATAAAACATAATATAACCTTCTCCATATTGCCTTACAGCAGCCGAACTTCGAAATACAATAACTTGTTTACATATCTTCAAAGGTTACGATTGAATAAGTGCATTTTTTTATTATAAGCAAGCCTCCTTTACGAGCGTAGACGTACATAAGAATAACAATCGGTACCCGTTCCCTGGCCCGCGTTTTGTTTGAAGACGGCCTTCAGGAACGTCACCCATCCCTTTCTCTCTCATTGTAAACCAACTATGCCTGTCTCAAGTTACGGAGGCGCACACACATTTGAATAAAATAACACTGACTCGCGTTATCTGTCTCGCTCTTTTGTGGAGTATTCGAACACGTGCGAAAGGGACGGTGGCCGAGGGTAGAAATGCAATAAAACAGAGATGCCTACATGGGAGATTTGTGCCTATACAGTGGTATAGTTCTCTCCGTGCGTGGCGGTTTTATTTGCTTAAAGAGAAACTGTTTGGAAGTGTTAACTTCCATTTAATATGATACAATTATGCTGTTTATTTGGATGTTGTTGGTAGAAATCTATTGCGAATTATGTTTGGAGATTTTAAATGATTTGTTGCTATGGGTGTGCAATTTTGGAATGATGATTTCGTTTTAAGGGCAAGGTTTACGTTTTGGTGGTAAAATGGAATGATAATGTACATAGTTTAAGTTATTCTGTTGGGTTAAAAGAAAATGATATTGCCTTGATTTTCATTTTGTGTAGTAACTTCTTGAAAGACCTAAGAATAATGTTTCGACTGACGGACTGCCATGATTTAGGAGTTTTACTTAACTATTACACGTTTTTGGATTGAATCTATGGCACATATATATATGTATGTATCTTTACATCGGAGTAATTATCAGAAAACAACTTAATAACAGCCTTTAACAACAACGTTTAAGTGAATAAGTAATACTCACAACGACATAATTAGTAGAAAAAAATAAACTTTTTGTTTCCGCCCTCATAGAAAAATGTAGGCAGTAGCGTATTAATCTAGAATCTAAGTATAACTCGTCTACCAAAGCGCACTCTATGGCGTAACCAGCACTGAAGTTCATGAACATGTTTGACTGTTTCAAATAACGCGTTCACTTTGCTTTATATACGGGGTCAAGGACCTATATTGATTTTATTTTCAACTGTTAGTTGGAACAGGACGAACGTTCCAAAGTCAAATATCAATCAGAAAAATAAAAGGGAACGGAGAATAAAAAAATCTTAAAATAAAACAACGGTCGGCTCAACTTCACAGAAAGTTATCATCATCTGCCTAGCCTTTTCCCAACGATGTTGGGGTAGGCTTCCAGTCTAACCGGATGGAGCTGAATACCAGTATTTCACATGGAGCGACTGCCTATCTGACCCCCACAACCCAGTTAATAATGGATGGGCCTTTTAGTAGGACTGGTTATCAGACTCTCAGGCCACTGACTACCTGTAACGACTGCCAAAGATCTTAATTAACATGAAAATATATATAATATAATTAATATAATCAAATAACTATATTTGATTAATTTAATTATATTATATATAACATAATTAAATTAATTAAATTAATTATATTATAAATAATATAATTAATATAATCAAATAACTTTATTTGATTAAATTAATTATATTATATTTATTTTACCGTTTTGCGGTCATGGCGACCAATAATAAGGAGATCAGTCATCAGCGCGGGGGATATTATAGTGCACAAGTGTATGTGCAGATACAGAGCAAAGACTCGTCTTTTCTTGACCCTGGAATCGAACCCAGGACCCCACGTTCAGCAGTAGCGCTTGCGACCATGAGACCAACGGCAGCAAAATAATTAATAGTATTAAAAACAGCATAGAAAATTGTTTACTTACCTACCTATTCTTACGAAAGCTTTATCTTAAGGAACTACTATTTCATTTCCTTCTCAAAAACAGTTGTAAAGATCTATTTCCACGGTACTAGATTATAGTATCAAATGGTCCGACTCCGAAAAAAATCCACGGTAAAATAAGCCATCTATCGTTTCAGTATTCGAAATATCTGTTAACGAAACAAAACTATCAGTTACTATAAAATATTACCTAGTTACTGAAAAGAAGAACTCATCCGCGCCGCGCCGGTATCAAGCGAAACCAAACAAAAAAATGATAAAGCTCTCAACCCACGGTTCAGGTGTATATAGACTGTAGTACAATCACGGCAGGCAGCGCATTTTCGGTAATCGAACAATAACAGGTCGCGGCGCACCACCCTTAAGGGGGAATCAATTTTGCGTCAGTACCAGTCACGCTACTGAATGCCGTCACATTAATGCTCGAATCGATTTCAACTTAACTGTTTAACCGATTTTCGTAGCTTTTACTGTTCTTGCTGAATATATATCGTAGATTTTCTTGGTGAGTTGCTACAGCTTTCTTATGTTGTTCTTTTTGAGATTGTATTTAGTTACTAGGTGTTGAAAAACTATCCTATATGTTAATCCAGGTTATAAACTATCTGTGTACCAAATTTTATCCAAATCCGTTCAGTAGTTTTTGCGTGAAAAAGTTGCTAACCATCTCTGCTTGTTTTATATTTCTTATTGTTTGTTAAGCGTTGTATTTTTGTTTTCTCTCTGTGTCTACTTGAATGTTCTTGTTTCTGCAACAATAAATATTTTTTATTTCTTTCATCCATACTCGCGTTAACTATCGCGTTTATAATATTAGTAGGATTAACTGTAATAGAGAAGTTTGAAAGAAGAAGACGCTGCGGCGACCCCAAACGTGTTCGGTCCATGGCCCTCTACGGGGCTCCCGTGTGGGCAGACACCCTGATAGCGCGCAACGTCGCAATACTGCGAAGACCGCAGAGAGCATTGGCTGTTAGAGTGATAAGGGGATACCGTACGTTCTTCTACGAGGCAGCAACTCTCCTGGCTGGATCGACACCCTGGGATATGGAAGCAAAAATCCTTGCATCTCTATATCGCTGGCTTAAGGTGGAACTAATGTGTGGGCGGCGGCCAGTTCCCGGGAAATCGAGCTACGAAGGACCGAGCTCCATCAACTCTTAGTAGTTGACTTTTAAATTTTTGGATAGACTTTACATTAAGACGACCCAGACCAATATGCCTCCAGGAATGTTATCTTGTAAAATCCATGTACAATATAATTTATTAAAATGTAAGTATATACTACTAACGAATAAATAAAACCACAACATTTAAGCACGTTACAGTTATAAATAATTTAATTAAACAGTAACAATACTACTTCACCTATTTACTTAAGCAACATTGTTACCAATATTAAAATACTAACGTAATTTGGAGGTTTATTTTATTCATACACTTTTTAGCTTAATATTTTGGGCTTTAATATAACTGGACCTAAACTAAACTTATACCTGTAAATAATCAACACTACTAAACTAACACTAGTCTTCGTTTTGCGGCGTCGCCCGCGTTATACTCGGATAAATGTAGCATATGTTTTTCTGGAATAATGTACTTTTAAAATGACAAAATAATTTTAAATCTCCAGATATACAAACTAAAATAATTATTGTAGTATAGATTATTATTTTAAAATAACAGTAACAAATGATAGTACTAACACAAAACAAGTTAACTGTCTTTTCTTACATCTTGATGTCTAGCACTGCACTGTAGGTACCTAGTTATCACTATATATAGTCAACTCTCTATTACACACCATCTTATAAATAAAACACTAATCAATTATTCATCATCATCAGCCTATGATAATGTTCCCACTGCAGGGACTCAAACCTTCTCTTTAGGACAGAAAAAAAAACAAGTACTAACGGGCGGAAAATAGAAATAAATTGTTAAACTTCACGTATATTTTGCAATAGCTTATTTGTGGTGAACCGAATACTATTCTAAGCTTCAATGAATAAAAAACTATCGTACGGGATTGTTCGACCGGGATAAAAAATGAACCTAAATTGTATTTGCAGCTAATCCAAATAATAAACTATTTGTATGCCAAATATCAGCAAAGTCCTTTCAGTATTTTTTGCATAAAAGAGTTAGTAACAACAATTCACTCGACAAACCTTCACATAAATATTTATGATATATTTAAACAACAATTCGAATAAAGTCTAGCACAAATAACATTAACCGTAATTGCTTACTTCATTTTAACACCACACTGCACCCGGTCATTAAATCGACACTTCAATTAAACATATATTCGAACTAAAATATCAGAACAATCGGACTGGAAATATGACGAAGAAATTGCGACACCTTAAATATCTAGAACTGGCTAAAGAATTAAAAAGGTTTATCAAAAGTTCCGTTTAAATTCCGATAAAAAAGTGTACTTATTCACTTTGCCTCACTGCATGTAATTTATTTAATCGCTCCACACGGTTAAATCGCATACGGATTCCACAAAGTGAATGGCGGATTATTTTACATTCAGTTTTATTTTTCCGTCACTCGCGATGTCGTCTTGTAATTTTGCCGTCACCAAGTAATATTATGATCTTGTAATTTTTCCGTCACTTGCGATATGGTCTTCTCGCAATTATAAAGCCATAATGATGTGTACTGTTCATGCCTTGTCAGCTAGAAAATGTGATATTATAAACTGAATTTTATAACGCTTCTACTCAGTAATGTCATGCAATCAAAATTGTATGTTCTGCGGTACATTTTTACTTCAAAGTATTTTTGCGAACTTATTTTCCGCGCCAAGAAATCATTATTGTTAAAATTGCTTAACACTGTTGCTCTTTGTGAGATGAATTGATTGTAACAATTACAATCAACTTAAATTAATATCAATGAGTGTAAAAAAGGACGAACAAACGAAACCAAAAGACGCTGGTTTTCCCCGTTATGGCGTCTTCCGTCCCTGCAGTGGGAACATTATAGGCTGATGATGAAAAGCAGGACAAAAACCCATGTCAAGAAATTCATCAATATCTATAGGTAATATAGATGGTTGTTTATAGGTACATTGAAAAACACGTGAGACAGTAATTGCATAGATAGTCCGTTTGACTGTCGCAATCGTTCTAACTCTGTATAACAATTAAATGCTCCGATTTAACAATCAATACGGACTTTGAACGTAAACTTGAACGCATTACGACCTAACATTGAAACATGAATATTGAATGTATATCAAATGCCAGAAACTCTTGGTTCCACGAATATTATCATCTGCCTAGCGTTTTCCTAACTATGTTAGGGTCGGCTACCAGTCTAACTGGATGCAGCTGAATACCATTGGTTCCACGAACATACATTCAATATTTTGTTTGTCAATGAAATCACTGTCATTCTGTCCTAGTAGCTCACTTTTAAACGATAAATATTTAATGCTAACTATGGGCTTTGCGAATCTTGTCATGTTACGGATAAAGGAAAATAAATGAACGCTTTGAATACTTACAAATACTAATTTTGCTGTCAATTCACTGCAGTAAGCAGAATAATATTTACATTTTTCTATGGGTATGGGTAATGAATACAAGCCGTTATTTGTTGGAATTTGTTGACCTTTCGTTTTCAGATTGTTTTCTCCCGGACAGTCAAAAAAATCCCAATACTGAAAGCTAAATTTTAAAGTTAAATATACTATAATATACAGGATTTTCAATGGAAAGTCTATGTGCATGTTTATGGTTATAACAATATATTAAATGTTTTTTTTTAATTACTATAAAATCGTTGTAATGTAACGTTGAGCTCTACCTAACCTATAAGGGCGTAAAGACGTAACACTATGTTGTGTTTAAATATTAGCTATAAAACTAAATCTTGATTTGTTTACGGCAAAACCCTGAGGCTTCCATGCAACCTAAGGCTTGGCCCACTTTGCTAAATTATCGTACATTTACTAAGAAATTACATAAATTGCATCATGAAACGATCAGCCCGCCACACACGAGTATAAAATTATAATTATTGCTAATATTACGTTTTAATTTCATTGTATAATTCAAGCACTGATGAAATGTAACACGGTCCGTACTTCCGTAAATATTTATTTATTTTATGAAAATTGCAAGAATATTTATATCTTCATATTTGTTATTATACGTTCTAGTTTTTCTTATTCAATATTTTGTGTTTTTGTATTTCTTTGGCTACGATATCAATTAAGTAATCACAACACAATGCTAATATTTCTTGTTGAGGTTCGTGCTACTCCACGTGACCAAAAGACTGGCTCGTTCTTTGGCAATTTGCAGTGCCATTCAAAATGGAAATTTTGTCAGCAGTTTTGCCATTTAAACCGAAAATTGGTCTTCGTTTCAGGATAAAAGCCGATTTTTCTTGTTTTTGAATACCTACGTATAGTTTATTAAAGTTATAATTGAACTAATTGAATACTAAAACGTGTTTTGTGAGGACTGTCACGCAAAATCTCTGACACAAATTTTGGTGAAACTTTCCACTAAATCACCTATTTAAATATACCTTAAACATCACAATAAAAGACACAACATTGTATCGCGGTCGAATCTACGAACTAAACATAAGTATTACTAAGTTCCGTCAGACAGTAATTACATATTTTTGTAATGTGCATAATTATATCCAAAAAACTTTTTATTATTGATGGTTTCATATCTTGGGTGACCTGGTGACAACTTACAAACCTACCTATTTAAATAATAGTTGACTAACTAAGCTACATTTATAAAGAGGTATGAATGTAGATAGCTACAAGAGTAGAGGACGACCACAAAAACGATGGATGGAATTATATGGATGATTTGGCTAAAGAGAAGGTGTCTGATGAGATGAGGGGATCGGACTGACTCAAAAAAATATGATTCTGTATAGTCCGTCAGTTAGATTATCGAAAAATATTAGATACGTGTTTTTTGTTTTATCAAATCAATAAAAATTGACGAAGCTATAGCGCGTCAAAGATCATGGAGTGGGGCTTGCAACGTCACTTGAACGTACAAAATGTACTATCATATGACGTCACACGAGATTTCGAAGCACTGTATCGTCTTCATTTTTTGTTTACGTAAAAAAAGAAAAAATATGTGGTCAATATTTTTTGGAAATCTTTTTGACGGACTAATTACTTTTTTTTTTGTCCGATCCCCTATTATGGACGAAGAAGACATTCTGCCAAGACCTTTAATAATAATTTAGGATAAGGGCAAGAGAATGTGAAGATGATGATGAAGTAGGTACGCGGCCACTACTATGACTTGTAGCATGACCGGTTGCTATGTTTTTACCTCTTTTTCATACATCTTTTGATTTATATACTATTCAGTACTTAATGGATAACCCTTTTATATTTTTATGATTTGTATATCTTTCCTATATATTTTTATTTTTTTGTTTACCTAACTGCCTAACATCGTAAAAGCTGATAAGAGCCCAAGAAGGAACCACTGGCTCTGAAGATACAGGCTTTGCCTAGTTTCTGAGTCAGGGATACTAATTATACATATTTGTTTAAATTTAAGCCCTAGCAGTACGTAATTAAACCAGAAATGTTGATCCGATGTACAATCTTCTTGTTAAGTCAACATATGTACACCTTAGAATAAGACCAAAATTGTAATAAGGGTTGTGAATAAAACTTTTATTATATATTATTATTATTATTATGTTGAACAAAACAGGTCGTATGGCCGGTTGTGCCGCTGTTAAACTTTCGTCCTCGTCGAAGTTTGTACTGGTAGAAGTCTTGATAGTGACTGAGTCATGACTATATAGTCCATGTAGTTCCTTAATCTCAACTACAATACTTGCCATATATCTAGCCTATTAACAAGTCAATTCTTCAAAAAGCCCTCTTTTTCTTTGCTGTGGCAAGTTCCACAATGATCATGATAATGTACAATCGCGCTCACTGACGGTTGACTACTTTTCAACATTATTTCTTAACGATAAATAGTTCAATGAACTCGTCAGTATCTACCACGCATTTGTAATACGTTCAATTATTTAATTAAATATTTTTTTTAATGTTGTTAACAACTAACAGGGAAAGACAAAGTTAAAATGAGTATACCACTGATTTCAAGATATCGGTCTTAGATAAAAAAAAAACCGAGAGTCGGAAAAAAGGATCTTTATCAAATCATTTAAGTATTGATAACCAAGTTTTAACATCGTAGTTATTTGAACGCTGAACTAGATGTTAGTCAGTATCTTGGGGATCAGATCTAATCGAATCGTCTTATATCCATTTTTCCGATTCTTAGTATGTTCTTAGTATCCCCTTAACATTTTATATTTACTTAAAAAAGATAAGTATGTAACATAAAAGAGGAAGGTCGGTAAACCGGTAGAAACGACACGAGTTATATTTTTAAGCTCATTTAAAAATAACGTTGTAATAAACAGTTAAAATTTAAAGAAATATCAATAAAATACTGTTTTTAAGTTATTATAGAATCAGTTTTTAATATTAAATAAATTCACGTTTGGATTTGATCGTTAATTATATTATTTTTAGTATAAAATCCAGGATATCGTTGAAAAGTTATTTCGTTTAGTTTTTGTAATAATCCGAGTTAAACTGTGTGTAAACGTTTAAACTAGCTTTTTATTCATTTAATTTTTGGGTTTTAAAATATCTAAAATATCTTTTATAATTTCCAAATCGATTTAAAACAACCAAACATTATTGTAATACTATTCTCATATTTTGTCACTGAACCGCAAAAATCATTACCGAAAATCGTTGAAACTTTAAAACAAAAATCCTGTATGATAAATCATAATTATTGCTGCTAAATAAAAGTCATCTGAAAGTTATTTCCGTGGATATGAATGAACGTGGTGTCAATATCCATAAGTCCGCTCCGCCGGCTCGAGTCTGAAAAAACTTCATTATAATTCACACCAATCCATATTATAAGTGTCCATTTGCATAGTTTTCAGCCAATTATACCGTGTCAATGACATTACAATCCATTAGTTCAACAAAAATTTAACCTTTAAATTTTTATCCTGTCATTCGCGAACCGATGAAATGAAGTCAATTATTTAGTGTATATTGAGGTTTTACCTTTTTGTAAGTCGGAAAAGTTTTAAAGGCGCTTAAACATTTTATATTTTTGACATAAAATTACTGAAGTTAAATAAAAAATAATTTGAAGAGAAAATGGGCCCCGCCTCCATAATGGCGTCGGTTGTAGGTAGAATAAACTATGTCTACGAGATTAGACAGCGGCCGTCGCTACGCGCTACGACTGCTACGGCGTAGCCGCGTAGCCGTCGGCCGCTTACCTAATAAATCGTCGCATTACAGTAATTTGTGTAGGAAATTGTAGCACATTATAGAAATTGTAGGACGTAGAACCGATGCGGATACTTGAATATTACTGAAGCTACTTTAATGGTTAGTTAATTTGCCTTCCCTCGATTTTCTTCATTTATGACGGAAATATTTTAAAAGAAAACGTCTATTTAGCGTAAAAATAACCGACGTTGATATACGGTAACTTTAAATTTACAACTATTATATACAGCAAAAATAGGTAGTAAGATTTTTATAAGTAAACGGTCCGCCGACGGGAAACGCTAACTTCAATTTGTCTCGAAATGGAAACAGAAATTTTAAATCTCCCTACAATTTATTGTGTAAAAATTGCAAGACATATGAAAATAAACTGTTTAACAATTTGCACGTAATGAAGGCGGGGCCCCGTCATTTGTTTTATAGCACTTTGCCGACCGCGTCGCGGTAAAAGTTGGACAATATGAATTTAGTATCTAATAAGGAACGGCTATTTTTTATTCTTCTTTAATTTTTTTTATTGTAGCATGAGATTATTTTATTTTCAGTTTTGACTGGAAGGCGACTACAATGTAGTTGGAAAAAAAGGCAGATGCTGGTCTAATGAATTGCGCGGTCAGAGTAGGTAACTATCGAGCCGATTTTACCTAACTAAGGTTTTGTATGTCAAATCTTTACTAAGTGACGGCATAAGTAATTATTAAACGTCTCTGCGTGCGGAAGTAAATAACCATCCCTTTAATTGTTCTTTGTTATTTATTTTAGAGCAAGAAAATATTAATAACGCGATTTTTTAAGTGTGTATTAAATTTACCGTGATAATTAGTTGGTCTGGACTGAATTTCAAATCGGTTCCCCCAAACCGATAGAACTGAAATTTTGCACACAACTTTTTATTGTAAACATATTGGAAATCAGCTTTTCATTATTTTCTTTTTGTTTGGTTAATCATTAATTTTCATGATTATAATCTTCTTTTATTGGTAAGTCACAATAAACTTTAATTAAGAACATTCACCTAAAATTAATGTGTTTATACATGTTATTTTATGTTTTTAAGTTTTAACTTCACGTGTTTTATAGGATTTTAAATAATTCTACCTAAATATTGTGAGTAGCGGTTTAAAAAATATTGTAGAATTACTATTATTTAAATTTAGTTCGTTTATATCACTACAATTAGTCCCGTTTTTTGTAAATATTTAGTTAAAACTATTCTGAAAGTTAAATTGAATTATAGTCCTTGATTTAAACACTCAACTATACTTTCCCACTAACAACTAATCACCAGATCACATAATTATGTGAATTGGTGATTTAGTTTTCGTTGTGAGGTGATTAAGTAACGGTATTGTCATGTCATCGATTTCGTTACCAAATAATGCATTCACTGAAAACTTCACAATGGGGACACACGAACAATTTCGCTGATCAACAACCCCCCCATGGAGCTCCATGCAATCGCCTTGGCCACGCGCGCGGTAACACACACAGATCGCTTGGCAACAATATATACATACATATAATAAGCTGGAAAAAAAGTTAATAACGTCCTAAAAAAATTAGTTTCAAGATTAAACCCTACAGACGATTTTAAAACGAATTTTACCGCGGCAAGAAATATTTTTGTTGAACGTAAACGTTTTGTTGTCTATCCCACGCGGCCGTGTGTGCCATAACAACAACCTTCAGTTGGCGGCTGAACGAGCCACGTCCTACAGTTCTAGCGGGGAAAGGCTGGAGTATAAAACGGTGTACTCACGGACGGGTTGGGGACGCACCGGCGCGGGTCGGCGCTCCGGTACGTCGGGCTGTACCGGCCCGGAAAGCACCCCGGAGGCGCCATGAGCCCCCCGCCGGACTTCATCTTATCCGGCGAGTACATCGCACATGACCCCCACGGGTCGTCCTCCAATTTCAACACCTTGGAAGGTGAGTGATACTGCCGGTCGAAAATTTTGGCGATTTTTATCGTACTTTCGGGTATATAAAGGGCGGCGGTGCCGCGACCGTCCGCTTCGCCGGGTTCTGACCGACTGAAGCAGGGAAGCGGTGACGTCACGGGCCACGCCCTCGCCCCTCCATTGGCCCCCGCCCACCGCCCCCCTCCGTCTCACGCATGTTTACGTCGCGTCGCCGGCGGCGGGTTCACGAATTACTGAATTATTTAATTGGTCCATTCACTTCTCCTGCTTGTTACCTTTTCACGCTTCTCTAAAAAGGTTGACGGATGGCCTGCGAGTCCTGCGACGATCGACGCGGGCTAATTGCGCGGCAATCGATACGCGACTCCTGACGTCGGTTCATTATATCCGTATTGTGTTGTACACTTCATACACTGTACAGCTCCTGCGGGCCGCCTCTACGTCTAGTGGGTAGCGGTTAGCCGTCGACTGTAAGGGTTGCGCGTCAATTCCTAATTTAGTATTTTTAGTGTGATACGTTTTGTTTTTCGTAGTTCTTTGATTTAGTCGAGTCTAGTGACAAGTGGCAACTTTCTAATGATATAATTCTAAATATCTAGTGTTTTTTTTTCTTTTATGACACTTTAAATAAAGGCTAAGAAAAAAATTCTATCCTTTTCTAAACCTAATTAGTGCATATATAATATATATAATGCATTTTAATCAGGATGCAACATATCTTGCCCAACTACCAGAACACAAAAATCAAGAAGCTGTCTTCAAAATGCCAATAGTTTGTACAAACAGGGTTAGGAAGCTTACATTACCGAAGTTGCGAAGTGTCACCGTACCGCTGCTAAGGTGTAGTGATGCGACAAGGTCGCGTCGCCGTCGTGTAAAACAACTTTGATAGGAAATTGTGGTTTCGGTTACCATAGCTTGTACCTCGCAGGATTCTTGGAAATATTTATTTTTGTGAAATGTATAGTTTGATAATGATAATGCTTTTTTTTTTTAAAAAAGACGTGGCCCCTCTAGGAATTTCTCCTGTATCGTGGGTGCGTTCACAAACATATAAAGTCACATACACAAATACCCCACCACTATCTACAGGCCGAACAAATATTTGTTCCGTGCGCGGATCGAACCTGCGACACGCAGCGTAGCAGTCCAATCGCTTAACCACTGCGCCAACCGTGCCGTCACTCGTCGTGGTCGTTTTTGATACAGTAATAGTGTTTATTATTTTGAAAATTCACCATTCATATTGCGGGTGCTTTTAAAATAACAAATATATTTCCGGAACAGTCATTTCAGAGATCTGAACAATAATTGTCGGAAGGTGAGACAGACGCATTACTTTGTGTTATTTATTTCATCACCGCTGCTCTCAAAACGGTGAAGGAAAACATCGTGAGGAAACCGGCATGTCTTAGAACCAAAAAATTCGAAGACATGTGACATCTACCAATCCGCACTGGGCCCGCGTGGTAGATTATAGCCCATCCCTCTCTTAAAGAGGAGGCCTGAGTCCCTGCAGTGGGAACATTATAGGCTGATGATGATGATGAATAATCTGAAAGCTCGGTTTCAAATAAAAATAAGAGGACTTTTATAAAATTGTTTCTTTGCATCGATGGTTTTTTATTCTGATGTATCCGTTCGTAATTGAGGTCAGTGACCCGAAAGTCTGACAACCAGTTTTATGGAGGGGTATCGTATTACCTACTACTAACTGGGCTGTGGAGGTCAGATAGGCAGTCGCTCCATAAAATAAAATACTAGTACTCAGCTGCATCTGGGTAGACTGAAAGCCGACCCCAACTTGGTTGGGGAAAAGCTAGGCAGATGATGATGATGATGATGATGATGATGAATGGGTTTATAATGAACTAGTTTTTGCCAACGGCTTCGCCCTCGTGGAAATGACGATTTTCCATACAAACTTTCATCCTCTATTTAACTCCCTTAGGGGTTGAATTTCAAAAAATCCTTCCTTATTCCTTGTCTACATTATAAAGGGAACCTCTGTGCAAAATGTCAGCTTTCTAGGTCCAAGGGTTTGGGCTGGGCGTTGATGAGTCAGTCAGTCAGTCAGTCAGGACTTCTCTTTTTTATTTATATAGATACTAGCTTTTGCCAGCGGCGTCGCCCGCGTGAAAATGACGATTTTCCATACAAACTTTCATCCCCTATTTAACTACCTTAGGGGTTGAATTTCGAAAAATCCTTCCTTATTCTTTGTCTACATTATAAAGTGAACCTCTGTGCAAAATTTCAGCTTTCTAGGTCCAAGGGTTTGGGCTGGGCGTTGATGAGTCAGTCAGTCAGTCAGTCAGTCAGGACTTCTCTCTTTATTTATATAGAAGATATTGGAAAGTTTTTAATTAAACTGCCTCATTGTTCTGGTCACAAGCGTGACTGCTGACCATAAGGTTCGATTCCCGGCTCGGGGAAAGTGTTATTGGGTTTTTCCATCAAGATTTTTTCAGTAACACCTGCGGAGTCTTGATTTGTGCCCGGTTGATGGTAATAGGCTCATTCTGTATTACTTGGGACTTAGACATAACTGTCGAAATATGGATGTACCCTAACCCTAACCCTTCGGGAATAACAAGCTATCAGGACACCATCACAAGTAAATAATAAAAAGTATAGTTTTCTATTTTCACTATAGATAATACACATTGTATTTTCCACAAACACAAACTACAAAGTTAATACAACAGATATAGGTTCTTTGAGTAATTAGTCTTTAATACTCGGAATACCTAATTTCACGTAAGGGTGGAAATAACATTGTATAAATAGTGGTTTTCGTGCAACATAGTCACCCCCACTATCTTGCACACTTTAAATAAACCGATTCCCTCGGCTATAGTTTATAAACACCATAATAGGGTAGTTGACTGACTAAAAAAAATATGATTCTGTTTAGTCCGTCAGTTAGATTATCGAAAAATATTGGATACGTGTTTTTTGTTTTACCAAATCAATAAAAAATTACGAAGAAAAAGCGCGTCAAAGATCATGGAGTGGGGCTTGACACGTTACTTGAAGGTACAAAATGTACTAGCTTATGACGTCACACGAGTTTTCGAAGCACTGTATCGTCTTCATTTTTGTTTACGTGAAAAAAGAAAAAATATGTGGTCAGTATTTTTTCGAATCAGAAATGAGGACATCCGCATGAGAACCAAGGTTACCGACGTAGCCCGAAGAATCGCCAGACTTAAGTGGCAATGAGCTCGCAGAACGGATGGCCGATGGGCCGAAAAGTTCTGGAATGGCGACCGCGAACCGGAAGACGTTGCGTTGGAAGGCCTCCCACTAGGTGGACCGATGACCTGGTCAAGGTTGCAGGAACCCGCTGGATGAGAGACGCACGGGACCGGTCAATGTGGCGACGCCTGGGGGAGGCCTATGTCCAGCAGTCGATGTCTTTTGGCTGAAATGATGATGATGATGATTTTTTGGAAATCTATCTGACGGACAAATTTTTAAAAAAAGGGGTGATGAGGGGGGGGGGGCGTGAAGGGGGGAGCTTTGAAAAATGATTTCGACGAACTCCATGCCCCTTTCAATGAATCTGAAAAAAAAATGTTCCAAGTCTCTTAACTTCCGAGATCCGCCTAAAGGGGGGAGAAAGGGGGCAAATGGGGCAACTTTGAAAAAGGGGGCAAAAAGGGGAGGTTTTGCACTTTTTAGCTACTCATGAGAGTTACTTATACGCTTCACCCACTCAACCTTCGTTACGCTACGGACTGTTTTTTTGTCCGATCCCCTATCTAACAGTTCTTCACAAATAAATTGTTCGTTCACTTGGTCACTCACAATGTTAACGGGACATTATGAAATGCTGAAGTTATTCTTAAAATAATAGGTGGCTGACCCGTTGGTCTAGTAGAGGCAATGTGACTGCTGATTATTAGGCCCTGGGTCCAATTCCCAAGTTGGGCAAAGTGTTATTGGGGATTTAAAACGGATTTTATTCAGTGGAAGTCACGAAGTCTGGAATTGTGCCCAGTTTGATCGCAATAGGCTCGCTCCTTATTACATGGGAAATAAATATAACTGGCAATATGTCGGTGTACTAATAATTACACCTTTGCCCAAACCTTGGGGATAATGTTTTTTAATTAAAACAATATTTGCACACCTAAGCATATGTGCAAACATTGTTATAATTTACTAAATCTCTCTAAATCAGAACAATGTTACAAGTAAATGATAAAAAAATATTTTCTATTTTCATACTCGTACTTAACATAAATTGTGTATTCCACTATTATAAACTACAAAGTAAATAGAATAGAAATAGGTCCTTAGAGTAATACTAACTTAAATTAGGTTTTTTGAATGACTAGTGTTTAATATTCGAAAGACCTAATTTCACCTCAGTCAGGTGAAATTAGGTCTTTCGAATATCGACGATACTACACTCGCGGACAAAGTAAACGGGTCATTTTAAAAAGATATATTTACTCTTAAAATAACAGAGCAGGCGTCATGAATGAATCTGAATGTTGTAGATAATTTATCAGTAAATAAAACACCTGCCTTGTTGGTCTAGTGTTCGCGACTGCTCAGCACGAGGTTCTGAGTTGGAGTCCCGGGTCGGGCAAAGTGTCATTGGAGTAACCCATCACGATTTTTTTAGTACCAACCACTGACTCTGGATTTGTGCAATAGGTGTGCTGGCAATAGGCTCGCTTTTTAAACGTAACTGGCGAAATGTGGGTGCCCTTATGGGTACACATCTACCTAACCCGCCGGTGATTACAGGTGTGATGTTAATTTTTTAAGTTTACTTATGTCTGTAATCAGGAATACCATCACAACGAAATGATAAAAAGTAGTTTTCTATTTTAACCATAGACAGAACTACCGTCACAAGTTAATGATAAAGGAATGTTTTATTTTTGCTTGTTAATTAGTGTAAACAATTCTTGGTAGACTTGATTCACTTCTGAGCGATCGTACGGAGCGGTCAAGTTTCTATTATTTAACCATCTACCTCCAAACTAATAATTGTGTGTGTGATAATTGTGATAAAACTATTACAAAAAAAATCACCCGGGCTTGAGTGTAACAAATGTGGCAAAGTAGTTCACGCAAATCAAATATGCACGGGCCTATCTTCTAAGCAGCTGTCAGCCCTGCGGAATGCTGAAAACCTGGAGTGGACATGCGATGAATGTCACAGGGAGTCTCCTCATCGTAAGTCCTTCGTAATTGATGAAAATGAGGACGATAATGGTAGCGAGCTGGATGGAAACAGTGCTGCGGTGAATAAATTGCTACGTGATATTTCACTTGAAGTGAAGAAAGCAGTGAAGAAAGAACTGGCATCAGTAAATGAGTCGCTTAGCACTTGTTGCTTAAGAATGAATGCTGTAAATTCTACACTGGAAATTCTTGCAGAGAAAGTTAAAGACATGGAGAAGAAAAACACCTACCTCACGAATCAAAACACACACTTGGAATTAAAAATTGATGCATTGGAACAACACATCAGAAATGTTGAGCAAGAAACTCTAGCTAATGTACTGGAGATCACTGGTATTCCTGATAATGAGAACGAGAACCTGGGCATAGTCTTAACTAAAATAGCCTCGAAGCTTAACATTGAGAAACGCCAAGTTACAACAATCAAACGACTTAAAGGCAGAAATGGTATAAATGGTATTCAGGTGATGCTGCAACATGAAGAGCAGGTGGATCAGTGGATACGTACAGCGCGGAATGAACCGATTGTTGTTCAAGATGTAGTCACCGAGGTCAGTCCTGACTTAGCCAAGTCAAAAGTTTTGTTTCGATATGCTCTTACCAAAGCGAATAAGTCACTTCTATGGCAAGCTAAACAAACGTTGAAGGAAACGCACAAGTACATCTGGTTCCAGAATGGCAGAATATTAGTTCGTAAAATCGAAAACGACAAACCGTTTGTCATTAGGAACGCTAGTGATATTGATAAAATGACGGTGCAGGGAAATAATTGTCGATAGTAGTTAGACTCAGTGATCACAACGGTTTCTTCACCGGAAATATCAGAATTCCTCGAGTGTTCAACCATCAACGAGTTTAGTAATCACCTGCCAAATTGTAAACAAAAACTAAATATTGTCCATATTAATATTCGCTCGATTGTTAAAAATTTTTCATTAGTCCTTCAAACCTTCAATTCATTGTTTCTTCTAAAATTAATGTTGATGTTAATATTCTAACAGAAGTAGGTATTTCTAAAAACAGTAATCTCATTGAATTCTTTAATATAAATCTTCGATCAATAATAGTACTAGATTAAGCATCAGGAACAAAACTAAGTCGTTCAAGTGGCCACGTTTGCACACACGTAAACATCTACATAACATCTTAGAAAAAAGTTCAATATTATTAACAACTTCAGATGATTATAAACCTTAACACTTAAACATAACGTTTAATTATCATTGTAAAGTATATTAATTATGCCCTTTCATCGGAGAAAGATTAGAAGCAAAACACATTTTAAATGTCGCTCCAAAGTAAAAAGTCATCAGTACAAAAATATTCATTCTAAAATGAAACTTAAACTCTAAGCAATACGGTTAAAAGCATTTTGTGTACAATGTCGTGCTTATTCTATTGCGGAACTAGCGTTCCCTGTTCAAGAACATGATACAATAGTTGGTGCGTTGTAGCAAACATTGGCCAAACAATTATAATATTCGCTGATTTAATTATATTTACAGTTTAGTTACGTTTAAATATTATGAAAAAGCACATAATGATATTAAATTACCGAAAAAAAGATATTCCTTCCAAAACCTTGGTGTTACGGTGGTTATTTACGCAGTTTTTGAACGCATACTGCGGTATTTTGACGTCTTAATGTTGGCTATGATTGGACCATACTGATTTGAAATAAGACCACAAATACGTTTGTGGTCTTATATTTCGGGCCGTTTTTGAAGCGCTTATCGGGAATCTAGTACATTATTGATCGAAGATATAAATGGATATTAAATGTATCATAAGTTGCGCGAGCAGCGCAGAGGTGGTGGCATTGTGATGTATGTTAAATGTACCAACAATTTTCAAATTATGGATAATATATCACTAAAACACTGCGAATGTATAATTGGACACTTGACTACATCATATCACTACACGACATCAATCTGCACAGTCTATAGACCTCCGAAAGATAGTAAGCACTTGTTTATAAGAGAGTTAAAAGAGTTATTATGTAAGGACATCTTCAAACACTCAGATCTATACTTGTTAGGGGATGTCAACATTGATTTAAAATTGATTGATAACATTCGAGATTACTACATAAGTTGTCTAGCTGAGTGTGGCCTAACGAGCGCAATTTCTGATTACACAAGAATTGAAAAACGGAATGATGTTATCACGCGTAGTTGTATTGATCATATTTTTGTAAGATCGCGCTCGTTAGATCTTTACTCGGCGGCGCTCGGCGCGGTATGGGCAGACCATCGTATGATCGTGTTGTCTTGCGTTGGAGGGGGCCCTAAAAACGCTGTACAGGATGTGGTAAAAGTAAAAGAATTATTTGATTTTAATAAGTTGAAACAAAAGTTGGACGTCATAGATTGGAGTTCAATTGATAGTATGCAATGCCCTTTAGAGATATATAACTATATTAAAAATAGCTTTGAGTATTGTTATGACCAATCGAAGTATTCAAAATTAATTAATGAAGAGAAAAGGAATAAAGAGTTATGGATAAACAGTAAAATTAATAATATGTGTAAAAAAAGAGATTTACTTTTCAGTCAGTGGAAACAAGATACAAATAATAAAATACTTAGATTACAATTTAATAAACAAAGAAATAAAACAAAAAAACTTATAGAAAAATCTAGAAACCAATATTACTTTAACCTAATCAATGAAAATAAAATGAATAAAAAGAAAATGTGGGACATATTAAACACCCTATCTGGTCGAGTTTGTAAGTCAGTAGATGAAGCAATAATCAAAGCTTTTAAGAAAAATAACTTAACTGTAAATACGATAGTTAATAATTTTAGTAAGGGATTTAGCGAGAACGTTAATAAAATATTACCTAAGTGCAACATAAAACTAATTCCTGAATTGGAATATATATCTCCAATAAACAAGTCCATGTTATTTAAAAAACCTACTGCTCGTAATATTTTAACTATTATAAAAAACCTCAACGTTAATAAGTCAGCTGGTGCGGATGGCATTCGATGTATAGACGTGAAAATTGTAAGTGATAAGATAGCTAAGGTCATAGTTAAGCAAATAAGCACAAGTATACAAGTTGGAAAATATCCTGAAGAATTAAAATCAGGTATTGTGCGACCAATTTATAAAAATGGATCTCATAGTAACTATGACAGTTACAGGCCCATAACAATATTACCAGTCATAGATAAGGTAGTCGAAAAATACGTGTGTCAGCAAATTCAGAATTTTTACATTAAGAACGATGTCTTAATTATCGGATTCTCAGTACGGCTTTCAACCTAATAAATCAACATCAATTCTGCTTTCTAAATTCACTGACGAAATAAACCATCACCTAAATGATAAAAAACATATTATCCTGTTATTCGTTGATTTTAGTAAAGCATTCGATACTCTTAGGCATGATACGCTTATAAACAAGCTTGACAATACAGGGGTTCGGGGCCCAATATTAAACTTGTGTAAAGATTACCTAACTAATAGAACTAGCCGTGTAAAGGTCAGCAATGAATTTAGTGACGTAGCTGTAGTAGCTACGGGAACAGCACAAGGCTCAGTTATGGGACCTCTGCACTATTTGGCTTACGTCAATGACATGGAGAATGTTATAAACAACTGTTCAGTCTATCAATATGCCGACGACACCTGTCTCGTAGCAGCTGATAAAGACTTATCTAAGGCTGAGCAAGCAATTCAAAATGATTTTAATAGTTTATGTAAATGGTCTCATGATGCTGGACTGGTGCTTAATGCTGGTAAAACTAAGGTTATTCATGTTCGTTCCAATCACTTACTCAACTCTGACAAGCCAGTTAAAATAATTGCACACACTCACCAATGTTTGCATAACATGCAATTTTCTAACCTAGTTTGTCAATGTGAACCATTGGAGCAAGTCACCAACTACAAATATTTAGGTTTACACGTTGATAACAGATTTAACTGGGGGTATCACATTGACTCCATATGTGATAAACTGCGAGCAATGCTAGCCAAATTTGCAATACTTAAATACAAAGTTCCTCTTAAAATATTACTTAACCTTTATAATGCACTCGCGGAGTCAATAATTTCATATGGAATTACTAGCTATGGCAGAACCTTTAAAACCTATGTGACAGAAAAGGTTTGCGTGGCGCAGGTTATAAAAATAAGACCACGAAACTTGTCAACATAAAATATAATTAATAAAATAAAGTCACCAACTATGGGTGTGGGTAGGTTTATGGCGCACCCTATTGCGTTTCACCTGTGAGGTGCACGTTACTGCCCTGTTAGCTGGCGTGGCGATGACCGCAGCGAGGTGCCACGCTGGATGCCAGGGGTGTAGGCCGACAGGTGGTCGCGTCGACCCGAAGAGATGCTCGGCGAGGCCCACGTGGCAAATATGGCCAACGTGGGAAGTCCGTGCCGAACTTTATGGCGCGCACGACAGAGCCAATACGGGCCCCTGAGATGTAGGCGCGCAGTGAGCAGGTAGGCGTCGTTCCAACCGCAACTTGGGAATGATGTAAGTGTCCCTCCAGCAGGAACCTGAGACCCTGGAACGTGACGTCCAGCGTGTCAAGAGGTGGACAAAAGGTCACCTCCGCTGATTGCGACACCAAGCAAAGCGAGCAACAGTGCGCTAATGAAGGTGTTGGTGGGATGTCACAATCAGACGGAGTTTACATGATGGAGAGAGTGGAAAAGAAGGCATGACAGCACATTTTGATGTGTCATCGAAACACAATCGAAATGTATTGAGCTGAAGGCAATTACATTAAATTAGCGTAGCAAAAGTCGGAGAATATAGGGATACATGCTGCATAACCTATAAGGTTGGAAAACACAAAAATACACACATGTTTATGCTGTTCAAACTTACCCAGTATGGGGTTATGATCACTGATTTTAAATGCTCGATGGCGGAGAAAAAGATGTAACATTACGCTCGGATGGTGGCGAGAGGTAGCCACGTGTTACGGACGCGAGCGCCTGCCCGCTAGGGGCGCAGCGCCCGCGCCGGACACCGAATTCCAAAAGGAACGTGTCACCAACGCACGTCCTATTTAATGTCACTGTGGGGAACGAACTACTGTTGGTCGTTCACTCGCAACTAGTGAGGCGCGTGATGACATATTGCGTATGAAACGGAAGATATTCTCGCACCTCGCGGATGCGTGGGCGCAACATACTTAGTTTAGTAACATTACTAAGCCACAGCACTATAAGATGTTATCTGTGGTATTGTGACGTCTGCGGTTCTGTCATTGACAGTTGATGTAAACAAACATTGGATCAATACTGTTTTAATTGTTGAATTTAAGTTTGTATGTTTTAAATAGTGAAAAAGGTAACGTACAACGTTACACCTACATAGATAAAATATTCAACCTACAACTTCGTTTATTAAAAATAATAATACCAAATAAAATAAGAAAAACACTCTATGATGGTGATGACGTAACGGGTTTCTTTAAATATTGTAAAATCTTACCAGTACACATTAAAATACGGAAGTGGTTACTAATAGAACAGTTTACCAACAAAGATCTGCAAATTAAATTCAACCATAGCATAGCAACAAGATTGGCAGCCCAATCAAAACTGGTAGTACCGAAATACAAGAACTATTACGGGAAACGAACCGTCGCTTATTTGATACCTACGCTAATTAATGACATTCCAACAAAAGTTCAATCGGAAATAACAAATAGTAATTATAAAGTTAAATACAAAAAATTCTTTGACTCTCTCTGACAATGCATCATCCTGTTTAAATATCATTCACTTAGTTATTAGCATCGACGCAATTCCGATTCCGACCCAAACCCCCCGGTATGTTTGTAATCTTTCTTAGTATATTCTTTGGGTCCTACCTCACAATTTGTTATAATTATGTGTGAACCTTACATTAATTAAGTTTATTTGTTATGTTAGTTTTAAGATAGTTCATAAGTGTTTCAACATCCGGACAAACCTATTGAGGTTTTTGTGATGTTTTTGTGTTTACATTTTGTTTTAATCTTTAATTAATAAACAATAAAAAAAAAATTAAATAAACAAATAAAAGTAGTTTCTATTTTCACCATAGATATTGTTTCGACCACAAATACAAACAACAAAGTAAATAGAATAGAAATAGGTTGTTTGAATATTCGAAAGAGCTAATTTCACCTGACTGACTGACAATAGTACACTCACAGACAAAGTAAACGGGTCACTATGAAAAGATAAAGTTACTCTTAAAATAACAGAGCAGGCGTCATGAATGAATCTAAATATTGTTGATAATTTACCGGTTAATAGAACTACACAAAATGAGGGATTTATTTTAGTCAAATTATTGTTCATCACATTATCATCATCAACCATAAAACGTCCACTGCAGGACAAAGGCCTCCCCCATAGAACGCCATAATGAACGGCAGCCTGCCGTTTGCATCTACCGGTTGCCGCGACTCTCACGATGGCGTCGGTCCACCTGGTGGGAGGCCTACCTACGCTGCGTCTTCTGGTTCGTGGTCGCCACTCGAGAACCTTCCTTTCCGGTTATCGGATTTTGAGCGATGTGGCCTGCCCATTGCCACTTCAACTTGCATATTCTGAAAGCTATGTCGTTGACCCTGGTTCTTCGGCGAATTTCCTCATTTCGGATTTTCAATTTATTATTGTTAAAATTACGTAATATAACAAAATTTCGTTGGAATTTATGTAGGTCGGTAATTCGGTACCTCTAATACAAGAACTAACTTTATTTAAAACGAAATGAATACTATGTGTTACCTCCAAGGACTCTTCTCACAGATGCCATGAGATTGGGTATGTTGTTTCATGCGATATTGCAGAATATTGGTCTATTGTTCACTACTATGAAGTGTCACTACTGCTCTCAAAACGGTGAAGGAAAACATCGTGAGGAAACCGGCATATCTTAGAACCAAAAAATTCGAAGATATGTGACATCTACCAATCCGCACTGGGCCCGCGTGGTAGATTATAGGCCATCCCTCTCCTAGAGAGTAGGCCTGAGTCCCTGCAGTGGGAACAATATAAGCTGATAATGATAATGATGAATGATGATGAAGTGTAACTGCCCCCCTCCCCCACCCAGTTCTTCTTACACACTTTCCAAACTCGTCCAAAGGCGGGTTAATTTAGGTCCGGACTTGCCTGCGGGCCAGCCCCTGAGATTTGCGCCAACGTCCAGAAAAAAAAAAATAATAATAAAAAAAAAAATAATGCAATTGACCCACATTATTTGATCACGAGTATAACTTGAAATGTACGCATAATTGCATTTTAGCTAAATCGACATGTCACTGATTACCTACAGTTTCAATTTGATTAACGTGCAATTTAAACTAAACTATAATAGTACACAGTAGTGGAGCAGCGGTGGCCCAGTGGTGGCGGCCCCGACTTACGAACAGTAGGTCGTGGGTTCGAACCCAGGCAGGCGCATTACATTGTGTAATTTATTTCATCACCGCTGCTCTCAAAACGGTGAAGGAAAACCTCGTGAGGAAACGTCTTAGAACCAAAAACTTTTTTACAAAAAATAAAACCGACTTCGACAAAAATAAAACACAAAAAAGTGAAAAATAAAAATCAGCTTCTGAAGTCGGTGACTTTTGTTTGTTTGATTTCATGTTTTTGCCACCGACTTCAGAAGCTGATTTTTATTTTTCACTTTTTTGTGTTTTATTTTTGTCGAAGTCGGTTTTATTTTTTGTAAAAAAGTTTTTATTTTTCACTTTTTAGTGGTTCACATGTGCTTACCCCTTCACAACGTACCGGCGTGATGTTATGTTATGAACTGGTGTAAACAATAGACAGACATGAGATTTCAGCAATCCCAGTCCATTTGCTATCATATAATGAGGAGTTCCGTTGTCTATCTCCGAAGTTCTTCATCAGATGTTCACCAAATAGTTTTTATAACCTTTGTAGTGAGTACAGGCGTGATATTATGTTGTGTGATGGCGTAAACAATGCTTCTACATGCTATAGCAACAATCGCGGTTAATCTGCTGTTATTTATTGAAGAGTTCCCCCGATTTCTACAAGATCCCATCATCAGATATTGAAATGGTGACAATGGGACCACACGGGAAGCACCAGCTTTCAAATGAAAAAAGAATCATGAAAATCAGTTCACCCAGTCGCAAGTTATGAGTGAACAAACATAAAAAAAAAAAAAAAAAAAAAAATATACAGTCGAATTGATAACCTCCTCCTTTTTTTGAAGTCGGTTAAAAATTCCCTCTCAAAGAGAGGAGGCCTGTGTTCCAGCAGTGGGAACATATAGGCTGTTGATGATGATAATAGTACACCAGTTTCTAAACAATGTTGTTCCTTGACTGTACACTTTGTGAATAAATACTTATCGTTTCAACTTACACTTGCGGTCAAATAACACGGGTACGAGTATAAAAATGGCTCTAAACCTTAAAATCACCGTGGATTTTGCTGATTGTATCCAAGTACTAATTAGGGGCTCGCCTATTCTATGGCCAAAGAATCAGCATTGCCATATAACTTGGGAATGCTGCCAGCCTTCTGGGCACTTTTCCTGTTGACAGTAATGCGTACGAATTTTTTGACGCCCTCTAATTCTTCTCTTTTTATACTTGTATGTATTTTATTATAATTTTAGATCTGTAAATTGTAGTTTGGTAAATATTTTTCTTTTAATCTAGAGTAAATTATATTGGAATTCAAAGCACTAATAAGAAGATATTTCATCGGTTTTCACACGACGCAAAGAAGAGTTTGCTCATGGTGGTTTTATCCGCACATGTAATGCGGTGGCTCGGGTGATGGTGATCTTGTATAGGCATCAACCTATGGCATCAACAGATTATGTACATACAAGCCATTGCGATGTGAGATCCGCCACACAAGTACACGTCGATGTACTGCGTCATGTGAGAATCCCCAGGTCCTGAAAAGATAAATTTGTATTTTAAGAGCGGAGTATTATATACAGAAGTATTAAAATTACATTTCACAATGGGTGAATCTGGGTATTACGATCTTAAGAGAAGAAGTACTTTAATTGTACACTTTATGTGTTTAAAGTCGCAGAAAGACCGTCGTACAAATGATGTTCTATAATGACTGCCTACCCCTATGGGAAAAGGGCATGATGGTATAACTTAACATTACGCCAGGCAACCCAGGTCAGGCAAGGTGTACTTTATTAGCCAAACTTCAATTCGCCAAGCATGTTTAAGTCGAGTTATTCCGGTCTGATCCCCTAAAACTGATACCTTAGGGGATCCGTTTTATTATAAATTATTTTCTATTCCGGTCTGATCCCCCGTAAAAGAATCGGATACCCTGACACATTTTTAGGACAGTCACCAACAAAATATTTGTACAGGTTATATTAGATTAAAAAAAAAGAATACGTAGTAAAGTCCCACAAACTACCAGGAGTACAGAAGTAGGAAGGAGGTATTGGAAATTGGAATCTTCAAATCAAATCTATATTAAGCCTTTATTGTAAATTCGTTTGTTAGTATTTAGGGAACACTAAATCACATGTATGTAAATCTTGTAAATATGTAAACTGACACCTTGCTATTGTATCGAGTCTGGTTCTTCTAACCAACCTAACAGACAGATGTGTGCTGGGAAGTTTGTTCCGCCACTTTTTCTTTCCAGCTAAACACTAGGAAGTGTCGATGGGTGGGCGTTTTGGGGGACTGTCTTATAAAAATGTAAATAGTAAAGTAAAGTTAATTTTTGACGTTCGAAAAGTGCTGATTATAAGCCTAGTTTGAATAAATGACTTTTGATTTTGATTTTGTAGTAGAGGGTGAGCCATTGCCATCAACCGGGCACCGAATCTGTAGCTGGTACTCAGAAATACCTGATGGAAAAACAAAATAGCGCTTTGTCCAACCCGAGAATCAAACCCAGGACTTCATAGTCAGCAGTCGCAGTCAGCATAATAGTCGCTTCAAATAAATAATGAACAAAAAGAAAAGAAACCTGACATGAAAGGGGTCGAAGTCGTCATAATGACAGGTCAAATCAATCATTTGCACACGGCAATGGCGGAGCAACCACCTTGTGTGGTGTGGTTGAACTTTACACCAGAGCCAAAAAACTATTTCAAAAATTCATAACTCGTAAACTAGCTGAATCAGAGTGGTCATTTTTGGAACACTTATTTCTTATAATGAAATTTATCAGATGGCAATAATGATAGCATTCTCAAGTTAGTCTAACATGCGTTTTATACTAGTTACAGCAATTGGTATTTCAATTTGAAGCAGCAATTTTGCTGTATCTTAAATTGGTAGTTGTAACATACCTACGGCTTGTGCCGTATGTTACAACTACCAAGATACAGCAATAGGCAAGCGACATAGGTTTAAAATTTAAAAAAAATACTTGTAGCGTTTTTGATGTATCTATGTATAACCTAAAATAGTTGATTTTATGGTATTTACAGCATTTTGAAGTACTTATCTTTTGTTAAAAAAGTTTAGAAAAAGTCAACGACGTATCAAAATAAAACATATCGTAGGAAAACGTTGATCAGACCGTCTGACACAGTATTTTTTTCTTATTTCAATGATGGAATAAAAAAAAATGCCATTTTTCGAGATACGACAAAATCGCTTTCCAGCGTCGAATATGTAGGTAGTACAAATGACAAACAACGGCTCAACGTGCTTTCTGAGGCACTGAGGAAAGTCAGTATGCAAACGCAAACGCAGCTTAACCTGAAGATCGACAGGAACCGCTCGGGTCGATCCGCAGCCCGGTCCAGCTGCACTCACTCGATTTATCACTAGTTAACTTTCATCATCTGCCTAGCCTTTTCCCAACTATGTTGGGGTCGGCTACAAGTCACTTACCTATGATCTTTATCTTTGTCAATTTTTATTAATTTGATAAAACAAAAAACACGTATCCAATATTTTTCGATAATCTAACTGACGGACTAAACAGAATCATATTTTTTTAGTCAGTAACGTACAAATATCAAGCCGCCGCTCTAGTTCAACAGGCTGTTAAGATGTTATTTTCCTAACTGCTTGTTTAATATTCGGTCCCTACGTCTCACTAGAACCGTGTCTTACACAGGTACAAGACAGCCAGCCTAAGCTTGTATACTTGACAGGTTCTGCGTGTCTCCTGAGAGGAGGCCACTCGTATTGCAGCCATTAGGCATGTGACAAACTAGTTAGCAGCTAACAGGTTTGTGTTTCAAGGCCTGTATTTACTGGCCTACTACAGAAGTGTGACGCATATTGACTTTTCTCTACTGTCTATTCTACGGCATTATTCTCTCGGTAAATGATCGAAAAATAATACCTAATCTATATAAATAAAAAGAAAAGTCCTGACTGACTGACTCATCAACTCCCAGCCCAAACCCTTTAAACTAGAAAGCTGAAATTTTGCATAAAGTTAAATTAAATTATAAAGTAGACTAGGAATAAGAAAGGGTTTGTCGATTTTCAACCTCTAAAGAAGTTAATGAGGGAATGAAAGTTTGTATGGAAAGTTGTGATTTTTGTAGTTTAACCGACATACACGCGAAACCGCGGGCAAAAGCTAGTTTTTATTTATATCGTAACTCCGAAATTCATGAACAGATTTCAAAAAATATTTTATGTTATTTTAAACTTTTTGGTGTTTTTTTTTGCATAAAGCTGTTACTGTTTATTTATTTATTGACACACGAACGACTTAATCACAAAAAAATTGCGATGAATATTATTTTCAATTTGGTTCTCAGAGATTTATTACCTACAATACGCAATGTAAACTACCTAGAAAGTACGAAAGAAACTCGGGATGTATTGGGTCGCACCCATTCATATGTCAATTCAGGCAATAACTAATTATTGCAGCTACCAGCTGCCAGCTTTTTGTGGTTGCTGTTTGGGCTTTTTAACAAAAGGAGTTCGTTTCACCATACATGCATGCATGGTGGTGGAATGGTGAATGGTAACCGTATGTGGAATAAAAAGTCAATTCTATTCCAACATTTTCTCGTAAAACTCTTATAAATCAGTCAATCATCAACTACCACTAACTTTCATCAACGATGCACCCTTTACTAAACATTCTTCTACATAATCCAACCATGTACTCTGCTCATCCCATTTTATCACAATGCTCATAATTAGAGGCGGTGCATCAAACGCCCCAGTAATTACGCCCTCACCCGGCAGATGGCGGGAGTTTTAATTTTTCGATTTCGGACCACCCTGTATAATGCATGAGGCTTTTATCGCCACCGCGGCTCCTTCGGGGATTCGTGGGACCAGGTCCGAGGGACGAGAGGCAGCTTTTTACGGTGATTTGGGACCAAGTTGTACAGTCACTTATTTTGTTGGTGCTGCAATACTATGAAGATTGTCATGGAAAGGAATTTTCTAACAAGCAGGGTTAAAATTAAGATTCAGTTACTTTGGGCAGCAGCGTTGGAAGACTTCGTCTAGTTTTCTCGTCTCCACAATGTCTCAAGAACTTCAAAATTTGCTTTTAAATTACTCCATTCATTAGCGTTTTAAATAGTTTTATGTAAAGCCACATTCGGAGGAACTAATTGTAGTACACAACAAAGTACAAAAGTACCACATTCACTAAAATGGATATTCAAAAATACGGCTGGTAATTATAAAAAACGTTTTTTCCCATCTACGTTAGTTCTAAAGGAACAAAAGCAATGATCAAACTAACTTTTGCCTACGGCTTGGTCCCAGATAAAATTATTCTATGTCGTAACCTATAATATGAGTGCCACATTTCAGTAAAATTCAATAAGCTTGTAAGGCGTCAAATAGTGATGGAATAACTTACGCATTTATAATAATTAGCATTTTATATCCATTCTTTTAAATGTGACCAAACACGTAAATTAAAAAAAAACACCCCACAAGACATTACAAAAATTTCGCTCATAACTCTCAAAACTCAAACTCAAACTCAAATCATATAATTCAATTAAGCCATTACAGGCACTTTTGAATGTCAGAAGGACGGAAGAAGATCGAAACTACGAGTGCATTACGTCATTCCGAAAGCCACCACGCCGAACCACACGCCACCGAATGCCCGCAACAACGAACACTGCGAGCACGAAAGCACGCCACACAAGCACGTAACTTGGACCACACACATCCACCACATACCCTTTTTAGGGTACCACAGTTAGGCACGGAAGTACGGCCGACCTGTTCTCTGCCATACTTAGCTGTCCATTAACAATTCTATCGCGAATTAGTCCAGTAATTAAGCGCTTTCTTTATCTCTGCTCGGTTCATAATTTACTGATTTCTCGTTTACCGACATCGCTATTTTTGTTTTTAATTGCGATAAGTGCTAGCTGAAAGTGTTCGGAGCTTGGGAATAGCGGAAATAGATCTTGATGCCCTGCTTTTAGAAGAGCAGTTTGGAAACAATTAGCTACTTTATTGGTTCCGGAATAGGTGTTGATACCGCGTAATATTGTTTGGCAAATAGTTTTTTTATCTTGGTTTAAAACGCTGCCAATTATAGTTAAAATAGTTCGATAAATAAAGTCACTTGTTTGTAAGTTTATTTTCCAAACACACTATCACGCACGACTGTAATCTCAGAAGGAATAGGCAACTGTGATCTAGGAGTCCACCCACATTTCACCATTTATGTTGAAATAACTATAACACAAGCTCTGCTTAGCTTGGGACTAGATGGCGTTGTGTGATAGTTGTGGAATATTATTATTATTATAAATCCCATGTAATGTATAAACTAGCAAATACCTTAACAATGACAATAATGTGGAATAAAATTCAACTCTTAGGTATATTGATAATTATGAATTTCATGCTGAAGCTCCATGTGATTAGGCAGAACCTGACCTCATCGTTTATAAAAGTCTAGACAGACGATTATAAAAATGACGCATAAATGCCTTATTCATTTGATAGACTGCCATGACTCTTATGCAGCAAAAAAAATGTCCATATTTAACTTGTTCGATCAATTATATCAGTTCCCATAGTTAAGCTCTAATGTTGTATTCACTGCGTTTTTAATTATCAGGCTCGTTAGGAATAACTACTAAGTTCAAGCTTATTACCCTTTAAATAATCATAGGAGTATAAAATGAAAATGATATTATTTATAACACAATTTATTTTACGTAGTCGTGTTTTAGAGTCATATATACTCGAATAAAGAGACATTCCATCCTACTTTAAGTTTTTTTTAATGACATGTTCTCTGACATTATCATATACATTGAAAACGGGATATTTACAATACTGTAAGCACTATGATCACGACAGATCATCCATAATCAGCAACGCTGAAATATCGGTACCTAAATCAAAATTTAATCACCTACTTAGCAAATTAAATATGTTAAATTATTTATTCCTACTTCTCCGCTATTCTTTTCGGGTGCAAGATTTCTTGCAGGATCCAAGACAGCTATTATTTCTCTGGGACTTCGTCGAACTTCATTCCTGGTGGTCAAAACTGTTGATTCTGGCTTCCAAGAGTTGCAGTGGTTTCAGAATAGAGCGGCGGGCTTGTCCCAAAAAAACATGGTAAATATTCCGTTTTCAGTGTTCATAATGATATTATTTATGTACCTAAGTTTTTATAAACACTTTATACGTCTTTCTTAAACAAAACTAGATGAAGGTTTTCCTATCTGACTAGTGGGCCATACCTACCTTACGAGCACGATTTGTAATGTACATTACGTACATATGTTGGAAAAAACACCACATGGCCAGGTCAGTAAAAGGGTGAGCCGAAGACATTCCCCGGGGAAACACAAAATACCCTAATGTTATACTCGTACGGCGGCATTTTGTTGTATGTTCTTCGTAAATTGTTGTTGGTAGGTCGCACTGACAGATCCTGAAATAACATAACGTTACGCCTGCAAACCCCGAAGGGTTAGGCAGTGGTGTGCCTCACTAACTACACTTACTTATAGTCACTGGTATGTTTAATAAACATGCATAGCATCACACTTGTAATCCCCAAAGAGAGGCTTAGGTGTATAATACTTCACTCAAATAGGGTAGTTGACTGACTAAAACAAATATGATTCTGTTTAGTCCGTCAGTTAGACTATCGAAAAATATTGGATACGTGTTTTTTGTTTTATCAAATTAATAAGAATTGACGAAAATAAAGCTTGTCAAAGACCATGGAGAGGGGGCTTTTGACGTCATAGTCTGGTAAAGATGGACCAACCTGTGACGTTTCACGACTTTTCGAAGCACTGTATCGTCTTAATTTTTTGTTTACGTGAAAAAAGATAAAAATACGTGTTCAATATTTTTTGGAAATCTATCTGACGGACAAATTAGTCAACTACGCTATTTTCTAGTAGGTATAGCCCACCTTATTGCCATCACCTTCATCATCTTCCTGCCTTTATCCCAAGTAATTTGGGGTCAGTGCAACACGTTTTTTTCATTCCATTCTCAACTGTCAGTCGTTACGCTATCTTTTACTCCTCCTCACACACTCCAACCATATTTTCTTTAGTTTCCTCTCCCTCTCCATCCATCATATTGATAGATGGAGTACTTCTGTAACTGGCACAACGTTTATATACTTATATTTTATAAATAGTTCCTCTAATATAAGGTCCCATTAAAATAGGTGGACAAAATTTCAGAAATCATTCAGATAATAATAATAATAATGTTCTAGAGTGCCGGCAATTTATTATTTGAACTAAAAAAAAAACACTTTATTTAATGTTTTTTTTTGTTTAGATATCTTTGGTTAGACCTACGGAACGCTGTGTTAAAATTTGTCCACCTATTTTAATGGGACCTTATATATACTTAAATTTTATAAATTGTTCCTCTAATATATACTCGTTTCTTACTTTATCCATTCTTGTCTCACCCACACATCCACCTTCTCCGTTACATGCAACCTAATTGCCATCAACTGAACATAAATGGATTGGAGCAGCGGTGGCCCAGTTACGAACAGTAGGTCGTGGGTTCGAACCCAGGCAGGCACATTACTTTGTGTAATTTATTTCATCACCGCTGCTCTCAAAACGGTGAAAGAAAACATCGTGAGGAAACCGGCATGTCTTAGAACCAACAATTCGAAGACATGTGACATCTACCAATCCGCACTGGGCCCGCGTGGTAGATTATAGCCCATTCCCTCTTTATGAGAAGAGGCCTGTGTCCCAGCAGTGGGAAAATTAATAGGCTGTTGATGATGATGATGATGAACATAAATGGAGACTCTGTGATTGCTACTGAGAAACTCTTGATGGAAGGTATAACTCCATAACGGGTAGGAGTTGGAGTATAATTCTTTAATAAAATATTATAGGGACGTATAATCACTCGAGTGTCATGTCATGGTTGTATTCATCCTGGTTATCTAAATGAACTGATTAAAGATAACCTCAAAGCATAAGAATAAAAAGCAATAATAAGGTTCATGGAAGGTTAAGGGTTAGGTTTCTTTGTTGAATGTAAAATGCATAGTAAATATTTGTAAAGGATATTACAGCAAAAGATAAATATAAAAAACTTTTGCGCAAAAAATAAAACCGACTTCAAATACAAAAAAAGTGAACAAACATTTGTTTTTTGTGATAAATTGTTAAGTTTGTTGTTTTTATTTATTTCTTTCTTTCTATTTGTCAGTTATCAATTCAATATTCCTCAAAGTAGTAAGCCACTTTTATAGCCACGTGTCTCAGTGCCACAGCAAAATAATTTTTCTTTCGCAGAAGAACTAAATTCTACTACTCCTTAAAGAATTTTCCCATCCTCGGACAGCCTTTTAACTATTTTTGAACAAAAGAGTAGGCATCACAATATCATAAGGTACTATTACATTACAGATAAAAAAAATAAAGCAGGAAAGGTTTGAACGAGAGACGAGCAAGACAGTGGGGTAGCGGGGTGAAGAGGCGGGAGGTCCGGGAGGGGGCGGGATTGCAGCTTCCGCAGGATGTGGCGGGGTGCTCCCACTCCCGCCGGAAGCGACCGAGCCCTTCCGACAAACGCAAAAGGTGGTAGCGTCCGCAAAAAACGAGGTCTGATTTGGTGGTACGCATTTAGGAACATGATAGTTTAATATCTAATAGCCAAATAAGTAATGCCTCGTGCCTCTGTGTGAAATGCCTCGTAAGTTAGACTCATTAAACTTTTATATTATCCAATTTGTTCCTAATCCTAGTGTTTAAGTTATTGACTAACAAAAATGGTTCCAATTTTGACACTAATTATTATTATTATTATTAAACTAATTATTTCAACAGAGTGCCAGAAGTAAATAAAATCCTAATAAGTAATCTTTAATTCTCAGTTACAATGGTTCTTGTGCCAAATTTTATTTAGATTTTTCCTAATCCACGAAACTTTTCAGGAAGTACGTTAAGTCTAGCGAATATAAAATCTATGCAGGTTCTCGTTTTGGCTTTAGAAGTTAGACATTTTTCTCGTTTTATTTCAGATTACAGTACTACTCCGAGGACGACTCAAAAATATGGAAATGGACATTTTCAAAAGTTTGCGTGCTTCTTGCTAATCGGCTTTGTGTTTCTGGTTCAACGTTTTCATTGTAACTCGTATTGTGTGATTCAGATTCACAAAGGAAATGTTACTTTCCTATGTGCATCAGAAAATCATCATCTGCCTAACCTTTTCCCAAGTATGTTGTGGTCGGCTTCCAGTCTAACCGGATGCAGCTGAGTCAATAATAATAAAAAGTAAATAATAGGCAATCCAACCAATTCAATCTGACCTCCACAACCTAGTTAATACTGGGTAATACTTTTTTTTTTTTTGGTGTGTGGAAAATCATCAAATGACCCCCCCCCCCGCTCTTGGGCAGAGCGAAGGGGAGTGTCAGACTTCTACTGACTAAAAACCGAACCCATGTTCCTTCTTTGCCCTTGTGCCGAGGCCACGTCATCTCGTACTAAAATCCGCGGCCCCGACGGGCGTCTGGGTAATACCCCTTTGGTAAGACTGGTCTAAAGTCGTTGGGTGGACGATATCGTCAAAGTCGCGGGATACACCTGGATGAGAGACGCACAGGATCGGGACATATGGCGGAAAAAGAGGAGGCCTATACCCAGCAGTGGCGGATTCCGGGCTGATGTGATGATGCATGGTGACGCAAAAAGTGTACAATGGTAACAATATAAGTAATTAACAGAACATAGCATAAAAACACGGCACAGGTGTACCTAATACATAGTACACCCACATTCCACCAGTAATGTTTTTTTTTTTTTTTTAAAGGTCCCACACTAGGAATTTCTCCTGTATCGTGGGTGCGTTCACAAACATTTAAACTCACATACACAAACACACCCAATTAAGTCCAATGTACCCAATAGATGACGAGCCTATTGCCATCAACCGAGCACAAATGTAGACTTCGTGGCTGCTACTAAGAAATTCCTAAATATATAATTAACCCCAGAATAAAAGCAGTATCTACTTACGTTTTATACAATGAAGTCCTCAACCAAGTTTGCGTAATATAAAGTATTATTATTATAACAAAACAAAAAAAAGCCTAAAAATAATATCAGCCTCAAACACAAAACCTTTCTGCTAACGTTACGAAACCCGCGTTCGCTCGCACGGACTGGGGAAAATATGTTATTCGCGTATCCCAATTAAAATCATAATTAACTCCGTATTAAAGCAAGCGCTAATCCCAATTACAGAGCTGGCTGGTTTTACCCGTGTTTGGTGCACCATTAGGCTGTCTAAACATAACAATCGAGTGCTGAAAGGATAATTTATGCAACGCACCAGGCAATATAAAATTGCAACTTAGGAGACCGTAATATGAATTGCGTAAAAATTCGTAAATGGTCACAGAAGCTGTTGCTATTATGAATAGTCCAATTTACGCGTTTTAACGCAATTCATATATTTTATGATCCGCTAATGTGACCATTTGAGACCACCAGTAATGTGTGGTCATATAAGGTGTCATATAGACAAATAAACAGTACAGTCCGTTTCACAAATAAGTTTATGCTTAGCAACGTCTAGAAACAATTTTCGCCTTATGTATTGATTTCAGTTTCATGTTAAAATCGAAGCATTTATTTCAGTTAGGTCAGTTATAGGCAGTTTTAAATTCTGGAAACCAATACAATAACAGTAAGAAGCTACAGTCCCAGTCACAAGACAGTCATAATACTTGCGAAAGTACTGTGGTTGCCCATTCCAACGCGTTGTTGTCTATCGAGAAGACCGGACAAGAAACTCCATGGACCACTGGCACCGCTGCTCTCATTATAATTAATAGCTAGAGTATATTTAGTTAGCTAAATATTGCACTGCGTGGATCAACAGTAAAACCAAGTATTGTCAGCCGCTTGTGATTGGTTCTGGCCATTGTTGGTTGTGTTCACATCTGTAATCCCTGATGAGTTAGGCAAACGTACCAAACCTAAGGGCGCTTTCAATTTATGCGTTTCGTGTCGGACCGTTGTCGCACGCTTACCGTGCCGCAGGTTATATCTCGCTGTCGGACCGCTGCAGTACGGTAGCAGTCCGGCACCGAACGCCTAAATTGAAAGCGTATTTTACTGCCGTGCGTTTTTATCCCAGTGATATGAAATCAGTCAAACCATGGACTCGGAAGAAGAAACATTACTGTTAGTGCTCTTATTGAAAATCATCAAAGAGACCGAAATGAACACGTGGTGCTTGCGACGTTGCCGTCCTGTTGTCGAGCGTTCGCGGTACCGGCGCCGTACTGTTGCCGCACCGCGCGTTTTGTGTGAAAAAAAAAGGATCGTCCGTACGCTGTACAACTAACGCACCGCTTCGGCACCGCAGCAGGCCGTCATGAAACGCATTAAATTGAAAGCGCCCTAATAGGTACTACCTAACAGTACAGCCTTACGCCAGCTATGTTTAAGATCCATGTTATAGGAGTGAGCTTATTACTATTAACGGGACACAAATCCAGACTCGGTGGCAGCTACTGAGAAATTACTGATGCAAAAAGCCAATAACAACCTGTGCCTAGCCTGGGAATCCAACCCAGGACCTAACGCTCAGCCGTCGCGATGGCGACCATCGAGGCATTCACATCTCTTACGTAAAAGATATTAACACTACAGAAACATCCAAGAACATCATATAACTACCCCCACCCTACCTCCCAATAATAAATTCCATTTGATCGCAATAGATATTTCTTCCCAAAGAAAATACGGAACATTTTCCCCTTTGCTATTTACATTTAACATGTTTTTTGTTGCTTTCCTTCTATTCTAAATACATCGAGGGTAACAACAAATGGAACAATTCTATCTAATGTCAGCCGTTACACTCACAAACCGGAACGATTCCGGATACGTTCCCGGACACGATTCGGAGCTGGCACGTGGCCGTAACGACATGCCAACACCACAATTGTGGTACAAAATTGTTTTAAATGATTGGATTAAGTTTTTAGGGGCCTCTTTTGGTGTTTGGGGCTGAAATAGAAAATTAAATCGTAGTTTGCAACTTACCTTAGGTTATAGTATAAGCTTAGCCTATAATATGCCTTTCATTTTTTATGGACATTAGAGGTCTTATATTACTTACCTTTATTTAGTGAAAACGTTGTTTTTGTATTAATTTTTTTCGCATAGTGCATATAATTATGTATCTTAAAAACAGTATTTTAAATTAAAGTCGTTTTTCGTGTATTGAGTGACGGATTTGGACCTGCTATAATAACTTAAATATTACATTGGCTTACAGCAATTCAATCTGGAATTTTTCATAAAACCTAAAAATCCAACCAATAACTAACTCAAATTCTAATGAATTTCGGTGTAACATTTAATCATATCTGCATTTTTATAATACTGACGAGATTATTTTGCAACATCTCGATACAGGGACTGTACCAACATCTCTCTTATAGCAATATGACTCTAATCTTACTTTCATGTGGGAAAGGGATGAAGTTATCCAGGACGTCTAGCTCTATCTGTTTCACACATTGAAGTTCACCAACATAGCCTTACATATGTAACTATAACCGTGAAGTTGCTTGGACGCCTCCAAGGAATGGAAAGGGAAGTGTTGGCTGTCCAGCGGCAAGGTGGGCAGACGATGTTGTTGCCATTGCGGGAATATCCTGGATGAGCGAGGAGCTTGGTACAAGCAAAGAGCACTGTTAGTTGTGGGTTCAAACCCAGTCAGGTGCATTACTTTGTATAATTTATTTCATCACCTCTACTCACAAAACGGTGAAGGAAAACATCGTGAGAGGTTGGAGGTCTTAGAACCATCCGCACTGGCTTTCCAATTATAGCCCATCCCACTCACTCCTAGAGAGGAGGCCTGAGTCCCTGCAATGGGAACATTATATGCTAACTAGTGACCCGCCCCGGTTTCGCACGGGTGCAAAAAAGGTATTAAAGTACATAGGGACAGACAGCGAGAAGTGACTTTGTTTTATACTATGTAGTTATGATGATGATGATGACGCGAAAAATGGCTGTAACAATTTCGATGAAAGTTGCAGTAGTGGGGTTTACGGGGGCGATTAATCGATCTAGCCTATTATCACTCGAGCAGAAGTCTGACCGACTTCTTTCAGGTACTTTGAATTATACCCAAATCTTCGTAACATAATTATTAATAACTAGCTGAACCCGCGCATGCGTTGCAATGCTGTTTTTCCTACCTACTACCCTACCTACCCACTACCCTACCTACCTACTACCCTACCTACCTACTACCCTACCTACCTACTACCCTACCTACCTACTACCCTACCTACCTACCTACCTACTACCCTACCTACCTACCTACTACCCTACCTACCTACTACCCTACCTACCTACTTTCCTACTTACTACCCTACCTACTTACTACCCTACCTACTTACTACCCTACCTACTTACTACCCTACCTACTTACTACCCTACCTACTTACTACCCTACCTACCAACTACCCTGCCTACCTACCAACCACTTTCTCTCCGTATAAACCTTCTCTGGACTTCCACAAATAATTTAAGACCAAAATTAGCCAAATCGATCCAGGCGTTGTTGAGTTATGCGCTTACCAACACATTTTGCGATTCATTTTTATATTATAGAAGAAGCTAAAGAAAGCATCTCGGTAAAGCAGGTCTGATTGTGGAAACAGAAGGTTTCATAATATGCAAGCTTTGTGGGTAACATACTTCACATTGGCTTCAGGAACTTTGGTAAAATGTGCAATGCCAGTTAAAACCTGTAAATAAGACGGTTATCTCAGTTAAAGCATTAAAACAGACGATCAACAAATCCTTTTGAGCTATTGTGATAACACTACACTCGCAAACGAACAAATCGATTCAAGCTATTAGTTCGTTTATGAAATAAAGTGGTGGAAAAACTTTATATATTAAATGCCGAGTTTCCTTCGTGCCTCGGAAAGCACGTTAGGCCGTTGGTACTGTCGTAGATCTTTGACAGTAGTTACTCAGTAACCTCAAAATCTGATACCCAGTATTACCGAAGGTGTATTACCAGATCGTAAAGTATTATTAGAATACTCTTTAAGGCGAGGTTGCAGTACTTTGTTTTTATGTACGCACGACCTCACCCCCCGCCCTGCCGCGCGAGCGATATAATGCCTACATTTTGACTGTTTTTTGCTTCTTGGAGACTATAATTATAGAAATTATACAATATGTTTTCAACATTTACTTCAGAATAAAAAGTTCTATCTATTGATATAACTTTTATATAAATTCATGATGAAATGTCTTAGCAGTACACGTTTGAAATTGTGATTTAGAGTCATGTTTGATAAAAAAAAGTATCGAGCCGATCATTCTAAATCGCTTTTCTATCTTTACGATTTACTAGAGAGTATGTTCAATTTTTATGTATTTTATTTATTAAAAAACTCGTATTTAGGTCGATTTGTATAGGTTCAAAAATCTTGAAAAGTACTGGAACCCCGCCTTAATACCACGCTACGACCGTAAGGAGCTGAGTAAAAAGAGCCGCCACGAGACACAGCTAGTCTGTCATCATCTGCCTAGCGTTTTCCGAACTATGTTGGGGTCGGCTTCCAGTCTAACTGGATGCAGCTGAGTACCAGTATTTTACATGGAGTGACTGCCTATTTGACCTCCACAACCCAGTTAATACTGGGTAATACGATACCCTTTGGTAAGACTGGTTGTAAGACTTTCAGGTCACTGACTACCTGTAACGACTGCCAAAGTTCTGAGGCACGGAGGAAACTCGGTATGTAATGGGCGGTCACGCATCCACAGATTTATTTATTTATTGATCACAAAATCCACAGCCCTTGAAGTTTTATCCTTAGACTAGCTTATGCCAGCGGCTTCGCCCGCGTGAAAATGACGATTTTCCATACAAACTTTCATCCCTTATTTAACTCCCTTAGGGGTTGAATTTCGAAAAATCCTTCCTTATTCCTTGTCTAAATTATAAAGGGAACCTCTATGCAAAATTTCAGCTTTCTAGGTCCTAGGGTTTGGGCTGAGCGTTGATGAGTCAGTCAGTCAGTCAGTCAGTCAGGACTTCTCTTTTTATTTATATAGATTACAAACTAAACTTACAGCCAATTACGGATTTACAATTTAACAACTATACAATACATTGCTTAGAGTACAGCGTGTGTGTGTGTGCGTGAGTGAGTGTGTGTTTGTGTGAGTGAGTGTGAGTGTGTGTGTGTGTGTGTAGGAGTGTGCCACCACCATAACACACCCTTACAAATGGGTGTGTTATGGTGGTGTATGATGCTGTATTATACCTTTTACCTATTGTTCAATTCTATTTATTTAGTTTGAGATGTATTTGTCAGTTCATCACAAACTGACGTTATTAATTCTTTCCTAAATTTACCTTTTTTAGTGTTGAATATATCAAGATGAGAGAATTTTTTGTTATAATTACTTAGCATTCTATCAACGACTGAGTTTTGAGCGTAGTTAGTACCACTGTGCGGTACTTCGAATAACTGCGTGTGCCTAGTCCGTCGAGACGGAGCACTTAATCTAACAACTAAGTTGTTCAAATCGGTGCTGTCGATATTCCCACTGCAGATATTATGAAGAAACAGCATGTCCAGAATCATACGTCTGTTCTCGAGTGGCAGCATATTATGATGTTTACAAGATAGCAGATGATCTGAAGATCTGAAACCACTCTGATAGTTAATGTATTTGACAAATTTAGATTGTATTGATTCTATCTGCTGTTTATAGACCAAGTAGTGCGGATTCCAAATATTACTGCAGTATTCTAAAATACTGCGTATGTATGCAAAATAAACTAATTTGATGCAACTCATATCATTAAATAGCTTACAAGTACGCATAATATAACGTACGCATAATAACCTAGGCAAGCTAACCTAAAGATCGACCCGCGTGGCAGTTATTATTAAACCACGAGCTCCTCCAGACACTGCTAGTCTCCCAATAGATCTAAAGTGGCATTAACAACGCTTAAAATTCTCACCCTAACTTCAAAAGACTAACACTTAACAAATAATTATAATTCGAGACACCCTCTCTAGGGGTGTCGCATTCACATTTGATTATTATTTTTTTAAGTTCAAACGACCATGTCTCTATTTGTCTGATTGCTGGTCACGTGACCAAGTAAGTTTAGGGGATGTTTACGGCACGGTCGGGACAGACAGACTTACGCTCATAGGATTATACGCCAATTTAACGCGTAATTTATGTTCTGGATGCGAAGCAGGGTGAGTGGAATTTGCACCGGTTGGGATTGAATTCCGTTGGATTTCTTAACGTTAAACGGTGAATCAGAAAACATTGATGAAAATTTAATAAGAATGGCCCTTTTCGCAACATGATGCCTTTCAGCCATTTTTCAATTTTTGAAACCGTTAAAATGGATTAGGTGAAAACTCTCTACTCTTTTCTCATTCTTGTTTCTTTTTTTCTTCGGACACCACTGAAAAACAACTCTGTGCTATGGCCCCCATAGCACACACCATACTGCCATACTGAGTGGTAAACTGCTTGTCTCAGTCACGATGTGCCAGCTGTTAATCTTTTCGTTTTGTTTTCTCCAGTTTTATGTCGGCTTTTTTTGTCATTTTGAATGTATCCAAGACAAATAAATATGTTCTTTCTTTATTTACAAATGAACTTTCATATTCCAAACACTGTCAAACCTATATATGTGCCGTGTGTAAATAAAAATGTAAATTCCAAGGGCACCGAGGTGAAAACACAAAACGGTTCTCGCATAGCTCACGAAATAAAACGCGAAAGTGTCAGCGAAGTCCCTTGAGGTCATGTGTCAGGAGTCACGCGTCGATCCGATAGCAAATAGATTAGATTATGCATTTTGAGCGGACATACGATATCGTTTTCTCTAAACGGCCTTTTTATTTAACCCCTACATTCAACTTTTAGTATTTTTCAACCTTCGATGCGATGTGAATGATTCGTCGCGTTGGTTACCTAGATACAATTTGTTTTGAAAGAGTTCTAGATAGTATAGTTTGTGCTTAGAACAGAGTTAATGCTCTGTTCAATATAACATAACATTACATCTCGCCTCTAGGCTGTAAGGGATAGGCAGAGGTGTACCTAATAGTGCACCCACATTTTGCCATTAATGTTTTAAGTCCATAACTGAGGTCCATAATATGTAATACGACAAGTATATTGCTATCAATTAGACACAAATACAGACTTTATACATGCTACTGAGAAAATCTTCACGAAAAACCCTAATAACACTTTGCCTGACCTGAAAATCGAATGCGACCAACTACCGACGAACTACATACACCAACAAGGCACTCAAAAAAAACCGAAGAGAAAAAGAGTAGGTTATTTATCCAGGTATATTTTACATACCTTTCTTCAGAAATTGTGTAATCTAAAATGTTATGTTGGTTTGTGTACGCTTCAAAAACTCAAAAAGTTCCGCACCGATCGAGCTGAAATTTTAGAAAGATATATAATCCGCATCAAGGATTGTTTTTATAGTATCCACGCGGGCGAAGCCGCGGGCATCAGCTAGTAAAACATAAAATTATACATCTGTTATATTATTATGGCATTTAAAATAAATGCACACTTCCAGAGACATCGATCTTGTGCTTTTTATAATCTATACTTACTAAAATATTATAAAGCTGAAGAGTTGGTTTGTTAATGTGTTTGTTTGGTTGAACTCGCTAATCTCCGGAGCTACTGGTTTGAATTTAAAAATGATTTTTGTGTTGGACAGTCCATTTATCGAGGAAGGCTTTAGGCTTTATTCCACGAAGTTGTGGGCAGAAGCTAGTGCTTCTGTAAGCGGATCATAAAGATTGTCTATTTTCATTTGTATTATTTCCTAGAAAACTGTTACGTTACTGTTGCGGTTGCCAGCTCTGGATTTAGAAACAAACACAATTAAATAATTTGTTTATTACTTCGAGAGCCATCTCAATCTTACAATAACGATAAGACCTTCATTGGACCAGATTTACCTTAACGTTCAAAATATACAATTTCAGTTAAGTAGAAGCGAACAAAGTTTACCACGGGTCTAGTGTTGTGCCTAACTGTCAAACCGCTATCACCAATTAGTGAGGTGACATTAATTGTGATGTAAACTTCGGCAGTGGAGGGGGAAACGCTGAGGCACGCGTTAGCCACGTGCCCAAATTTTGGGGCTTTTACCCTACTCAACTCAGCCAGTATTTTGAGAGCTCCCCAATTTTCCCCTTGCGATAGAAACCTGGATGTCAAAGAGGACTCTTGTGAGGTTCTTTTGATCAAGTTATACTGGCAGTTTGTACTCGAACTTTAATGTAAGAGCACTTATCTGTTATTTCTTTATTGTTGTAATTTTCGGGGGCAGTTGAGTGCTTGAGACTGCATACATTTTGGCGTTGAACAAATTTTCGTTGATAGCCAACTTTGATGGGCGCGTTAAAACATATTGCGCTCACAAATTATTTCAGGAAATGGTTGAATTTAACAAAGTACTCGTATTATTTTATCTATTAATAGAACATCAACAACATTATGTTCCATTACTAAATGTACTGTACGAGTACCTACGTAGGTATAGTGAAAAACCGTGTAAGCTCCGCGTGGTATAAAATTTTCACTGGTCTTACAATGTTGCACTCGAAATCACAGGGGTGTTCAAATTATAGATTTGGCGTTTTTATTTGATAGCTTCCATTTTTGTAAGCCCTTTGTTTTAATGGTTACTGAAAGGAATTCTTACGAAACGTGTTTTTTCAACATTTTCAGTAAGAATGGCGAGTTTTCTCTCAATTTCCAGCCTTTTGTGATAGAAAAACGTAATATTTTTGCACAATATGTATAGGTTTACAAAAAGCATCCCTCTTTTGGGTTATTACGTGTTTATTTATTAAAAATATCCTCAATTATCCGTACCCGAGGAACAATTTTCAGGCTAAATGGCTAAAAAAATTCAGCCTAGAGCCCGATTTCCGACAATGACCTGACAATGTTTCCTGCCTTGTTAAGTCATTATTTCGACGATAATTTTATATCCCTCGGGCTTTTGCGGGAAGAAAATGGTCAAATCGCGTAGAAACCCCATTAGTACCATGAGAAATCAAGGAAAAACATGAAAATTCTATGTTCTAATTGGGTACTAAACTGGTAGTTATTTTTCCTGTACGATCAACGGGCGTGGGATTGGAACTCGCGCGCATTAAAATTCAAAATCCGCGCACAAAAGAGAATGCGGGACGAGGCACCGAATTGTTATCCTTGGGGTTTAATTATGTCTTTGTGGTTGAAAAAGGAATATTTCATAGTCCTTGGGGAGATCCTGAAAGGCGAGGTTATGACTGGAAGCCTGGCTAACTGAATAAGTACAGAAGTTTGTAAACTCGCTATTACGGCTAAGGGAGTCACACTCGTGAATATTAAAGGTAATATCAATCGCCTTTCTGTTGTTAGCTGGTCAAAGGAAGCAGTTCGAATTATTTTATGAATTAAGAAGCATTGTGATAAAAAAACCCACTTTAAAATGTTCTGACAAAAGGAACACATGTAGTTTTCATGCGGGCACTACTGAAGTAAATGGCGCTTTGATTGAGTATGACGTGGGGTTACGAACGCGTCCGTTATTTAAAAAATGTATTAAGTAACTTATAAATCGAACTAACTCAACATGAGTGTTTTTTATGTCAGCTTACGCTGTCCCACTGCTGGGCAAAACCTCCTTCATGGCTTTCCAAGTTTGTTTATTCATTGCCTTTTCACTCGAATCTGTTGAGAATGAGTCTAGCAGGGCTATTGCGTATCTTTTAATGACAGTGGCTATCATATAGTGTCTATCAAATAACTGTAATGGTTATTATTATTATTATTAGCCTGTACTGTCCCACTGCAGGGCAAAGGCCTTTTTTTTTTTTTTTTTTTTTTTTTTTTTTGGTGGGTGGAAAATCATCGAATAACCCCCCCCGCTCTTGGGCAGAGCGAAGGGGAGTGTCAGACTTCTACTGACTAAAAACAGGGCAAAGGCCTCCCTTCCCTCCTTCCACTTTTCGCGATCTAGTGCGATGATAGGCCAATCCTTTGAGAAGGAATCCAGCTCATCCCGCCATCTCCTTCTGGGCCTGCCGCGTTGTCGTTTCCTGCTGGTTGGTGTCCACTGAGTGGTAATTTTTGCCCATTGGTCCTCCGACATGCGGCAGATGTGACCAGCCCAGTTCCATTTCAACCCAGCAGCTGTATTGCCAGCATCGGCTATTTGGGTTTTCGAGCGAAGTATAGTGTTTCTGATGCGGTCCGTGAGTTTGACACCCAGTATACTTCGCTCCATAGCTCGTTGGCAGACCCCAAGTGCGAACTTCTGACGTTTTGTAAGCGACCATGTTTGCGCTCCATAGGTGAGGGTGGGGAGAATGCACATGTCCATGAGCTTTCGTTTAAGAGAAAGAGGGAGTGGTCCCTTCATTAAATGCTTCATCGACCAGTAGCTCTTCCAGGCATTTTGGGTGCGTCGAGCAACTTCTTTATCTTGTCTTGCCTGGAAAGAGACTATATACTGTAATGGTTAGGTTTAAAAAAAATGTACCAAACCATAACCAATTTACAGTTAATTTATGGACAGATATGATAGCCACTGATATTAAAAAGATACGCAATAGCCCTACAGATCGTCACGCCAGAGTTTCTTAGGCCTGCCTCGGTTATGACGGCCGAGGCACCCTCTGTGTGACTATCTTGGCCTATCTATCCGGCTTCATTCTAGAAATGTGACCCGCCCAGTCCCATTTTAACTTGGCAGATTTAACGCCAACATTGGCGATGCCTGTCGCCGACCGTATTAAGGTGTTGCGCATTCGATCGGAGAGTCTAATATTAAGAAAGCTACGTTCCATCGCTCTTTCATGAATGTGTTAGTAATAGTTTTAAATCCATCAGGATAGGTACAGTATCGTTAAGTAAATTCGTCATATAAGGATAAAGTAAGGAAAAAGTATATTAGAGGAAGTTTGAAAGTGGCATGTGTTACAACTAAGGAAGTTGTCTATATTAGTATAGACAAGTAATGAGGAGGGTTGAAACACATGTTACCATAAGAAGACGTGGACAAGAGGAGGAAAATGATGAGAATAAAACTGTTACCATATTTGACGCTTTAAAATACTTTAAAAACCATAACCGCATCAAGTCTACACGTTGTTTTAATCTTCTTAAAGCTAAAAGCTGTTGTTTTTTATTATACGTTGTGCTGTTGCCACGACGTGTAATCCTTAATTCGGTTTTCCACAAAGCACTAAAGCTTAGTTCCAATCTTAATGCAAGCAAAGCCGTGAGCAAAAGCTAGTACCTACAAAATAAAATCACATAGAAGATCTTCAAATTTCCACGAACGCTGCGCGCTGCAATAAAATACAGAGGAGAGGTCCGAAAAATTTTACAACCGAAAACTTGCGAAAACGAAACAAAAGCTACTGGAAACTTGGTTGTAATATGTGTCCAATCTTGCCGCTATAAACCTCCTTCCTCGCACCGAGCCCTGTGATTTCTTCTTGATATTTTATTTAGGAGATTAAGACTCTTTCTGTAGGTCGTTAGACGGTTCCCTCCATTATGCCACTTTATGATCCCATTCCAAACTGGCAGGAGTAGACCGTTGACGCATTTTTTGTTTGTTTTCTCTAACAAATTAGAGGGTAAAGTTTTGTGTGTAAATTGCAATGATATGCGAGTGTTAGCTGAGGCTGGGGAGAGAATTTTGTTAAGTTGTGGTACGCCGAGTAATTTGGAAGCTTCGTTGTTTTAGCTACTTTGAGGACTAGTGGTTAAATCAGGCATTAGTGGAAAATTATGTGTAGGCGCAACATGGTCGAGTTTTACTTTTTAGTTAGGTTTTGAAGTATTTTTATGCTTACAATGCTTTCAGTATATTATTATCGTTGTACTATCGAGTTTTCTTGTATTTTTTATCATTTATTGAGTGGTTAGAGCTTAACCTAGTGTGGCCCTGAGCGGCGTATAAACTCTCCACACTCACTGCCTTGGGTTTACATGCCATTGAGAAATATCTCTCAGGTAAATGCTGGTTTCCTACCAATCCGCAATGGGCCCGCGTGGTAGATTATAGCCAGGGCTGGGCAAAATACATGTTTTACTTTATTTGAAATACAAATTACAAAATACAGTATCGCAAGTAATTAAAATACATAATACTAAATATCTTTAAGTAAGGTATTTGAAATATAAAATACAAAATACAGTATTTTAACTATTTTAATTGAAATACAAAATACAAATTACTAGTTACAAAAACTTTTTCAAAAAAAAAATAACCGCCTTCAAAAACCATCACAAAAAAGAGTAAAGTAACTTTCTTTCGGAAGTCGGTGGCAAAATGAATTAAAAACAAAATAACCAACTTAAAAAGTTTTTATTTTAACCTTTTTAGTTCAAAAATGTCTAAATGAAGGTTAAATGTATTTTAATGTTAAAATTTATTTTGAAGCCTCAAGTATTTGAAATACTAATTACAAAATACTTCGTAGTCAGGTATTTAAAATACAAATTACAAATTACATTCTATGGAAGTAATTGAAGTCATCATCATCATCATCATCATTTCAGCCAAAAGACGTCCACTGCTGGACATAGGCCTCCCCCAGGCATTTTTGGGGGGGTTTGCCATAATCGCCACGCTTGGCAGGTAATTGAAGTACAAATACCAAATACGTATTTGTATTTCAATTACGTATTTTAATTACAAGTAATTCAAATACTGCCCAACCCTGATTATAGCCCATCCCTCTCCTAGAGAGGAGGCCTGAGTCCCTGCAGTGGGAACATTATAGGCTGATGATGATGCTGGTTTCCACACGATGTTTTCCATCAACAAAGTAAGTGGTAATTACACGATACGGACTTGAATCCCAAAAATCCGTGGTGCGTGTCTTTCGTTATAATAAAACCGAATAAATCGATACTAAGATCTTGTCAAATTCATCTTTCTCGTTACTTTGCGAGACTGTGACTTACTCATGCAAGACATTGCCAGCAGTTTGTAGTTTGCATTTGGGTGAGGGTGGAATGTTACTACATTGCTCGCAAAATAATGAAACGTTCTGGAGTTGCGACCGCGAACCGGAAGACGTTTCAAAGGCCTCCCACTAGGTGACCCGATGGTCTGGTGAAGGTTGCGGAGACACGCACAGAATCGGTCAATAAGGTTGGGAAGACTTATATGTAGCAGTGGAACTCTAAATTAATGATGGTTTGAATCTGACTGTGTCTGACACAAGCCACAAAGTTACACCTAAGATGATTCGGCACCACAAAAACCACCAAAAATTGCATCCTCAATTTATCTCCTTCGTTTAAACTTATAAAAATGTAGCAGCACATACATACATGTATGAGCGTCTAGCTCCTATTGCACTTTAACCTAATCCACTTATGGCTGCATACAAGTGGTGTTATTTAAATTTTAATACGACGCTGTTTTATGTGAGATATTGCACCGTCTGGTAGCCCGTGACAAATAACCGCTGCACGTGGCTAGTCGCGTTACAAGAATATGCGGCGCAAGTTACGAGCTGTAGAAAAGTGTCTTAAGGTGGTCTTCAAGGTATAGTTGACTATTTGTTGAAAAAGGCATTCCAGGAAGTAATATGAACTGCGGGTCCCGTTGGGGCTGCGGGTTGTTCGCAAGAGATACCGCGGCCTCGGTACAAGGACAAAGAAAGAACATGGGTGGTTTTTAGTCAGTAGAAGTCTGACACTCCCTTTGGGCGAGCGGGAGGGGTTATTTGATAATTTCCAACCCCAAAAATAAAAACGGTATAGTGACTATTTGATGAAAAAGGCATTCCACGAAGTAATATGAACAGGGGGGAGTGATTGGTGGTTTTAATCATTATTACTCTATAAAGCCTTTGTTACGGTCGCAAATAAAACCTATTTTATTTAACAAACAACCTGGCACTGCACTGACCGGAAAATTGCAAAAACGTAAGATAACAAATACAATTTTAGTTGTGTTTTTAACTTAAATTTTGCTGTTAATCTTTAGTGTTGTGGTTGCAAGCACGACTGCCATGCATTAGTTAGTTTGCTTGGTCGGAGAAAGTGTTATTGTATTATTAAATTAGAGTTTTTTTATTTATTTAGGTTAGCCTATTGTTTACACGTTACATTTCGTTTAAAATTACACAATATACATTTATGAGCGCAACAATTATTTACAGCTGGCTAACACCACATGCACAATTTTATAATACTCGTGCACTTTCAATGTATAGCAATAAGTTGTGAATTATAAATTCTAAAATCAATTTAAAAAACAAATCAACATAATAGTATTAAATTAAATGGATTAAAATAATTGGCAATTAATACAATAATAGAATAATAAATTAATTAAACTAAGATTATATATTTGGTTAATTAAGTTTTAATTTTATTAGTATTATCCAATGAATACTAATAAAATTAAAACTTAATTAAGGTTAATCAGGTACGTACATAGATTAACAAATTGGCAATTCATATAATGTCCTGTAATTGTGTGAATAGTATTCAATAATAAATTTTCGAAATTTCCCTTTCCCAAGCTTTCACAGTAGTAGTCACAGACTCTGGTTTTATACCCGGTTAATGGCAATATGATCGCCCCTATTTCATGGGACTTGAACATAACAGGCATAATCAACATCTGCCTAGCCTTTTAATCTTTATTGCATCTGTGAGTAGCTTTACATAGCTCAGGTCTAACTGGAGACCAAGGTCGTATCGATGAATAACATATTGTCCAAAATACAGACTGGCATTTCATCGAAGTTAATGAGAATGTCAATAATGTATACGAATGACAGTTGAACAAAGCCAATCATGTTAAAAGTCTCAAATGAAATACAAAACTTATAAAAAGCGACTGTCGCTTGTTTAGGTTATCTGAGAAACCATTGTATTAAAAGGCATTCCCATATTTGTGAATTATTTAATACTAGCTGTTGCGACAACTCGATAATTATCCCACGGGAAGATAAAATCGGGATAAAAACTATATGTGTACAAAATTTTATCCAAATCCGTTCAGTAGCTTTTGCGTGAAAGAGTAACAAACATCCATCCATACTTACAAACTTTCGCGTTTATAATATTAGTAGGAAGCAGGATACGCAGGTGAAAGCCCAAAAAAAAGGCTAAGTACCCATACCCGGGCGTGTATTTGTATTTTCGTCTGTTAGGTTTAATTTTATTCGTTTCTTTTTATTCCCATATTTCTGTATTATGTAATATACGCAGGTGCAGCCTCGAATATTGCAAGACTGGAGCCCTGACACAGCTAGCCGTGGTCGCGGCAGATTGAGGAGAACATGGCGGGACATCTTGGATGCTACCAATTGGCTAGAAGAAACACAACATCGTGAGGATTTTGTCTAAACCTAAACAAAATATAAGTAATGTGACCGATACTAGGAAATTTAAGCGAAAACCGGACCTATACAATTATAATAATAATAAATAATAAAAAAAAACTTAATAACCGTTTGTCTATTCCAGGGATCGAACATGGTTTGAAACTGTTAGTTATGACTTACTAGCGACAAATGAAGATACAGTACCCGGCGATAAATATTGCACATCGGCCTTTGGAGAAACTACATATATACGAAGTGACTGTTCGAGACAATACATGTCATCTCTTTTCCGCTGTACTCTTATATATAACTGCCGCAAGCTAGGTCGGTTTGAAAATGTTTCACGGCAAGCTAAATACAAAATAAGAACATAATTAGCGAATAAATTGAATTGATTTTTCCAAAAGTCGATGTGCAATATTTATCGCCGAGTACTGTAGTTATTTGCCTAGCCTTTACACATCTAAGTTTCCGAATGCAGATTAATACTAAAACAGGACATGGAATGTCTGTCTGTTTGACCTTTACAAAACAGTTCATACTGGGTAATGCGGTACCCTTTGGTAAAATACAGGTTGTCAGACTTTGAAATCTGGGACCAACGGCTTAACTTTCCAAGGCTAAGGAGGAAACTTGAAATGTAATAGGTGATCACCATCCACACACAAATCTAAGCAAGACCTGAAGATTGCCATTGACCCAAACGGCTGTTATTCATCAAAGTAATAATACAATCTCTTTTCAATCTTAGCAATATGTATTTTTATAAGTATAATTTGTATTTATTATTTTAGGTTAAGTTAGTTACAGCAAATTTTCTATGCGGGAGAGCAGTGGTGGCCCGACTTACGAACAGTGAGTCGTGGGTTCGAACCCAGGCAGGTACATTACTTTTTTGTAATTTATTTCATCACCACTGCTCTCAAAACGGTGAAGGAAAACATCGTGAGGAAACCGGCATGTCTTAGAACCAAAAATTCGAAGACATGTGACATCTACCAACCCGCACTGGGCACGGTTAGTGGATTATAGCCTGTGATTATAATCACAGGCTATAATCCAGGTCTCCTCCTAGGAGGGCTGGGCTATAGCCCAGCCCTCTCCTTGAGAGGAGGCCTGAGTCCCTGTAGTGGGAATATTATAGGCTGATGATGATGATGATGAGTTAAGGCACATAAACATTTTTTTTTTCATTTCTCCTTTTGCATGTCTACTGGCAGAAATTTCTTAAGAAATATGCAATACCTTTGCACTCAAATATTATTTAAAGTTATTTTCCTGTGTTATACTGTGTGTAGGTACATAAATAGTAAAATAAATAAAATACAATCTCGTCATCTTGTATCTTGTACCGTGAAGCCAATGCACTTACTTGGACTCATATAAAGACATAGAACTAAGTAAATCCTTCTTACGTGAACGAAATTCGCTTTGATTTTCAATATTACGAAGAGATTACAGGTTCAGATTACGGCTGTATAGTTGTGTGTAGGGTTGCCAGCTCGCCAAACCTAATAGCCGGACAGACAAGCCAGTCTGGCCGGACATTTGGGTAAAAAGGCCGGACACCCTACGTGGCTACTGAGAAATTCCTGATCCTAATCCTAAACACTGGTCGTTAATATATTAAATAATGATAATGGATGTAAAAGTGCCCATATCGAAACCGAAAAACACTTTTCGACCTCTCCGTCATTCCGATCATTTGTTTTTGTAGTAACGGAAATATTGGGTGTCAAACTTTCGGCACTTACACAAGGTTTTTTTTAAATACAAGTTTTTAATAAAAAGAAAGATAAAAAAGAATTTATTGATTTCACACAAAAATTAAAACATAAGTGTTTCCACTTAAAATTAGGACATACTACAACCTTTACTTGAAATATCTCCACAACCTCGTTCAATTGAATGCTTCAGCACAAAGTTTTGAATGCGTCACATTGAGCCGTGACGTGACGTGGTGTATAGTAAACCATGATTATTCACCCGCAAATAAAAACGCACGGCTCCGTTTACACACTGTATAGTTAGCAAGTGCGTAATGACTGACCCTTCCGCAAATGGTAGAATACCGCGAACTTTACCAGCCGTCGACTTGCCCACCGTGTAACTGCAGACTCGCGGTCACTCGGCAAAGACACCTCGAATTATCTACTTACGGTAACTGACACCAGTATAGGCGTCGGCGTGTCTTTGCGACACGAAGACCTCCTCCAGGGCCCCGAGTCTGCTATTCAATAGTGTCAGAATGGTCTATCATTGATCTCATAATTGTTGATTGATGACAAGCCAAAAAATACCTTAAATCGACAGACTTAAGGTACTTTTTGGCTTGTCGTCTACTTCTCAAAATCAACAATTATGAGATCAATGATAGACCATTCTGACACTATTGAATAGCAGACTCGGGGCCCTGCTCTTTCCACCTGCTCTTATTTGGGTTAATCTGTGCCATAGTGGACCCGCATGCCCTTTTTATGTCATCAGACCAACGTTTTCTTTGTCTTTCTCGTTTCCTCTTTGCCTACCCACCTCCATTTGAGTCTTAGGGTTTTAATAGCAACATCTTCGATTTTAGTGATTTGCCTTAAATCTATAAGCTCTCTTTGTCTCTTTTTGTGTAACTCAGTATACTCCTCTCCATTGCTCTTTGGCATGTTATCAGTTTTTGGTTTTGTTTTTGTGTGTTTTCCCTGGACTGGCACCCATAGATAAGTAGGTAAAAAATGGTAATATGCATGTGTTGTATACTTTCTGTTTTATTGCGATGTGCCAGTATATGCACTAACTACTTAAAGATAACTCAGCAATGACCTCCCAAATATCTCTCACGTGGTCGAATTTTGTCTCGCTAACAAGATCAGATCGTCACACTACTTTCGCCGTGATTGACCTCAGAGACAATGTGCTTGAGTAGATCAGGCTTAAGCGAGTAAAAAAAATTAGTCAAGGTCATTCTCCGATTTGGCTGTCCCTACCTAATTACCGTAACCTTTTTATTTTTCACTAAATTCACTTAAACACATTGAAATATGAAAGAATTCTTTCATATTTTAATGTGTCTTAGTCAAATTAGTGAAAAATAAAAAAGGTTACGGTAATTAGGCAATCGGAGAATGGCCATCAAGTATCCAATTGGTACGGTGCTTAGAACCCAATCATTGGTAGTCAGGAAAAGTAGTCAATTTAATGGACAAGGTTGTTGTTGTGGGTTAATTGGACATAGTTCCCATACTTGGTGGTGCACACACCACCGCATACCTTTCTTGAAATGTTTATGAAGGGGTGGTGGTATGTGGTAGTTCAGGGATGGCGAGCCAATGGTACGCGTGCCATTGATGCCTCATTACACAATATTTTAGGCACACCACCGAATTTTTAACCATATTTTCATCTAGTAGTTATTTTCAGAGATGAATAACATAAGATTCGATTCGAAACCGTTTGGTAGGGGAGTCCAGTTCAACATACAATTTACTAAAAGTAACCATTATATTAGGTATACATATAATAAGTTACTAATTATCTAATCAGCAACAACCGAAGTTACACTAATGTTACTTTAATTTGAATTACACATAGAATTGCTACATTTATTACGGTCGTCGTCGTACATAGGTCAAGTTTTTTCTTTCTGGTTGTAAATTAAAAGTTTTCAGTTGAAAATATTGAATTTAATTATCCGCCAATAAACACTAAGTAATATTATTGGGCGGCACGTGCAAGGTCTCAATAAACAATGTTATAGAAAAAATGGCACGTTTATCCGTAAAGATTCGCCATCCCTGTGGTAGTTACTACAGTCGCTCCACGAACTGTATTCGTATAAATCGTTGAACATAAATGGCAAATCAATGCACTGTTCGATGCACGCATTCTGAGGTTCAAGTTATATTTGTTGTAGGCATAGATATGATTAACATTTTTTTAAATATTTCTTTGGTAATAGGTATAAAGATTAGTGAATAGAATTTTTTTTTTACTATACTATCACACCAGCAAACCCAATGGGTAAGGCAGAGATGTACTGAATAGTTTACACATATTTCGCATGTTATGTTTAAGTCTACTATACTGTCAGTGTAAGTGTACTATACTGTCTCTTATGTTCTTCTTTTTCGTAATTACTTTTGTTTTTTGTAACACATTCAGATACAATGTAAATTGTTATTGAATAAATGAAATGAAATGAAATGAGTCCCATGTTCCGAATAGGCACACCTACTGAGAAAGTTCTGGAGTGGCGACCGCGAACCAGAAGACGTTGCGTTTGTGGACCGATGACCTGGTGAAGGTTGTGGGGACCCGCTGGATGCAAGACGCACGGGACCGGTCAATGTGGCGACACCTTGGGGAGGCCTATGTCCAGTAGTGGACGTTTTTGGCTGAAATGATGATGATGATGAGAAAACCGAAAGCCTCAATGGAAAACACTTTAGCCGACCTGGAAATCTACCTACGACGTCATGATCAGCAGTCGCAGACAGAATCTTAGTCGAATATATATAATAGAAAAATGAAATCCAACGAATTGCCCATAATGCTTTTTGTACCCCAGCCACGTTTACATCATCCAATTTTCGCTGTGATGCAACCTTATTGGGAGTAATATTCTTGAACCATGTAAAATCCTGGTATTCAGCTGCATCCGGTTAGACTCGAAGCTAACTACCACAACATAGTTAAGAAAAGGCTAGGCAGATTATGACCAAAACAAATGACTTTCACTGTTAAGAAAATCATGCTTACAGAATTATCACAACATATTATAAAACAAAGTCCTCTGCCGCGTCTGTCTGTTCGCGGTAAACTCAAAAACTACTGCACCGATTTTCATGCCGTTTTCACTAATGGATAGAGTAGTTCTCGAGGAGGGTTTAAATATAAAAAAAAATCAAATTTCGATATGAACGCAGGCAAAGCCGCGGGCATCAGCTAGGTTGATGCGACAAGGTAGCCCGAGAAATTCGAATTTTCTTACGTTTTTTGCAATTCGCCGGTCAGTGTCAAGTCATGTTAAATAAAATGGGATTCGCGGCAGAAACAAGTGTCTATTTACTGAGTGATAATGATTAACATTACTAAAACAACCGTCTCAGTTCATAGAGGTCTCATGAATGCCGTTTTCATCAAATTGTCACTCAGAGAAGAAAATTTGAATTTCGCGGGCTACCTTGTCGCTTTCACCTTAATAATAAAAATATTTCATCATCGTCAGCATACCGGTCACAAGTTGTCAATTGATCGCGTACACGCACAATACATGTCAACGTGCGATGATGAGGCGCAAAAAGTTCACCCCTTACCCCTGCAAATGTATGTGTAATACTAATAACAATGAAATTAGACGCACAACGCCCTACCAATTTGTGTGGTCCACCTGGATGTACAGATCTGGAATAGAGTAGTTTTGTTGTTTTTGAACGTGATTTTTGTTTTATTTTACACCACCTTTTGGCTGTTTATTGAAAAATGTAGTATACAACTAATATATTATTCTTAAAAACCCTAAGCGAAATAAAATACATCAGTTGCCGCCAAAAGTCAAAACTAATTTCGAGCGCGCGTCCATTGACAAGTGACATTTTATCTGTCATAGTACTCCATGCTTCTTTTTTCTAAACTTCCTCTCAGACCAAGGAGGTTGGAAGAATTAGTCTCTAACATTATTATAAACATAACATAACGCCACGTCTTGTAATCCCCCAAGGGTTAGGCAGACGTAACGAATAGCACACCCACATTACGCCAGTTACTATAAACATGTTTTTAGCGTGTATTGTCCCACTGCTGGACAAAGGCCACCCCCAATTCCTTCCTAGAGCTCTTTTCATATGCCTCCATGAACCAGCCCTAGCGATACGCATCCAGATGGTTCCGCCACCTCTTTCTATCAGGACTCGGCAGCGCTGTCCGTCTTCCGGAAAATATAACAATAAATATCATTTATTTGAGCTTTGTACTGTATTTACTAGCTTATTCTTATTCGTGACTTTTCGCGCCGCGTCTCCGTTAATAAGTCTTTAATCAATATTTCAACGTTAACTAAACAGCAACGTTTTGTTGCGAGCGACAAAGATCGTCTAACTAAGAAATATAAATAGATACATCATTATTTATAAACTCTGCAAAAAACTAGACCAAAATGGTAACCTAAGTACTATTTACCTCAAAGCTATTTTTGTTTTTTTTTCATTAATTTCTACTTTAAACTTTTTCATATTTTTTCCCAACATTTCTTATCCATAGCTCTATAATCTAAGATACCAACAAATGGCCATGCAGTCCGTACAACTATTCGCACGTCACACATCAAAAGTGCCAAAAATCAATGGTCAATCTAAATTGAACTCTACTGCGTTTAGTATAGAGTTCACGTAAATTGTCAAGGAACATTAACTGACATTTGGTAGGGTTTGCATAGAAATAAGTTTTAGGGTGTATAATCGATTATGTTTTATTATATCTCGTTATGAGATGAGGGGTCGAAAGGTCGAGATTATTTGTTTTTGATCGCGTTAATTTTATGCTCTTAAATATATCTGATCGCGTTCTTTTTAACTGTTAGTAGTGAAGCTTTGTGTGATTAAAATTACCATAATTGTTTTAAAGGGGATTTCTTTTATAAATTGGTTTTGAATTTTTACACTTTTCGTTTGTAGCAAGCTATTGAAAAGCTGTGCTCAATTAGACTAATACTCATTGTTTACTTGAAACAACGTTTCAGCTATTAATCATAAAAATATTTTTCTTAGAAAATGTATTTATTTTTTAGGTTTTAATGTTCAAACGCCATCTTAGTTCTTCATTCTATGGTTAAAGTTCAAACAAACAAACTCTTCAGCTTTATAATATTAAGTATAGATAGAGATAGGGCAAATAGATATAGTTAGAGAAGATAGTTATTAGCAAAAAAATATTGTGTTTTCACCCAATTATTTTCAATTACTATACAAAAAACACACTTTGACCTACTAATTTAATAACTTACTTACACAAACAACTAAATAATAATAAAGCCAAAACAAGCAGCAATTGAATTCCAGCCGATCATATCGTTCCCTCTGTCATTCGCGAATCCTTTTTCAATCTGGCAACTTTATTAAAGATGGTTGCCCACGATGACTTTGACATAACGCTGGGTGACGTAAGTTTTTGTATAAGGATCACTGGGGATTCCCTGTGATCCTATTTACACTCGGAACTTCAACGTTGTTATAGACTTATGGGTCCGTTCACACAGACCGCCTCGGAGAGTAGAGCTGATTTATATTGGGCTTAAAACAGAGTTTTGAATCATTGTAATAAGATTTCGCTCAAGAACAAAAAATGGCCAAGAGCTAGTCGGACTTACACATAAAGGGTTCCGTGCCATTGTCAAAGATATTGAGAGATTTTCCATGTTATTTTAGCTTAGATTTAGATTATAGATTACAGGAAAGCCTATAAGAAGTATATGGATACTTCTTTCCTGTAATCTATGTTTCAAACTAATTTCTGTATTTTTTTCAAAATTTTAGGCTCAGCAGTTTCGGAGACAATAGGGGGAATGGTCGGACAGACAGACACACTAGTGATCCTATAAGGGTTCCGTTTTTTTCCTTTTGATGAACGGAAAACAAATTGCTGTCAAGACCAAAGCAGTAATATGTAAAAATAAACTTTATTACAATGATTCAAGACTTTGTTTTAAACGTGATAAAAAATCTGGTCTCCTCTCCGAGCCGGTCTGATGATGATATTGCATGTATTTTTAAAACAAGAGTCGCCAGTTGTCGAGTGCTTCGTTTGTCTAGTCACATGCGCGACTGGCTGAGCGTGAGGTCACGAGTTCGATTCAAAATCAAAATAAAAACATTTATTTCCATTAGGCCAGTTATAACTTTTGAATAGTCGAAACAAATACAAATTAATAAGAAGCTACAGTCCCTAAAACCTAGCTAGATCGATTTATTGCCTCTGAAACTCCCTGCTGTTCGAGCTGGTTCCGAGATTCAGATTATATATAGGTATACATACATATTACAAGAATTGTTCGTATAAAGGTATTAGATTAGATAGATAGGACTCACCTCTAAAACAAAAATCATCATGAGTTCCATTTAATAAAAACGTGTAAGTAAGCACGTGGTAAGCACAGTACATCAAATGTTAAAATTTCAGGGAGCATCCATAAAACAGATGACGGAACTCGAACGCAATACAATCCTTGTCCAAACAATACAATCACTGGGGACTAAACCGGGGACTGGGGACTGCATGGGGACTAGGGACTGCATGGGGACTGAACCAACTCGCGCAGAACCCAACTGAGACCGCACCAGATCAAAGGCACCATAAAAATCCAACTAAGTACATTATTATACCCGTGAAATGTCTACATCTGTTGTTTTTTTCCTATTAGACACAAATAAGCATTGATCTACCGGTCACCCTATTTAAGCACTCATCTGCTCATACTCATTGAAAATCCTACCTTTTACGTAACTCATAAAGTCGAATTTCCTTTTTCTCTAACTTCAATAACTTTTCAACGGATTTTACACTCTACAGAAAAAGAATTAAGGGTAATTTTTGGCCTAACGGTAGGGTCGGAATGGGTCAAGTCGGTGCCGATTCAATTTCACTTGTGCCCCTGATCTGATTACTCTGTGAGTGAACGTGTGACGTTACGCTTTTGCCTTTAGGCGGATGAGCGAAGGATTTGTTTAAATCTATTTAACAATAGTTTGCGTAGGGAACCCTAATTTTTCAAGTACTACGTTAGTCTTTATGTGCTACGACGTAGCAAGATGTTCTACGAGACTACGAGACTGTGCTACACGTCTACGGCGTAGCACGTTTACTACGCGACCGCTGTACTTAACATTTCAAAACTATAACTACAATCATACTAGAACATATTCCTAGATAAAAAACACGGATACACAGACACAAAATGTGACCGTTAATCCCGACCGGCAAATGGCAAAAAACGTAAGGAATTTTGAATTTCGCGGGCTACCTTGTCGCCTTCACCAAACAAACCCGTGCTCTACGCTTAATCATAACAGCTCAGATTAAAATGCTTTCTTTTCACCGGAGACAGCCATGTCTTCTTAAGTGAAACCCAACGCTTACGAGGTAGGGATAAAAACACGGAAAACGTATTAACTGCAGAAATACCTACTCTGTAAAATATATGAAACAAACGCAAAGTATTCTTAGGTTTTTCTTTTTGTCTGCGTAAATGAAGAAGGATTGATTGAAGAACGTGTGTGCTATTAAATAAGTCTTTATACCTATAATACTAGCGACACGCCCCGGCTTGGAACTTACTGCTGAAAATTTGAGGGATATGAAATACTAAACTTTCTACCATGATAGAAAATTTTGATATTTATTTATTAAATACTATCAATTTATTAAACTCAAACTCAGAGCATGTATTTCAATTAGACCATTACAGACACTAATAAATTAGGAAAACATCGAACATTCGAAACCATCGATTATTTTGATACCTTTTTTAGAAATGCAAGAACATAGTGAGTAACCACATAAGAGGTCCGCTGATGTCCTCTGTTTCAACTTTATTAAGAGTTTAGATTAGATGTGAAACATTTGTGGTTACTCACTATGTTCTTGCATTTCTAAAAACTGGCCAAAACTATTATTATATATTATAAATTATAGCATACCAAAACGGTATGCTATAATTTATACAATTTCTTCAAAGGACCAATGAAACTTGACCTCTGGATTGTATAGGCGCTCATACGATTTAGGGACCAAATTATATTGGTTAACTGCTGTTTCCATCTGTTGTTTCCATCCAAGTTCAAAATAATTTTCCTAGAAAGTCCTTATAAAGTTCTACTTTTCAGATTTTTTTCATATTTTCTAAACTTATGGTTCAAAAGTTAGAGGGGGGGGACGCATTGTTTTTTACTTTTGGAGCGATTATTTCCGAAATTATTGACATTATCAAAAAATGATTTTAGTAAACCCCTATTCATTTTTAAATACCTTTCCAACAATATATCACACGTTTGGGTTAAAAAAAAAAAAATCACTTCCCACTTTACATATAGGGGGGCTACCCTAATAAAACATTTTTTTCCAATTTTTATTTTACCACTTTGTCGGCGTGATTGATACACATATTGGTACCAAATTTCAACTTTCTAGTGCTAACGGTCACAGAGATTAAGCGAGGACGGACGGACGGACAGACAGACATGGCGAAACTATAAGGGTTCCTAGTTGACTACGGAACCCTAAAAAGGTATCAAAATAATCGATGATTAGGGATGGGTTTAAAATTAATAGACTGCTAAATTAACACTGCTAATTTTTTTTAGTGTCAATGCCTGTTAAATAAGTACCGGTATAGCTGTTAAAAATAGCAGTCACAACTGACAAGTTGACCACTAAACACGGACGTTATTAGCTAGTTATTTAGCAACTACGCGAGTTATTTAGCAACTACCTACTACAACTAATTTTGTATTTAGTGTTCAGTCACAGTTAGATTGTTAAGGTCGAGCGAGTTGATTTAACTAACTGCGAGTTGATTTAACTAACTGCTAAGTGCTAACTGCTGAATATGGAAATATTACATTTAACGAGTGTAAAATAAAGACTGATCTTCGTTACGAAGGTATAGGCCCGTAATCCACCAAAGCGGAGATGTGCCAAGCGGAGAGGAGATGTGCCAAATTCGACCAATCACAGTTACATCTGGTCTTTTGCCCTTCCTGTGATTGGTCGAATTTGGCAATCTCCTCTCCGCTTGGCACATCTCCGCTTTGGTGGATTACGGGCCACGCGGGTTTGTTTGTGGTAGATAATGTTGAGTGAAAATTCCAATTGTTTGACTGTTTGTGTAGTGTTGTTTACTTGAAGAAAAAAAGAAATCGTTGTAAATAAATTGATTCTCATTAAAAATACGCCAACAGAAAAAGTTGACAGTCCTAAGCCTGTGAAAAGTATGAAGGAAATGAGAATGAATTAGGTTAAAAATCTGTCTGTGACTAAATTTAACAGTTGCTAAAAATAACTACTAATTTTAAGTGTTAATTATTTTTAGCATTTAGCAGTGTTATTATTTTTTAACGTTTAAGCCCATCTAATGTCCACTCAACATGCCAAAAATTGTTTTTTTGTTTATTAAAAACAATATTATCAAAGAGATTAAAAACGGATCGGCATAGATATATCGTCGACCGTAGGTTCAATTGAGGTAAGGGACAAAATACGATTTTTCAGGAGGCCGACAAAGTTTTTTTTCGGACTAAATCGCCTATAACTTTTTTCCTTATTAACCTTTTTCGGGTCTGATTTCACACATAATCTTGTATTTTAGTGCTCTATCTACACGTGTAACATTTATTATATAGCTATTTAAGAAAATAGATGTCCCTTACAACAACGTATTTTGTTAGTAATGTCCCTTACTGACCAAGTATCTTGTAGTCTCGTCCCTTACATTAAATTGACTTCTGCGTTGGATTCAATTTATAATGGTAATTCGTTGATTGGGAAGACCCTTACCTTATTTCAAGTGAATTGGCGGCAATAATTACATCATTTCAAGTTCCTATATTGCATAGTTTTTCAGATACATTGTTATTATGGGGCTGATTCGAAATTTGGATCCAAAAATCATTAAGGTAAATTTTTCTTAAGGCGACGATAAGAGGGACACCGTAAAAACGACCTGTTTTTCGTTGCAGAGTTAGCCGTATTGCTACTTATTACAATTCCAAAAAAAATACAGTGTATAGTTAAATGTATAGGTAAAAGACTTATGCAAAAATATTTTCTAAAATTAATCATGAACCTCGAAAAAAAAATCACAATCAAGAAAGAACACGAAAAAACTTTTTCGTCTCGAAATGCTCAATATTTTGAGCGATAACTGTTATTTTTTTTTTACTATCAGAAAGGAAATTTAACCAACTAAAGACATATGTAAAAATATTTTAACATTACAGCGTATTTTTTTTTTAAATAAATTAAATCTGCGAAAAACCACTCATTTCGCGCTATTCGGCCGCAGTGAGAGACGTAACAACCGCTTTGTAGTGCAAGCTGATTAGAACTTTATTCTGACATTATTTCAAACGAAGTTTGAACCGCTACAAATAGAGTTGCTAATTTGAGGTCTAATAGGCCCTTAAGCTAGAATTTTTTCATATACACCATTCGATAGAGCGAAAAATTCTGAACAAAACTGTATACTTAACTCATTTTGGGTATTTATTTTGTCCCTTACCTCAATTGAACCTACGGTCGACGATATCTTCCACAGTACCCGGCGATAAATATTGCACATCGACCTTTGGAAAGAGACAATCGGCAAATTTCGGCTTCGTAGAGCGTTATCTCTGTCGCACACTACCTAGGTATGTGACGGATTGTGACGTTTTGTCAGTCGTTGTTCAAATGCGATAGAGTGCGGTCGCGTCCAATTCAAAATATATATTAAGAGTTGTTAACACCCCCAAATTTTAATAATTTAATTAAAGTTGTACTATGGCATCTTTAGGAAAAAGAGGGAAACCTTTACGAGGTCAGTCACGAGAAATGATCTACAATGTTTATAAATACATATTTTGTAACCGAAGCTGACAGATTAAAAAAAATGAAGATGAAAATGTAAGTTGTTATTTTAAGAAGTTTCAAGAGCGAGTTGCAAATGCCACTGGAATTTCAAGAAGAACTTTGAACAATATATAAACGAAGTCAGTACTGAAACACATTCTACTGAAATTAAGTTCAGCTCCGTAAGTCCATCAATGCCTAGTTGTGGCCAAGGCTTGTATAGTACTTTTCTCAAATAATGCGAGGAAATTAAATACAATTTACTTTTCAAAATCACATACAACAAAAATTTTTCACGCGTTGAAGAGTTCAGCCAATTCGAAATTTAAATAAAACCTTTAATAAGTCTCCTCCTTGGTTGCTATGGTTCAGAGTAAAAGATCGTTCCATTTTTAAATAACACGACAGATATGAGTTTAGTATGTAATTTATTTGGCCGCTAAACACGACAGATATGGATTTTCATACAACTTTTGCCGGCCGCTGGTCGCATTTATCTGGCCAGTACAGCAATTTCGATTTATCTCGAACAAGGTTGTCAAAATAATGCTCAAATTTCCAAGCATGTTTGAGAAAAAATAATTATCAAAAGAAGCAAATCTTAATTGTTATAACAGCCCTAATAGATACCGGACTGTTTGTATTTCGTGCGACAGAGATAACGCTCTACCGGCTCTACAAAGCCGAAATTAGCCGATTGTCTCTTACCAAAGGTCGATGTGCAATATTTATCGCCGAGTACTGTACTACCGTGTAACTTCGCATGTCTGCATTTTGCGTCGTGGCTCTTATATACTTTCGGAGGTAACGTAACCATAGCGAGATCTAACTCGACGACAACGCCATCTATCGAGGCAGAAATTAAACTCTGCTATCACAAGACAGCCGGCAGTCTGAAACGAGGTGTTATATTTTTTTCACTCCTCTTGCTCAAAAAGAACGTCATAATAGCATACCAGAGCGGGCCTAAAATTGCATATTTTGCCCTAGGGCTAAAAGTAAATCTCGTACGACAACTTGTTCAGCCAGCTGGTGCGTGATGTAGTTTCAAGTAAAAAAAAATGTTTTATTTTTAAAAATGGAACTACACGCGCTGAATGCCGAACTCTTTGGTAGAATGTGTGCCTTGCATTGCAGCTACAGAAGAAATAAAAAAAAGGCATTGGCCCGAAATATTTTGGAATTGTATTATTAAATTGAATTAAATTTTTAATAAAATAAACTCATATTGAACATGGTTATTTTATTTTCTCGCAATCGTAGTGAAAAGTACAGTGTAACACACGGCGCTAAAATCCCATTATAACTCGGTTCCTATTTACTACCTCGCTAAAGCTCGGTAGTAAAACTACCTCGTATATAATGGGTCATTTTAGGCCCTTGTATTACAATGTACTATAGGTGGGGTACAGACTAGTACCCACACGTAAAATTATTTCTTACCTGGCAGGGTTAGAAAGAGTTTTACGTGTGGGCATAATAAGACCTGATCAGATCCACACAAAAGTGCAACAAGTGTGAGTATCCTCAGACTTCAGTCTTTTTCCCTGGTGGTGAATGTGGCCGAGGGTGTGATGACGATGCCGTAGGCTGGCCCTTGAAGGTCACGCGGTCTCCTTCCTCCACCACCTTATTGTAGGGGTACGTGTAAAAAGATGGTGCCATCTGTCGCGATGGACTGCAGAGGCGGCGGGTGTCAGGGCCTGAAAGTCGGAGGTGAAAAATTAATCTATACTAATATTATAAAGCTGAAGAGTTTGTTTGTTTGTTTGTTTGAACGCGGTAAACTCAGGAACTGCAGGTTGGAATTTTAAAATTCTTTTTGTGTTGGATAGTCCATTTATCGAGGAAGGCTATAGGCTATATAACATCACGCTACGGCTAATAGGAGCGGAGCATAAATGAAAAATGTTACAAAAACGGGAAAAGGTGTTTCCTTTTTGAGAGCTTCCGCTGCGTGCGCTGCGAAAACGGTTTAAGTTACGCAAATATCATGTATGAAGGAATTGTTCCTCTTTAAAATTTCTAAAAAAAAGTCCGCGACAGCATATATGTATCTTTTAAGATGTCAATCTTAAAAGATACATCTATGTTGTCGCGGACTTTTTTTACTATTAAACTGTCAGGTTAAAAATAATTATTTTTTGCGAAGCTTATGTAACCCATATGGTAATAATCTATATCTAAATAAATGTGTTTGTTAGAAGGAAAATTTAATATAGAATATTTGTGTCCTTTACTCTAAGCAGTTTAAACAAATATCTTAGAAGATATCGCAATGTAAAAATATCCGCGCGGCAAAATAATTCGCGCGTCGCAATGTAGGGAGATTCTTTCCGGGAAATTCAAATTTAAAATATTTACTGCATCATAATGTTTACAAGTACAGAGTGTTATCGTATATGTATTTAACAGTAAGAGATGCCTATAGTAATTCACACTTTAATATAATATAATCTAAGCTAATCTAAACCATCTAAACTATTATAATAAAGAAGAAAGATAAGATTTTTTGTTTGTTACTATTTAACTTAATTTATGTTGGATAGTCGATATATCGAGAAAGGTTATAAGCTATATTTATGTGACGCAGACGAAGTTGCGTGGGTCAGCTAGTGTTATATAATTATGGAAAGTTTGTACTATCGCAGGTACAAAATAATATCTTTACAAAGGCATGTTGCCATGTCTAAACATCTGCCTAACCTTTTCCCAACTATGTTGGGGTCGTTCTTATGTCTAAGCGGATGCAGCTCAATACCAGTTTTTTACAAGGAGCGGTCGCCTATCTGACCTATAGAGCCTGGGTAATATGATGTTCCTTGGCAACTGGTCTTAACCAGTTGTCAGTCTTTCGGGCCTCTGAGTGGATGTTACTGGGAAATTCAAAGAAAATTAAATAAGACAGATCAGATATTTTTTCTAATATAAATTATAGTTAGTTCGTGGTGATCACAAAACAAATGTTATTGTAAATCATCAGCATTTTAGCTGGACGCCCACTGCTGGACATAGGCCTCTTCCCAAGTGTCGTCACATTGACAGGTCACGTGCGTCTCGCATCCATCGGACCCCCGGAAGACGTTACGTTTGCAGGCCTCCCACTAAATGAACCGATGACCTGGTGCTTTATATGATAAGATGCTACGAACCCATCAACTGTACAATATGCTACTGCATAAAGTTGGAGAGTTTCGACATCCCCAGAGAACACAAAGCGAATACGTACAAAACATCATAAAAACAATATCAAATCTCCTTTTCAGTGGAATCTAGCTAACTATAGTATTGTTTGCATTAATTTGCGAACGATCCAAAACCTGCTTAATGGATCCATATGTTCAGAAATGTACACCAAGCTTTGCCAACTTAATTTAACAACCACAAAACTGGACAAACGTTTTGTAGTCCTTGTAATAAAGTTTAAAATTGTTTGTCACAGTTTTTGAGCTGCATGGAATGTTGGTTCGCAAGCCCCCATCATATTTCGATGTATTATTATGAGTATTATTTTTTTGTTCCTAGTGTTTGATACGCGAGGGTTATTCGTTCAAGTAGAGGCTTATTGTTTATTGTTCGGCGCAATATTTATGATGTGCATCGTTGATTTTCATGGCTTTGTGCATCATTTGCTTTGATTTTTTGACATGAAATGTTTCTGTTCCGTTGTCATGCTATAAACTGGTTTCTTTTTAGCAAGCTTTCAGTTGTCCATTTGTTTGCTATTTTCAATTGGTGTGATTGTGCTGTGACGGCTTTACTGACACTTTTTGTTGTGCTTAATTAAACTATGAAGTATGAGCAGAGCACATTACAGAACGGATGGTCAATGGGGTCGATATGTTCTGGAGTGGTGACCGCGAACTGGAATACGTTGCGGTAGAAGGCCTCCCACTAGGTGGATCGATGATCTGGAGAAGGTTACGGGAATCTGCTGGATCCGAGGCATTCAATGTGTTGAAACTTAGGGGAGGCCTATTACAGAGTGAAAATCTTTCGGCTGAAATGATGATGATGAAACTAAGAAAACCACAACGTTGTTTCACTTTACTCCAAGTCAAAAGAAGAGTTAAAGTTGAAACAGACGATACCACAACGTATTTTAGCAGTGTTATTTTAATGTTACTTCAGTGTGGAAAGAGACATAATTAAGATGTCCTAGAATAATGGAGGCTATCGAACAATGCTGAAAAACAGCTAACTCACCAACTCACCAACACCAAAGTAAAATTTAAAATAACCGCTGCAAGAAAGAATCGTATGGTATTCTATAGTTGCTGCCAGTTAAGATCGCAGTAGCGGTCATTACCCTATCCCTAATATCTCCGCGTACACACGGCTACACATCAACCTAGACTGATTGGACTTTGGACTACTAGAAGTTGAACGCTGCGAATCGTGCGAGAGGGTGCGATATATTTTTGTAATTTCGTCTCACTTACGCAAGTCAGGAATGCGGGAGCGCGTGCCGCTCCATACTATACTATGCCTATAGATGCGTAACATGTATATGTAAACGTTAAAAGTTATTTTGTTAACAAGTTGAGCTCGTATTATTGCGAGTTATTTTTTTCGATTTACGCTGCGCTTCTGTGTCCACTAATACATTCATTAGGCTCTTAATATTATCATTTTTATTTCGTGGTGATCTTCAAATAATTATTATTGACATAGGTAGTTAAGTCAGTGAGAGCAGTGGCTTATTAGTAACTGCTACTCGGATCAATCTTTAGGTTAAGCCGCGCTTGCCTAGGTTGGTCTGTGGATGGGTGACCGCCCATTTCATACCGAGTTTTCTCCGTGCCTCGGAAAGCACGTTAAGCTGTTGTTCCCGGCTGTCATATCTAGATCTTTGGCAGCCGTAACAGGTAGTCAGGGAACCGAAAATCTGACAACCAGTCTTACAAAAGGGTATAGTATTACCCCGTGCGAACTGGTAGGCAGTTGCTGCATGTAAAATACTAGTTTTCAGTCATCTGATCCATTTAGTCTGAAAGCCGACCCCATCGTGGTTGGGAAAAGGCTACGCAGATGATGATGAGTCAGTGGGAGCAGTGGTGGCCCAGCGGTAACGGCGGCCCCGACTAAAGAGTTGTAGGACGTGGGATCGAATGAAAGCAGGCGCATTATTTTGTGTAAAAATAAAATCTGTCAACCCGCACTGGGCCAGCGATGGATTACAGCCCACTCCGTCTCACAGAGAAGAGGCCTGTATCCCAGCAGTGAGAACATTCAAGGCTGATTCTAAAATATAGGTATAATTATTATACCTACTTTGCGCTTGCGGTTCGCATGCGGATTGGTAGGCAATTCGGAAATCTACAGCATGTCGGGTCTTCATCAAATTTTTTACCAACACCACCATCCACCCATACCATTTCAATTAATTTGTATAACAAAATGTTTCATAGATTTAACTTTAAAACGATGTATTTTTACCGCTACTACTGCACTGCTTTTATAAAATCAATGAAACATTAATTTCTTTATTTTTGAGGTGATTGCGTAGATTGAAACCCGCGTAATTCAAATTTTGATTAATTGGAATAGTTCTTACTTACCGAGGTGTATCAATGATATTATTCATGGCTATAACTATATTAATACATATTTTTTTAAAGTCGTGGATCATATTTTGTTCAATATACAACATAAACATGACCTGCAAATTGTAAAAAAACTTAAAAAGCGGGCACGAAAACTCCTAGCATCACTATCACTACTCACTACATAGAATAAAACAAAATCGCTTCCCGCTGTCTATCCCTATCCCTGCTTTGATATTTTAAAACTACGCAAATGCGGGTTTTTTTAATAGATAGAGTGATTCAATAAGGTTTTAATATATTGTTTCACTAGTAAAAATATAATCATTACATTTATCAACCTTTTGCTCTGTCAATAAGATATGTATAATAAAGCAATCAATACGTCAACGTGATTCTGCACAGAGGTCGGAAGCCTGGAAAATATTAAAATATGTATCTTTGCCTGTAAACGACGGACGACCGTCAAAAACATACCGTTTAATTTTCGACTCTCGGAGCTAGGCAGAGCGTTGAAAATCCATTGCGCGAAAATCGTCCGTGCGAACGTGGGCTTAGTTTAGTGTATGATGCACTTTCACAGCAAAGCTATAGAATCGCTTAGCTTGAACCAACCGGATTTTTTTAAGTCATTAGAAAGTAAATCTGTGGTAGAACTTTTCAAAGGTTATACTAAAACAACGTTATAAAAATCGAATCTTTATTTTAATAAAATCACAAGTAATCACAATAGTCCGGTCAAATTAGACCAAAAAATAGGAGTAAGGTTACATTAATTCCCACCCGGCTGAAAATTGGTAAGATTGTTCAAAACACCATTATAAATGAAATGTAAAAAGTCCCCATCGATCCGACACTTGGAAAAAAGTTATTCGAGGTCAAAAGTCACAAAAAAGGGTTTTTTGCAATTTTCAGCAAAACGGTAAGTTTTATCATAAAATTTGCAAAGACAAAATTATAGATCAGATAATAATCTATAAAAATGTCTTTAATCCCTTTTATTTCTGAAAGCCACCGTTTTTGAGATATAACAATTCAAAAAGTTGAAAGAGTTGTAATCTAAGCACGTAGTTTATACACGTGGCGTAAATATAGGTATCTCGTTTTCATGCCAACAGCCTGCAATCTGCGTCGGATAGTTTGAGTTGATACCTGAAACAATAGTAAAAAGAAACATGGAAAACAATTTTTAAAACTATGATTTACGTAAATCTAAAAATAACCTTTGTTTTTTTTTTCAAACCATGCCCCACCCTAGGAATTTTTCCTGTCTCGTGAGTGCGTTTACAAACATTTAAACTCACATACACAAAAACCCAGACCCGGAACAGGCATACAAATATCTGTTCCGTTCGGGAATGGAACTCGCGACACACTGCGCAGCAGTGGATCACTCAGCCAATGCAAAAAAAAAACTATGAAAATGATAATAAAATTATCGGTCTACTTGGAGAGTCTGCTACACGATTGTTCGAATTGAATTGAATTTTAAAACAACCTTTTATCGCTAAACGGCAAATAAATACCCTATAATATATTCATTGTTGGAGTACTCTTTCGAATGAGTTTTAGTTATTTTTATCGCCAATCTGGATGCGCTAACATTGATTTGTTAGCAGTGTTAAATCATCATTATAATCATTTCACCCTAAGATCAGCCACTGTATAGGTAGTTGTTTAAATAAAAAAACCAACACTCCTGTATCGATGGTGCGTTTACATCAATTAAAACTCACATACCTACACAAACACCCAGACCCCGGAATAACTATTTTATTTTGTAGATCAAAACATTTGTTCCGTGCGTAACTCGAACCCCCAGCGCAGCGGCAGTCTATCAGTCACTGCGCCAACGCGTGTTGTCAAACGTTTACCATTGGAGGACGTGTTCTTATTTTTCAGATCTTATTTAAACTAATATTATAAAGCTGAAGAGTTTGTTTGTTTGAACGCGCTAAACTCAGGAACAACAGCGGTTGGAATTGAAAAATTATTTTTGTAGTCTATGTATCGAGGAAGGCTATATAACATCACGCTACGACCAATAAGAGCGGAGCATAAATGAAAAATGTTGCAAAAACGGTAAAAGATATTCCTTTTTGAGAGCTTCCGTTGCGTGCGTTTACGAAAAATTACTGAACGGATTTCTATGAAATTTTGCACACCAATAGTTTATAACCTGGATTAACACATAGGTTACTTTTTATCCAGGGAATATCATACCGTAGGACCATTATCAAACACCACGGGGGCGAAGCCGCGGGCATAAGCTAGTATATTATATTTGTTTCAAAATAATTAACAAAAAAAAAACAATTAAGAAATTGAATGCTGAAGAGTTTGTTTGTTTGGTTGAACGCGCTAATCTCAGAAACTAGCTACTAGTTGGAATTAATAAAATATTTTTATGTTGGATAGTCGATTTATCGAGGAAGTTTATAGCTATTGTGACGCAGACGAAGTTGCGTGGGTCAGCTAGTATAATTATAAAAAAAATGTTTAACTTACGCTATATTCTGTAGCTGTGGTTTGCGTATTTAAAAACGGGTTGCTAGTATGCCCCGAAACAATGGCAGCATCTTGCTCAGCGGTGGTGGCACGCTGGTAGAGCTGCCGGTGGTGAGCCGATAGGTCACCCCCAGTCTGCTCATTTCGTCGCAGCCAAAAGTTGATTGTAGTCCTCTAAAACAACGATGCTTAACTTAATTTACATCAATAGATACCTATATATTGTTACGACTAGCTGCTCGTCTAAATAGTGACACACAATTTTCTCTAAATCTATTTATATAAAGAGAGAAGTCCTGACTGACTGACTGACTGAGCTTTTGCCAGCGGCTTCGCCCCGTAAAAAAAAACGACTCTCCATACAAACTTTCATCCCCTATTTAACTCCCTTAGGGGTTGAATTTAAAAAATCCTTCCTTATTCCTTGTCTACATTATAAAGGGAACCTCTGTGCAAAATTTCAGCTTTCTAGGTCCAAGGGTTTGGGCTGGGCGTTGATGAGTCAGTCAGGACTTCTCTTTTTATTTATATAGAAGATAGATATTCTTATAATTATAATTGTGTGAATACATACTTATTATTTTCGAGAATCATATTTTGATAAAAAAAAAATGCAAAAAAACGTAAATAAAAATTGAATTTCGCGAGCTACCCTTACGCTATCACCTTGTGTCTGACGTGTTGACGTCATGACGGCCGGGGCTGCAGTCTCTACACTAATAACGACGCTACGAATGTCGCTAAGTCGTAAAATCGTAAAATTTATTTAATAAATTTTCAGCTTTATGTCAACAGCATAAGGTTGAAAATCTATTAAATAAAGTTTACGATTTTTCGACTTAACGACATTCGTAGCGTCGTTATTAGTGTAGAGACTGCCGGCTCAGACGTGATAGCACGGTAATATTATAATATTACACCTATGTAAATAGTGTGGTGATAGTAATTAGTATTTGCATCTTTAAATCATGTTCTATATTTTGAATCAGTAAAGTTATAGGTTGTCTGATACTTCCGCACCTCCACCGCTCTGAAGTGATCGACAACATATCGCAACTCACAAATAGAAATAATTATTAATCTCACCGAGCTAAGTGTATTCAGAGACCGATACCGTTCTGATACGACACAACACAAGTCGTTTGACAAAATGTATTTATGGTTTTAAGGATATAATTGTTATTATTGGTAGCTTGCGCGGCCGCACGTTTTATATTGGCAGCACCTTTATGTCGTGGTAGTAAAGATCATTTTCATTTGTTGTTGGTCGAATTGCATCGCATCGCGTCATGAGCAAACCCGCTAAATGTAAATAAATACTTTTCAAGCGATAATTAGCTAATGAGAAACAATTAACTAATTACATATTTATCTATTGTTATACGCCGGTCGGCGCAGCCTTTTGAAATAATTATGTTGGAAATAGTATTACTTATTAGATACTTGGAAGTACTGAGTTTCTTGGGTTATTATGACTAAATAGGTATTATTAAAAATTCGTTGCAAATACATAATATAATAATATTAAAGCTTCACTTACCGTTATCCCCGTCCTCCTTTCTATTTCTTTAATGGTGTAACCACCATCTCGTAATACCACAATCAGCTGCCGCTGTTGTGGGGTTAATTGTGGCGCCATAATAAAAAAAAAACACAAATTCACAAATTCACTACAGTGTCGCACGAATCCCGAGCAATGTTATGGAACGGACTGGCGGTATAGAGAACATAGAATTCAATACGAGGGAAACTAGCGAATGTGTGTGCCAAAAAAGTGCATCTGTGTGCCAAAAAAGTGCATCTGTGTGCGTAGGCGCAAAGGAGCAAATGCTATGATTGGCCGATGGCACAATGCGCAGTCCCTTTCCTACAATTCTCTGTATTGTTGGTAGCGTAGTTATGGGTATATAGGGTGTCTAACCTGATGTGTTGCCGACTGTACGATCCAAAACAAATGACCATGTATCGTTTTTAATTAGAAAAAAATTTGAAGATAGACGACGATTCAAGACATGAACAGGCTTATTTTTGGATTTCAATCTTAGGAACTATAATAAATGTAGGTGGGTCAATGACCGTTATTGCGATCTTAACTGGCAGCAACTATAGTTTAGTGTGACCATTAGGAGCCCTTTCCCTTAAAAATGAATAAAATATTATGTAATTAAAGCACGTGCAATAAAAACACATATATAAACTTAAGCTTTTTTCCCATGCAGAAACCACAGAATGCCACCTGATAGAATCCTTTAATACTCCTTTTGCCTCGTCCACGTTCATACTCGTAGTGGTCATACACGCACGCAGGTTGCGAGTACGACACACCTGTCCTTTCTCAAGAACCTTACTAATAAGGTCTGTCTTTCTAGGGTAGGGGTTTCTGTGCTGTAACAATAGTAGGTATTATAAATTTGATCATCTCCAATTAAGTAACTAGGATGTCCTAGTTTTATTTTAGTTGATTAGTGAATGAATTGCACGTTTCATTGCATATGATAAAAGTATTTTTATTGGCTGTTATCAGAATGAATGATATCACTCCTTTTATACGTTACACAAATGGCTATTTGATTATTAAAAATTCACAAAAATGTTATGTTATTTCAAAGAACTAACAGAAATAACACGATGTGTGAAAAAAACTAATAAAAGCGATAAAAAAATGGCTTAGTTTTAACTGATTCTAAATGACGTGCTAGACAAAGGCAGCACCACAGAAATGTGACGTCACAGTTCACACATCGTACAATTTCTGTTGGTTTTTATAAATAACATAACATTTTCGTGAATTTTTGACAGTAGTCAAATAGCCAATTCCATCTTTGTTTACGTCTTCCTCTACCTATCTAGTGAATATCAAATTGTCTCAATAACTTCTTCTTCTTATCGTGTGGGCAGTAAGGTCTAACGACCCTACACACCCTAGTCTCAGAGTTTCTAAACCGCCGCAAGGGCCTCTGACATGGTTTGACGACCGCCATTTGGCGGCCGGGACCACCGGCTTATACGTGCCTTCCGAAGCACGGAACCATCTTTTTATCAGACAATCAGGTGATTCAAGCCTGCAATGTCCTAACCAAACTGGAAACAACTTTACAAAGTATGCTTCCCGTGGGAATCGATCCCAAGTCTCAATAACTAGTAATTCTAAACTATAGCTGTCACTATAAAGGGTGTAAAAGTACCGTTAACGAAGCCGAAAGGCTCCCCGTCACTGCGTTTTTTTTTTCTAGACCATACCTGGGAATCCCCAGGAGATATTGGGGGTCAAAGTTCTAAATTCACGGCTGTTTTTTAAATACTAGTTTTTCAGGTTTTAAATTTACTTAAATTACCTCCATGACCCGTTTACATTCAGAGCATCCACTAGTACAAACTTTTAGGAGTGCGACATTGAGTTTTACCGTAAAATGTGATTTTTCACACCAAAAAAAAAGTTGTCTCTCAGCAAAAATGTGTGTTTAGAGGTACTTAGTTTTATGTATTTAATGCTTGGTTGACGGTTTCATGACAACTAGCATTAAAAACAACAAAAATTCTACGAGATTAAAGATTTACGGTATATAATATCACAATTACCTATCCGTAGCAATTTCAAGCTATATTCCTTTATTGCTTTCAGGATATATTAGCGCCATTGAATTTAATGCGACTCGGTGAGGGAGACGTGGATTTTCTTCGGCGATGGTATTATGATAACAATCAAATATTATGTTTGCATTCGTGGATTGGTGTACGATAGTCTTAATTTTTTTTTTCTCCCGATTTATTACTTGAAATGAAAATATGGTGCAATTTGAATGTTAATGGTTTTGCGAAAATGGCGTTTCTTGTTAATTAATATTACCGCGTTACCGCGGCTTCCACACAAAGGGCTAAGAAGAAACATGGGTGGTTTTTAGTCAGTAGAAGTCTGACACTGTAATTATAACGTCTCAAAGCAGTATTGTTTTAATTTCAACATGAATGATATAACCAAGGTTTTACAATATTTTGATTTAAAATAGTGTCCATGGAGTTTCTTGCCCATTTAACTTCATACAGATCTACGCTTTGAAATGGACAACTACAGTTCTTTCACAAGTTATTTTTAACTGTGACTATAGATTTGCTTTCTTTGTTTTTCTGACATTCATAACTGCCTGCAATGGTCTAATTGAAAAAACTGCTTTGAGATTTAGTTTGGCATTCTAATGTGGGAAAGAGATGGAAAAGCAGAGGAAGTCTATTGCCATCTCGTTCCCAGTCTGGAATAAGATTGAAACAATACAGCTTTAGACATCATGTTTGGCCACCAGTTGTAGCAATGATGGGCGCGCCCATTGCCATCAACCGGGTAAAAATATACAATTCAAGATATCGGGTTGTTAAGGAAAATTAACAGTCGTACGAAGCGTTTTGCTAAGTCTTTCATTATTCGTACAGCCAAGGAGTGGAACACCCTGCCTGCGTCGGTTTTCCCGAGTTCATATAACCCCAATCTATTTAAGTCGCGAGTAAATAGGCTTCTTCTGGGTAAGCTCGTTTCATCGTCGATCTCATCTCTGCCCTTAGGGCAGGATTGAGGTCAAGAGTAAGCCCACATTAAATAAAAAAATTAAAAAAAGTCTTTTAATTTTTTTACTTCTAGTAGCAGTTACCCAATTACAAGCGTAATTGGGTAACTAACGATTAACGTCACGAAAACAGAGGTCATTTTGTCGATTTTGATAGAGATATTATCATTAACAGCAACACAACTGCAATCTGGTTTAAAAAAAAAACAATTCTCTTTTGACCAAGATGCCAAGTCAAGTAGAAAATATCTATGCCTCTAAAAACCGTATACAACTGTGAATAACTGCTTGGCGTAGCAGCCCTATTATATGGGACTTAAAAATAACTGGAGTAATGTTGGTGTACACCTCTGTCTAACCCTTCGGGGATAACAGGGTTAATAGTATGTATGTGTAAAGACTGTACCATTCGACTCTTCACGTGACCTGAGGGCTGGCCTATTTTTACCCGACTACGGTGAAGACAAAAGGAAGGGTTGTGATTTTGGCAGTCTATGTATGTATGTTCCACCGTAGCGCCTAAACTACCGAACGGATTTTAATAAATGAGGTGTCAATAGATTTGTAAGAATAGCCCGGGTAACATAGGCTATATAAATTTAATCAGTTTTTGTTATGACGTAACTCAAATGTCAGATTAATGCCACAAAAAAAAATGAGATAATCATAACATGTTTGGTATCAAATGAAAGGTCTTGGCAAGCACATTACAAATATTATATTATAGTTTTAGTCAACATACACGTTTAGAATGCGGTCAAACAGTTGGCCGCGGTTTGTAGTCGGGTATTAGTTTTTAAACTTGTTTGGCCAAAGAATCAGCATTGCCATCCAACGTGGGAATGCTGCCAGCCTTCTAGACACGTTTCCTGTTGACAGCAATGTGGACAAATTATTGGACGCCTTGTAATCCTTCTCTTTTTGATACTTGTATATATTTTAGTGTAAGAGACCTACCATATATTATACTAATATACCTAACCTTAAAAAGGAAACGTCAAAACATCCCGCCAAAATAGCGCGCGCGAACACGTTTGACATCCATCAAGGTTTTCCCTCCGAGAATCAAAGATGGCGGCCACGGCAGTGCGACCGAAACAAATAGCGTTCATTACAGCGGCTCGGGCTTGTATTAAAACAATCGTGCGGTTAACTAACTCATTATTGTTCGTAACGACGCTATTTCACTTAATATAGACCGTGCGGGACTGTCGGCTTGCGTGGAAACCTATTACTCGTAGGTGAGGAAGAGTGCAATGGTTCTTGTTTAAAGAAGTTTTCTTTTATTTAGTAGGTACTCAAATAATAGTACATTAGAAAGGGTGTTTATATGATCATAAATAGTTTTAATACTTTCACTGTAATTCAAACTTTACCACCTATGTACCTTTTCCTACCGGATACTTAGCTGCTACGTATCTACTTTATATCCGTTTATATGGTTATTTACTTATAAATGTATTTATATTATTTATTAGTAGGTAATAATTAAAATCATTTTTAATAATTATACAGTTACCTACTATTCGTAGAGAGACTCTTTGGTTTGAAGTGATAAATAAATGTATTAATTTATTTCCGCTTGCACAGATTAGTTGAAGTGTACCTACGTTTTGACATAAGTACAGCAATATTGGAAATCACCTTTTTTTTGATGGGTGGAAAATCATCAAATGGGCAGAGCGGAAGGGAGTGTCAGACTTCTACTGACTAAAAACCACCCATGTTCCTTCTTCGGCCTTGTGCCGAGGCCACGTTATCTCTTTCGATAATCCGCAGCCCCGACGGGCACCGGAAATCACCTGATTGAACCAAACACAAAAACTTGTTCCAACGCTATACTTTGAATGTTATATTAAACTAGCTGATGTACGCGGCTTCGCCCGCGTTGATATTGGTTATCGCGACCAAAGGTAATTTTTTCATGCCCCCTTTTCAATCCCTTACAACTCGTATTTCGCATTAAAAAGTAGCCTATGTCCTTTCTCTTGCTCTAGACTATCTGTGTTTAAATTTCATTTAAACCGGTCCAGTAATTTTGGTGTGAAGTCGCGACAGACAGACAGAGTTACTTTCGCATTTATAATATTAGTAAGGATGACTCTCTTTTTAACTCCAACAAAAAAGTACCAGAAACTTTAAAGAGTTTTAAAAGAAAATCCCATACCGAAATGCTGCACATTACACTTAAAAATCACTAGAAACAAAGCAATACGGGCGTTACCTTTACGGCAACGCGGGCTTATTTATATTTTTGCATTCTCTCGCCCTCATTCCGCGCAGAGGCGTATGATCGCGCTTGGGTTTCTTCGCTTTCAAATTAAATAAATAATGCATACAATTTGTGAGCAATAAAGTTTGTGAAGTGTAGGTGTGTTGGCGAAGTGCGCTGAATTTCGCGCGCCGCCCCGCTGGGAACAATAACGGTTGGCGGTGGCGCTAAAATGCCGCTGCGACTTGAACGCGAATACACGGAGAACTGGACGCGAACATTTAAACTGCATTCAGAGCTGATAGTATGAACATTGCTGTTCAATAGTGACAGGTCCTGAATAGTTTGTAGTCCTTTCATAGTTACAGTAAATTATTAGTCATCATCATCAGCCTTTATTGTCCTAAAATTATCTTTATGAGAGGGAATTGAATAATTCACCACACGGGCCCAGTGCGGGTCGGGAGATGTCACATTTTTCCAAATGTATTGTTCAATTTCAACACAATTTTCTCTTAAAGTTTTACACGGACTAATGCGCCTGCTTGGGTTCGAACCCACGAGTTAGGTACCGGTCGTAAATCGAGGCCGCTACCACTCTTCCACCGCTGAACTTTTCTGTCATATATGGGAATCATTCAAAAGTCAGTTTTGCCAGCATAATAGTTAGGCGTTAAATAGCTGTGAAGCCATTGTAAAGGAAATTTTATTAAACTGCGTTCCGGACCCGTGATTGTCATTATTGATAGCCTTTGAATTTAGTTTATACTGGGGAAAACGTTGACTTTTGTGTAAGTCAAGTTGACTTTTGTGTAAGCCCAATAAAGCCGTAAATGTTACGTTCGAAGTGAGAGGTGGCTTGCTTAGCGCATAGAAGCTAGTGATTCACCTATAGTTCAAGTAGTGCATAAAACGAACGTTTGCAAACCTTTACCACCGACCACAAGGCGCACTCTAGAGCCTCTAGGCGGTAAGCAAGCAACCAGTCAGCGTGTTCGTTACCAAAGACTATCACAATAACCTAGAAAACCCTATAGCCACGAACTACCGAGTTGCAGAGTCAATCGAGCATCATCATCTTAGTCCGCTTAAATCTAATAACTGTTATCCTTTCACATCCCACTACAAGGCTAAGGACTCTCCCCACTACTTCCACCTCTTTCGATACCAGGCTTTATGTTAGTAGTAGGCTACGTCCAGTTCATTACAACGTGTTTTACAGTTATCTTCACAATTAATTACAGCAGACGAGGCAAGTCGCTTCAGATTATTATTAATTAACTCTACGAAATAAAATCAATCTTTTTAGTGCACGACGATACACAAAAACACTAACAAAAAACCTGTTCATCTCTAAGATCAGCTTTCAGTCCATATCTCTTAATCGCAAAACCTTTCCCATTTTACCGCAAATAACTTTCGTCACACACTCTAATTGACTCGGAAACTTAGCTACATAAGAGCCTATGCTACCTCAAATTAGCAACTCTATTTGTGGTGGGTCAAACTTCGTTTGAAATACTGTAAGAATAAAGTTCTAATCAGCTGCACTACAAAGCGGTTGTTATGTTACGTCTTTCGCTGCGGCCGAATAGTGCGAAATTAAAATCGTAAAACCTTTCCCATTTTACCGCAAATAACTTTCGTCACACACTCTAATTGACTCGGAAACTTAGCTACTTAAGAGTCTATGCTACCTCAAATTAGCAACTCTATTTGTGGTGGTTAAAACTTCGTTTGAAATACTGTAAGAATAAAGTTCTAATCAGCTTGCACTACAAAGCGGTTGTTATGTTACGTCTTTCGCTGCGGCCGAATAGTGCGAAATTAGTGGTATTTTGCGATTTACAAAAAAACTATTGAGTGGACTAATAAAGTAAAACACTATGATTTTAGTATGTTGCTTGTAGAATTATTTGGATAAAAAATTCAGAACCATGACATGTTGTTTAGTATGATTTTTACTCGTTAAAAGAAATTTTTAGAGGGATCTTCGTGATTTTTTTCTATCGAGCAAAGTTAGTTGTATTATGTTTTCACAACACTATGCTACTAGCATAATATATACTGAAGAATATCATATATTTTTCTGATTTTGTTTACTGCAGTGAATCAAATTATTACGCATTATAAAACTTGCGTTTTACGTCTGTTAGCACTTTTTTTTTGGGCGAGTGGAACATCATCAGATCAAATAACCCCTCCCGCTCTTGGGCAGAGTGAAAGGGAGTGTCAGACTTCTACTGACTAAAAACCACCCATGCTCCTTCTTAGCCCTATATGTCGAGGCCGCGGTTTCTCTTGAGAACAACCCGCAGCCCGACGGGAGTTACTTCAGCACTCTAGACAAAAACTAATCTAGGTATGCGGATACCAAAAATACAACAAAACCGCAGCGCCATCTTAACGGCCCGACATCCGTACCTAAAGGTGTACTCACATTCCCGTACACTGAAGCATTGTCATAGTTCGGAGCACGAACCCAAGTTTGAATAGCAGCGGTTCACTCCTATGTGGCTACTTCCTTTGTACCCCCGTTTACAGTACATAAATAGTAAATACGTGTGCTTGTAAACAAGCTTATAGGAAAGTTTTATTACACTTACGGACAAAGTGTGGACGATATTTTAGTTGCTAAATAAAAGACCTGTTTGACATCGCATTTTTTTTTATTTAATCTAACTTATCTGGGAACTAGTGAAATTTTAATTAAGCAAGATATTGATGGAAATAAACCACAGATTACGAATAAACTAGCAGATTACAATAATGTTAGGTATCATACCAGTGGCTGCGGGTTGTGCGCCGCGGCCTTGACATAAAGGGCTAAGAAGGAACATGGGTGGTTTTTAGTCAGTAGAAGTCTGACACTCCCTTCTGCACTGCCCAAGAGCGGGGGAGTTATTTGATGATTCCCACCCCAAAAAAAAAAACATACCAGTAGGTATGTTGTTTTTTTAAGAAACGCAAAATTGAATTGATTAATACCTACCACGCTATTATATGGTCAGCAACAGAAGTAGCTTAACATTTTACTTACTTTTTTATATATATATATTTTTTTTTTTGATGTACATCAAATATATAAACATCCAAAATGTTGATGACTCCAGCTATATAAATTTTAATGTTTAAAACACTTCTTAGTCTTACTCTTCAATACCTTGTTAGTAACGAATAATATTTAACAAGTTTTTATTAAAAAACCTGCTTTGTAACTTTGAGTAGCTCTAATCTACTTCTGATACTCGTACTGACTGTACAACGACCATTCAAGCTATGGAAAACTAAAATAAGCTGATCTTTCAGTGTACGTAAAGCTCATACAAAGAGAGGTCAGGTTGTACTGGATATGTTTAGCTTGATGTTACGCCGTGTGGACTATGTATAGCAATTTTGCATTTCTATAAACAAACAGACATAAAACCGCCGCTTTTGAAGACAGTCTAACGAAGCTGATTTTCGCCTGGACAGTGTATACCTTATGATAGGTGTTGGGTAGCTGGTGAGGCGCTGGTACGTTGATGCCGGGGAAGATTCAATAAAATACGAGAATAATAGAATGTACGTCTGTATTGGACCAGTGTCGCAGATGAAAGAGAATAGTGTTGCCAGCCACTACTTACAAGAGGATTTACATTTAATGTTGGTGTTGCAAAATAATAATTAAAATCTCCAACAGACAGGTAGGAATCGTTTTCGAAGCATTTTGTTATTTTTCAGACTCTCATCACAGTCAACTTTTAGGTACTTTTAGGGACTTTTTTTAGAATCGTTATTTAGAATATAAACATAACTACCAAGGTCTTGCCTCCACCTCGTAATTTTAAAGTGGGCGTGATTGCCCCAATCTGTAATTATAAGGAATAGCGAAAAATAATCAATTTTCACTCATCAAAGTCAAAAATGCACTTTTGATCGATGTAACGGCGATCGTCTTGGATGAATATTTTTTATTTTTTCTTATTTTTAGGCCCCGACGCAAAAACGACGGGGTGCCATAAGTTTGACGTGTCTGTCTGTTTGTCTGTCTGTCTCTGTGTGTGTCTGTCTGTGGCATCGTAGCTCCCGAACGCATGAACCGATTTTGTTTTTGTTTGAAAAGGTGAATTAGTCGAGAGTGTTCTTAGCTAGGTTTGAAGAAAATCGGTCCAAGATAGCCGCCGCCACAAAATGGCGGATTACATATTTTTTCACAACTCCATCAATATGGGTATCAAATGAAAGGGCTAGATTCGTTGAATACTATACTCTACAACACATTCCAAATCCAAGATGGCCGCCACCACAAAATGGCAGATTACATATTTTTTCACAACTCCATCAATCAAATGAAAGGGCTTGATTAGCAGAATACTATTTACTATAATTATCTAACTTCAATTCCAAGATGGCCGCCACCACTAAATGACGAATTACGTTTGTTTTTATGACTCCCTCAATATGGGAAGCAAAAAAATGAAAGGGAATGAGGAATATAAACTAACGAAATTAAAACAAAAAAGCTTAAAAATTGTATTTTTTACTTTTACTCTCTTTAAATTAAACATGGTCAAAGTTTGATTTAAAGGGAGTAAAAGTGAAGAACCAATGTTTAAACTTTATTGCTTCTCAGTCTGTGCAATTCTGCCAAAGCCAGTTTGTCATGAGGATTACTATACAGCTTCCTTTGGCCGAGCTCGCAAATAACGATACCATTTAATTAAACGATTGGCCTTTTGCAAAAGTTTTATTGCCCAAATACACTATAGCCTTTTCTATTGTGGTTCCTTGCAACTTATGTACAGCCCAACTTAAAAATAATCGGAAACATTGTTCTCTCAATGTTGCCATACCCTTTGAGACTTCGAAAAGTTAATGAGTCGGGGACTTTTTAAATTTATAATTGAATTACTTACTTGTTAAAAAAACGTTGTCCCACACTAGGGAATCTATGTTGACTTTTGAACTTTTCTAACTACTGGGACACATTTTGAAACCCTGTCTAACATTCTCAAATATCTTCAGTATGATATACGACATTATTTGGTTTATTACACCATGTTATTACATATTTATTACTATGAATAAGTAGCGTTGACATGTCGCACGAGTATCGAAGCTACACATGTGGGACTATGGTAAACAGAACGGCTTTAGAATATCTTATTGGTCATGTATCATTGGCAACTACAGTTTTGTTAAACACTTGAGCTATGTCGTACATCGCTGCTTCATTATATCCTTCACTAGTGACCCGCCCCGGCTTTGCACGGGTGCAAAAAAAGGTATTAAAACCTTCCTCTTGAATCACTCTTCTATTAAAAAATCCCGCATCAAAATCCGTTGCGTAGTTTTAGAGTTTTAAGCATACATAGGGACAGACAGCGGGAAGTGACTATGTTTTATACTATTGTAGTGATAGTGATAGTGATGATAGTGAAAACATACCATAACGTCTGTAATCTCGAAGGTTTAGGCAGAAGTGTACACTAATAGTACAACCACATTTCGCCAGTTAAGTATGTCTAATAAGTTACATGTAATATATTATAGGGGATGTCATGAGCCTATTGCCATGAACCGGACACAAATAGGTACAGACTTCGCGGCTGCTACTGAGATATTTCTGATGGAAAAAAGTCAATAGCACCTTGCTCCATGATAGCACCCGACTCGGGAATCGAACCCATGACCTCATGCTCAGCAGTCGCGCTTGCGACCATAGATGCAGTGAGAGATTATTATTATTATTTTCCTTTATTTAACTTAATACATATAAATTATATTTTTAAATATTCCTATACAAAAAAAATTAAAAAACATTTAAAAATATAAAAAATAGAAGCCCACCGGTATCGGGAACAGGGTCCAAGCTACCGGTAGTCAGGGCTCCAGAGAAAGGAACCTCCTAACAATACGAGCCGTGTCCAGGAGTACCGCTCTCTGTATCAAGCCCCTGATCCAGCTGTCTAACGAGAGCCTCCTCAGATGTTGTTCGAGGCTCTTGGCAACTAAGCCATTGGCTGTAACGACTATCGGCACAATGATTGCTGAGTTCACATCCCACATGTCGACAACCTCGCGAGCTAAGTCAAGATACTTGATTTGTTTATCTTTCTCAGCTTTCACGAGGTTCTCGTCAAAGAAATATTCTAATATAATATTTTTCATTCTCGTTATTATTATTATTAGCCTGTACTGTCCCACTGCAGGGAGAGATACTTAATCATATTTACCTCCTCCTTCCGCTCTGGGCAGATCGGTAGGGAGTGTCACACTTCTACTGACTAAAAACCACCCATGTTCCTTCTTAGCCCTTTGTGTCGAGGCCGCGGTATCTCTTTCGAACAACCCACAGGCCCGACGAGATCATATTTTGGTCTTATTTGGGCTATGATAGGCTTCCAACAGCTATTACCAGAAGTTTCCTCCCTTCGTTTGATTGTTTAGATTTTTCTGGCAATTGACTTGATGTCGTCTCAACATTCTCCGGGTCGACCTCTAGCTCTCTTGCTGCTTGGTCCTGACCATTCAGTTACCAGATGTGTCCACTTTCCTTCCTTCGCCCCCATCGGAGAAACACATGTATACGATGGATGAGCTCACTAAAGCTGCAGCTTTTTAACAGCGACAGATTTTTTTGCAAATCATATTAGGGGTTGTGGAGTTAACCTCGTCCAAACAAATTAACTGAAAGAAAACTTTGACCTCGTTATAATATTATTTTATTTTGAATTTCGTTGTTTAAGTGTTTGCGGTTCATCATCTTCATCACTCTCTCTATAATTTTTTTCTTCAATACTTTGATACTCATCCTGACATAATCTCAAAAAAAAAACCGGCCAAGAGCGTGTCGGGCCACGCTCAGTGTAGGGCACCGTAGTTTCCCGTCCGTCACAATAAGTGTTCCCCACTTATGAGTTTAAATCCATTCCGCCTTTTATTTTTTTTATATATATTTTTAATTTTTTTTTTTCACTTTCAAAATGATTTTCCTAGAAAGTCCTTATAAAGTTCTAGTTTTCAGATTTTTTTCATATTTTCTAAACTTATGGTTCAAAAGTTTATAGAGGACACATTGTTTTTTACTTTTGAAGCGATTATTTCCGAAATTGTTGACATTATCAAAAAATGATTTTAGTAAACCCCTATTCATTTTTAAATACCTTTCCAACAATATATCACACGTTAGGGTTGAAATTAAAAAAAAATCACTTCCCACTTTACATACATATAGGGGGGCTACCCTAATAAAACATTTTTTTCCAATTTTTATTTTACCACTTTGTCGGCGTGATTGAGACACATATTGGTACTAAATTTCAGCTTTCTAGTGCTAACGGTCACAGAGATTAAGCGAGGACGGACGGACGGACAGACAGACATGGCGAAACTATATTATAAGGGTTCCTAGTTGACTACGGAACCCTAAAAACGACGAATAGTCACCAAAATTTTCTCATAAGATATTCCTAAGTGCAATGACTTAGGATTTGACTGGTGACAAATTTGACTGGCCTGTTGGTCTAGTGGTTAGTGACCCTAACTGCTATGCCGGAGGTCGTGGGTTCGATTCCCACCCAGGACAAATGTTTGTGTGATGAGCACGATCATTTGTTCTGTGTCTGGGTGTAATTTATCTATAATATGTATGTATTTAGAAATATATAAGTATGTTTATCAGTTGTCTAGTACCCATAACACAAGCTCTGCTTAGCTTGGGACTAGATGGCGTTGTGTGATAGTTGTGGAATATTATAAAAAACAAAAAAAATATGCCATATCAGTATTTTGATTAACAGTATCATTCAACTGATTTTATTAGCCTCGTTGGCCTAGTGGTCGCAAGCGCGACTGCTGTCGATTCCCGGGTCCGGCAGAGTGTCACTGGGATTTACTATGAGAAAGTCAGTAGCTGATACGCAGTCTGGATTTTTTCGTTTGATGGCAATTTATAGGCTCGTCCGTATTACGCAGTGCTTAAACATAACTATTGAAATGTGGCTGTATTATTAGCTACACGTCTGCCTAACCCTTCTGGGATCGCAGGTGTGTTTTTTATGTTTTGTAAATTATACTTTTTAAATCACCAATCTCGCTTTGGCTCATCTAAACAATGAGTAAATAAGAACTCATTATATACGCTTAAGACTTATTATATACTTAGGACAATATCCTTGTAAAGCATTCTTTTTATTTATTCTTCATTTCCCCCTTTCAGCTTCAGCTAAAAAACAGACGCAATGTACGAAAAACAAAAGTTTAACACAAATACATAAGTTACTAGATGTGTTGCGTTTTACGCACCCAAACCACGTGCCACAAGGGTGGGCAGAGATGACAAAATGTCGTATAAAATACAAGGCACGAATACGTTTTGCATGTTTCATAAACCATCAGAAATATGTGTTTAGTGCTCCAGCGGTTTGGCCTTTGGAATTTCGTATTGTGACTTTTTTGAACTTGGAGTGCAGAGTATTTTGGGAGTGTATTGTAGCAGGTTTTAGAAGTGGATTGAAAACTAAACACTACAAACAACATATAACCACACAACGTCTGTTCATCATCGTTATCATTTCAGCCAAAAGACGTCCACTGCTGGACATAGGCCTCCCCCAGATAGCGCCACATTGACCGGTCCCGTGCGTCTCTCATCCAGCGGGTTCCAGCAACTTTCACCAGGTCATCGGCACACCTAGTTCCAGCCTTCCAACGCAACGTCTTTCGGTTCGCAGTCGCCACTTCGGAACTTTCCGGCTCCATCGGCCATCCGTTCTGCCAGCAATGTGCCCTGCCCACCTGCACGCCTGCTCACAAATGTTAAATTATATTTCATGAAAACCTGAACTAAAGCTAGTCTATTACATTATTGCCCTAGGATGATCCCGTTCACATACGACGTAAGTAATTATAACAAAATCGGCAGTTAAAAGTCTTATGATTTCTCAAATTTTACCATATTTTTTAGTGTTGTAACTTACAGGTATACCTACCTAATGCATTTTTGGATACCAGCGGCCGCTGATCATCCAATCGTACTTGATATGATGAGTCTAGATATTTTTTTGTTTCATTTTCTTTAGATATTGGGACCCATCACTTCTGTGAATTTTGTCGTACTAGCTTTCTACGTAATGTGATATATGCATTTGTACTTACGAACCAGAATACGTTGTGTTTGAAAGCCCACTATAGGTGGACCGAAGACTTGGTGATTGTTGTGGGGACCCGCTGGATGCGAGACGCACGGGACCAGTCAATGTAGCGACACCTGGGGGAGGCCTATGTCCTGCAGTGGACGTCTATTGACTAAAATGATGATGATGATGGTATTTATACTAAGGCTGATATAATTAAATCCGTTTGATGTCCATTGATTAATAGAACTAGACTTAGTTGATAGAACTAGATTCAAACTGCCCACCAAATCTTATTACTATAAGCTAGAATTAACGTTTCTTCAAATTCAACAGATAATTCTTTGTGGGATTTTATGTCAATTTATAAACAAACACTACATTGATAGCTATAGTGTAGTTAGTTGACACTATAGCTACCAATATTTGTCTATTAGAATTAAGTTAGGGCGTGTCTAGTTTTTACTAAGTCATCATCAGCATCATCTACCGTCTCCCAACTAAGTTGGGGTCGACTTCCAGTCTACCCGGATGCAGCTGAATACCAGTATTTTACATTGACCGACTGTCTATGTGATTATCATATAATTACCAGTTAGTTCTAGGTAGTATGTTATCCCTAGGCTGCAGTCTTACCAAGTATAAGCTTTAAAATCGTCGGGCCACTGACTACCTAAACGACTGCCATTGATCTACAAATGAAAGCCGCGACCGAGATATTTCTAAATTAAAAATAAATAGTTTATTGTCTGTTAAAAAAATACACATAACGTAAGGTAACGTTACTTTACGAGTAATTTAAACACATTTGCATCATACATAGCTACCCACAACACACACAATGTCGTTAACAAACTCTCCTCTTAAAGTTAAAACAAAGCAACATTAAAATAACCCTTTCTCCACGAGATAGGTTCATAATAAATTCATTGCGAATGACCGACACAGCGAAATTACATATAACAAACCCGCAAAATTAACAATGAAAATAATGTTACATCTATTAATCCCCCAAACACCCTATTAACAAGGGCGGGATTCGTATTAAAATGATAAATGGTTCTAATCATCATTTCTTCCTGACCACGCGTACTTGGCCCTCCACCCCTCGCTTTACACAGAAATATTTCCTACCCTCACAAGCACGAGCTTAGTCTTAGAGGTATCAAACGAAATTGGTCGGTCTTCCCTAAGTTTGGCACTCAGTGAGTTAACTTTTACAAATTGCTGCAACAATAGAGTATGTTAGGCAGCTGAGAAAAGAGATGGATTGTTATACTGATCTGTTTCCTCTTAAAATATTATGTTCATTTAAAGTTGGAGTTGAGATGGATGGTGGACGGCGTTAAGTAAGAGGTAATTGAAAGACGACACACAAATTGAAAGGGAGAGGTGTTTTCTTTTCTTTTCAGAGTGCCACGGAGTTTTTATGCTGGCCGGAAAAAGTTTTACAGCTCCACACTTTCTTGTGATAAAAGTGGACAGTGTTGCACTGTGAGACTTGTTTAATTTAAAAAAAGAAGTCGGCAATGTTGCAATTTAAGACTAGTGCTTGATTTAAAATAAATAAAAAATGAACTTCCATCCTTCCTTCTTTTTATTACTCTAGAAATAGTTTTAGTCAACTCCCTGAATTTTAAACTACTGTTTCGGATTGTAGCCTAATTTGCTTTTTTGTCTTAGATATTCAGCGCCGGACACTGCGCTAAACTGAAAATAGATGAACTGATTTTACAAACTGTTCTAGTTTTGATGTGTTAAAACCGACTCGTATCGTTGTTATGGCGTGATGCCTCTTCTAAGCCACGTAGAATGAACCTTTTCCCACTACAAGTTAGTTTGGCACGATTGTTGATCTACATATTTTATTTTTGAAAGTACCGCGCTACTCAATTAGTGATGTAGTTAATTAATACAATCAATTCTGCACACGACTTATGCAGAAATGATATTGATAAACAGTACCACAGGAAATACTGGTATTAAGCTTTAACGGAAAGACGGGTAGCCATATAAATCATAGTCAGCAAAAAGCTAGGAGGATGATAAAATGTTTCTACTAGAAATCTTCATCTCCACATCAAAACGAGAGGAAAAGCCACATCCCAAGCGGTTTGATATTATTAAAATTAGATTAAGCTTTTTCGTTTAGGACCCGTTGTTTTTGCCGTAATTATAAAGGGGTTGAATATCTGGTGATTAACATGCTACCTAATTCGATAGCTTATGAAATATTAATGAACATTTCTCGAGTGAACTTGGTTTTGTTACGTTTTTGATTGCAGTTCACTCGCCTTCATAATTGCCTTTGGGATAGGGTTGCGGCGTAATGCCTATAGGATGTTTCTTTTCTGAGGGATGGGAGGTTGCAGGCAAATATGAAAATACTGCAAAGGAAGAGATGTGATCATCATCATCATTTCAGCCGAAAGACGTCCACTGCTGGGCATAGGCCTCACCCAAGTGTCACCACATTGACCGGTCCCGTGCGTCTCGCATCCAGCGTGTCCCCGCAACCTTCACCAGGTCATCGGTCCACCTAGTGGAAGGCCTTCCAACGCAACGTCTTCCGGTTTGCGATCGCCACTCCAGAACGATTTGAACGATTTGATATTATTCAAATAAACATAGCAAACAGCTCGACAGTATATATAACGTCGTAGAACAGTCCTGAACTAGCTCTTGACGCAAGCAGACGGTCCCTTTGAGTTGCACACTACTTCTACTTACTGATATATTGATAGGTTTTAATCTAATCCCCTAAAGTATCACAAGTGATTCTAGTTAAGACCACGTCGTGTAACTAAATAAGGAACAGTAAGTTCGAAATATACTATTTTAGTCTTGATTTATTATCCAACTAGCGGACGTCCCGCGGTTTCACCCGCGTAGATCCCGTTACCGTGAGAATACAGGGATAAAAAGTAGCCTATGACACTCAGCAATAATGTGGCTTTCTATTGGTGAAAGAATTTTTAAAATCGGTTCAGTAGATCCCGAGATTACCCCTTACAATTTAACAAATATACAAACACACAAACTTTACCTCTTTATAATATTAGTATAGAAGTATAGAAGATATAGATAGACGTCATACAATACATTTAGAATGTAGTGAGTAGCAGCCACAGAGTCTGTAATGGTGCCCGATTAATGTCAATTGGCTCTCCCCAAGGCTCCCCCTATTACATGGGACAAACATAAAAAATGGCGAAATGTGGTTACACTTGTACGATTAGGTACACCTCTTCCCAGCCCATCGTAGATCACAGGCGTGATATTATCTATATATTTTTTTAATCTCCTCACCAAGTTTAATCAGGTGTTAGGTACTTGCCAAAGTGCACGTTTTGTATGTAACCTGAGGCTGGTTGCATCATCATCTGCCTAGCCTTTCCCAACTATGTTGGGGTCGGCTTCCAGTCTAAACGGATGCAGCTGAATAATAATCTTTTACATGGAGCGACTGCCTATCTGAACTCCACAACTCAGTTAATATTCGTTAATACGGATACCCTTTGGTAAGACTGGTTGTCAGACTTTCAGGTCACACTACCTGTAACGACTGCCAAAGATCTTTAGGCAGCCGGGACCAACAGCTTAACGTGCTTTCCGAGGGTGGTTGCATCTACTTCTATTTATGTTTTGTCGCTTGTCAAATAAATTCAGTGTGCTACCAGCTATCCGTTGTTTTACTTGTGTTCGAATACATAAGAAATAAATTAAAAAAACTCAAAACGACTCTCAAAACAGTGAGGGAAAACATCGGAATGTCTTAAAACCAAAAAATTCGAAGACATGTGACATCTACCAAACCGCACTGGGCCCGCGTGGTAGATTATAGCCCATCCCTCTCCTAGAGAGGAGGCCTGAGTCCCTGCAGTGGGAACATTATAGGCTGATGATGATGATGATGAAATAAAAAAATAAATTAAAAAAAACCTCCTAGTGTTCTCCGTTGGGGTTGCGGGTTGTTCGAAAGAGATAACGCGGCCTCGGTACAAGGGCTAAGAAGGAACAAGGGTGTTTTTTAGTCAGTAGAAGTCCCTCCCTTTCGCTCTGCTTATAGCGGGATTTGATGATTTACCAAACCCCAAAAAAAAGTTGTTAGCCCTTTGGCCGGTTTTTCATAAGCTAACAGAACACAGCACCCTGTACGGCCGTGTTATTGTTATTGTGATGGAGGGCACAAGTACTTACAGTGGCTTCGTGACAGTTACCCTCGAACGTGCATTAATATTACAATGGCAGCCACATAGCGTGAAGGTTGTACGTAGTTACGGCGTAAAGCCGCCTCGGGACCCGTTAGCTAACTTTCTTGGACGGCGCAGGTAAGATGAAAGTGGTGAGTATTGTCTCTGGTTCAGTGTTGCCACTCCTGCAGGGCTATTGCGTATCTTTTTAAATGTCAGTGGCTATCATAGTGTCCATCGAATAACTGTCAAATGGTTATGATTTGTTAAACTAAACTAACCATTTGACAGTTAATTGTATAAAATAGCCCTGCTGGTTGTGTTGCCAAAAATAAAGGATTATTTTAGTATAATAGAAGTTAGAAGAATCGCATAATTAAAAGAGTGATGAATGTAAGTGTTGAGAGATGGAGAGGGAAAGGATGACCAAGGAAACGATGGATGGACTGTGAGAGGAATGATATGAAGGAACGTGGCGATTGAAACGGGAGAGTGGAAGAAAAAAACCGTGTTTCGCTCACCCCAAATGTGGAAGCGTGCTGGGCCCATAACCTATTGAAATAAGTTGTAAATAGAGCCAGTTTAGTGAAACTCAAAAGATGGTAGACTTTTTATTTCCAATATTTTCAGAAGACAGAACATATTTTTATATCAACAAGAGTTACTTTTAGCAACCTAAGTTACCATAGAATATATGTATCCAGCATACAAACTCTAACACCCCCACTGTATGCCTATACATTTTTTAAAGAAGTCCTGCTTAACTCTAGCAAGTCCTTTTGTGAAGATATCGGCGGGCATCTCATCAGTCTTACAATATTTGATACAAATTTCATTTGCCTCGGCCAATTCCCTCACATAATGATACCTAATATTTATGTGCTTAGACCTCCTACCGACTGTTGGCACGTACACACGGCTACACATCAAGCTATACAAAACCAGTATAATCTGATCGTTCATTGTGCGAAAAGATCTAGTAAAGTGAGGCCAAGATTAACTGGTTTTGTATAGCTTGATGTGTAGCCGTGTGTACACTAATTTTACAGCGCTTTGGCTGTCGCTGAACTGATCAATCGTATTATTCTGTCCTGTCAGTTCATGGTAGAGACCTTTGGCACAAACAATCTCTTGCGCTGCTTCGCAGATAGCAACATAATCTGCTTCAGCCGTACCCGTGGCCGTACTGAGTGCGACGCAACGTTGCTTGCGGGTCTGCCAGGAAACCGCAGCACCGCCAAGGACAAGAATATACCCTGTGAACGAATGTCCATCAGCGTTGGCACTTGGCAGAGGATTGCCAGTCTTCTTGTAGACCAATTTGTGATCTACTGTACCCTTTAGGTACCTCAGCACTCTCTTGAGTGCAGCCATGTGAGTGGAATTCCAACAAGAATTAAACTGACTCAGGTAGCTCACTATGAATGTGATGTCAGGTCGTGTGCCACAGGACAGGTACATGAGTGAACCCACAATTTCCTGGTAGCTCATATCTCCAGTCGGATCGCCTTTCTCCAATCTGAGATTAGTCTCTGTGGGAGTCGCGACAACTTTGCAATCTTCCATTTTATACTTTTGGAGGACCTTCTCTAAGAAATTTTTTTGGTTGAGCTCCACTTCTCCCTTCCTTTGCGTGAGCTCCATGCCCAGGCAATCCTTTGCCAATCCCAAGTCTTTAATTTTGAAGGCGTCCCCAAACTTCACTTTCACGGCCTGAATCTCATCAATGTTATGCCCAAAAATGTAGAAATCTTCTCCGTATAAGGCGAGAAAATTGCGAGAAATTTGCGTTGCTGGGACAGTGCAGCGCCACAAAGCAAGACTGGTCCCTGGTCCAAAGGGTATTCCCAGAAGTGGGGGGAGGACTACTCCGAAATCTTTGCACCAGTGGTTAAATTGGCGTCGATCCGACTACTGCTGGCGCTTTCGGCAGAAATCGGATTGACAGTGCATCATATTGATGTCACGACCGCTTTCCTTAATGGTGACCTTGCTGAAGACCTTTAAATGGAACAGCCAGAGGCCTTCATCACGAGAGGGAAAGAAGGAAAGGTGTGCAAGCTGAAGAAGGCCATATATGGTCTGAAGCAGGCAGCACGATGTTGGAACGTGAAGGTCGTGAACCTTCACGTTCCAACATCGTGTCGTTCTCACATAATTGAGATCGGGTTCACGAGGTCAAAATATGAATATGACCCATGCGTATACTTGGAGAAGGTCAAAGGCAAATTTCTCGCAATTGCCTTATACGTAGACGATTTCTACATTTTTGGGCATAACATTGATGAGATTCAGGCCGTGAAAGCGAAGATTGGGGACGCCTTCAAAATTAAAGACTTGGGATTGGCAAAGGATTGCCTGGGCATGGAGCTCACGCAAAGGAAGGGAGAAGTGGAGCTCAACCAAAAAAATTTCATAAAGAAGGTCCTCCAAAAGTATAAAATGGAAGATTGCAAAGTTGTCGCGACTCCCACAGAGACTAATCTCAGATTGGAGAAAGGCGATCCGACTGGAGATATGAGCTACCAGGAGATTGTGGGTTCACTCATGTACCTGTCCTGTGGCACACGACCTGACATCACATTCATAGTGAGCTATCTGAGTCAGTTTAATTCTTGTTGGAATTCCACTCACATGGCTGCACTCAAGAGAGTGCTGAGGTACCTAAAGGGTACAGTAGATCACAAATTGGTCTACAAGAAGACTGGCAATCCTCTGCCAAGTGCCAACGCTGATGGACATTCGTTCACAGGGTATATTCTTGTCCTTGGCGGTGCTGCGGTTTCCTGGCAGAGCCGCAAGCAACGTTGCGTCGCACTCAGTACGGCTGAAGCAGAATATGTTGCTATCTGCGAAGCAGCGAAAGAGATTGTTTGTGCCAAAGGTCTCTACCATGAACTGACAGGTCAGAATAACACGATTGATCTGTTCAGCGACAGCCAAAGCACTATAAAATTAGTGTACGTGCCAACAGTCGGTGTATCAAATATTGTAAGACTGATGAGATGCCCGCCGATATCTTCACAAAAGGACTTGCTAGATTTAAGCAGGAATTCTTTAAAAAATGTATAGGCATACAGTGGGGGTGTTAGAGTTTGTATGCTGGATACATTTATTATATGGTAACTTAGGTTGCTAAGTAACTCTTGTCTGTCTTTTGAAAATATTGGAAATAAAAAGTCTACCATCTTTTGAGTTTCACTAAACTGGCTCTATTTACAACTTATTTCAATACAAACATGTAGGTATAGTTTTGGATCAAGGATCGAAGCAAGTGTCGTTCTGTGGTTATTGCCTACCCCCGTGGGAAACGCGTGAGTATGAGCTTAAATACGAGCCTTAAAGACTTCAAACATTCATAAAGTCAAAGAACAACTCCTTAAAATAATATAATGAACAATTTCAATTCGATAATCACATCAAACTCCGCGCCAATAAAATTGAAAGTTAATTCGACCAAACCAATCAAATTGACTACTGTCAAATACGCACCAGAAACCGATTCGTAACACAAGATACATTACATTGAATTATAAAATTAAATTAGTGTAGTTCGAGTGTGCGACCCCAGCGAGTACCGGCCATCTAATCGGCATGCTATGGTCTCTATAAAATCACATTAGGGCCGATGTGCTCGCCTTGGGGCTACTGAGGGCTGGCAGAGCAATAAATTGCTGGAAGAGACGTTAGATCGATGAGTTTTGTTCGTGGTTCGGGCGTGCATACTGTGAGTACCAACGTTGAAATTTTTAGAAATGTTCTAGAATTCGTTTTTTTAATATTTTTAAAGAGGTGGCAATAAGATGACTTGGAATCTTGCGATGGTTTGTCGAGAGAGGACTTGTAAAGATAATAAGGAGGTGGCCAAATGATTATGGACAAGTTGGTATGAATTGGGTAGTCTTTTGGGTACCTAAATTACTGGTCCAATTCCGAAAATTCTTTCAGTAGTGGGCACATCGTCCCCAAGTGTCATAGCCTATATTATTTTGTAAACGTTCCAGCAGTGGGGTAATTTCTGACCATAATTACTTTAATATTCTTTTATATTCTGTGCCATAATTGCGAGTGAAGCTGAGAGCAAGAACTTATAGGTACTTAATATTGATAATACTGGCTGTTAAGACTGGCCTGTTGGTCTAGTGGTTAGTGACCCTAACTGCTATGCCGGAGGTCGTGGGTTCGATTCCCACCCAGGACAAATGTTTGTGTGATGAGCACGATCATTTGTTCTGTGTCTGGGTGTAATTTATCTATAATATGTATGTATTTAGAAATATATAAGTATGTTTATCAGTTGTCTAGTACCCATAACACAAGCTCTGCTTAGCTTGGGACTAGATGGCGTTGTGTGATAGTTGTGGAATATTATTATTATTATTATAATACACCTTTTTTTTTGGGGCTGTCATATCATCAAATAACCCCTCCCGCTCTTGGGCAGAGCGAAAGGGAGTGTCAGACTTCTACTGACTAAAAAACACCCATGGTTCTTCTTAGCCCTTTATGTCGAGGCCGCGGTATCTCTTGCGAACAACAAGCAGCCCCGACGGGTTGATAGTACACCTAACTTATAATAAAAGATCCCCTTGCCCTTTCCAGTAAATTTAAATCCCTCTAATCCATCTTGTGTTCACGTTTTTCCAGATTAAAAATATAATTAATTTTTTATAGCTTGCTCTATTGGCTTGTGCAAATGCAGTTATTTTTAGGTCGCAAATACCTCGGGAGACCAGGGTGAGGATTATAGTGTTTATCCAGTTCCGCGCCATGATTAGTTTACTTTAGACTAGCGATTCGCCCGCGACTTAGTCCGCAAAAAAATGTGAGAGCGCGGCTTATATGCATGTAATAAAAATCATTTAGTTAGTGTAGATACAGCAACCACGAAACAATGTTTTACCTAACTCTTCTTTCTTCATCGTGTGGTGTGTGTCAGAGTTTTTATGCCGCCCATGGGCCTATGACTATGACTAGGCATTATATGCCCTCGAGAAATCTCTCTCAAGCAACCTGCTTTCCTCACGATGGTTTCAAGTGATAATTAATATATAGGTACAATACATAATAAATATATTCATCCGAAAAATCAGATAGGCGTGTCTTAGGTTCGAACTCGGGTTTTTCTTGGTCTGAGCTCGGGATCTATGAATTGGCAGACCTAGATTATCACCATGGAGCACAATAACCTGGTTATTTTGCTCCATGGTTATCACTGTTTTATTATAAAAAAGAACTGATAGGATTCTTTATCGGATCTGTTTTCGAGGAGAAAAAACGGGAATACGAAACGTCAAAGTGTTTGTGCAATGAATCGGTCTGAGCTTTGGTAGTAGGTACGACGGCAACAGCTTCTTCAAATAAGTACCTATTTCGCAGGCCCTGTTTCCTCATAACACCTTGTTTATTTTCATAGCTTACTCGTAGTAGCTGACCCGACAGATTTTGAAGTCCACTGAAGTCAGTAATAATAGGTAGGTAGTTAGGTACCTACCTACTTAAAGAAAAGAAAAGAAAAGTTTTACCAAAAACGGGACTTTTTATTAAAGTAGAAATAATGTGTTTAGGCTTTTGAATAGGACTGTGACACCAGAGATTTTAAATCGAAGAAGTTGGGATCACCAAAAAAAAAATAACACACATAAACTCACGCCCTTTTCCCATAGGGGTAGGCAGAAATCACAGAACGCCACCTGGCACGATCCTTTCCTTACTTATTCCTTTTGCCTCGTCCACATTCATACATCTGGTTATACACGCACGCCGCACGGTGTGGTATTGGGTATCAAAACCTGGCCAAAAATATTTTATGCATCTAACAGCTAGAGATATACCTACGTTTTATTTAAAATATAATTATACTAAATAATAATAAAATAAGCATTTATTTCGGCTTTAAACCATTTATTCATCAATCATATTAACATTTGCTATTTCAATTTCTGATAATAAGTTTTTAAAACTTCAGAAGATAAGGGCTTCCTTTTCTTACTTGTGTTAGACCTCGTGCCAGTTTTAAGAAGGTCAGATGTTTATAAAAAAAACCTATTCAGGACAATTATATAGCAGGTTACCCGCGAAACTTTCTTGTGTAGTTAAACCTTAATAATGTAATAAAATAATTATGTTTGTTGCGATCCACTAAATCCCCGAGTTATTGTTTGTTTTTTTTTTTCTTCCATTAACAAATTGATTTTCTTCTGCAGAATGGTGCACATTCCATGTTTTAACAGGTAGCCTATGTGACATGACCTCTCTCAAAAAACGTATGCGTGCATGTAATAAAGAAAGGTCAAACATAAATTTTATTTCTTATAGTCCCTCTTCTCACTTAAATCATTGAACTCAGATTAAGTATCAGCACAATAATTTTCAACAAAATGATTCTAATCATTTCTTAGCGTAATATAACAAAAGGCTTTTTAAATATTCTAAATAAATATTTTCACAGCAGTTTTCGAGGCTAAGTTCTAACGATACATAGGCAGAGATATATTCTTTAGTATACTTAATGTAGTACAATAGTTAAAACAATCCATCACAAATTCAACCACGAAAACCTTCGATACGAAAACGGTGATAAATAAACACTTAAGAGTTTTTAAAATAACGAAAAATGAGCGCATCGAAAAATCACACGAACGTCATAGGTGAACTGTAAGTTTGGACTGATCGTGTCGCGCTCAGTGTTACACTAGCGTTTGTGGTTTTCGTATTTAGATGCGAAATCTAAACAGTTTTTTGAAAAAAAACAATACAGGCTGGAATACTAATAAATAAAAAATGACCTTTTGGCCAGGTTTTGGGGTCGAATACCACACATTGCGACGGTTGCGAGTACTACGCACCTGTCCTTTCTGAAGAACATCACCAATAAGGTCAGTGTATGTCTTTCTAGCATCTGCCTTGTAAATACCTTTCGTTAATCCACTTTTACTCATCCTCTCTATGTGACCAAACCACCTAAGCATAGGTACCAACTTCTATTTACTAGGTACCGTTTTAATTTTTTTTTTTTTATTGAGGAATTACTAGACCAAAAAAAGTTTGGTTGCAAAAACTTTTAACAATTTGGTTGGTTGATGAATCAATCCAGTCATTTTTGAATCAACACATTCACGACCATAAAAAAACGTAATCGTTTAACAATAAAAAGATAAGAACAATACCTACTAACAATTATGAAGAATAATGCATCATCAATCATCATCAGCCTATCAATGTTCCCACTGCTGGGACACAGGCCTCCTCTCTTTGAGAGGGAATGGGCTATATATAATCTACCACGCGGGCCCAATGCGGATTGGTAGATGTCACATGTCTTCGAATTTTTTGGTTCTAAGACATGCCGGTTTCCTCACGATGTTTTCCTTCACCGTTTTGAGAGCAGCGGTGATGAAATAAATTACACAAAGTAATGTGCCTGCCTGGGTTCGAACCCACGACCTACTGTTCGTAAGTCGGGGCCGCCACCACTGGGCCACCGCTGCTCCCTGAAGAAAAATGCATATCCTGGAGCAAATAAATCGACTAAATTAATGTTAATCCTTTGTGAATTAAATAAATGTGGCATGTGAGCTCAGCTTTATCATTGTGCCCAATAATCGCTAGACTTGGTGAAAATCGGTGCAGTTTTTGAGTTTATCGCAAACAGACAAACGCGGCAAAGGACTTTGTTTTATAATACCTACTTAGGTAGTCATAATCATAATCATAATCATCATTTATTGCATTCATGTAGTTTACAGGTTGTTACAGGTATATAGGTTTCATACATGAACCCTGCTAGGGCATAGCAATATATAATACATAATTTAAATTTAATATAGTCATAATAATGTAGTGATAAATAAACTCGTAAAAACAACAACAACAAATTTATTTTTAGGTGTAAATGACGACGAACCGACTCTACTAGCAGATGTACTTCGCCGTAGGCGCCATAGCTAGCAACAATAATTCAACATCGTAGAAGCTTAAGGCGCAGATAAGAGGGACACCGTAAAAACGACCTGTTTTTCGTTGTAGAGTTAGCCGTATTGCTACTTATTACAATTCCAAAAAAAATACAGTGTATAGTCAAATGTATAGGTAAAAGACTTATGCAAAAATATTTTCTAAAATTAATCAAGAACCTCGAAAAAAAAAATCACAAAAAAATCACACGAAAAAACTTTTTCGTCTCGAAATGCTCAATATTTTGAGCGATAACTGTTATTTTTTTTTACTATCAGAAAGGAAATTTAACCAACTAAAGACATATGTAAAAATATTTTAACATTACAGCGTATTTTTTTTTAATAAATTAAATCTGCGAACTATCGTTCATATTGGCAGTCACGAGAATCAAACGCGGGATGCGTTTGATTCTTTTCAACCTTATTTGTTTAGGCGATGAGTTAAACGCGCGCTCAAGGTCGCGGGCAGGTAATGTCGCCTTAATAGACCAGGGCCGAAGCCTTCAAAAATGGTAAAAAATGAAAAAAAATTACAGTAGGATGAAACCCAATGGAAAAAGTAGAGAATATAACAAAAATTAAAGGAAAAATAAATTACGGTCGATCTGAGGTCGGGAAGTGGGGGTGGGGGGTTTTTAAGGGGGGAAGCGGTTTATCTCGATTTCCGGCAAAACTACAAGTCCTATGAAAAAAAATGTAATGGCAAAGTTGTAGAGAATAAAAAGATCTACAACTTTTATTTTAACACTTTTTTCACATAACCTCAAAATTTAGGTGAAAAATTCAAAAAACCAAGATTTTGGTTTTTTATTTCTAACTTTTTCAAAAAAAAAATTTTTTTTTACGAAATTTGGTGAAAACTTGCCTTATTATGTCCCAAATACACTGTAATTTATTTGATTTAAAATATTTATTTTTTCGGCTTATTAATATCAAAAAAGCACCCTAATTTTCAATCGAAAATTTTGACGTCAAAATATCAGCTTTTTTTAAAAAGTCGGTGGGCGTTGTGTTCCTTATAATCTCTACTTTCTGATGATGTATAAAAAATATACATTGCAATGGTAAATTTTCTCAGAAAATGCAAAATCAGCTGCTGCGAAATGCGAAATAATACCCACTACCAAATAATAAGGCCTAGACAAGAAATTATAAGCGTATTTATTGCTGTTTTATGCCTATTTATTGTTATTTTAAGATAATTTATATATCGTGGTGACCTACGGAAAATTTTGGCCCATCAAAAGGTATTTCACAGAGAAGTGGGGAAGGGGCTAGGAGGGTTTGGCCCTTACTACCTGTTATTTCGTAGCAGCTGATTTTGCTTTTTCTAAGAAAATTTACCATTGCAAACATTATTGATCGAAGATTGCAATGTATAGTTTTTATACATCATCAGAAAGTAGAGATTATAAGGAACGCAACGCCCACCGACTTTTTAAAAAAAGCAGATATTTTGACGTCAGAATTTTCGATCGAAAATATGGCTGATTTTTCGATACTGTCAATAATAAGGTGAAAAATAAATATTTTTAATCAAAAAAATTACAGTGTATTTAGGGCATAAAAAGGTAAGTTTTCACTAAATTTCGTGAAGAAAAAATTTTTTTTTGTAAAAGATAAAAATTAAAAACCAGAAACTTGGTTATTTGAATTTTTCACACACATTTTGAGGTTGTGAAAAAATTGTTAAAATCAAAGTTGTAGATCTTTTATTCTCTACAACTTTGCCATTACATTTTTTTCCATAGGACTTGTAGTTTTGCCGGAAAGCGAGATAAACCGCTTTCCCCCCTTAAACCCCCTCTTCCCGACCTCAGATCGACTGTAATTTATTTTTCCTTTAATTTTTGTTATATTCTCTACTTTTTCCATTGGGTTTCATCCTACTATAATTTTATTTGTTTTCAAAAATTAAATACCGGTCTGTATAAGATTCTATTGAATAAGTTTGTCCAGCATCCTGAAAACAAAGACTTGTAGTACCATCTCGTGGTAGAACCAAGCATTATTTAGGGATGGTAGGGCAACATAATTCTGTGGACGAATCTGTTTTGAACGTTATCAACCTTGTAGCGCCATCTCGTGATTTCTTTTCGTAGCTTTTACGAACCAGCAGACTTTGACAATGCAAAACAATGTCAGTTGTCATTTGGTTGCCAGTTGGTTGAATGAAAGTGGCGCTGCTTGTCAAGAAAAGTTGCTTTGGTAATGTCAAAATAGCTGTGCATTTATTTTAGTTCTGTGGTTTTCCGTTTCACAGATATGTTGATTGAAGTGTTAGAGATTACTCAGAAAACTTGGAATAATTATATAATTTTCATGGTTTTCAGTAAGAATATTTTTCTACAGCTTCTTGCGGTAGTGTCCTTCCACACACCATTATATAAAACTCAATTTATGAAATCTTTCTAATTAACCTGAGTAATTTACTTCCAATATCTTTTGCATATGGTAACCCAGCAAACATATCTTTTTTTTCGTAACTTGCACAAAGAATCCTTAGGGTAGCCCGCGAAATTCGATTTTATTTACGTTTTTTGCCGGTCAGTGTCAGGTTGTATGTCAAATAAAATTGGATTCGCGAACGCGAACGTATTAAATGTGTCTTTACTGAGTAATAAAAATCTGTTCATTTAGCTTCCTTGAAAACCTTTCTTACCAACTTTCAAAAAGGAGGAGGTTCTCAATATTCGTCAAAAATGAATGTAAGTCATTACTCATTCAATGTTTTTATCTGATTTCCAAAAAGGAGGTTCTCTATTCGTGTGTGTGTATTTTCTTATTTTTATGTATGTCCGCGAATATCTCTGTCAATAATTGTGGACCGATTTTCAAAATTATTTATGTGTTTGAAAGGGTATTCCCCCGAGATGGTCCCATTGCCACCAAGTCAGGATCCTGATGATGGGATCCCTAAGAAATTGAGGGCAACCCTCAAATTTTATAGGCACACATTACCTACGTTTTCTTTATATTTTCTGAAGCTGTTTAAGTTTTTGCGTCTGATAATCTTAATCTCATGTGGATGCGCTGATGATGAAAGGTACAACCCCTCAACGGTTAGGAGTTGAAAGATAATTCCTTCTAACTTATACGTACCTGGACCGATAGTTATATTCTTTCAGGCTATTCGCAGGATCGCATGTCAACCCGACCTGACAACCTGCTTTAAAAAAAAATGGTCAAGTGCGAGTCGGACTCGCTCATGAAGAGTTCCGTACCATTATCTATAAAACGGCAAAAAAATCATGTCTGAATCATGTTGTACGATTATAAAGATATCAGGAGAAATCGAAGGCAACCCTAAAATTTTATAGGCACGTATTATGTATGTGTATCGTGTTTTTTCTAAAGCTTTTCAAGGTATTCGCATGTAGCGGTCATCACTTCATGTTGATGAGCTGATGACGGAAGTTATAACTCCTCAACGGTTATGAGTTGAAAACTATTATGGAAATCTTGAAGGGTATGGGTTAGGTTTCTTGGTTGAATGTTAAATGCATAGTAAATATTTGTTTAAGATAATTATATTACAACTAAAAATGGAAAAATAAAAAAACATTTTGCAAAAAAAAAACCGAATTCAAACACCATAAAAGTGTAAAACTTCAGAAGAAAAATTAGCTTCTGAAGTCGGTAGTCAATAGGTAAAATTAAATCAAAGAAACAAAATATGTCAATAATAATATTATATTATTATGTTCAGAAGCTGCTATATTTTGCAAAAAAGATTTTTTTAATTTAATTTTTTTTTGCGTTTTCAATAGCAATGCGCAAACGTGTTGCGCGACCACAAACAGTGGGATATGGGATAAGTGCAGGTGAAATGATGATGATCAATTCGGTATGTAAAGTAAAAATTAACCTACGCTGATTCCAAAACCATTTGGAGATTTTGAGGTCTTATGTCTTATTTTTCTACTTTTAGCTCTCTATATTACAAGATTGTGTTTATTTTCACAATAATACTTGTAACGATTTGACTTTCATTTGACCTCTAAATGACGTCATAAAGTTTCCTGAATAGACTACTTCCTTCGTGCTTTTCAAGATAAATTTAAAAAAAACTGTTGTTGTCAGTCCGTCATTGTCAGTGTCATTACTAGATGCTAGCTAAGGACGGATCGCGCGCTACCTTAATTTCTCTTTCTCTACGTTTATTCTTTGTACACGACAGACCTTGCTTTCCCGTTGGACTTTGATACTTACTGCACCATTGATCGACCATTGCACGCTTTACGGAACTGCCTGCCTATTGTATGGATTAGTTAAATATGGATCAATTTGAACGCAGCAACTCTACTAACTTGCCCAAATTGGATAATGTTATGATCCTGGAGTTGGAATGTTATGCTGGAATGTTATGATCATGAAAAATGATGATAAATATAACATCGCTGAAATCTGAGGAACTAAAGCTCTAATGTAAGTAACAATGTAACTACTGCTGTACCTACCTATATTTATAAGTACCTTGCACCCATTTTCATTAGTAATTTTACTGCTTAACTAATATATTTTTGGTAATCCAGGTTGTCTCGCGCTTCATAAGTGGACACTGCTGTTGGCTATGTTGAAGTCAAAAGAGACCAAGTCAAGGACATCGTGAGGGCCAAAGTAGTTCCAGAACACCGAGTGTCAAATAAGCAGTACATGGTAACTGTAACTCTCAACGAAAAGGATGAAGTCATATTGCAAGCAACTTGTGATGGCTGTGCTGCTTCTGCCGGTGGATGCAAACATACACTGGTGTTTTTATTTTGGTTGGAAAAAAGGAGCAGTGAACCATCATCAATACAATAGGGACCTGATTGATAAAGCGTTAATATTTTGGAAAATGTTTATATACAATAAGATTATTATTACTATTATGAAGGACGGGGCGGTTGACGTGTGTCGGGCATGCCACCGTCCGGGTGAGTCCATCAGACATATTATTTCTGGTTGTTACCCCACACGACGGTTTCTCGAAACAGACTGTCTTTGAGCCGGCCACCCGCCATTATTATTGTCACTTTACTCTGTAATTCTGTATTAATGATTCATTCATCATAAACTCGTGTCTGTAAAACTCTTAAACAATTACATCTATAAACTCGGTAGTTCGGTGTTTTCTTGGAAAGAACCCTAACTATAGGTATTGTAATTTGTACAGGTATATTAGCTGCTCGTTTCTTGTAAATTCAACAGTATTTACTGTTTAGTGCTTATTACAAATAAAACGATAATGTTATTTAATCAGTCTTTATTATTTCACTTTGTAAATTTATTAAACCACATGCAATTAACACTACAGCATCTAGGTATCCAACATGTTTGTGGCTGACTACTGAATGAGTAGGTACAGGTCTTCCTTTCATTAATTTGTAATATTGGTAGTTTTCTAGATCTTCTTCCAACTGCAAAAAGATTGAATGTTAAACATGGCTTGAAGTAAATTGAAAGCTGAAATTGTTCTAATATAAAAGTAGTTCACGAGATTTAATTTTCATTTCGAGAGCCCTGACCACCCGACATGTTCTCTGAATTTTTTGTAGGATTCTATCTCAGGATTCTATTAGGTACCTACTTTTCGCCTTCGTTTTTACATAGGTACTTTTTTTTGTAATACTTACGTTCAAATGATCTTCGCAACAAAAAAGACGACGCCCAGGCTTGTATTCCATATTTACCTCCTCGCACCACTTCTTTTTTAGCGTTTCTTTCACATTTACAAACAATTTGTGTCGGCTATTTGTTGTAGTGTTTCTACATGACGGTACGAAGCATTTAGCAGTAATTATCGATGACCGATTCATTGCACGGATACGCAGCACGGCTAATGGATGGAAATCAAAGCTAAAAATCGTAGGAAATCACAGCCACGATCACAGCATTAACATTTCACAACAAAATAAAAAATCAGTAAGGTACATATCTGATCTGTCAAGTGTTAACTGTTGGCAATGTCAAGTTTTGAAGTTATATGTGTTTTTTGTATGTACTGAAAACGTGGCAAAGACTTAAAGCTATTCAGGATACGAAATGACGTCATCACGAATATTACTTTAAAAAATAATAAAAAAATAACTGTTAATGGGAAAACAAAATGCTTCAAATTAGTGGCTTAAAATTAAATGTTTTACGAAATAAAAATAAAAAAAAAATACCTAAAAAATACTTTACATACCGAATTCGAGCTACGCTGATAAGTAGCGCCATCTGCCAGATATTGCTCAAAAACTAGAGCGTAATAAATGAAGGTTTGAATGTCAAAATATAAGATCTGCATTGAACGAACCTTTTTTACGGCTGGCAACACTCAAAAGCCTATTGGTATTGTATTCTACTCTTTGGTCAATATCACAGACCAATGACTAATAAAAAGTATGGACTGGAAATACCTACAGAAAAAAGGTGCATACCTACGGAGCATAAAATGGCTGCCAATGCTAGGGTTGTGGCAATCATGAATTGTAGTACTACTGTAACGAGTATCGATACTAGTATTACGAGTATTATTAGATATCACGGTTGAATTAAAATGAACAGTCCGTTGTAAAGTTGTAACAGAAAAATATGAGTAAATTTACTTTCCTACAACCACTTTGAATAAAAAAAAATCTCAGGTATCGGATACCTGAGAATAAAATTTATTCAAAGTGGTTTTTCTGAATACAATAAATAAAGAATACTTTTTACCCGACTACGGAAAAGCCAAAAGGAAGGGTAATGATTTTGGCAGTGTATGTATTATGTTTGTATGTTCCAGCATAGCGCCTAAACTACTGAACACTTGTTCTTCCCACCACTGCGATATTTTTTTTTGTTCTAGACCATACCTAGGAACCCCCTAGTTACGGAGATATTGGTCAAAGATCCAAATATTTCACAGTTGTTTTTGTAAATACTAGTTTTTCAGGTTATAACTTTACTTAAATTACCTCCATCACCCGTTTACTATTCATAGCATCCACTAGCCCAATGTGTTGCTACATTGAGTTTTACCGTAAAATATGATATTTGACCCCAATAAAAAATCGTTTCCCAGCAAAAAAATTGCGTAGGGGGGTACTTAGTTTGATGTTTCTGTACATCAAACTAAGTACCACCCTTGATTGGTTGACGGCTGTGTTATGGGTTAATTTACACCCTGTATACGTTTAGATTGCGGTCAAACAGTTGTCGCGGTTACAGCTTGTCTATAAAGTCATGAAATTAATGTTTGAGGAACTAACATTATTCAAAAGTAAGGCAACACTAAATCATGGTAGATCAAATGTCATCGGCTGTCATCAACTTGTTATATAACTTGATATCTTTTGCATTTTTTAATGTTTTTCAAATCTACGTCGACAAAACTTCGAAAAAACGTGTTAAATATGAGGAAAACAAATAGGAGTGGAGCTCGAGAAAATAATTTCAAAGTATATCAGCGATGTTTGTTAGAACACCAAGCTGACCAAATTTTATCAAATTTGGATGATATTTATACTCGAACAGCAGCTATAACAGGTATGTAATCGTGTTATTATTTGTTTTTTATCTACCAGAAGTCACAAATTTACTAAATATACGATTCTAAGACTAAAATAAGCATTGTTTACATTGCGAATTTATAGGTTAGATTGCAAAGGTAAGTAGCTCATATTGTAGTGCGACGTCAACTTTTGATACTTTTGGGTAATCAAATTTACCGGTGATTTTAAATATGAATAAGTTTTAACATGTTTGAAATAAAAACAGTGCTATGTATTTTCTGTTAGATATTACATCTTTTTTTAAATCTTTCTTTCAGGAAAATCTGACAGTACAGTGAGGCGTATTGCAGATGAAGGCAAACACAGATCAGGCCGTCCTAAGAAAGAAATGGATGACTTCAACATAAAATTTCGCTAAAACAGATCTGGATTTTAAATGTAGCCTAGAAGTCCTGCGTAAAATTTTGAAATCGATTGGATTTTCTTACAAGAAGATCAAAATAACAGAAAGGCTCTAATCGAACAACATATTGCAGCAAAACGGGCAAGAGAAAATGGGCATACAGTGGTACAAAAGTTAAAATATAACATTAATAAAAAATATGTACGAACATTTTTCTTTTATTTACTCATTTTTATTTCAATGAAGGTCGGAAGGAAAACATCGTGAGGAAATCTGGACTTATAATTATTATAAGTCTGAAATCGCCAACCCGTCTTGAGCATGCGTGGTGATCAGTGCTCGTGCCGTCTCTGTTGAGAAGAGGCCTTTGCCCAGCAGTGGGACAGTAATAGGCTGGTATTATCATTTTTAATGAAGGTCGCATCTTTGTTTATGGTTTCTGTATTTTTTTTAAATAAGATAACAGATTTTAATTAAAACCAGGTTTGCTTCTAGTACAAAATAATGTGCTAGTATCAAAACCATTTTAGTCACACTATACAGGGTTGCTATGTGCACGAGTCTTCACGACCGCAGCGCCCTCATTTATTTTCATGACTTTATAGACAGGCTGTAAGTCTTTGTTATTTACTCGTATTATATAACAAACCAACATTAAATTAGAATGTAACTAAAACTCAACTACGAATTAAATCGCAAACTAATAAGATCCTAGTGAAGAACAAATCTTCTAATAGTAAGAAGATTGTTTCTATTATGATTAACATACTGACTGGCGGAGTAAAATAAAAGGGGACTTTGTTTCTTGTCGCCAAAATTTGTATTCGTTACCAAGTTGTATCACATAGTAAATAGATCTATCGCCACGAAATATTTTCGTTCTCAGATAAACAAAAAGTGTTCAAAGATATGAGTGATCAAATTAATGTCAATATAATAATGTGTAAAATAAGAGATGGATCACCAATAAAATTGTAGTGCAATAATAGGGTTTGTCAAACCCTATTATTCTACTGACTAAAAACCACCCATGTTCCTTCTTCGCTCTTGTGCCAAGGCCGCGTTATCTCTTTCGATAATCCTCAGGGCGGTCCCGCGCCCTGACCGGACCTGGCACGGTCACTCGAACAGATATCGTTTCAGCGCAGCGAAGGAACTAGTATCGGAAACTATTACGCAACGGTACAACACTATCCATGTTTGTAAACAAACGAATCAAATGATGAAATAACAAAAAGGTCTCTGGGACGGAAATAAACCCAATTATTAACACTTTAGCAATAAATTAATGATCACTTAGCATTTTTTCATCGAAAATGTATTACTCCTAGATACTATTGCATGAAAACGACTACTAACCTATGCAAAGTCAATTGAGGTTGATTTTCAGTCCTTCTTGCACCACACTTCACAATACAACACGCAGGCATATTGAATTGCTGTTTCCTAACATATACACGCAGTTTAAGAGATAATCTCGTCGTAATTTTCTCACAAATCGCAATTTAACAAAAAGTAAACAACTATTTGACAGCACAACTACCACGAAACTCGTCGCCATGTTGTATCACAATATGTCGAAAACGGCACCCTACCTACTATTCTGTGACTCGCATATCCAAATGTTGCCATTGTGAGAAACAACTGAAATATTGTTGTCTCTTTCATCAAATACGATTACTGCATTAGAAAGAACGAACCAAAACTATATTTTACATTCTGTCTCCTATTTCAACATCGCGGCGCCTCCATAGGATCCTATCTCAATGTCACAGACTTACTTACTCTATGACAGACTTCACAGAGACGTCAATCCGTTCTGTGCGTCAATCAATAATGGCCGCTCATGCTAGTCCTGTTGTGGTGACATATTAAATTCTTCCAAATTATTATTTGTTGTTTATTCATCGTTATTTACATTTTTGAGAATATATTTTATTTGCCTGGTTTATCAAGATGTATTTCAAGTTAATTGTGCTTGTTTTCGCTGCGAATTGTGCCGTTTTTGCGTCTGTAAGTATGGAAAATAATGTTCACTTGAAAAAAATAATTTCTGTCTTTTCAGTGTAACTCTATACTGTTTTGGCCTATTTCATCGTCATAATTTCTTGAGTCACTCTTCTATTCACAGGGTGATGATGTTATAGTTATAGTCCTCTGATAAGCTTAGGTATTGATATATTCCTTGCGACCTACGAGTCGTTTTTCTGCGCAACTTCAATGCCTAGACTTTCCCCTCCTCTCTAAACTTCAATTTAATTATAACAATTCTCTTCTAATTTTGTTGTAATTAGAACTAATCACTTATAATCTTGTTTTTATGGTATGTAAATAACAACCGTTGTTATGACTTCCCTATTCATCTGAAGTGGTTGAAATTCCACTCTTCAGTATTGTGTGTACTTCACTAATTAAAGTGGGAAATGCTAGAGTAGAGAACCCGTAAAATTCAAGTTTTCTTAATTTTTTTTTGCAATTTGCATATCACTGAGTACTATTGATGAGACAAAACTAAAACATAGACTTGAAAAACTAGCAGGTAAACTATATTGTAAATTCAAACAATATAGCTACTGCTGACCTTTGTCATTTAAGTTTCATTGTGTAAAGATTAGCATAATAAAGCCTGGTTGTTTGTCCCTATAAACCAATGAGTGATGGTGGATTGTGTCCCCATCTTACAACTTCAAGGTAATGCTGTTGAAACTTATTATTATTATTATAAACCTTCTTGCAGATATCTCGTAATCGGTTGAGTTTCTTCAGTTCTAGTTGTACGTTATATCTGTGTGCTTTATAGCAAAGGCCTCTTCCAACCGACTCCATTTCTGTCTCTCTCTGGCCAGCGACGTCCAAGTGCCGCCCGCCACTGTCTTGATTTCGTCCACCCATCACCTGAGTGGTCTGCCTTGTTTTCTTTTTTCTGTTGCTTGTGTACCAGTACATCACTAATTTCGACCACTTGTCTATTCCTCTGATTGTATGGCCTGCCCATTTCCACTTGGGGCCGTTCAAGTATTACGTAAGCAGATTTACTGCAATTATTTACCCCCCCATCCCCCTTGTCAGCAAAAGTAATCAAAGCTCTCACCCCTCCCCCCATGCTTACGTAAACATTGGTCTATGTATTTTTCTTTTAATGTACTTATTGTTTTTTTTTTATTAAATAAGAAAATACTCATAGGTGAGGACATTAACGTACTTATTCATTAATTTAAAACCAATATTATTGACATAATCCCCGACAATGCATTTGCCGTTTCGTTTTCAAGCATAGACAATGTGTGGGTTGCCATATGTGTAAAAAGTAACCAACTACTACTGACGTAAACATGATCTAGACCCCCCCACCCCCCATGTCATCAAAAATAAGCAAAGCAAAGACCCCCCCGCCCCCCTATAGTGCTTACGTAATACTTGAACGGCCCCCTTGACGTCTTTTGTTCCAGTGTGTTTTCTAATTGTTGTAGTTCTTATTCTGTCTTATAGTCTTTTCCCCATCATACTTCTAAGCATAGCAGGTATCAAGCTTCATATAGTGGGATTTGTTGAGAGCCCATGTTTGGCATCCATAAGTGAGTACGGGTAGTATGCATGTGTTAAATAGTTTTCGCTTTATGCTCATGCTCATTTCCTTGTTCTTGAACACCTCTTTCAGACTCCAGTACTGTTTCCAGGCATTTGCTATGTGTTTATCTATCTCTTTTGAGGTTACATCTGTAGTGGAGATTATTTGGACCAAGTAAATGTATTTGTTTACATATTCAATTTCATTGTTGTTTACATGTATTGGTTCGGCCTTGGTCTTTTCAGTGTACATGCTTAGTCCTACCTTGCGGCTCTCCCTTTCAAGATCGTTTAGCATTTTCTGGAGCTCATCCTTTGATGTTGAGATTACCACAAGGTTATCTGCGAACCTCAGATGAGACAGATTCTCGCCATCGATTGTTAGCCCATGTTTGTCCCAGTCCAGCTTGCGGAATATTTCTTCCAGCACAGCAGTGAATATCTTAGGCGATACTGGATCACCTTGGCGAACCCCTCTTTCGATTCTTATTTGTTCTCTTTCCTTTTCCAGTTTGATTTTAGCTTTGCTGTTGGCATATATGTTTTTGAGAATTCTAATATATTTCTTTTCTACACCTTGATTCAGAAGTGCCTCCCATATCTTGTTGTGTTCCAATGAATCAAAAGCCTTGGAATAGTCCACAAAACAACAGTAGATGGTTATGTTGAATTCTTTGCTTTTTTCGAATAATTGAGGCACTGTGTGGATATGGTCTATGGTTGAGTAACCGCTTCTGAATCCAGCTTGCTCTCTCGGTTGATTTTCGTCCAATGATTTGGTTATTCTTTCTAGGATGACTTGCAAAAACTTTGTAGATGTTAGACATTAAGCTGATCGGTCTATAGTCGTTTATGTTGTTTTTATCACTCTTCTTGTGGGGGAGTATTATTGTGGAAGTTGTCCACTGGTCTGGTGTATCTTCGCTTTGTATAACTTCATTGAACAGGTATGTAAGAATGGGTACAAGGGTGGTTTGATTTTCTAAGAGGAATTTGTTGTAGATATTGTCTGAGCCGGCAGCTTTGTCTCTCTTTTTGGGAACTTACAGCTTTTTCAACTTAGGTTAATTTCTTGGCTGGTATCTTTGCTAGAGAACAAATCTCGGAAAAAGTCTGTCGCTATTGAGATGATTTCTGGACGCCTCGTCTTTTGTTTGCAGTTTTTGTCCACTAATTTAGCAGTTTGGCCGCCTTTTTAACACCACCAGTCCTCTCAATGCATTTTTCCAATATTTCATATTTGTGTCTTCTCCATTCCTTTCTCATGTTCGTTCTTATTTGCTTACATAGCTTTGTTATCTCTTTTCTAGTAGTTGTAGTCTTTTCCGTTGAAGATATTAGTTTGTATCTGGTTTTCAGCATTTCTTTAGTTTCGTTTGTTAGCCATTGTGATTTGTGTTTTAATCTTTGCTCTACTTTTCAATTACATTCAAATGTTTTGTGTTTTCTATGAAATCTGTTGAAACTTGGCTTTAGTATAAAAAGAGTAATAACAATGCAATGTAGAGGTGTATCAGATAGAAACAAAATTTTGCCAATTATTATGTAACCTTTGACTGGTGACATGGTTTCTGTGTAACGTAACTGGTGACGACCGTTCGTTAGACTATTTTTAAAGACTGCGGTAAGCTACCCTACCTAATTTCTGTGCTATAGGCCAGATACGGTAGCCGGTACGGTACCCGGTAGCCGGTACGGTACCGGATACGGTACCCGCTCAGGCCGTCCTGAGCGGGTGCTACCGTATCTGGCCTATAGCCATATATACTCATATATATATATACTCGTGTGAACTACGCGGAGAGAAATATCGAACCGAGTTTGAGCAATCTCTTAACTAATATTAGTTGATGATCTCAAGTTGTAGTTGAGAGTCGAGAGCTCATGCAGTCGGTGTCTAAGAGGCCTCCTAGCTAAATGAAATTACAAATCACCCCCTAAGCCTCTACACTAGTCTACACAATGCCTCCATTTTTTTCTGGGTCTCTTACCGCCCCCTTTAGGCCTGCAGCGCCCACAAGGGGGCGTTATCGCCCACTTTGGGAAAGGCTGCTCTAGTCACAGGTATCATATTTTTACAAAACTGGCAATGGTCAAACTTCGCTTATTTTTTATAAGCAGTCAGGGCATAATTGTTTCGCACATTGTAATCACACCAGTGACGCAGCGCGAGTTGGTACTCAGGCGGAAAACATTGGAAGCGCGGGGAAGGGCTGCTTCGCCGACTCCACTTGGCCTGTGAGACCGCTTGTCACCAGTTAAAGGGTAATAGGGGGCTACCCTATTGCCATCAACCAGGCCCAAATTCAGCCTCTGTGGCTGCTTTCTGATGGTATAACCCGATAACGCTTCCAACCCGGGACCTAATGCTCTGCAGTTGCACTTAGGACCACTAGACTAACAAGGCAGACCATACATAATAAGTATATAAGTTTTTAAACTGACATGGTCACTGACACTACTATTAATATCAAACAACAACAACTCGAAACAACAATCAAACATGGTAAATATCCCGTTTATGATATTAATAGTATAATAAGTATAATCACCCTAAAATGTTCCTACTGCCTGTAAACAGGCATCCTTTCCATGGGAAAGAAAGGGCTGTAATTTAGCTTCATCTGGTTAGGCTGGAAACTAGCCCTAACAAGGTTGGGAAATGGTTAGAATAGAATGTGGTTAAACCTTTTGCTATCATCATCATCTGTCTATACTGTTCCCCCTGCAGGGACTCAGGCCTCTTCTCTAGGAGAGGGATTGGCTATAATCCACCATGCGTGCCAAGTGCGGGTTGGTAGATGTCACATATCTTCGAATTTCACATGTCTTCGACTTTCTTCAAATTTCTTTTGCTATCAACCAGGGGAAAATCCCATTGATAATATTATTATCACTGTATTACAGGCAGTTTCGTACGAAGATAACCGTTGCAAATGCGTCTGCCCAAGCCCCGCTGCTGTGCTGAACAACACCGCAGGTGCGGACAGGAGCCCCTTCATGAAGTCTGCCAATGTACCACCTAATAAATGGTAAGAATAAACTCAACCTCGAAGTATTTATTTCAATTAGACCATTACAGGCACTTTTGAACATCAAAACACATAAAAAGTGATGCTACAGTCACAGTCACAAGGCATAATAACTTTTGCAAATACTGTAGTTCCCATTCCATAGTGTAGAACTCTTGGGTAAGAAACTTCATGTACACTCTTTTAAATCACAATATTGATTCAAAATCCTGGTAAGTACAGTTTAGACTGATTTTTCAATTGTCAGATGTTTAACAAATAACCAGGCCAATCTCTCTGATATCAATATAGCTCATGGCTAAATAATAAAGCCGCTTGGGTCGATCTTTATGTTAAGCCATGCTTGCCTAAGTTGGCCTGTGGACATGTGAACATTCGTTACATGTATACCTTTTCTCCGCTCTTTGGGAATCATGTTAAGCAATCTATATTGATTCTTTTTTGAAGTCGGTTTTATTTTTTGTTAAAAAGTCTTTATTTTTCACTTTTTAGTGGTTCACATGCTCATAGGTTCATCATGTAGACAATGTAGTTTTTTTTTTTAGGTTTGTTGATTTTTTAAAAACCGCTTGTCCGATTTTGATAAAATAATTATGGGGCCATTTGGGAAGTATACCCTTTCCAACAAAAAAAGATGTTTTCAAATCGGTTAGCAAGCGACGGAGTTATGCCCGAACAAACATAAAAAAAAAATATAAACATCCGAATTGAGAACCTCCTTCTTTTTTAATTTTTTGTTAAAGAAAAATTAGTGTAAGTGTAAAAGAAGAAGTCGGTTAAAAAGACAGTCTTTTCTAGTAGCTAGAAAGTCTGACCACTTTGTAGTACCCAATTTTAATGAAAAAGCTTGGAAGATGATTGTATTTGTGAAAATTCTGACAATAGGGGATCGGACAGAAAAAAACGAATTAGTCCGTCAGATAGATTTCCAAAAAATATTGCACATATTTTTTAATTTTTCACGTAAACAAAAAATTAAGACGATACAGTGCTTCGAAAACTCGTGTGACGTCATATGCTAGTACATTTTGTACCTTCAAGTGACGTTTCAAGCCCCACTCCATGATCTTTGACGCGCTTTATCTTCGTCAATTTTTATTGATTTGATAAAACAAAAAACACGTATCCAATATTTTTCGATAATCTAACTGACGGACTAAACAGAATCATAATTTTTTGAGTCTGTCCGATCCCCTATTGAAAAATCAGGTTTCAAGTTTAAAGCCTTTTAGTAGTTATGTTTATATTCTAGATTTCTAACCAATATACATATATATATATATATATGTCTATTACATATTTCATGTATTAATATTTTTTTTAAATCATGAGCCATCTATTTGCCTTTCGGTATTGTCATTTCGACAATGCCATTAGTAATTTGACTTTTAATTGTATGTTTGTGTGTATTGTTTTTGATTATGATTATTATTTATTATTTTTATCTGAATTTTAATATTTTATTCATATTTGTATTGTGACTGACAAAATAATTGGCAACGGGTGTAAAATTACCTGAATAAATGAATTTATTATTATTATTATTATTAGGCAAAGCTTTCGATTGCATTTAGATTAGATTGACCCCAATACTTTAATGATTGAGAATATCCCTCAATCAGCAATTTACAGCCTAAACCATTGTAGTTTCTATTCCTTTGTAGTGCTTATTCAATACACGCACAATTGCAAATTGCATCTACATTCAGACAACTGGACGTAGATGCAATTTGTGCTTGTATTCTCATTTATTCTATTCTGTAGCTTTGTTATGCATTTGAGTATTTTGTTTTTGCTTTCTGTATATGTATACATTCAGCAATGTTTGGAAACCATTTTCGCCTACTGTTTTGATTTCATTTTCATGTTGTTGTAACAAAATTAATATTTTGACACCCATATTATGATAAAAGTCGTATCTCTAAACAGGAGGGTCATACATATCTCAAAGGTCATATCTCAAAATTGCAATCGTTATTGAACTTTGCCAAGTTTATACATATTAATGCTCTTGGTCGTGACTGTACAGAAGCCAGTCCATCAAACTACTAGAATCTGTCAAATAACTATAGTAGATTTCAGCTTTATCGCTTAAACATTTGGTTCAAGGTTTATTGGGAAAGTTTGACGGTTTTGGGAACCTTGATTTGCTGTCTGTATATTTAAATATATTTATTATACTATACATTCAAATTTAAATCCGTAGACATTGCTTAGAAATAGGTGCTGTATATCTGTTATAGATAACAGTTATACAGCACCTATTTCTAAAAATGTTGAATCAAGTGAGAAAATCATCAAATGACCCCCCCCCCCCCCGCTCTTGGGCAGAGCGAAGGGGGGTGCCAGACTTCTACTGACTAAAAACCGAAACCATGTTCCTTCTTTGCCCTTGCGCCGAGGCCACGTCATCTCGTTCTAAAATCCGCGGCTGAATCAAGTGCCTTAAGATGTAATTTGAAATAAATATAGGGTTGCTAGAAAGCAATAACGTAACTGTAGCATCGTTGAGTGTAACAACAAACAATGCTTTTAGTTGGTATAGTTTCACTCTGAAATAGCAACACAGGCTTCTGTTTTATGACTTGATGAAGGCTCAATTATTTATTTATAAGTATTCAACTCATAAATCTATGGTTATCGTATTTGAAAGAGAAGAGGATATCTACTAGGTATCTGTGTGTGATGTCGAAAGAAATGATAAGAGTTTGGAGCAAGTGAATGAGTTTGTATTTTTGAGCAGTATGTTTATAAGACCGTAAACCGGAAGACTTTGCGTTGGAAGGCCTAGGCTCCCACTAGGTGGACCCATATTCTGGTGAAGACTGCGGGGATCCACTGGATAGGGGACCTGGGAAGGCCTATGTCCAGCAGTGGACGTCTTTTGGCTAAAATGATGATGATGATGATGTTTAGAAGGGATGGAAAGATTGACGAAGATGTGAAAAGGAAAGTTGTTGCGATCAACCATGCGATGTCAAAAAAAACTCGGCTAGCTGTTTACAATGGTGTACTGGTTCCTTCACTTATATATGAAAGTGAATGTTAGGTGTGGCAAACGAGGCATGAAAGTTCTTCAGAAAGGACAGGTGCGTATTACTCGCAATCGTCGTGCATGCATGACCACATATATGAATGTGGAAGAGACAAAAGATCGTAGCAGGAGGCGTTCAGTGGTTTCTGCCAACTCCCAAAGGAATAGGGTGTGAGTGTATGTAACACATAGTTAGTATTCCTAAACCTGTTAGTATAATTGACTAATAATTGACTAACTGATTAATATATTGCTAAAACTCAGAATAATGAACAACGGTAAAGTTAATAATAATAACAACTAATAATACTGATTCCCACCACCTCTTGGAAACGCCTGGAACGGTATTGCAATGCCGACAGGTGCCCCATTTGGTGGCCTCAGTATTGCTTGCAACAACGCTAAGAAAACTATTAACCACGCTCGTTCATCCTCGACCTCATCTCTGCCCTTAGGATAAGATTGAGGTCAATAGATGGTCCAACACATAAAGAAATAACACATTTATTCGGTTCTCTTGGCTAGGTGACACAAGTAATTTCTTTGATATTGTATATTCGAAGAAAAGATATAACTTCCACCAACGCGTACTAACCCTGCATGGTGAATGGAGGTCCACTCCCAATCATAAAGAGTAGTCCTGAAGGGTTAGAAGGTGTACCTAATATAACACCTTCGCCAGTTAGGTTGAAAGAAAGAAAGAAAAAGTATTTATTGGACACATCACACATGTTCAAGTCCCATGTAATCCTATTGCCATCAACCGGGTACTGAGGAAAAACCCAATTACAAATAAATAAATAATAATAAAAATAATAATTATATATTATTATATATATATTTTTTTTTTAATACGTTGCCCCACTCTAGGAATTTCTCCTGTATCGTGGGTGCGTTTACAAACATTTAAACTCACATACACAAACACACCCAGACCCGAAACAACTATCTGTAGGCCATACAAATATTTGTTCCGTGCGGGGATCGAACCCGCGACACGCAGCGCAACAGTCCAATCGCTCAGCCACTGCGCCAACCGTGCCGTCAATTAATTAATTATTATTTTTATTATTATATATATTATTTTAGTAATTATTATTTTTATTATTATATATATAATAATTATGTCCTAATTCTAAGTGTTTCTCATGTTTACTTTGTTAACTTTTGTCAATGTGTTGGTCCTGTTGTGAAACCAATAAATACTTTTTCTTACTTTCTTTCTATAACACTTACTTATCCCGACCCGGGAATCGGACCCAAGACCTCATACTCAGCAGTCACGCTTGCGACCCTTAGACCAACGAGGCGGTCAATAATGCCAATAGGGTATAATATTTGATTTCTGGTTTGTGATGCTTGGTACTAGCTGAGTGGATCGAAGATCGAGTTAGATGGCATAAATTATCCAGTTAGAGAGGCCTATGTTCTGATGTGGAATACTATTTAAAACTGATGACTGCAAGTCTAACTGCATTTCTGTTATGCATCTATACTTCTATACTAATATTATAAAGAGGTAAAGTTTGTGTGTTTGTATATTTGTTAAATTGTAAGGGGTAATCTCGGGATCTACTGAACCGATTTTAAAAATTCTTTCACCAATAGAAAGCCACATTATTGCTGAGTGTCATAGGCTACTTTTTATCCCTGTATTCCCACGGGAACGGGATCTACGCGGGTGAAACCGCGGGACGTCCGCTAGTCTTGTATAATTATGTTGGGCCACAAAAAAGGTGAATGAAAGACAATAAGGGATCGGAATGACTCAAAAAATTTTGATTCTATTTAATCCGTCAGTTAAATTATCGAAAAATATTGGATACGTGTTTGTGTTTTATCAAATTTACGAAGATAAAACGCGTCAAAGATCATGAGATCATGGCTTGTGACGTCACTTGTAGGTAAAAAATAAATAAAGAAGATAGCTAGGTTGTGTGAGTTTATGAAGGAGAAAGGAGTAAATGATGCGATGACTGACAGAGAAGAATGGAAAAAGGAAACGTGTTGCCCCGACCCCAAATAGATTGGGAGTAGGGCGGGAAGCCCAGCAGTGGCAGTGGTGTGAGCAGTGGTGGCGGCTCCGACTTACGAACAGTGAGTCGTGGGTTCGAACCCCGTCAGGCGCATTACTTTGTGTAATTTATTTCATCACCACTGCTCCCAAAACGGTGAAGGAAAACATCGTGAGGAAACCGGCATGTCTTAGAACCAAAAAAATTCGGTGACATGTGACATCTACCAATCCGCACTGGGCCCGCGTGGTAGATTATAGCCCATCCCTCTCCTAGAGAGGAGGCCTGAGTCCCTGCAGTGGGAACATTATAGGCTGATGATGATGAGGGCGGGAAGATGATGAAATTAGCACGAAACTTAAATATTCTAGCCTATTTAGTAGACTAGAATAGGGTAGTTGACAAACAAAAATCGAATTAATAATAATAATAATAATATTCCACAACTATCACACAACGCCATCTAGTCCCAAGCTAAGCAGAGCTTGTGTTATGGGTACTAGACAACTGATAAACATACTTATATATTTCTAAATACATACATAATATAGATAAATTACACCAATTAATTAGTCCGTCGAATAGATTTCCAAAAAATATTGCACACGTATTTTTCTTTTTTCACATAAACAATAAATGAAGACGATACAGTGCTACGAAAAGTCGCGCGACGTCACAGTTTGGTACATTTTTACCAGAATAATACGTCACCAGCCTCCACTCACGATCTTTGACACGTTTTTTTTCGTATTTTTTTACTAATTAAATAAAACAAAAAACACGTATCCAATATTTTTCGATAATCTAACAGATGGACTAAACAGAATTAAGTATGTTTTTTTTAGTCAGTCAACTACCCTATTGATTGCAGCGCGACGGATGTCCGTCGTTAGCGATAATGCGTCGGGAATAGCGTGCAGCAACCGGAATGAGTCTGCACTTTTTTAATGTCATGCTATTATTTGCATTGCGAATGGATATGACCATAGTTTTGTAGTTAGGACAGAGATTAATACAAATCATTATTTATTTATTTTAAGAGCACTTTGAGAGGCTTATGTCCAGCCGTGTGAAATATGTTATGTATACATTTTCGGGCTCTAAATAGCACTTGTATTGTAGGGGACTGAATAACTATAATAACATAACAATAAACAACATTATTTATTTTATTTTAAAACCAATGTTTATGTAAACACATACTTAAGCAATATTATAACCTGAAGATGCAGAATAATTTCTTCGTAAAACGGGTGAAACACTGCAAAGTGCGAAATGAAATAAGCCTTAACCAGCAGCACATACAATAGTCCACTTTAAGAACTAACTGTGGAAACCAAAACCTTCACTTTCAGACTTTTTCAGTCGCGAGCTAGGCGCCCCATTGAATTGATATAACAAGACAACACAATGCTTCTATTCATGACCCGCACTGGGCCCGCGTGAGAATACAGACCCTTTCATATAGATGATGCTTCTGTACCAGCAGTGGGAACGACGTTATGCTGGCTATAACCTCTGAAACCTGTTGCCATTGTATTAAGATCCATAAATATTACTAAGCCCTGCGACCTCCGTTTAAATTATTCCAGAAATACTACTGAAGTTTCTAAAATAATATGATTCGAACACAGATCATAGAAACAACAGGAGATATGCCCTTTAGCCGAAAATGTATGGGGACCTGTGTCGTCAGTTCACACACGCAGAGCAGTAAAAACAATAGATATACGCATTCGCAAACACATCCGCATTTCTTAAAACATTACGTACTACACAATCAATTATAAACCTTATCCCTTCAGCCACAGCGTGTATTTACCATGCACCGCACAATTTACTTAATACATTTTGTTTCACTTCGACGCTAGTGATTGACTAAATCGAAAAGTTATCGATTCTTCTATTTATTATTATATTGTAATAAAGTTCTTTTGGGGTCCTGAAAATAATATATTATAAATAAAAAACAATATGTCCATAAATCATTCAAAATAAAAAAAGTCATTTATTCAAAACAGGTTGATTAAAAAAAAAAATATTGATTTGTGTCTGTAGTAAATCGTACCTAATATTAACTTACACCACAGATGTGTTGCAACAGATTTTGACGTTCGAAAAGTGCTGATTATAAGCAGCACTTTTTTCTGTCTGTTAGTTTAAGTCCCTTAGGGGTTGAATTTCAAAAAATAAATCCTTCTTTATTCCTTGTCTACATTATAAAGGGAACCTCTGTGCAAAATTTCAGCTTTCTAGGTCCAAGGGTTTGGGCTGGGCGTTGATGAGTCAGTCAGTCAGGACTTCTCTTTTTATTTAAGTATATAGATAGATAGATAGATAACTCGAGCAACCAATGAATACTATTTATTCAGTCAATATTAAGCAATAAAAAGCACTTTCTATTTTCAGTATTGCTTGCAAAAATAAGAAAGCGTGATAATATAAACGTTGTTATTAGTACCTACCTATATTTATAATTTGTTGTTTAAACTAAAAATAAATTTATATTTTATTAGTAAATACATAGTACAGAATATTGGTTTTTCTTATCTCCATTTACGGCAACGCTCAGTAACGCCATAAAATACGCCTTATACTGCAGTAACAATTGTGTAGAGTAATTAATTGTATAATGCATAATATGTATAATCATTCGTACGTATACGCAGAATCATCGTATAAAATATCGACAACTACAAACATCACAATTAGACATCTCTAGCTCACAAAGACTGACAGCAGCAGCTTTTCGAAAATATTGTGTGAGTGAGAGCATCAGTAAAACACCTATCCATTGCGCTATTAGATCAGCCGATTCACTGGTCGATTTGTACTAAACAAGCAATGGTTTTTGTTCCTAATGAAAACAATTGATTTGGTTTTTCATCATGTTTCTCGTACCACGAAGTAATGTTTTAATGAATTTAATATGAAAAACATTATTTTTGTAGTACTTACGTGTGAAATGAGATACCATCTTTCGTGTAATTCACAATACAGCTATTATTTTTACAAACATTCACTGAACAACGCGGCATTTTGTAAAAAATCACGAGCAGTGAAGACGTCGCAAGTTGACATTCGACTTATTATTGAAAGTGGCATAAGGCCCCGTCGTGGCCACATGAGTTCGCATGTACCACGCCTCCTTGCCATATCTCCTGTTGTTTCTGTATCTGTGGATTCGAAGGACACGTAGCGCCATCTATTATTATCATAGGAACGTTATTGTATTTTTCCACGGAGACAGTATTCTTTTTCGAAATGATTTCTGTGCATCCGACAACGTATCCCTACTAATATTATAAATGTGAATGTAAGTTTGTTACGCTTTCACGCGACAACTACTTAACCGATCATCATGAAATTTTGTACACATGTCTTCTTCTTGGAGGTATTAGAAGTAACATAGGATACTTCTTTTACGAAAAAAAAAATCCTCACAATGTCGCGGGCAACAGTCCTAGTGTGTATATAAAATTCCAAGATGATCGTTTCAGCTGCTTTTCTGTCAAATTCTGTAGTTTTATATATATTTATTTTGCTATTTATGTATAAAGTGTATATGTCACCGTCAAATCTGTTAATCAGTCAAAGCTACTTTTGACTAGTCAAAGCTACTTGTTGACTGGTCAAAACTACTTGTTGACTGGTCAAAAGAATTATAACAAATTATTAGGTGGTTTCTTTTTTATTTCTCTACTAAATTATAATAACCTAAAGGTCGTTAAGAAACTTAGTAGGTTGTTAGGTTTTTTTTATAACCTTGTACGATAGCTAACATTTATTTCATTAGAATAAACGCGTTTTGACGCAATAAGGGTTTTGACTGAAACCAGTCAAAAGTAATTTTGACTGTAACATTTATGCAACACAGGAAAACAACATATAATATTTGAGTACATAGTCATGTTTATTTATATAGCTTCGCAGTTAAAACACGAAATGATGTGAATTCCATTTGTTGTTTGTCAGCAACTGTGAGTCGGTGATCCTACCGACGATGCTACCGCGCGTGGCTGAACAGATCAAGGGACGCGAACAGGAGTTTTGTCCCCGATGCGAATGCAAGTACGAGAACAGGAATACTACCATTATCAAGGTACGTTGGGATCCTGACCTCAATTGAATGTAACTGGTGGCAATTTACTGGTACTGGTATCTATGTCACTTCGATCTCAATGGCGAATCATTCCCTGATAGCCACCAGTCTATAGCCTGAAACACAGGTTCAACCTAGTTCAGGCAAGAAAGCAACTGTGCTCTATTGTAACTGTTATTATTTTATTGTAAATGTACCTCTTCTTATAAATAAACTATTACGAGTATTATTCGCAAAAATATGTTGAATATAAAAAAAAATATGACCAGTTACGCTATTGCGTATCTTTTTAATGTCAGTGTCTATCATAGTGTTCATAAATTAACTGCCAATTGGTTATGGTTTGGTACATTTTTTTTTAAAACTTACCATTTGACAGTTACTTGATGGACACTATATGATAGCCACTGACATTAAAAGATACGCAATAGCCCTGCTGGTAGCAACGGCCTTAACTTAGATCTCTAATCTTCCAGTCGATAAATAAAAGAAATAGATATTCTGCTATAAAGACCATCTGATAGTTGGACGTTTTGCTACATGGACATTTTGCTAAGTAGACTTACTGCTCATAAGACATTTTGCGCTGTTGGACATTTTGCTACTTAGACCTTCTGATCAGGAGGGATCTTTACTAAGTGACGGCTTAAGTAATCATTAAATATCTCTGAGTACCTACCGCAGTAAGTCTGTTAAATGACAATGGTTTACACAAAAGTTCTCGCCAAACCTTTGTGTAAAAAAAGTTATTCAAGGTTTAAAAGAAAAACAGTTTTTGGATGTTTTCTCGTAACAAAAGAAAACATGATTCGAAAGACACGTGGTGCTTTCTATTACCATAGAAGCTTATTGTTGTTTTCCTCGGGAACAGTACTATTTTTTCAGAACGATAGGTACTCTATGTCCGTTTGTGTACACCTAACAACGATGCTAAAGAGGATGATCGCCTGTTCATTCGATTTTCACAAATTTTCGTAAAATGGTGGCAAACAAACTTATTATTAGAATTTTTGGAGCGAGTGATTTTCAAAAATAAACGATTCAAATCAGATCGCTTAAAATTTAACAGAAAACGGCGAAACCATTGGTCTCAGCGTGCTTGCCGTCGATCTTGACTGTCGCTACGTTTAGTCAGAAACCTTACAAGTCTGACAACCAGGAATAAGAAAGGGTATTTAGTTACCTAGCATCTACATAGGTCGTGGAGCGTATATGGCTGTTGAAGACATGCGATCCATGTGAAATACTCGTAATTCTGCTGCATCTGACTTGCATGGCCCGCGATCCCATCATTGTTTACTTTGTTTTATTAATTTCAGTATTCGGTATTTATAAGTTTCCACTTTTATAAAGTAATGCATCAAAACTGCTATATCAAAACTGCCTACTTTAAAATCAAATAAATCTACTTAAAGCAGCACCGAAAATTAACCAGAAATATTTCACAACTAAATTACAATTCAAATCAAGGTACATTTTTGAAATGACGTGACCCAAAATTTCCAGGTGGTGGTGATCATCGTGATCTGGGTCATCATGTTGCTCGTGGTCTACATGGGCTTCCTGATCTGCCTGGACCCGCTCATCAACAAGCGAGCGAAGGCCTCGTACCAGGAGCACACCAACGAAGATGTATGTATACCGACACTTTTTATTTAGAGACTCCGGGGCCTTAACATAAATTAAACTGGTCAAGCATAAGCTAAATTAGCTTATAATGTTCCCCCGGCTGGGACACAGGCCATCTCTCTATGAGAGAGAATGGGCTACAGCCTACAATCTACCAAGCGGGCACAGTGCGTTTTGTTAGAAGTCACATATCTACGAATTTAAAGAGTCAATAATATACAAATAAAAATCAGAGAACCTCCACTTTTTGGATGTTACACTCGTCATATTGACTTCGTTCGCATACAATTTAAAACACACACAAACCACATTAAAGAAACGATTGATTCTCCCCTGTCAGACGTCACGGCATCATTTGCTCCTTACACTTTTGTGTCATTCTCTTTGGCCTTCCTCTCCTTCCGTCAACATATACAGATACAGATACTGTGGAGGATGGAAGCCTGATCCTAAATTACCAAAATAAAATCTCTTGTTATAATGTTTTATCTTTTCTTCTTTACGTTTAACACAGAACCGAATAAAAAAAAAGTTATTAAATAGAAAATACATTCCGCCAGCACCAAAACACTATAAAAAGATTGGTCGGTCCACAACAGATACAGACTGTATAAGGTCATAACCCTTTTTTGGCTCAGCCATAGTTGGCTATACTAGCAGTTAACTGTCAACCTAATCTATTTAAACCTTTGCAATTGTTTGTTAGGAACCCTGTATTTCTTTTGTTCTCGGGGTGAAACCTTCATAAGGCGACCGGTCTTTGGGGATAAGCCGTCTGAGATTTTTATCATACTTAAACCACCCCAGTGATCATCATCCGCACATGGGAGGAGGCACCGTTTCCTATTAATACCTGTCCGTGTACGTAGCTCTGTGCAACGCCTGTTATGACACATTCCTGGGGAGATTGTAAAGTGATTTCGCCTGAGCCTCGCTATGCAATTGTGCACGGCAGCACGTGACCACTGTGCCGCCGCACAGTGGGTCCATACTGAAAATGAGTGGGACATAGGCAACAAAGTTCCAATATCGATGCGATTTTTTTTATATGACGTATTATGATATTCCGGACAACTTTTATTCTCATAAAATTTCTTCTAAAGTTGCTAGTTTGTCTTAAAAAACATGTTTACAGAATTTTTCTGTAAAATCAACTGTTCCGCTGAGAAAGCGACTTGACTTGACTCGAAGAGTGCTAACCGCTTTATTAGCGCTCTATACCCAAAACGGTTGATTGTGATGAAAATCTCTGTCCACGCAATTTATTCTTTATTTTAGGGAAAGTATAGAAATCATTAGGGCTTAGGTCGGGGCTGTACGGCGGATGGTCTAATAATTATATGTTTTGTTGCTCTAAAAACTCTTTTGTTCTGTGCGCGGTGTGAGAACTCGCATTGTCGTGATGGAGGATGATGCGGCGGTTGCAGTTCTCTTTACGGATTTCAGAAACGACCTGTGGCACACAAATGCTAGCATACCATTCTGCATTAACCGTTCTTTGTCCCTCAAGAGGAATAGTCGTAACATGGCCGGTTTTGGAGACCAACGTGGCCACCATTTTTTTTGCAACACTCCGTGAACGAACAATTTTTGTTGGCTTTAACTCATTTTCGAACAGCCAAACTCGTGACTGGTTTTTTGTTTCGGGTTCGTACGCGTATATCCAGGATTCGTCACCTGATACGATGTTGTATACAACATTTGAGGATCCTGCGTGGAATCTTTCGAGAGTTCTGACGCACCAAGTAACGCGAGCCGCTTTTTGCTCTTCACAGAGCAAATGCGGTATCCATCGGGAAAACAACTTTTTTACACCTAATTGTTCATGCAAGATTATTTGTATTTGACTCATGCCAATGTCTAAAGTTGCCTGAATTTCGCGGTTTGTCACATGTCGATCTTCCTCAATCAGCTTACGCACAGCATCAACGTTTTCTTGGGTGACTTGGTGATTGTGGTTTTGGAAGGGGCTTCATCACCAAATGCAGAAATCATCTGGTCAACACACTGTTTTTGTGTTAAACCACTTCGAAAGTCATAATAAATCATCGCTCTTGAATTTTCTCGAGTCAATTATTTTAATTCAATTCCTTCTGAGCCCTTGTGCCGAGGCAGCGGTATCTCTTTCGAACAACCCGCAGATTACCTGACCCCTCGTACAAAGAAGAAGAGGGCAAGTGATGTGAGAAGACAGATCATATTATAATACTGGTCACTGAATACGATTTACTACGTTTTGGAATGAATTTCATATATTTATGTGTGCATTATATGTTGTAATAAGTTTCATCTTTGGTTTTTTTTACCCTTATTGGAACTAGCTGTACCCGCGGCGTCGCTCACGTGAGCGCGGAGTGTTTTGGCATTATCATGGGATGTTATTGAATAAGGATCGAAGTAGGTGGCATTCTGTGATTTTTGCCTACCCCCATGGGAAAAGGGCGTGAGTTTATGTATGAAATAAAGCAATTTGTAACATGGTGTTTACTATTTCGTTTTTCTCTAGTAATTGACACTTACCGTACCTTTGCCTGTAGCACACCTCCGCTGCGAAACTCAAAGGGCGAAACCGCAATAGTTTCGCTGTGAGTTGTAATGCCAGTAGCACACCTCCGCTGCGAAACAACAATTGCGAAACCGCTGCGCGAGTTTCGCTGTACAACAGTACTACGGTCAACGGGCGGAGATGTAGACGGCTCCTGAGCAAATGAGCGAAATCGTGTTAGAAAGAGACAACATCATAGTCAGTTTTGTACGTTAGAGTAGGGAATTTCGCTCCTGTTTCGCCGCCAAAGAACTTACAGCGAAACTATATTGCGGTTTCGCCCTTTGAGTTTCGCAGCAGAGGTGTGCTACATTCTTTGGCGGCGAAACAGGAGCGAAATTCCCTGCTCTAACGTACAAAACTGACTATGATGTTGTCTCTTTCTAACACGATTTCGCTCATTTGCTCAGGAGCCGTCTACATCTCCGCCCGTTGACCGTAAGTACTGTTGTACAGCGAAACTCGCGCAGCGGTTTCGCAATTGTTGTTTCGCAGTGGAGGTGTGCTACAGGTATAAAAACATGTGATAAAAAAAGGATTAATGCATTGTTCTTAAGCGATGAGTATAAATAAATAAACACATTAAGAGTAGTTGCTTATTTTTATTTGTAACAGCAGTTTTCTAAAGGGTGCTTTATTAAGTTAGGTTTTGGTTGCTAAGTAGTTTAAGCTATATTTGAGTATTTCAAAAATTATTTATAACACACTTGTACTCGTCAAACTGACACTGCTTGTTTACACAACCGTGTAAGTTATTCATAACATTATTATCATAATTCAAATTAATAGTTAACTTTAAAATATACTTGTTAATATTAATAAAACTATTTTGTAACGGTACGCCTTGGCAGACCTTTACGAATTCTAAAGTGCTCTAGTTTTTTAACAACAATTTAACAATAAGCGAAAAGTTATGAAAATACGTAGTTTGCAAATGTATTAAATGTAAATGAGGCCGTTTCCTACTTAGGCCTTGTTTATGGAGTCGCGGAGCGTATTGCGGCGTGTGAAGCGGAGCGTTGACCGTATCGCCGCGCGGATGATCCGTCTGTGCCGCGTCCGCCGCGGAGCGGGCGTGGTCTCCTGCGTACTCCGCTACGGAGCGCGCAGCCGGAACCACAGCTGAGTCTGCCTGGTAATCAATATATGGGCGTCGCTTAATCAAACGTCACAAGACACTACATTTTCATTGAAAAAAAAAACTAACATTTTACTTAAGGTGATTCTTATTTAAAATGTATGAGAAAAAGTAAACTGATGTTGTATCAAATTGAATCACTCAGCCGTGAGCTCCGCTGTAAACCATATGTTAGAAAAACACTGTCACACAATCCGAACTGGGCGTCGTGCACTTTAACATGTTCTGAGAGGCAGCCCTTCATCAGACCGTCAAGCACCTTCGCCATGGTGGTAGCTAGTGAGATGGGTCGATAGTTGTTCATATCGGATGTGTCACCAGTTTTGTTTTTAACTATAGGGACCACAATTGTCCGCATAAGTGGTTCCGGGAAGTAAGAATGACCAAGGCACAAAGTGAAAAACAGTGACAAAACTCTAGGCAGATGGACTCCCGCATGTTTAAAATGTTCGACACTGAGACCATCGTGACCCGGCGACTTCCCACGCTGCATCCCTGAAATAATTGAAGCCACACTCTTGGCAGGTATTTTCGTGTTCCGCTCAGTCTCAATGGTCTCAGCATCGTTTACTCCACGAGACGCCGAGCCCAAGAGTGACCGCATAGAAAAGTGGTCCCTAAAACTATCCGCAATATTCTTGTGGTCAGTAACACCACCGACGCTCACCGGGAGACCCGGTCTCACATTCATTTTATTCGTATTCTTCCAAAAATGCCGAAAGTCTTTGTTCGCGTGGTTGAAAGCAAGGAGATTCATTTTAAGCTGATCCTGCCTGTTCTGACACCACTTGAGTTTAGCCTTAAAATGTCTCCTTGCCTCCGCCATATCATGAAATATAGGACCATTGGCTGGGCGACCAGCCATTGTCCACACCTGAAATCTAAGCCGGGCCTCGCGGTGAGCGTCTGCGACATGTTTGTTCCACCCCGTGACATAGCCACCCTTCCTTCGACACTTTATCCTATAAGTCTGTACGGCCGCCTGTTCCAGTACATTCACAATATCAGAGTAAATTTTATCAAGAGCTGAACAATCTTCTTTGTGTTTACAAAACTTATCACAACAATCACTCAGCTCCTGAGGAATATCAATAAGTCTCAGCCTAAAGTGACAGAGATCGTGGTACTCGGTTATCTGCTCAGACGTCCTCTCACCCCACACAGCTCGATTTACATGATTATTACTCTCTACAATTTTACAATTAATTTTTAACAAGTCACATTCAATCACAATCGGGAAATGGTCGGACCAATACATGTCATACAGTACTGTGACACTAGCGACTGATTGCTGGGCAGATTTAGTGACGATGCAGTGGTCCAACCATCTGTTACAGCCATGTGATTCACTTGTGAAAGTGTAGGTATCACTGTCACACATCTCCACATCTACACAGACCCAGCTGTGATCTGAACAAAAATTTATCATTTCATTATAAAACAACTCCTTCGGATGTGCATTATAGTCTCCCATGATGTAAAAAGCCTCAATTCCTTTATTTTCCTCTATTTCTATAACTGAGCGAATAGCACTAAGACAGGCTGTGAACTCAGGAAGATTATCACTCGAGTTTGTTGGCATGTAAACACTGAACACGACTACAGATCTAGTACTTACGGTTATTCTGACCGCGCACACTCGCACATTATTGCACTCAATCAGCAACACTGACTCAAACGCACTTTTATCTACCCAAATATCATAAACCCTCTTTAATGCGTTCAAAAACCATAGGCAATGACCAGCATTACCAACCAGCAGAAATAAACAGAACTGTAATGAACTCATTACCTACTGAAAACAGTAGGTTATGAGTTTAAATTTGGAACAGGTGTCAAATTCAAGTGAGTGTGCTATTCTAGTATCTACATTAAAACAGATACCTATCGATACGAAACCCCAATTCAGTATGATTTTAATTATAAATCGCACGACATTTTGATCTCGAGTGACACAAGAATAGTGACTTTGTTCGTTTGCCTATGATTTAAAAAAAAATTACATATATCCGAAACGCCGCCAATTCGAGCTGTCAATTTGTTCGGTATTTTTTATTGCATTACACTGGTAACAATGCTGGTCATTTCCCTATGGTTCCTGAACCCATCATAGAGCCCTTATCATTGGCCCTTATGATATTTGGGTAGATAAAGTAGTATATGCAACTATACATAATTAGGCATTACAACACTCGTGTGATGCTATTAAGAAACTCGCCTTCGGCTCGTTTCTTAAACCCACACTTGTGTTGTAATGCCCTTCATTATGCACAGTCGCATAAACTACTATTACGCCACAGTAACGCGACGCCACCGTATGGCCTCCCGCTCAAAAGGCCCGCCGATGTGTCCACAGCCGACGTCCCGGTGTACCCGAAGCTGTCATCAACCGTGCTGAGCAACGGCAGATCGTGTGGCATCAACCATGTCTCTTGAAGGGCTATCACGTCTGCCGACCGACATAACGCTCTTATGCCTTCCATAGACCTCTTGAATGACTTGCAATTAAAGCTTGCTATCTTACTAAGGCTGTCCATTTTTGATATCTATATTTTCATGTACATCTTCGTTTACTCGCCTCATTGGAAAGTGCACAAAACGCCTAAATGATACTCCAGATGGCCACAACTTACCATCTAATAATGTATCAATTTTATACTTTGTTACAAAAAGTTTGTAAGCATTATAGTCTCTTTCCTGTTTCATTTTAATTTTAATTACTGTAACTCGCTCTCGAGTTTTCTCATACACGTAGTCTACAATAGCCTGCTCTGACACCGCCTTATGCACATTTGATATAAATATCGGTACTTTCGTGTCCGCCGCTCTAAATTGTACACTTTTCTCCTCATTATTAACAGCCGCACTTCCTCTCTGACTAATAAACCGATTTTTATGTCTCCGCTTCTGTACAACGGTCCACTCTTCCATAAAAAGTGAAAAAGACGATTTTCCATACAAACTTTCATCCCCTATTTAACTAACTTAGGGGTTGAATTTCGAAAAATCCTTCCTTATTCCTTGTCTACATTATAAAGGGAACCTCTGTGCAAAATTTCAGCTTTCTAGGTCCAAGGGTTTGGGCTGGGCGTTGATGAGTCAGTCAGTCAATCAGTCAGTCAGTCAGTCAGGACTTCTCTTTTTATTTATATAGATTGGTCGTTCAACGTTCTTCTGCATAACCTCAGAAAACGAGGGACGCTTCTCATTTGACACATTCATTTGTTTACATTGATTAGCTGCGTCGTGATGGTTTATTGTACTCTGTGGTGCTTGTGTTCCCGGTGCGCTGGTACGTGACGACTTCGTTTTATCAGTTGACAGTACGTAACCATCTGTCTCACTCACACCCGCCATAGGTCCACTCGCCGCGACCGGCGACGACGCAGGCGGCGGTTGCACGGGGGAAAGAGATGGGTAGCTCGCACTGCGATCGACCGCTGAATGTTCGTGAATCCGATCATTTAATTCACTTTTGGTAGCATACTGGCAATGAAAATCTTGTATGTTCTTTTCAAGTAGAACTATTCTTTTGAGTAAAACTGTAACGTCGATATGATCGAACGTTACGGGTGGTAGTTTTTCCAATCAATCGGTAAATAACAGATCGAATATGTAAAAAAATTGTAAAAATATAGAAAAAAATCCTAGGTTTATAGTTTAGAAGCTGTAAGACTAAAACCCCATGGCCGCGCCATTGAAACGGTGAAAACCACGTTATCGCCGATATCTCGCTGAAAAAGCATCGTAGAGGTCTGGAGTTTCTTGTAAAACCTGGCTAGGAATATGTCAAATTTAAAAAAAAATACAAAAACAAATCCTAGATTTACATTTTAGGAGCTGTTAGACTAAAACCCCATGGCCGCGCCATTGAAACGGTGAAAACCACGTTATCGCCGATATCTCGCTGAAAAAGCATCGTAGAGGTCCGGAGTTTCTTGTTAAATCTAGATTTAAGTAAGTTAAACATTTTAAAAATACACAAAAAAATCCTAGATTTAAATTTTGGGAGCTGTTAGACTAAAACCCCATGGCCGCGCCATTGAAACGGTGAAAACCACGTTATCACCGATATCTCGCTGAAAAAGCATCTTAGAGGTCTGGAGTTTCTTGTAAAACCTGGCTAGGAATATGTCAAATTTAAAAAAAAATACAAAAACAAATCCTAGATTTACATTTTAGGAGCTGTTAGACTAAAACCCCATGGCCGCGCCATTGAAACGGTGAAAACCACGTTATCGCCGATATCTCGCTGAAAAAGCATCGTAGAGGTCCGGAGTTTCTTGTAAAACCTAGATTTGAATTTGTCAAACATTGTACAAATACTCAAAAAAATCCTAGGTTTACATTTTAGGAGCTGTAAGGCCGCGAATCGAAACGTAAACATTGTTTTTTTTTTATTAAAAAAAATTGACATATTCAAATCTAGGTTTTACAAGTAACGCCAGACCTCTGCTATACTTTTTCAGCGAGATAAGGTGTTTTTTCACCGTTTCAATGGCGCGGCCATGGGGTTTTAGTCTTACAGCTCCTAAAATATAAACATAGGATTTGTTTTTGTATTTTTTTTTAAATTTGAGATATTCCTAGCCAGGTTTTACAAGAAACTCCGGACCTCTACGATGCTTTTTCAGCGAGATATCGGCGATAACGTGGTTTTCACCGTTTCAATGGCGCGGCCATGGGGTTTTAGTCTTCATCATATCAGCCCGGAATCACCCACTGCTGAGTATAGGCCTCCCCTTTTTTCTGCCACACTTCCCGGTTCTGTGCGTACCTCATCCACGTGTCTCCGGCGACTTTGACGATATCGTCAAACAGCTTCTAAACTATAAACCTAGGATTTTTTTCTAAATTTTTACAATTTTTTTACATATTCGATCTGTTATTTACCTAAATTTCAGGTCTCTGCAACGCTTGGTTTTAAAGATCTCCGTGGCCGCGCGGTTCTCCGCGTTTCGATGGCGCGGCCACGTTCAAACCCTTCCAACTTTGTAACCATAAATTTGACAAATTTATGGTTTTGGGAATCAACTTTTACAAACTTTTACATAATCTTGGCATAGTTTTTTAAAAAAAAAAACGTCATGGCCGCGCGGTCGAAACGCACACGTTTTAGAACGAACTTAAAATGACCTGACAGCTTGTTTACGGAGCTAGTTTTAGAACTTCATTCAATTAAACATAATTATTTCAAATAATAATTTTTAGCTGATTCCGGTAGAAAGTTATTATTGTTACATGTTATTTTTAATCAGTAAAAAATCTAGTCTCATTAACCGACTTCAAAAAAAGAAGGAGGTTATCAATTCGACTGTTTTTTTTTTTATGTTTGTTAGCTCATAACTTGCGACTGGGTGAACTGATTTTCATGATTCTTTTTTCATTTGAAAGCTGGTGCTTCCCGTGTGGTCCCATTGTCACCATTTCAATATCTGATGATGGGATCTTGTAGAAATCGGGGGAACTCTTCAATAAATAACAGCAGATTAACCGCGATTGTTGCTATAGCATATCTAAGCATTGTTTACGCCATCACACAACATAATATCACGCCTGTACTCACTACAAAGGTTATAAAAACTATTTTGTGAAGATCTGATGAAGAACTTCGGAGATAGGCAACGGAACTCCTCAATAAATGATAGCAAATGGACTGGGATTGCTGATATCTCATATTGTCTGTCTATTGTTTACACCAGTTCATAACATAACATCACGCCGGTAACGTACCGGCGTGATGTTGTGATGTGAAGGGGTAAGCACATGTGAACCACTAAAATGTGAAAAATAAAAATCAGCTTCTGAAGTCGGTGGCAAAAACATGAAATCAAACAAACAAAAGTCACCGACTTCAGAAGCTGATTTTTATTTTTCACTTTTTTGTGTTTTATTTTTGTCGAAGTCGGTTTTATTTTTTATACAGGTAAATATCGTTCCTGTGCATACTTAAGCCCAAATCTCCTTAACGTAGGTACTATGTTTACTTTCACGATTATTTTATATTTTGATTTATTTAGTAATGTCAAATGTGGATCGGACAGTGTTTTTCTAATTGTGGAGTGTTACCGTCTACTTTCGATTACATTATTTCTGATGTCAAGTCTGAATTTCAATTAAAAACAACAAATTTCGTGATGTCGCGTCTGGTCGCCCTCAAAACAAGTCCGCGTTTCGTTGCGTCTCGCCGCAGACTGTCCTATAGGCCGCAAGTAGGGTATGCCGTTGAGCTGATCGCGCAGCACGCAGGACACCGCGTAAGACTAGCTGCAAGGCACCTTCGTGCCACCAAGGCAGCATGCGCGTAACGTCCTGGCTCCGGTCTATAACGCTTGTATACATTAACGTGCAGACTTACACGCTTTACGCCCCGCATTGTTCTCCGCGACTCGAGACAAAATCCCTTAGTGTATGTGTGCTTTTGTTCGCCAGACAACATATACTTACGATATTATTTCGCCAGTTCAACGCACAGTAACTATAGTATATGTGTAGTCTGTCAGGCCGATCCTAACATTTGTATGTAGTATACCTTACAGTATCTTATGGAAAGATAAAGTTTAACATGGATCTTTTAGTGCGCAGCCATAATCAGAACTAAAGTGAAGGTAAATGATCCATGTATCACTTTAACGTAGAAAGCTAGTATCTCACCAAGAACCTGTTTGTATTACAGGACGAGAGCACCCTCGGCGGGCCATCACAGCAAATGGGAGCGCGTGGCAACGTTCTGAACAGAGTGACACACCAGCAGGACAAGTGGAAGCGCCAAGTTCGTGAGCAGCGCCGCAACATATACGATAGGCATACTATGCTCAACTAGGACTCGCTTCATACCTCATCCGTGGCGTAGCTAGACCTAAGGTAAAGGTTCACCGGGCCCCGGTTTTGGCGTATAAGATAGTTTATGCAATGTATTTGTTGTTTGGAGCAGTTTCGAAGTATTGTGTCAAATGGATGAAGAATTTGTATCGTCTTGATAGAGAGTTTGTTTAAAGACATTTAAAGTACCTTGGTTTCATCCATATCATAACAAATTCTTACAATATGTAGGTAATACAACACTAAATTCTCATAATAAAATCTTTGCCTAATAATATCGTAAGTGATCGTGTCCTGCTTAAGTCGACCAACCCTACACAAAATGTCTACTATTTTTTTAAGTAATTGTAATGATTTAGGATAGTAGATAGTGAACGATGATTAATTCTAACTCTGTTGTAAACAAACGGTAAAGGTGTATATAAGACTGATTCTACTGAAGTAATGTATACCTCATTTAGAAATTAGGATTAGTTTGTTGTATTTTACTGAATTAATACGAAATTGGGTTGGATCATGATGGCAGGACTGACTATGGGAAATCAACAAGCAATAATATGTATAATAACTGTTTCTCAAACTAATATCGTCCACGTAAGTGCAATTACAAAACTGTTAACATGTCACGCCAAACCCTCAAGGGCTAGGCAGAGGTATATCATAAATCTTCCACATAATATAATATAGTAAACTGAATGTAGATAGTTAATTGTGCCATAGTGGTGGTTGTAAAGAAAATGTAGGCAAGAAATGTTGTAGTAAACCAAATACGCCAAAGTCGCAAACTTCTATATAAATAATAAAAACTTGGGCCCTTTACTGCTACGTCGCGTTTCGATGGAGGTAGGGAAAAAATATTATCGTAAGTAAGGCTTCGAGGACAGAAAATAAATATTAATTAGCTAAATCATATTAAAAAAACAAGACATAAAGAAAATACAAAGTTACGCTTAATACAATCGCCTTATATTATACAAAAGCAGAAAAAGAAAAACAAAAAAAATATGCATGTTTCTATTGTTAACGTCTCGTAGACATTTTGAAATCGTATATCGTATTATAAAGTTATTGACAATAGACCTTATAGAAAATCTTACGACCAAGACTTTAAATTAGAAATAGCCGCTGAATATTCAGTAGTTAATATATTTACATAATTATTATAAAGAGCCCTGTTGTTATTCGATAGATATATGAAGATAGAGATAGATATTTGTATCTTCCATCAATTTCAAATCACTATTTAGATTCTTATATCTATTTAACTCTCTCTATTATATTCTTATTGATCCTTGGTTGGTCTAATCTGAAAGTAATTTATGAAACGTATATAAGGTTCCATTAAAATAGGTGGACAAAATTTGAGAAATCAATCAGACCACCAAAATAAGGACTATGATAAAAAAAAAAATAAGAAAAACGCATTTAAGTACCTACTCTTATAGGTCGAGTTTGTTCTCGAGTGCCGGCAATTTATTATTTTAAGTCAAAATAAAATCACTTTATTTAGTGTTTTTTTTTTGTTTAGATATCTTTGTTTAGGCGTACTGAATGCTGTGTTATTTGTCCACCTATTTTAATGGGACCTTATATGTGGTCAATTGGTAGTGCCATTTTCATATTGAGTGCTTTGCTTACTTTGATAAAGGACTTACTGCCGTACTCAGAGAAATTTAATGTTTTTTTTTTTTTTGAAAAACTTTGCCCCACACTAGGAATTTCTCCTGTATCGTGGGTGCGTTCACAAACATTTAAACTCACATACACAAATAATAAATAATAGTTCTCCTGACCGTTTTTCGGCCACGGCGGCCAATCTGCGCGGGAGATATTATAGTGCTCAAGTGTGTGCGCAGGCACAGGTGCACTCACTGTTCCTTTCCGAGGCACGGGGGTACTATACCGCCAACTTCCAAACTCCGGGCTACTACTGGGAAATTTCTAATGAAAATTCCTAATAGCACTTTTTGTCCGACCCGGGAATCGAACACAGGCACTAGACCAACGAGGCAGTTACGAGGTACATACACAAATACCCAGATCCGGAACAACTATCTGTAGGTCTTACAAATATTTGTTCCGTGCGGGGATCGAACCCGCGACACGCAGCGCGGCAGTCCATTGCTTGAGCCACTGCGCCAACCGTGCCGTCTTACGATTACTTAGGCCATCACTTAGTAAAGGTTTTGACAGTTTTGTCATACAAAAGTATGTCAAATCTTTACTAAGTGGCGGCTTTAATTAATCATTAAATATCTCTGAGTACCGCAGTTGAACCTGATTTTCTGTGTCACCTTCACTGTTTGACAAATTAATACAGACCTACATGTTTACATTTACATATAAAAACGGTATTTAAACAACACTTGCTATTTTAATGATAATTGCAATAAATTTCTGAGATAAAGGTGTTACTAATTACTTTCAAATTAAAATATATTGACTTGAGATGACTAACACTTTTAGAATATCAAATAGAATCAAGTCATCTAGAAACGACATTAATTTAAATCTACCCAAAAAACAGAATAATTGCGTTGAATTCACTTCGAACTGCGTTTGCTTACACTTTCATCAAATACTTTAAAATCAGACCAATCATGTCTGTCTGGCCAGAAAGACTTAAATCTTCTTTCTTTTTCCATAAACTAGTTCTTCCAGTTAGCGAATTCTTCCCTTACAACAAAATCGACTACTAACTCTTCTGATCCAAAACATCTTTCTTCGTTTTGGCTCACAACTAGTTAAGATATAGACATAAGATAAGGTTTGCCAGCATCTAGCTTAATTAAACCAGCTTTGGTTAAGTAACTTGCGGTTAAATACTAACAAATGAAAGACAAGATTTCTACTTAGTGAAAGTTATATCGTACTATTTAATTATAATCTTAAAATTGTATTACCAGTGTTTGAATGTAAGATCGTTGGACTGCAAATGATAGACTGTATCGAGCTGAAATTAATGTTATACCACCATAGAGAATATGAAATATCTTGAAAAGACTTCCAGTAATTATGCTTCCGAAAGTTTAGGTGAAACCTTCGAGGTAGCCCGCGAAATTCGTTTTTTTTTCTACATATTTCTTTATTTGTCGATCAGTGTTAGGTTGTATCACTACATAGTATAAAATAAAGTCGCTTCCCGCTGTGTGTCCCTATGTATGCTTAGATCTTTAAAACTACGCAACGGATTTTGATGCGGGTTTTTTAATAGATAAGAGTGATTTAAAAGGAAGGTTTATGTGTAGAATTATGCTTCCGTGCGAAGCCGGGTCGGGTCGCTAGTAGTTAAATAAAATAGAATTGCGACTGTAAATGTGACTGTATAGAGTAATAATTATTAAAATCAGCAATACATATTACTTCCTTGAGTGTCTATTTAATGAAAAAGGCATTGAACTGAGAGGGTTGTATTACTCTGTAAAGTCAACATTTATTACGGTCGCAAATCCTATTTTATTCAACACTAGCTTTTGCCCACGGCTTCGCACGCGTGGATGTCGGTTTAACTACAAAAATGTCGATTTTCCATACAAACTTTCATCCCCTATTTAACTCCCTTAGGGGTTGAATTTCCAAAAACCCCTTCTTAGTGCTCCCCTACATTATAATAGGAAGCCTTGTGCAAAATTTCACATTCCTAGCCCCAGTAGTTTCGGCTGTACGTTGATATGTCAGTCAGTCAGTTCTCCTTTTATATATATATAGATACAACCTGATACTGACGGATCATTCCCACTAGTTCTACTGCACAGTCCTACGATAGAACTAGTGGGAACTTTTTTAAATTGTTTTCCTCCTAATACCTCCTGCCTACTTCTATTCTCCTGGTAGTTTGTCCCGTAGTCGTAGCCTAAACTGTGTGACAGAACGAATGAGAAACTTGAGTCCCGCTGGTTTTACGATTTTGTAACACACTTTATCGTAGAACTAGTGGGAACGAAAAAATCTATTGACTTTTCGTTCCCATTAGTTCTACGATTTCGTACCACATTGAATCGTAGAACTAGTGGGAAAAAAAAATAAAAAAGTTCCCACTAGTTCTATCGTAGGACTGTGCAGTAGAACTAGTGGGAATGATCCATACTGACCGGCAAATTTAAAAAAAAAGTAAGAAAATTCGTATTCTGCGGGCTACCTTGTCGCATTCACCTTAAAACCAACTAGTTAGAAGTCTTGTTACATTATTCTTTACTTGTGGTGTGATCACCAGATGCGCTCATACCAAAGACAATATTTGATAGTGTTGGGAAGTTCTTAATTGAAAAGTGTCGTATTTGCCGTACTTCTGAATCCGCTCACTGCTGAACGAAAGCTATCTCTTGGATTAAAATAATTATCTGTTCTGATTCAAATATATTGACGACCATTATAGACGTCATCAGATCTGTTTGTGAGGAGCCTATGAACGCTCTCCTAGGCATGTTGAAGATCGGGGGCCACGTGATGACTTCCGGCCACCGCAGACGCGGGCCTGTGGACGGTGAGTAACGGGCTAGCTCGCCGTCCGGCCGTCTTATGACGGCAACAGACCTTGTCGGCGGCGCAGGAGTGTTCCACGCGCGCCTCAAAGAGATGTCAGCAACATGGAAGGGGCCCGCAAGGGCCGACGCCCGTCAGGACTGCGGTTCATCGAAAGGCATAACGCGGCCTCGGCACAAGGGGAAGAAGGAACATCTGTGGTTTTTAGCCAGTAGAAGTCTGACACTCCCTTCCGCTCTGCCCAAGAGCGAGAGGAGTTATTTGATGATTCCCCCACCCCCCCCCCCTCAAAACGGCATGTTGAACATATGTAAGCCTGGGTTTTCATGCCTTTCAATTCTTAAAAACATCCGCACTGGTCGATGTTCAGGTTAAACCGCGTTTGCCTAGGTTGATCCGTGGATGGTAGACCACTCATTACATACCGAGTTTCCGAGCGAGATTCTGGCTGTCATTTGTAGATATTTGACAGTCGTAGTCGTTACAGGCAAAAAGTTTTGTGGCTTATCTATTAGGGACTTCCCGTTACACTCCCTTCTATGGTCAAAATTAAACAAGTAAAGAATGCATCGAAGATACTTCTAGATATCATAGACCTGGATATAATAGACCAGGCAACATTGCCAATATTATTATGTAAATGATATAATATGATTATATGTGTAAAAATTTGCCAAGTTCAAATTTTATCACTATAGAATATTGCTGTTGTTATAGCTGGCATCGAAAGTCATCGTTAAATTAATATTTTTCGATGATGTTACACGCAATTGGAATATGTTTTTTTATGTATCTATTAATCTATTGTGCATCGAAATATACACCTTAATAGTGTTTTATAAGTGTACCTATAGGGTGATTTGTAATTGGATGCATTTGTGTACTAACTAGTTTTTGTTGAAATAGTACATTGTCAGGTTTCCTGGTAATATAATTGCTACAAGTGGTCACAGTGGCACCGTTTAACCAAAGAAAGTGTAGGGTAAATCCAGGATAGTCGCCCCGAGGGTATAGTTGCCTTGATTGCAATTACTCTAGTTTGGAGAATGAAACATCCCACATGGGATAGTTGTCCCAAAATTTATAGGTCCGCAAAAATTGCCAAAACTCTGGAAATATCAAAGATATTGTCCATTCCTTTCATGAAGTTGAAGATACTGAACCAAAGTACCTACGCGTCTTACAAAAGTGATTTCAAAAAGTGGGGCAACTATCCTGGAATTACCCTATAATGGGGAAAAATTTAAAAGTCCCATTATCATTCTCTTGCCCTTATCCCATATCATTTGGGGTCGGCGCAGCTTGTCTTCTTCTACTTCTCTGTTTCTCGTCATCTCATGAGACACCTCCTTTCTTATATCGTTCTTATAATTACCGGCACGGTTCTTGAGCGCTCGGCGGAAGAGTGGGGATCGCTGTGCGCATCGTACACTTATGACAAATAAAACGCACACCCGTTTATTATTTATTGGTCGTGAGGTAAGTGCAGCAGGAGTAAAGAACAAATCCCGAGTGACGGCTATGACGCGATGCGCTACGGGCCAATCACTGCAGTTTCCCCGCCCCGCGTCTCACTTCATACCACCAAAGGGACCCAATAACTCACTTTTGCGTCAGCGCTCAAGAATCGTGCCGATGATAATAACAGTCCATCCATCGTTTCTTTTGTCTTCTTCTACTCTTATACCCATCCACATTCATGCTCAAAACTCTTAATCCTTTTAAAAACTTAAAAGACCCATTTCTCTGAAACAACCCAGTATGCGCCCCAAGTTATCGGGTCATAATTGTTGCAAATTAGGTCTATTATCTTTCAAAACGGTGAAGGAAAACATCGTGAGGAAACCGGCATGTCTTAGAATCAAAACATTCGAAACATGTGACTACCAACCCGCACTGGACACGCGTGGTGGATTATAGCCCATCCCTCTCCTAGAGAGGAGGCCTGAGTCCCTGCAGTGGGCACATTATAGGCTGATGATGATGACATTTATTATCGCTCATTTAAGTCACTGTGCATGCAATTACCAATCCCCCAGTACACAGCGGAAGCGATGGTTGCTGGAAAGTGGATGAAAGGCAGTATTGAAAGTTCGTATGAGTGAGGACCATTAGCCGCGACGAAGGGATTGATTAGAATAATTCAGAGATTCGATAATTCACCTCAATAATATTATTATTATAGTCTTCGGTGGCGTTTAGATATTAAAATAATAATAATAACTGGCATTACGTAAAACATCGAGAGTAGGTTACGCAGTTTATTGTTAAATACAGTGGATCTGTCCTCGAAGCTAGATATAGGTAAGGTGTAGTTTTTAATTTGAGAGACTAAATTGACACTTGGAAATGTCAAACTTCCATTTATAACAACATTATATGAAGTTTGACATTTCCAAGTGTCAATTTAGTCTCTCAAATTAAAAACCACACGATAGGTTTATTTAGAATACGTGGCACTTCTAGAGTGATACTTGTGTGTCGTCATTAATCTTAGCGATAGCACGCTCAGGGGGCTTAAAATGCCCCTTTATCAGAATCTTTTAGGGATAATAATATGCATTGCGTTAAACTTCGTAAAATGTTCACAGACGCAGTTACTATTACCAATAATAATTGACACTTGTGACGATTTTACGAATTTTAACGCAATTCATCATTATACTATTATGATTCTGCTAAAGTTGCAATTTTAGATCTCTGATTTGGCTGGCCAACAATGCAAATCTAAGGCCAAGTCGCTGAAAGTGTCAACTAAGTCGCTAGCACATTTCAAGCGACTGCAGGAATTCCTACATTCTGGTGTAGTCGATAGTCTAACGTGCTCGTGAGCTGTTAAGAATCGTAAATTCGTCACAAATGCACTTTCTCAGAGATCACACGTTCTAAGAATCTAAGAAATTAAGTTACAGTCATAGAGGGACGCCTTATAGGTGAATTTTAAAGAAGCGACGTGTTTATGGTACCTATGGCTTTATTCTACCCTCTATGACCGTTACTCAATTTCTTAGATTTTTTAGTTAAGTCCATATCATTCTGAAGGTGCGACAATTTAAATTGATATTCATTGATAAAGTAATAATCTACATAAATGGCAAAATTTAAACACGTACTAAAGAAAATGATTACATAGATTTCATATTTACATAGATTTTTAGAATTGCACTGTTTATTAATATATTATATTTATAGAATTGCACTATTGAATAATATAGGTTTTTAGAATAATGCACTAATAATTATATGAAATCAACTGAAATATAGCAGCTTTTAACAGTTACTACAAAAAATATTCTAATTCAATCCAGTCCTTGAAATATATTCATGTTATACGGTTTATGCACCGTTTACACTGAATTGCGTATACTACACTACACAAATATATTTCTATATTATACAGGCTTTTGCACGTAGATTTAATTAGTATTATTTTACAGATATAAAGTTTAAAATATTATGATAAAGATTAACTAATAGATATTTTTGACAGAGATCGGATGTATATAAAGCATTAAAGACTATGAAACGAATAAGTACTTTTGGCAAAGACAAATTTAGAAAATTTATATGGGTAAAGCAAAAGACAAGATTATCTTATTTATTATATGCACGCTTTTACATAGCGGTATTATTAGATAGAAAATATTCACGTAACATCTATTGAAGTAAAATTAGCAGGTTTGCAAATCAAATAAGTAGGCAGTAAGTATCTATAACGTTACCTATTTCATTCTGAGTTTCGTTTTCTGTATAAACTGTCATACCATATTGTAAAATTGAGTCAGGACTCCTGTATTCTCTACAAATTTTACTAGAAAAGGTGTAATTCTTAGCCAATTTTTAAGACATTATACGCACTAATAACATCTAATTGAAAGCCAGTTGTATTCATGGTCATTTAGGGTCCGTTCATAGATCGGCTCGCAGAGGAGAGCTGATTTTTTATCACATTTAAAATAGAGTTTATTTTAGCATGTCATTTCTTTTATTATTGAGAATTCTTGAGAGCAGACCTAACGCGATTAGTGTGAAATACAGGTACCGGCACGGTTCTTGAGCGCTCGGCGGAAGAGTGGGGATCGCTGTGCGCATCGTACACTTTATGACAAATAAAACGCACACCCGTTTATTATTTATTGGTCGTGAGGTAAGTTCAGCAGGAGCAAAGAACAAATCCCGAGTGACGGCTATGACGCGATGCGCTACGGGCCAATCACTGCACTTTCCCCGCCCCGCGTCTCACTTCATACCACCAAAGGGACCCAATAACTCACTTTTGCGTCAGCGCTCAAGAATCGTGCCGATGATTGTAACACCAGCCGATGCTCTCTGAGCCGGTCTGTGCGAACGGACCCTAATTCATGATTATCTTTATTAAAATCTCTTCTCTTCTGTAAATCTATAGAACAAATATTAATTAAAATAATGAGTAAAGGTGTAATGTTGGAAATTCGAGTAGATAAATCAATATGTTATTTTAATATACATGAAGTTGTTTGTGAAATGTAATTTATTAATGCAACATAAATATATTTAACACGATTTATTATTTTAGTATTGTTGTTTGCTTTTTTTTAACAATGTTTATTACATAAATATATAATACCTACATTTGTCTCCAAAAGTTAGTTTAAATAATCACTAATATTATGTCGCATTATCATCCAAAACCCAAGTGTCGATAGTTTGAGCTGCACATTAAGGCCTTGTTATTTACTAATTCTGGATTTGAACCATGTTTGAAAAGGGATTTTCTGAATTGTCTATAACAAATTCACTAATTACAGCCGCCGAAAAAGATGCGGCTGCATTTTTGAGTACTTGCATAAGTCATAGGTGTACTTATGACTTATAAAGTCAGCAAAAATCCGTATTACCTATAGTATACAGTTTAAACTTTTGAAACTATTTAACCTTTTGACCGCCACAGTCAAGTAAGACGACAAGCCAAAAAGTACCAGCCGACAGACGTAAGGCACTTTTTTTGCTTGTTCGGCTTGTCGTCTATACGTGACTGTGGCGCTCAAAAGGTTAAATGATAATGTGACTATATTACACATTTTTTGAGGTAACTGTATTTGTACATAATTGTAAGTATATTTATAACTATTTGTAATTATAAATAAAAAGTAACGTTAGTGTGGAAAGATGATAAGGTAGTCATACAAAGTTTAATCAACATCATATTAGATAAATACACTGTTTTAAGCGTTCACAGTTTATAACTATACTAATACTGTCGCTTACGATATATCTCCCTTGATGAGGTCTTCTTTAGCCATCCCGCGATCATGTAGATTTCATCAGCGTAGTAATATCGGGAGCTATATTTAAATCGCGGAAGGGTATCCCGTTACTGGCAGTATATGGTCATCATTATAACTTACACTCATTTTTAAGACTAGCTACATTCATCATTCATGTATTTTCTATGTGGTAAATATTTAAGTCGTACATATAAGTATTTAGAATTTTGGTTAGACTTTGACCATATACATGTTGGAGAGTTCAAGCTGGGTAACGGACGGGAACATTCAATACTAATATTCTAGCAGTCGTTAAAAGATTACACTCGGTCTGTTTATAAAAGCTTGTACTTTCAAACGTCTTTGAAAGTTCGTGTGCCTGAATTGTGAATTAAACAGGACACACTGAACAGTATATTTTTAAATACTTAAGGAAATTTGAAACTTGAACTGAGCCGCAGGTGAGGTTGTAATGGACCCGAGGACTGCAGTGACAAATGCTTATCATCAGCCATAAGTCGTCCACTGCTGGACCAAGGACTCCCCCATAGATCGCCATAACGAACGGCAGCCTGCCGTTTGCATCCACCGGTTTCCCGCGACTCTCACGATGTCGTCGGTCCACCTGGTGCCCACTTTCGAAGAAATGAAACAATTTGTCATATTGAAGGTGAAGCAAAGGTATAAATATTGGAATGCAATTTTATTAAGTTTTGGAAAAAAGACTAATGCTTCCGGGGCAAATTGATTAGGTACATCGTTTTGAAAGTAATTACCGTCCGGGTCCGCTTCGACTTTCCACCCTGTATATAATTCTATAGAGATTGAGTTTTTAACGAGGCTCGCTGCCATCCGAGGTGGTTTAGAAGATACATACATAGTATAAGAAAGGTTGGAAATCCATATCCGAACGGTCAAAGTATCTACTCTGTATTGCTTCAACCCTTGTCCGAAAACTCTTTCTGTGTACATATTTTTAGATAATTATTATTGTTAGCTCTTAAAACATATTGGGCATCTATACTATACTAAATGTTTCTTTCACTATATTCATTTAAAACCACTGTACGTTACATCATAAAATGAATTATAAAATAATCATCATATCTCGATTTTACGATAGTTACTGTATTTTCACTTTTCTATAAATCGTGTATCACGGATTTATTTTTAATTCAATGTTAAATAGTAACAAATCTAGTGAGTGCTATAATTGAACATGAGCGTATTAAGGCTTACTTGTAACACAAAACTTACTAGCTTAAAAAAGCTAAATGAGTTTAAAACCATGATTCTGTCTCTTTCAGCGAATCCTTATCAAAATTCTCATTTTGTGTCCGGCGATTAATAGAAAAAGAACTTGGTTTTAAACTAGTTTAGTGTTAAATGTATTCAGTGATTTGTGGTACAAGTGGGCTTAAATAGTGGTGGCGAATATTGTTTTAATCTAACGATCTGTGGGAAAGAGATCTCTTTCTTATTGACGTCACATTAAAAGGGAATTGTCAGGGTAGCCCGAGATTTTTTTTTACGTTTTTTGCAAATAGCAGAACGGTGTCGGACATGTTGAACAACACTTATGATTCGCGTCCGTAACAAATATAGTTTTACTGAGTTAAAATTATTAAAATTATCAATACAAAGTTAAGTTAAAATGAAAGACTATTTCACGAAAAAAAATTAGTTTACGAATTTATATGATAATTATTGTTCTGTAAAGCCATATTTGATACAGTCTTGAATCATATTTGAATCAACCTACAAAGTGACGCTTCCAGCAAATTGCAAAAAACATAAGAAAAATTGAATTGTCGCGGGTTACCTTAGCGCACCAACGATTAAGTAATACATTTATATATTTATAGAAAAAGGTGGTAGCCCGGGTTCTGATATTAAAAATATGTTATAAACACTCGATATGTACCGGCGGGTACCGCTAAGTGTAAATCGGTTTATAAGTGTATAGTTTTATAGCGTTTAGCTTAATTTGATCAGCATCACCAACAGGCCTTAGATGTAGAACTTATATATTCAAGCCTTTACTAATTATTAATACATATACATATATCGGATTTAAACCAATTTGACAGATCATGAGGTTATTTACAGGTGTCCCTTCGCATATACAGGCCAGTACCTAAGCTTTTCATGAACTCTCATAGCAATTATCATACAGCAGTTAGCATACTTTTGTGTGCGAAAGACATGGAACTTGACGACGTGTTTAGCCATTTATTTCCCACACTCAAGTGGAATTCAAGCAATACAAGAGGTACAATGAATAACGTTTATATAGGTACATACATGTTTGGTGTATCTGTTAAGCTGTCTGTGTCTATATATATATTCAAAAGAAGTTATAATTATTATGATTGGTATTAGAGCTCTAAAATATAGATCAGATATTGAATTAAAATAATTCGTGTCTGATATTCTTCGTAGTCGCATGCCACCTTGCTAATGGCAATTAGCAGCTGACTTCTGTATCAATGAGAACGCCATGAAGGAGCATCAGGTATCAGTGGCATGCGACTACGAAGAATATCAGACACGAATTATTTTCTTGTTTTCTACTTTTAAGACCGCGATTTTGTTAGTAGTCGGGTTTTAGATTTTTGAACTTATTTTTTTTTATTATTTGCATAACCATTGTCAGTGTGCTGTCAAAATGGTTTAAATCCGTGTAAAACTTGAGATATATTGCAGATATTAAGGTAAACATAGGTTTAACATAATAATATATCAGAAGAACCTGTGCAGCAATCAATAGTAAAATGTGTTGCCCTTGCAACTAAGTTTAAATTACGTTAGCATGTATATAGTTATATGTTCCATGTGTTATCATCTCATAGTTATATAAATAAATGTGATTCAAAAAATATGTTTGTCTTTTGTCTGGCCCAATACAAAATACTGGTCATAACGTATACCACTTGCTCGGGTCGATCTTTAGGTTAAACCGCGCCGTTGATCTGTGAATAGGTTATGTTGGCGAGACATAAGATAACTAGAGCGCTGCAATAGGCGCATGGTCGCAGCACCACCAACAACACCACCTTGTCTTTCAATATAATTTATGCGGCCGCCTCACACTCGACGGCAGTGGCAGCAAATACTAGAACCGTTAAGAGAACATTATAAGTGCTGGAAGCCTATAACATCTGCACTATAGGATAATTTTGCTGCTTGGGGTCCTATTGTGGAGAACGGAAACGGGCCCTTCCGTGCGAGCTACTCGCTTGGCAACAAGTTCGCACTCTGTGATGGCAACTGGCACAAGATACACGGTAAGCTCATTTCACCCCTTTTGCGTACCACGTGCTAAACGCTACTCTTCGGCCTAGTTGCCTAGCTGAGCATGAATGAAGTTTTTGGTTCGATTCCCGACTCGGTCGAAGTTTTCCATTATAAGGAATTTCTCAGTAGCAGCCCCGAAGTCTAGATTTGTGTCTAGTTGGTGGTGTTAGGCTCGCTCCCATTACATGGGACTTAGCATAACTGGCGAAATGTGTGAGTTATTCCCCTTTTTTTTTTTTTTTTTTTTTTTTTGGTGGGTGGAAAATCATCGAATAACCCCCCCCGCTCTTGGGCAGAGCGAAGGGGAGTGTCAGACTTCTACTGACTAAAAACCAAACCCATGTCCCTTCTTCTTCGCCCTTGTGTCGGAGCCGCGGTAACCTTTCGATATCCACAGCCCCGACGGGCTGAGTTATTCCCCTGCCTAACCCTTTGGGGATTACAGGTGTGATATAAATAGAAGCGTTGAAGGTTTACAGGTTTGGACCCGGATACGTCCTTTAACTGCGACCAGCCATCGAGGAACGGGCAGCAGCGTCCTTTAAATTATCAGTGACCTCACTGCGATCCCCAAGTGTGGCAACCCCCCCCCCCCCTTTAGGGCCCTTTAGGGGGAGGACTTTGTTCAGATGTACGTGTTCCGGCAGATGATGATGAATGTTTACTATATTTATACGCTGAGTGCACTATGGGCACCACTTAGCAATTTTAATACTTGTACTGCTTACTTTTTTAGCTGATGTGTGGTTCATATGTCGGTGTACTATTAGTTACACCGCTGCCTAACTTTTAGGGAATTTCAGGTGTGATCTTAGTTTAGAAAATAATTTATTAATTATGCTGAATGTCGTCACGCAGTGGATGCCAGAAGACGGGCGTCGTCGCCGAGGGAGGCCTAGAAAACGCTGGCGTGACGACCTAGAAGCGTTTTTGCCCAATTGGACGGAGAAAACCGCACAGAGGGATGAGTGGAAGGCTATGGGGGAGGCTTTTGCCCAGCAGTGGGACAATAGAGGCTAAAAAAAAAAAAAAAAAATGCTGAATGTGTGTGTTGTTGGTTAGCTGTGGTTCGATGTTTCAGATAGGAAGAAAAAAAATCGATACATTATTATTATAAATTCATGTATTTAAGACATAGACCATTAATTATATAAAAATTACATAAAACATGTAAGTAAATATATATTCATCTTTGCATTGAGTTCGACTTACTCGTTGTAGTAAATAAAAGTTATAGTGAACTGTAATAAAGGCTTAGTTTATTGCCGACTAGATTACAAAATTATATAAAAACTGTCCGGACAAACATAAGTAAATATGCGGTAAGAGTATCGTCTGTCGCGGTAGGCTCCGAGGAAGCGAGTGGTCGCGGGCCGGGCAGGCACCCCGCAACTCAGCTCGCTTGCTACGCAGGCCGATCACGTCGCGCCCGTGGGTACCGTCTGCGTGTTGCGTCCCACCCTGAAATAAACAAATAATAATTATACTCACATTATTATTCAGAGCTTACCTGGAATAATACAATATGTGACCAATCCATACTGGTACAGTCTTATGTTACAAGCACATAGATGTGGTACACAATGAACCATGTTTCGTGGCTTGCTCAGGATAAATGGCTCACTGCGTGCCCATCCCCCTTAGGAAATATTAGGGTATGTTTTACACAATAACCATTGAGAAGTAATTAAACAAAATAATCTCAAACAAGCGTAAGACCTTTTTTTTAGGGTGGGATATCATCAAATGACTCCTCCCGCGAGTGGAGTGAGTGTCAAACTTCTACTAACTAAAACCACCCATGTTCCGTCTTAGCTCTTTGTGTCCGGGGCCGCGGTATCTCTTTCGAACAACCCGCATCCCCGGAAGCGTAAAGACGTACATGACACATTCAAATCACTCATAGTAAGAGTTGTAATTACAAAGAGAAACTCACGTTTTTATCGTGGTTTTTGCTTCAATAACACAAAGACGCGGCTCACGCGTTCATTTGTTGCCAAGCGTCCGACGACTGAACCAAACTGCATGATGTGACAAACGGCTCGTGACACATTTCTTGTGAAAGGTTGCCACGTCGCGTGTGGATCTATTAAAAAAATAATACACATTAATCAAACACTCAGTATACGTAGACGATTTTAAGGTATACAGAGCTATGCGAAATATTCAGGATTGATATCTGATCCAAAAGGATTTGACAGACTCTTAAATTGTTGTGACGGCACGGTTGGCTAAGCAACTGCTGCGCTGCGAGTTGCGGGTTCGATTCCCGCACGGAACAAATATTTGTATGGCCTACAGATAGTTGTTCCGGTCTGGGTGTTTGTATATGAGTTTAAATGTTTGTAAACGTACCCACGCACGATACAAGAATATGTCCTAGAGTGGGGAAAGGTTTAAAAAAAAATGTTGCTCAAGTAAGCTTTAGTTTAGCTTTCTAAGTATTCCCCAGTGTAGAAAAGTATTCTTGCTTACTACCTCACTATTTTACCCCGGTACCCTACCCCCCTACCCAGCTACCCTACCCCTCTACCCCACTGCCCTACCCCGTTTCCCTACCCCCTACCCCGCTTCCCTACCCCCCTGCGGCGCCACCCTAGCCCCCAACCCCTGTGCCCTACCACTCTCCCCGGCTTCCTTACCCCCCTTCCCTACGCCCCCGCGGGGCGGCCCAACACCGCTAGCCCTGTGCCTTACCCCACTACCCTACCCCCCCATCCAGCATCCGTACCCCCTTGCGGCGCCACCCTACCCCGCTACCCCTTTTTTTTAGCCAGAATCAACAGTGGCGACCACAAGAAAAGCGCCACTCCAGACAATGAAGCTCGACGAAGTTCCAGAGAAGCGATTTAACTGTCTTGGATCCCGCAACGAAATAATTCAGAAAAGAATAGCGGAGGAGTAGGAAAAAACATAATTTCCACTTCCCTCCATATCAGCAGGAGACAGAACCCCGCTACCCCTGTGCCCTATCCCACGCCCCCGCTTCCCTACCCACCCCGCTTCACTACCCGCCCCCGCTTCCATACCCCACCTCCCTGCCAGCCCCCCCCCCCTCCCTGTCCCGCTTCCCTACAACCCTCCCTGCCAGACCCCCCTCCCTGCCAGACCACCCCCTCCCTGCCAGACCCCCCTCCCTGCCAGACCCCCCACTCCCTGTCCAGCTTCCCTACACCCTCCCTACCCCCCTCCCTGCCAAACTTCCTTATCCCACCCCACTTCCCTATCCCTCACACTTCCCTACCCCCCGCTTCACTACCCGAACCCGCTTCCCTACCCCCTTCCTACCCCCTTGATGCGTCACGCTGCCTCCCTACCCCCCTACCCCGCTTCCATACCCACCCAGTTTCTCTACCCCCCCTCTCTTCCATACCCCCCCGCTTTCCTACCCCACCTCACTGCAAACCCCCTTCCCTGTCCCGCTTCCCTACACCCCTCCCTACCCATCTCCCTGCCCCCGCGTAACCCCCCTCCCTACCCCCCACTACCCCTGTGTCCTTAACCCCAACCCCGCTTCCCTACCCCCCACTTTCCTACCCCCTCGCTTCCCTACCCCCTCGCTACCCTACCCCGCTTCCCTACCCCTCTGCTCCGTTTCTCTACCCCCCCTGCGGTGCCGCCCTGCCCCCCTACCCCGCTTCCCTAAACCTGCGGCGCCGCCCTACCCCTCTACCCCGCTTCCCTACCCCCTCGCTTACCTACCCCCCCGCTACCCTACCCCGCTTCCCTACCCCTCTGCCCCGCTTCTCTACCTCCTTGCGGCGCCGCCCTACCCCGCTACCCCTGTGACCTACTCCCCTACCCCTCTACCCCGCTTCCCTACCCCTCTACCCTACCCCCCCCCTCCCCGCTTCCCTACTCTCCCCATTTCCCTACCGCTTTACCTGGTTCCCTACCCCCTGCGGCGCTGCCCCACCCTTCTACCCCAGTGCCCTACCCTTCTACCCTTGTGCCCTACCCCTCTACCCTACTAGTCTTTTCAACAAGTTAAAAAACGTTTTAATCCTTGATCAAGGTCTTCAAAATATGAGCCATAGCTCATTCGATACGATACGGTATAACGTCTAGAAAAATGTATCTCACGGATGTAATATCACATAAAAATACAATTGTTTTTTACAAATAAAGATAAACAAAAGATGGACCTTAGATTTAGTCAATAACTCAAATAATGTTCATATTTAAGGCATTTTGTAAAAAGGATAAAAAAATAAAGACCATCTTTTGCTTATCTTTACTTGTTAATAACAATTGTAATTTTTTATGTGCTGTTGGGGTTCAGGTTGTTCCGTCGGTGAAATAAATTGAAATAGCGTGATGGTTTCACATTTATATTGAAATAATATATGATATTACAGACTGCACTGTGGGTTCTGTATGAATGGTGGATGTGAATGAAGGAAAAAAGGTAAAAAGGACTGATTCTATACAAAACAAAAGCTTTTAAAGCTACTGTGAGCGCGGTTTCGCAATTAAATGGAAGGGGTTAAGTGGGGCAATCGTAGGTGCCACTGGAATGCGGCACAGTAGTCATCGAGTTCGGCGGCTTGGCGGCAGGTGGCGCTAGCGGTTGGCTCGAACATGTGATAATATTCTCAAGATACATTTTTCTAGACGTTGCTTTGCATTCACATTTGCATTCATCATTTTTGTCGTTCATCATTCATCGTTCGTCAATTTTTTTTTTGGTTTTAAATATAAAATTTTGTGCGTCTCCATATTATTATAGTTGTAGAGACGTATTCATATAAGAATGTGACCAGAAAATGTGAATTGAAAAAGTTAAACAGTGGCTTTAGCCTCCATATCATAACTGATATCCTAAGTGGTTGTCGACTTTGAAAAAGAAGGGAAGAAATTATGGATTATATCTATTGCAAAAGCTACTGCTTACAATTTAATATTATTTTTATCAAAATTATTATTAAATTGAACTTACTGAAACTATATACATATAGATTATATATATATATAGATTTCTTATGAAATAAGCAGTACCTTTGTGCTCTTCTATTCTTTTTATGTATTTTCCTTTTTTTTGTTTTTTGTGTGTACATAAATAAATAAATAAATATAATTATATATAATCCATGACTACAATAAACATTTTAGCTTCTTTTTTTACCCGACTGCGGCGAAGCCCAAAAGGAGGGTTATGTGTTTGACGTGTATGTATTTACCCGACTGCGGCGAAGCCCAAAAGGAGGGTTATGTGTTTGACGTGTATGTATGTAAGTATGTATGTATGTCCGTTTCTTTGTTCCCTCATAACTCATAAACGGACGAACCGATTTGAATGAAATATACGTCGTTAGATTCGTCTTGATGGCGCAAGTGTTATAGGCTACATTAAACTTAAAAAAAAAAACAAAGAAAAATTGCGGATTTTGGGGGCCAAATCACGGAGTTCAAAAAAATATTTTTTTCCTATACCATCGAGTAGGGTATCAAAATAAAGGGTTTTAAAAGGAGATTACAAAAATATATAACACTTATAATATGTTTAAAAGAAATTCAAAGTGAGAAATCCTATAACAGCACAAAAGTTAAATTATCTGCGAAGAATTTTACGCGACCAACGAAAGAACAAACACAAAAGAACTAAAAAGTTGAAATAAAAAAGTAGTTCAAAAACTAAAAAACCCGACTGAAAAAACTGAAAAGCAAAAAAACCGTTTATTGTCCGTGGTCCACCCGCCTAGTCCACCTGGGTGTACTACGGGCAATTATTTTTGCCCGTGGTCCACCTGAGTGTCCATAATAATATGTTTTTATCGTAGTATAACGAAAGAATTATAGTGATAATAAATTGTTGTCTAATCTATTAATTAAAAGAAAATAACAATATTAATTACATGGGCACAAATATAAACAATGTATTTAAATTCAATTTGGACGTTTTGTACCATATTAGCGGAGTTCTATGTTCTTTGGAGATATCTAGAGATTTGTATTCGGCACTTACACCTTAAAGTGGACCATTGTACGTCCAACCAGCCCACCTCCCTGCAGAAGCAGATCAAACATCCCAGTCTTCTCAGGGCATCCGCAAGGGTTCTTGGTGTTCCAAGAGTTTCCCGGCGGATCTGGATTTTGGGCTCCAAGCTAACTGAAATTATCTTGTGGGAATATAACCCAGCAAAAGTACTAGGCAAGCATAGGTTCAAGGTGGTATATATATTTAAATTATTCTGGGTTACTCAAAATAATGAGGTTAAATACCTCCTTGAGCTTATGTTAGCCTAGTACTTTTGTGTGTGTATACTAGGATTAAAGTACCTTCACATTCTTTAATTAAGGTTATCATATTATCACCCAGGTGAACCACGGGCTAAAATAATTTCCCGTGGTACACCCAGGTGGACCACGGGCAAGAATAATTTCCCGTGGTACACCTAGGTGGACCACGGGCAAAATTAATTGCCCGTGGTACACCCAGGTGGACTAGGCGGGTGGACCACGGGCAATAAACGAAAAACACAAGCACATTTTAAATTAAACAAAACTTGGAAGCAGGCGGGGGGGGTTCATTTGAATATTAAATTATGAAAAGAAAAAATGAAAATAGAATGGACCCCGCCTGCTTCCACGGGAAATTATTCTTGCCCGTGGTCCACCTGGGTGTACCACGGGAAATTATTTGTGCCGCGCACAGGAAAGTTGCAGTTCTGGCAGAGCAGCCACGCACGCGCGCACGCGTTGTCTCCCGTGCCGCGCACAGGAACCACCTCCACTGAACATACAGAAAACGACGTGTCACTGACTGTGTGTCTAGATAACCGTCAAGCACAAAATAAACTATGCGAACCGACTTACTTTTGCGTCTCAAGTATATAATCCTTGTGTTTGTTTTAGGCTTGACAGTCTGAACACTCTTGAACCCCGACCCGCTCATTATCAGCTGAAGTCTCCTCTATTGCTTGCATCTCAAAAAGTAATCATATTTCCGTTTTTGTGAAACCTGAAAGAAAATGTTAGGAGTTATATACGTATGTATAAACTCAAAACCATTTGATATACCTATTATTATAATCTCAATATATGTCACGTCAGCCGCATGCACGATGACCGCTGGGCAAAAGCCGCCACACGGATGGGGGACGACGATTGCCGGATGACGGACGGCGCTACCGAGGACAGCCAATAAAGAGGTGGCGTGACGATTTAGATGCTTAGCATGACGGCTGGTTCGAGCCGGCACAGGAAACGAGTTCTTGGAAGGAATTTGGGGAAGCCTTTGCCCAGCAGTGGGACAGTGCAGGCTAAAAAAAATATACGGGAACTCAAAATACTTACTGCAACATCAGTCAGCTTCTCTTAAAGTTCATGTGTTCTCGTTGATTGGTAGAATATGTTAGGCGGTGCATGTTGGCATACATGTAGTGCGTTCGTGCATACATGTATGCCAACATGCACCGCGAAACACATCCTTCAGTGCTGTAAGGTTGTGATGATGACGCTCGGCAGGGATGCTAAATACGGTTTCTGAATTTTACCCAAGATCAATTAACTTAAATAAAACAACTTAGTACTAGACCTTCAATGCAAACAGAACTACAAAATCAGTGTTAAAGTGACATTGATAGAATAGATCAATGGTGACTTATTTGACTTAAGGTTGAACAAGCCAGTCATTCTTCCATACAAACTTATGAAGGTGATTACTCCTCTGTTTGACGGTGTAGGTTCAAAATTAAAAATTGTATCTACTGGTCTTATCATTATCTAGGTCTGTATGGAAGCAGAATTGGAAAAAAAATATTGATTTGGAAGTTATGAACGTCAAAACTTTCATATTTTAGCACTGATTATAACTTATCTTTGGGCGTAAATAAGTAACGTATATAGTATGAAAAAGAAAAAAGTGAAACCATACGGACATAGATTAGTTATTAAAAAAATTAAATAATTTAATTTTGAACAGATATATTCAATAGATTTTTCATGAAACCAAATATACCAAAGGTCTGCATAGAAAATTTCGCGCGCCCGTTTTAGTTGTGTCTCTTTCGCTCTATGCATTTCGCTCGTGATGTCGGATGAAATAGCATGCATTTTAGCCCCGCCCACCAACTAGTTCGTGCCGTTGGCTTGTTTACCCTTAAGTTTATCAAATGACTTGACTCCAGAGTCCATTGTTATTATTTGGTACTGGTTTGGTTTAACACTAACCAGATACGGACGACTCATTGTTAACAAAATATGAACATCGGAAAGTGTACATCATCAGTGTCATGGCAGCTGAGTAAGACATAATAATCGACTGGACATACATACTAATATCATACTGTAAGAAAGTCTAGCAAGAGGCAGCCATCTGCGACGTCAACTGCTGGTTTGATATAAGATAAATATATAATAACCATAGTTATAAACACATTTGCTTACCTACAAGCCTGACGCTGGAGTTTCACCACACCAATGACTACGCCATCCTCCACCGTCCCCTGGTTAGAGTTGAGTGGTGGCTCTAACCAGTGGGACAGTGCAGCAACCGCACTGCTGATTAGCCGAGCACTTTCACATTACCGTTTACGCAAGCAATACCGCGTTACCGTTTACGCGAACAATACCGCACCAACCACTGATCACGAGAGCACAACTAAATTACTGCATTACCGTTTATGCGCACTACCCTACCAAACAAACATCGCGAGAGACTACGCCAGCTTCACCGCACCGCTGATTCATGAGCTTCAGTGCGACACTGACTACGCCTACTTCAACAAACCGCCGCCGACTGCGGAAGCTTTTCCACGCCGAAAACTACGCGAGCTCCACAGCACCGCCGAATGCGGAAACTTCACTGCGCCACTGCTGACTACGCCGGCTTCACCGCACCGACGATTGCGGTAGCCTTTCCACGCCTCTAACTACGCGTACACACCGCTCGCACAGGTTAACCACACCATTTTGTTCATTTGACACTAAAAGGCACTGACGAAGATAGGTAAATTGTTTCTCTGGAACTTCGTCGAGCTTCATTGTTCGGGCGCTTTTCTGGTGGTCGCCACTGTTGATTCTGGCTTGCAGCAGTTGCAGTGGTTTGGGAATACTGTAAAAAAAAAGTATCATAAAGTATACAATAATAGTTCAATAATATACAGCCTGTACATTCTTAAAGCAAATACATGTATGTGACAATCAAAACTACTTTTGACTGGTGTCCGTCAAAATATGGTCAAAATCCTTATTAAGTTAAAACGCGTTTACTTGATATTAGCTATAGCATGAAGTTATCCAAAAGGTCACAAAAAAAATCCTAACAAACCTATTATGTTTCCTGATGGCCTTTATGTTATTTTAATGTATCGATTTATTAAAACAGAAACCACTTATTATTATGTTAATTTTCAAAAGTAGCAGTGACCGTGACATAATGTGCGTGTTTTTATTCACTAAAGACCTACGTATCACCCAGCTGTCGTGTTAAAACTGTACACTATCTGATAATTATTTTAAACTAATTGAGTAAAGTGTTCATGTCGTTGTTGCACATGTCATGATTAAATCAATAGGAATCATTCTAACCTGGAGTCCGAGTAAGTAGCAAAGGTAGACATGGACATTAGCAATAAAACAACAGTCAGTCAGAATAATTATAGTAGAGTTTAAAGGACCAGGCAACGTATGTTATCATTAATTTCAAACCGATGACTTCGCCCGAATAATCCTCGTAGCTGCGTACTTTAGGTTAATGCATTTTTTTTTAATAAAATGAACTCAAATCTAATATTTGATCCAAGGTCTGGGAGCAAAGGTTAACAACTGCACAGACATACACGAGAAACTAATTTAACTTTTTTACTTCTTTTTAGGGTTCCGTAGTCAACTATAGGAACCCTTATAGTTTCGTCTTTTAGTGTCCGTCTGTCCCTCCTCGCTTAATCTCTGTGACCGTTAGTACTAGAAAGCTGAAATTTGGTACCAAAATGTGTATCAATCACGCCGACAAAGTGGTAAAATAAAAATTGGAATAAAATGTTTTATTAGGGTAGCCCCCCTATATGTAAAGTGGGAAGTGATTTTTTTTTTAATTTCAACCCTAACGTGTGATATATTGTTGGAAAGGTATTTAAAAATGAATAAGTAGGGGTTTACTAAAATCATTTTTTGTTATTGTCAATAATTTCGGAAATAATCGCTCCAAAAGTAAAAAACAATGTGTGTAACTAATCTCTAACTTTTGAACCATAAGTTTAGAAAATATGAAAAAAATCTGAAAAGTAGAACTTTATAAGGACTTTCTAGGAAAATCATTTTGAACTAGGATGGAAACAGTTTTGATACAACAAAGACAAAAAGTTGTACAAAATAATTTCTGGACTAAGTTTGTGGGATAATCGTATATGCAAGCAATTTTTTTTAACTTCGTTTACTTATTGTATTATCCTGGACGTATCTTTTTTCAAACAAAAAAAGAATTATAACTACGGAACCCTACACTGAGCGTGGCCCGACACGCTCTTGGCCGGTTTTTTTACATAATATGCATGCACCTAACATTATGTAAAAAAGAAGTTTAAAAAAAAAGAAGTTGGAGAGTTTTGTTTTGTGATGTCAATCAGTAATATGTATTTTCAGTTTGAGATAAATTCTTTCGAAATCTTTCACAGCGTGTGTGTGGTATGTTTGTGTGTGTGTGTGGTGCGTGTGTGTGTGTGTATGTGGTGTGTGTGTGTGTGTGTGTGTGTGTATGTATGATAGCTTGTGTGATTCGGCTGCTTGGCAATCTCTCGGCCCTGACTTCCAGGTGTTTGGAAACAAGGCTTATTTACTTTATTTACTACGAGGACTGCCGCGACGCCTTCTGGCAACGTTAGAGCTCCAGAAAGTTGGATTTACTAATTTCCTGAAAAAAAAAAACACTAGTTAATTATCATATCAGTGATAGCAGATATAGTGTAGTGGCACCAAAGATTCAAACGTAGAAACATGTTCTTGAGAGAGTTGTATTTTTTCTTCGATGGCGTTCATAGACCAAAAACTCGGAACAAGTAGATCTTTATATAAAGATCTACTTACTTGTTCCGAGTTTTTGGTATAGTATTCGGTGGTTTTATTTTACCCCCGACCTTACTAAGATACAAAGTAAGTGCATTACAAGTACCGCGTGATCATCCTCGGTATCCGGTACTAAATAACTATTCTTACACATTCATTATAATTTTAACTTTTTGTCCCTCGTTTAACTTATCATCCATATTTAAAAAAATATATCAGCTTACGGGTATCGAGAACAGGGCCCAAGCTGAGTCGGGCACCTGTTGTTCGGCACTTATAATTCCAGAAGACTGTATTTTAGAACAAGTTGTTGAGGTATAAATGTATAATCCTAACTACAAGGTTGTGTGTGTCTATGCAAGTACTCTCCGTAAGCCAAACGAGAACACCCAGAGATAAGTGTTGAATTGGTTATGGAATCAATTCGTCACATTATCTCCAGTATTATAAGAGATTATCAGACATTTGTGTCCCAGTGCGCAAGGGCTTCCCTTCACTTCTTCCACTTATCCCTATCCAGTACTGGTCTTCGCCAATTCTTATAAAGAGTCGAGTTCGTCCCGCTTTCTCCTGAGACTGCCGAGATGTCTTCTGGCTACGTCAGCAACCCAGAAAGTTTCGCTCCGTCCCTAAACTAAAAATTTATTAATTCATATTTTGCTAACTCTGGAACAGTCAAACAAATAAATTCAAATAAGTCACCATTGATCTATTCCATCAATGTCACTTTAACACTGATTTTGTAGTTCTGTTTGCATTGAAGGTCTAGTACTAAGTTGTTTTATTTAAGTTAATTGATCTTGGGTAAAATTCAGAAACCGTATTTAGCATCCCTGCCGAGCGTCATCATCACAACCTTACAGCACTGAAGGATGTGTTTCGCGGTGCATGTTGGCATACATGTATGCACGAACGCACTACATGTATGCCAACATGCACCGCCTAACATATTCTACCAATCAACGAGAACACATGAACTTTAAGAGAAGCTGACTGATGTTGCAGTAAGTATTTTGAGTTCCCGTATATTTTTTTTAGCCTGCACTGTCCCACCGCTGGGCAAAGGCTTCCCCAAATTCCTTCCAAGAGCTCGTTTCCTGTGCCGGCTCGAACCAGCCCTCATGCTAAGCATCTAAATCGTCACGCCACCTCTTTATTGGCTCGCCTTGGTAGCGCCATCCGTCATCCGGCAATCGTCGTCCCCCTTCCGTGTGGCGGCTTTTGCCCAGCGGTCATCGTGCATGCGGCTGACGTGATGCCTATATTATTGAGATTATAATAGGTATATCAAATGGTTTTGAGTTTATACATACGTATATAACTCTTAACATTTTCTTTCAGGTTTCACAAAAACGGAAATATGATTACTTTTTGAGATGAAAGCAATAGAGGAGACTTCAGCTGATAATGAGCGGGTCTGGTTCAAGAGTGTTCAGACTGTCAAGCCTAAAAAACACAAGGATTATACTTGAGACGCAAAAGTAAGTCGGTTCGCATAGTTTATTTTGTGCTTGACGGTTATCTAGACACAGTCAGTGACACGTCTTTTTCTGTATGTTCAGTGGAGGCGGTTCCTGTGCGCGGCACGGGAGACAACGCGTGCGCGCGTGCGTGGCTGCTCTGCCAGAACTGCAACTTTCCTGTGCGCGACACGGGAGACAACGCGTACGCGCGTATGTGCCAGCTCTGCCAGAACTGCAACGTTCCTGTGCGCGGCACGGGAGAAAACGCGTGCGCGCGTGCGTGGCTGCTCTGCCAGAACTGCAACTTTCCTGCGCGCGGCACTGGAGACAACGCGTACGCGCGTGCGTGGCTGCTCTGCCAGAACTGCAACTTTCCTGTGCGCCGCACGGGAGACAACGCGTACGCGCGTGCGTGGCTGCTCTGCCAGAACTGCAACGTTCCTGTGCGCGGCATGGGAGACAACGCGTGCGCGCGTGCTTGGCTGCTCTGCCAGAACTTCAACTTACCTGTGCGCGGCACGGGAGACAACGCGTGCGCGCGTACGTGGCTGCTCTGCCAGAACTGCAACTTTCGATCGGGAAGCGATGAAGGAGCATCAGGAGGGAACTAGGCAAATGCCTTGCTCCTAATTACATCGATTGATGGCAATAGGCTTGCTCTTAATTACATTGGTTGATGGTAATAGGTTTGCTCCCTATTACAACAAATAATTTGACAGCTGTCAGTAGAAAGCGATTCTCCCTAGGGCTGAAACGTAGTACTTTCAACCCGCTCCGCAGGCATGTTCTGACCTAGGTACTTTCAGAGTATGAGTAATGAAAAATAAATAAAACATCGAAGAGTTCCAAACTTTTCCACACTTTCCCTCGTCTTCTCGATGTACGTAGGTACTTTATAAATAAAAAACCAAATACATTTTATAATGTTTATTAAGCAGTAATTATTGTGGTGTGCTTGTTTATAATGAAGGAATTAAGCATAATAAAATCTTTTACGTAGGTAACAACTTTACAACAAGCAACAATATTTTACAATGTTTATTATATTATCGTAATTATGTTGTACGTAATTAAGGTATTTATGTAGTACATTTTGGGCTCATAACAAGATCATTTATGTTTTCTAAGTTAACCTCAGTGTAACTTTGTCTGGACATGAACGTAGTCGTCACTAAGATGTTTCGTGACGAGGAAAAGATGTTTACATAAAAGCGACCAAATTATCGTTTAAATTAATGAAATACCTGCGAGTACCCATAACACAGTTACTTCAACATTTCAACCGATATCTTGGCTGGCTGTTCACAATGGTGTGCTGGTGCCTACACTTCATGCCATGCATTCACTGCCATACATACCTATGGCAGTGAATGTTGGGTGTGGCAAACGAATGCTTCATGGTGTATTGTATGGTGTATGTACGAGAACGTTGCGGTGGAAAAAATGAAGATGTAGTGACATTAAAATTTGATAAGGTGGTCATGTGGAGAGGATGAGTTAAAGTCGGTTAACAAAAGGTATCTAGAGAAGGCTCGCAGAACGGATAGCCGATGGGGCCGAAAAGTTCTGGAGTGGCGACAGCGAACCGGAAGACTTGGAAGGCCTCCCACTAGGTGGTGGTCACACTGATGACCTAGTGAAGGTGTTGGGGGCTGGATGCGAGACACACGGGACCGGTCAATGTAGCGACACCTGGGGAGGCCTATGTCCAGCAGTGGACGTCTTTTGGCTGAAAATAAGACACGACAGATATGAGCTGCAACGCCGGGATCCCGGGACGCCCTAGCTAGATAGACGTACCTACACTGATCTTAGTGGTAAAGTCCATCAGAGAGGACAGGTGCGTAGTACTCGTAACCGGTGTGCGTGTATGACTACCTACTCGCATAGATGTATGAATGTGGACGAAGCAAAAGGAGTAGGCAAGGATCGTAGTAGGTGGCGTTCTGTGGTTTCTGCCTCCCCCCATGGGAAAAGGGCGTGTGTTTATGTATGTATGTTGGAACTTGTTAAGTTTTAGGTGTAGCCTATTTATTTGCTATTTTATTTATGTATTTACTTATGGGACAATTGGCCTGTAAAGTTGGATCAAGCCATATAATTATTAAACGTCAGTGTAACTTTGTCTGACATTGACGTACTCGTCACTAAGGTGTTTCGTGACGAGGAGAAGATGTTTACCTAAAAGCGGCCAAATTATCGTTCCAAATACAAATAATGAAATACCTGCGTAACAACGGTAAATGGACACAGTTATTTCAACCGATATGTTGGAAGTTGTTAGGTCATTAGGTGTAAGTATCCTTTTTATTTGTTGCCTGTTGAAATAAAAGGATACCTACACATAAGTTAAACTAAATGCTACCGGTCGTACCTACCTAGGTATGGCCGGCTAGACTTTAGTGTAACTGTAATTCGGCTTTTAGTGTAACATTTATGTAATATGTACAGATTGGAACGGAATAAGCGTAATACCTTGTACCACATCGAGTTATTACGCTTATTCTCTTACACCTTAAACTGTGTTTGGTTAACGGTTACCGATACTTTATGGGAGTATTATATACTTATTTTTATCGACAAATACACGTTTGTAAATATTGCTAACCCCACGGGGAGGGCAGGGCTGACTTTTTTTTTTTTTCCTTTCTTTTCCATTTGCGATCGGTCGCCAGACCATAAGCAAGTTAGTTGCGAGAGTGTACGGCTTTATGGTGGAGCAACCAGCGCTGCACCTCCCAATCAGAGTATGTGGTCTCTTTTCAACCTTCTGACCACAGATGACGTATTCAGCAACTCAGCGATGCGCGGGTTTGGATGATGAGATAGACGCTCTTTGTGCAGTTTCTTATGCTTGTCAATTTCTGATGCAACTGTTGTGATTTTGAGATGGTCGTGCACCTCATCATTTTTGGTGAACCAAGGAGCATTACTGATTGCCCTTAGAATGCTATTTTGCGCCCTCTGTAGGCAGAGTATGTTGCTTTTACTTGCAACTCCCCAGATCTGGATTCCATACGTCCAGATTGGTTTAAGAACTGAGTTGTATAGCAAGAGTTTGTTGTCCACAGACAGAACTGAGTTCCTCCCCATCAGCCAGTACAGAGAGCGAAACTTGTGGTTGAGCTGTTCTCTTTTTTGCTTGATGTGGTGCTTCCAAGTGAGACGCCTGTCAAGATGAAAGCCAAGGTACTTCACACAGTCGCAATGTGGGAGGGCATCATTCCCTAGTTTAACGGAGGGGCAGTTTCCATTCCTCAGAGCAAAAGTTATGTGATGAGATTTGGCTGGGCTAACACGTATTCGCCACCTATTGAGCCATTTTTGCGTATCGTCTAACTGACGTTGAAGTTTGCTGCTAGCGATTGCTGGATTATCTTCGACCGATCGATATGCTATATCGTCAGCGTAGGTTGCAATAGTGATGCTGTCACATACAGGTAAATCCGAGGTGAAGATGTTATACAGCACTGGGCCAAGGACTGAACCTTGGGGTACTCCAGCCTGAACTCCGTAGAAATTTGATCGTGCTTCTCCTTGTTTAACTTGGAATGATCTTCCAGAAAGATAAGATTCGATAAGGGGATACATCGAATGTGGTAGTCTTTCTTTGACTTTTACCAGCAGTCCTTTGTGCCAGACGCGATCAAAGGCTTGCTGCACATCAAGGAAAGCCGCCGAGCAGTATTCTTTTCGCTCGAAGCATTGTCTCACAGTATGGTATACTCTGTGGACTTGCTCAATGGTGGAGTGAGACTTACGGAACCCAAACTGATGAGACGGTAAGATAGCTGAGTTATCCATGGCCGATTGCACTCTAGTTAGAAAAATTCTTTCCCACAATTTAGAGAGGGCAGGCGTAAGGCTAATGGGTCTATAGTAGCAAGCTTCGTGTTCAGGTTTACCCGGTTTGTGGACCATGACCACTTGAGACACTTTCCAGAGTGCTGGGAAGTGAGAGACCCTGAAGATAGCGTTAAAAAGACTGGCTAAGAAGGTGATGCACTTCCGCGGCAGATTCTTTAAGATTGCGGGGGTAATCAAGTCAAATCCTGGCGCTTTTCCTGCTTCCATTAGTTTTATTTCCTTCGCAATTTCTCTTGGTGAGGTAGGCTTGATTGGTAGGCTGATTGGCAGGGCTGACATAGGAGTATTATATTGTGTGATTTTTGTTTTATTTACAATATTTACAAGGACATTAGGTTAGTTACGTTAAGTTAGAATAAGCTTAGGTTAAGTTCGCTTCTTGGTCTTTTGGCTAAGATCAAAGTGTAGTATCTATTGTTTTCTGCCTAATATGAAAGTTTCCTCACTGAGAGACCAGTATAAGTTAGAAATATTTATAAACTTTCAATTTGACGATAAAAATTAGTATTTTATATGGCCTTATAGTATCGATGACCCGTAATCAAACACTGTACAATGGACATTTGATAAGTTAGTGTTGGTAGGTAACTAGTAGTGCTCAGTATGAGATATTGTAGTCTAACGTGCGAGTTACAATCAATAGGACAAAGTTGATAGATTTGAAGTGCTTAATCTAATTGCAATTCCTTGTGCACGGTTTCGGGATGTCTCCATTACGGAAATTGCAGCTGTTCATTTTGTGTTAGATTTTAGAGGGAAAGATATAGAATGGTAGGTAGGTACGACAGATAAGAGGAGAGAAGATACAATATGTTAGTTTAAACGGGGGACATATAATAGGGCATGCTTACATAATACTAATGAGGAGGAGGAGGTGGCGCCACCGTCGTACCGTTAACAGCTGATTCAAATCGCTCTGTATAAATAAATTCGTAAAAGTGTCTACAAAACATTTTTCGTCCCAATTATCGTCTACCCAGTGATAAAAACCAACAATACGTGAAGTGTAGCAGAAGAATAGGACTTAAAGCAAGATTAAAGTGAAAAGTAATGTTGTAAACAGAGACAAAGAACTCAGTGTAAAATACCATCCAGACTTATTATAAAGAAAGTGTAAAATAAATCCAAAACAAAGTGTAAACAAAAACATTTAATCAAATTTAAGTGCGTAAAATAAGTGACAATATTTACAGTGGTTGTGTACAACAGTATAAACACATAAAAACATTAAAAAACCATATCCCATTGTGAATTGACATTTATCTACCCTATTGTCTAAATTAATTAACAAATTGTTTATTTACAATCTGGAACTAACTTGTGCCAATAACCCAGTGAAAGCGCATCCTAAGTCAGTGCAGTGTACTATCCATGGTGTCTGGAATCGACATAACGCCGTGATAAACACCATCAACGTTTTACACTGTAAATAGCGACATCTATTGTGTACCACGCGCACTGCGTTGCCAATCGATCGATTCAACCGAGCTCGCATTGTTGAACGTGACTATGCACAAGTGTGGCGCCTGCGGTAAATTCCAATCACCGATAGATGGCGCTAAATGCGACATTTGCCTTAAATCATATCACCGTCGGTGCGTTAGGCTTAATCTGACTGGCATAATAACCACACCCTGGCATTGTCCTGAATGCTTTTACTGCATTCAGGACAATGCCAAGTGCGGGACAACCGGAACGAGACACCAGTGAGGGGACAGGCAGTAGCGCCGCTGGAAGATAGCTTGGTAAATTTGATGGACACAAGTCCCATCAATACCACGGCTATGGACACCACACAGGAAATGACTCATTACCCATCAGACATCACGGCGGAGCTAAAGAAATTTAAGGAGGAGTTTATTAGCACGATCAGGCAGGAATTTCAGTTAATGCGCGATGACCTGGCCGAATTAAGGTCAACTATAAAAAAAACTAACGACCGCATGAGCGCATTGGAAGAGAGGGTCGCTGTGATGGAGAACCGCACACAGGAACAGGAGTCAACGGGGGTGAACGACATCATCGCTCAACTCCGGAGCGATATAAACGACCGCGATCAGGAGCTCCTAGCCACGGACATACAAATCTCAAATTTGCCCGAAGCTCCCGGCGAAAACCCAGTACATACGGCCTTAATAGTTGCGTCAAAGCTAGGCGTAAAAGCCAAAGCACGCGACATTGTGAGTGCCGAGCGAGTTGGGGGCAGGCGCATTAATGCGACGCAGCCAGCACCTGTGGAGACCCGCCCGCGATTCCTCGTTGTACGTTTCGCGCGCCGCGACCTACGCGACGAGATGGTGGAGGCCGCCCGAGTGCGTCGTGGTATGACCTCTGCTGACCTCGATTTGCCTGGTCCGGCCTCGCGCATCTACCTCAATGAGCGCCTTACGAAGACCAATCGGGAGTTGTTTCGGCAGGCGCGGGAGGCCGGTGGTCGCTTTGGATGGCAGTACGTATGGTCCAGGCGAGGCCGCATACTCGCCCGCTACAAGGCCGGGGACTCTGTTCACCAGATCCGCTGCGAGGCTGATATTCGTCGCGTTTTTGCAGCCGTACCCATACAGGCTGCTGTTTAAAATAACCACGCGTTGCCCTAATTTTGATTCTCTAATTTTTTATTCTTTATTTTTTTATATTTTTAAACCTTTGTTTTATTGTTTTAATGCTTATAACACACAGTATGTCACTGAATTATGTAAATGTGGCGTGGTCGCTGTTTATGTTGTAATTTTCAACTGTCGTGTTTGTCTCACGGCCGCGCGTCACAGAGTGCTCAACTCGAACCGGTTATATCACAGTTATTTCTTCCTCACACACAATATTTACAAACACTTACACTTGCCTTTTATATTTACTATTCTATCTGACTTAATATTTACATACAATAATATTTACATACAAATAATATTTACATTTGACTTAATATTTATATTTCTATTACCTTTAATTTATCATAAATTGCGCATTTATTTCACAAATTATGAAATATTAATTAAGTTTCTACCCAAAACTATATTAAAAATTAGTGAAAGTTTTTTTACTGAACTGAAAATAATATTATTAATTATTTATGAAATGTTCATACTCGATTTAACACTTTTTAATAATGTCTAAAAAAGACAAGTATCTCAAAGTTGGATTTTTAAATGCGGGTTCTCTGGGAACAGGTCATGACGATTTTATTTGTGCAGTCGTCAAGTACGATTTCGATGTGTTAGCTATCAACGAAACTTGGTTACGTTCGGGCGAGGAGGGGCGCGCGCCTGCAGTGCCGGGCTATCGCCTGCGACACGTGCCGCGGCCGGCATGCGTGCGCGCTGGCCGCGGTGGGGGCGTCGGGTTCTACCTGCGGCGAGGTTTGAGTGCGCGAACACATACCGGACCGACTGACCCCAGGTTCGAATCCGTCGAGCAGATGTGGCTTACGTATTCCATGGCAGGTAAGAGAATTGCCATCGGTACAGCTTATCGACCACCATGGTTCGATATTGATTTATTTTTGGATGCTGTAACGAACTCCCTTGCTGCTTTAGGAAATTGCGATCACTACATTTTGCTCGGTGATTTTAACGTAAATATGATACATACCAACGAGCACAAAACTAAAAAGGTACTCGAGTTTCTAAATTGCTTAGGCCTGTCTCAGTTGGTCACTTCGCCGACACATTTCACTGATACAAGTGAAACCCTTATTGACCTTCTGTGCACGGACCTTAGCGCGAGATACACGAACGTGGAATCATTTGGAACGTGTTCTGGTCATGCCTTCATAGTCAGCGAGTTCCATTTAAAACGTGACAAATTTAAACCATTTGTAGCAAGATACAGGCCCATCAAAGATATTTGTAGGGACAGTTTTAACAGTGATTTGTCTCAGTTAAACTTGGAAAATATTGCTGACCTTACAAATGTAAATGGTATGGTGTATAGTTTCAATGAGCGTATAATATCATTATTTGACGAACATGCACCAATCAAGACCTGTACTATAAAGGAAGTATCGTATCCCTGGATCACTGACACTATTAAGCTCATGATGCGGCTGCGGGACAAAGCATTGGCTACGTTTAGAAAAACCAAGACAGAACAAAAAAAACAGTATTATAAACAGTTAAAATCTTTAGTGGAGAGCGCCTTGTACCATGAAAAAACTGCATACTTTAGGTACAATATTAACAATAAAATAAAAAATCCTAAGTTATTATGGAAAAACATTAAATCCACATTTTCCTCCTCTAAGCGCGGCCAAGACCTACCATCACACTTTAGAGACCCAGATTTAATAAATAGTACCTTTTTAGATGTTCCTGGCAACCAGGTGGCCAGCACGTCTCTTGTAACATACTACGAGTCCCACAGATTTAACGACGCAATTTTCACCATTGTCCCTGTGGACCACGATGAAATCTCACGCATTATTTTTAATTTACAATCAAATGCGGAAGGCTGCGACCACATTACTTTAAATATGCTTAATCTAACTTTGCCGCTTACATTGGAAATTATCACATATATTATTAACTAGCTGATGCCCGCGACTTCGTTCACGTGGAAATTATGATGTCTGTTAGCGAGTGGTCCTAAGCGCAACTGAGCATGTGGTCTGGGGTTTGATTACCGAGAAGGGCAAAAGGTTTTCTCAGTAGAGGCCGCAGAGTCTGGTTTTGTGCCCGTTTAATAGCCAAAATTTGGAAAAACGTGCATATTAAGTTCATTATCTGTTGGCACTGGATGGATTCTTCTGAAAATATATTTTTCCCATTAGAAGCAGCTTATTTACAAAGACACTTGCTTCGTGGTCGTTATACAGTTGGACGCGGATGTTGCACGTAAGATGGAGCTTCTCGACCATGGACCACAGTGATGGCGACGCCTAGACACATGCGTTTATTTCATCCACCGGTGTACCCTCTAAATAACTGGCAATGTCTGTCACCTGCGAACATCACGACAACACTGCCCATCAGCGTTTGGTCGCCGTGGATGTCCTGCAGACTGCGGTTCAACGCCTTTCATGCATGCTTGTGCGATATTGCGCTCTCGTCCCATACTTAACTTGCACTGCTACAAAAGGACTCACCGGTGATGCAACATCACCAAAAACTGTAACCGGAGCTGGTTGGGCCAAGATTCGGTGGCAACTTATAAACGGAATGTGCAGTCTGGCCATAGTAAAGTAAAGTTTTGGGAGGTACCTGCACCGAATCAGGTGGGAGAAGACGCCCAGATGCTACCATTGCCCGGAACGGCCGGACGACACGGTGGAGCAAACCGTGGAGTTCGCTTGGGCGGAGCCCCGCCGGTACCTTGTAGCGGCGATCGGCGGCGGCGACCTCTCTCTCGCTCCTCTCTCCCGACCCTGGTGCAAGCCATGGTCCGGGGCGAGAGGGAATGGGACGCCGTCGCCTCCTTCGTCGAGGGAGAGAACCTCTCGTCCCAGCCGCCGCGGGAGACGCTTCGGGCGTCGGGGGCTACGTGATGGCTTCCGGCCACCGTAGGTGCGGGCCTGTGCACGGTGAGTAGCGGGCTAGCTCCCCGTCCGTCCATCTTATGACGACGACATCCCTCAAAGAGATGTCAGCATCAGGGGTCGCCAACGCTGCGGGTTTTTCGAAAGAGATACCGTGCCCGACTGCCCGACACAAAGGGCTAAGAAGGAACATGGGTGGTTTTTAGTCAGTAGAAGTCTGACACTCCCTACCACTCTGCCCAGAGCGGGAGGAGTCATTTGATGATTTCCCACTCCCCAAAAAACAAAAAAAGACCCGAGAAAGCCACAGTAACAGCTATATGAAGGCACGGTTGGCGCAATAGCTGCACAGCTGGGCGATTGATTGTGGTGCTGATCCCGTTTTCGATTCCCGCACAGAACAAAGAAATGTAATTTTAATTTCATTTTTGCTATGAACTTGAGATTTTTTCTTACTGTGCTGTGTACATTGGTAATTTTTTTGTTATCTATTCACGGAAAATATTCACACCGTGATTCAGGAAATGGTGTCCAATTATGGACAACGCCATCTATCAAAGATGAAGTTAAACTGCAAAAAATTAATGCATGGAAAGTGAACACACACTATAGCCAAGTAGCGTCATTTAGACAAATTAAGATTGGTGCCGTAACTTTTTAAAAAGGTCTATTTAAAAGTTGTCTGAACACATTTATTTATTAGTACCGTCTTGATGCAATAGATGTCGTTGCATGTATCTTTCGTAATGATTATAAGTTCTTCAAATTCATATATATCTATCGGATATCAGTATCGGATTACAATGAAACAAAAACTAAAACCCTTATCACATTTGGCTTCATAATCCATACAAACTAACATGGACAAATGAAAACGATAGATTAGATTTATAATCACCTAACTCTATTTTGAATAGTTAAAAACATCTTTAAGTATAGTACAAAATCAGCAATAAATTCAGTGTATGTCTTTCTAGGGCGTCTACTATGGACCCCCTATGCAACGTTGATTAAAAAAAAAATATAGAGATTTGAAAATCATAAAGCATCAAAATAAAAATAAATAGTACTCACAAAAAGTGAAAACCGAGTGGGGATCGAACTCGCGAACATGTTGAATATTTTTGGAAATCTCACAACATTAAAAAAAAAATACAAAAAGAAGACACTGGCTGAGATTTGAACTTACGTACATTTGTTTACGGGGAGGTCGCCAAACCGTTACGCTACTGACATCGGTGACGAACAGTTCGAAATAGCCGTTCTATTGATAAATAGTATGACAGTTATCAGCTGTCAAACCGTTGGGGCATATGGACATATTGCAATATTGGTCACCCCCCTTAGTAATTATAGCGATATTATGTAGCCCATTTGTAATTCCAGACTATAATCTATCTCTGTACCAAATTTCATTCAGATCCGTTGAGCCGTTCTGGCGTGAAAATAGGATAGTGTAGCTGGGATCTTGGAGTTCCACATCAGGTGTTCCAGATCTTCAAATTTATTGTCTGAGCAGAAAATGCTTATCACGTGCAACAATTTTTGCTATGGTACCATTTTTGTATCTCTTATAGTTAAGCTGGTCTGTTGCAGTTCTGCATCAGGTGTTCAACTTTCCAAGATAAATTATAGCCTATGTGTTGCCCAGACCTAATAACTATACAACTAAAAAAAAATCATTCAAATCCGTCGAGTAGTTCCGAAGATTAGCGTGTACAAACAAACAGACAAACAGACAAACAGACAAACAGACATAATTTTTTTTTTGGATTCGTGCTCTATTACTGTTCCTAAACCCCCTCAATTATTATTTTTTCAATATATTCAATGTACAGACACAGTTTTTTTACTGTTTTATTATATGTATAGATTACTCAATATGGACTTCTACGTTTCCCAGCCAGTGGAAGATTGCCACTGTCAGACCCCTGCCAAAAAATTCAAACCCTACAGAAATTAAAGACTTGCGGCCTATCAGCATATTGCCCTGTCTGTCAAAGGTAATGGAGAGAGTGGTGTGCCTTCAGCTAACTCGGTTCTTGGAAGAAAATGAATTGTTACCGGACTTACAATCCGGTTTCAGAAAGCAACGCAGCACTTCTACGGCGTTATTGGATGTCACTGATAACATTTTATCAGCCCAAGACAAAGGCATGTGTACACTGATGGTGCTACTTGACTTTTCCCGCGCTTTTGACTGTTTAAATATATCGCTGTTACTGGCTAAGCTTAGCTACTACGGTTTTGATGACAATGCTATACAATGGTTCCGCAGCTACCTCAGTGACAGGAAACAATTCGTTGAACTGCGCTTGGATGACGGTACTTCTTTGACTTCAGCTCTAGCTTCATTGGAAAGGGGAGTTCCTCAAGGCTCGATTTTAGGACCAATACTGTTCATTATTTACTGTGCAGACATAATTAAGTGCCTTGAGAATTGCAAATATCACATATATGCTGATGATGTTCAAGTCTATCTATCTTTTAGACCAGAAGACTACAACTCGGCAGTTCAGCGTTTAAATAATGACTTAAATAAAATAGCCACCTGGTCAGAAGAGCACTGCTTGGCATTAAACCCGGCCAAGACCAAATATATGTTGTTTGGTTCAAAACAGCAGTTGAGGAAGGTTCCCTTAGTATTGAACCTATCCCTCATGGGAGAACCTATTGACCGGGTTAACGAAGCGCGCAACCTCGGTCTATGTATGGACTACAACCTTAGATTCGAGAAACATATTGCCAGTTCGGTACAAAACTGTTTCTATAGGTTGAAACTATTGTACAAAATGAGGCCTTTTTTGTCTGAGCAGCTACGCGAGCAGTTGGTCGAGACCCTTGTTCTATCGAAATTAAACTACACTGACACGGTTTACGGCCCTCGCTTGCTAGCTCGTACAGACCGGCTTATACAAAGAGTCCAAAACGCGTGCGCGCGCTTCTGTTATTCGGTTCCTCCTAGAAGCCATATCACCCCCTTCCTAAACAAACACTTTGTACTAAAAATGAAGTCAAGACGAAAATTACACCTGGCATGCCTACTTTTCGGTGTAATCAAACATAAGAAACCAAAGTACTTATATGATAAGCTGTGTTGGATGACCAGTAGACGCGATTGCGCTCCTCGCCTTTGTGCACAGCAACTGACAACACAGTCTCACAAGACGGCTGCTTTCAGGGGCAGTTTTAGATATGCCGCATCGAAAGTTTGGAACAATATTCCACCACCAATAAGGGTGGTTGGCACGATACACACTTTCAGAACCCGTCTGCGGCAGTATTTGATGGATGCGCAACGAAAGTTGGATTTGGTTCAACATAATAGTTCAATAATATGATTTGTACCTAATTCACAAAATAATACTCATTGTTGCCATGCCGATTAAATTCCGATGTGTATTTACGTTGCCCTGGGAAAGCTCGTGATGACTGCTGTCGCTTGCGCGGCGAAGCGTGCTTCTTTTAGCTGCCTCTTCCGTCCCAGGCTTGGGTGCCGTCTTGAGATTACATGCCATCGCGTATAGGAGACCTAGACAAAAAAAAAGAACTATATTTTACAGCTCATCCAACCACGCCACCTCTATAGACGTGTTAAATGAGAGTTGCTGCTAATCAAATACAAATATAAATGCATACCTACTTACAAAATATTGTGTCTTGCTGCAATTTCCACTCTTTCAAAACGGGCAGAAAGTAGGTCACTGTATTATGAATCCATAAATATACCCACATTTCTTCGTTCTTGGTATTCCGTTTGTTGTTCGAATTTTTTTTTTTTTTACGTTATACCAGTACCATGATAATCTATTTCTATCATAATAATGATCATAATCAATGTAATGTTATAATCCTTATTAGTATAAAATACAATTCACATTAGCACTCACTACTTTCAAGTTATTCTCTAGGAATTCAATCTCATCTAATTAGTCTACTTTTCTTCATCCTACTAATATTATAAATGCGAAAGTTTGTGAGGATGGATGGATGGATGGATGGATGGATGGATGGATGGATGTATGGATGTTTGTTGCTCTTTCACGCGAGAACGGCTGATCGGATCTGGATGAAATTTGGCACAGAGGTAGATTATAGTCTGGAATAACACATGGGCTATAAATTATCCCCATAATAACTTAAGGGGGTGAGCAGTATTGCATTATCCATAATCCTCAACTGTTTTACAGCTTGATACTGGAAATACGAAATAACGCAAGGGACATCGAGCGTGCTGTGCAATTTTTCACTTTAAGCACCTGGTGCGAGCGTTGCAAATCCAAGAGAAAGCTGAAGTCCCTTACGTCATTTCAAATTTCCGGTATCGTACACAATCGAACTGTCAACGGTCATACTATATTAAAACAGAAGGTCTATTTCAAACTGTTTGTCACTGGTGTACGTAGCCTAACGGTACAGAGACTTACCTGTAAACAAAGGTACGCAAGTTCAAATCACAGTCAGTATTCACTTTTTGTGATTTTTTATAAGATTTCCAAAAATGTTGAAACGTGTTCGCGAGTTCGATCCCCAATCGGTTTTCACTTTTTGTAAGTTCCACGTATTTGTTTTCATTTCGATGCTATATGATTTTCAAATCAATTCAGAGTAAATTTATATAATCTAATTTTAATTGTAAATACAATATTATAAATCTGTAGACGTAGAGTTTCTGTATTTTGAACATAATTATTTAGAAAAAATAATGTTTTCTTTTGTTGTGTCTGTGTGTCTTAGGTGTATAGTTTATTATAGTATTATCACGTGTACATTTTAAAACTAATAAGATTAGGGTTTTAGTTTTTGTTTCATTGGAATTGGTGCTCTCTATCAAAAGATATACGAATTTAAGGTATTTAAGAAAACTTATCATCATTTAGAAACATACATGCAACGACATACACATATTGCATCAAAACGGTACTAATTAATAAGTGTGTTCACAAGATAACTTTTAATTCGTATTTTTCAAACAGTTACGATAACGAATCCCTTGATTAGTTTAAATGACGCTGCTTTGAAAATCTACATAGGGTTTTTTTTTGGAGGGTGGGAAATCATCATTTGACTCCTCCCGCTCTGGGCAGAGTGGTAGGGAATGTTAGACTTCTACTGACTAAAAACCACCCATGTTCCTTTTTTGCCTTTTGTGCTGTGGCCGCGATATTTCTTTCGAACAACCCGTAGCCCCGACAAGCGGCGGCCCTTGCGGGCCTCAACCATATTGCTGACATCTCTTTGAGGCGCGCGTGGAACCGAACGCGCCGTCGACACGGCCTGTCGTCGTCTTAAGGCCGGTTTACACTTTGCGAAGTGTGAAGTGATAATTGTTAAGCGTTAACTTTACGCGATAAGTTCTTCTTCGCTTTGAACTTGACACTGCGCACTTAACACACACGTGTTTACACACTGATTAGTACAGGTGAACAAAGAGGAGACTTACCACCACTGTGCCCTGCACGGGGTTGCGACAGTCGCTCTCTCCATGTGGCCATGAAATCACACCAGTGGGGTCTGTCCGCCATGCGGCAATATACGGCGGCAGCGGAGTTATCCCCCAGTGTAGTGCCTCCGCGCACCATTCATGCAGGAAACTACATAGCCTAAACCCTATAGTGTGTGTTTGCTTCCCATGCATTAAATTTTGACAGTTTAACTTCGTCTTCGACAGATGGCATTGTTCATTTGACACCATTTTCAGAATTGCGGTGTTAATATTTGTCGTGAATAGTCAACAAATACAAATTGACAGGTACACAGTAAGAAAAACAGCTGTAAAAACTTTAAAATAAAAACCTAATTAAAATTTGATAAGACCCGCGACGTAAATATATTTGTTCAGTGTGGAAATCGAATACAGGACATGCAGCGCCACAGTCAAACGCCGAGGCACTGCGCCAACCGTGCCGTCTTATCGGCTGTGGCTGCCTTGGGCATTGCCGCAACTTTGCCTAACAATGGCCAGATTGCACTTTCCGTTTACAAATTGCCGTCGAGTCTTACCCCAACTTGCAACATCACCAAAAAACTGCGATTGGCCATGGAACAGATGTCTTTGCAAATAAGCTGCTTTAAACAGGAGAGAGTCGCCTAGAATTAGATGTAGATGCGAAAATTCCACTTTCCGAAGAGTTTTCCCATCCAGTGCCAACAGAAGATCCCGAAAGAGTTAGGCAGTGGTGTACCTAATCGTAAACCCACATTTTGCCAGTAATGTTCAAGCGCCATGTAATAGGGGGCGTTTGATGTCTATAGATATAATATTGCCATCGACCTGGCACGAAAACCACGCTCCGTGGCCTCTACTGCGAAAACACTTTGCAATCAAACCTCGGACCTCATCCTCAGTAGTTGCACTTGAGACCACTCGATCAACGAGACAGTCACACATCAAAATTTCCACGTGAACGAAGTCGCGGGTATCAGCTAGTTTTATTATAATTCATTTCAATTCTGTCGTAAAAAAATATAACGTGTCAAGCGCGTGATCGTCCGCTGCGCTCCGCTGCTTGCAGCGCTTTGTCGGCGGGTAACTGGCTAACTGCACTGACAGATAAAATTTTGATAAGCACCGGCATCGCACGCGCGAATTGTTATTTACTATAGGTACCTACTTATTATTATTATTATTTTTATACTTTGGATTATTTACACTTTGGATTTATTTATGATTAGACTATATGTACCTATTATTTTCTTAATTGTGACACATAAAATATCTATTTATACATATTAAGTATTAGTATTATTTAATAGACACACAATTACATAACTGGTTCGGCGTACACACCTCTCAACCAGGTCCAGTTGAAAACCAGCGTCAGGCACTTAGTTGCCTGACATTTATGCTGAACTGGGCCTGTTTGGAGCAGCCGTGGGGCAAATATTTTTTTTTTGTACCAAATAGTTTTAAGTTATTTAAAAAAAAAAAAACATTGTTCATTTTAATTTTTGTATGTTTATTTTTATATGTATGCCCTGTGTCTGTACCAATAAATGTTATTTCTTTCTTTCTTTCTTTCTTTCTAATAAAAATATGAACAAAAGAAAACACTGATAAATAACAGACAGAACCATCCTTACATAGTATAAAACAAAGTCGCTATTTTTGTCTGTTTGTCTGTATGCTTAAATCTTTAAAACTACGCAACGGATTTTGATGCGGTTTTTTTGAATAGATAGAGTGATTCAAGAGGAAGGTTTTAGTATATAATTGAATTGTGTAATCCATTTTCTCTTCATATTTTTAAACTGGCGTAGGACAATGACGAAAAAGAAAAGTCTAATAAAGTAAGATCTGGATAGCGTGCGGACACGTGACAATTAAGTCATAAATTAAGCTTAAAGTTTTCATACATATTTGGGACAAGAATCGAATACTGAATGGTCCTTCAATATGTCCCTCGTTTAACCTAACACACTGTAGATCGAAAGAAGGGGTAAAAGTGAAAAGCGAAGACTAGAGGCCTGGAAAGGTGAAACGAGGAAAGAAAAGTGAGAGGGAAATTCTGAAAAAAGAAAAAGAGTAGAACGTGGAAAGAAGAAGACCCAGGAGGAGAGGAAACGAACCAGAATTTGTTTTGGACGTGCAAGAACTAAAGAAAAATGTGTGTACGTACAGTGTATTGAGTGAGTGAAGGCTGACTAGATGGTGTAGTGACATTAAATAATCGAGGTGTGTGGCGTCAATGACTGCAAGAACGGCCTCATCTGGCCAAAGTTTGCATTACTTTTAGACAGATATGGTCAAGTTCCAGAACGTAATAGTCCAGCTCACATAGAGATCAAGACAAGATGATAGAAGAAAAGATCTCAAATTATAGATTATCAATCGGAAGTTTTCAGGAATCGGAAGTAGGTAGGTCTATTTTCCAGACAAGCAGAATATTCTTAATATGCGCTAGATTACGACATATGTTTAGACTTAGAATACACTGAGGATAAAAAGCCGAGGGGACGAAGTAAAACAAAAAAAGTACTTTTATTGTAATGTTTATTGTTTGTAAGGGATTGCATAGTGTAGAGTATTTTAGAAGGAGCACCAAAACATACATACTCATACTGTTAGATGTTATAGGTACCAGAAGATAGATGTAGTACAACAGGTCAACAGCGCAGTAGACAGATAAGAGACATCATCTTCATACAATCGTCTAACATTCTAAAACGCCCAAATACTCGAACGTCACTCAATTTTAAGTTGCACTTAAATCTCGTGCTATCTTTGTCACTTTAACGCAGAGTGACAGAGATAGCAGGAGTTTTGAGGGTTACTTATAATTGAGTGACGTTCGAGTATTTGGGCGTAAGTTGTTTCGAACCCCACCACGTTAATACACGATTTTTAGATAAAATGTCTGCTATCTGTCTCCCAAGCTATAAACGTCTTTAAAAACATTGTAAATTATACATTACTTGTAACTCATACCACTTACACCATTAACAAAGTAACAAAACAGCATGTAATCTTTGAAGGGGTGCTAAACACCTTGTTCGGACCAGCCAGATTCGGGAAAAGGCTGCAATAGTGCCGATTCAGACATTTCAGACTGATCAGAAAAAAAAAGTTTATCACCGCATAAAGAAAAAACCATTTACAAATAATACTCGCACAACTAAACCTAAATGATATAATAATATTTGGTAACACGGCAAAAACAATTTTCACTTGTAATTGGTAACCATATATAAATAATGTTAATTAACAATTAAATAACATACAAACAACATTTAATCGAAATAAACAAAATTCAAACTGCAAATTCATCAAAATACACAAACATAATGCACGGATAATAAAATTGTTTATAGATGGGTAGGTTCGGGCAGTAATTGGGTATTATTGGAGAGTAGATTAATTTAACGGTTTTTAGAAACTAAACATTGATTTGTCAGAAGACAGAACATGAAGATATAATGTGGTATAGATATAAAACTTTTATCCAACAGCGTTCAAAATTATTGACAAAGTAGTTCCTTCAAGTTAATTCCTTCACTGAGATGTTTTATGACGAGGAGAAGATGTTTACATAAAACCGAAGAAATTATCGTTTCAAATAATGAAATAGCAGGTATTTCAACGAAGATGTTTACATAAAAGCGACCAAATTATCGTTTCAAATAATGAAATACCTGCGTAACAAAGGTAAATGGACACAGTTATTTCAACATTTCAACCGATATGTTGGAAGTTGTTACGTCATTAGACATTTGGCATGTTAAGTTGGAGCAAGTCAAATATTAAACGTCAGTGTAACTTTGTCTGACATTGAACGAACTCGTCATTATGATGTTTTGTGACGAAGAAAAGATGTTTACATTTATAAGCGACCAAATTATCGTTTCAAATAATGAAATACCTGCGTAACAACGGTAAATGGGCACAGTTATTTCAACATTGCAAACAATATGTTGAAAGTTGTTAAGTCATTAAATATTTGGCATGTGAAGTTGGAAATATTAAACGTCAGTGTAACGTTGTCTGACATTGAACGTACTCGTCACTAAGATGATTTGTGACGAAGAAAAGATGTTTACATAAAAGCGACCAAATTATCGTTTCAAATAATGAAATACCTGCGTAAAAACAGTAAATGGACACAGTTATTTCAACATTTCAACCGATACGTTGGAAGATCTTAAGTTATTAGGTGTAGTACCTCCTAAAATAAAAGTAATAACACACCAATTACTGCTAAACCCCCAATCACTGCATTATGTATTATTTTATTACTATGTTATTTATAAGTCTTATAACATTTATTATAGACTAGTTGATTAAAATACATATGAAATATGCTATAAATTGATGAAGCCAGTACAACGAGATTAATTTTATAAATGTCGATACGTATATCTATCAGCACGTTGAAAAGCGGTCGAAACAATGTGTTGATAGACTCCGTTTAATTACAAAAATATTCACCCTCTACTGTCCGCCTGGGCCGCTCTAGCCTCACGGTCAATAAATAAGACAGACTGACTAAAATCGAACATAATGTGAAACAACACGACGTTAAAAAAATACATACAAATCTTATCACTAGACTTATAACTACATAGGATTGCAACTGAAAATCATAATAACGATATAACTCAAACAGTTCTAAAATGTTACTCCTCTCATGATAGGAGACTCCATCGGGATATGTATTTAATTAAGTTCAACTACCGTATCAACAAACGAGCGTCAACCAAAACTGTTAATTGCATGTGTATGTGTACAATGTCATACACACTTAAGCAATCAACAATCGCTGTACTACACCATCAAAGCCCTTTGCAGTCTCAAAGCAATAAACTGCGGAAGTACGTGTGCTACTATTTCTTTAGATGTTAACATTCCTGGCAATGACCTCTAGTATAATAGAAATACATAAAAATGGAAAATAAGTACCCTTTGTTTATAAGGTAAGCATGCTAGTGTATGCTCTTTGTTGCTCTTTGTATGGGAGGATAACATCACACATAAAGAGCTTATGAGACGTGATGCGTGTTTCCGTGTGGCCTAGTTAGGGCAAGCACGGAATAGCGTCGCGCCTGGGCAGTCTAGACGAGACCCCACCCAATAAGTACGCTCATAGCATAGACGACCTATAGTGACTGGCTCAGTGTAGACCCAGGCCATTGCCGCTCAGCACAACATAGTTTCCCCCAGAGTTCCTGCTGGAGACAGCGACGTCCAAAACATAATCGCTGTCCAAATTAGTGAAGCAGCGTATGGTTTAGGATGCCATTACGTACGATCACCTGGACGCTGTTTGAATAACAGGTTATATCTCCATGTTCATTGTCCCTCACCGTCGGCTACTACTTGGCTACTACCACGATTGCGACGTCGTCGGGAGAATACTAGTTCCCATCGCGCTATGGACCAAGCACATATACAGGCGAAGCGCAGCGTACACGCTCGCATCCTAACAAACAACAACATTGGACATACATTAAATAAATGAAATTAAATAATTTAATCTAACATTTATTTAATGTAAACAAATCAAATTAAATAATTTAATCTAACATTTATTTAATGTAAACAAATCAAATCAAATTAAATAATTTAATTTAACATTTATTTATTGTACGAATCTTTGAAACTATTACCTAAAAAATAAACAACCTCAAAAAAATTACAAAAAGTCTGCTTATTTATTACGGTAAAATTTCCAGAATGCAACGTTCATATTTGTTTGGCAGGAGTATCGTGCTGAACAGCTCCACGCCAAATCTGTGATCTGTCAGAAGTCAGAACATGAAGATATAATGTGGTTTAGATATAAAACTTTTATCCAACACGATCGGATAAAAGTTTTTATCAACATAACAAGCGTTCAAAATTATTGACAAAGTAGTTCCTTCCTGAAGAGGAAATGAGATGAGAAATATGCGTGCCTTCAGAGATGGTGTACAGACCGCACGATTAAGCATAGTGTTGGTGTTAATCCTAAGATTACATTAACTACTCAATGGGTCAATGATACCGAACACTAAAATAAAATACTTAGTTGCAACACCTATCATTAAGATATTATAGACACCGATTTACACAAAATGTATACAATGAATATCTAAGAAATACGGTTACATATTTCAAAGAGCGTTGATGAACCTTCTTTTTGTTAAAATTATATCTAGAAGAAAATTTCATATCTAGATATTACAAACACCTGACTGATACTGCTGGACTGATTTGAGGGGATTCCGACAACCAAAGTAAGTTCATGGCCCCGACTCTACCAAAGCGAAGACGAAAGGTGCGGAGAGTTGGAGACGTGCGCGAATCTCGGTTCCCGCACGTTCATCTCTCTCCGATCCACTCGTCTCCGCTTTGTTAGAGTCGGGGCCTTCATCTGTAACCGATTTCCTGGCACCGAGTTAAAGCCTCCATCTTAACGCGGCGGCGACGCGGGAGACATCAGCAGAGCAGGACGTACGCATCGAATGAACCACAGATTTAAGAAATGAGCTCGGTGGACGCTTCCCAGTCTGTCAGTACTGAGAAGGTTCGCGTTGTAGATGTCCCTCTGTTCTGTTGCTTTCCGCGCCGCACACTCGTTCGGGCTTTAGTCGGTGACAATCGACCGCCACCTAAAAGTGGTCATCGCATGTCTATCGTTCAGGTGTTTTCATTTGTCAATCCGTGTCGTCGACATATAACCGATAACAATCTGATCGGATAGACTCCCCGACCTGTTATTACTGGTTATACGCGGTACTTCAAACATAGCTATAAGTTACACTAAAAAGAGATAGACAGAGACCGTGGCTGCGAATTCATAACTTCATTGCGAAGTGCATGAACTGTTAGCTACAGCTGACACGCACACATAATAGATCGAAAGTCACGAGCTCTACGACCCCAACCTCCAGACATCTGGATCAGGAATTTTGTGACTTAGGCGCTATTCCGAAAAATAAAACACTTAGAAGAATTATCCTAACACCTATTAAAATTACATTAACTATATTTACAATACATTTATTACACTAAATTTTACATTACTAAATAATTATAATATATTGCTGTTAGAGGTATATGGGTGAAACTTCCGCGTAGAGACGTCCAGGACTTGATCTTAAATGGTCAAAGATGATGTATTCCTAGAAAAAAAGAAAAATAAGTTGTACTAGGAACTGGTTTTAACAACACAATTACTTCATTAATTAATTATCAGCGCATTGCATTTTAGTTCAGTAAAGTCTTCGCAACACAGATATAGATAAACCTACGTAAATATCATGATCCGTATCTAGTGTAAGTTTTTGACTACCTTTTAAGACGTCATAACCCTTTTATGTTTTAAAAATTTAAACCAATAAAATTGCTCGATAGTAACCTCGTTAAGTATAAAATACAATCCGGGCACGCGAACTAGGTGATCTTGCGTTATCTAAGTATACCTCTATCTGTGGCTCGCAAATGAATAGTGGTCGAAGTACTCGTAAAACCCGGACTCCACCAAACGAAGAGAAGCTGACAGGAGAGGAGATGTGTAGTTAACCACCTACACGTAACTCTAGCCAATAGGCATCTCTCCTCCCTATTTCGCATATCTTCGGTTTGGTGAACCCCGAGCCTAAGCGCGTTACGAGTAAACAAACGTAGTTGATAAAGATACTGACCCTGCTATTGATGTTGACTCTCGACGATCAGCATGATAGACTGATGTTGTTGGGCATCCGCGTGGATGGTGGGTACGGATCGCAGACATTCAATCTGATGCGCTGCCCAGTCCTTCTTCTGACAGTACGTCGAGCAGTAAGGGGTGCGCCGGCAGAGCGAGCATTCGGCAGACGCCTCCCGATTGCAGTTAGCACACTACATGGACAAACTAGTTTTAAAACCCCTCTCTTAGACTTTATCCTTTTTATCGTTAAGAGGAAATGCAGGAGATCTTTTCTTTATAGAAACGCTCTCGCCTGTTTTCTTTCCCTTTAGTGACTATAAAGCTATGATTTTTACAGAATAATAAATATTAACTATTTGTACGCCCTATGTTTTTCTTTTTGATGATACATTATGTTTCTAAGCACTAGAACCCTCAAAAAATGCTCAAAATTGCTCACTTAGATCGCTGTCAACCACGGAACAGAATTTTTTATGTTCTGTGCTGTCAACAGAGGCCTAGTGTACAAAGGGGATAGAACCAATGTGGCATATCAACCTGTCCGCCATTTTGATTTTTTTTCGAAATCGCGGCCCACGGTGAAAGTGGTATGTATGGATAGAGGACATATAGACGAACAAAAAATGTCCAGTAACATGGTACCCAAAGTGTCACGTTACCGAGATATTTGAAGTTAAAGATCGACAAACGAGTACAACGACATTCATTAAATATTTTTTTAAATGGCCTTTTTACGTGTTTGGGCGTTAAATTATATCCAAATAATAGTTCCCAGGTTGATTATTGTTATACGCACATTGAAATCGCTTTGCATCTCATTGAAACGCTATGTAATGTCAAAAAATAGTTTTCTCGTGCTCCTAGTAGTATGTAATGTACCTACTCTCTTTCAATAACCAGTAATAATAATAATCAACGCCTATAGTCTCTTATAGACACGTAAAAGGTCTAATTTTTATGTGGTCATTGTACTGATTTGTCCATCTTTACCTTCAAATATCTCGGTAACGTGACACTTTGGGTACCGTGTTGCTTGACATTTTTTGTTCGTCTATATGTCCTCTATCCATACATACCACTTTCATCGTGGGCCGCGATTTCGAAAAAAAATCAAAATGGCGGTGGGTCGATATGCCAGCTCCCATACAAAAAAGTTCAAACCCCTTTGGCAACTATTAACGAAAAAAGAAAAACACATGGGCACAGAATACATCCTTCTTATTGTCTAAAATCTAAATCTACAATAATATTATAAAGAGGAAAGATTTGTACCTATTTTTGTATGTTTGTAATGAATAGGCTCAAAAAGTACTGGGCCGATTTCAAAAATTCTTTCACCCTTGGAAAGCTACATTCACCCTGAGTAACATAGGCTACTTTTTATCCCTGTATTCCCACGGGAACGGGATCTACGCGGGTGAAACCGCGGGACGTCCGCTAGTATCTTATAAATTGGTACAATATTAGAGAAGGAAATAGGCGAGAGCCAAACCTAGAAATATGTAAAATATTACTTAAGCTATTGAGTCGGATCTGCAGTTGTCCCAGCACGAATTTGAGGGCAGGGAGACGGAGAGAGAGCGATAGTTTCTTCAAATACCTAATTTTCAAAAGTATTTCCGACCGCATTTCCTCTTAACAACCACGACAATTATTACACACAATAAAAGGGTAAGCAATAAAAATAACAATAGGCAGAGCTCTGCCTATTGTTATTTTTATTGCTTACCCTTTGTTATTAAGCTTAATAACATTTCAAAAATAAACATCGCAAAAGTAGTAGACGTATTGAGGTCAACGCACACATATAAGCACTACAAGGGATACCGGTTAGCTTCGTGCTTACATTGAGTGGACCCACTAATGACGACGTGGCAGATCGTGAAGTTAATTTCACGGCACGGAATAAGAAATCACCACGCATGAAGTTAACCTCAAAGCTGCTTGTTGAGGCACCACTCAGTAATACATCAGAATCGCAACGGTATCGTCGTCTCTCGTAGACCGACCATCCTTAAGCAGCCCCCAACTACCAACATTATGTTTTATAAATGGTAGGTAGTTGGTGTAACTTTTAGTCGTATAATTTGGTTTTATAAGAAGTGCTTGGCCACACTGGCAACGCGGTGCGGGGAGCGGCGCGGGTGCGGTGCTATTTGCCTGTCCGCAGTCGACCGCGGCTTCGTTCCGAGCGTTGTCGAGTCCAGTGTTTGTCAAAATATAATATGGATGAAGATGACTTGTTTTTACTGTAAAATTCTTACTTTAAATGGCAAATGAAAATAGAATTAATAAAATTAATTTAACCAGAGAAAATGAAGGAAAATTTCACACTAGAAAGATTGTGATAGCAATTTTTATCAATTTTTATTTCAATTTTTGTATGTTTGACGATGTTTCGATATTCATAGTGCAGGCGGATCGTGGTTGAATAGCACTCATTAAATCTTCAACATTTCATTGTGAAGACGCCAATCACAGCAACGCGTGCGTTCAGCTCGAACTAGTTTGAGATACCCGCTCCCACGCGGGTTGTCGCTTGCCGCCCGCGCACTCACTGCGGCCACTTGTATGAACAAGCTATGGTGCGAGTTGCCCGCGCGCCCGCGTGCCCAACTGCCCACTATGGACGCTCAAATGAGTTTCATACGTTTGAGTAAGTCGCGCCGCGCCCGCCCCGCGCCCGCGTTTGCACTCTGGCCTTACACTAACAGTTTTAGAGACGTAGAATTTTGTTATATTTAAATCGTGTAAGGCACCTTTTTTGGCCCTAACAGTCAATTTTGTTTTCTTTGTTTGAGATTCAAGATAAATAAATATATAAGTTTCTCAAATGATACTAATATGATGGCTCATGGCTATTGTGACTGAAACGTTAACTCGATTCGAGTATAAATGTCGTGCCAGACATGCTTACACATCATCATCGCCTACATAGCCGATTAGATCGATTTCCAATCTAACAGAAGTGACTGCATACTTTTCTTAATTTCACACCCCGTTTACTGGCTAAACCATAACCATTGGTAAGACTGGTTATCAGATTTCCGAGTTGGACGTCAAATAAATTAATTGAGGTGACGTTATACGCCTATAGATACAACTTAAATAATGGATTATTATAGCTACTACTATTTTAAAACTGTTTAATTAGTAAAAAAACTGTAATAAAACCCCTATAGGATTGTTAGTTGTATTAGTTAGGTATATACATACTACTAACAGAGTAATAATTTAGTATTATACGACTTTTTGCCGGGCAATGCCGGGTGGGCGTGCCCCGGGCGGTACTTCCGGATGCTGAGCCAATGCGGTTACTTGTTTACGTCGGCTGGTCGGCTTGTTGGTGACGAGCCAATGAGAGAGGTGATGCTAAGCCCGGGCATGCTTTTAAGGTTCATTTTAGATCGACATTTAGGCGTACCTAAGTGTGCGTTGACATTTAATACCCTGTGAAGAATACACGTTCACAATTATAATACATATTGTAGGTACAAATATTATATTCTGCACTGGCCAGAACAAGTAGGGTAATGGTTGGTTTATTGGTGTCACGGTAATATAGTGATAGTGTGGCATATCCTGTGTTGGGGACTAGCCGGGATGGGCTAATTCTACCCTATTTATGCAAATTGAATCTTCAGTGAACAACTTGAGCCTGCATTCGGTATGTCCACATCGTTCTGCAGGTTGTGACAAGTGGTTAGTGTTCTGCCAATGCGATGAAGTGTGGAGGTTGTTTCTTTATAGTGTGCTTCGAGTGTCTGCCGTGCTGTCTTCCGAAGAGGTGACTGAGAAAGCTTTTTTTTCTCAGCCGGCGTGGCTCTATCTCTTCAGCCTACCACGGCGCCGCGCATGATGAGAAAAAAAAACCTACGGAGTCGTTGAGAAAAGTACTGCCGTCGTCGTAACATAATTATAAAGGCACAACTAACATTTTGTACATTTTAGGAAAATTGATTTCAAAATATATTGCAGGTTTCCGACAACAAAATATACATAATATGTAATGATTTTTTTATAATTTTCGTGTTAAAGGATTTAGATATTTTATTTGGACCACACATTTTTTCTTTCAAATTAATAAATTTTGTAAAATAAAAATAAATTATGTTTGTTAAATATAAAAGTTACAAATAACCTTCCTTCTTCGGATTTAATGTAAATATAGAACATATAAATATGAAAAGACACATTTGATCAATTGTACCTCTTCACATTATTCACTTCACCTTTCTCTCTTTCAAAAATACTAAGTCTATCTGACTATAGTTGTGTCTTTACCTTTAAAGTCATTGTTAAGCTGTATCGTGCTTCAAAATTGAAAAGAATAGGCGTATTTGGCTCTTATGCCTTTTATATTTAATAAAGAAAAGCCAAATCTAAACATTTGTGACCTTTCAACGTTAATTAAGCCAAATGAGTTTTTTTCCGTAACTTAATTAGGAAAATGGAGCTATTATGGCCCTTTTAGTTTAAAGTATCTCTGAAGTCCTTGCTCATAAAAATATAACAAAAATCTGGCAGATGTACCTTTATTTATGTTACGAAATATGTAAATCGGATCAATCAATTCGATTTCGGGAAAAATGTTAGTTGTGCCTTTTTCCATACGCCGTCAGAGTTGTAGTTACTGTTCAAACTGCGACCGATGACTCTCTCCCTCTCCTGTTTACCATTCTCAGTTCGTAGCGGACTTTTCAGGCACTGAAGATTATGTATTGCTGCTACATTATCACCATGTTAGATGTTACCCAATTGTCACGATAAACATAATATGAACTAAAAATCATGAAATCGTTTCGAAATCAGCATACTTTACCTACTTACAGAATTATTAGAGATTTATGAAATATTTATAAACAAAACTCATTATGTTCGTGTTAATGGTTAAAACGTAGGTTATCGATCGCGTCCGCGGTTGCGCAGGGCCCCGAGTCTGCTATTCAATAGTGTCAGAATGGTCTATCATTGATCTCATAATTGTTGATTTTTTCAACAATTATGAGATCAATGATAGACCATTCTGACACTATTGATTAGCAGACTCGGGGCCCTGTTCAGTTGCTCCTGTAATTTCGTCAACCGACGCGATAGTAAAAATGGCGGATGGGTTGTGACTTGTGACGCATGCGCTGTATGCTGCCACACAGCTCATACGCTGTGTAATTTTGAAGTATTGCCGCATAAAATATGGCGCGTGCGCCTGCGGTGATCAGCTTCTCATTAAGTACAGCGCATGCATGACCATCCGCCATTTTGATTCAAATTCAAATAATCGATCGCGAGCTTAGAGTCTTTGGTCAACTGGACCCACTCGAACTGGACCCACGAGTTAAGTCGAACAAATCACATTTTAAATTGATTTTTTTTTATAGTTTTTTTTTTGCGGGTCCAGTTGACCAAAGACTTTAATCGTAAGCGGGTTATTACTGAAGAAATCTACGGTTAATGTTAATATTTAAGTGGGTTAATAAGTTATTAGGTTATGGTTAATTGGCCCAGTCTACAAGCCAAAGTGTATGCTTATTATAAGTGTCAATGATAGTATCCCTATGATAACAATGATGGTCGCTGTTGACTGTGACCGAAGATTCATAAATGCTGGCGCATAAAACATGGCGCCCGCACATGCGCTGTTCAGCCACCTGTAATAGCGTCGACCGACGTGATAATCAAAATGGCGGCCCGACATGCGCTGTGTAACTTTGAAGTATTGCCGCATATAAGATGGCGCCCGCGCCTGCGCTTTGTAATTTTGAAATATTGCCGCATAAAATATGGCGCCCGCGCCTGCGCTGTGTAATTTTGAATTGTGCCGCACAAAATATGGCACCCGCGCCTGCGCTGTGTGAAGTATTGCCGCATTTAATATGGCACCCGCGCCTGCGCTGTGTAATTTTAAGTTATTAGCGCATAAAAGATGAGACCATACATGCGCTGTGTAATTTTGAAATATTGCCGCATAAAATATGGCACCTGCGCTGTGTAACTTTGAAGTGTTGCCGCATAAAATATGGCGCCCGCGCCTGCGCTGTGTAATTTTGAATTGTTGCCACATAAAAGATGGCGTCGCGCCTGCGCTGTGTAACTTTGAAGTATTGCCGCATATAAGATGGCGCCCGCGCCTGCGCTTTGTAATTTTGAAATATTGCCGCATAAAATATGGCGCCCGAGCCTGCGCTGTGTAATTTTGAATTGTGCCGCACAAAATATGGCGCCCGCGCCTGCGCTGTGTGAAGTATTGCCGCATTTAATATGGCACCCGCGCCTGCGCTGTGTAATTTTAAGTTATTAGCGCATAAAAGATGAGACCATACATGCGCTGTGTAATTTTGAAATATTGCCGCATAAAATATGGCACCTGCGCTGTGTAACTTTGAAGTGTTGCCGCATAAAATATGGCGCCCGCGCCTGCGCTGTGTAATTTTGAATTGTTGCCACATAAAAGATGGCGTCGCGCCTGCGCTGTGTAACTTTGAAGTGTTGCCGCATAAAATATGGCGCCCGCGCCTGCGCTGTATGATTTTAAGTTATTAGCGCATAAAAGATGCCGACAATACCTACATGCGCTGTGTAATTTTGAAATATTGCCGCTTAAAATATGGCACCCGCGCCTGCGCTGTCTAATTTTGAAGTATTAGCGCAAAACATATGGCAACCTATTCAGTTTCTCATACAGCGCATGCGTGACAACCCTTCCACCATTTTGGCGATCACGTCGACGCCATTACACTGCCCACCATACACTAAAGTGCAGTAACAGCAAAATCACGATTTCGAGTAAAACGCATTTAAAGTTAAGAATTGATTTTAAAAAATCAACAGAATGTATAAGCAAAAAAATTTGAATGCAGAAAGGTTGTAAAGGCATAGGTTCACACGTTAAAGCAATAAAAAAAAATATATCTTAATAACTGAATTTATTATGGCCATTTATTCTTTTTGGTGCCTATTACTGCATAGCCTTTTTTGTAAAAAATACCATTTTAAACTTAGTAAAATGCAGCAAAAAGCCCTATTACTGCGTTTGGATCAGTTATTTTGTCAAGAAACCCAACTAACATGCAGTAAGGTCAAAAAAATACTGCATTTTAGTTAGTTTTTTAAGAAAAAAGTGTTCAATTTACTAGTGCAGTAAGAAAAATAGCTAGTTCACATTTTAAAGACCGTTTATTTCTTATTATTTAATCACAATAATTCAACTCACTTATGTAAAATTTACATATCAAAAATAAAAAAAAACATCTAATTAATAAAGGACCCTGCGCAGAATGCACAACCTCCTTTGACAGTTTTCTCTTAATATTAACATATATAACATAATGTATCTTTATGTTTAACAATTATAAATTAAAACATTAACTGCACTTTAGCTAGGAATAATCATATCTGTGTCATTATGCTATCCAAACTAATCTGCAGTAATGCTGTATTTTACTGCGTGTTAGTCAGTTTATAATGATAAAAGAATGTTAAGTATTCACAACTAAAATGCGACAAGCTTTGATTTTACTGCATTTTAGTTGGGAGTTCGTGACAATAAATTGTATTTTCTTAATTTGCAGTAAAAATAGCTTGTAGGGCGGTAAATTTTACTGCGTATTAATTTTTTTTTTAATTTTTTTCCAGAAATATAAAACTATCTAAAGAACTGTAAAATTATATTGCTTACTGCATTTTAGTTATGAAACCTTAAAATTTAATCTGCAGTATAATTTATACTGTATTTTAGTTGGGAAATCACGCCAAATTGTTAATTTTTTTCGTTTGCAGTAAGTGAAAACTGTTAAATAAAAACCATTCTAATAGTCTTAGAAATAAGTAAGTTAATTCAATAGAAAGCTTAAGAAACCCGCTTTCAGAATCACTAATAAAACGAAAAATCACAAAAGGGCTGTTACTGCTCTTTAGTCTCTGGTGGGCAGTACAGGAGGCTGAAAAGCGCATTTTTAAATGCGCTAACATTTATAAATCTTCACGTTGTCTGCTATAATACTGTGCTTTAGCAAAATGGTCCCACAAATGAAGTAAAAATACTGTTCTGGTAGCTGTCAGAAAATATAGGTAGATGATAATTGCAGAATCTAGTTAAAAATACAAAATTCCGGAAACAGCCGATGTTAGTAAGCATGATGGCCACCTAGACTTATGATTACACTAACCTTTTTAGCTTCTGTGTCGTCCACGTTGTGAAGGGACACCTGCTCAGCATCCACATGCGCGTTCACACTCGCTGCAAGTAACGCGGTTGCTCGCTCTTGCTCTAGGCGATCGAGTTGCCGAGCATTTACAACGCGTACATCTTCCACGCACTGTTTTAAGTCCGACGCTATCCTCACTAGGGATTGACCGATGTCATCCAGTCTTTTGAGCACACCACTCAATTCGGGAAGTCCTAAAAACAAAATATTAATTTTATTTTAAAAACAAAATATTTATTGTTTTTTTTTTTTATTATAAAATGGGCTTGCTCTTGACTTCAATCCTGCCCTAAGGGCAGAGATGATGTCGACGAAGGAACGAGCTTACCCAGAAGAAGCCTGTTTACTCGCGACTTAAACATTTGAATTTAATTTATTATATTTGAATTTAATTTATTTGAATTTAATTTATTTTATTTGAATTTATTTTACTTTAATTTACTTTTTTTATATGAAAGAAATTTGAAATTAAATGCGAGAATTTTGAAATTAACCATGAAATCCACTGAATCACCACTATTTGGAGAATTTTGAAATTAATTGCGAAGTTCTTGAAACTAATTGCGAGAATCTTGAAATTAATCACGAATTCACAATACTTAAAGCACCACTGTACCCGATATGGCCATCCACGGCCAGCTAGGGTCGCGGATGGCCAAAGCAAGACACGACTGAACGCGGTGACGACTGATTCGAAAATGAGCGCAGCATCCGGGAGCTAGGGAGCCTAACGGGATGTGCGCGGGGCGCGGGCGGGACAGGGCAGAAAGGGTGCGGTTCGGGAGGTGGTGGGTGGTGGGTGGTAAGTGGTGGGTGGTAAGTGGTGGGTGGTGGGCTGTGGGTTGTGGGTGGTGGGCGGTAGGAGGTGGGGGCGGTAGGGTAGGTGGTGAGAGAAAGTGCCTGGGCGGCGGGTGGTGTTGCAGGTAAGTGGGTGGTGGTGAGGCTGGTGATTATGGGCGTAATGTGCGTAGGATCGTGATTTTGAGCTTGTGAGAGGAATGAAGGAGGAATGATAGGGTTTTGGGTGTTTTATACTCACTTAGACGGTTTACGCGAAAAGATGGAAGGAATCACTGAATCTAACGTTAACAAACTTAAGTAACATCGCAAACGAATCCCATAATTTCCGGTAAGGCAAAACAATATTAAAAATTTAAAACACAGAAGCTACGAATTCAATCAAAGTAAAAACGCGAAATAACCATACTGAACACTGCTTCTATACAATGAACAGTAGGAAACAATAGGTGAGACGCGACCGAACTCAACAACCAAACGAACTGAAATGCGAAGCTGTCCATGCCCGGGTCTGTGTATATAACTATATACCCTAGGTCCCGTAGGCTAACGCATGCGCGTTGGGCGCTAGGTCTTGTTCAGGCAAAAAGGGATCCTAGGAAAGCTAGATTTAGTCGTTTTCATCGTGTACTTTTCGTCCCTTTAGACATTTTGGACGCAACTGAAATGTATTGATCTAGCCCACACGGCATTTTTTGTCTTGCGCACTAAGGACCACAAAAGTAAGTACATACTAAGACGCTTAAAATTTCTTTTGTTTATAAACAAATGTTTGTATTTGCCAGTAACTCTGCCTATCATAACTATAGTGAAACTGCGTTTATCTTGTTTCAAATTCAGTCAAAATTTTCCCGACTTTGTCTTTTTACGTATCGTAGGGTAGGTTGGGAGACGCCGCCGACCGAAAATTAAGAAACAAGAAAATTCGTAAGGAAATTGAAGCTTTTTGGGCGATCACAATTTTTTGTTTCGAGTATCATGTTTGAGGAGTCGAACGACGCATCACTAATTGTAATTACGTTAATTAATGTGCTTAAAATATTTTTTTGGAAAATTTTGATATCTCTGTCCACCCATTTTCAAATAAGGGCTTGCATATATAACTTGGGTGCGGTTCCCTCCTAGAGATTCATCTGTGTGAGTGCAGTTATCGATCAGATACGGCCCACACCAGAAAGAGGTGATGCTGGGGGGGGTGCCAAGGGTGCCGCAGTGGGGGGGGGGGGGCGCCGGGTGGCTGTTTACACACACACAAACACATTTATCTACCCAAATATCATAAACCCTCTCTAATGCGTTCAAAAACCATAGGCAATGACCAGCATTACCAACCAGCAGAAATAAACAGAACTGTAATGAGCTCATAACCTACTGGTTATGAGTTTAAATTTGGAACAGGTGTCATTTTCAAGTGAGTGTGCTATTCTAGTATCTACATTAAACAGATACCTATCGATACGAAACCCCAATTCAGTATGATTTTAATTATAAATCGCACGACATTTTGATCTCGAGTGACACAAGAATAGTGACTTTGTTCGTTTGCTCAGGATTTAAAAAAAATGACAGATATCCGAAACGCCACCATTTCGAGCTGTCATTTGTTCGTTAGCTTTTTATTTCCAGTTACAAGTAGACAAATTTTCTGATAAGTTCTTTATTTCTGTCGAAAATGAGTGATAGTGACTCAGAAATTAACATGAACACTCCGCCAGATATCGTAAATGCAGCGACGAATGCAACTAGTAGCCTGTTTATTTTTTATTGCATTACACTGGTAACAATGCTGGTCATTTCCCTATGGTTCCTGAACCCATCATAGAGCTCTTAGGATATTCGGGTAGATAAATTAGTGTATGCAACTATACATAATTAGGCATTACAACACTCGTGTGATGCTATTAAGAAACTCGCCTTCGGCTCGTTTCTTAAACCCACACTTGTGTTGTAATGCCCTTCAATATGCACAGTCGCATAAACTACTATTGTTACATAGGGATCTACATGTAACAAATGTGTTTGTGTGCGTTTTGGAATGAGGAGTGTGGCTCTCGACTATTTACGGTACCTATGTTAGGGTGCAATTTATTGATCGAGCCCCCAGCGTCCGGGCCTCAGCTCTGGTACTTAGTTAGGGAACAAAGAGATGTTAACTAAGCTTCTATTTATCCTAGCACCACAATTTTGAGAATAAGGACAGGTAATAAAATATAATAAGGATAATTTAAAGTAAAAAATTCGATGTAATATAGGCTTTTTTTAATTAATCGTAGTCGGGATCTCAGCCCGGTTGATGGCAATAGGCTGGCTTTTACATGGGGCTGTAACATATCTGGCGAAATATAGATGTACTTAGGTACTATAAGTTGCACCTCTACCTAACCCTTCGGGGATTACAAGCGTGATGTTATATTTAATTCATTAAAATGCTGGCATTAAACTGCATTCAGATATACCGGAAACCAATCCCATCATCGTTGGTGTAAGTCTAGGCTAGGCAAATGATGATCAGTAAAAGTTTTTTTTTTGTTTCTGAAATATGGTCAAACCAATGGTGTGAATAAAAGATTCTTGAAACCTACCTTTTGTTTGAGTTTTTTTTTATTTAAGTACCTACTCTTATAAGATGAGTTTGTTCGAGAGTGCCGGCAATTTATTATTTTAACACTCCAGTAGGCGCGCCTCTATTTGGAACGTTAGTAGTCGCGCGCTCTACATTTGTAGAACATATTTAATGATGGAATTTTAAAGCAAAGTTTCATAAATAAAAAGTATTTGTATAATATTGAGATAAACTTTATAATTATAAAGCTAAAACAAACAAAACATAATCATATTTAAACATAAAAAGAACTAATAACCAGCCTGTTAGAAAATAACAAAAAAAAAATAGCACTCCGGGAGTGCCGGCAGAAGTGAAAACTTCAATATTAACTTTCAAACTCGCGTCAGGGTCACGTGATGCTGATCGAAAAATCAGATTTTTCGATCAGATCAGCATCACGTGACCCTGACGCGAGTTTGAAAGTTTTTACCCATACAAAAAAAGTGCTCAGCGCCGCTAAAGAAGTTTTCACTTCAAAAACGCAAAATTTTTCAGTCATGTCTTCCACCTCCATTTCTTTGTTTTTGACACAGTCGGCCCAAGAAGAACCTGATGGTCGTGACAAATCAACTTGTTACATATATAGCAAAGGTTTCTGGTGGACCGGCCCCTTAGGAGAAAAATGTCACGTAGAAATTCACTTTTGGTGCCAAATTTCACAGACCTGCGGCCGCGTCCGTCACTGCAAGGACACTACAATTGTTTATTGCCTAGTAATTGAGGAATACTAAGAATGTGTGAGTGATTGACTTTCAACTTACGACAAAATTCAACAAAATGTACACGCGTTCTACAATGGTAGAACGCGCGACTATTGGAGTGTTAAGTAAAAAAAAATCACTCTATTTCATGTATTTTTTGTTTAGATATCTTTGGTTAGGTTAGACCTACTAGAACGCTGTGTTAAAATTTGTCCACCTATTTTAATGGGACCTTATATATGGTAAAACATCCTCCCTTTCCTAGAGAGGAGGCCTAAGTCCCTGCAGTGGGAACATTACAGGCTGATAATTTAATAATAATAATAATTTAATAATAAATGATAAAAAGGCTGATAATGATTTAATAAAAAATATAGCAAAAACAATTTTAAAATAAACAAAATTATTATTTTTTAAATTGAAAATTAAACACGGTTGAAAATCTAACTTGATTAATGTTGCGAAAAAGTCATTTAATTCGTTGCATTAGACAACACTACAATTTAATAAATACAAAAAATAAAAAGTTGATAGTAGAAAACTAAAAAATACTATCATACTACTTTTATAAAATAGCACATTAAAATCGTTTTATCAATATACCCGTGTTAATATACCTAATATAAGTTTTTAAACTGACATGATCACTAACATTATCATTTAGGCACCATTATCACGGGATATTTCCGTGATCATTGATAAGCACCATGATCACGGGATATTTCCGTGATCATGCCATGGTACTTGCAACAGCGCCGAAATATCAGGAACCTTGAGTTCCCGCTATTTCGGCAGTAAAGTAGTAAACATAGCAAATATCCCGGTTTAAGTGTTAATGGTAAATTATATCGTAATAAATTGATACACAAAAAAAAACTCTATAAAATTTTCGACGAAAACCAAACAAGATAAATTCAATTAATTATGATAATCAACATTAAACAAAACAAACAAATAAACGTATGTTACGGATTCATTTAAAAATATCTCTAAACCGAATATATTACGTTATATTTTTGCCTATACATCTGCTTATTACCCTTTGTTAAAAAAACAACAAAATGTTTATCATCAGTATGAATCGAACGGAGCCCACATGCCCGTCCTTCGCCCGCGCCGAGTCAACTGCGATCGTGAACTAGATATGGCATATGAATGTAAGCGTAATTTTGCTATCATTTTGGGCGATATATTGAAAAACGTTATGAAACCTTTTTAATATTCAAGTATCTGATGTCATTATGATTCGTCAGGCTACTATTAGTAAACATTGAACTAAAAAACTACGGCAGTAAACTACACCTCATTTTATCTTGTTTCCAAATCTTTAACGACCATCAAAATCAAGGTAAAAATCCAAAAAAAAATGCAGTTGCACCAAAATGCATAGCTGCATCTCACTGCATTCCTGCAGGTCACGAACCCAGTCATTGATAACTAAAGGTTCATTCCCTGCAGACCCTCAGTCTACACCTCACACCGAACAATTCCCATTCCAACGTTGGAGGCCCCATCCCTGATCATGAAAACCCCCCAGCAAGATCAACAAGTTTTCAAAAGTCATCAATCACAGCACGCGAAAGTCGTGAAAAACGATTCCACCCCCATTCCCGAAATGCGGGTGGAATCGCACCTAAGGCACTAGGGGGAGAAAAATTTGACCTTGTACCCTCGGCAACAAGTACCACCGGCTGTGTGGATAACGTTCATGACGTCAATGTAGGTCGGGGTTTGTGTCTAGGGAGACCAACTGAAACGCTTGCGTCAGCACTTTTACAGTCACAACAAACCGTTAGGCTGCAACGTGCTGGCTGCCCATCAAGGGTGGCAGCTTATTCATGGATAATGGGTGGTAGTGTGCGCATGCTTAGAAATACGCTCATTCAGGTTCCACAATATGTAATGGGCCTGTAACTCTTTCCCCTAGGGTGAGTAGCACCGAAGCGTAACGTTCAGGGCGTAACGTTCCGGGCGTAACAACCCTGTTACGTTTGAAAGAGACAGAACGAGAGCATATTTCTCTCACGTACACGTGTCATGGCAACGAAACGATGCGCAGCGAGCGTGCTTTGCGTGATGGCATTGGACTGTGTACAAGAGTGGACAACTTTTTTCAGGCTCTTTTTACCTTGATATTTACCACGTTAACTGTCTGTTTCGACTTCCCGATATGTCGGTGCTCGTGCCGTGATCATGGTGCTTGCAACATCGCCAAAATATCGGCTCGAAAATTAGAAACAGTAAACATGGTAAATATCCCGATGTCAGTGCTAATGATAATGTTAGTGACCATGTCAGTTATAATTATAAGTTTTTATAACAAATTAAGCACCATGATCACAGGATAAAAAGAGTCTCAAAAATGATGTCCACTCGAAACAAACAGTAAACGTGGTAAACATCCCGATTTCAGTGTTTTCAGACTTGATTCCTCTAAGAGTCTAAGCACACACCTGAAGGATTAATTCAGGTCTATCGGTTTAGGAGAGGTATTGAGGTTATATTTCGCAATAGATGACCTGAAACTCTTTGCCTCGAACAGTTTCCAACTCATAGAACTCCTGATGGTAACTAAAATATTCAGAGTTGCGCCATCGCCATCAAGATGTAATTGGTTTGGACAAATTTGCGGTCATGGACGTGAAGTGAGGAAAGATTGTGGAACACGTGGGTAACTCTCAAATTCCTCCACAACCGAACTTGAACCAACAGTATGTCAGCGTTGCAAATGAGTCCAGATCCTCACGCCAGCGTTTTTTGGGCCTGCCTCGGTTACGTCGGCCGTCTTCAGGCACCCACTGTGTTACTATCTTCGCCCATCTGTCCGGTTTCATCCTTGAAACGTGACCCGCCCAGTCCCATTTTAACATGGCAGATTTAAGGCCAACATCTTGTCCTGTCTTAGACCGTATTAAGGTGTTGCGCATTTGATCGGAGAGTCTAATCTTAAAAATTATAGAGTAATTTTGTTTATTTACGTGATATGAGAATCCTGTGTGAGAATCACTCTGTGATGCTACTAGTGTGTCTGTATGCACCGCTGTAGTGTTACTGTTTCCATGTATATTAAAGGATATACAGATGCATATTGCTGTGTAACTTGCCACCCTGTCGGCCCGGGCAGAGGTCCTATATAAACTATTGCGTCGTTGTAATGCTCCAGCATCTTAGGTGCATAATTCACCCTCTACCCTTTTTAAAATATTGATTTTATTGGAATGCTGTAAAGGGCAATTTTAATCTACATTAAGGCGAGGTTGCAATACTTTGTTTTTATGTACGCACGACCTCACCCACCGCCCTGCCGCGCGAGCGATGTAATGCCTAAATCATAACATATAATAATATTTTATTAGTTATAAAAATATATTCAATTGTCTATCTATAACATGATAATGATTTATAGCAGAATTGCACACCACTAATGGGAAGTCTTGGTCTAGACTCCACGAGCTCGAATTCGGAAATAAAAATCATCAAAACTTTTAAATATTTACTAGTTTACGACGACATTGGTGTCATATTACCTATTCAAGTTCCTTTAAAGAATTTTAACGATTAGACGAAAGCACACGAAAGTCTAATCGTCAAAGAAGTATCGTACTTTATCAAAATATCAAGACGTCACAAGCATCAAACACATAAAGCACATTATTCTTTCGATGCGGGATCTGAAATATCCTTTGACATATCATAGGACGTTTGTATTCGCTCAAACATTAATTAAACATTATTTGGCTTGGGAACCTAAGAATGTTGTAAGTAGTATGTGTGGGTAGAATTCGTTTATTACTACTATCTCCAAGAAGGCAATTGAACGCCACCTACCTTGTCTCAACTCCAAAGACAGCAGAAGAGATGCAACGCGCACGGCACGTCACAGATAGGCAGTCTATGTGCATTCTGGTTTCAAGTCTTGAAGATCTCACACGAAACGGTAGTGAGTCTACAAGCACTACAAATCTAAAGATGCTAGAACTTCTACGTTGGAGACACGATCACAAAAGAGAGGAAGAAACGTTCATCCAGCTCGGGGCGTAAAACCGTACTGCACGACACGGATATACCTACATCGCCGCAAAGTAAATCGAGAGTTTGGTGGTGATTTACAAAGGATAGTTTGTTCAGACAATTCGAAAATAAGGATCGAACAATATCTTCAAGTGTGAAAGACTGCCTAATTTTTAATTTTTTTTTATCTCTTACATGGCAATACCATAGTTTCCACTAGCGACGCTGTCACCCGAACATATCGGCTGGTGGGGCTATAGTTTAAGTACAATCAAATCATGAATGAAGTAACCAAGATTTTATAACAATATTTTGATTTAAAAGACGATCCATGGAGTTCCTAGCCCGTTCTTCTCCATAGTATCTACGCTTTGTGTCTGATAGTCCAAGATCCCAGGGCCGCCAGACGTCACGTATTTTCTGACGAAGGAAATGTGGGCGATTGAGTAGTGTTAGTATGAACTAAGAACACACTACTACCAGCTAGCTTGCTTGGACGGCCAATTTTCAGGTATCAGGTCATCAAGGTACATACAAAAATTACTTACTTCACCTATTTTCTCCAAGCTGATTTTTACATATATTTTAGGCAATATCCTTAAAAATAAATCGCAAATACTCCCAGACACTTTCCGTCGGCCGTATTGCTTAACAGACGCTTTAAAGAATACATAAACTCCTAATGTTTTAATACTTAAAGCTAATTGATCGGGTTATTGCCATGCTATATTGGGCAGGCGCTCCAACATGCACCCGAGTGGTCAAAGCAACGTTTTCAACAAAATTCTGAAGACACAGGCAATGGACAGATCCTGTTGAATGCCCACCGAATGAGTCCAGTGGAGGTCTGTATGTCAGCCACACGAGCGATGCCATGCGTTCTCGGGTAAACAGTCACAATACGTTTAAGTCTAAACTTTTTGGGAACTTTAAAGCGTCCGATAGGCAAAACGGCCGCTAGGAAGTGTCTGGGAGTGTTGGCAACTTATTTTTTTTAAGGATATTGCCTACAATATACGTAAAAATCAGCTAGCAGAAAATACGTGAAGTTAGTAATGTTTTTATGTACCTTGATAGCCTGATACCTGAAAATTGGCCGTCTAAGCAAGCTAGCTGGTAGTCGTGCGTTCTTAGTTCATACTAACACTACTCAATCGTCCACATTTCCTTCGTCAGAAAATACGTGACGTCTGGCGGCCCTGGGATCTTACTCTATGAGTTTGTAGGCTCTGCTTATAGTTTTTGAAATTGAATCGAATTTATATGTGTTTCTAAAAACTTCGAAACTTGCGTAAATATTCCAAGTTTTTCTACGAGAAAACATTTTATGATTTATTTTGAAATCGCTGCCTTTCATTTGAAAATAAACATCTTTTCAACTTACGCAAGTACAACGCGACTGTATATTTCTGCTGAAGACGGTACGTAGGATGGAAAGTTTTTGTGGCGGCCACGGGGACTGCTTTATTGTCGTCAGTGTATTATGTTTTCGTAAGCATAGACGTCATTACCCAGAATGTTCTTTTTGAGGGGTTCAAAGACGAAATAAACACACGTTGAGGTTCTTTCAGCGGACAATAACTGTAATTGCGTCATCGCTTTTAGAACATAAAGTTCACAGTTCAGCATTCACTGGCCCAAGTTGAACCGTGAAGGCTTTCATTGTCTTTTCCCAGCAATATTTATTGCGTAGTATTACTTATGTACCGAATGCTTAGTTAAGTACTTCGTGAAAGGTTCGTTTAGTCCCTGTAAATATTGGAGCAAAGTTAGCTTTATACTATAGAGATGTCCAGCGATGAAGTTATTATTTTATCTTTGGGAATGCTTATTCGACACTTTTCATTTAAATCTACCAGTGGTTTTTTTCGCTATTTTATTATAATTGTTGGTATGGGTCTCAGACCAAGAAAAAAAGAAAGACGGCGCGCCGCGAACACCAACAGTGAAGTCACAAAACCACACGCCTTCAAGTAAACATACACGCTCACACACACCTACACTAAAACCACACGCATTTCTCCTAGTACGCCACGACGAGTCATCGTCTAGATAACAACGTTAAAAAATATAGAAATATCCGTCCTGTGCAGTGAAAACTTGCAAAAACAACACTAAATTACATCAAAAATCTCAAGTAATAACATTTTACTTGTAAGTACTTCAAGTATCATCGTTTTTTAATTATTAAATTTTGTAACTTGGAACAAAAAACCTCAACAAACGAAAGCAATGACGTACAGTGCGAGGGCTGCCATAATATGATTTTAAATTTCCCCATTCGATTAAAAATAAATCAATATGATTTCTTACTTCGATATTCCTGTTTTCTTTTTATTGTGTTTATAATATTTTAGATTTCCTGTGAATACTGAATTAAAAAGTAAATGGATAGGAGCTGTTACAATTAGTCGGAATGATCCAGAATGGCTGCCATCGAAAACCAGCGTGGTTTGTTAATTTGCTAGAAATGTTCAAGAAACCATTATAAACTGAGAGGGTTGTATTTTAATCATTATTATTCAGTAAAGTCACATTTGTTACGGTCGCGAATCTTATTTAACATACAACCTGACACTGACCGGTAAATTGCAAAAAAACGTAAGAGAATTCGAATTTCGCGGGCTACCCTGAAGGATTCACCTTAAGATGGAAGTGACCTCATAAGTTTTTTTTTTTGTTAATAAAAGTACTTACATATTTTTATTCTTTATTGTTTTTTTTTTTACGGAAGTTTTCACGACAACTCGCAACTTTTTTATAGAGGTTGAAAAACACTGCCATACAATAATTATCTTACTCATACAATATTATTCTACCCATAAAATATTATTCCCCAAATTATAGGGAAAAACTTTAACAAATGGCAACCCTTCGACACACACATAGACAAAAAGTTGGAACACTTTTGATGTTCGTGGCGGTCCGTCTTCCTTTTTTTTCTTGGTCTGAGGTATGGGTCCGCTTCCTCATATAGTGTACTAGCTGATGCCCGCGGCTTCACCCGCGTGGATGTCGTTCAAATTATATACTAAAACCTTCCTTTTGAATCACTCTATCTATTAAAAAAAAACCGCATCAAAATCCGTTGCGTAGTTTTAAAGATTTAAGCATACAGACAAACAAACAGACAAAAATAGCGACTTTGTTTTATACTATGTAAGGATAAACTGCACAAACATCGGAATTAGATGACTGTTTAAATTTATATTTGTGTAAAAAGTATTTTACCAAATCACAAAACAATAGCATACTTTACATAGGAAATAACATAACATCACGCCCGTAATCAACGATGTGTTATGGTCCCTCTACACATCGACAGATGCGTCTGCCAGACGTCCGCCAAAGTCCACAGATGCATCAGCAGATGTGTGGCCACGAGCCACCAGACGTATGTAGCTCCATCAGTCTGTGTTATTACTTGAGAGACCCAACACGTACGCACGCAACATTTCAAAAATGGATGTTGAGACCGTAGCTGCCGCAGTTATTATTTATTTACTACTTTTAACTATTACTTGTGTGTGCATCGTAGTAGAATAGGGGATCGGACTGGGTCAAAATAATATAATTCTGTTTAGTCCGTAAGTTAGATTATCGAAAAATATTGAATACGTGTTTTTTATTTTATCAAATCAATAAAAAATGACGAAGATAAAATTGTAGTCTTTGATAAAACGCGTCAAAGATCTTGGAGTGGGGCTTGTGAAACGTCACTTGTGTCGTCAAAATGTACTATCATATGACGTCACACGAGTTTTCGAAGCACTGTATCGTCTTCATTTTAAGTTTACGTGAAAAAAGAAAAAATACGTGTCCAATAATTTTCGGAAATCTTCCTGACGGACTAATTAGTTTTTTTTTGTCCGATCCCCTATTATTTAAAAAAAACTGATTAGCCCCGGTAATCACCTTCCATTGCAAAAATCTTGTGATGTGAATAATTTTTATTGTTAAAATAAAAAAAACAAACTTACATTTTCAGTTTTCGACCTGTGCTCCATTATGACATTATGTTTAGGAAAATATTTTATACAACTTCATTTTATAAGTTGGTCGACTGACGCCCGAATACTCGAACGTCACTCAATTATAAGTTGCACTTAAATCTCGTGCTGTCTTTGTTACTTTAACGCAGAGTGACAGAGATAGCAGCAGTTTTGAGGGTTACTTATAATTGAGTGACGTTCGAGTATTTGGGCGTAATACTCATAAACTTGTAAAGCCTACTTAGCTGTGATAGTTTACCTTATAATTTTGTTATATTAGGTCTTTACCTATGAAATTGGAGATTTGTATGAGAATTTTAAAATATAAAAATTTTGGTAATTTTTTTATTTCAGCTAATCAAAGTACTGGCCCAAATGATCTATACAATTTTGCCATTTTGATGGCAGTTTTTTTATCCCTTTACTGTAGAAGTCTGCCGGACGGGAGGCGATGAAGTCAGCGAAAGCGTTTTGTACTGCCTCTCGGGAGTCGAATTTTATACCACATAAAAAAATGTCTAAATTTAGAAAAAAGTAGAAATCTGTTGGGGCAACGTCCGGTGAGTACGGTGGGTGACGGAGAGCTTCCAGCTGTAACTCTTGTAGCTTTGCGATGGTCTTTCATGAAGTGTGAGCTCGCGCGTTGTCGTGGAGAAGCAATGGGGAAGAACGATTGACTAGTCTTGGTTTTTGAATTGTGAGCTTCTCCATCATTGTTTGCAATTCTTGGCAATAGACATCTGCCGTCACTGTTGTGCCATTCGGTAAGAAGCTGTGGTGTACAAGTCCGGCACTGGTCCACCAGACAGTCACCATCATCTTCCTATGAGTAATCTTTTCTGTAGCGCACTGATTAGGTGATGTACCCGGGTCCACCCACTGAGACGAACGATTACGGTTGTCGTACAGGATCCACTTTTCATCGCAGGTAACAATTTGATTAAGAATTTCATCGTTTCTATGCCGATTCAGTAGTGCTATACATGCTTCGACGCGTAAATCTCGCTGTTGGTCGCTTAGTTCGCGTGGCACGCACATATCTAGATTTTTTATCTTTCCAAAGTGACGCAAGTGCCTCAATGGTGTTTTGACACTTACTCCAAGGCCTGCAGTAAGCTCAGCCTTAGATTGAGTTGGATCTGCTTCCACTATCGCCTTCAATTCGTCGTTGTCGACAATGTTTACCGGCCAACCGCGAGGCTCGTTCTTCGACTCAAAATTTCCAGATTGAAAACGATTGAACCAGTAATGGACCGTGTTAATGCAAGCAGTGTTAATTAAGCCCGTACACGACGTCATTAATGTTTCGTGTTGTTTGCGCAGCGGTATTTCTACGTATGAACTCATATTCGAAAATTGTACGAATTAGCAGTTTATCCATGGCGCCAAAAACTACCATTATGTCACAAAAACAAAAAACTATCAAAAAACAAATGACTGAATTTGAAATTAAAATAACACGTCTTTCGAATAAAATTTACTTGAATTTCGAATTACGCGCCAATCCACAGATAATTAAATATTTTAATTAAAAGTTTTTTGTTTTTGTGACATTGTGGTCGTTTTTGGCGCCATGGATAAACTGCAAAATCGTACAATTTTTGAATATGAGTTCATACGTGGAAATACCGCTGTATAATAATATTCTCATACAAATCTCCAATTTCATAGGTAAAAACCTAATATAAACTCTTTTGCAAAAAAAACGGGCACTTCATATTTTTTTCTCTACTTCAATGAAGAAGGACAAGTAAGAGGTTTTATTAATTTGACGATGTATTGGCATGTTATTTGAAGAATCCTGGCATGATTCTGTACGTTCCAAATTTAAATTTTGAAATTAACAAAAGGAAAATAATGATTATTGTAGATTATTGTAAAATTGCTTTACTAGTGGCGCGAATTGCTGAAACGATTTTATTACTGATTACTAAAATTTTAAAACTTTTTGGATATTTTCTGCAAATTAACACCTTCAGTGCCGGGAGCCCCCCTGGAGGGCTCACTCAAATCGTATCACCGATGCCGGGAGCCCTCCTGGAGGGCTCATTTTAAATGTAGGGTTTTCTTTGCGAAAACAGCATGAAATAATGTAAAAATAAAAAAAGTTGTATATTTTAACAAGATTTATAAGAATACGCCGTGGTTTTAAATTACAAGCACTTTTATTTTTAATTAATTTTCTACCTCTTCTGTAGGTTCTATTTCAGAGGTGGAAAACCATTGGTACGATTTTCAATATTTTCTAAAAATAGTTATTTCACAACCCAGTTCGTAGTTCGGGTGTCGCTTCAACTGGGTGATACGATCAACCTGTCAAGTCTGACAACTGGGCAGCAACAAATCTTACCAAGCATAGGACTAGCAAGACTGGTTTGCAGTCAGTCTTACCGAAGGTAAGACTAGTAAGACTAGACTGCTACCAGTTTTACCAAAGGTAAGACTAGCCTGCTACCAGTTATACCAAAGGTAAGACTAGTAAGACTGATCTGCAACCAGTCTTACCAAAAGTAAGACTAGTAAGCTACCAGTTTCATCAAAGGTAAGACTAGTAAGACTGGTCTGCAACCAGTCTTACCAAAAGTAAGACTAGTAAGACTAGTCTGCTACCAGTTTCATCAAAGGTAAGACTAGTAAGACTGGTCTGCAACCAGTCTTACCAAAGTTAAGACTAGTAAGACTGGTCTGCAACCAGTCTTACCAAAGGTAAGTCAGCACTACAACCAGTTTCATCAAAGGTAAGACCAGTAAGACTGGTCTGCAACCAGTCTTACCAAAGATACGACTAGTAAGACTGGTCTGCAATCAGTTTTACCGCAGGTAAGACTAGTAGTACTGGTCTGCTACCAGTTTTATCAAAGGTAAGACTAGTCAGACTGGTCTGCAACCAGTCTTATCAAAGGTAAGACTAGTAGGTTATGGTCTGCCACTAGTAGGTTACAGTCTTACTTTTGGTAAGACTGGTGGTCAGGACTTGACGGGTGATCGCATTACCCAGTACTAACTGGGTTGTGGAGGTCAGATAGGCTAGATAATTTATTTTTTACTGATTATAACATAACATCACGCCTGTAATCCCCGAAGGGTTGCGCTGAGGTGTACCTAATAGTAGGTACACCCACATTTCGCCAATTATGTTCAAGTCCCACATAATAGGGGGCGACCCCATTGCCATCAATCGAGCACAAATCCAGACTCCGTGGCTGCTACTAGAAATTCCAGATGGAAAAACCCAATAACACTTTGCCCGACCCGGGAATCGAACCCACGATATCATGATCACCAGTCGCGATTGTGAACACTTGACCAACGAAAGATTCTACAAGATTTAAAAAAACCACAAAAGGTTGAGCACCACTTATTTTTTGGAGTGCACACATTTTCCCAAACGTAATGCCAGTGACCCCCCTGGAGGGCCCACTTGGGCCATATGTATGGCGGGATGGCACATGAGTTCTATGAAATGGGGGTGGAGTCGAATGTGTTAAACAATTTTATCTTTCTTTTTACATTAAATACCACTTTTTGACATGAGTGATAAAGCGATAAGGACCGGTAAAATTATAGCCCTACTTGAAGAAGGTTGTTCGCAAACTTACGTGTCTCAGCAGCTAAATGTGAGTCGTTCAACTGTCCAGAGGACTTGGCAACGGTATCAAGAGACCGGTTCGGTCAAAAGAAGACCCGGTTCGGGAAGAAAACGACGCACAGAACCAAGAGATGACCGCTTTTTGGTGAGTCAGGCCTTGCGGAATCGTAAGGCGTCAAGTATGGACCTGAAGAAGAGCCTTGAAGAAGTAAGAGGAGTAGAAGTTAGCTTGTGGACCGTCAGGAGAAGGCTTTTGGCTGCCAATATCAGGAGTTACCGCCCGGCTCGGAGACCTAAATTACTCCGTGAGCACCTTGTTGCTCGACTTCAGTTTGCTCGAAACTGTGCTTCATGGACTCTGGAGGACTGGAATAAAGTATTGTTTTCTGATGAAGCTAGAATCTCTTTGTGTGGAGAGGACCGACGCCGGCGAGTGCTACGAAGACCACGGGAACGCTATGCGGAAGTGTGTTTCGAAGAAATCACTCCTTATGGCGGAGGCTCCGTTATGTTTTGGGCAGCAATTAATTCGACGGGGCGTACGGAGTTAGTTCTCATAGAAAATGGAACATTAAATGCACACCGGTACATAATGGAAGTCCTAATTCCATATGCACAACCCGCATTGACTGCACTTGGGGAAGATTCCATTTTTATGGACGACAATGCTCGCCCGCGACCGTTCTGGCGACGTGGAAGTGTACATGCAAGAAGTTGGGATCCGTCGTTTAGATTGGCCAGCTCGAAGTCCTGACCTCAATCCAATTGAGCATGTCTGGGATGTTCTAAAGAGACGGGTAAGATCAGTGCAACATGCTCCACAAAACATCAGGGAGCTAAAAAGAGTCATTGCAGAAGAGTGGGAACGTATTCCTCAAAACGTCATTAAAAACATCGTGGAAAGCATGCCCAGAAGGATTCAAGCTGTGATTTTGGCAAGAGGAGGTCACACTCGTTATTAGGTTATTACATTTGTAACTTTATTTAATTAAACAAAGTAAAAAAATCTTCTTGTCTTTATTGCCGACCACTTCTTATTGTTTGGCCGTGTACATCGGTTTTAAAGAATTCATAGATTTTTTTTTTAAATTGCCACAGTTCACTTCACGCGTATTAATTTACACGATTATAAGTATACAGACTACGTCAAACAATTAAACATTGAATTAACTCAAATCGACCTTAGAACGTAAATTTCCTAAGGTGCCCGTTTTTTTTGCAAAGGAGTGTATGTACTACTACCAACCTAAACACAACCCGTATAGGTGGTAGAAGTATAATTATAACAAAATTTCGAGTATAAGGTAAACTACACACACAGCACTTTACAGCTTAATATTTAACAAATGAATCTCTTAATCGAAAAATTGTATGAGCAAACTCGCAAGAAGCACGCGTGCACTCTCAGTCGCAACTCTGTGCCTACTGATGCGTCCGCAGATGTGTGGACAGACGCCGAAATTATTTATTTTATTTTAGATGTGTTTAATTAAGAAAACGAATCGTTTTAGACCGATTCGCAGAATAGTAATGCAAAAACCAATACAACGTATGATAGATGCGAAGTATAAGTAGGTATATAGTGTAAGTAATTAAGTAAGTATTAAAGTGTGAATTAGGTGAGAACACTAGAGCTCACTCAGTGAAATAAGTAAAATATGTGGTTGACGGGCGCCCGCGCTACAAACCTTTGATGTGGGACAAAAAACCGACAACAAACGGATTGGCGGCAGACTCATCTGCCGACGTCCAATAACTGCCACAGATGACCAAATCACCCCTTCTACACATCGGCGGATGCGTCCACAGATGACGTATGCCGATGCATCTGCCGATGTGTAGAGGGGCCTTTATGCAGAGGTGTGTAACTGTGTACCTAATATTATGTCCCATTAAATAGGGAGGCTATTGTCATCAATCGATGACAATTATCAATATAATCTTGATGGAAAAATCCAATAAATATCCGTGTAAACTAATATTCCGCCGAATATACCTTTACAATACTACCTTTGAACTTTCTGTACCATCAACCTAAATACCTTCTCGTAAAAAACAAGCCTACTTATTTAATTATTCAAATATAAAGTAAATAAAATAACTTTACGCCTGTAGTCCGGAAGAGTTAGGCAGAGATGTACCCCATGCTTAAAAGTACTGCTTACGACTACTACAGTAACGAGGTAGTTACTTACATAACACTTGTAAAATAATGTATTTAATATTTCATACTTTTTTGTGAATGCAGAAAATATTTTTTCACAGAAAAGTATAAAAAAAATATTTAATGGAAAGATAAGAATAATACTCTTGTGGCGACTGCGACATCGCAACACATGAGAACTAAATGACAAATCCTACATCGCACTATCAAAGTTATCCGCGACATTAACTCATATAGACACGACACAGGGAATCCTAGTGTGAGTTTCAGGAATCAACGCAACGATTGCAATTTTAAAACAATAAATAATTCTTATTCTTATAGAAAATCCTGACTTACATAATAATTTGTTGGGCAGTTGGCCCACCAGACACAACACCCGTCTGGTCGGAGGATCCTCCCTTTTCTATGGGGGATGAGTAACTTTACACCCTGTTCCTCATATCCTCCAAACTCTAATGAAATCAGTCACACACAAATAGACCCGGCCCGCGTAGAGTTCATGGTCCTACGGGATCATGACAGGTATGAAAATGTCCTATGTGGTAGTCCAGGTTATAAACTATCTGTGAGCTAAATTTCATCCAAATTCGTTCAATAGTTATTGCGGGAAAGAGTAACAAACATCCATCCATCCTCACAAAGTTTTGCATCTACGAGTATAATATTAGTAGGATGATGATATAACAAGGTCTTATATCCAAACAAAAATTCATGTTTCATTACAGTATGGCATCATGAAAATCAATAGATATTTCCAGTATCTAGATCTGGCTCGCAAGGTTGTCGACATGTGGACCGTGACTACAGCAGTAATTGCACCGATAGTCGTATCAGCCAATGGCTTAATAGCCAAAAGCCTCGACGAACATCTAAGGAGCCTCGCTTGAGAGCTGGATCAAGGGCTTGATTCAGAAAGCACTACTTACTAGTTATGAGGTTCCACTCTCAAGAGCCCTGACCACACCGCCGGTAGCTCGGACTCTGTTCCTAATGGCGGCTGGCTACTATTTTTCACTAAGTTTCAAAAACTGAATCACAGGATTCGTATAAGTAAAGACCACTAAACTTCGAGTATGTTGTGTAGTATTATACTGCACACCTGCCCCCGTAGCACGGCGATTCTATCTCTATTCTACCAATTTGATCTGTCTATTTGTCCATTCTTCTCTCGACAAAACCCATTTCTTCGGTGGTCATGCTAAGCCGGGTTAGGCCGACTTGTACAAAGTGAACGTCAAAAATAAACTATTTTTTTACATCTCAGGAATAAATTTGAATAGACATTCGCAGCCCTCCCTCTTTTAAGTCCCTTAAAAATGCCTGTCAGACATTAGGGCTTCTATCTATTCGCAACAAAAATGATATCACAAATGAATGTCGAGGGTTTAACGTCTTTTTAAGACACAAAAGGATCTCGGTTTGTTAAGGACTGGTGTGACTCATCCACAGACCCATCTCTGCAAACATACCTTGACCTTCGGGCACCACTGTGGCTGTTATTACTTAGCAACTGGCCCCTAAAACCTGCTTCGATAAATGATTTCAATAAGACAGATGCATTGTACCAAATTATCTCAACTGTAACGAATCTGCGACATAAGAGACACCCTAATTTGAATATGTCCGAATCGAATAACATGACCAAAGCTTTCAACATGACTACAGTACATCCAATCCTTTTCATGCTTGTGCTATTATAATTCCAAAATAATGATATAATTTGAAGGGTTCAAAATGTTGGTTCATTATTTTGCTTGTGCAGTCACCTGACCTCTCTTCGCATACCACTTGCTCTCTTCTTGGTCATACGAGGGATCAGGTAAGGCTGGGCACTGATAGTACGTAGCAAGTTTAACCTTGAAACAAGTACCTGGGCCAGACAGATGAGGAGCCGTTGCTACTCGACGGAATCAAAATAGTTTATTAAAATCTACCCCAACCTCCACAACCACCCTGAAATCTCGTATGAAGGCGGGGAATCAAAGCAAAATGCTTATTAATTTCCCCGTCAAAATTGAATACCCGTATTATGTTATCAGGAATACGAAGGGGAAGATAATTACGTCAGAGTGGTTTGCGACGGTTTGTTTACAATTATGTACTTGGAAAAATCGTGATCTCGATCAAAATGAAATGTAACAATAAGGTTTGCGGTGGATTCGTTCGAGGCGTTTATTGAAGTACTAATAACGAAAAGTATACTTACATTTCTTAAGAAAAATATATTCAGTATGTTACCAGGGACAGCTCAGCGCAAACGATACTAATAATAAAGAAATGTGAGGGCTTAAGTTACACGTGCCATCTCGATTCATAACTAATTGGCCTCGATCTACCGTAGTCATGGTGATTTACTTGTATCGGAGGAAAATAATAATTATGAGAAGTCTTTACGTATATTCGACAATAAGGTATCGAATTATGTTGTTTGTCAGAGATAATGATGTTTAGTTTTGTGATATTTGCTGGCGGCTTGTGAGCCCATGAATATTGATAGTAGAGTATTTCTGGGTGGTTTGGTACTACTATCTCCAAGAAGGCAATTAAACACCACTACATTGTCTCAACTCCCAGTTCAGCTAAAGAGCTGCAATGTGCACGGCCTGACGGCCCGTCAGAGATAGGCAGTCTAGGTGTATTCTGGGTTCAAAAGTCTTGAAGATCACACACCACACGATACTGAGTCTACAAACTACAGATGCTAGAACGTCTAGCTTGGAGACACCAATGATAAGGATGATAATTTACCAACTACGATATCAATTTAGGATAATTAAGAAAAAGATAATCAACGTGTTGTTTTACAAAATGTAATATTTATGATAATAATATGTATGTTAGTCTGTAAGGTATTTACCATGGGCCAAAGTAGCCTGAAAATTAATAAATGTTATGTTATGTATACCCAGGTACTCTCCGCGAGATTGCCGGTAACATCAAGGGGTTGCTGGCTTTTCTCGGGGAGCTTCGGTGGATCGAATGAGATTCCCACCCGTACGCAAAACACACGCTCCGGGCGTGGAGTTGCGGACACTAGCCCGATGCATCTATTCTATGTATAGCAGACTTTGCGACTGCTAAGCGGCTAAGCCTTGTAAGAGTTATGTTGTTGTGCCAATGTTTCGACACGAATATATTTTAGTCAAAAATAAGACGACATCATCTTCTTCACGTCCTATTCAAAGTATATTTTATTTCCTTGATTTACGTTTACTGTTCATACAATAAATTATTGTAATACGACATTTAATGCAAGGGTTATTTCAATCAATAAATACATTATTGGTTATACTTACGAGGCGATTTATTAAAATATGATTGTATAATACTAAAAGGGACAGGAATGGGGAAAGATAGGGAATAAGAGTCTGCTGCAGTTAAGACGTTCCTGTAAAATCCTTGACATTGCGCTAATTTTTAAATCATTGTCAAATCTACTTGACGAAAACCCCAGGATTTTTATCAATTCTCGTAATTATCTAAAAATTGCACACGTCCACGATTTTGGTTACAGCAACTAAAGTTATGAGTGTCATAATCATATTATTATGGCTAGACTTTTCACAACTATATGCGGGTCCAGTGTTGTACATGGAGCGACAGCCTATCTGGCCTCCAGAAACCATGATACCAATAGGTTTATGTAAAGTAGGTTAAAACGTCAATGCCTGTCGACTAATCGTGACCATGACTGTCTTTTCCGAGGCTACGAAATCATCCCCCACATTCAACATGGTAATTTCAAAATAATGCAATTAGTTATCAATAATACGTACGTACCTATAGAGAGAGCATACAGACGCCAGCACATCAAGGTACTATAATAATCTGTCAACTCATAATAGATTTACAACTCTACGCTAAAACATTATTGGGTTCAAGGTTGATTGGAATTTGACAATTTTAGGTAGCTTGATTTGCTCGCGTCTGTACATTGATACTTAGGAAAATACGTTAACTGTAATTAATAAAAGGGTCCATCCGAAAAGAAAGAAAAGAAGCAAAAATATGGCAAAAGCAGGTAAGTAGCATTAACTAATAAGGGTTCCATGTTGACTACGGAATTCTAAAGATCACGCCATAGCCATTTCTGTTTATTTTATAAATGGCAATGGTGGGTTACTTACTACCAATCTACTATTATACCAAAATATTATTTTAGTAGAAGGTATGAAAAAGGGCATGGCACCGCATGTGGAAATCTAAAGATATAGTTTTTTTTATAAAATATTGCCTCACACTAGGAATTTCTCTTTTCTGGAAATTGTAGATCTTCTAGTTTTTTTTTTGTATTTTTTTAACGTTTTCTTTCGTCAAGTATCTAACATATCCGTCGGTGCTTGTTCGAAAGAGATACCGCGGCATCGACACAAAGGGCTAAGAAGGAACGTGGGTGGTTTTTAGTCAATAGAAGTCTTACACTACCGGTCTACTCAGAGCGTGAGGAGTGATTTGATGAACTCCCAACTTCCAAAAAAAAAGTAGGTATCTAACATATCAGGTGCGAGTATGAGATATGGGCATAGCGTGTTTAAAATAAAAACTATCGCCAATATTTGGCATGAGCATTTTGAGCATTAGGCGTGGGCGGTGTATTAAATATCCTAGCTCTCCTCTTTAAATTACCTATCAGTTTATACGTCCCGCTAAAAATGTACTTATTTACACAATATTAGCTACATAGTATGTTGTAAGTACCTATATTTGTTTGAATCGTAAAAACCCTTGCTTTTACAGTTTTTATCAAATCAAAATATAAAAGTACATGCCGCATGGGGAAATCTAAAGATAATTGTAGAACTAGGTACCTACTTGTTTTTTTTTTGTTTTTTTTTTAAAAAGGTTTTTTTCATCAAGTATCTAACATATCCGTCGGGGCTGCGAGTTGTTCAAAAAGAGATAGCGTGATCAAAGTATAAACTATCGCTAATATTGGCATGAGCATTAGGCGTGGGCTGTATATTAAATAGTGTAATTGCGGTTCTCCGAGATATTTAATGATTACTTAAAGCCGCCACTTAATAAAGATTTGACATACTTTTGTATGACAAAACTGTCAAAACCTTTACTAAGTGATGGCCTAAGTAATCATTAAAGCTCCCTGAGTGCGGCAGTTAATCTCTTCTTTAGATTACCTAGGTACGTCCCGCTAAAAATATATATTAGCTACATAGTATTTTTTTTCTGTCGCCGCGCTATTTCACAAAGCAAGAAATTACGCCACCATGGCTTAATTTCATGTCAATATTTCCATTCACCAATTTGTTAAGAACGTAACATAACATCACGCCTGTATCCCCCGAAGGGTTAGGCAGAGGTGTACCTAATAGTACACCCACATTTCGCCAGTTTTGTTTAAGTCCTATGTAATAGGGGGCTAACCTATTGCCATCAAACGGGCACAAAGGCTGCTAAAGTGGAATTCCTGATGAAGAAACCCAATAACAATTTGGCCGACCTGAGAATCACACCCAGGACCTCATGGTCAGTAGTCGCGATTGCTGCCACTACACCACCGAGGCAGTCTAATCAATTCACATCTTCCTATACAGTTCTGAACAGATAAACGATAGGGGAAAGTTTTGGCCACTGTGGCGTAGTACTTTGGCAGGGTTGGGAAGTAGAGAAACCACAATAGGTTAATACAAATATTTAGCACAAAGAGCACACAGATTAATAGTTTGCGGTCATCCATTTTTCAGGAGGCCGTCTTGAAAATATCCTTCTATGGATATTTGTGGTTTCTCTACTTCCCAACCCTGCCAAAGTACTACGCCACAGTCATAAGTTTTGTTCTGGTTTTGATAAGGACTTACTCATATATGCTATAGGGTGATCGACACCATTTTTAGTTCAAGTAAACCATGCACCCACATCCCATAACTAATCTGTTAAGAACTGTTTAGGAAAGTCGTATTTTTGCTTGTTATATAATTTTATTTGCAGAAGCTTTTCTATATTTGTAATTTCGCAAAGGAAACTAGGTGGAACTAGTCTACGAAGAAACAGAGATGATTGTGTATGGTTGTTGGACATAATACATAGGTTCATAACATCACGCCGCCTCTATTCCCCGGAGGGTTAAAAGAGGTGTACCTTGTGGTACACTCACATTCCGTCAGTGATGAGTAAGTGCCATGTAATAGGGGGTGAGCCTATAACCATAAACCGGGCACTACAGCTGCTACTGAGAATGTCCTAAAGGAAAAACCCAATAGCACTGCCCGACCTGGGATCGAACCCAGGATCTCATGCTCAGCAGTGGCGCTAGCAACCACTAGACCAACGAGGTAGTCTTGTGGACATAAACAAATAAATATTTTTCTTATTCTTCATAATAACACGACTATTTATGCACAGAGGCACGTCAGCACAAGCATCACGCTACTCGAAACTGTCAAATTTTACCATTTATTACATTTCACCGATTTTACCAATAATTAAATTTAACCATATATTACATTTGACAGCTTGAAGTAACTTGATGTGCTCACGTGTACTTTCGCAACGTCAATTTAGAACAAAAAAAACCTCTACTACATTCCTATTGGTTCCTTAGCCCAACTCCAATACAAAATAAATACCCTACATAATAATAATACTTATATGAAAGAGATTACCCTTAATTATTTTTAATGCTAGCGTCTTTTTTAAACAGACTAATCTATGTACACTCGAGAGCAATGAATCCGGGTCACTTAAAGAATGTTAAAAATCTCGGAAACTAAAAATGATAGGTTAATGCAATAAATTGTATTTAATAGACAATGTAATACTCCTTAAATGAAGGTATTAAAACTTCTTAGTTATTGTAAAGTTATATCATAAAAAAATCAAATTTGAAAAAGGGCTACTTTCGAAGATGGAACTACGTAATTACAGCATTTGGTTTTGCTTTTGTTTGTAATCTGTCATTTATGTGGGTACATAAACCATGTTGATAGTGCTCTATATTCATTATTCAAGCTGAAATTATGTCGCTTACGCCTGAAGAATGCACCAGAATACTTACAATGCTGGAAACCGGCCGGAGTCAGCGCGATACAGCCAGGACTGTCGGTGTGTCGCTGTCAACAGTACAAAGAGTTCTCCGACGTTACGAAGAAACTGGTTCTAACCTACGCAGACCAGGAACGGGCAGAACCAGGTGTACCACAGCACGAGAAGACCGATACTTGGTGAACACCATGCTTCGAAATCGCTTTCTCACAGGAACTGAACTCACAAATCAGTTTCGACGCCTCGGAGGAAGTAACCCAAGTGCATGGACAGTAAGACGTCGGCTTGCTGAATCTAACTTAAAACCCCTTAGACCTGCAAACGGTCCTAAACTGGAGCGTGGGCATCGTATTTCAAGACTAAGATATGCCCAGAGCCACGTAAATTGGAGTATTGAAGATTGGTCAAAAGTTATGTTCTCCGACGAATCAAAATTTATGCTCTACAAGCACGATGGAAGACACAGAGTGTATCGAAGACCAGGGGAAAGATTCAAGCAAGCATGCATCGAAGAAAAAGTAGCCTACGGTGGTGGGTCTGTACTTGTGTGGGCCGGAATTTCTTCTGAAAGTTGCACAGAGCTGGTGATCATAGAAAACGGCTCTTTAACTAGCGAAAGATATGTGGAAGAAATCCTCAATGATCACGTTGGTCCATTTATGGTCAATTTAGGTGAGGATGCTATATTTATGCATGACAATGCCCGACCTCATACAGGTAGGATTGTGAATGACTACCTTCAAGAGATGAACATTACTCGTATGGAGTGGCCAGCGCGCAGCCCGGATATCAACCCGATCGAGCATGCTTGGGACGAGCTAGGCAGATGCGTAAAACAACGAAACCCTCCCCCAATCACGCTTCGTGAGCTCAAAATTGCTCTCACAGAGGAATGGGAGAATATTCCCCAAAATCGTATAAGGAACTTGGTGTACAGCATGCCAAACCGCGTAAACGCAGTAATGGAAGCACGAGGAGGCAATACGAAATATTAAAATTCAAGAAAATCGTAATAAAGTTCAAAAATTTCATGTTTCCTATTTTTGTTTTAAGGAGAGATCAGCAGTTTTTTTCTTTAAGTAATTTTGTGTTAATAAAATGTATGGTGACTCATATTTTTTTTACTTTCATTTAAGGAGTATTACATTGTCTATTAAATACAATTTATTGCATTAACCTATCATTTTTAGATTCCGAGATTTTTAACATTCTTTAAGTGACCCGGATTCATTGCTCTCGAGTGTATTAACCTTTTTTAGTAAATAGTTTTTTGAACAACTGTCATAGGTACGTACAGTTAATCTTTGAACAGCTATTATGAATGGACATAATTATGTATTATGGGAAAGTAGAACGTTTTTGTACTACAAGATGGACCCCTTTATTTTTTAATACCTTAACAATAGACCGAGTACAAAGAGTAAAGCCGGCAACAAAAGTTGTTGAATTCTTGTTAGAATGTAAATTTGAATGTGATGTTAACATCAGATTTTTCTCTCTCAATCATATTTGTAACAAGAAAGTAAATTACCATTGCTTTCCAATAAGAATTTTAACATTATAGTGCCGAAACTATAAATATTGTATACCTACTTATAGTTTCGGCACTATAATAATATATATTCACGAAACTGTATATATAATACTACTACTACTTACTTACTTGATTGATTGTTTACCTTTCCAACAAGAATTTTAATCCTTACATAGTATAAAACAAAGTCGCTATTTTTGTCTCTTTGTTTGTCTGTATGCTTAAATCTTTAAAACTACGCAACGGATTTTGATGCGGTTTTTTTTTAATAGATAGAGTGATTCAAGAGGAAGGTTTTAGTATATAATTTGAACGACATCCACGCGGGTGAAGCCGCGGGCATCAGCTAGTCTTGTTATAAAGTTTCAAATTGTTGGAAAGGTAGGAATAGTGTAAAATAATAATTCGCTTTCTATTTAAAAATACACATTGAAAGATTTTTATGTAATTGTGCAAGAAAAACGCAACTCAAGAATTCAACAAAACACGGATGAATAGACATGTACTAGTCACGAGCAACAATATGTATACACTTGGCAAAGTTCAAACGTGAATTTGTCGTGAAATAACGTTTGCAACTTTAAGGACGCTGTTACTTTTTCGATCAACTCATGTTTAGGTAACTAAAGTCGCTCAAAGCAAGGTCTCACAATAGCGCTCGGTTTTATACCTCCTATAAATAATCTTGATCTTTGATATTATTTTTTAATTGTATTGAAATAGAATTTGGTACATTACTTGGAACTTTGAAAACGCATTTGGTAATTGTTAATTATTAGTATCGTCGTCATGATAAGTAGGTTAGTATTTTCAACCGAGTCGAAAAAAAAGAAGGTGCTGTATTTGTATGTACCCGCGATTTTCCCAAAAGCTACTGATCCGATATCAATCGGATTTTCGTTGATAAATGCATATTGTGTTTTTAAGGAAGGTTTTACTGTAAAATATGATTATAATATAATAATAATAATAAGTTTATTTATTTCTCTCACAATGGTTTTGTAGCACGTTTTGAACACTATAATATTCACATTGTGAGAGCTGGTGCCTGAAGTAGGTTTCAAAAAAACCTGTATTACAGGTCACCAGGATTGGAGATCTTCCGAAGTAGACAATGGAACTCTTCAATAATATAGACAGCAAATGACTCACGATAGCTGTGATCGTATGTTTATGTAGTGTTTTCGCCATTTCATAATATAATATCACGCTTGTTCGGGTTTAAGGGGCAAACAGATGTACCTACACCCAATATGGGGTACCTACCAACCAAACTTAAGGGGACGGTGAACGAACATTCTCCATACAAACGTAATACCAAAATCATTCGCGATACGAACATATTACCAACTTAAAATTATGTTATTCGGATACAGACCATATTTATCTAGGTTCCTATTAAACTTTTTTTTTAAACATTTATTATTTACGAAATGCAAGCGAATTGCTATTTACTTAAGTTGGTAATATGTTCGTATCGCGAATGATTTTGGTATTACGTTTGTATGGAGAATGTTCGTTCACCGTCCCCTTAATGAAAAAGAACAACCGGTACCGACAGCGACTTCCGAAAAGAAAAATACGCTACCTACGTGAAATAACCATGTGAAATAAGTAGGTACTTAAAATGAAATAGGAATTTCAATTCCAAACCTCTCCGTCGAAAGCTTGACCTGACCCATCCATTTCCAAACCTCACCGCCGACAGCTTGACCTTACCCATCCATTTTCAAACCTCACCGCCGACAGCTTGACCTGACCCATCCATTTTCAAACCTCACCGCCGACAGCTTGACCTTACCCATCCATTTCCAAACCTCATCGCCGACAGCTTGACCTTACCCATCCATTTCCAAACCTCACCGCCGACAGCTTGACCTGACCCATCCATTTCCAAACCTCACCGCCGACAGCTTCACCTTACCTATCCATTTCCAAACCTCACCGCCGACAGCTTGACCTTTCCCATCCACTTCCGAACCTCACCGTCGACAGCTTGACCTGACCCATCCATTTCCAAACCTCATCGCCGACAGCTTGACCTTACCCATCCATTTCCAAACCTCACCGCCGACAGCTTGACCTGACCCATCCATTTCCAAACCTCACCTCCGACAGCTTGACCTTACCCATCCATTTCCAAACCTCACCGCCGACAGCTTGACCTTTCCCATCCACTTCCGAACCTCACCGTCGACAGCTTGACCTGACCCATCCATTTCCAAACCTCACCGCCGACAGCTTGACCTTACCCATCCATTTCTAAACCTCACCGCCGACAGCTTGGCCTTTCCCATCCACTTCCAAACCTCACCGTCGACAGCTTGACCTGACCCATCCATTTCCAAACCTCACCGCCGAACTCTTGACCTTACCCATCCATTTCCAAACCTCACCCCCGACAGCTTGACCTTACCCATCCACTTCCAAACCTCACCGTCGACAGCTTGACCTGACCCATCCATTTCTGAACCTTGTCAACAAACTGCTTAACCCCACCCATCCAAATCCCGGTCGTACCCAACATAATTTCTAAATCACATTCTAATAATAAAAGTATGAAACTCGTACTTACTTTTATCTCAGTCCTAAAAAGTATCAACTCCTTCCGGTCGTCGTCGGTCGCCGGTTGCCGTGGTAACCGTACACTAAAATCTTTTTCTATCACGTTTATCGTACGTATTTTTTGCAAGAGAGCGATACACCCGTCCTTCCACTAGCGCTGCTGAGCGCGGAATGATGAACCGGGAGCGAAAAATGTATGAAGAAATTGGCAAATGTTTTTATTATAGCTAATAATTGAATAAAAAAATTTATATAAACAAAAAAAATATCTCTCAACATCTAAAGGACTATATGTACCGCAATTTATAATAATTTTGGAGATATAATATGCTGTAAATTTACCTATAATGGTACCTATTCGGACCCTACTTTTTTACATTTTCTGCGATTATTGTGATGGGAAAAACGTATTTGTGCGATTTTTTTGTATGACGTCATACAATTTTTCTGATGCCAATCTGGAGACGAATAAATTATCTTTAAATTAAGACCATGATATCTTCACATTTGTGATTGCTTATACGTTAAAATGGTACCTGAAAACCACTGTTATTTGTAGAAAAATGTTTTAGCGTCCTTAAGATATTATGATCTACGAAATGATAATCAACATCATTTTCCTGCACTATCCCAATTTATTAGTGTCGGCGCAGCATGACTACTACTTCCATACTTCTCTATTACTCGACTTCTTCTTTTTATCGTGTGGGGCTGTAAGGTCTAACGACCCCAAACACCCTAGTGTCAGAGTATCAAAACCGCCTCAAGGGCCTCTGACATGGTTTGACGACCGCCATTGGCGGCCAGGACCACAGGCTTATACGTGCCTTCCGAAGCACGGAATTCTCTTTTTTATCAGAGAATTAGGTGATTCAAGTCTGAAATTTCCTAGCCAAACTGGAAACAACTTTACAAAGTATGCTTCCAGTGCAAACGCCTAAACCACTCGACCACAGAGGCAGCTATTCTCATTATCTTAGCAGTCACCTCCTTTCTAGCCATATCATCCTTCACACAGTCCATCTATCGTTTCTTTGGTCTTCATCTACTCTTGCAACCATCTAAATTCTTACACAACACTGTCCTCTTCTTACATCTACGTTACGATAATATGGGTGCGAAAATATTAGTTTCGTTACGTAACATGAAAATATAATCCACACAGTGGGCGAAGATTGCTATTTAAACATTTCTAAGTTTATAATACCTACATATATTGGTGCTGCTGACTGTAAACATGGGAACAAAACATTGAAAGGGTTTACAATGTTGAATTAAAATAGTTAAATGTTATTATCGCGACGCGTCTTCATTGGCAACTACAGACATAGCTTTGAAATCAGAATTTTTATTCAAGATTGAGGGCCGCCTAATTTTTGTGAAAATGGACATTGTATCCCTTTCAATTGTTGTCTGGGTTCCCATAAGACTTATACTTACTATTAGAAATTGAAAAGTTGATATGAGGCTGTTTAGAAGTAGACAAAGAATTATCTGCTAAGTAACTTTAAGATATAACCAAGAATAAGGTATAAAGGTCTGTAATTCTATGGTTCCTCTATAGCAATTTGAAGGTTTATAAACAATACCCTTCGAGCCTGCTTGTCCAAAACTTTGTGATAATTTTATAGTTGCCAACTGCCCCGTATCAACTTTCCAATAATTTCTCTGAATAAGGCTTACCTGAAATAGATTCTGTATTGTTATCAGGATTTTCTAATATATGGTAATCTGCACTGGTGTTCAAGCCATCAGCAATAGATTGCCACGCTTCCTTTGAATTATTGCTATTGTTACTGCTATGGTGTAAATTATCTACATCTCCATCTCCTATGCTTGATTCCCTTTTTAATTTTGGCCTCTTCTCTTCTCCTTCTTGATTGTGTCGTCTTCTTCTCTTGTAAGGTGTGAATAACCGGACCGGTCCCATGGCTGGAAAGGAGATGTTGAGATTGCTGTTCAATATGGCTATTAGGGGTTTACTAGCATGCTATAGTGATTTCAATTAGATGAACAATTTCATGTTGCCTGTGCTACGTTCTACTGGTAGACCGCGCGATACGTCGCCGCAACGCAAAGATTTCGCCGTATCGGCGGGCTCACGAGCGGTGCGCATAATGCACATACGGCACAATCTTTGCGGTGCAACGGCGCAATCTTTGCGTTGCGGCGCCGCATCGTATCATGTGTTAAAGGCATCTCAATTAAAACGAAATCAGAGGATTTCATTTGTTTCGTCAATAATGTGAGTGTACACATTTTAATCAAAACACATTTCACCTAATTCTGACCACTTCTAATTGTGTTTACTTAAATATAAAATGTTGGTTGAATAGTCAACAAGTTTGATAAGACCAAAAGTAAATACAGAACCTATTTATGATTTGATAAACATAATATTGAATAATATGATATTCTCGGTCATATTATGACAACAACCGCCTACAATATTTATGTTACTTAAAAAGACTGGCAGCGTGGAACATAAATGGTCTGACTCCAAACAAGGAAGAACTCCAAATGCTAATAAGTGACCACAACCTTGACGCAGTACTTGTGTCAGAAGCACACTGTACAGATAAAAGTAGTATTAAGATACAAGGATTTATGACATACACTACCAACCATCCTGATGGAACAGGAAATGCTGGAACTGCCATAATCATACGCAAAACTATTGAACATCACCTATTGCCCCCAGTTAGAACTAAACACACCCAGGCTACAATTGTCGCTGTGAAAGATAAGGGTGGATATCTCACTCTGGCATCAGTCTACTGCCCTCCAAAGTATCAAATAACTGAAGAGATGTACACAGACTTATTCTCACATTTTGGAGTATGCTTTATCGCAGGAGGAGACTGGAATGCGAAACATACCTATTGGAGATCACGACTAATTACGACCAGAGGAAGGCATCTAAAGAGAAGTGTTGATAGTAATCACCTGGTAACAATTACTACATCTGAACCCACCTACTGGCCCACTGACAACAATAAAACCCCTGACTTGCTGGATTTCTATAGTGGGAGGTTTATCACGACACTATTTAAAAGCAGAATCATGTTTGGATGGAACTTCAGACCACACCCCAGTCCTTCTTACTGTTAGTACCACCATTATAAACTGTGAAAAACCACAAACTCTATTCAATACACATACTGACTGGGAATCATTTCGTGATTGTATTGATGACAATATCACACTAAGTATAGCTCTAAAGACCCCTGACGATGTGGAATATGCTGCTAAATATTTCACGAACCTAGTCCAAGTAGCTTGTTGGATAAACACACCCTCTCTGACTGAGAAAGAAGTGACGAATAGTAACATGCCACTGAATATTAAAAATAAACTAAAAGAAAAATGTAGATTAAGAGGTGTGTGGCATACTAGTAGGCACCCAGAAGACAAAACTGCTTTTAATAAGGCGTCACGGAAACTCAAAGAAATGATTATGGAAGCTGATGAAACAACCTTAGAATCAAGACTAAGTTCACTGACAGCTACTAGAGCAACAAAATACTCACTCTGGAAATTGACAAAATCATTTAAGAGGCCGCAAACGATGAAACCACCCCTGAGACTAAATCAAGGTGGGTGGGCTAGGACAGGCCAAGAGAAAGCAAATGCTTTTGCTAAACATCTCTCAGAAGTATTCACTCCAAATGCAACCAATGACAGAGAATCTGAAGAGTATGTCCAAACTGTTGTCAACCAGGATATTCAATTTGATGTTCCTCCTAAACCAATTACTCCACGGGAAGTGTCAAGATTAATAAACAACCTTGAAGACAAAAAGGCACCAGGGTATGATCTCCTTACTAAAGAGATCCTAAGAAAGCTCCCAAGGAAAGCGATATTGTTCTTGACTTACCTATTTAATGACATCCTGCGAACCCAATGTTTTCCAAAACAGTGGAATGTATCACAAATCTTGATGATACACAAACCTGGTAAACCTCAGAATGACATTTAATCATACAGGCCTATAAGCCTACTACCTGTATTGTCCAAACTGTTTGAAAAAGCGCTGCTGTACAGAATCACACCTATCTTGAAACAAAACAATGCAATTCCTGATCACCAGTTTGGATTCAGACAACGACACTCAACAATAGAACAAGTCCATAGAGTATATGAGAAAATAAGAGAGTCTTTGGAACAAAAGGAGTATTGCTCTTCGGCCTTTATTGACATCCAGCAGGCGTTTGACAAAGTATGGCACCAAGGTCTAATTCTGAAGCTCAAAAAAGCCCTACCTCACACCTTCCTTTACTAATTTCTTATTTATCAGAAAGAGTTTTCCAAGTAAAAGAAGGTGAAGAGACATCAGAACTACTTGATATTAGAGCAGGAGTCCCACAGGGGTCAGTGCTGGGCCCTATACTCTATGTAATATATACAGCAGACTTACCCCTACAACCTAACATCACTACAGCAACATTTGCTGATGATACCGCTGTCTTAACCAGCAGTCCAGATCCAAAGAAGGCATCAGCAACTTTGCAAGAAGGACTCGATCAAATAAATAAATGGTTGAAAAAGTGGAGAATCAAAGCAAGTGCAAGCAAGTCTGTCCAAGTGACATTTATTCTCAGAAAAGGGAATTGCCCTCCAGTTCGCCTTGATGACTACACTCTACCACACAGTGACAATGTCCGATACCTGGGAATGCACCTTGATAGGCAACTCACTTGGAAACAACACATTAAAGCCAAAAGAGAAAAAACAAACATTCGCTTCCAAGACTTGTACTGGTTGCTAAACACTCAAAACTGTCTCAAACTTCTCATCAACAAGACTGTCCTAAAGCCGGTTTGGACATATGGGATACAACTGTGGAGTAGCTCTTGCAATAGCAACATCAGTATGTTGCAGCAACTCCAAAATGTCATATTGAGATCGGTGGCAGGAGTACCATGGTTCATAACTAATGCTGAAATCCATGAGGCATGTAACATCAACACAGTTAAAGACGAAATAAGTACAAACAGCACAAAGCAAAAGCTATTGACACACCCTAATAAGCTGGCAAGTGAATTAGTAAATCGGAAGTACACAGGATGCCTCAAGAGGAAAGTAATATTAGACCTAAGCGAAGAGGATCGGCTCTAAGTATTAACATTTAATGGTAGCAAACTTTACTGGAAGACGCATACTACACAACAAGCCTCACAGATCACATCCGCTTATAGTTGAGGACTGATAGCGGATTCACCAGGACAACAAAAAAAAAACTTAATTAAAAAGACAGCTCACTTTCTTCTACCTTATTTTCTTTTTGATAGTTTATTTTCTTTTTCTTTCTTTTACTTTTCCAGTAAAAATATTAAAAACACAATGTTCTGTCTCACAACAAAGCGGATTGGATTGGATTCATGCTTATTTTACTTTGTAAGAACCTTACAAGATCTTTATTACAATAGATCATTATAGGTAATATCTTTAGAGATATTGGCTTCTCAGAGTTCTCTCAGACTTCTTGGATTTTAGTCAGCTGGCGTTAATATTTTTGATTTGTTATGGTATATCAGCCTTGACGGTTTTTATTTAAACAGTTTCTACATATATTATGAAAAGGTGTTATTTACAAACTACAATTTACACAACTAAACTAAGTTTTACAAATTAATAAATGATTATTAAATTGTGGATAGCAGATCCAGAACTATAGTCATTATATTATAAGTAGGAAAAAAACTTAAACATGCAATTTTCTATGAAATGCCATTTATTCCATGTGATTTTACTAAATACTTGTCAAGGTTATTTTATTACAGTGCTCATTAAAATTGTAATATCTACTGTTACTGTTAGCCTGTGATAACCCACTGCTGGGCAAAGGCCTCCCCTCATGATTTCCAAATTTTGCGATCCAGGGCCAATGGCATTTAGATATCTGATATTTTTTTAATTATTTATAGACTCTTGTAAGTTTATTCATAATATATTTTGTGATTAATTAACTTAATATTAAAGATAGATTTAGAATATTTGAGTAATATAGATTTAGTTGCATACCATACTCCTTTCATATATACAAGCAAAGTTTTGATAGAGTTATCTATTCTAATACTGTATGTTGTTAATGTTATTGTTGGTTAAGTTGGTATGTTTATGCCTGGCTAAATACTAACTTACTGTCTCAAAATAAAGTACTGTCACAGTCCCCACCTGACTGATCATCACAGCATGCCCCACAGGTGCAGCTAGTGGCATGAGGGGTGAGTATTCCCTCATCTATCAGGGCCTGGATACTTCGCCCACCAAACCTAATAGATCTCTTCCAGTCTTTACTAGAAGCCCTTCCACATAAGGCCTCAAATTCACTTGGAGTGTACCACTCCATTCCGTATTTTATACATCTGCCTCTGCCTCCAGAACCGAACCTCCCTTTATGCAGTTCAGCTGGCGTATTCTTGCATCGAATAGGTAATATGGGCATATTAGCCGTCTCGGCCCATGAGCGAGCGCTCGTGTGTCGCGTATTGGGCACATTTGAGCTACTCGCATCTGGCCTATTCCCTGGTGAAGGAGGATTCTGTATCACTATATGAGTCGGTTTTATGTCATCTGTCACGGGCCCACCCGATATAAAGCCATTATCAACACATATCATCGGCTTGAAATGCGGCAGTTGATCTGACGTTATCACGTTAAATGTTGTGCCTGTAATAAGTGTACCGACCGGCAAGGACACCGGAACCGTGACCACGCCATTAGAATCACTCGACAATCTTGTATTTTTAATTCCAGTCGACAAAACAGCCCCCCCAGCTGATCGGGCAGCATCGTGATCGGCCCCCGCCGACAGGGGATCGGCTTCGGTTACTTCGGTAATGTCCGGCATAACGACGTTGTCCGAACCTCTATTCTCCGCCATATCTTGTTTCCGCCCACATAGATATACACCCTTACGGTGCGATGAAATACAACTATAACATGAACGTTGGACAACTTGTATTCACTCACATCACAACATTATTATGAACTTCGTTCACACAACAACTATGGTCCGCCATAATTAAATCGAAAATTGAGAAAACATTTTACGTACGCTACTTAGGTTATGGCGGGAATTTTAAATCTAAAATTTGAATCAAAGTACATAAATTAAATTAAAATCTGTGATTAAAATGTACTGTTTTATACATTTAGTAGCCTCTTCCTACAAGGTTTGAGTTGTACCAAAGTAAATGTAGCATTATAATAAACAATCACAAACAAAATGCAAAATATGACTAATGTTTTTAACAAAAAAGTTCCGTGTTTTAACATTTTTGTTCGATAGTTTGCGTATTGCCAAACTCCTTTGCAAAACATTATTGTCATTCAACCAAAAACATTAAGAATATAGTTAGATCCTGTAACCCAAATTCCGTCTATCTTAAACTAAATTAAATAACTTGACATTGGCTAAATGCACAAACCGTGCGAAGCCAAAAAAAAATTCTATACTTTTAAATAACGTGTAGAACTTTTGGAACTTCTTTCTTGCGTATTTTTGTTTTAGATAACATGTCTCATTATTTTCTTACCTTATTAAACTTTCTATGAACCTTCTCAACGTCGATTATTTATTATTTAATTCATTGGTTTATCCACGAACAATGCTTAAGTGAGGAATTTATTGATTTTATGATGCGCAGGCAACTCTGCAGTATTTTTTTCCAATAAGGCGGGAATTAAAAAAAAAATCTGAAACTTTTTGCAGTCGAAGATGGGACGGTTGGTGCACTTGAAAAAGTTGAAAATACAACCCGGGGTAGCTTTCGAACTATTGCCATGCTTGGAAATAGTCGTGACGCATTCGCAAGCAAATCTCTACCAACGATAGCTTGGACGTTAGAATGCCACAATATTATTAATATTGTCGCGCAAACGATGTTTTATCTTTCTCAGAGAGCCCTCTTGTGCTATCTCGAAGGATTAAAATTCGAAACGCCATCTAGATCTTTAAACGGAAACTAAGACTGTATTGTACTTAGCTAGGACTGTATGTATATAATTATATGTAATATAAAAGCCGATGTATTCTTTACAGTAGGATTAGTAGGCCTAGGCTAGAATCCCGATTATCCGGATCAATTAGAACCAGGGGTTTTTAATTATTTGAGAGATCATCACAGAGACATCTATCGACAAATATGAAACGAATTAGTTTCACTGTTACGTAAGTATTGTAAATGGCAACTCTATTATGACTAGTTGTGTATCTTTTATGGCAGATGGCGCTTGTAATGGTTATGGTAATGATGTCCATTGATGTCTATGGGGTTGGCAAGTGAAAGCTGATTGTAGATGGCGTGTCCATAGCTTGTCCCAATCCGACCAATGAGGTCAAGCTATTTTGAAATATAAAATGACATTGACAGATATTGAACCAATGAAGAGCTTAGGTTCATGCGGTGCTAGCGCCATTAGTTCCACCAGTTGCCCGTCCCATTGAATTTGAATGATTAGAATAATTATGATAAATAAAACAGCATGCTAGAAAAGTAGGTAGGTGTAAATACAATTATTTGTCTAAACTAAGATGCACTGTTTTTTTTTGTAGGTATACTTAGTGCGAGTGTCATAAAATAATTCGAGCAACGCCTCGATTGCATAAAATCAAGTTTACGTCAAACGCATCGACTATCGATACCTTGCACTTGCAAGTTATCGATAGTCGATGCGAGATAACTTAAGAATTATTATTCTTAAGTTATCTAGTTACATTTTTATGTTAAAAAATAACTGTATAATTTAACTAATATTTTAAAATGTTATTTATATGTATTTAGCGTAAAAAGGAAATAACATACTAGAGATGCCATCACTCGATCTTCTGAATCTTATTGGTTACTACCTGAATCGATTTACGATCTTAATCGTATTGAATTCGTCTCACTCGATCTCAGAAGAATAGATCGTAATTTTAGAAAAATAATGAAAAGCACAGTCAGTATGCATGGAAAATTACCTATTACCTAACTAAATTCCAAAGTGTACCACGGACACCGTCGTGCGTGGTAGATGGCTATTAATGGCAATCAAAAGTATCTAATAGTTTACATTACAGATTTCAACTATCAACATTTATACTTTTCTAAAGTAATAGGCCATGCTCACTGAACAGATAGAACTCTTCTTAGTATAATTTCAAAGAATGAAAGAAAAGAAACTCATTCAATGTTTGTGTTATGTAATCTTACTTGTTTGTAGTTCATACACTACGTTTCGGTTGACGTTTGGGTCTTCGTTGATACAATTTTTCATACGATCCTAAAGGCACATGCGATTCGATCTTGTTGTATCGATTAAAAGTATCGGTGGATCTTCTGAAAAATCGATTCTAAAACACACAACGATTCGTTTTGCGTTCGTTCACCGTGTGAAGTGACATTCAATAATCACAGTGAAAGAACGAAACAAACAACCGAATAGCCGAGTTACAACGAAGTCACAAAAGTTTGCGTTGATTGTTATACTGGTTCAATATTAGTTAATTATGAGGACAAGTCCGTCCCAATTTGAAAGTCTGGTGACTTATATGGAGCAGTAAGTGTTGTTTTTAAAATTTGGTTTACATGAACTTGATACAATCTGTGAACTTTGTAAAACTAAGTTTGTTACTTTTTAGGCATGGAGATTTATGCAAAACAATTAGTAATGCCCAAGGTAGGATATCAAACATACAGAATTGGGAGGCATTGACTGAAATATTAAACAGTGATACTGGTGGTGGTGACACTAAAACTACAGAGAAATGGAAGAAGGTTAGTCAAAAAGTTTTTACTTTGATAAAAATTTCAGTTAAGACCCGCCGCTTTCAAGGGGGAGGGGGTGGGAGGGGGAGGAGGGGGGCTACCCCCCAGTACAACTCCCATTTCTCGGAGCCCCATGGTTTCCGAGATATCCATGGTCAAAGTTTTGAGGTTAGAATAGCGCTAAAACGCGAAACGGGTACAAATTTTGTGTCGTTTGACAGGGGAAGGGTGAGGGGGTGGTGCCCACTGTGCCCTGGCACCACTCCCATGTAAAGGCGACGCACCATTCTTATAATAATAATAATGACGTCACTCATACATGCAACGCATGTACTCCATGACGCGCGCTCGCTTCGCTCGCATATTAAATAACACTAATATTTTCTGTCCCCGAAGTGCCGTGCCTCCGCCGGCCTCCTTCGTCGGCCTACGGCCCGGTGCCCATGCCGCCCATATAGGATACGTAGTACAAAAAGCATGAATTTCCTAAGCGACGAGTCTTAATGGAAATTCTATCCTTTACTTTTTTACCCAATTTGGTTTAAGCTGGGCTGGGTGTGGTGGTAAGAAATACATTTTTGGATTCTTTGTATGATTTAAGGTTTGGAGTGACTTTAAAAATAACATAAAAAAAAAGAATGCTCGTTTGGGTCGAGCAGCTACTGGCCCAGCAGGCAGCAGGCCCGCAGGTCATGCCAAATTATCAGATTTAGAGCAGAGAGTACTAAATCTGATGGGTTTGCAAGCAGCTACAGGCTTGGCAGTAGAAGAGGCAGGGTTGTCACAGGTATATTTTGAATTCTTAATGTACATTACCTAAATGGATATTATATTGCGGTACCTGCATTGATGTCATTTAAATTGTGCTCTCTTACAGAATGCTCTCAGTCAGCCTAGTCTGTGCAACAATGATAATGAACAAAGCATAATAATAATACCTCTCCATCAGGTTGAAGAATGTAAGTTTCCTGCAATATTATCTTAATAAATTGGTACAGTAGCACCCCGATTAACCGAATCAATTAAAACCTCGGGTATTCCGTATTCTGCGTAATCAATTTCAAAGTAAAATCAATTAGACCATATTTTTACAATATAAAAATATGATAATACGGTCATGAAGAATGAGTCCCGATAATCAGATAAGGGGTTTCTACTGTAATTTTTTTTTTCCTTTTCCTAGTGTTCATCAAAATGATGGACCCTAACTTTATTACAATCTAGCTTTGTATAAGACTAATACGTAATTTAATTCTAACTTAAACGGATAGAATGTCCTTACGTATTAAGAATATTATTATGTCCATTTTCTCAGTGTATTTATTAAGGCGAATACACTTTTTCTTGTGTTTATTTGGTAGCACTTGTGCTACATTACACTAACGCTAAACACTAACTCAAACGGTTTTGTTCTCTTTAGTCTTCTCACTATGTCCGTGTGGTCGAGAATCTGGATCGCCTCGACATTCACATGCTCATGAAGTCTCTTGTCGTCAGCTGATTTTTGGATAACTTTATTGATGAACGTAATGTTAAGGTCCCGATGGAAGTATTTTGTATGTACCACAGTGCATTAACAATTTATCGCACTACTTTGTTCTGGAATAATTGAATGATACATGCATTTTTCTGTTTGATGCGGGCTGCATCAGCTGAAAACCATAAGTCCAAACTGGCATCAGAACTTGTCTGTATAATAACAGTTTGTTTGGCATGGACAGCTCAGAGTTTCTTCCAAGCAGTCAATACATTCTTTTGAACCATAGGTTGAGTTCAACTTTTTTCTTCTTGACGTGAGCTTTCCAGCATAGCTTTGCATCAAGGGTCATACCAATATACTTGGCTGTATTCTCATTTAGGGATTTGGTTGTTATTGATTTAAACTGGAAAATACTGCTGCTTTTTGTTGGTATCACACTTCACACTAATATTATAAGGGCGAAAGTTTGAGTGTGTATGTTTGTTACTCTTTCACATAAAAACTACTGAACGCATTTGGATAAAAGGTACACAGATAGTTTATAACCTGGATTAACACATAGGATAGTTTTTATCCCAATTTTATGTTCTTATGGGATAATTTTCGAGTTGTAGCGAGCGAAGCCGCTGGCACCAGCTAACTTAGTCCATGTGCACGCATTTGGATTCATTTCTTGGTCCAGCCATAAACTTGGTTAACAACTGTATCATCAGCATGGTATTGTTTCACTTTTCAGGATCAGAATTATCGCAAGTGTATAGTAGGTATAGGACCGGACCTAGCACACTTCCTTGCGGTACGCCAGCTTTTATTGGTTTAAGTTCTGAATAATATGTATCTTCTTGTCTTATTCTAAAGACTCGGTTTAAAATATAGGATTTTATATTTTTGCAAACGGTTTCTGTAGCAAGCTCTTCAATTTATGAATGACGCCTGATTGCCAATCTTTGTCAATTGCTTGGGCTACGTCTAGAAAAACAGAATTTCTTGTTTTCTAAAGCGTTTTCTATTAAGTTTGTTATTCTGTGCACTTGATCGATCGTTGAGTGTTTTTCTCGAAAACCAAACTAGTGCTCAGGTTTAAGATTCCTTCCTATATCTATGATTGGTTTAAGGCGTTTGGCAGGGAAATGGGTCTGTATGATATAATAGCCTGGGAAACCGGCTCACGAAATTATTTCAAAGTTGGTGAAGATATAATGATAGTAAAGCCTGGGAAACCGGCTCACGAAATTATATCGTGAGCCGGTTTCCCAGGCTTTACTATCATTATATCTTCACCAACTTTCCATAACTCTAGTACATAATATATTTTTCACTTCTCTCGCTCTAAAATGCGTCTTTATGTCGTGCGTAGGTGACATAAAGTCGCGTTTTATGCTCTAGAGCATAAAGTAAAATCTTCGTCAAAGACAAAGGTAATCGGCACAGGTAATCGGCCCAACAGCCACAGGAACAACTTCAACTTCATAGAATAACCTCTTTAATTTAATTTGTTTCGTTAGTATTCTAATAAAAACAAGGGATTACTGTTTTTCATTACGAATACAAGGAAAGTTGATGGGAATAGGCTTCCCTCAATTACCTAAATCGCTTGATGGCTATTGCCATCAAGCTATTTAGGCTTGCTCTTAATTAGGTTGGTTGATGGCAATAGGCTTGCTCCTAATTACATCATTTGATGGGAATAGGCTTACTCTTAATTACATTGATTGATGGCAATAGGCTTGCTCTCAATTACCTAAATCAGTGTATGGCAATTATAGGCTTGCTCCTAATTACATCGGTTGATGGCAATAGGCTTGCTCCTAATAAGATTGGTTGATGGCAATAGGCTATTCCTAATTACATCGGTTGATGGCAATAGGCTTGTCCCTAATTACATCATTTGATGGCAATAGGCTTGCTCCTAATTACATTGGTTGATGGCAATAGGCTTGCTCAAAATGTTTTTATAACTGAGCAGTATGAGTAGTCAGGTGTTATGTAAAATTTCCTACTGAAAAAAAAAAGTTAATTGGCGGGAACCTTAATAATTTTTACAATTTACAAGTTCCTGTTTCATTTCCTCGCAATCGAAGTGAAAAGTAGAGTGTAAAACTCGTCCATAAAACCCATTTTACTCTCTACTTTATATCCATCCTCGCTCGCAAGCTCGCATCGGATGGATAAACGTCTCGCGCAAAATGGTGCGTTTTATACACTTGGTGTACAATCTACTATTTCACTTCTCTCGCTCTAAAATGCGTCTTTATGTCGTGCGTAGGCGACATAAAGTCTCGTTTTATGCTCTAGAGCATAAAGTAAAATCTTCGTCGAAGACCAAGGTAATCGGCACAGGTAATCGGCCCAACAGCCACAGGAACAACTATAACTTCATAGAATAACCTCTTTCATTTAATTCGTTTCGCTAGTATTCTAAGAACAAGGGATTACTGCTTTTCATTGCGAATACAAGTAAGGTTGATGGGAATAGGCTTCCCCCAATTACCTAAATCGCTTGATGGCAATAGGCTTGCTCTTAATAAGGTTGGTTGATGGCAATAGGCTTGCTCCTAATTACATCATTTGTTGGGAATAGGCTTACTCTTAATTACATTGATTGATGGCAATAGGCCAATAGGCTTGCTCTCAATTACCTAAATCAGTGGATGGCAATAGGCTTGCTCTTAATTACATCGGTTGATGGCAATAGGCTTGCTCCTAATAAGATTGGTTGATGGCAATAGGCTTTTCCTAATTACATCGGTTGATGGCAATAAATGGAATTGATGGTTAATGGTTTTTATTAGGAGCAAGCCTATTGCCATCAACTGATGTAATTAGGGACAACCCTAATTACATCAGTTGATGGCAATAGGCTTGCTCCTAATTACATTGGTTGATGGCAATAGGCTTGCTTCTAATTACATTAGTTGATGGCAATGGGCTTGCTCAAAATGTTTTTATAACTGAGCAGTATGAATAACGACATATGTCAGGTTTTGTCAGTTTCCTACTGAAAAAAAAAAGTTAATTGGCGGGAACCATAATTATTTTTACAATATTTACAAGTTGCTGTTGCATTTCCTCGCAATCGAAGTGAAAAGTAGAGTGTAAAACTCGTCCATAAAACCCATTTTACTCTCTACTTTATATCCATATGATTTAAAAAAAATGACAGTTATCCGAAACGCCGCCATTTCGAGCTGTCATTTGTTCGGTATTTTTTATTGCATTACACTGGTAACAATGCTGGTCATTTCCCTATGGTTCCTGAACCCATCATAGAGCCCTTATGATATTTGGGTAGATAAAGTAGTGTATGCAACTATACATAATTAGGCATTACAACACTCGTGTGATGCTATTAAGAACTTGTGTTGTAATGCCCTTCATTAAGCACAGTCGCATAAACTACTATAAGCCTCAGTGCGGCAATAGTAAGGGTTGTTAACTTAACCAGACCCTTTCTTGGTAAGTTTATGAAGGATTTCCCCTGTTATTAGATCGTAACCTGGTGATTTCCTTGGGTTAATTTTCTGCTTTATTTCTCGTGCAACTTCCCTCGGTGTTACTAGTTTTATGGCATCTATGTGATGTGGCATGGCATCACTATATTAACCAGAGTGTAGTCTTCAATGGTTTCCCCCTCGTTTGGTTGAAATATATTTTCTAGGTGATCTGCAACTATTTGCTCATTAGTACGTGCCCATTGCCTGTTTTTACACTTGAAGGGAGGGATTTCGGCTATTGGAGCCTTTAGATTTTTAGTAGCCTTCCAAAGGGAGTAAGTTCGTCCTTTGGTCGTTACTTGGTTTCTACAGGTAGGTTTTGGTTGGTTTGGTCTTACGTGATGGCTTCCGGCCACCTACTACGCGGGCCTGTGGACGGTGAGTAATGGGCTAGCTCGCCGTCCGGCCGTCTTATGACGGCAACAGACCGTGTCGACGGCGCGTTCGTATTCCACGCGCTCCTCAAAGAGATGTCAGCAAGGAGGGGCCCGCAAGGACCGACGCCCGTCGGGGCTGCGGATTATCGAAAAAGATGACGTGGCCTCGGCACAAGGGCGAAGAAGGAACATGGGTTGGATTTAGTCAGTAGAAGTCTGACACTCCCTTCCGCTCTGCCCAAGAGCGTGGGGGGTTATTTGATGATTTTCCAACCACCAGAAAAAAAAGGCTGGTTAGGAACCATATACTGATCTTTTTTTATCATGTATCGTGGTGGACAGTAGATGGCACTCACTGTTAAGGGGTATTTTTTGGTTTGTAGACAAATTGCCACTGCTTGGATATCTTTCTCTTCGTATTTAAACACTTCGTAGTGTCGTAAGTTCTATATAACAAAAACGGCACTTCAGTCTCTTGCAGTATTGTCTGGGTGTAGTGAGTGCATAGTATACTTTGTATCCTTTGAATTTAATATGACATTTCTTTGTGAAGTGCGTTTCTGATACAAGACAAACATAATTTTTTCAATTTCTAATAAATTGCAATTCATTCTGATGTTTTTGTAACCCATTTAAATAGATAATACTATTTTTAGAATTAGCAGTTATGTTCCTATTTTTTTTCAATTTGTTTTAATTTGTCGTCGAATGATGACATTAACTTTAAGATTTCAAGTACTTTACATAAGTTTCTAATGAAACATGCTTATTTATATATTTTCAGTTTCAGATACTCAGATTGTGATCCAAACTGAGGCTAATATTGCGTCATCACCTCAATCACCACCGCCACCGTCATCACTACCGGCACCATCATCACCACCGCCACCGTCATCACCGCCGTCATCACCACCGCCGCCGTCACTCTTGCGGGCTCTATCTTCTCCGTTTCTTAAGTTTTTGGAGCAAGAAGTTGAAAGTAAGATATGCACTGTATCATTTTTTTTTACAAAAATATGAAATTCATCATAAAGCAGTACGTAAGCACAAATATGAATAAAGTTTTACTAAAAAATAAGTTAATTTGTTATTTGCTCCTAACAATTAAAATATTTTTGATCATTAGCAGCCCCTTTAATTTTTTTTAATATTTTAGATTCTCAACCAAATGAGCATGAGCCTGGGTCATCAAGAACCCGAGCACATTCACCACCTGAAGCAAGACCGGCTCCATCACATATTCCATTAGTGGAACCACAAGACAAAGGTAAGTAACATTAACTTTTATAAGAGAATATTAAAGCTTTTTGAAGATAACAAATTGATTATATTTAATTATATATATTATATTTTTATAGAGACGAGGTTGCCCTCCTCAACTAGGCCGACAACTCGAGTTCGAGTTGGGCACGGTCTTGCTGAATCTGTGCAAACCTCTTCTTGTCGTGCAAAGAGAACTCGAACTTCACATCGTAGACGAGCGAAGCCAGCACAAACAGACCAGACCAAGCATCACTTTCTCCAAGCTGATTCGTTTTGGAGAAATTTCAAAGAACAGCAGCACCGAGATAGTATTGAATTAAGAAGAGAAGAGAACCGTATTAGGGAGTTAGAGGTACAGGCTCAGAGGGGCTGGCAAGCTATAGGCGGAAGACTTGTCAATGTTTTGGAAAAACTAGCTGATAAATATTGTAAAGATTAATTACAATAATTCATCTTTACAGTATTTATCTGCTAGGTTCCTGTGTATGTCTATCTGGTAGGGCCTTTAACATTATTTGTATAATTTTATTGTTATTAAACATTCAGATCGCCCAATAGTGTTTAGAGATAGAAAAAATTATGTACTTACAAATCCAAAAAATCGTCTTTCTGTGAGTAAATACCTACTACTACTACTAGAAGATATTTGTTATATAGATAATCGTTTAATAAATGGGTGAATGCTCACGGAGAGTCGAAATTTTGGATTTGTATGTTACATAATAGCTTCTATGTGCAAAAACTACTGGGTGATCTAAAAGTTTAATAACAATAAAAAAAATCATAAGGGGCCTGCTAGCTAGACGAATAAAAACGTCATTCAATGAAAAACTGTCGAGGTAAAAAATACATCTTACTAAGTCCCCAATCTCAAATCTTTCACATTACAGTGATTGTACTACATATCGTATACAGTACTATTTGTACCCTAAACAAACCCTATTTGACGGCACGGTTGGCGCAGTGGCTGAGCGATTGGACTGCTGCGCTGCGTGTCACGGGTTCGATCCCCGCACGGAACAAATATATGTATGGCCTACAGATAGTTGTTTCGGGTCTGGGTGTGTTTGTGTATGTGAGTTTAAATGTTTGTAAACGCACCCACGATACAGGAGAATTTTTTAGTGTGGGGAAACGTTTTTTTTTTTTAAATAACACATTTGTACCGCTAAAGGTAAAGGAACAATGTTAAGACGTACCTGGTCCCGCCACTTTGACGTGTTTGAAGCTCAAGTCCGATTGTAGTACCTATTGCTGTCTTTGGGGGATGACTCAGCCAAATGCCAATTTGCCACTCTGTTGAGCGCGGAGCAGCCACGGCTCATTGGTGACGATAAGCGGGTGGCCAAGCTACATAATTATTCTGGCCGCTGCACCGCAAAGATGCACGTCTGTCGGTCTTCTACAGACCGTACTTCTTAGGCCGTTCTTGAGAACACGTATCAAGAACAAAGCGTACTCTCAGAGAAATAAATAATATAGGTAATTATTGTTTTCGTGATTTACCTGATCTCAATAATGTAATTTTTAATATTTTTATGCTATCTCCGTTCATTATGAAAATGTTAAGACTGGTAGGGGAGACTATGTAGTAGGTATGTAACGTAACACGTGGTACGTATACATAGACACGTAGTACTACGATTCTAAGGGCGCCTTCAAATTAGCAGTAAAGTGCCGCGCTAAAATACATATAAATAAAACGCACGACAATTTGCGGCTAATTTTAAGGTGCCCTAATATCGTATGATTTTTATTCAATGTTTAATTTTATTTTTTGATATTTAAGCCTTGTTAATTTTATGGTTTAAAATGTTAATTAGAGTAATAATAAGTGAGAGAGATGACCAAATATACTTGTTTAATTTGTTCCTAATAAAAGTGATTAAAAGACTGATATAATTATAAATCTTGTTTGATTTGAAACAAACCACGAAAGTTCAGTTCCAGAATTTTGGAATTTGATCTCAGTTCCGGAATTGAGAACTTTGCGCCTTATTTTGCATCGCAACATGCATGTGCAAACGCGGTAAAGAGGTGCAGCTTGCACCTGAGTGATAACTTGCTCTTTGCTTATACACAGTAAAGGCAGCCCGGCTACGAGCTGCATTGATGCGTTTCTCGAAAGTGAGGTGTTAGAACTCCTAAGTTGCGTTTCCCAAGAGATCCTCTTACCGTAGGTACATAGTGATCGGTCTGGGAGCAGGGGTTTTATCGGGATCAACCCCGATCTTTCACTTCCTGAACCAAAATATAAATAATGATTTTCGATAGATAGTACGATGGTTCGATTGGACGACTGACAATCGAATGGTTGTGAATAGCTATGCATGTGTCCTCCGTCATCCAAGAGCAAGAAAGCTATACGCCCTTTATACGAACGACACGGCCATCTACTACACCGGCTAGAAACCGAACGCCAATACGCTCCAAACCTTTAACCGTTTTTTTTTGTTTTTAGGAGGATGGGAAATCATCAAATGACTCCTCCCGCTCTGGGCAGAGCGGTAGAGTGTCAGACTTCTACCGACTAAAAACCACCCGTGATGTTCTTCTTAGCACTTTGTGTCGAGCCGCGGTAACTCTTTCGAACAACCCGCAGCCCCGACGGGCGTCGGTAATAGGGGATCGGACAAAAAAAAACTAATTAGTCCGTCAGATAGATTTCTAAAAATTATTGGACACGTATTTTTTCTTTTTTCATGTAAACTTAAAATAAAGACGATACAGTGCTTCGAAAACTCGTGTGACGTCATATGATAGTACATTTTGACGACACAAGTGACGTTTCAAGCCCCACTCCAAGATCTTTGACGCGTTTTATCTTCGTCATTTTTTATTGATTTGATAAAACAAAAAACACGTATTCAATATTTTTCGATAATCTAACTTACGGACTAAACAGAATAATATTATTTTGACCCAGTCCGATCCCCTATTGCGGGCCCCTTCAATGTTGCTGACATCTCTTTTAGGCGCGCGTGGAACACAAACGGCGGCGGTGAGCTAGCCCATTACTCACGTCCACAGGCCCGCCGCGCCTGCGATGGCCGGAAGCCATCACGTGGCCCCCGACGCCCGGAGCGTATCCCGCGGTGGCTGGGATGAGAGGTTCTCTCCCTCTCACGTTCCACCACCTCCTTCGCTAGCATCACTGCTTCGTAGAAGGAGGCGACGGCGTCCCATTCCCTCTTGCACTAGACCACAGTCCATAGTTTGAACCAGGGCTGGGCGCGAGAGGTTGCCGCACTATCGCAACCCCTTGTGTCATATTTTTTGGCTGCCGCCTCGTGCGACACCCCCTGTGCCAGCACCAGCGTAGCAAACTACACACGCTGCTGTGAGGTCGGCGTGCAGCACCCAATCGTATAAGATGTTCCACAGGGATGGGGATGGGGATGGGGTTCCCAGAAACGATCCCTGTGGAACACCGCACGATATCTCTCGCCGGTTCTATTCTCCGCCGGGGCCGGAGTAGATAACAGCCCTATATGTCAGATAGTCCCTGACCACACGACGAAGGTAGGCTGGCCACGGCCACCCGGTGATACCAGAGCGCCTCCCTAATGCAGCTCCAAGGCATGGTGTTGAAGGCGTTGGCGATGTCAAGAGACACCGCCACGCACGACCACACACTTAACACTTTCTGGTGGGAATAGACTTATTTTTATCGTGGTCATTCTCCTTTGCGTAAAAGTATAACGCGCTCGATACGTAAAAAAAAACTTGCACTATGAAATCAAATTCTTTCGACAGTATTCTCAACATTAATGCCATACAAAAAAAAAGAAAAATAGGTAAATAAAAATCTATTTAATTAATGAATTGTTGAGTGAATTGTATTGTAAATCAAACTACTAAATATGTTATTGGTATGTTCTCTTGATTACCCAACAAGTGGTAAACAAAATCTAGCCAATCCGAGGTAGTTAAAAAAATGCTAACCTAATTGAAGCTTTTAGATTCAATCAGTCAAAACATAATATGAAGAAAATAAATTGAATTGCGCGGGATAATCAGAAGCCGTTAAAAATGCGCGAAACTACTGAGTTCTGACTTCTGCGTAAAAGTATTGATTATCCGAACGCCATTTCTACGCAATATAAGACGGCCGAGTTGAAAAGCATCTTTCCTGTACCCATTTCATTCTTGTTGACAGCAGTTGAATTACGTACTATAGGGATGGGTCGTCGACGTTTTCAACTAAAGTAGAGGAAGTTTATATATTTTTTCTACCCGTGCGAATCCGGGCTGGGTCACTAGCTAACACAAGCATCTCATTGCTTAAAAGGTGACCTCCAAATCGTGTTTGCTGTAACATAATTGTAATTTTGAAATAAACTTTTTTTTTTTATTATTTTTGCTTGACAAAAGTTGTAGATAATCATATTTGCAACAAAAAATGGTACCTAACAGATAATCATAAAAACCATTAGAACCACCCATTTTATCAATATGGCGGCCGTGGGACTTGTCCCACGGCCGCCATATTGAACCATTTGAACTTGGATTTACTAAAAACTGAGGGTCCCTTGAAATCTAAAAATTAAAATTACGTCCTATAACCATGAAGTTATAGATAAATATGGAGGCCACACTTAGAACAAAAGTTTGAGTCAAATACCTACGATTCTCTATCTCACTCTCTGTGGGCTGACCTCTCTTTCTAAGGTGGACGATAGTATTGCTATCTCGTTATTAAAATCTCCTTATTCATTTTTAAAAAGAGTCACCACACAAATGTAATCAGAAGTTAAATACTGTCAAATAATGTGCTAATAAATAAAAAGCTAAACTAAGATTACTGAAATTAAAATTCCAAAAATAGTATGTCACGAATGCTTGACAAGGTTGGCGAATCAGTGTATTATTTTCCCATTTCCTAAGGATGTGGTAATGTGGCAACATTGGCCCCACATGTCAACATAAATCGTACCAATATGGCGGTTGTTTACTTTGCGGTTCACAGTTTCGTTTGAGATATTTGCCTGTAATCAAAGTTATAATTGAGAAAATGGTGCAAACTTGTGTAGTGCGTGGTTGTGGTAGTACGTGGTGTCCAGGAGGTGATATAAGATTCCACGCGTAAGTGTTTAAATCGGGATTTTTGACACTGAATAATTGTAAACATATTTCTGTATATTTCTTTGTATTTTCAATTAATTACTTCATAAAAGCTTGACCTATGATTTAGTCAATGATAACTTAGATAACTATGTAAAGACCAAACAGTTTTACATTGAATTTCATGGACTTTCTGCAATTTTATTTGTTTTTGTTTTTAAGGAGTCATACTGAAGTAGTGTGACCATATTGGGGATATATCTGGGACTTTCCGTGGGACCTTCATTAATTATATAGTCATTATCATACTCGCTTTATTACATTTTATTACTTGTTTAACACACCGTGTTATTTCTGTTAGTTCTTTGAAATAACATAACATTTTCGTGAATTTTTAACAGTAGTCAAATAGCCAATTACTATTTAAATAATACAGTAAATGTAATGAATAATATAAAATTATGTTCTGATTTCACACTCTTCTGGTTGTCTCTATGAAGATTGATAGGGGCGTACAGGTGTAAATAAAATCAACTGAAGAAAAAATACTGCAGAAGAAATCTAAGATTCTTAAGCAAAGAGTTTTACGATTGACTAAAAAAATCAGGAGATGTCTTCGTAATATAATAGAAAAAATATTATAATAAAATGATTTTAATTTAGAAAGTGTTTTTGTTTCTTTTTGAGGTTTTATACATATGTATTACCGTTCCTATTATAGCCTCGTATTCAGATGAAAATACATAATATTATGGACTTACCCAGAAATCTTTAAAAAAAAATCATCATACATGTATAATTTTCATTAGTCTACAAAATAAAAGAAACATCTAATTTCTTTTTTGCGATTTCATGATTTTATAGTAAGAGTTGTACTGGGCAAAAATCTCTCCCAAATCCTTCCAGATTCATTATCTTGAGCCACCCCACCAGCCCTTGCGGTAGGCAACCACCGTGGTCGTGTCACCACCTCTTCTGTCATTATGATTTACTAGCTTTTGCCAGCGGTTTCGCCCGCGTGAAAATGGCAATTTTCCATACAAACTTTCATCCCCTACTTAACTCCCTTAGGGGTTGAATTTCAAAAAATCCTTCTTTATTCCTTGTCTAGATTATAAAGGGAACCTCTGTGCAAAATTTCAGCTTTCTAGGTCCAAGGGTTTGGGCTGGGCGTTGATGAGTCAGTCTGTCAGGACTTCTCTTTTTATTTATATAGATAGAAGATCATTAATTTCGTATTGCTACAGGAACTAAACTTTTATACTGGCCATGGTCTATATTCTATTTCTGTGCGAAATTACAGCTTGGCAAAAAAGAGTAGAAAATCCGGGGGGCGCCACTGTGCTGTTCATATGGCAACCCGTTGTGACCGTATCGCGTACCAACTTAACGTCTTGATTCATATAATACTATTTTTTTTATACTTAAAATTTATTTATTGAACCAGAATTTATTCTCGATAGGTAACTACCTAAAAATAAATATATGTTAGTAGCACTGTTTTTTAATTTTTCTGGGATTAAAAAAAGGCGTAGAAATAATTATTGTAATTTATTCTAATAAATCTTCCAACTCTTTTTTGGGACGACCTTTTCTATGTTTTCCGGGTGTAGAAAATACGCCTTTGTTTCGATCTCCTTCCAGGACGACTCTTCTTAGGGTGCTTACTGATTTACCTAAAGTGAATAAATGAATATACATAAAAAATGCATTTTGCTTCTATTATGTGATTCGAAATATTAATTTATGTTGTTAATAAATAACAAATTAAAAATAATACATTTCTGGTACATTTGTAATTCTAATGATTTAACAAACAGTTATCACCTTGAAATCACATTCAACAATAAAGTTATGTAGAAATCGAATTTAAATTCACATAGTGCACAGTACGCCACTCAAGTATCAACATTAATCTGACACGCTATACCAAGGTAATGTCAGACAAAATGTAAACATAACCTATGTGCTCGATGATTATTGTTCAAAATTCCACTTATTTCGTATGCAAGCAAGTCAAAACAGAATGGGGTTCATAAATTAACACTTAATTCATCTAAAAACAATAAAACAAACATTTACATACAGCCTGTCTATAAAGTCATGAAAATAAATGAGGGCGCTGCGGTCGTGAAGACTCGTGCACATAGCAACCCTGTATAGTGTGACTAAAATGGTTTTGATACTAGCACATTATTTTGTACTAGAAGCAAACCTGGTTTTAATTAAAATCTGTTAACTTATTTAAAAAAAAATACAGAAACCATAAACAAAGATGCGACCTTCATTATAAATGATAATACCAGCCTATTACTGTCCCACTGCTGGGCAAAGGCCTCTTCTCAACAGAGACGGCACGAGCACTCGCACTGATCACCACTCATGCTCAAGACGGGTTGGCGATTTCAGACTTATAATAATTATAAGTCCAGATTTCCTCACGATGTTTTCCTTCCGACCTTCAAATAAAAATGAGTAAATAAAAGAAAAATGTTCGTACATATTTTTTATTAATGTTATATTTTAACTTTTGTACCACTGTATGCCCATTTTCTCTTGCCCGTTTTGCTGCAATATGTTGTTCGATTAGAGCCTTTCTGTTATTTTGATCTTCTTGTAAGAAAATCCAATCGATTTCAAAATTTTACGCAGGACTTCTAGGCTACATTTAAAATCCAGATCTGTTTTAGCGAAATTTTATGTTGAAGTCATCCATTTCTTTCTTAGGACGGCCTGATCTGTGTTTGCCTTCATCTGCAATACGCCTCACTGTACTCTCAGATTTTCCTGAAAGAAAGATTTAAAAAAAGATGTAATATCTAACAGAAAATACATAGCACTGTTTTTATTTCAAACATGTTAAAACTTATTCATATTTAAAATCACCGGTAAATTTGATTACCCAAAAGTATCAAAAGTTAACGTCGCACTACAATATGAGCTACTTACATTTGCAATCTAACCTATAAATGCGCAATGTAAACAATGCTTATTTTAGTCTTAAAATCGTATATTTAGTAAATTTGTGACTTCTGGTAGATAAAAAACAAACAATAACACGATTACATACCTGATAAAGCTGCTGTTCGAGTATAAATATCATCCAAATTTGATAAAATATGGTCAGCTTGGTGTTCTAACAAACATCGCTGATATACTTTGAAATAATTTCCCGAGCTCCACTCCTATTTGTTTTCCTCATATTTAACACGTTTTTTCGAAGTTTTGTTGACGTAGATTTGAAAAACATTAAAAAATGCAAAAGATATCAAGATAAATAACAAGTTGATGACAGCCGATGACATTTGATGTACCATGATTTAGTGTTGCCTTACTTTTGAATAATGTTAGTTCCTCAAACATTAATTTCATGACTTTATAGACAAGCTGTACCTGTCATTTCAGCGGTTCTTAGGTAAACATCGTTGAGATCGGAGAGAATGGTTTTGGCCTCTTTTTCTGCCAAACATCGCCTATATACCTTATAAATTATCGCTCTGCCAGCACTTCGGATGGTTTTATTCATTTTGTATTACTCTACGTTGCTTTAATCACGTTTTTAGGGCACAATTATAAATTTAATAAACTTTCGAACTTTGTTTACACCAAACGTCATAAGTTTTTAATTGTTGCCAGCAAACAAAAAAATTAGTTCCGTTTCTAGACTTTTTTGCCAAGCTGTACGTACGTATACGACCTAAGACTTTTTTGCGTGATTGAAAATGACAAACTGCCAAAAAAAATCAGGAACTTTCACACTGTAAGCAAACAGCTTCTTTCGTAATTTATCATTGGCATCTTTCATCAATCTAGAAGTGAACAGAGATGTGGATATATTAATTTAATCAAACACAAGTTATGAAAAGGAACTACGTAATGTCCTAGGTAAAATAAAATAAAGGTTACCCTACTTAGAAAGAGATGGTCAGCCCACAGAGAGCGAGATAGCGATGCATAAGTTTTGCTTCAAGTAGGTATTCGAAGTGTGGTCTCCATATTTATCTATAACTTCATGCCTATAACAAATGCACGCTTAGAGTAACCTAGTTTACAGTTTGAGTTTATGTAATCTGTGGTCGAGCTTGTTCGTTCATTCAACGGCCATCTCATGCTCATCTCTAATTAAAAAGCACTCCTAATTTTGGCAGTATTTTAATAACAATCGTGGCTTACCGATTTGCGACGAAAACAAAGGGGCAAATATTTAAAAAATAATGCCTGTTTTTATTTTTATTCAATTAAACATAAATTGAAATGTTAAAAATTACAATAACTTGGTCGTTTTTGGGCAAAATGTGAATCTGTTTCGTTGTTTCCTAGAACAAAATTAATATTTGAGTGTAGGTACTCGAGTGTGTAATGTGTATTTTCCGAATTTAAGACATGGAGGAGTTACGGTCTAAACACAAATCGCTGCAAAATGCGGCTCACCACATTGCCCTGGAATGTATTCACCCACAGGTACGTATCATACATAAAATTTATTTAGCTAATTGTTTCTCGCGTTTAGATTGTTTGGAAAGCAGTTGGTCTGTAGTAGTTTACATTGAGTACGTAGATCCTTCAAAACGTTGAGCTTAACTCAACAAATAAATAAACCACATTGGTTAGATATCTCCTTAAAAATAACTCTGGGTTCTTTGTGGTAGGTTTGCAAAAATGAACATGATTAGATTAACTGTTACAGAAAATAGGGCCAGTGGGTCGTCGGATTTATAGTTGTATTCAATAAATTTACTGAGGTAGGTCAATGGCACAAGTGACAAACAAAGCACTTTCCAAACCAGTAGATGTAAGTTTACAAGCATTTTATTTTCTTACTGTGGCAGTATATCTGTGCCGTAGCCGACTTGGCAATCTCTAAACCTACTTCAAAACCAAGTCGGCCAGAACAAAGATAATCTCTGCAGATAGGGTTCACGGATGGCTCAGACATCAAGTACGTATGCGGCGTCTCCCCACAGACAATGGCCGACCTTCCATTTTACACCGCATGCCCTATCACCTGCGCACTTGATGATCTATCTACTACATCAGTGAGCGGGGTTGTAGTAGCTGAAATTAACTGATATACATCTAAGCTTTTTTGCCATCAATATGTTAAGAAGATGAAATCTATATAAATAAAAAGAGAAGTCCTGACTGACTGACTGACTGACTGACTCATCAATGCCCAGCCCAAACCCTTGGACCTAGAAAGCTGAAATTTTGCACAGAGGTTCCCTTTATAATGTACACAAGGAATAAGGAAGGATTTTTCGAAATTCAACCCCTAAGGGAGTTAAATAGGGGATGAAAGATTGTATGGAAAATGGTCATTTTTGTAGTTAAACCAACATACACGCGGGCGAAGCCGTGGGCAAAAGCTAGTCTTAAATATATTTATGTGTAGAACAGTTTAACACTTATCTCAAGAATGTCAGCAGAACAGTACCAAGCACTTCAATACCTTTATTTTTTAATGCGTATAGCCAAGGAGCGTATTTCCCTGGCTATGTTGATATGACACCAATCTATATCAGTGGCTAGTTAATATAGTTCTTTTGGGTTAGCTTGTTTCATCGTTGACCGCATCGTTGCCCTCAGGACAACTTTGATGACAGTAGTAGACCAATTTATTATATTATACTAGCTGATGCTCGCGGCTTGTCCTGCGTGGATTTTGGTGTTGGTTATTGGATCTTGTAAAATACTAAAACCTTCCCCGGGAATCACTCTATCCATTAATGAAAACAGCATGAAAATAAATGCAGGGTTTCGAGATCATCGTGAATAGACAACCAAACGTGGCAGAGGACTTTCTTTTATAATAATTATGTAGTGATATATTTGCAGTAATTTGCACTGACCAGTGACTAGAGCTGTGCCTACAACTTTTCAATATTGGTCTGACTGAAGTTTTTAGCAGGGAGTTGAAATTAGACTGGTTTTATTTATTTACTAGCTGACCCACGCAACGTCGTCTGCGTCACAATATATAGCTTATAACTTTCCTCTATAAATCAACTATCCAAAATAAATTAAGTTTAATCGTAACAAACAAAAAATCTTATTTTTCCTTTTTACCCGACTGCGGCGAAGCCCAAAAGGAGGGTTATTGTAATATTAGTTTAGGTTACTAAACTAAAATGAGAATTACTATAGATATCTCTTACTGTTACATACACAATAACACCCTGTACTTGTAAACATTATGGTGCAGTAAATATTTTGAATTTGAATTTCCCGAAGGCCAGCCATTACCTACATTGCGACGCAACGTGCGAAATTATTTTTTCGCGCGGGTATTTGTACATTGCGATATCTTCTAAGATATTTGTTTAAACTGTATAGAGTAAAAGGCACAAATATTCTATATTAAATTTTCGTTCTAACGAACACATTTATTTAGATATAGATTAATACCATAAGGGTTAAATAAGCTTCCCAAAAAATAATTCTTTTTAACCTAACATTTTAATAGTAAAAAAGGGTTACAGTGAGTCAATCTTAAAAGATAGACATATGTATAATTATGTTGTAGCGGACTTTTTTTTAGAACTTTTAAAGAGGAACAATTCCTTCATACATGATATTCGCGTAACTTAAACCGTTTTCGCAGCGCACGCTACGGAAACTCTCAAAAAGGAATTGTCTTTTCCCGTTTTTGCAACATTTTTCATTTATGCTCCGCTCCTATTGGCAGTAGCGTGATGTTATGTAGCCTATAACCTTCCTCGATAAATGGACTATCACACAAAAAGAATTTTTCAAATCCAATAAGTAGTTCCCGAGTTTATCGCGTTTAAACAAACAAACAATCAAACAAACTCTTCAGCTTTATAATATTAGTATAGATAATGTAAGTTTTATTCCATTTTCAGATGTGAAATAGCATTTAGTCAGTTTTAGCTACCATGAAGAGCCGGATTCGCTGGGGCCTCAGCTATAACGGCTATCAGCCTGACCACAGCAAAGTACTACAGTTTAATAAAATGCACTTTGTCCACAATGTACATTAAAAGATTAAGGCACCATCCATTATGTAAATACATTTTACACCACTGCTATAGAAGCAACAGTAATTGAGGCAAGCAAGAGACAACTAACACAGTTTTCTTAACATAACACTAACACCCTATGTATTTGAGCAGTGGGTAATACAGCTTGTTTCTTTATAGCTTGTGTCTTGCTTCCCTCAATGAGCTACAGATATTATTGATGCCGGAAAAGTCAAAATGATAAAAAACCATCATTGTACAAGCCACAATATTTCTGTAATTCTTTCATCATGGTATTTAGATAGATTTGGGTTATACTGGAAACCTGCTTCAACATGGTTGGGAAACGGTTCAGCAGATGATGAATTGTTATTCAACGAAAGGAATGTACCCTCAAGACTATTGGCTGAGTAACATGATTCTTGCATTTAAAATGAAAGAACATTTTTGAATCGGTCTCTGCATACACATACAATGATTCACTTTAGGGACTAAGTGCAGAAACCGAATCCCTTAACAAAGAGGGGTCTTAAGAGTATCATTGTGACCTGCGTCTTAAGAGTATTGATAGAGTATTTTGACTTTTGAGACATCATAAATATATATCTTGTGTGATATTTACAGTGTGGAAGCACAAGTTGGCATAGCTAGTCTTGCATTATGACTTGAAGTATTTTAATAACTTTAACATAACATTACTTAATAGATATTAATATAGGATTATAATAGGGGATCGGACAAAAAAAAACTAATTAGTCCGTCAGGTAGATTTCCAAAAATTATTGGACACGTATTTTTTCTTTTTTCACGTAAACTTAAAATGAAGACGATACAGTGCTTCGAAAACTCGTGTGACGTCATATGATAGTACATTTTGACGACACAAGTGACGTTTCAAGCCCCACTCCAAGATCTTTGACGCGTTTTATCTTCGTCATTTTTTATTGATTTGATAAAATAAAAAACACGTATTCAATATTTTTCGATAATCTAACTTACGGACTAAACAGAATTATATTATTTTGACCCAGTCCGATCCCCTATTATTGCAACACACCTATATTAAGTGGAGATGTATAGATAGTGTACATGCAATTCACAATCTATTTTTTTTATGGTTAATTCAGTTGATCCAGCGGAAAATCTTAACAATGGAGGTCCAGGACATTGGCGCTACTGTATACTACAAGATAATAATTAAACCTAAGCTATGCCAACTCAGCACGGTTGACTATGCCATCTCAGCACGGTTGTTCACAGCAGTATTTGTCCACCCATGTCTGTGCATTGGACCTAGCAGGCGGCACACGGGTCACCGTATCACGTGCACCCGTCCCCCTCCCCAGTTCGGCTCCAGCATGCCTTCCAGAACATTCAACACAGCCCTAAGATGTTTCATCCGAAGGGGCTCAAACCGCACCTTGTAAGTACACGCTTAGCTGCCAATCTTTTTGTAGGACGAGGTTAGATTAGCAGTTTGTTGTTAATACATATTTCAAAATGGTGATGGATAATATTTTGAGACCTTTCTTCTCAAGCTGAGAAAGTCACATGACATTCTTCATTTTAAAAAAATTTCAATCAATCAATTCTTTTCCCACCTAACCTGTCAATTTCCCCAACTTCTGTGTCATAAGATCTCTATTTTAATTAATTTTAATTGTTGTTGACGCTAAATAGTTGGTCTAACCTCTGTCTTATTTCTAATGCAGTTTCATAACGTAAATTATAGCAAGCAGAGTTATTCCAGTCTGATTTCATCGACTCAGGTATGTAAGCATAGACATTATACAGAAGAGAGCAACAAGCGTTTAGCACTGCCAGTGTGTCCACACCGCTATTGTATGCTTGTGTGTTTGTATGGAGTGAATTCACTTGTGAATATAGCCTTAAATAAGTCGCACTTATTTAATTTTGTACTGAAACCCCAAACATTCAGGCACTGTATAAAAATAAACTTAACTATAAGTAAGGCATAATCTTCCGCCCGTCGGGCCCGCGGATTTTTGTACTAGATGACGTGGCCTCGGCGCAAGGGCAAAGAAGGAACATGGGTTCGGTTTTTAGTCAGTAGAAGTCTGACACTCCCCTTCGCTCTGCCCAAGAGCGGGGGGGTCATTTGATGATCTTCCACCCACCAAAAAAAAAAAAAAAGGCATAATCTTCCTGCCCTTGTCCTATTCCACTTGAGGTCGGCGCAACACGTTACGTCTACCATTCTCCCCTGTCAGACGTCAAGGCATCACCATTTACTCCTTTCTCTTTCAAATCATTCGTCACACAATCCTGCATCTTTTCTTTGGCCTTTATCTCCCACTCCACCCATCAGCTTTGATATCGATAAGTAAGTAGTAAGTAAAAATAAGTTATTAGTCTCAATAGTTTATTTTTATAGTCACTTTTGCATGGTTCCTAATTTTCCAGGATCCCCGCGCCTATATAACTCCGAACGACAGCCCTATCCTTGGCCGGGCGCTGTGCCTCACGCCTCGAGGAAGTCCGGTCCCTGGCAGGGTGTCCCACCTCAACGAGAAGTTCCAAGACTCCTTGACTTTAACAGCAGACACCGATGCACTCGTAGCGAAGATAAGTGCCATGTTCCCGACGGTCAGCGAAACGCATATCAAGATATTATTGAAGAAGTAAGTGGATTTTAACCAGAAACCTTGTCAATCGCAACTAAACAACTTAGAAGGCGATTCCTATCATACCGCTTTTGAATAAATCGTCGTTCGTCGTCTAACCTAACCTATCTTTAAAGATTTTTAATATTAGCAACACACACAACTACTAATATTTCTGCTAAAGCGATTTGATACATCATAACTCACAATCTTTTCCTCAGATACTACAACAGAGAGGCTGTCGTCATATCAGCGCTGCAAGTGGAGAAGCACCCTATAACGACCCCGGGCCCGCTCACCATGTCCCCATCAGCTGTCCGGCTACAGAAGGGCGCTCCAGGGCTCCACTCGGCCTTGCAGCTGGCTAAGGGCATGTCCGGGTCTATACCAGGGTCCAGTCACTACACACCGATTAGTGGTACGCCTCACGGTGAGGAACAATTTAATCTCTCTCTTAATTTTAAAAAGATAACATAACGTCACACTTGTAAGGCTACAATAGTAGTTTATGCGACTGTGCATAATGAAGGGCATTACAACACAAGTGTGGGTTTAAGAAACGAGCCGAAGGCGAGTTTCTTAATAGCATCACACGAGTGTTGTAATGCCTAATTATGTATAGTTGCATACACTAATTTATCTACCCGAATATCATAAGGGCTCTATGATGGGTTCAGGAACCATAGGGAAATGACCAGCATTGTTACCAGTGTAATGCAATAAAAAATAAACAGGTTATTAGTTGCATTCGTCGCTGCATTTACGATATCTGGCGGAGTGTTCATGTTAATTTCTGAGTGACTATCACTCATTTTCGACAGAAATAAAGAACTTACCAGAAAATTTGTCTACTCGTAACTGGAAATAAAAAGCTAACGAACAAATGACAGCTCGAAATGGCGGCGTTTCGGATATCTGTCATTTTTTTTAAATCATAGGCAAACGAACAAAGTCACTATTCTTGTGTCACTCGAGATCAAAATGTCGTGCGATTTATAATTAAAATCATACTGAATTGGGGTTTCGTATCGATAGGTATCTGTTTTAATGTAGATAGACTCCCCGGCAAATAATTTGAAAGAAAATGGCGTCGTTCTGCGCAGGTTCCCTACTTGATTTGTATGGGACGTCTAAAACACGACTACTGCGCATGTTCAACTTATACGCCGCGTGGTATACTAGAATAGCACACTCACTTGAATTTGACACCTGTTCCAAATTTAAACTCATAACCTACTGTTTTCAGTGGGTTATGAGTTCATTACAGTTCTGTTTATTTCTGCTGGTTGGTTGGGCATAAGTAAACCAGAAGCTTTTTTCATGGTATAAATAGTCTTTTCATTTTATTATTTGCCTTTTCCGTCCCACCGCTGGGCAAAGGCCTCCTCCATTATTTTCCAACTCTCCTGGTGTTTTGTCTAGTATTTAATTGCCTCTGCATAGTATTACCTACCTGCTTATATTTATAACTAGCTGAACCCGCGCATGCGTTGCAATGCGTTTTATCCTACCTACCTACCAACTACCCTACCTACTACCCTACCTACTACCCTACCTACTACCCTACCTACTACCCTACCTACTACCCTACCTACTACCCTACCTACTACCCTACCTACTACCCTACCTACTACCCTACCTACTACCCTACCTACTACCCTACCTACTACCCTACCTACTACCCTACCTACTACCCTACCTACTACCCTACCTACTACCCTACCTACTACCCTACCTACTACCCTACCTACTACCCTACCTACTACCCTACCTACTACCCTACCTACTACCCTACCTACTACCCTACCTACTACCCTACCTACTACCCTACCTACTACCCTACCTACTACCCTACCTACTACCCTACCTACTACCCTACCTACTACCCTACCTACTACCCTACCTACTACCCTACCTACTACCCTACCTACTACCCTACCTACTACCCTACCTACTACCCTACCTACTACCCTACCTACTACCCTACCTACTACCCTACCTACTACCCTACCTACTACCCTACCTACTACCCTACCTACTACCCTACCTACTACCCTACCTACTACCCTACCTACTACCCTACCTACTACCCTACCTACTACCCTACCTACTACCCTACCTACTACCCTACCTACTACCCTACCTACTACCCTACCTACTACCCTACCTACTACCCTACCTACTACCCTACCTACTACCCTACCTACTACCCTACCTACTACCCTACCTACTACCCTACCTACTACCCTACCTACTACCCTACCTACTACCCTACCTACTACCCTACCTACTACCCTACCTACTACCCTACCTACTACCCTACCTACTACCCTACCTACTACCCTACCTACTACCCTACCTACTACCCTACCTACTACCCTACCTACTACCCTACCTACTACCCTACCTACTACCCTACCTACTACCCTACCTACTACCCTACCTACTACCCTACCTACTACCCTACCTACTACCCTACCTACTACCCTACCTACTACCCTACCTACTACCCTACCTACTACCCTACCTACTACCCTACCTACTACCCTACCTACTACCCTACCTACTACCCTACCTACTACCCTACCTACTACCCTACCTACTACCCTACCTACTACCCTACCTACTACCCTACCTACTACCCTACCTACTACCCTACCTACTACCCTACCTACTACCCTACCTACTACCCTACCTACTACCCTACCTACTACCCTACCTACTACCCTACCTACTACCCTACCTACTGCCCTACCTACTGCCCTACCTACTGCCCTACCTACTGCCCTACCTACTGCCCTACCTACTGCCCTACCTACTACCCTACCTACTACCCTACCTACTACCCTACCTACTACCCTACCTACTACCCTACCTACTACCCTACCTACTACCCTACCTACTACCCTACCTACTACCTTACCTACTACCCTACCTACTACCCTACCTACCTACCTACTACCCTACCTAATATATCTGAACATATTAAAAAAAAAAAAAGTATCCTATGTCCTTCTCCTGGTTCTTAGCTACCTCCCTACCAATTTTCAGCTAAATCCGTCCAGCCGTTCTTTAGGTAACCTTTTTTACCTTTTTTTTTTCTTTTTTTCTTTTCATTGTTTTTAAGATGTATTCTGCTATTGTGGGCGGAGACAAATCCAACAAATCAAAAACCATGAAAATTGGTCCAGCAGATCTCGAGTTATAAGTGTTGTAACAAACACGACTTTCTTTTATATTTAAAGATAAAAGAAAGAAGATTATCTTTTCAAAACTTGTTTATAGGGTCCCCATCATTACTGCGGCCAGCATCTGGTGCTTCCAGCTACTACGGCGCGAGATCAGTGGATTATCAGCCCTCGAGACACCAGCAGTCTCCAAAGATGAAACTTAAGTAAGTTTATACATGCCTTAGTCATCACCTGCCTAGCCTTTTCTCAATAGTAGGGGAGCCCGCGATGCTAAATGAGGATTTGCTCGAGCGTCATGGAGACCTATTGGGTTGATAACCCAGCTTGGGCTCCCTTACTACAACTATGTTGGGATTGGCATCCAGTCTAAATGGATGCAGCTGAATACTGAAAATACTGGTGCAGCTGCCTATCTGACCTCCAGAGATAGGCATGTGCCTATCTCTCCTCTATACCCTTTGGTAAGACAAGTAGTCAGACTTTTGAGCCACTGACTACCTATAACGACTGTCAGAAATCCACAAATGATAGCCGGGAGCAACGGTTTAAAATGCTCTCCGAGGCAGGTTGTAACTCGGTATGTAATGACATTCCCGTTCATAAACCAACGTAGGCAAGCTCCTCTAAACCTAAAGATTAGCCAGAACAGCTGTTTTTACCCGACTACGGCAAAGCCAAAAGGAAGGGTAATGATTTTGGCAGTCTATGTATGTATGTTCCACCGTAGCGCCTAAACTACAGAACGGATTTTAATAAATGAGGTGTCAATAGATTCGTAAGAATAGCCCGGGTGTCATAGGCTATATAAATTGTATCAAATATTTTTATGACGCTAGTTAAATGTCAGATTACAACATAGAAAAAAAAAAAAAAAAATGAAAATTGGCAATAACGACAGACACAGTCACGAGGGATGAAATGTATACACGCAGCAACTTTTTCATGTGATTTCCTCCTAAGGTATTAATTAACGTTTTACATTGTCATAAAAGTAATATTCTGGAAGCCATACTATTAGGAAATAGGTTAATATCTAAACACAACTTCGAAAGCGTCATTTCGCGAAAAATCGCTTTTGAAATTTGCTATGTGTATACATTTTGACTGGTCGCGTACGTCTCGTATCCAGCGGATCCCCGCAACCTTCGCCAGATGGTTGAAGTGAGATGCACGGGACACTTGAGGGAGGCCTATGTCCAAGAGTGGACGTCTTTCGGCTGAAATAATGATAATGATGATACATTTTATTGCCTGTGACTATATTACTTCTACTACGATTCATATCTTACCTATTGAGTTATCTATCAATCATCATATCCGTGTTCTCTTGTCATGACTCAAAGATTTGAAACGTTATCAATGTAATCCAGAATGTTATTGACATTATCAACAAATACATACTTCAAATATTTTGTCTATCTCATTATGTGTTTGTTCTCAAACATTTGAGGTTGACTACTTATAAATTATCGATATTATTTAAATTGTGTTGAAAGACATTTATGTATAGTACCTAAATGTTACTATTTTGATATGTGATACTAAGGTTTAAATTGTAAACAAATTAACATGTTGGAATTGATAGGAAGAAAACTGTCGTTTAAGCGTTTTTTAAAAGTACGTCGTGGCCCTGAAATATGTAAACTAATGCCGTCTTGTGTTAGTGGAAGTGCGGATCGTAAAAAGACTCCTTCGGAATCTTCAGATGAAGCTTATGTGAAATTTGATTTTGATGCTTTTCTAAACAGGTCAGCTTGATAACCATTTATAAGAATGTGCATGAAACAATTAATAAGGTTTCATATTTATGCACGCCATAAGTAAACAGTTGCACTGCCTATCTGACCTCCACAGCCCAGTTAATACTGGGTAATACGATACCCTTTGGTAAGACTGGTTGTCAGACGGTCGCTGACTAGTCAAAGATCTTTCGGGGGTATGAGAGACAGGGTGTAAAGTTCCTCATCCTCCATAGAAAAGGGAGGATCCTCCGACCAGCCGGGTGTTGTGTCTGGTGGGCTAACTGCCCGACATATGTAAGTCGGGATTTTCTATATGAGCTAATGTCGCGTATAACTTTAATAGCGCGATGTAGGAATTGTCATTAGTTCGCATGTGTTGCGATAGATGACGCTGTCGCCACAGATCTAGATATGGCCAACAGTATAACGTGCTTTCCGAGGCACAGAGGAAACGCTGTATGTAACGTGTGGTCACCCATCCACAGACCAACCTAGGCAATCGTGGCTTAACCTAAAGATCAACCCGAGAGGCAGTTATTATTAAGCCACGAGCTAAACAAACTATTAATTAAAAATTACAGATACCTCAAAAGCATATTCCCAAAAGCGGAGGAAACGCTGATCTTGGACGTGCTACTGAACAAAGACAACAATGTACAGAAGGCCAGCGAAGAGCTGATCAGCATGGGGTTTCCTAAGAAGGAGACCCTCGTCACGCAGAAGAAGGAAGCGACGCCGTTGCCGCAGAAGAAAGTTGTTACCATCATGCTGACTAGAGAACAGAAGAATGAGTGTAAGTATTTACCTTACTCTTAGCCTCTGCCATCCATCTGGGCAAAGGCCTTCCCCCGTGACATCCAAATATTTCGATCTAGAGCCAATGTGGGCCACTGGTCTTTGGTTCAGTCCTGCAAGGTCTACCTCTTGGCCCAGAGCTCGTCGATCATACCGCAGACTGAATACTGGGAACCATTTGTGCGTCGGTGTCCCTTCCACCTTGTATGTATACCTTTAACAGACACCCGTGTTTGTTCAAGCCATCATCATCATCATTTTAGCCAAAAGACGTCCACTGCTGGACATAGGCCTCCCCTAAGTGTCGCCACATTGACAGGTCCCGTGCGTCTCGCATCCAGCGGATCCGCGCAACCTTCACCAGGTCATCGGTCCACCTAGTGGGAGGCCTTCCAACGCAAAGTCTTCCGGTTCGCGGTCGCCCACTCAAGAACTTTCCGGCCCCATCAGCCATCCGTTCTGCGACCAATGTGCCCTGCTCACTGCCACTTAAGTTTGGCAATTCTTCGGGCTATGTCGGTAACCTTGGTTCTCATGCGGATGTCCTCATTTGTGATTCGATCACGCAAGGAAACTCCGAGCATAGCCCTCTCCATTGCCCTTTGGGTGACTTTAAGCCTGATGAGGCCCATTGTGAGGGACCACGTTTCGGTCCCGTATGTAATCACTGGCAACACACACTGGTCATAGACTTTCGTCTTGAGACACTGGGGTAAGTTGGACGAGAAGATACTTCTCAGCTTCCCAAACGCTTTCGACGATTGACCTCTTTCTCAAAATTGGACCTACCTAACTGGACTGTTTGTCCCAGGTAGACATAATCGTCTACAACTTCGAGTGTAGAGTCTCCGAGTGTTCAAGCCATACAATGCCTAAAATGTATCTAAAAATCGCTTACATTTAAGAACTCGGTACAACATTAAGGGTAAAAGAATGTTCTTGTATTTGCTTTGTTTTCTTTCCTTGTATATAATACAATACCCAACTATTCTAGTGAAAGAAAAACTCCAAAAGAAATACACCAGTATAGCAGAACGGGTCATATCACTCGCGCTAGAAAGCGTTGCCTTCAACGAGGAGAGAGCGGAGAAAATGCTGAATGCTGTGCTGCTGGAGGAAAAGGCTCCGAAAGCCGTGAAGGTCGAGGTCAAGGAGATGCCTCGACCTGTCGCTGTGGAACTGAAGAAGGGGTAAGATGCATGGGCTGTTTGATGTTAGGAAATACCAGAGGTTTAGAAGGGAGGCGGGTTAGTAAGATAGTTTTCAAACTAGTTTGGAATAAAGTACTAGGTTAAAAGAAAAGAGACGTCTGCTAAGTTAGATTTTGATTTGGTACTTAAAATTAGATAAATGTTCCTAAAAGGCACCTTTGCAGACAGTTATGAAAATCGGTGAGATCTTACAAAACATAACATGTCTGTATTCTAGGTAAACTATTGAACTAGAATCTTATTGATTTCAAACGAGTCTCTCAGTAAGGAGATTTGAACTTACATACTTATTATGATGATTATATTGCTGTAAAACACATTTTAACGGTCATAAATCATATTTTTATCAACATAGGATCTGATTGCGAGCTACAAATTGCAAAAAAAGTCAAGAAAATGGAATATCGATAAGTCAGTTAAATTGAATTTTGCTGTCTACCTTAAAGAATGAGATACCGTCACCGCCACATCTATACCCAGACTGGCGTTCATAGGATTTTGGTTCATAAACTCATATGTGTTAAGGCACATTATTCATATCAAGACAAATGCAAGCTATAAGATTAAGCCAGAAATTTGTTTGACACTTATCTAATCCTAACTTGCCTTCTAAAACTGTCTCGGTTAAAACGGTGATTATTTATGTTGACACACCTAATATGAAATAATCACTGCTTTGAAAATAAACTTGAGCTAAATCTATTGTAAATTAAACAGTTAGGGTATGTTAATATGGCCCATCAGCTTTTGAAATATGTTCGAACATGTATAGCGTTGTCTCTGTCACTGATTCAAGTGTGGCCTCTTTCTTACACCTGTTTTATTGACACTTCTGGAACACCTAAATTCATGCCATAAGACTGGCACCATAACTCCCGGATACTGTTCCCATAGATTAGCTCAAGGTTTATTTTTCACACAACTTATTTATGTTTTCTTCAACTACTATACTATTGCATAATGTACACGATCTTTTCCAATGATCCCAATACCCTGACACTACTCGTATTAACACAGATTCCTTGTGTACTTGACTGCCTACAGTACAGGCAAAGCAAGGTGAAAAGAATATGTCGCCTGTGACTGATTGTCAAACAATGAAATAATGTGGGGAGTCGAGTACCTGTATATGAAATGTCTGTCGTTCTAAGAAAAAGTTTTAAAAATGCTATTAATATTACTTACATACTTTGGAAATGCGCCAACTAGATTTTTCAACTAGTTTACCATAACTAAACTAAAATACGGTATTCAAAGACCGATGCACTACTTATATCTAATTTAGATTCAAGTTGTACATAATGCAAAGCACTTACGATACATCAGCGAACATGTAGGTACAGTAAAAAGAGAAAAGATTTAACTCTCCTCTTCAAATCGGTTTTCTTAGTACGACAGATGTGTAGTACAAAATCTGTGTCCACTTTCTGAATCCACCCTTAACCCTGATGCTTTTTAGCTTCTCACACTACAGTGTTGCTTAAATATCTAAATTTTAAATAATTATAAAGCTTCTCCGTGATGGTAAAAAACATGATAATGGATCTGTAACTGGCTATTTTACGCTAACACTATTAAACTTAAATAGGTAAGTAAGAATAATATCATTCATTATTCATTATTAATAATACTATCATATTAAATTAGCTAGTGAAATTCCGCAGACGTGAAAGGTAACAATATCTAAATACATAATGATAATTATGGTCCTCGTCAATGCTGAAATTCAATACTCTTTCAATATTCTTTATATCATTCCCTAAGTATTACATTAACGATATAATAAAATAATCAATCTCTAAATTGTCAGACATAGTAACGTTAGGAGGGAGAAAGTGGGCTAAGTAGCAATTTTTTTTTTTTTATATTTACTAGCTACCCGTTCCTTCGTCGCATGGCACCACTTTTCGGATTCAAAATCTCATATCTATCATTAATACACACTGGACAAAATTTCATTAGAATCGGTTAGAAAATTTCGGAGATGCGGGTTGTTCGAAAGAGATACCGCGGCCTCGACACAAAGGGCTAAGAAAGAACATGGGTGGTTTTTAGTCAGTAGAAGTCTGGCACTCCCTACCGCTCTGTCCAGAGCGGGAGGAGTCATTAGATGGTTAGAAACCCTCCAAAACAAAAGGTTTCGGAGATAAGCATATACTTATATGGTGTTATGTGATTTTTATACAAGACTTGCGGACGTCCCGCGGTTTCACCCGCGTAGATGCCGTTCCCGTGGGAATACAGGGATAAAAAGTAGCCTATGACACTCAGCAATAATGTGGCTTTCTATTGGTGAAAGAATTTTTTAAATCGGTTCAGTAGATCCCGAGATTACCCCTTACAATTTAACAAATATACAAAGACACAAACTTTACTTCTATAAAATATTAGTACAGATTATATATTATACAAGATAGTGTCGTCAGTACGACAAAAAATTAAATTGCGTATAACTCACATGCTCACGACGATCTCTGTCTGCATACAAACATTTAATGGAATATATCAAGTAGTTTAGTCACGTCTATGAAATTTCTTTAGCTAATTTAATTTGACCTCCTCTAAATAAAGTAAAAAAAATCTGAGTCGCTGTCATAATAAATAATTTCCCATTAATACAAGCAAGTACATGACATCACATTAGCACTACATGTACTAATCATAAATAAAATGTACACTACATTGATCATCCGACGATATTTTTGCAACACTTTAACATACATAAGAAAATTATTTTAATTCGGCGGAGATGATGAGTATTAAGAAAACCTTAATTTAATAACCTTCACCACCAAACTATAGAAAACATCATATTTACAAAGTATCCATTTTGTTTTCAACAATTATGTTCAACTTTCTAATCCTCTCCTCGTTCAAACTAGTTTTTATTTTAAATGTAATCAAAAATCTCGATTTTCCTTATTGCCCTTAACTTTTCAATAGGGGATCGGACAAAAAAAAACTAATTAGTCCGTCAGATAGGTTTCCAAAAATTATTGGACACGTATTTTTTCTTTTTTCACGTAAACTTAAAATGAAGACGATACAGTGCTTCGAAAACTCGTGTGACGTCATATGATAGTACATTTTGACGACACAAGTGACGTTTCAAGCCCCACTCCAAGATCTTTGACGCGTTTTATCTTCGTCATTTTTTATTGATTTGACAAAACAAAAAACACGTATTCAATATTTTTCGATAATCTAACTTACGGACTAAACAGAATCATATTATTTTGACCCAGTCCGATCCCCTATTGTTCTACTATTTAGGGTCCCATTTAAATAGGTGGACAAATTTTAACATAGCGTTCAGTACGTCTAACCAAACATATCCAAGTAAAAAAACACTGATTAAAGTGAGTTTTTTGTACGTAAAATATTGGGTAACTAACACTTTTAGTGTATTTTCGCTACCTGTTTTATTTTCTTGTAGGTATCTGATGCGTTTCTCAAATTTTCTTTTTTTACCATTGTCCTTATTTTGGTGGTCTGAATGATTCCTAAAATTTTGTCCACCTATTTTAATGGGACCTTATATTTCATTAAATACGTAATGAAATTGTATAAAAACAACTAACAACTAAGTCTCAATTTCACTTACAACAGGGCGATACCTAAATGACTTTTAAAATAAAAGCTAGCTAAAGGAGGAAAGAAGAAAGTCGAGAATCACGCTGCGCTTTTATTTTGTGTCTTCTACTGTAAGCGCAAATTCTCTACAATATTGATCATAAATACAAATAGCGAAAAACCCATAGGAAACGAGATATTTGCAAAAAATAGCACTCCGGGAGTGCCGGCAGAAGTGAAAACTTCAATATTAACTTACAAACTCGCGTCAGGGTCACGTCATCACGTGACCCTGACGCGAGTTTGAAAGTTTTTACCCATACAAAAAAAGTGCTCAGCGCCGCTAAAGAAGTTTTCACTTCAAAAATCAACTTTATACGAGTTTGTAGCTGGGTATCTCAAATATGGTAGATGACAAAAAAAAAAACTAATTAGTCCGTCAGATAGATTTCCAAAAAATATTGAACACGTATTTTTTATTTTTTCACGTAAACAAAAAATTAAGACGATACAGTGCTTCGAAAAGTTGTGAAACGTCACAGGTTGGTCCATTTTTACCAGACTATGACGTCAAAAGCCCCCTCTCCATGGTCTTTGACAAGCTTTATTTTCGTCAATTTTTATTAATTTGATAAAACAAAAAAACACGTATCCAATATTTTTCGATAATCTAACTGACGGACTAAACAGAATCATATTTTTTTAGTCAGTCAACTACCCTTTTCCGAGGTGAAATCCTAATTTGACTGGACTAGTTGTCTTGTTTAAAAGGTTTGTTAGAATTTAGGGAAACGGTGGTAATATGGAACAAAACCATGCGGTTTACAATTCATTAATAATGTTACTTTCATAAATATTTCTTGTTTCTTATTTTATAGTCTAGGCTAGGATACTATACCTTTTACGGGTCAGACAGGGTTTTATTTTTAAATAGTTTATGTACTGTAGCATACTTTACTGGAACGATACCATCCGCCAAGTAAACAATGTAAAGTGACGGGTATCGTAACTTCTAATAACGTACGGTAACTCATAATTTCAAGTACTTACTACTCAGGCATTGACGCTGTAATAAATCGTTAATAGTTATTTTAAATACCCAGTATCGAATAGATAAATTAACACGACTAACCGAGTTGAGCCATAGAGTGAATTAGTGACGCCACACGTATATATTGCCATACCAAATCTATTGGAGGAATCGCGTTTTGACAGCTCATAAAAAATCAACTACATTATATTGTCTATTTTCACGTCACTTCTGCCAAATAGAAGTTTTTACTTCCTTTATTTATTTCTTTCTTTTTTTTCTACCTTTCCCTCCCATACCTTGACCAAACAACGTACATGCTCATCGCCTCCGCCCCCGCGTCTCATACTCCCGCGCGTACACCAGTGACGACACGGAGGCGCGCCCCCTGAGCCCGCCCCCCGCGCCCTCCGCCTCGCGCCGCATCAAGACTTGGACCGAGCACCTGAAGTATGTTACGAACGCTTGTTCGAATGCTGGCTCTTCTTCGTTTAGAGTCCATTTTCATGTGCACGTTGGGCTAACTCTCCACGCAAACTTTACTAGTGAATTTTCCACCAAACTTCTTTGTACTACTGGCACGATGGAACCTAAAAAGAGGTTTTAATATTGTGGCCAGCCTTACTTTCCGCCATTTTATTATATTTTGTAAATAGCAGCCATGAATTAAATCTGCATTAATTGATAGCTGGCATCAATACAAACAAGTATTGAAATAGACAAAAGCTTCTAAAGCGTCATGTTTCCGAAATATAAACTTCAAAGGAAAAAAAAATTACGTCTTTAGTTCAAAAATTTTAGTAGCCATGCATAAAACATGTATTAATCTATACAAACAAGTATTAAATGGGACAAAAACTTAAAAAAATAATGGTGGTTTTCTCAAACAAGTTAATCGAAAATTTCGACTATCCTATGGCGACGTCCGAATTCCACCTATGGAAGTGGTCGTTCCATTTTAAATGAAATAATTCCACTGATGATTCCAGTGCATCGCACGGTTCTTGTGGGGAGCCAACCTAGCTAAGATCGGTCACGTGCGATGGCTTTCTCTATGAGCACAGAGTCTTATTACTTGCTGTCAGCAACCAGTTATCTGGCTGTATGAGCGCATAAAAAGAACTTGCGTGCCTGAAAGGTTTTTCATGCACAAGGTTTATGAAGAGGACTATCAGCTACAATCTATTGAGCTGTAACATGAATTTGGAATTTATGCAACGTGAGAATCTCCACTGATGTTACAAATAAGATTTCCAACAAAAAAAAAATATAATGGTTTGCTCGCATATACAAATATATAAGATAGAATGTATAGTTTTGTGACTCATGTTTAATTACAAAGAAACACTGAATGTATTGTAAGTACCTAAAGTAAGTTAAAGAACTCTATCAGGTTATTCACTTGAATACAAATGATTAGACAAAAATAAGCCACGAATGTCTTCTCATATCAATACTAGAAGTCCAATAGCTAAGTACTACTTTGCTTTTTAAACTTTAAATAACGTTTTAATTTGTATTGACTTGTAACTCTATTACAAATGTAACGTTTGTTAAATTTATTCAATTAACTGAACAGTGTAAATAAATTAAATATTAGTGGAGTTTGTACGTTAAAATACGAATAAGACCCAGCATCGACCCTTGCAGTGCACCAAATTGTGATGGTACAAATTAAAATGTGTGTGTTGATGAAATAATATTAATTGTATCGAATGTCTCGTGGATGTCCCTTGTGACTGTTAAGTTTAGTTAGAAGTGTGAAATGTGTGTTTTTAAAAGAGTTTTACTCAGCATGGTGTGTGTATGTTAGTCGAAGGCTTTTGTTGAGTTGTCTGGCGTAAAAGCTTATTTTTTTATCAATGAAGTAAAATTTTTACTGCAAATAAAACTAAATTTTTATATTCCGTGAACCAATTATTTCTGAGAAAATGTATAGTTAATTTAAATTTTAAAATAAAGGCAAAATATAGGCATGCTGCCACTGAAATGGATTTTTTTTGTTAGATTAGTATAAAATGTCACGATATAGTAGATTATGCTCGAGTGAATCGCTTTTGAAGTACTAATAACAGAATTGCAATTAGTGTGTTTAGTGGATAGCTTTACAGATGTTTCCCTTACGAGTACCGTTTTTAGTAAAATTAAAGTTAGATTTTGTTCATTGTATAATTATGTTCCTTAGAATAAAATCAATCCTTAGTTGTTTAATGCTATAGACAGACTGATAACCATCTTTGTATAATTTTTGAAGTCAACGATTTTATAGTCTAGTTACATTAAATAGATCTACAATACTAGTCATAAATTAAATTTAGAAGATCAAGACATAGAAGAAAGGAATGAGACTGGTTTTCTATTATAAAAATGTTGGCGAATAGATCATCATTTCTAGATCTCGCTAGTATGTAACCATCACATTCATGACCATTTTATTATTATTTAGCTTCCTCAGAGTCATTCTTTATCATCGACTTCAGAAGCACAATATTTTCAACATTTCCTTAGAATAATAATAATAATAAATAGTTTTTAGGAGTATTGCATGCCGTGTTATGTGTTCAAGTGGTCTACCATACCCTTTTATGGCAGTATTGTTTTTATCGTATGCAGTGTGAGAAAGGGATGGAGCTAGACGTTTTATATAGCTCCATCTTTTACCCACACTGAAATGGCGTTAAATTATTCTGCTTTAAGAGGTACTGGTACGGTCCCATTTCTTTTAGTTAGTATCAAATATTAGTTCAAACGTTTGTGGACTGCAAATGTTCCAGGCCAATATTGAAGACAAGTAGCAGCGTGCAGTCGAAATTCAAGTCACAGTATAGTTCGCCGACGAAAGGTCCTAATTCGACGCTGCGAATGGGACCTAAGGACAGTTTGTTACTGTATGTATTTAGATGAGCGTTATACATAGTTTATATTCATTAGAGTTGTGATCATCCATCTCAAAACCCGTGAATGATTTAATAGAAATGGAATTCAACAGGATCGGAAGAGATTATTTGTCTGGAGGCTAATACGACGATAACACGTTGTCGTGCTGCTGTCGATCTACGGCCTAAGAAGTATTCGCTATTTCGCGTGTTACTCTTCGTAAAGTTTAACGCACTTGTGCACTGTGCAGTGTTCTCACTAGCAAGTTTGCCTCGCATCTAAACGAAGCTTAAAAGTGCGTGTCCTCAAACACCAGCTTTTGCATATTATGTCTCTTCATAAAGTGTGTTTTTCGGCACCGCGCCTCTTACTTCATGTGGTGTCCTTTGCTTTTCAAACACTACTAAATGTTCCTTTTCCAAACTGATTTCCTTGTGGTAATAACGTCACTACTTCAACACGCTTGGGAGTAGCCTTTTATCTGTTATTCGATTTGCATTTGTTTTTATGTGATTTGTGGGGTTACCATGATGCCTTAAAGTAGGATTGCTTGAGTCTTATTCCAGTGTGGGAAAGTGATAGAGCTATACAGGTTGTCTAGCGCCATCTCTTTTCCACACGTGCATGAGATTAAACAATCCTGGTTTAATACGTGATGGTAGGCCACCTGGACTTGTGGTAAGCATTCACCTGTAATGTAACAGTTTACATTCAAGCATTACATCAGTGAACGTAGAGTTCTGAGCGTTACAGAGCGGAACCTGCAACTATACAATTTGTAGCATACACTTTTTTCTGAACAAAATCGAATCTTTTTACATTACAGACGAATCCTGGTGAGAAATTGTCTATTTGTACATTGTGTCTATTGTCTTGTATTTGATACATACAGTCAGCAGCACTATTATGTATTCATTTAGCAACTCTTAGAAGCAACTAGCTGATGCCCGCGTCTTCGCCAAGGTGGATATCGGAAACCTTCCTCGAGAACCACTCTAACCATTGGTGAAAACAGCAGGAAAATCGGTTTTTGAGTTTATCGCGAACAGACAGACGGACAGACGTGGCGGAGGACTTTATTTTATAATATGTAGTGATTCTCGCTTCTGTAATGATTTACCACCTACTTTATGAAGTAGGTAATGGTATCTCAAAGTTGCAATCGTTTTTTCACAAGAAATTCGTGTTTGAAACTTTGCCAAATGTTTACATATTATTGCTCATGACTGCTGTATTTCACCGACTTTCAGAAAGGAGGAGGTTCTCAATTCGATTGGTATTTATACACCTGTTATTAAAATGGAGTAGAATATTATATCTATCTATCTTACGTTTCCAGACTGGATTATATGCCTTGGACCGGGCCTGACCCAGATCTCCGCAGTGGCCAAGCCGTCAAGCCTGAAGGGCCAGAGCCTCGTGAAAGGCCCTCACCGCTCGCACGAGGCCCATCTGGCCTCGCTAAAGGTCCTTCCGGAATCGCCAAAGGATCACTATATCAGAAAATCAACAAGAAGTCTGCTCAAATGTGAGTTTATTTCGTTTGAGTCTTGTTTTTCATAGTTCTCATTATTAACGAACTGCCTCGATGGTTGAGTGGACGCCAACGCGACTCCTGAGCATAAAGTCCCGGGTTTGATTTTTCGGCAAAGTGTTGTTTGGGTTTTCTGACAGAAATAACTCAGCTGCAGTCTAGATTTGTGCCCGATAGATGGCAGTTGGCTCGCCGCATGGGACCAAAACATAACTAGTAAACTGGTGTACAACTAGGTACATCTCTGGCTTTTCCTTCAGAACTCGCAGGCGAAATGTTATGTCTTTTTACAACTGTAGAAGGGTTTTTTTACTAACATTGGCATTTTGTTTTTCAGTAACTTTCGCAAAACAATTTCAAAAATGTGTCCTTTGGGTCAAAATATCCTTCTGTGGAACATCCATACTAAATCCATATAAAATTTGGTATGGAGATATTTTGATACCCGAGAAAGGACATAGGCTACTTTTTAATAAAAAAATAAAATAAAAAACTTTATTCAAGGGGTTGAAAGGGGGGTACGAAAATATTAGTTTTGGTCGCGATAACCGGCATCGGTAGCGATAACCGACATCCGCGCAGTTGAAACCGCGGGCATCAGCTAGTATAACATATAAATGTAACATAACGCCTGTAATCCCAGAAGGATTAGGCAGAGGTACTCACATTTCACCAGGGATATTTAAGTCCCATATAATAGGGGGCGAGTCTATTGCCATTAACCGGGCACAAATCCATGCTCCGTGGCTGTTACTGTTAAATACTTGATGGAAATACCGACCTGGGAGTCGAGCCCAGGACCTCAAGCACCCCGTCGGGGCTTAGGATTGTCGAAAGAGATGCCGCGGCCTCGGCACAAGGGCGAAGAAGGAACATGGGTGGTTTTTAGCCAGTAGAAGTCTGATACTCCCTACCGCTCTGCCCAAGATTGGGGGGAGGTTATTTTTAATGATTTACTACCGACCAAAAGAAAGGACCTCAAGCACAGCAACGAAGCAATTGAGTGTGTATCCTATTAATATACTCATATACTGTCTGCTTGCTTACTAGACACCATGGGGGTTTCTTAACTTTAAAGGGCAAGGTTATTTAAGCATTCAGAAAGTTGGCAATATCAAAAAAACTGTAAAAATCAAACTGTCGTATTAAATGTCGATTTTTGCATTTTCGATGGAAAAAAAGACGCCCCACACTCGTGCTAGGGCCTCTAATTGTGTGTTGGATCACCGAAAAAACGATAACTGTACTGAATATTAAAGATGATGTAGCTAGAAAGGCAATCGACTCATGAGTTGGATATCTCTGAGTGCCGCAGTTAGTTTAATTCGACTATTCAAAAGTGGCTTTAACTGGCCTACTTGAAATAAATGCTTTGACTTTGACTTTGAGATGTCGAGTATTAGAGACGTATGGAAGACGAAAACATGTTGTGCTGACCCCAAATACATTTGGATTAGACCAAGATAGTGTCGTGACTCGTGGCCTGGTGAAGGTTGCTGGGATCCGCTGGATGAGAGGCGCACGGGAACGGTCAATGCAGCGTCACTTGGGGGAGGGTCTTTCGACGGGTTAATATTCTATGATCGGTTTTGTAGGGCTTAGTTTATAAGTTTTTGGAAATCTTTGGAACCTTTTAGGAATAAAGATAAATTAATACGAGTATTATAAACGCGAAGTATGGATGGATGGATGGATGGATGTTTGTTACTCTTTCACGCAAAAACTACTGAACGTTTTTGGATAAAATTTGGTACACAGATAGTTTAAAACCTGGTTTAACACATAGGATATCATATAGGATATTTTTATCCCGATTTTATCTTCCCGTGGGATAATTTACGAGTTGTAGCGGGCGAAGCCACTGGCAACACCTAGTAAATATTAATAATAAGTTCATCTGTCAAAAGTCAAAGCGTAATTAACGGAAACCTTTGTATCTTTCAGTATCGGCTAAATTGGAGAGAGCTCACACCAAGATCCGTCTCCGTCGAATATTCGACATGAATGTAAACGTACTAGTGTAATTATGAAACAGGTTTCATTTTGGTAGCAGGTTTGGTACGGAAGACATTTTAGACTCACCAATACATCTGAACTGTTGAACAAAACATCATTTTGATGCAAGATCGGATATTCAGTGCAATTTAAACCTTCTATCAATAAATAAGCGAATGTATTTGCAAAAATTAAATCAACAGCTCAAACAGTTATATTAACTGACCAAACCTGCTGCCAAATGAAACTTAATTTGCATTTAAGTTATAAAGAAAATGATCTCAGTATTTTTAAAAACATTTCCCATAAAAACTCTTGCTCAAACAAAAATATATCGATATGAAATATAGGGGGCACTCTATGTTAACTAAAATTAAATTTCGTCTAATCTAGGGATTCTTAAAAACTTTCTTTTTTATAAACTATACCAACTACTGTATCCGATGTTATACAAAATTGTTATGTCATTTATTTGAATCTTGTAAATTTAAATAACTGGTTTAAGTTTTATCGAAGGATTTTTATACTTAATTACTACTCACTTACTTAGTATACTCCTAGTACCACTTGTGTAATTGAACCACTAACAACCAGACAAAAAAACCTGTGCAATATCTTTGTGGAATTAACTACATAATAGCCTAACATGAGCTCTAAGACATTCATCATCTGCCTAGCCTTTTCCCAACTATGTTGGAGCCAGCTTCCAATCTAACCGGATGCAGCTGAATACCAGTATTTTACATGGAGCGACTGCCTATCTGACCTCCACAACCTAGTTAATACTAGGTAATACGATACCCTTTGGTAAGACTGGTTGTCAGACTTTCAGGTCACTGACTACTTGTAGCAACTGCCAAAGATCTATATATGGCAGCCGGGACCAACAGCTTAACGTGCTTTCATGTCAACATGTCACTACGCGTTAGGTTTGCTCTCAAGAATTGTCAGTAACAAAAGAAGTGACACGTAAAAATAAATCTTATTACAATGATATAAAACTCTGTTTTAACCGCTACAAAAAATCTGCTCTCCCCTTCGAGTCGGTGAAAGGACCCTTAGCTTTCTACTCTTATTGACATGCAAACTACATCTATTGCGTGTTTTTGCACAGACTATTCGAAAGCCAGTGTCTTGTGTCCTTCGATAAAACTAGTCCAGTTCTTTGTATTCAGATATTAGTACAACTTAGGATAGAAAATGATCATTGCCAAAATGTATATCTTGTTGTGGTTTATTAATTTTATTCGTTTTTCATCTGACAAGTAATATTGATGTGTAGGAAGATGGTGGTGAAATAAGGATAATATTTTATCCTTATTTCACCTAAAAGGCTAAATCATAATACTGATCAAAGAGTCATCATCTGCCCAGCCATTTCCCAACTACGTTGAGTAGGCTTCCAGTCTAACCGGATGCAGCTGAATACCAGTATTTTACATGGAGCGACTGCCTATCTGACCTCCACAACCCAGTGAATACCGGGTAATACGATACCCTTTGGTAAGACTGGTTGTCAGACTTTCAGGTCACTGACTACATGTAACGACTACCAAAGATCTATAAACATCAATTACTAATTTAAAATGTTAATATTACTATGTATTTGCCTTTGAGCCCACTGCTGGCCATTTGGCCAATCAAAAAGCAGAAATAAATAAAATAAAATTAAAAAACCACAAACAAAACTCGATATGAGCCTACTACACGCTCAAGCTTCACCACACTTTTCGTTCACACTTCACAGTACATCGCGCGTATGGTTGGTAAAACTGTATTACCATTACAAACCACACGCGCGATGTACTGTGTGCACCGTGTAATCGCGCAGGCAAGACTGTGGGGAAGTGTGAGCGTGTGGTAGGCGCATTAGACTTGCGCTGTGCCCAGCTCTTCCGACCTCTTGTATTATTTTAAGAAAAATTAAATTAGTAATTATAATTACTATATCAGGGACTTTGTATCCGGCCAAAGATGAGTGTTAAAATTGTAAAAATGAATGTGAGGAAATTACGAAATATTTTGTGAGATATGTGAGTGTTTTGCTGGCGCTTCAGATGTCACTAGCGCTTTTGCTCACCTTATACGATGCTTATTGTAACGTCTAGTCACGAATTTTTGAAGTCACCATGTATTGGTAAAACGTGTTTAGGGAATCACAAATAAAAAAAATGTATTGGTCAGATCCCTGTTATAATGGAAGAAATAGTTTGATATAGTGTCACAAACCTAGTGTTTGTCGACGTCAACGTGTGAGTAAAGCTCTATAAAGCGAATTTGACTTTACTCAATCTAAGTGCGGTAGCATACAAAAATTAACCTCACCTATAAAACGTTAATGTTCATATTTGTATAATAAGCTTGTTTCAGTCGCTTGTAGGAATATGCACATTAAATAAATACGAACTAGGTTTATTTTCGGATGAATCGCTACAGTAGTTATCTTGAGGTAAGTGTGACTTCGCTCAGTAGATTTCTGGCTTAGCACTGAAAACTGGAATTATATCAGCAGGTTCAGTGTCTTGTACGATATTTAAAAAGGTCCACCGTGAAGTATCTACGCGTAAATATTGCTCATATCATATATATTTTTTGAATCCATTCTTGCCATGAGCCTGAGATCTATGGAGCGACTAAGACTTGGCTCAGTCGCGTTTAATCCGAAAATAACCCTTTTAATATGTGTATTATCCTGCCCACAACTGTGATCAAACGTATCAACGAATAAGAGCATTAAACAATAGGGGATCGGACATAAAAAAAACTATTTAGTCCGTCAGATAGATTTCCAAAAATTATTGGACACGTATTTTTTCTTTTTTCACGTAAACAAAAAATGAAGACGTTAGTGTGCTTCGAAAACTCGTGTGACGTCATATGATAGTACATTTTGTACCTACAAGTGACGTCTCAAGCCCCACTCCATGATCTTTGACGCGTTTTATCTTCGTCATTTTTTATTGATTTGATGAAACAAAAAACACGTATTCAATATTTTTCGATAATCTAACTTACGGACTAAACAGAATCATATTATTTTGACCCAGTCCGATCCCCTATTGCAAGTAAGGTTCAATTCTGATGAAACGCGACTCAGGTAAATCTAATAACGATATATATAGATTTGCCTATACGTGTCGCTAATTAGTATAATAAATCACTTTTGTATATAAACGCATTGTTTTAGTGTGGTTAGGTATTAAAATGTCTGTGCAATATCATTGCCTATGGGCTTATGAACTTTTAGGTAAGTAGGAACATTATTTGGTATACATTTCTTGCAGAGAGCGCTTAATTTTTATAAAAGTAGACGTTTCATTATGGAAGCTTAAAAATCGCGCCAGTTACTAAAAAGTTGAAAGGGAATCCACTGTCTTGTTCACATGTCCAAACCAAGACAACCCTTTACATTGAAAAAGGTGTATTTTGGACATTAGTGAACTAAAACTAAACTATAGAGCTTTCTGGTCGCTACGTATTAACAAATTTAGACAGTTACTTGCACTCTATCGTCTTATGATATAGCTACTTATCATGTCTACGGAGTTATACTAGCTAATTTAATTTAAACCTGTATTTTCTTAACATAGGGCATGCTATACCTAGTTATACCAGTGACCAGTAGTGAGTTAATATCTTCTTGTTTTCTATATAAGAACATTCAAATAGTATAAAGATTTATATCATTGTAAACAACAACAGTAAACGAATGTCGTATTGTAAACTAAAGTAAGTTCTATTTTCATACTTTCGTCGTAGCTACATGTATATCCGTCTCTTAGAAAATTAATATCAAATCCAATAGCCAATTTTACGTATTATCTTATTGTAAGTCAGTATGATTGTTTTAAAGTATTACAGAGATAATTTGTGCCAATTTTTACCGATCAAACGTCTTGATGTTGTGTATTTTAGTGTAATTATTGTACCTGCAACTTAACAAAACATCGAACTCTTCTTCCATATTTGTTTATAGACAGAATAGACAGATTTGAATAAGCTGTATTATATTAGTGTTCTGGACTATGACTTTCTGAACAATTATTATTTATTTTCAAAGTTTAAAGGCGTGAGACTTAATTAGTGTGCGAATTCATTCAAAACTTTATTACTGTGCAAACAATCTAGTCGTATCGTACTTATAGCTAAACAAAACCTACTAAATTAATTAACTAAAAAATAGTAGTCCAAATTAAAGTAAAGAGCACGTCTTCAGATAGTTTTATTATTATGACAAAAATGTAGTATTAAGTGTTAAATCAAATTTAGACTTTGGCCATAATGACATATCTTTTGAGGCTCAGTCTCTCCTAAATCTAGTTCAGAATCTAGTCAATTAGGTTAATATAGTATTGTAGCGATCACACTTTATTTTTGTGAATATTTGTCTGAATAAAATTGTTGGTTTTGTCCGAAAAATGTTTTGTTTTTCTATTGGTCCCAATAATTCTTCTTTCCTAGTAAGTAAAGCTATTCTGCGATGGGCTACGAAATGCAAAGTCCTAATACACAAGTAATTGGACTGGCTCGTTGGTCTAGTGGTTGAAAGTGTGACTGCATAAGCTCCGGCCGAGGTTCGATTGATATTGAATTTAACCTTTACGCCCTGTTCTTCATATCTCTGATGTGGTAACCGTTCATGCGTCGGTGTCCCACGCGACTTTGGCGGTGTCTGGTTTCCTGTGTTCTACTATATCAATCCGAAGGCTGTGCCGCTGTGCGTATCTTTTAATGACAGTGGCTAACCTAAAGTGTTCATAGATTAACTGTAAATTGGTTATGGTTTGGTACATTTTTTTCTTAAAAACTCACCATTTGACAGTTATTTGATAGACATTACATGTTATCCACTGTCATTAAAAGATACGCAATAGCCCTGCTGTAGGGCTATTGCGTATTCTTTTTTATGTCAGTGGCTATCATAAAAATGTCCCTAAATTAACTGTAAATTGGTTAAGGTTTGGTACATTTTTTTTTAAACTAACCATTTGACAATTATTTGATAGACACTATAAGTTAGCCACTGTCATTAAAAGATACGCAATAGCCCTGCTGGCTAGTTATGCTGCCGTCCTTTCTCTAGAAAACCGAAAGTAGTTTTCGAGATATTGGGGAAAAATGCGTGAATTATTGTTTCTAAAAAATTAGATAACTCATTTGTAGACCAGAGACTAAAAAAATAAACAACAAATTAGGCAGTTAATTTATTTTAACGTATATTTAGCGAAAAGTGTGGGTTAGAAGCTTTCAAGAGCTGGAATCATCATCAGATAGATTTAACGGCCTGAAAGGTTTTATATCTCTGAAACTATTTATCAATCAATCAATCAATATTCTTTATTTGTAAACATAGGTATACAGCAATGTGCAGGGTGTTACAATATTTTTATATAGTTTCTCAATGTTTTACCATTTGGCGTACAAATATACATTTAAAGGAGGCATTTGCCGATTAAGTGAATTTATCTTATGGGTTATTACAAAGAGATAAGAATTTAATTATTAATTAGTGTACAATACGATCAATAATGTCAAAAACATAATATAATGTTTTACCTGAAAATAAAACAGTTATTATATACGGAACCTTATTCTAGACCTATACAGTGAGACAGCATCTTTTCGGATCTGACGTCACGACCTCTCTTGTTCCCCCTCCCAACCGGCTCCGCCCCGCTGTGGCCGGGGGGAGGGGGCGTGGAGCTTGCCCGAATAGTCAGGCGCACTCCTCACATTGCATCTCACTTCCGGTGGATTATGAGTCCACCAGGCAGGATTCAAAATATAGGTCTAGAATAAGGTTCCGTATATAATAACTGTTTTATTTTCAGGTAAAACATTATATTATACACTATGAACCGTTATTCTAGACCTATACAGTGAGATGTGTTTATTATCGCCTGGTGGCAAGCTAAGTATATGCCAATGTGTGAAAAAGAAATTACAGAGTATTTACATTAAACAAAATAAAACTGTGTGAGAACATTATTATTAGAAATGAAAGTGACTCAATGAAAGAAATTACAGGGAATATTTATGAAAATAAATAAAAACTGTATAATTATGTGAAGAAAAAGATTTTTAATGAACCACCAAAACTAAGTAGGTACCACAGTAAAAAGAACTTACACATACATAAGTTTTGCTATTCACATAACATGATTAGTACCATAATGTATGCTATAATGATATGATATTCGAAGAATTAAGATTTGCTTTGAACTAAAGTTACATTAGTTATGCATATCATACCTACTTAGATTAAATAAATCAATTTAACTGAATATAGCAATATGTTGCTTTGAACTGAATTATTTATTGAAATTACATTGATTATTTAAGTAATCATTTATTATTTAGAATCTACACAGCTTCAAATGTCAGAGATAAATTGTTACGACTTTGCGATGTGTTAATTTCGGCTGAATAGAACCGTGCAAATGTGTTGGGGACACGCCAGTTCCCTTTTGCCATGATCTCGTCAATATTGTGGCACTCAAGCCAGTTGAGAGATGCTGCGGCACTTCGAGTACTACCAGGAGTAGCCTCTACTCCTGCCTCCTTAAGAATAGTTTTAACCCATCCTCCAATCACTGTTCGGGAGGCTGGCCTGACTCTACCACGAGTTGATATAAATAAATGATTAATGTCATTGTTAATTCTACGTGATGATGATACTTCTATCAACTTACGTATCCACCATATAGGGCATATGGATTTATCTGTATGTGTGTGCAATTTCCATGATGATTGTCTGTGCGTATAGCTATCTGTCTTTGAGCCAAATGCTGGGTGTAAAACAATATGATTAGAATTCTCTTCAAAATGTGCACTATCAACCCGTAACAGTGTCAGGTCATGTACTCTACGACTAGAAGCGAGTAGCAAAATCAGTGCTGTGCGACGAGATACTTGGAATAAACTTGCATGAGGCGGCTGGTTAGAGCTGAGCCATTCTACCACAATACGTGGATCCCAAATGAAAGAATTTTTAGGTTTGGAATCAACATTAGCAAGTGAAATAGCTTTTAACATTCTCTGAACGATAGGGTCACTGCTTATGATTTGTCCGTTAGAACAGGCCAAAGTGGCAACTGTTGATTTATAAACTAAAATAGTTTTATAAGACAGTTTAAGAGTTAAGTGCAAGTATGCAAGGTACTTAGCGACTTGGGCACCAGAGGGGTTTGTATGGTTGAAATTATTATGAGTACACCAATTTAACCATTTTTTCCAAATACCAGCATACATTTTCTTCGTGGAGGGTCGCCAGCTAGAATTAAGTAGGTCTATTTCGTTTTGAGACCAATTTGTTAATTCGGCACACCACCCTTCACTAGCCATGCCTCTAGATACATCTGGTCCACGTGAACCGGAGGCAGATAAGTCCGTGTATCTAGTAACCGCCGATGAAGATTGAAAATGGGTAAAGGAGCGCTCACCGCTCTCCTCTTCAGGTCTGGCCGCCAAAACACTTTGGACCAGCGCGGTACTATTAGGATGTATCGACCCTTGCACAGGTTGAGGTGTGACAGAACTCGTGGAATTAGGTGTGGTGGTGGGAATATCCACGCTCGACGGTATGACCACCTTCTGCTGAAGGCGTCGTGAAACTCTGCTTTCGAGTCTTTGCAATCTCGTGAGACGTAGCGCGCAAGCACGTGTGCGGATTTCGAGGCGAACAAGTCGATTTTGGGCCTTCCGAACTTGCGAAATACCTCTTGACATGCTTCCTCCATTAGGGTCCACTCCCCGGGTAATTTGAGCCTTGACAGCATGTCTGCTTCTGTGTTTACCTGACCGGGCAGGTACTGACAGACCAGGTGAATCTTGTTCTCGTCCGCAATCTCGAATAACATGCAAGTTAGCCGGTAGAGGTTCTGTGATCGGAGACCGCCCTCGTTCCGCATGTAACTCACCACACTCTTGTTGTCTGACTGAACTAGCACGGTTGAATGACGTAGCGATTGCTGACGATTGGTTAAGGCCTGTATAACTGCCCACATTTCCTTTAAATTGCTGTGCCAATGTTTCTGCTCCGGGGACCATAATCCGCTCAGACAAGCGTTGTCTACTATGGCACCCCAGCCTCTGGCAGATGCGTCTGTCGTTACATAGTGTGAGACAGGATCTGGATGTATCGCTGTTCCTGTAGACAGAGCTCGTAACCACCACATTAAGGTCGTCGACACTTCCGGCTCGAGTGGCCGTTTTACGCGTGCTTGGTGCTTTTGGAAGCCGATTGCAGGCTACTTGTAACGGGCGGCAATGAAGCCGACCTCTGGGCACAACGAAGGCTGCAAAGTTTAGCATACCTATCAAGCATTGAGCGTCGTGCAAACTCCATCGATTTACCTGTAGTATGTGGCGTATCATATTGGAGATTTTGGAAACCTTTTTCTGGGGCAAATACTTGGAATTCAGGGCGAGATTCCATTTTATGCCGAGATAGTCCACTGCCTTGGTAGGGATCAATGTGGATTTTTTGTAGTTGATCATCCATCCCAAAGTTGTTAGGACTCTTATAGCTTCCGCAGCATGGTCCATTAGGATTAATCGATCTTGGTTCACGATTAAATAATCGTCCAAATAGACGATAACTCGCAAGCCCTTCTCTCGCAGCACGTCTGCTACCCAATTTGTCACTGTCGCAAATGCCCTGGGTGCTGATGACAGCCCGAATGGCAGACAAGTGATCTGAAGGAGCTCCGGGCTCGACTTCTTTTCTGTTGCGTATAATACTCGCAGAAATGGGTGATGACTTGGGCTGACTGCTAGGTGAAAATAGGCCTGAGAAAGGTCTATTTTGATCGCCCAGTCGTTCGGTTGCAAGAAATCCGGCACACGGTACATATTTATTAAGCGAAACTTTGTTTGCATTACATAACGATTTAGATTTTTTAAATTGAATATCGGGCGATTGCTGGTATCTGACTTTTGCACTAAAAACATCGGACAGACATAACTTGGAGATGGATCTACTCGAATCAAGATTTTCTGTTGTTTCAAAATATCGATCTGTTCTGACATCAATAAGCTCGTTGGAGTTTGAAAACGTGTTAATAAGTCTGGACTTAGAAGTGGGGGTATTTTGAAAAAGGGAATTCGGTAACCAGATATCATTTTTATAATGTTCTCTGGAGCTTAAATTTGAATGTAATTTTTTAACCGCCCGCCATAAAATAAAATTTCTTGAGGATAGTCACTTACGATACTGATCGGATTTACGATTGCCGGAGAACCGTTTTTTGTTTTCGTTATGCCTTGTACCGGATTTATTGTTTCCCGACTTTCGGCCTCTACTTTTCGGGGGCGCTTGAAAGCTCGTGGATGGCTGGGGATCGAACCCAGGATTGTCACCGTGAAAGGGCTTGCGTGGTCGCTTAGCTGGAGGGCCATCCTGTCTATTCCGCATAGACATGGCATGAGGCTCTTCCGCAGAGCGCTTTTGGGCAGAGAACAACTTACTTGTACCACCAGCCTTTTGCAAAAAGGTGGTTAAATCCTGTGGATTAAAAAGGTTATATTGTGTTGGGGGGATCTTTTGCAAGTCCACCTTTACATATTTGTCCTTGACACCCGACAAAACGCAGTCACGACGTCTTTGAATGATATCAGCACGTCTCCCACAACTCATTTGCAAGAGATCCTCGGACACTTTCATGTAAGATGAGTTTTCGGAAAAAGAAGCATTAATCTTTTCATAAAGCGTGTCAGCGTTAAGTACACAGCCAGGCGATTGCGCCCATTCTATGATTTGCTGAAAATTGTTTCTTAGCAGCTCATTTTGTTGTATAAGCCCATGGGTAAAAGCTCCAAACGATCTATCAAGTAATCTAAGCCAAGAAGAATTTGTATCACAATGTCTAAGTTCAGTGTTAACATCAAGTTCGTAAAAACCTGGCTTAGCGACATACTTTTCTCAGTTTCTAGGTATCTAACCCTTTGCCAATCATTAGTATCAAAATGATGTAGTTTATTTAGTACATGTAATCTACCCTCAGAGGCATTTTCAACAGTAGGTTCTCTTAGGTTAGTGGATACTGGAAATTCGAATACTTTCGCCTTCTGTGGTTTACTGAGAAGGTGATCATTCAGAAGAGAAACCCTCAAGCCTTCAGATGGATGTAAGGAAATATCAGAATCAGATTCGGGCTCGGTTTCTTTGTTTGAAAAGCGATCGTTATTTTTTAAGTACGATAAAATTTCACTCACTTGATTTGACAGCGAGTCTAACCTGCGCTTGTCAGTTTCTCGGGTTTCCTGCCGCAGTTGCCGGCGTCTCCGACGTGGGGCGGAGCTGCTCGACGACGATGAAGACGACGAAGAAGATGCCTGCGGTGAAACAGGGGGAGGCGGGCGACTCCCGTCACCCTCGGCAGGTGCTTTCGTGGATTTTTCCATTTCTTATAAAAAACACGCACTCAAACACTAAAAGTACTCGAAACACTATTACCGAGTTTTCCAATAACCACTGAATAAAGTTTTTCCACGAACTAAAAATGTAGTGTTTTTATTTAAACTAATAATTTTAAACACTAAACAGCAGCGCTGTTGCCCGCACTAGAAGAGGTGTGATCGCACCGAAAAACGATGCCTCTCCCTATATATATTGTAGTCTTTGAACGATGCCAATGTGAGGAGTGCGCCTGACTATTCGGGCAAGCTCCACGCCCCCTCCCCCCGGCCACAGCGGGGCGGAGCCGGTTGGGAGGGGGAACAAGAGAGGTCGTGACGTCAGATCCGAAAAGATGCTGTCTCACTGTATAGGTCTAGAATAACGGTTCATAGTGTATAATAATAACAATATCAACTTTAATAAACTGGATTAGGTAATGTCAAGTAATGTCAGTATTTAATGAAATTTTATAATGTCAAAAATAAATAGTTATAATGTCAAAAAGTTACTTACTGCTAAGAGTTTTTTTATTTTCATTTTTTTATTAAAATTGATATTTTGTACAGAACTGTGCGAGTCATGGTTTGAGAGTCTTAACAAGTCACGTCAAGAGTGAACAAATATTACCATGTCAAAGTGTTGTCATCAAAGTAGTCGTTGAGAGAATAGTAACATTTCTGTATTAATATAGTACATAATTTGCGCTTAAAATTCACTAAATTTAGATTTTTTATTGAACAAGGTAACTTATTATATGAGGCATATAGAATCAAAGATAGCTAAGTGCCTCCTTGTCAAATTTTCAGGAACAGAAAAAAACGTTTTTCTAATTTGAGAGTCAGGGGTTTTCATACTCTCTGACATTTGATTTTAGAGTATGTGATATTATATTAGTTTTGGCTACCTTTATCTATGAGTACTAAATAATAAGCCCAAAAATAATAAAAAATGAAACAACTTAGCTGTCTTTGATACCAACAGAAACAACATAGCTGTCTTTGATACCAACAGATTTTTACTCAAGGGAACCTAGCTGTCTTTGATAATGACTGGCGATTGGCGAACATTTTGACCATTTTGTTGTCGAGATTTCAAGCGTTGTGATTGGACATAAGGGTGACTTAGCTGTATTTGATCCCAAAATCAATTTTTGAACAAAATTTAAAGGGCTTTAGCTGTATTTGTTCCTTACAATAATCGAATGGAGAGGTGCAACCAAAAATTCACTAGATGGCTCCATACTTAGTTAATTTTTTGAAATTGTGGCGCTTAGCTCCCTTTGATTCTATATGCCTCATATATTCTTTGGGCCATACAAAAAAAACTTTTCCTCATTAAAGCCGTACCTGCGTACGGAACTTTAAGCTCTAACTTATTTTTATCACGTAGCTTCCTATACTGACTTTTGAAAGCTATTTCATATAGGTTCATGTTTGTTTTAACAAAAATATTTACCTCGTATATATACAGAGAAGGCAAGGTTAGAATGTTGAGGTTTTTAAACAGAGGTTGACAGCTGTCGGTACTTTGCAAACCACACATCGCTCTGATGCATCTTTTCTGGGCTCTGAAGACATATTCCTTATCCACTGAATTTCCCCAATATATTAGGCCAAATCTCAGTGTGGAAGCAACATAGCCATGGTAAGCCATTAGAAGAGCCTCTAGGTTAACAATTTTAGCCAGTTTATACAAGGCATATGCAAATCTATTGACTTTCATACAAATATCCTCCGTTTGAGGTTTCCATGACAAGTTATTATCTATAACAACACCAAGGAATTTAGTCATTATATTCTAAAAAATTTGAAAACTATTATGCTGTATCAAAAAGTAGAAATTGATCATTTGAGGATCAACGGCTTTCTAATGGTAGGACGGCAGTATGGCATACCTAACCCTGTTCATAGAAACTTGTTTTTTGCGAGTTATATGATATTACTATCTTAGATGCTTCAACACCAAAGTTAATAGGCCTATTAACTTTCTATAACTTTTGAGGTTCAACCTCTATATTGTCCTGAAGACAGAGATGAGGTATGGAAGGGGTAAGGGCCGACGCCCGTCGGTGCTGCGGGTTGTTCGAAATAGATACCGCGGCCTCGGCACAAGGGCTAAGAAGAAACATGGATTGTGGTTTTTAGTCAATAGAAGTCTGACACTCCCTTCCGCTCTGAGCGGGAGGGAGTTACTTGCAAACTCCTCTGTAGTAAATATTAATCTTTAATTTGACTGAAAATGCAATTAAAAACAATGAAAAGAAAAAAAAAAGCCTAAATTATCTCAGCTAAAAGGTAAAACTACATTCATTGACTGTTAGGCGGTACGAAGTTCGCCGGGTCAGGTAGAGTAGTAGGTGGTAGGTAGGGTAGTAGGTAGGTAGGGTAGTAGGTAGGTAGGTAGGGTAGGAAAAAGAGCATTGCAACGCATGGAACAGCTAGTATCAAATATTGTCATTTGCTTTAAGTTTACCCTAACCATATTCAAAATAAACTTCTTGTGAATTTGTTTCTGGATAATTTCGAGGGTTTTGAAATGACACCCCTTTGTTCTTCTACTTCGCTCTCCTAGCCGGTCGGCGTGAACGGACCCTAGGAAGTCGACATAATTATAATGTTCCCGGCTTTGATGTGTAATGTTTACTCTTTAATGAGGGTTCTATGTCATCTATATAGGTTTAGGGTCCCATTAAAACAGGTGGACAAAATTTCAGAAATCATTCAGACCACCAAAATAAGGACGATCGTAAAAAAAATAATAAGAAAAAGCATTTAAGTACCTACTCATAAAGGATGAGTTTGTTCTAGAGTGCCGGCAATTTATTATTTAAAGTAAAAAAAAAAATAGCACTCCGGGAGTGCCGGCAGAAGTGAAAACTTCAATATTAACTTTCAAACTCGCGTCAGGGTCACGTGATGCTGATCCAGCATCACGTGACCCTGACGCGAGTTTGAAAGTTTTTACCCATACAAAAAAAGTGCTCAGCGCCGCTAAAGAAGTTTTCACTTCAAAAATCTATTCTTTTATTTAATTTTTTTTTGTTTAGATATGTTTGGTTAGACCTACTGAACGCTGTGTTAAAATTTGTCCACCTATTTTAATGGGACCCTATATTATAAAAGCGAAAGGTCACTCACTCATCACGAAATCTCGAAAACCACTGGACGTTAAAAGATGATTTTTGGCAGGGAGGTAGTATAGAGTTAGTAAACGTCCGCTAAGAACGGATTTGCGACAGGGCCGGATTAGGGTGGTCTAAGGGCCGTCGCAAGTTTGTATGAAAATCCTTCATTTTTTGTGCTACAATATGGCTACAATCTTGATTTTCGGTAGAGACGTAGTTTATAGTCAGTAGACGGCTGTTATGAATTAATTTTGCGACAGGGCCGAATTAGGGATGTCTAGGAGCCCTCGCAAGTTTGTATGAAAGTCCTTCATTTTTTGTGCTACAATTTTGATTTTTGGCAGGGACGTAGTTTATAGTCAGTAGACGTTTGTTATGAACGGATTTTGCGACAGGGTCGGATTAGGCAGGTCTAAAGGCAGGTTTTTTAGAAGAAAATTGGTAAAGAGATGGAATATACTTAATAGTTAAGACATAAATGTATGTGTGGGAACAGATTTTACGACAGGGCCAGTTTAAGGGAATATATTCACTTCGATTGGCATTTGGCATAGTACCTACATCTACACCCATACATACCTAGTCGTGGGCAACAGCTAGTTGCGTATATTCTCCTGGGGAACTTTATACTCATAAGAGAACTCGTCAATCTTTGCATTGTTATTTTATTCCGAGGAACTTTTGGGAACTTAATAAACTTTGTAGGTTACTAACCTTTTAAAGGAACTTTCATCATTATAATTATTAGGCATATAATTGGTTAAAAAAAAATAAAAGTCAAACATTACTTCACACCAATTTATTCAAAAATAAAATTATTAACGTATTAATTTTGCAAGCAACACTTGTGTTTTACACAAGTATTCAATCGTTTAGTGCAAATAACGTGATAGTAGTTTTAAAAATAACATTATAGTACCTACCTACCACTGAAAACGAGATATTTACATGTTTACATTTTTTTTGAGTTCCCGATATTTCAACGCTGCTGCACCACAATCATCAGTAATGAGCTGAAGTTATTACGGGTTTATGAACTAACAAATCGGTCTCCGCTCTTTCTTGTTCGTTTTTTTGCGCTCGGTACCGCTACCAATGTCACTCACAACTCGATTCTGTTCCCAACACACGAAAACTCACTGTATCCACTTGCGAACTTTTTCTGTTTTTACACAGTTACATAACTTCAGTTTATCCGCGATCATGGCGCTTGCAACAGCGCCGAAATATCTAAAACTCAAAACAAATACTATTCATGGTATGTTCTGTTTTCTGTGTTAATCATAATGTGATAATTAGTCCCGTCATTTTAGGCATTTTAAACCCCAATCTGCGGAAAAATTCCTAGTGGGCTGAATTTTTAATGAAGATGTGAAAAAAAGACATTGTTGCCCTCGATTTCTCAAAATTCCCATCATCAGATCCCAACTTGGTGACAATGGGACCACCTCGGAACCCTTTCGAACACAAAAATACTTTTGAAAATCGGTCCACTATGCGCGGACTTAAATAAAAAAAAAAAACAAAAAAAAAGTACATGCACACGAATAGAAAACCTCCTTTTTGGAAGTCGGTTAAAAAACAACATAGGTATTGGCTATATATATGTAGGTACGTATACAATACCGTATTTGAGTGCAATCTAGTCGCTTTATCAGCGCTCTACACCGAAAACGGTTAATTTTACAGAAAAATGCCACAGACATTTTTTGTAGATAATTTTACTAGGAACAATATTATAATGGCCGCTATTGACCTCCGAGCAATAGGTCGCGAGATATTTCGTGACTTTTTGACCTTGGTAACTTCTTTAGCCGACACGATATCAATGTCGATTTTTCACATCTTCATTACAATGCCGTAATAAAGGTATATACAAAATTTTAGCCCACTAGGAATTTTTCCGCAGATAAAACCTAAAATAACTGGACTATATTGTTAGACGCTAAATAAGTATCAATAGTTCACGTAGAAGTCAAACATAACAGTGTATTCGTCTGTCTTATTATTACAGGATTTGGGCCGATTAAGCGTTTTTCATGTGAAGCCAATGGGTAGTGTTCATTACACGTATACGTATTGTAGTCAACGACATAAACGAATAAAGACTTAGTTTTTCGACCATGCTACTAACTTGCTTATTCCGCAGTATCATGCAGTCGCTTGAGCGTGTAACTCGAGCGTGACCAAGTTATACGTGTATCCTTACTATCATAAGCGACACATGCGTTAAATCCCTTGTCCTGGAGTCCAACTTAGCTGGCATGCACATGCTCATATGTTGTTGAACAGAAACTAACACCCGACTACCGAAAAATCTGGCTCTAAAAAGTTTCGTATTTCTGCAGCCAATTCATTTGGGGTCGGCAAAGCATGTCTTCTTCTTCCATAGGTACCTCTCTATTACTCATCATTTCATCGGACACCTCTCTTTCTTGCTATATCATCCTTTATACAGGCCTTACATCGTTTCTTTGGTCTTCCTCTATACAAAAGCCATCTCAAGACATATTTTCCAACGCTCTAAAAAGTATGAAACATGAAAATGACGATGATTGTCAACTGAAATAGCCATGGTCATAATTATGCCACTTTTCCCTAATGCTTATGATCGATTTCTTCATTTCTTCTGTGAGATTGTATAATTTTGTTAGGGTAGGTGAAAAGGTTGCTTTTCCATGGCATATAAAAAAAAACTAGCTTTTTTCATGTCTACGCAAAGAGCGCGCCATATTTAATATGACATAGCCTACAACTAGAGGAAAATCCAAACGCTTCCCACAATATCTTATTTGTAAAATTACGTTTAGAAGTTATGGGAATGCATTAGGATGAAGAAACATACCAAATCATAACCCTCCTTTGAGCTTCACCGGAGTCGGGTAAAAATGAGATAGAGAAGCCCAACACTGACTTGCACCTGGGTGCAAACAATGGAACTCGGTCTATCTTCTATATATATCTATATATATAAAAGAAAGTCGTGTTAGTTACTCCATTTATAACTCAAGAACGGCTGGACGGATTTAGCTGAAAATTGGTAGGGAGGTAGCTAAGAACCAGGAGAAGGACATAGGATACTTTTTTTTTTTTAGGTAGGGTAGTAGGTAGGTAGGTAGGTAGGGTAGTAGGTAGGTAGGTAGGGTAGTAGGTAGGTAGGTAGGGTAGTAGGTAGGTAGGGTAGTAGGTAGGTAGGTAGGGTAGTAGGTAGGGTAGTAGGTAGGGTAGTAGGTAGGGTAGTAGGTAGGGTAGTAGGTAGGGTAGTAGGTAGGGTAGTAGGTAGGGTAGTAGGTAGGGTAGTAGGTAGGGTAGTAGGTAGGGTAGTTGGTAGGGTAGTAGGTAGGGTAGTAGGTAGGGTAGTAGGTAGGGTAGTAGGTAGGGTAGTAGGTAGGGTAGTAGGTAGGGTAGTAGGTAGGGTAGTAGGTAGGGTAGTAGGTAGGGTAGTAGGTAGGGTAGTAGGTAGGGTAGTAGGTAGGGTAGTAGGTAGGGTAGTAGGTAGGGTAGTAGGTAGGGTAGTAGGTAGGGTAGTAGGTAGGGTAGTAGGTAGGGTAGTAGGTAGGGTAGTAGGTAGGGTAGTAGGTAGGGTAGTAGGTAGGGTAGTAGATAGGTAGGTAGGAAAAACGTATTGCAACGCATGCGCGGGTTCAGCTAGTTTATAAATATATTAAAGTTCAAAATTGACGACCCGATTTCCAAGTTCCAAGTTTCTTTCTTCTATCCAACAAAACTAACTTAGCGGCAGCCAGAGCCAAATACGAGTATAGAACAGACGGGTAGAGTCGCTTCAGGGGTCGAGTGGTTTCACTTTTATCTGTTCCGTGGTTTCACTGGCCGACTTCTTCGAATGAAGTTAGGGAATTTACCTGCTCAATTAATAAAATTATAATATCATGATTATTTCTACACTTCCAAAATGTATAAAAGTATCTAAAATAACATTAGTTAAGGAAATTGCCATGTTACAACTCCGAAAGAAGGTTTTCGTAGATGTTCTTGCTGAGTAGTAACAGTAAGCTCTTAGGCCCAAAATAACTTATTCATAAATGTATATGTAAGGATTGCTTTCAACCAAAGCTATGTCTTTTTCCAACTGCCTCAGTTCTGATTCCATTTTGGTCTTGCGAAGGATCTTGGGCATTGTATCGGTAAGCATCGGTAGTTGAAGGAAAGCCTTCTGCATCAGCGACCAGTTGTGCTTCAGAGCCTGGAAAAGAATAGGTCAATGGTTATTTGTACTTCTACTAACTGCAACTACAAGAACATCTTCCCTCGAATTGGCACAAGCCTTCTGCATGAACGGCCAAAACATCGAAACGCAACTGTCACTCCTGTGCCTGGAGAAATTGCGTTCCCCTCAGTTTAGTAAATAATCATCATCATCGTTTCAGCCGAAAGACGTCCACTGCTGGACATAGGCTTGCCCCAAGTGTCGCCACATTGACTAGCCCCGTGCGTCTTGTATCCAGCGGAACCCAGTAACCGTCACCAGGTCAACGGTTCACCTACTGGGTGGAACCAGCCCGGCGATGCTAACGCCGCGCGCCGTCTGTGGAATCCTTGTGGCCAGTTGTGGTCACAGCCCTCAAAGCTTTGTTGCTACTTGCCAACATTGCCAAGGTTAAAACCACTACCGACACGTCAGTATTGGTCAGAAGTCTGTGTTGGTCAATAACGTAGAAGCCTGGGAAGAAAGCGTGCTGCGTCATCTGCTGTAATATCATGGAATTAATGTTCTAGGCATGCGTAAGACGATGGCATTCTCTCAGGAGAGAAAATGTTCAAACGCCTGTTTAGCCTTTTACAACACTGTTGAGGTTGGTATCCAGCCTACCTGGATGCAAAAAAATATATGCCAATCTGACTTCCATAATCCACTGACTTTTAAAACTGGTTGCTGGACTTTTGGGCTTCTGGTTATTTGTAAGAAAGTCTACTATCAAATACGTGACATAAAAAACAACTTACAGTCAGGAGCTTCGTGCGATCCTCTTCGCTGATCAGCTTGCACAGGCTTGGCCTGTTGTCCTCCGCTTGTTGCAGTTTTTCTGCAGCCTTCTGGAGCCTTCTGTTTCTCTTCGTCAGGTACGCTGGCATCTGACCGAAATCTAGCCTGAGGCAGTATTCTGGAACCTCGCCAGAACCCTTGATCTTCTTTATGTGGCCGTCTCTCGTGTCGACTAGCCTAGAAAAGACGGTTAATATTGTTGCGATAAATAGGTACTTCGGTTCTTCCTGAAGCAGTCGGCAGTTTAAGGCTAAATAGGTTTTTAGATTGATGAAATATATTTTAAATCGACTGTAATCATGATGGACGGGCACTGCGCAGTTTTTCCTGAGAGCTAGGGATCGGACGCTTATGATGTGATGTAAGTCGCGCCAGGATTAGCATAATTTTACCTTGGTTCCACCGGTTTGCCTTTTATCTTGATAGCTTTCTTTATGTTAACAACTCTGAAGTTAACTTTTGGCTTCTCGGGTTTCTTCCCCGGCGGGGGGCGTTTTGGTACTGGCGGAAGATGACCGGAGACAAAACATTTATGATCACTGTTCTTGACAGGTTGACCTATTCCTTGTCCTTTTTTTAAGAAGTCGGTAGGTGCTTTGACTGGTGTTTCAGCGTATCCAAATGTGCGTCGTAGTTGCGGTATTTTGGCTAATCTCAATTCCTTTTCTAGTTTGGATTCGTATCTGTAATAAAAATCTCATATAATTATGGTGGACTTTTCCTCATAATGAAACAAAAGAAAAGAAGAACTCCAATTAAAATTGACCACCTACCTAAGTTCAATGACTACTATGAGGGAATATGTGTTGGCAATGTATCTAATGCACCGAACCATTCGTTGACAACATGTAATACAACCTTACCTTCCACAGCCCTGTGTCGATTTGCAAATACGACGTCCGCTAAGAACGGATTTTGCGACAGGGCCGGATTAGGGTGGTCTAAGGGCCCTCGCAAGTTTGTATGAAACTCCTTCATTTTTTGTGCAACTAACTTGATTTTGGCAGGGACGTAGTTTATAGTAAGTAGACGTCTGCTATGAACAGATTTTGCGACAGGGCCGGATAAGGGAGGTCTAAAGGCTTTCACAAGTTTGTCTGAACGTCCTTCAAGTTTTGTACAACAGTCTTGAATTTTGGCGGGGACTTAGTTTTTGGTGAGTCTACTAACCATAAACTACCTCCCTGCCAAAAATCATCCCTAGACGTCCAGCGGTTTTCGAGATTTCGTGATGAGTGAGTGACCTTTCGCTTTTATATTATAGAAATTGTGACTCTTAGAGTCGCGATATCTCAGGAATGGTAACTCTTAGAAAAAATCATGAAGACCATTTTTGTAGAGAATTTTAAGATCTACAACTTTGGGTTTTTGTTTTTCTTGATAAAACATACCGTTTAGGTACGAGAAAAATCCAAAAAACCTCGAATTTTGACCTTTGACCCCGAATAACTTTTGTAGCACACTTAAGATCAATGGGGATTTTTAACACTTTATTTGTAATGGTAAACCCCAGCTTCTCCACCAAAATTTGGCTCTGTGGGAATTATTGTTATTTGAAATGTCTATATTGACTGGACTAAGAACAAACTCATCCTCTATGAGTAGGTACTTAAATGCGTTTTTCTTATTTTTTTTACCATCGTCCTTAGTTTGTTGGTCTGAGTAATTTCTGAAATTTTGTTCACCTATTTTAATGGGACCTTATAAATGCGTTTATAAACCTTCTTGAGGTTTGGAGGATGAAGTGTTGCAGAAAGTCTATAACAGACGTAGGTAGTGGTGATTTTTAATATTATTTTCTAAGAAAATACCGGTTAGTGGGTTCTTTTTAGGGGCGGATTCACTAAAATTACAAGACTGGTTCAGTCAGAGAATCATGAAAACGCAGAAAATTTATCACTATTCTAAATGTGAACAAAAAAGTTAGTTAAGGCGAGTTGCAGTACTTTGTTTTTATGTACGCACGACCTCACCCCCCGCCCTGCCGCGCGAGCGATATAATGCCTAAATTTTGACTGTTTTTTGCTTCTTGGAGAAAAACTATAAAGAAATTTTACAATATGTTTTCAACATTTACTTCAGAATAAAAAGTTCTATCTATTGATATAACTTTTATATAAATTCATGATGAAATTTCTTAGCAGTAGGTACACGTTTGAAATGGTGATTTAGAGTCATGTTTGATAAAAAAAAGTATCGAGCCGATCATTCTAAATCGCGTTTCTATCTTTACGATTTACTAGAGAGTATGTTCAATTTTTATGTAATGATTTTTATTTATTAAAAAACTCGTATTTAGTTCGATTTTTATAGGTTCAAAAATCTTAAAAAGTACTGCAACCCCGCCTTAAGTAAGTACTAAAAAGGATATCATTTTAAACCCAAAACTAAAAGTCGCCTGGAATGTTTTGTCTAAATTAGCACTTTTGTCAAGTAATGATTACACCATTTTGCCAGAATGTATGGCACACATTTTAATACTACGTTTTTTCGACAAACTAAGTTAAAAGTAACACTTCTTTCAATGACTGGGCCACCATTGGTATTCATAGGAGTAGAAATTGTAGAAAACTTATTATGAGCTCTAAGAAGAGCTGACATTTATAATATTAACACTGTAGAATTTTACTTGTATACTAAAAAGGATTAGTATTTACAAAAGTTTGTTGTATAGCAAAGTCCACGTTACTTGTGTTCCAAAATTATAAACAATAGTAATGAAATTAATATGACTTGGAACATTGTTGTTATTGAAAGTCATGTTACGAAAAAAGTGTGACTACCTAAAGCCTTGCCAGACAATCAAGATTGCCTTTGAAAAATTCTTTGCGGATATTCCCTTAACCATTACTAAATCGCTAAAGTAGTATAAAATTTAAAGATAACATTTAATTTTCAATAGGTATTTCACTTAAATAGATATAATTGAAACATTTTACCTACATGTTATGTACCTATAAGTTAAGAAAACGGCCGGTCTCTCTAGATCACAGAGTACATTTATATACCTATCTCTAGATCGACGGTTTTAATAATAGTACATTATGGTACAAGTGTGTAATGTTGGTGATTACCGCCGAGGCGCCATTGAGACCCGAGCCGTCAGGTGAGGGTCTTAAGATAGCCGAGGACGGTAATCATCAATACACACGTGTATCATACGACGTTTTTCAACACACTTGTGAAGAAAATAATACAAAAAAGTCATCTTCAACAGTTATAGCAAGTTCTGAATTTTTTTTCACAATAGCGGGAAAAAAATATCGGTTTTCCTATGCAAGTTCAAGTTAAGTTCAAGTTAAAGTTATTTATTTCATAACAAAAATACATTTGTGTCGAAATATTTGCACAGTAGGTACACAAAAAAAGTAACTTAAAATTACAATAAAAATAAATAAATGCGCGCGCATCTACAGTTCGACCAACTTATCTGTGCAGGCGGGAAAACACAGAACTAAAATAAATGTACTAAGTTTGACGTAGCGATGCATTTTTCTTGACCAGTGGCGCCACCATGAAATTCAAACTTAAAATTGTCAATTAACAATGGCGATCGACCATAGACTAAAAGAATGAGCTTTAATTATTAAAAAAAAAAAGTTATATTATTTGAGTGAAAGTTTAATTTATTAAAAACGTACAAGTTAAAGTTATCTATTTAAATTCAAAGTTGCATGAAATGAGCAAGCACTAGGTACATTAATTTATTTTTACTATTGAACACGATCTTTTTTGTATCGAAACTTTTGTAAGAACATAGCAACTCAACCAATAAAATTAAAAAAAAAAACGGTATTACCCGGATAAATTGAAAATGCTCTGTTTACTCACATATAATTTGCAGTAAGGTACTAACTTAACTTTGTAGTGATAATTCTATTATGCACTAGTGTATAATATTATTATGCACGTGTGAGTTATAGTTCGGTTTATGGCCCTAAGAACGATGTAATAAGGCTCACTTTACGAGCAAGTGTGTTGAAAATAATATTTTCACTTCTCTCGCTCTAAAATGCGTCTTTATGTCGTGCGTAGGCGACATAAAGTCGCGTTTTATGCTCTAGAGCATAAAGTAAAATCTTCGTCGAAGACCAAGGTAATCGGCACAGGTAATCGGCCCAACAGCCACACGAACAACTTGCAACTTCATAGAATAACCTCTTTAATTTAATTCGTTTCGTTAGTATTCTAAGAACAAGGGATTACTGCTTTTCATTACGAATACAAGGAAAGTTGATGGTAATAGGCTTCCCCCAATTACCTAAATCGTTTGATGGCAATAGGCTTGCTCCTAATTATGTTGGTTGATGGCTATAGGCTTGCTCCAAATTACATCATTTGATGGGAATAGGCTTACTCTTAATCACATTGATTGATGGCAATAGGCTACCTCTCAATTACCTAAAACAGTGGAAGACAATAGGCTTGCTCCTAATTACATCGGTTGATGGCAATAGGCTTGCTCCTAATAAGATTGATTGATGGCAATAGGCTTTTCCTAATTACATCAGTTGATGGCAATAGGCTTGTCCCTAATTACATCGGTTGATGGCAATAGGCTTGCTCCTAATAAGATTGATTGATGGCAATAGGCTTTTCCTAATTACATCAGTTGATGGCAATAGGCTTGTCCCTAATTACATCGGTTGATGGCAATAGGCTTGCTCCTAATAAGATTGGTTGACGGCAATAGGCTTTTCCTAATTACATCGGTTGATGGCAATAGGTTTGTCCCTAATTACATCAGTTGATGGCAATAGGCTTGCACCTAATTACATTGGTTGATGGTAATAGGCTTGGTCCCAATTACATCAGTTGATGGCAATAGGCTTGCTCCTAATTACATTGGTTGATGGCAATAGGCTTGCTCCTAATTACATTGGTTGATGGCAATAGGCTTGCTCCTAATTACATTGGTTGATGGCAATAGGCTTGCTCAAAATATTTTTATAACTGAGCAGTATGAGTAACGACATACCTAGCTAGACCTACGTCAGGTGTTATGTCAAGTTTCCTACTGAAAAAAAAAGTTAATTGGCGGGAACCATAATTATTTTTACAATATTTACAAGTTGCTGTTTAATTTCCTCGCAATCGAAGTGAAAAGTAGAGTGTACAACTCGTCCATAAAACCCATTTTGCTCTCTACTTAAATCCATCCTCGCTCGCAAGCTCGCATCGGATGGATAAACGTCTCGCGCAAAATGGTGCGTTTTATGCACTTGGTGTACAATCTACTATATAACGTCTACAGAATGACCATCTCATTTTATAGACGTTGAGAAACCCATTAAAACCATTGTCGATTGCTTTTGCTGTAATTTATAATGATACTGAGGTGTGAGTTTCCAGACGTAACGAAAAGTTAAAGTAGTGACAATGTTTTATCCTTCGATCAATAATATTGATCGAAGGATAAAACATTGTTTGAATCGGGTACCTAATTACCTATGGTCTGTATACACATCACACCCTGTATTTAGTTAGACCAATTGCTATACTACCCACCTCTATTAAGATTTATGAAAAACTCTTATTTAAAGCAATTTGTTTTCAATAAACATGTTACTTATTGCATAAACAGTTCTGTTACACTAACACAAGGGTTTCCAATATTGATGCGGTTTTTAAACTTTTACCGCCTTATTAGTAAAAATAGTTTAACCTGGTTTAACTTACGCTTGGTTTATCTCGCATGCCGTCACTTTCTTTTGAATGTTTGAAGTGAGACGGCATGCGAGATAAACCAAGCGTAAGTTAAACCAGGTTTAACTATTTTTACTAATAAAGCGGTTAGGGCATATTTCATCTACGCAAACGCATCGCATTTAATTTTATCCTCTAAATGCACTGCTTAATTTCTGTCTTCATGAAAAATTAATAAATAATAAAAAAAGTAGTTAAAAAACTAAAAAACTGAAAAGCAAAAAAAATACGCACATTTTAAATTAAACAAAACTTGGAAGCGTGCGGGGTCCATTCTATTTTCATTTTTTCTTTTCATAATTTAATATTCAAATGAACCCCCCCGCCTGCTTCCAAGTTTTGTTTAATTTAAAATGTGTGTTACAACAGCCCACTGACAGTCATCTGACTTGATCTGACAGCCATCTGACAGCCACCTGACAGCAAGCCACTCCAGCGACAAGCCAACGATAGCCATGCCAACCATAGCCAAGCCACTAACAGCCATAACTACCGGACGCCTCCGGTGGGGATAAAGCTTTATAATGCCCTGCAAGCTCATTTTCGCGGTCTTGTCGCACTCGATTGTAATAAGTTGTAAGGGGAAGCTCTGCCCGAATAAAGTTATAAATCAGTTCCTGTTTATTTTTTACCACTGTCGTTACACTCAGAAGTGGTATCGAAAACAAAAAACCTACGATTAAACGACGCTCTGATACATTTAAAAGTCAACGGTCACCTAGTACAAAGGACGAGGTCTGAAAATTCAAACGAAGAACGTTGAAGCACACCGCCTGCAAGGAAAATATTGAAGAATCGCCCATCCCAGAATCACAAGGTACAAATTGAAGAAGCAGTCGACGATCTGGATGGAACACTAAGCGCCTGCCCTCAGTACCGCATCATTAATTCCATAATTTGACCCTGAAAACGAAGACTGCGGCCAATAACCACCTGTGAGACACTTCGAGTTACAAGAAGTATCCATTTCTCTGCCAGTAACGCTTCTACGGTAAATGAAGGCTACCTCAAGGTCGTCAACAGCGGGCCCAAGGACATGGAAGGGAGGAACCGTCCTACTTCACGCTGAGAGCTGCCAGGAACCATGCATAAATAACAAGGTCAGTTAACATGCCAATATTTGCAAAATATTAGCCAAATGCCATTAGCCAAATATATTAGCCAAATGTGTTTTACCATGAAGTGCCCCATGTGTTGATAATTATGCCAATCGTAGACAAAATTAGGTAATTTGGTAGGCCCGATATGTAAATCATTTAGATATAAATAACTACAATTATTTCATCAAACTATTGTCAGTGGTATATAGCATTCCTTGGCGATCTCTTGCTACCGTCAGTCGATATTCAAACAGGTATGTATAAACTTATTGGATAAAGTTCTTGACAAATTGCAAACGAGGAACTTAAAATTAATTATGAGAAACCGTTAATTTTTACATATTTCTAATTTAAGTAAAATATCATGTGATGGCATTCAACCGGTTGAATCTAAGTTGATACATGTGTCTTTATTTCCCGTCTCGAGTAATGTAAACAAAGTGCGTCAATTTATTCCATGTAGTTATTTATGAGGCCAACAGGAGTAAAACGCGAGTTTTATAATGCGTAAAAGTATATGATTCACTGCAGCAAACAAAATCAGAAAAATATGATATTCTTGTAACTTGATATGCTGGTAACATAGTGTTGTGAAAACATACTACAACTTTGCTCGATAGTTTTTTTTGCCAAATTATTCTACAAGCAACATACTAAAATCATAGTGTTTTACTTTTTTAGTTCAATCAATAGTTTAGTTGTAAATCGCAAAATATCACTAATTTCGCACTATTCGCCCGCAGCGAAAGACGTAACAACCGCTTTGTAGTGCAAGCTGATTAGAACTTTATTCTAACAGTATTTCAAACGGAGTTTGAACCACCACAAATACAGTTGCTAATTTGAGGTAGTATAGGCTCTTAGGAAAGTCCATTCATAACTTTGCAATAATAGCTCGATTGTATAACAAACTAACAAAAAAAATAATACGATGTGGGTATGAATAAGAGGCAAGTCACATAAATCTTATATGGAGATTCCCAACAGAAATTCACACGTATGCAGCAAGGTATCTTTTATAAAAGCAGATTGACGGTAGTTGCACCCTGTCCTTTAGTTTAGTCGCGTTACCAGTCGGAAAGAGTGTTAATCATGATTTTGGGCTTTAATCCCTTGCAGTAATGAAGTTGTTGCGAAGATATTATCGTATATATGTGTTATGTAAAAATGTCCATGTAATTTCGGACTGTACTGCAGTGCGCGATACAATGACTAAACGTGATCTTATGCCATGCATTGCTCGATATTACAAACAAAAGCCAAGCAAAATCCAGCAAGCCAAAACCGAAGCTAAAGTTAAATTCTATGCCTATGCCTGCCTTTGCTTCAGCCTTAGGTAAGTAGATCGTTTGATGAATGCCGTTTAATGTGTACCATTTAAAGGTTAACGATTAGTTCAGTACAGTGCAATGACAAGATGAAAAGCCAAAAAGTTGTATTGTTTTGCTGCAAAGTGGATGTACAGATAGTTATACCTATAGTGAATAATTGTAGTATTGATAGTAGTCTATAACGTAAACAAATCTTTACGGTACCCGATTAGTTGTGTCAAACTTCGCGCGATGGAAAATATTACAAAATGCATCATGACGATGTTGGCCAAGGCGTAAAGTTCGTAAAGAACGAAGTTCTGAACTTATCTATAAGAACAAAATTTCTGGTTTCCATTTATAAATTACCCGATTTATACGTAAACATTAATAAGTGACGTCATGTTTACATTGTGCTTACGGTACGGTACGATACGGTAGGAAAGAGGGTCAATGACATTCAATTCCTAAATCTACTGAACCAATGAAAATGGTAAATATCGATAGTTTGAGCCCTTCTGGCTAAACAAAAAAAGGAGTACCAGTGGGTACATGTTTATATTGATAAATGCTTTCACTAAATTCGTTGTTTCTGAACCAACGCGTACTGTCAATAATTCTGTGGTGACAATTAGTTTAGATCGCAATTATTTTTTCAGGTCACATTGTTTCCGACCATGGCAAGGTCTTTACGAGTAGATATTTCAAGAAGTTTGTAACGGAACAGCAGTTTAAAAATACGTTAACTGTTAACAGCTATTGCGTGTCATAGGTTTGCTAAGAAGAATAATATTAATTAAGTCTATTTACAATCATTTTTGTTATAACTTAGCGCTAATAATACATGTAGCAAGTTAAATTTTAATTTGAATATGGTGATAGAACCGAGGTCTCGAAATTAGACTACGCCTGTAGGTATCTTGGGGGCCCGAGTCTTAGCATTAGTGTTAATAGCTTTAAAAAAAAAAAAAGTATTCATGGTGTTGATGGGGTTAAATGGTGTTGTGTGTAAAAGTAATGAAGTTTTGCCATCGACACGCTAAGAAGTATGTGTGTTAGTACCTACATGTGTGTGTGCGTGTGTCATATTGGTATCCAGGTTTATAGTTAACTTAAATTGTTTCTTCAGTTTCTTTATACGATAGTTTGGCAAACTTAGTTTTTTTAGTTATCTTTTCTTATATGAAAAGTGTTTCATGTTTTTAATGTCTCTGATTCTACGTTTAATGAGTAGGTCGAAGTGTGGAAGGCACTAATCGCACAATTCACGGAACATATGGAAGCATCTCATTAAGGGGACAATAGGTTACCAAACATAATTTGGAGTTTTAATAATACTGTTAATAATACAACAGGGTACCTATAAACCTATGAGCCTTACGATTTATCCTAGACCGGGTTTCTGATCCAGTGCAATTTAGAAGCGATAGGGTTATCTACTACTCGAATTAGAAAAGCTGGAAAGAAAATGAGACGTAACTAATTAGATACAAGGCGAAAAATAATAATAGCTGATAATAGTGATTACGCACATTGGCGCCAGGCGCTGACTACCAGCAGCAACAAGGTCAATGCTGATAACATCACGCTTGTAATGCCCGAAGGGTTAGGTAGAGGTGTACCCATGAGTACACACACATAGTAGTATACAGTAAAGTTTAAGTCCCATGCAATAGGGGGCGAGCCTGTTGCCAAGTTAATTCTTGTATGTTAGAGGATTTATATTCTGGTCCACATTAAGTGATATTGAGGAGTTAAGTAATGATTGACATAAACTAAGAAGTACAAAAGGTCATAAAATAATTATGATACAACGGGTTTACAGGCTTAGTATCCGTTGATTCCCTATGACTATATCGTAGCGATGCTTAAATGTCTGATAGCACCAGTAGTGTGGATGAACAATTGAACACCGAAGATTTCATAAATCTTCTTGAGAGATCAAAGTTTATTGCCCCATTTTAACTTGGTTTTTTTGAGCTGACTTGTAATCGTTGTTTTGTGGTTCCCATTGCGGGAGCAATTGTTTCAGGACGGCCGAATGTTACAACAGCCCACTGACAGTCATCTGACAGCCATCTGACAGCTACCTGACAGCAAGCCACTCCAGCGACAAGCCAACGATAGCCATGCCAACCATAGCCAAGCCACTAACAGCCATAACTACCGGACGCCTCCGGTGGGGATAAAGCTTTATAATGCCCTGCAAGCTCATTTTCGCGGTCTTGTCGCACTCGATTGTAATAAGTTGGAAGGGGAAGCTCTGCCCGAATAAAGTTATAAATCAGTTCCTGTTTATTTTTTACCACTGTCGTTACATGTGCTTGTTTTTTTGCTTTTCAGTTTTTTCAGTCGGGTTTTTTTACTTTTTTAACTACTTTTTTTATTTCCAACTTTTTAGTTCTTTTGTGTTTGTTCTTTCGTTGGTGGCGTAAAATTCTTCGCAGATGATTTAACTTTTGTGCTGTTATATACTTACATACATACTTACTGCATACGAATGGTTAGCTTATGCATAACTTTTGAGCCTGTACATAGTGCTGATTTTTGCTGTTTTTTAGTTATATCGTTGATAGTGAAGAAGCCTTTTCCCAATAATATTGAGGTCGCCTTTCAGGCAAACAGGATGCAGCTGAATACCAGTATTTGACATGGAAAGACTACTTACTTATCTGACCTCCAACCCAGGGATGTTGCGGATGCCGATTTTTTGACATCCGCGGATGCGGATGCGGAGTTTTGGAGGCTCACATCCGCGGATGCGGATGCAGATGCGAATGTTTAAGATATTATATAAATAAAGTAAAAAAAAAAATGAAGTAAAATAAAAATGAAGTACCTAGGTTTAAGAATAAAGAATTATTAAAACATTCTTTAGATTAGGTACTTTGTATCGGTGGTGACATTGTTAATTAACTAGACGCTGAAAAATAAAGAATTTTGTTATAATAATAAAATAATAAAGTTTACTTTACCTACAATAAAACGTATTACCGGTGTAACTTAATGGAATTGACCTGACGATTGAAATAAGCTGAGCTAGGACTAAAGTAGTCTTAGATTAGTGTAACTAATATAAAGTTTTCCCATAAACAATTATTTACACACAATGATCACAATCACAACTCACGACAACACTCGAAATATCAATCTATACGAAAAGTAATCAACAGCGCAAACAAACACGTAATAATTTATTTACTTGAAACAAAAGATGCACACAAACGCGTCGGATCTTGTCACCAATTTCTTCGCTCCCATGGGTCATTGTCATTTGTCACAAGGGAAACGGCAAGCGCCATTCGCCGGCCGGCCTGGCCCAATTTCTTTCTTGCCGCAACTTGTATGACATTCGCATCCGCATGAAAATCCGCATTGATTATTGCGGATGCGGATGCGGATGCGGATGCGGATGCGGATGCGGATGTTCAAATCTATGCGGAAGCTCCGCATTTGCGGATGCGGATTCGAATATTCGCAACATCCCTGCTCCAACCCAATTAGTATTGGGTAAAATGATACCCCTGGGTTAGACTGGTTGTTAGACTTTCGGGCCTGAAACGACTGTCAAAGATGCACCAAAGGCTTAACGTGTTTTCAGAGGCACGGAGGAAACTCGATAAGTAGAAAGTGGTCACCCATCCACGGACCAACCTAAGCAAACGCTGCTTAACTTGAAGATCGACCCGAGTGGCTGTTATTATTTAGCCTTGTTTTATTATTAGGTTTATTTTGTAACTGATAAAATATAAACTGACCCCAACACAGTCGGTAAAAGGCTAGGCGGATGATGATAATATTCAAATGAACCCCGCCTGCTTCCAAGTTTTGTTTAATTTAAAATGTGCTTGTTTTTTGCTTTTCAGTTTTTTCAGTCGGGTTTTTTAGTTTTTAACTACTTTTTTTTATTTCCAGCTTTTTAGTTCTTTTGTGTTTGTTCTTTCGTTGGTCGCGTAAAATTCTTCGCAGATGATTTAACTTTTGTGCTTGTTTATAGGATTTTCCACTTTGAATTTCTTTTAAACATATAAGTGTTATATATTTGTGTAATCTCCTTTTAAAACCCTTTATTTTGGTACCCTACTGGATGGTATTGGAAAATAAAAAATTTTTTGAACTCCGCGATTTTTGGGCTTCGCCGCAATCGGGTATTACCCGACTGCGGCGAAGCCCAAAAGGAGGGTTATGTGTTTGACGTGTATGTATGTCCGTTTCTTTGTTCCCTCATAACTCATAAGCGGATGAACCGATTTGAATGAAATATACGGGCTACATTAAAATTAAAAAACAAAGAAAAATTGCGGATTTTGGGGGCCAAATCGCGGAGTTCAAAAATTTTTTTTTTCCAATACCATCGAGTAGGGTATCAAAATAAGGGCTTTAAAAGGAGATTACAAAAATATGTCATACTTATATGTTTAAAAGAAATTCAAAGTGAGAAATCCTATAAACAAGCACAAAAGTTAAATCTTCTGCGAAGAATTTTACGCAACCAACGAAAGAACAAACACAAAAGAACTAAAAAGTTGGAAATAAAAAAAGGAGTTAAAAACTAAAAAACCCGACTGAAAAAACTGAAAAGCAAAAAAACAAGCACATTTAAAAGTAAACAAAACTTGGAAGCAGGCGGGGTTCATTGTACAAATGAGTACAACGAAAATCAATAAACATTTTTAAATAGAATAGAATGCATTTATTTTTCAGAATATTGTACAAAGCTGGAAGGTGTTTTTTCATATGTAGATCAGAATATTCTGCCGTTTCCGGCGTACAAACATGTATAGTTTTGGATTATCATTAGGTACATTCAAATTAAGTTATCAATCAATAGAAATTACAAATAATATAAATGAGTTGAATTAAATTATAAAACAGATTAATTACTAAAGTAAAAATAGCCTTATTACGTGTATAGGCGTTAAATTGTATCCAAATAATAGTTTCCAGGTTGATTATTATTATACGCACGAGAAAATCGCTTAGCATCGCAATGAAACGCTATGTTATGTCAAAGAATATTTTTCTCGTGCTCCTAGTAGTATGTAATGTACCTACTCTCTTTGAATAACCAGTTATAATAATAATCAACGCCTATAGACACGTAAAAGGTTTATTTTTTATGTGGTCATAGTACTTTTATGTCGATCTTTACTTTCAAATATCTCGGTAACAGGACATACCTATAGACGAAAAAAAATGTCAAAATGTCCGTAACGTGACACTTTGGGGTACCATATTTCATGACATTTTTTTTTCGTCTATATGTCCTCTGTCCCTACATACCACTTTCATCGTGGGCTGCGATTTCGAAGAAAAATCAAAATGGCGGTGGGTCGATATGCCAGCTCCCATACAAAAAAGTTCAAGGCCATTTAGTCATTGTAAGCTTTAGTGCTTTATTGATCTTAAAAGAAACATGTGCCATTTAAGAATTCTAATTTAGTGAAATAAATATTAGTTTTTGTAACAATTATCTTTAGTTTATATCCCATATTTCCTATATATATAATAAACCTGTTCTAAATAATATATTTTTATAATTAAAAACACGATTAAAAAATGTTCGTCAAAAACTCGACTACTTAGCTTATCATAGAAGTTTAGGAACGTTGGCTATCTATTTAGGGTTAAAAACCAATTTTCAATATAAACATTATTTATTGAAACTGCTTGCTGCTGCTGTTTTTACAAAGTTTCGGAATCGGAAATAGGTAGCAACGCACGTACCTACCTACGTTGCTATTTCCGATACGGTAAGGATCATGCTCATCACCGGATTCTTTCTGATAGACGTAACTGAGACGTAACTTATTACAGTAAGTAGGTATGAAGGTAGGTACGTATAATAATATGCCTATTGGTGCTATGGGTGCTATGGTGTGGCCAAAACACATTGGGCGAAAAACACAAAACATGGTGAGCGAGCAGGTGCGGAAACTCACGGAAAATACAACATTATGAGGTTTAATTAAAGTGGGTACCTAGGAGTTTTGGGTGGCTCTGGTGGAGGTTTATCCAATATGGTATAGATGACTTCATCGTGATTGATTATTTTAACCAACGACATATTTGCTAAATCAGTAAAGGTAGGCAAAAAACTAGAACTTAACAAACAAAAATTGTAAAAACTGTGAGGTCGCTGCTGTTCCGACGGTCGCTATAGAAACAACACTGTTTCAAAATCTATGGAAATCAATGATGGAAAGAGGATGGAAATATTTATTTTTGTTTTATCAATACTATAATATCATTGATCAATAACCTATGCTAAAAAGTAACCTTATAGCAAGGCTAAAGTCTTTTTTGTTTGTTCGGAAAGACGTCTTTGTTGCATCTGAACTTAGATCATACTAAATAGCGCGCGATGGCGATGCATCTAGTAGTGGACACTGGACAGACTTCGAATTCCAAACAACCCTCCATCGTTAGAAATAGCCACAATAAAATCTATAACTACTTTATTATTATATCACTATAGAAGCGGGAGCAGTGTGTTGTTCCAGACATATCAGATCGCTTCCATACCTCGAGTCGAAAGGTGGTATGATACAGAAGTTTTAATTAGGTGGAGTGTGTGGAAGTGTTTTTAATTTGGTAGGTCGTCATCTTGACCATAATGTGATTATCATTTTCTGTAACTTTATTTGCAATTTGCAACGGCAACACTGACACTGAAAAACCCTACTGTCCAACTACTGTCAAGCTTACGTCAAAACAAAGAAGATAGCTAAGGTTTTTCGTTGATTATTTTTAGATTCTTGTGTGGCTCTTTGTAGATGTAATATTTAAGTATTCAGTTTTCTTTTATTTTATTTATTTTCACATGCGTAAATATAAAACATGTTGACAAGAGGTTTCCGGGGGGTGAAGAGGTACAATGCACATAAATGTATAGGTATAGTGTGTAGGGAGTTTTCGAGTCGATTGGATGCGCTAGACCATGAAGAAAGGTTAAAGGGGTGCTTGTCGGCGTTGCCCCCGAAGGCAACGGTGGTGATATGTGGTGGAGGGATGATGGGAGCAGCCGTGGCGTATCACCTCTCGCGCCGCGGCTGGGGCGACAAGACCATCGTCATCGAGAAAGAGAAGTAAGTTCATACATTATTTAAGCTTTGTTTCCGACCGGCTATTGAGCTATGGCGGCCATAGTTGGCGCGTTTCTGTTTCACGCCGTGTTCTCAGTTCAAAAATGCCTGTTTATTGTTAAAAATAAGTTGGTGCATCATTTTTACTCATTTTCATACACATATTGAGTCAGGGGATGCCTTTGCGTGTTTAAAATGGACTGTCAGAGGGTAATCAAAAGTTAGGGGCTGAGAATGTGAGCATTCTTGTAATAATGTTAATGAAAAAGTTGAAGAATCTTTGGTTTTATTTCTTGGCAAGACAAAGAAAGATTGTTATTTAAACTTCAAATACAATTTTAAAATTTTCTATTATGTTGATTGTTTGTTTTCTACCGTGCCTATAAAATCATGTCAAAAAAACTATTGGTTTAAAATGACTCAAATAAAATAGCCTGCTTAAATGCTTCCAAAACTATTCTTTCTCTTTAATAATAGCTTAATTTAAAGAAATTAATTAAGTTTTGTTTGTGTTGGAAAGTATCATTTAAAATTGGCCTAATAAATATAAAAAAATACCCTTATGTTTATTTGTTAGGTGAATAAAAACCCCGTCTTTAAAGCACTCCCTTACTAAGAGCTTTTGTCTGTAATGTTCAAGTACTTCAAATGTGAGCATTTCCCAGTAAGGCAGACTTAATGCCACAAGGCATTCTCTACCAGTCAACCTTTGGGTAAAATTACAACAACATTTTGGTAGGGAGCAAGATAAAAATTTCTTTGTTTAGAAAATATAATTACTTATATTGATATTAATTAATACACATAAAATAAAGTAAGTACTTTAATAATAATTTTACAATTATATATACTTTTAAATTTATTTTGAAAAGAATATTTAAAAATGTAACAAGTTTGTATGTATAAAAATAAAGAAAACAATTCAACAATTTATTTAAAAACATAGAATAGAACAATGTGTATACAGTGTGTAAAATACCCGGTACGGTTCTTGAGCGCTCGGCGGAAGAGTGGGGATCGCTGTGCGCATCGTACACTTTATGACAAATAAAACGCACACCCGTTTATTATTTATTAGTCTTAATTTTTGAACTTATTCTAATATACTTGTTCCATAGCCTATCCATTCTTGTCACTTCCACATCTCCACTACATGCAGCCTTTTTTCATCCATTATACTGAAACACTCAATTTATATACAGAGTGTTAGGTTAAACGAGGGACATATTGAAGGAGGGTATTCAGTATTCGATTCTCGTCCCAAATATGTAAAAAAAACTATAACCTTAATTTGTGACGTAATAGGGGATCGGAATGGGTCAAAATAATATGATTCTGTTTAGTCCGTAAGTTAGATTATCGAAAAATATTGAATACGTGTTTTTTGTTTTATCAAATCAATAAAAAATTACGAAGATAAAACGCGTCAAAGATCTTGGAGTGGGGCTTGAAACGTCACTTGTGTCGTCAAAATGTACTATCATATGACGTCACACGAGTTTTCGAAGCACTGTATCGTCTTCATTTTAAGTTTACGTGAAAAAAGAAAAAATACGTGTCCAATAATTTTTGGAAATCTATCTGACGGACTAATTAGTTTTTTTTTGTCCGATCCCCTATTGTCCCACGGGCCACGGCCCTCGCACGCTCTCCAGATCTCACTTTATTAGACCTTTCTGTATCGTCATTGTCCTTCGCCAGTCTTAAAGTAAGAAGGGAAAGTGGATTATACCTAAAATTCATTGATCCGCGTACATTTTCTGTGATAAACGCAAATGTGGCGAGACTTTTCCGAAGTATTTGTTATGGTTCTATCTGTTATTCATTAGTGTTTTTTTTTGTTCATATTTTTATTACTATCATGTAAGCATATTGCGGGTTTCAATATGTCCCTCGTTTAAAGTAACATACTGTACAAGGTCCTATTAAAATGGGTGGACAAATTTTTAGATATCATTCATTCAGCCCATCTAAAATAAGGGCAATGTTACAAAAATAAATAAGAAAAACGCATAAGATACTTACAAAGCTAACAAAATACACTAAAAATGTTGACAATTTATTATTTTAGGTCAAAATAAAATCATTAAAATCAGTATGGTTTTTGCTTGGATATCTTTAGTTTGACGTACTGAACGCTGTGTTAAAATTTATCCATCTACTAGCTGTTCCCGGCATGCGTTGCAATGCTCTTTTTCCTACCCTACCTACCTACTACCCTACCTACCTACTACCCTACCTACCTACTACCCTACCTACCTACTACCCTACCTACCTACTACCCTACCTACCTACTACCCTACCTACCTACTACCCTACCTACCTACTACCCTACCTACCTACTACCCTACCTACCTACTACCCTACCTACCTACTACCCTACCTACCTACTACCCTACCTACCTACTACCCTACCTACCTACTACCCTACCTACCTACTACCCTACCTACCTACTACCCTACCTACCTACTACCCTGCCTACCTACCTACCACTTTCTCAACGTTTAAACCTTCCCTGGACTTCCACGAATATTTCAAGACTAAAATTAGCCAAATCGGTCCAGCCGTTCTCGAGTTTTAGCGAGACTAACGAACGAAAATTCATTTTTATTTATATAGATAGATAGATTTTAATGGGATCTTATTTTGAATCAAAGCCAATCAAGCTGTGAAGTAGAAGTGGCATTCTAAGCAGATAAATCTACTAGGTTTCTTAAGAAGTTATAAGATTAATAATAATTAATTGATTAATTGTATTACACAGTCCAGGCTTTTTAACTATCTTCATAATACAATTTGTGTCACTGGTTGAATTATAGGCTTCACCAACAGAAAAGATGATGGTGATCAGAAAAGTATCTGTTGAACATCCTGCTTGGCGTAGATTTCTTACAGTCAGCTTTTTATAAGTTTTTATACTGACGTGGTTACTAAAATTATTATAAATACTTGTAACGGGGTATTTACCAAGTTTACTATTAATTTGTTTCGAGTTTAAGATATTTCGGCGCGCCGGCCGGATGGTTCACGGATAAACTGATGTTATTGCGGTAGTAGTAGAGTGCCTCGCTCGGGAAGGGTTCATAGCTGAATTCTGTGCCTATTATGGGGTTACTGGCATCTCGATGTATTCCTTTTTTTTTTGATTTAGTACCTACCCTACTATGACGTCCAGCAAAGAATGGGTACGTCGAATTACCTTACCTTTATTAGTAACCCTGTATATTAAATGAAAATTAGCTATCGACACGCTAAGAAGAACTAACACCGATGCTATAAGAGACGACTACACTATACATTTCATAGTAACAATAGTAGATTGTACACCAAGTGCATAAAACACACCATTTTGGGCGAGACGTTTATCCATCCGATGCGAGCTTGCGAGCGAGGATGGATATAAAGTAGAGAGCAAAATGGGTTTTATGGACGAGTTTTACACTCTACTTTTCACTTCGATTGCGAGGAAATGAAACAGCAACTTGTAAATATTGTAAAAATAATTAAGGATCCCGCCAATTACCTAACTTTATTTTTTTCAGTAGGAAACTTGACATAACACCTGACTTACAGCTTGGCAAAAAAGTCTAGAAACGGAACTAATTTTTTTGTTTGCTGGCAACAATTAAAAACTTATGACGTTTGGTGTAAACAAAGTTCGAAAGTTTATTAAATTTATAATTGTGCCCTAAAAACGTGATTAAAGCAACGTAGAGTAATACAAAATGAATAAAACCATCCGAAGTGCTGGCAGAGCGATAATTTATAAGGTATATAGGCGATGTTTGGCAGAAAAAGAGGCCAAAACCATTCTCTCCGATCTCAACGATGTTTACATAAGAACCGCTGAAATGACAGGTATGTAACTGTTTGTTTTATTGTTTTTAGATGAATTAAGTGTTCATTTATGAACCCCATTCTGTTTTGACTTGCTTGCATACGAAATAAGTGGAATTTTGAACAATAATCATCGAGCACATAGGTTATGTTTACATTTTGTCTGACATTACCTTGGTATAGCGTGTCAGATTAATGTTGATACTTGAGTGGCGTACTGTGCACTATGTGAATTTAAATTCGATTTCTACATAACTTTATTGTTGAATGTGATTTCAAGGTGATAACTGTTTGTTATATCATTAGAATTACAAATGTACCAAAAATGTATTAGGTTTAATTTGTTATTTATTAAAGCAAAATGCATTTTTTTATGTATATTTATTTATTCACTTTAGGTAAATCAGTAAGCACCATAAGAAGAGTCGTCCTGGAAGGAGATCGAAACAAAGGCGTATTTTCTACACCCAGAAAACATAGAAAAGGTCGTCCCAAAAAAGAGTTAGAAGATTTATTAGAATAAATTACAATAATTAAATTATTTCTACGCCTTTTTTTAATCCCAGAAAATTTAAAAAACAGTGCTACTAACATATATTTATTTTTAGGTAGTTAGGTACATGAGGAGAATAAATTCTGGTTCAATAAATAAATTTTAAGTATAAAAAATAGTGATAAAAGTATCAAGACGATAGGTTGTTACGCGATACGGTCACAACGGGTTGCCATATGAGCAGCACAGTGGCGCCCCCCGGATTTTCTACTCTTTTTTGCCAAGCTGTATGTCGTTACTCATACTGCTCAGTTATAAAAACATTTTGAGCAAGCCTATTGCCATCAACCAATGTAATTAGGAGCAAGCCTATTGCCATCAACCAATGTAATTAGGAGCAAGCCTATTGCCATCAACTGATGTAATTGGGACAAAGCCTATTGTCATCAACCAATGTAATTAGGAGCAAGCCTATTGCCATCAACTGATGTAATTAGGGACAAGCCTATTGCCATCAACCGATGTAATTAGGAAAAGCCTATTGCCATCAACCAATCTTATTAGGAGCAAGCCTATTGCCATCAGCCGATGTAATTAGGAGCAAGCCTATTGCCATCCACTGATTTAGGTAATTGAGAGCAAGCCTATTGCCATCAATCAATGTAATTAAGAGTAAGCCTATTGTCATCAAGCGATTTAGGTAATTGGGGGAAGCCTATTCCCATCAACTTTCCTTGTATTCGTAATGAAAAGCAGTAATCCCTTGTTCTTAGAATACTAACGAAACGAATTAAAGAGGTTATTCTATGAAGTTGAAGTTGTTCGTGTGGCTGTTGGGCCGATTACCTGTGCCGATTACCTTGGTCTTCGACGAAGATTTTACTTTATGCTCTAGAGCATAAAACGCGACTTTATGTCGCCTACGCACGACATAAAGACGAATTTTAGAGCGAGAGAAGTGAAAACATAATAACGTCACACCTATTACAGGCGTGAATGGTTAAGCAAAAGTATGTCTCAGTAGCAACATCCATCTCTTCAGTTATGCAGACATTATCTAATTCTAAACACGACAATTGAGGTAATCCAGCCCTACCTACCAATAGACTCGTGTTTGTGGAAGAGATACCAACCATTGTTCCGCGAACGTCGAACGGAGCGATTTTACCGTCGCGTCGCTTTTTAAAAGCCTATGTACTCGGTGCTCGGATGCGGCGCCGCGGCATTATCTCGCCGCATTGGTGCGGAGCGGCGCGGCGCGGCGCGGGCGTCGCGGCGTTTCCACGGCGCCGGTTTAATGCTTTTAGTTTTGCATTCTAACATTGTACGGAGTTCGTGGTTAAAACTTAACAGCTCGACAGTCGGTCTTCAAGTTAAAGCTTGCCTATATTGGATCATCCGCGGATGGTTGAAAGACGATGGTTAGCTGGTACCGTGGTAAATAATGCCTTCTTTGTGATATCGTTGGCACTTATTGATGTATTGTTGACCCCTATGATGTTTGATTACATAATTTTTTATTACCCATTCATTACATGAAAGTTTCCTCCGTGCCTCGGAAAGCACTTAAAGCCGTTGGTCGCGGCTGCTTTGTAGGGTTTTGAGTCGTTACAGGTAGTCTGTGGCCCGAAAACATGATCATCAGTCTTAGCAAAGGGTAACGTATACCGAGTACTAATTAGGTTGTGGAGGTCAATATAAAAAAGTAATGGTTTTCCACAAGTCGATATCAGCTGCAATTTCCCAACGACGACGTTGGGATCAGCTTCCAGCCTAACCGGATGCAGCTAAACACCAGTATTTTATATGGAGCTACTGTCTATCTGACCTCCACCACACAGTTAGTACAGTCGAACAAGCTAATAAGTATACAGCCAGTTAACTTGTATTTACTTTTTAGATTATACAGATACATTTAGCATACAGCGGTTTAGGATACAGCGTTTGACATTAGTCGCTTAATGCAAAACACTTGATAAAACAAAATTACAACCAATAACGGATCCCCTAGGGTATCAGTTTTAGGGGATCAGACCGGAATAACTCATATTTTCAGTGTTATAGAATTATAAAGATCTCTACCCTGTATACTTATTAGCTTGTTCGACTGTACTAGATAATATACGATACCCCTTGGTAAGACTTAAGTGTTAAGTTAAGTGGTTAGACGAGACAATCGGGCCACAGACTTCGAACCTGTAACGATTACACAAAGATCTGTTTAATTAATTGTTAAGCTGTTTGTTGTTATTTGTTTATATATGTGCTGCTCTTTTGTGTTGCTGCTGTCCATTAGCGAATAAATACATATTCTATTCTATTCTATCTAAAATGATAGCCGGGACCAACGCCAACGTCTTAACATGCTTTCCGAGTCACGTAGGTAACTCACCGGTCACCAATCTGCGGATCGACCTTGCCAAGTGGTGCTTGACCTAGAACCTATCGAAAAGGACAAGCGCGCTGGTACCGGACGTGCATCGGGGTCTCTTATGCAATTGATCGTAGACAATTTAACAAGGGGCTGAACAGCGGCAAAGTCCCCGCGCATTAGACTAATGCTATGATTACTAGGGACGGATTTGCCGCTGTGATTTTATATGATGTTTCTTTGATTTTCATGAGAAATCAGTGTGCTGACTCTTCGTATGCGCTCATTACACGAATTTAACGAGTCAATAGTAGCTGACGAGCACTATTATAATAACTCGTGGAAACTATCTATACATTTTTGGAAAATTCTATGAAGCCTGATCGGCCTGTTCTGTTCCATTTTATTTTATGTTAAAAAGAGCGGCCACTCTTAGAACCTACATTAATATCGATAGTGGGCATCAATACAAGAAAGTTTTGTAAGAGGCAAAATGTTCAAAAGTTTCACGTTTCCGAGATATAAGCCGTCTTCAAGTCCATTCACTGACAGAATATTAAACTTTGTTAGCCCAACTTTGAAAAAATATTGGCGATTACAAACCCCTTTCTCTTACTTACAATCTTAAACCGGTATCTTTAAACAAGTCATAGTGATTACTTGAGTAAAAGTCATTGTTTAAGATACGATTTTTTCTCTGTAGTTTAGTAATTCTTTGATGTTAGAACTATCAAAAGTTAGAATTCTTAAATAGGTTTGCTTTCATTGACGGTTCTAACTTCGTTTAAACTCTTGTCCATTGCATAAAAATGTATGCATAAGTAATTACTTAAGTTCAAGTAATTACTTTAACTACTATAGATACGGATGTTACTTGGTATTCCATGAAGTCACTTTTGTTTTTTTAAAAGCTTTTATTTAACTTGCAATGTTTATATAGTAAGTAGCCCGTGAATTAAGTGCCAAAACTTTCGATAATTATGCAAAGATAAGTTCTGATCCAATACCGTGTCGAGACAAGCTAAATGAACTTATGTAGTAGTATGAACTAGAATCGATCGCCTTTTTGGTCAGCCTCATAAGGATGAAAATACTGACAATAATTTATTTGATCGTCTACAATTTGTGGTTCATAATATTGTGATAATGTTTATTATGGCTACAATTTAAATGCTCACCAAAAAAGATTTTTAGACCCTAGACTAAAGTACAGTAAAGTACCAAAAAAAAAATTTTAAGTTCAAATAAAATAAACCCACCCCTTAGAATAATTGTACGTGTTGTATTAATATTCTTTTTGCCTACCAAAATGGATAAATGCTCACCAAATCAATTAACCAAAATGATAATACGATCGTCTCGCGACAGTATCCTTTATGGGCGGCATGGGCACCGGGCCGTAGGCCGACGAAGGAGGCCGGCGGAGGCCCGACACTTCGGGGACAGAAGATATTAGTGTTATTTAATATGCGAGCGAAGCGAGCGCGCGTCATGGAGATAAATTGAAAGTCGTGAAATACAATATTGGTGACATCTATTTAGTGATAATATAAAATATTTGGTCTGCAGTTTACTTTAAAGGCGTTTATAAATCTTTATGGTATAGAATAAAAAGGAAAATAGGTTCATTCCTACAATACTTTAGGAAACACAATTTGGTGAGCATTAATCCATTTTGGCCGGCATTTCGAATTTTTTTGGTAGTAAAATAGGTTCTTTTCTGGTAGGCGTTTAAACACAAGCCGTTTATTATTATTATTATCAGCCATTTGTGTCCCACTGCAGGGCAAAGGCCTCCCTTCCCTCTTTCCATCTCTGCAAAAAGAATCCAGTTCGTCCCGCCATCGCCTTCTGGGCCTGCCGCGTTGTCGTTTGCTGCTGATTGGGACCCATTGCGTGGTTGCTTTGGCCCACAGCTCCTCCGGCATGCGGCAGATGTGGCCAGCCCAGTTCCATTTGAGCTTGGCAGCCGTGTGACCTACATCGGCAATTTGAGTTTTGGAACGCAGTATCGAGTTTCTTACGTGATCAGTGAGCTACTCCAAGGATACTACGCTCCATTGCTCGCTGACAGACCCCGAGTGCGGACTTTTGATGCTTGGTTAGTGACCATGTCTGCGCTCCATAGGTGAGGGTAGGAAGAATGCACATGTCCATGAGTTTTCTCTTCAGGGAGAGAGGAAGAGGTCCCTTCATTATTTGTTTCATCGACCAATAGCTCTTCCAGGCGTTCTCAATGCGTCGAGCAACTTCTTTATCTTGTCTTGCCTGGAAGGAGACTATTTGGCCGAGGTAAATGTACTCATGGACATACTCAATCCTCACTTCCTCACACCTCCAACTCCTATGGTGCGCTTGGTGCTGTTGGTTATCACCTTGGTCTTCTCCATATTCATCGCGAGTCAGACCTCGAGGCTGGCACTGCTCAGTTGGTCGAGCATTAGGCCTAGCTCGGCTGCCGTGGAGGAGAAAAGGACAATATCGTCGGCGAAGCGGGGATTTGTTAACCTTCTGCCGCCCACGATGATGCCCTTGTCCCTCCAATTGCTACTTAGTTTCTTGAAGACTTCTTCAAGCGTGGCTGTGAAGAGCTTTGGAAATAATATTTAGCTTCAATAAAATGACGATCTACGAATAAATAAAATGACCATCTTCTTCTTTTTGTCGTATCGATTTTACTTCCATACTTATTACCCACACAAAGTTTGTAGACGATGAAATGAATTTTGTTCGATGAACTTCGATGTATGCATCTGTTTGCGGCTGTCTGTGCCTGTGTAGTTGTTTATAGCGCAATATTGATCAAAAGCCATGCCACACACGGTGGGTGTATGAAGGGTGCAGGCTTTGTCTGGCCAGCGTATTCAGGCTTTTGATTAAACCAAACTATATACCTGAGGGAATCAACATCATACACTGTTTATTTAACTTACACTGTCTGTGCTTTATTTGATGCGTACTATGTACGATGATGCTTAATATGTCAAAAAGTGTGTAAAGTATAAAAGTAGAACTTTTAAAGGCAAACCAAAGGCGGGATGTTGCGCTTTTTTTTTGTCAACTGTTAAAACACTGGCAAGTAGTAAAGGGTATCGTTTCAGGTCGTATTTATGATGATAAAAACATTTTGATCGTCAGTCTACTTTAAATAAATGGCGGTTGAATTATTTTTGATTTATGTATTGTCGAAAACTAAAAATGTTAATGACTGATAGACGCCAGGAAAATAAACCGATAATTGATTGATTGTATATAGGGCTGGTAATCACAACTCTACGTTGAAAGCGCGTATTTGTATTTGCGGCTGCCCACGAAAGGCACGAGAAGATGCTAACTCCTTCAGTTTATCCTAGAACTCCCTAACACACTCTTAACCTAGTATTATCGTCTACAGAGTCGGTACGGGCAGCCGCTGGCACTCCTCGGGTCTCGTCGGCGCCTTCAAACCTACCCTAGCACAAGTTCGACTGACCCAGTCTTCCATTAGACTCCTGCAAGAACTGGAAGCTAAAGGCAGGGACACTGGCTGGAAACAATGCGGGTCCTTACTGCTGGCAAGGAACCGGGATCGGATGACGGTGTACAGGAGAATGAAGAGCCAATCGGTGTAAGTATTCTTGTATAAAAACTGTATTTTCGACTAGCATTTATTAATTTTATCCACCACCTGGTCGAGTTATGGTCGGAGTATTCCACGGGAGCCTTTGTTATATAGCACACAACATTAGGGAATACGCGCACATTATATTATGCAGGTGTCCAGGTGTAAGGTTATAAAGGCCAGGAGATGTGAGATAGTTTGAGGGTCAGTCTATATCTACAATCTGTAAGTAGGCTTTTACTGAAAATATAACATTAATTAAAATTGTTCCTGATAGAACGTAGATGAACACTAGGTTGGAGTTTTAAATCCCTAAAGAGATTAAAAATAAGGGAACATGTAAGTTTGAATGCAAGTTGGTAATTTTTGCCGATCGGAAATAGCATCGAGCGCACGGCTTATAAGTACAAAATGTTAGTTCCGGTATATAATTTGCGCCATTTGCAAACCCGAACTCAAAACCACAAATACAAATGACTTGCAGCAGTTTTTTTAAAACTTACTGTTTCTAATTAAAATACAAATTATTACATTTCTGCGGCATGTCGAAAACAGACTAACAACGTTTTGCTCAAAGCAGCGTAGGGGAAGCTCAAATTTAATTGAAACGGGAACCGCTACGCCTAATTACACTTAGGGTTGGTCCGCCAGCATAATGGATTTAGTACTGTGAGTATAGGGATATAGCATTGGCCGTGTAGGCTAGAAAATCAATAGCATGTCGCTTTCAATGATGGCTGTCTGTGTCCAAAGAAGGGGTGCATATTCGTTGCATAGAGTAGTTATACATGGCCGGTATGATGTTATTCCAGGGGTGAGTTTATTCCGATAGACGGGCATATATTTCGACTTTCGGCTGCGTACTGATAAATGAAATGGATAAAGTAAGGAATTAGTATATTGGAGGCAGTTTGAAAGTGGTGCATGTTACGGAAAAGTTGGAAGAAAATTGTACGGACATGTAAGGAGGAGGAATGAAACGTGGCTAAAAAAGTGATGGGTATTAATGTTGATGAATGGAGAGGGAGAGAAAGGCCAAAGAGTAGACGAATGGATTGTGTGAGGAATGATATGAAAGAAATAGAGTAAATGATAGCGAGACGATTGACAGAGGAGAATAAAAAGAATGAAAACGTGTTGCGCCGACTTCTTATCGAAGGGTACAAGGGCAGGATGATGAAGATGACTGACAAATTCGTAACACAAAAATTATTGATATTTATGATTAACTAGATGAACCCTCGCATGCGTTGCAATGCTTTTTTCCTACCTACCTACCTACTATCCTACCTACTACTCTACCTACCTACTACTCTACCTACCTACTACCCTACCTACCTACTACCCTACCTACCTACTACCCTACCTACCTACTTTCCTACTACCCTACTTACTACCCTACCTACTACCCTGCCTACCTACCAACCACTTTCTCCCGTTTAAACCTTCTCTGGACTTCCAAAAATAATTCCAGGTCCAGGCGTTGTTGAGTTATGCGCTTACCAACAAATGCGATTTATTTTTATATTATAGACTGAAGATGTCGTACGTAGATGATGTAGGCTAGTAAATGTGTCGTTGAAATTAAGACTCTAATAATTCAAATTGCTACTACTACGTCGCTTTGGTATTGGTGCACTCATATTAAAGGTGAAAATAACAAGTCTATCTCGGTAACGTCTCTTAATTTGTTTATAGAGATTAGACACGTGTCCTAGAAAACTTGTTGTTCAGCATAACTTTAATCTAGGACATGCATACTCCCGTTGGGGCTGCGGATCCCGTCGGGGCTGTGGGTTGTTCGAAAGAGATACCGCGGTCTCGGCATAAAGGGCTAAGAAATAACATTGGTGGTTTTTAGTCTGTAGAAGTCTGACACTCCCTACCACTCTGCCCAGAGCGGGAGGAGTCATTTGATGATTTCCCTCCCGCCCAAAAAAAAGGACATGCAAACTGCTTATGCACTAGTACTCATTTTCAAGACAGAAACGACGTCTTAAAGGGTGGCGATTATGTCATCTGCATCCTTCACTTTTGGCGTCACCTAGATCCACAAGGAAACTCTTGGAACACCAAGATCCTTGCGGATGTCCTGAGATGACTGCGAAGTTTAGTCTGCTTCTGTACGGTGGGCTGGTTGGAGTTCCGGCCACCATGGCTCACGTACAATGGTACACCTTAAGGACTAAGTGCAGAAACAAATTCCCTAACATAGAACCCGTCATCCTAAACAACCTGTGTAAAGACTTGTAAAAAAAAAAATTCATACGGTGTAGTCACGTGTAGTGCATCTACTTTTGTGTAGAACTGTAGAACATTGTTTTCTTTTAACGAATCGTGTTGTTCTCACAGCGAAGATTGTTTAAAAGGACGGGAGATTCAGGGGGTCTCAAATGGTCACTTTAGCAGATTATGATAGGATCATAATATGAATTGCGTTAAAATTCGTAAAATGGATCAGTCATAATAGTAACTGCGTCTGTGACCAATAAACGATTTTTAAAAATTATATGATTATGTTCCTATTATGATCTGCTAAAGTAGCCATTTTAAACCTGCAGCTCCTTGACGGGTGCAAGTTAGTTAATGGCCAGCCCGCCACTCGGTATAACTAATTGTAATAAACTGTTGCATTTCTACAGCTTTCAGTTCAGTTTCAGTGGCAGCTTTCAGTTAGCCTGTCAACTAGTCTCTAGTGGTAAACGAACACTAAAATAACATCTAAAACCATTTCCATGTTGGCGAAGCTCTGGAGATCTAACTTTCAATTTATATTATCGAATATCGACCTACGATTCTCTGGGGTACACATTTAGAACTTTGCGGTCCTAATTTATAGCAATGGAATTAGGCCAAGCTGACTTCTATAAATAATGCTCAGCATTTGTTTCATATTATCTATCGTTTGTTCTGGAGAGAGAAGCTCTAAGGTAGTGCACATCTACTACCAGACATCTGACATCATGTAATTTTAAGACTGTGGCGACTAGCGACATCTATGAACATTTATTTATTTATTACATTTAGTACAGCAAAAGCCATTAATACTAAATTAACTAATCCTTTTTATTCGGTCTTCTCGCAAAACCACAAGCATTCTAACATTATCGTCTTCCACTCATCAGCAAACAAATCCAATTCAGGGTTGGTCTCCACGACCGCGTTGAGCATCGTTAGCATACGCGGTATAGGGGAGGTGGACCGAGCTACAGTGCGACAAAATGGGACATTAAATAATTTGTGCTTTCTAGAGCGATTATAATTATTTGGAACAAATAATTGACACAGCTCCGCATGTAAGTCTGAGGCGTCGGTGTGACCATGTATGATTTTATACGCTGTTGTTATTTGGTCAACAGCCCGCCTAACTTTAAATGAATTAAAATTTAAACATCCTAAAAGGAATTTAGTAGGATACATATAGGGATAGTATCCAAACACTCGTTTGTAGAGGTACCTGAGAAAAGCTTTTTGCACCTTTTCCAGCATGAGCATATAGGTAACCTCGTGAGGATTCCACACACAAGCGCTAGTTTCATTATCCGCGACATAAGCCTATATAGGAGTTCCCGACTTACAACTGTCGGGCAGTTAGCCCGCCGGACACAACACCCGTCCGGTCGGAGGATCCTCCCTTTTCAATGGGGGATGAGGAGCTTTACACCCTGTTCCTCATACCCCCCAAACTGGTGACCCCGAGCATGAACGTCAGCGCAGCCTTCGTGCAAGCACTTCAGACGTCGTCACCACTTCCCCTCCGCCTTCGAGCAGCGAGTCATACCGTCAGCCAGCAGCCACGGCTTCATGGGGTATCCTGTCCACCAGCATGCAGCGGAAGCGCATTCCTGGACATCACCCCCAGCCTCATCAGCGACTTTGGCACAGCACACTGCACTTCGGCCGGTCAGCAAGAGACGCACTTCTCTCCTGGTCGACGCAGCAGCCAGCCACTACGCAGCACTGCATCACTCCGACTCACTGGAGCTAATATGCAGCATCACGGCAAGCACTGCATCACTCCGACTCACTGGGGCATCACGGCAAGCACTGCATCACTCATACTCAATGGAGCTAATATGCAGCATCACCCCGACTCACTGGGGCATCCACCGCAGACAGTTCCGACTCACCGTGAACTATGCGGCATCCGGTTCCGACTCACTGGAACCTTCCACTGGCTGACAAGCGCCAAGACTTAACCTGCTTTCGACCTCCGGTTTCGGAGGGGAGTGATGTGGCGACTAGCGACATCTATCGCAACACCTGCGTACTAACAAACGATCGACAGAAGTTCCTACATCGCGCTATCAACATTATCCGCGACTTATGCCTATATAGGAGTTCCCGACTTACAACTGTCGGGCAGTTAGCCCGCCGGACACAACACCCGTCCGGTCGGAGGATCCTCCCTTTTCTATGGGGATGAGGAGCTTTACACCCTGTTCCTCATACCCCCAAAAGACTGTCAATCTCGACGGGGTCGCGCTGCGTGGTGGATTACGATTTCTTTTTTCTTAGAAGACAGGCTGGTTTCCCAGCAATAGCATCATTGCAGACTGATTATTATTGTCTGTATTTATATGATGGAATATTGTTTCGCGACGCGCGACGCACAAACTTTCAAAAAGTTTCACTGTTACAAGTTTTAATAGGCGGTCTAATTTAAGTACCTACTACCTATGGCTTCGACGTTTCGAAACGGGCGACGCACAAGTTTATATAAAAAAGTTTGTCTGTAATTAGTCTCAATAGACTGTCTGATTACTATGGCTTCTTGGTTTCGAAACACAAGTTATAAAATTTTTTTTTTTTTTTAATTCACTGAAAGTTTCAGTAATCGTTCTAATTTTCATGGCTTCGACTTTAAAAACACAAACAGAACCTTAATAATCCCCGTCGGGGCTGCGGGTTGTTCGAAAGAGAAAGAGATACCACGGCCTCGGCACAAGGGCTAAGAAGGAACATGGGTGGTTTTCAGTGAGTAGAAGTCTGACACTCCCTTATACCGCTCTGCCCAGAGCGGGAGGAGACATTTGATGATTTACCAACCCGCAAAAAAAAAACTCAAATTAATCTCTCATATTTCTGTATGTCACAGAGGTTTTTTTCGGTAGTACACCTGACACCAGCTCAGCACCGTGTAGAACACAATGTAGACCGTGTAGACCACAACAAAACAGACGCGTTCGTACAGCGTGCAGCGGTACAAACCGCGTCTGTGTTTTGTCACGGGAAACCCTTACTCAAGGGTTATGTTTAGGTGTCGAAACCCGAAGTAATTATGCACATCACGTGCAGGGGTTGTTGCGGCGAACTGGACGGTGCAGGATCGAACTTGGATTTAACACTTTTGAGTATGAAAGAGGATGGCTACGAGAGAGATTTTAAAACTGTGGAAGATGACATGGCTAGAAAGAGGATGGCTGCTGAAATGACGGATAATAGACGTATTTATTTTTTAAATTATTTATTTACTTAAAAATTACAATGTTCCTATATATAAACAAAGCACTCAAATAGACTTCTGGGGTCTGTCTTAGCATGCCATGACCTGAGATTTGATCAACGCGCTGTTAACAGTTAGGTTCTAATAGAGTTAATGTAATATTATTATAGTGGGTCGGGTGGCTTTCGGGACCGGGACCACACGGTCCCGAAAGCCACCTGTATTATTATATTTATTTTGGAGGGGTTCATCGGGACCACAAGAAAAACGAAGTTAAAGTACAGTTAGCAAAAAAGTGATATAATATTATGATCAACAATTACATGAATTTATTTATTACTAGCTGTGCCCGCGACTTCGTTCGCGTGGTTGTCGAAAACTAAAATGCGTCGCTTAGACAAAAGTACATTAAATCATTGCCCTGCGTTAACTTACTGACGCTGTAGAAAATAAAAAGAGGGTAATGCAAAGCACTGACTATGTCTAATACTAAAGTTTAGATGGATGGATGTTTTTTAATCAACCACGTCAGAACGGCCGAACGGATCTTGATGAAATTTGAAACAGAGTAGAAGATTGACACTCCCTGGGTGGGGTTCTACTGACTAAAAACCACCCATGTTCCTTCTTAGCCCTTGTGCCGAGTGCGCGGTATCTCTTTCGAACAACCCGCAGCCTCGACGCGCGACGGGACTGACTTGAGTCTAACAAAATTTGCACTTTATAGCTTAATATTTCACAAACGAATTCCTTAATCAAAAAAGTACATAAGCAAACAAACAATCTTTTTCAAAGACCTATCTAATGACACCCCACCACTATGGGCTTCGCAAGAAAAAAAATATAAAAAAGTGCGGGATTTTATTTTACGGCTCATCCATGTAATCATGCTAAATTACATCTTCCTAGTACTAAGAGTCCCTGAGCAATAGTGCGGACGGACGGACAGACAGACACGGCGAAAGTTTAAGGGTTCCTTGTTGACTACGGAACCCTATTTTGTACTGTGTAATTGGTAAATTTTTATTTGATGACTAAATTCACGGAACATATTTTTAATTAACACCACGGTTCAGAAAAAGGCATCAAATGAACAACGCCATCTATCGAAGACGAAGATAAGCTGCTAAAATTGTGTTAACTTCTCGTAGAGAGATTGTTCGTGGATGCAATCAAAGAATTGAAGAAGTTGTACACCAGATATATTAAAATAAATATCAAATAGAAAATACATGAGCGCAGCCGTCAGGCGATCACATTGGCGAATACAAAAGTCAATCTCAATTCAAATACCTACGACAGTAGCATAGAATAGAGAACTATGAATCAAACAGTGACTGCACAAAGAAGGTCAACATTCAACACTTCCCCTCAATCGCTGTTTGAACTCAGACATCACCGCTGGCTCAACTGGCCTAAAAACCTAAGCCCAAGTTCACAACACAGAACTTATGTTTAGGAGCACACAAAGACTTAGTTAATACATCAGCCACCATTTCCTGAGTAGACAAATAATTCAACTTAATCACATGATTATTCACAGCCTCCCTAACATAGTGGTACCTGATGTCTATGTGCTTCGTCCTCCTATGAAACACTGGATTGACACCAAGTTTCTGAGCAGACTGATTATCATTGAACATATCTATTATCAACCCAGAACTACCAGTCAATTCAGTCACCAAGTCCCTAAGACAACTTGCCTCCTTAGCAGCCTCGCTAAGAGCAATGTACGTTTACTTTTTGTCCGCTAGAGGGCGCCAAATCGCTTTTTGTGAGATGTCACGTAGCCTATGTTCAGCGGAAAATTAAGACGGTTCTAACGATACCTCATATGTCGAGTTCCGATAAGTAGATTAGAAGCTATGAGGGAACAGATGAAGATACACACATACATACATACATACATACATACATACATACATACAAACATACATACATACATACATACATACATACATAGCCAGTCAAAATCATAACCCTCCTTTGGCTTTGCCGTAGTCGGGTAAAAAGAAGACGGGTTCTTTACTGCAATCTCTGAGAACGGGACCATAATAATTAGGGAGAATTATTTACTTGAACACATGCACAATATAACAGATGCAGGAAATAAATTGAGGAGATTTATATTTGGTCAGCTGACCCGCGCAGCATCGTCTGCGTTTCATAGAGATTTAACGGTGATACGTCCTAAGATATTCATTATAATCAAATGATGTAACCGACGTATTTGAAATTTTGCGTCGTTGTTGCGTTTACGCACTCATGAAAAATGTAGCAAAAAAGGGAGTTTTGAAAACACCGATTCTTGCTACATTTTTCACCAATAATCCGCTCTTTTTGGTTGTTCGCATTTTGTTATAATAATAGCGTAGCCTATGGCTTTTCTCGATAAATGGGCTGTTTAACACTAAAACATTTTTTGATTTCGATCCAGTTTTTCCTGAGATTAGCGCTTTCAACCAACCAAAAAAACCTTTCAACTTTATAATATAAGTATAGATGTAGGGAAATCAATTGAGGAGATGTATATTAGGTATATAGTCGGAAACGTGTATGTATCTCACTAGTTGCAGAGTGTGGTGAGCTTCATACGCCAAAGTTTAACAAACTGTCTTCAACTTACCTAACTGGGTTGTGAAACTCAAATAGGCATTTGTTCCATTGAAAATTGACTTTTAGCTGTATCATGGGGACTCAACTCGAACAAATTATAATTAATCTTGAAAAAAACACAATAGATGGCAGCATAGGTAGCAGTAATGAAATTAACAACCGCTTAAATGCGTTATACGGTAGATTTCGGCCGAAATAAGATTTGCAAAAATCAAAAGTTCCATGTTTAACGCTTATTTATCTATTTACACTCATTTATCACGTTATTTCAACAAAAAAGGTTAAAGGAGGACTTTTACTTCAATTCGTACCCATAGATTGATAAAGTTGTCAAAAGTAAGCCATCTGTAAATCATTTTCTCTAGAGCTGTTTGCAATAGATGGCGTTTTACTCAATTTGCCACATACAATAATCGTAACTGTTGTATAATTTTAATTAAATTTAACCATTAAAAAGCATATGTATTACTGTTTATAGAAATATAACACATCTTTTAACATTTCTAAGCGAAATAATTACATATTTTTCTCATTTTACTGAACCCGAAAGTTCCGGAACTACATAACACGAAACGTGAACTCCTAGATGGCGTTGTAAAACTCCAGTCTGTGGCAATTAGTGCGACGCTGGTGCTGCCATCTGTTGAAATAATGGAGGAAAGAATATAAAACGAGCAATAAGATGACTTAGGGAGGTGTAATTTCTTTGTATGGGATTGGGTATCTGTACGAAGTATTATAATATCTGTGGCTGTATTGAGCTAGACTGGAAGTTGGCTTGGGACGTCTAACTAGTCCTCTATATAATATCCATTACTGTCCATTTCAACTTGATTAAATATGGCTATATCACTGACTATATTTCATCACGTTGAAAAGTTACAATTCACATTTTACCCTATGCTAATAATAATAAGCATCTTTTTCCAACAGTTCTTGGGGCATACCTTGCGAGCTGGTCACGCCGAAGAAGTGCCAGGAGCTGTGGCCGCTGCTGAATGTGGATGATGTGTTAGGAGGCCTGTGGATACCTGGGGATGGCGTCGGGGACCCACACTTACTGTGCATGGCTCTGATGAGAGAATGCGTGGATAATGGTACGTAGTACAGTGCGATCAAATTATCTTGGCAGCTCCGAACTTCGTGCAGGTCATTTTGTTACAATGAATGTATAAAAGTGTTATGATATTTATTTTATTTGTATTTCTCACTGTTTAAATTAGATATTTTCTGATCGTTTAAGTATTGGTTTATCTGGCAATAACAGTTTTATTCCCAAGTTTACATGCGTAAAATTTCGCAAAGCCTATGTTCAGAGCTGCCAAGATAATTTGATCGCACTGTAACTCCTGAGTCTGCTATGCCGTATTCTTTCTTCAGGGTGGAAGTGACGCCCGTCGGGGCTGCGGGTTGTTCGCAAGAAATACCGCGGCCTCGATAAATAGGGCTAAGAAAGAACATGGGTGGTGGATGGTTTAGTCAGTAGAAGTCTGACACTCCCTTTCGCTCTGCCCGGGAGGGGTTATTTGATGATTTCCCACCCAAAATAAAAACAAAAAAAGTGTGGAAATGACCAATCACATAGGCGTTATCTATGCATTCTTTACATTAAAGTATGGAAGATTTTACATAAGTATTTGATGGGATAACTGATTTTGGGCCTGAAAAACCGAAAATAATCGGGCTTAGCATTGGTTTATGCAATGCAGTCGAGTATTTAAAGTTGGGTTAGAAAAGTTAAATAATTATTATTTGTTTGCATTTTAATATTGATTCTATGGAATCTTTGATTCACCCTCATACTAATATCATGTTGGCCGGAAATGTTCTCTATCAATAAATATTACTTAATACAAACATACATAAGCTCACGCCTTTTTCCTGAGGGGGTAGGCAGACTGCACAGAACGCCATCAGCTCCGATATTTACATAATCCTTTTAAATATTACTGAACTAAATAATAAAGTACCATTCTGTTTTACTCTAAAATATTGATTTAATCAACTTTTAGAATGCTCTTCTTACATAAAAAGTTATCAACTTATATCCTTTAAATACTTTTGATCCTTGTGCTACCAATAAACTAATAACGTCGCGTCTTTAATAACTAAATTAAAAGTCTATTCCACAGACTAATCCATTTAGTAAACCGTCGGGCTTTTAACAAACAATCCGTATCAAAGGATACAAAGTCAGACACATCGTGTCTGCGTAAAATAAAATTACCTTTAGAAACTCAGACTCCGGGCCTGCACTAGCTCCCCTGTGCAAATACAGATGCAGCCGAGTCTATGTAGTCTATGTACTAGTAGTCTAGTACATAACGGGTCAGCCGACGGTATATAATGTGAGGATTTAGTCTCCCCTCGCTTAGACGGTTATGAAGACTGACTAGGAACGCACGTCTGGTTTCACAGTCTGATTTAACTCTGAAACGGTTTTTTAGAATCCTCTGTTCGTTCGTTTGCGGGAAATTATGTTTTCTGGTTATAAATTGATGATACAGTGAGTGTTATTGTAACAAACAGTTTTTAGGTAGTTTTAAATGGTGTGATGTTAGTTCCTTTGTGGTTTTCAGGCGTAGGCGTGATGGAAGACTGCTCTGTGACCGCTGTGCTTTCGAAGAACGATCGAGTGTGCGGAGTGGAGACGAACCACGGAGCAATAGAGTGCGATTACTTCGTCAATTGCGCTGGCTTCTGGGCAAGGCAGGCAAGTAATTCTTTTCCTATTTAATTTCGATTCTCGGCTCAAGCAAGTGTCGTGTTTTTATTAAGACCTATATTTCAGGATCGTTTTCGATGGAGCTTATTTTTGAACCGGCTTCTCATTAAAGTGGAGCTTCTTAAATCGGTTGTATTTGTTTTATTTTTCTAAATGATTCATCGTTCAGGTTTTACTTTGCTACAATTTTAACATACATGGTGTAGCGCTAATAATGTTCCAACGTTAAACGTTTGTAACACCCTAATATATTCAGCTAGCGCATTTTAATATATTATTCGAATATGGGTAACAAAATAAAAATAAATATTTCATAAAAATAATAAATAATAATAAATAATAATATTCCACAACTATCACACAACGCCATCTAGTCCCAAGCTAAGCAGAGCTTGTGTTATGGGTACTAGACAACTGATAAACATACTTATATATTTCTAAATACATACATATTATAGATAAATTACACCCAGACACAGAACAAATGATCGTGCTCATCACACAAACATTTGTCCTGGGTGGGAATCGAACCCACGACCTCCGGCATAGCAGTTAGGGTCACTAACCACTAGACCAACAGGCCAGTCAAAGGCCAGTCAAATATATGTTACTTCGAAATGGAAACCATTGGCCCAAACTTTCCAGTGAGGAGAGGAGTCAGACAAGGAGACCCCTTATCACCAAAAATTTTTATTGCGGTATTAGAAGCTATCATAAGCAAATTAGATTGGAAAAATTGTGGTTTATACATCAATGGTAAATACCTAAACCATTTACGATTTGCGGACGACTTGGTTTTACTATCAGAATCGAGCTTTCAACTACAATATATGTTAGACACTCTACATAAAACAAGCAGACAAGTGGGATTAGAAATGATTTTATCACAAAGACCAAACTCATGACCAACTACAAAAAATCAAAAGTATTCATCGAAGGTGACCTATTAGATTATGTGGATCAATATGTCTATTTGGGAAAACAAATTGGATTTAAAAGAGACAATAATGAACTAGAAGTAGAGAGAAGAATCGAAATATCATAATACTTTTATTTAATTTTTGTTTACTACTGTTCTAAATAAAAATGCAAAATGTTGAACATTGTACTAAATAAAAATACAAAATGTGCTTTAAATATTTTTGTATATTCCCAAAATTTACGGCAAGCAGACCCGAATGAAAAAATCTTAAAAATATGACACTGCAAGAAACAGACTGTTTTTGGTGTCATTTTTCTTTATTATAGGTACATTTTCCGGAAAATGTCACTCGCAATAAAATCAGAACCTTAACGTGCTATAATTCTGCGTCGATCCCAAATAAATTAGGATAGCGGCAGAAGAATGATAATTACATGAAATATTGCAATACCGTAACATCGGGGTACATTAGCCCTGGGGTGTAACTTTGCCCCAAAACGATAAAAACTTGAAATTCCCGCCACGCCGCACTTTAAGAGCTATTGAAGTAGTTCGCGCTATATATCGATAGATGGGGCAGTCGGTAAAACAGTTTCACGTTCACAAAGCGGATTGGTCAATTTGTAATTTGAGTGACTCAAATTACAAATGACTCAAATTACAAATTGACCTGTTTTACCGACCGCCCCATACCGCCATCTATCGATATATAGCGCGAACTACTTCAATAGCTCTTAAAGTGCGGCGTGGCGGGACTTTCAACTTTTTGTCGTTTTGGGCCAAAGTTAAACCCCAGGGCTAATGTACCCCGATATCACCGGTACTCGTAACTTAGATGGTGGTTTTTGGAACGGAGTTTCTTATAGGCTATAAGAAACTCCGTTCTGCCGCTATCCTAATTTATTTGGGATCGACGCAGAATGTCTTTTTCCATACTCCCTTATTACTCGTCATCTCATCAGACAATTCCTTTCTTGCCATATCATCCTTCACAGTCCATTTATCGTTACTAACTGCCGCACTCGGAGAGCTTTAATGATTACTTAGGCCATCACTTAGTAAAGGTTGTGACAGTTTTTGTATGGCAAAACGTTTACTAAGTCTTCTTCTTCTTATCGTGTGGGCAGTAAGGTCTAACGACCCCACACACCCTAGTGTCAGAGTTTCTAAACAGCGGCAAGGGCCTCTGACATGGTTTGACGACCGCCATTTGGCGGCCGGGACTACTGGCTTATACGTGCCTTCCGAAGCACGGAACTTTACTAAGTGATGGCTTAAGTAATCATTAAAGCTCTCTGAGTACGGCAGTATGTCTTTTCTTTCTCTCATACTCATCCATATTTATGCTCAAAACTTTCCTCACGACATTTCTCCGCGTCACTTGCCTATACCAAGCCAACCGATTACTACACAACTTTTCAGTCACCGGCGGCACTTTCCAACTTACTCTATGTACCCATTTCTTATTTTATCAATTCATCAAAAAATTACTGAAATTACTGCCAAAAGGTTTCTTTCCCGTCGGGGCTGCGGATTGTTTAAAAGAGATACCACGGCCTCGACACAAAGGGCTAAGAAGGAACATGGGTGGTTCTTAGTTAGTAGAAGTCTGACACTCCCTTCCGCTTCGCCCAGAGTGGGAGGAGTCATTTGACGATTTCCCATCTCCAAAACAAAAAATGGGTTATTTTCTGATTAATTCCGTTGCAGGATCCAAGACAGTTAAATTGTTTCTCTGAGATTTCGTCGAGCTTCAATGTCTCGGCACTTTTTTGTTGGTCGCCACTGTTTATCCTAGCTTTCAGGAGTTGCAGTGGCTTGAGATCAGTCAGAGTGACTTGTCACAAAAAACTGTTTTTTTGCCTAAAGTATTTTGAGTATGACATTACATTGTGCTATGCGATAACTGAAAATATTATTGAAAAAAAAAATATAAAAAAAAAAATATTAGATTAAATATTATTATTATTTTATGTTTGAACCCTTTAACGTTGAACTATTTATGCCACAACCTGTATATTTAAAGTTGTGGCCAGTTGATAACAGTAGGCTCGCCAGTAAACCCTTTTTTTTCAGGAACGCGTAGAGGTATCAAGTGGAAATTTATATCAAATACCTCAGACTTCATTCTTTTTTAGCAGTGAAAACATCAAACTAATAAGTCAATGCTTTCAAAAGATATAACCGCTTATTTCGCAAGTTTTGCAATATCACAAGGTAATCAAAACCTATAGGGTACATATTAGTGAAATTCTTGAAACTTTATTAACTCATGAAATTCGGCAAGAAGCAATGTCTTGTACAAGTAAAAATCTGAAAATCGTAATTAGTTATCGTATTAATTAGTACTTCAAAAACAAAAACTTAAAGTCCATCGGTGCGCTCGGTGCGCGATTAAATATGCTTTAAAATAAATAAAGTTTGCACTAAGGCCTATAACACAAAAAACTCACGTATTCAATCTACAAAAAAAAGTAGTTAAAAAACTAAAAAACTCGACTGAAAAAACTTAAAAGCAAAAAACAAGCTCATTTTAAATTAAACAAAACTTGGAAGCAGGCGGGGTTCTATTTTAGTTCATTTTTTTTTTTTTTCATTTAATATTCTAATGAACCCCGCCTGCTTCCAAGTTTTGTTTAATTTAAAATGTGCTTGTTTTTTGCTTTTAAGTTTTTTCAGTCGGGTTTTTTAGTTTTTTAACTACTTTTTTTATTTCCAACTTTTTAGTTCTTTTGTGTTTGTTCTTCCGTTGATCGAGTAAAAGGGGATAGAACCGATGTGGCATATCAACCTGTCCGCCATTTTGATTATTTTTCGAAATCGCGGCCCACGATGAAAGTGGTATGTATGGATAGAGGACATACAGACGAACAAAAAATGTTCAGGAACACGGTACCCAAAGTGTCACGTTACCGAGATATTTGAAGGTAAAGATCGACAAATGAGTACAACAACAATCATTCAATAATTAAAAAAATAGCCTTATTACGTGTATATGCGTTAAATTGTATCCAAATAATAGTTCCCATGTTGATTATTACTATACGCACGAGAAAATCGCTTCGCATCGCTATAAAACGCTATGTTATGTAAAAGAATAGTTTTCTCGTGCTCTTAGTAGTATGTAATGTACCTACTCTCTTTCAATAACCAGTAATAATAATAATCAACGCCAACATACACGTAAAAGGTCTATTTTTTATGTGCTCATTGTACTCATATGTCCATCTTTACCTTCAAATATCTCGGTAACGTGACACTTTGGGTACCGTGTTACTGGACATTTTTTGTTCGTCTATATGTCCTCTATCCATACATACCACTTTCATCGTGGGCCGCGATTTCGAAAAAAAAATTAAAATGGCGGCGGGTCGATATGCCAGCTCCCATACAAAAAAGTTCAAACCCCTTTTATATTTTTGTAATATCCTTTTAAAATCCTTTATTTTGATACCCTACTCGAAGGTATTGAAAAAAAAAATTTTTTTTGAACTCCGCGATTTGGCCCTTAAAATCCGCATTTTTTTTTTAATTTTAATGTAGCCTATAACACTCGCGCCATCAAGACGAATCTAACGACGTATATTTCATTCAAATCCCTTCATCCGTTTAGGAGTTATGAGGGAACAAAGAAACGGACAGACATACATACACGTCAAACACATAACCCTCCTTTTGGGCTTCGCCGCAGTCGGGTAAAAACGACGTACTGTTGATCGTACAGCTTACTTGTCATTATAAAAAATGTTTTACATAATACTGTTTTTCGAAATAAGTACCTTTTTTTTTGGTATCTTTTTTTACGGGCCGTGAATGACGGCAAGCAAAAACTACACACCCTTCCTGCGTTTTTCTGGCAGTTAATCATTTTATAAAGAGTTACTTCCCAACTTTTTTTTTTGGTGTGTTTGGAAATCATCAAATGCCTTTTTGGCTCTGGGCAGCACGGTAGGGTGTGTCAGACTTCCACTGATTAAAAACCACCCATGTTCCTTCTTAGCCCTTCGTGTTGAAGCCGCGGTATCTCTTTCGAACAACCCGCAGCCCGACGGGTGTTTTTCCACCTCACAGTCTAATTTTGTTATTTATTATTTAAGTTAACGACTTAGAAACACCCCGCCTGCAACGTTCCACATTTGCTCACTATAAGGTAAACATGTCGAGTCGCTGGCTAGCCGCCGTTTAGTCTATGATGCATACAATGTACACTGAACTAACTCACTGAAGCAACGTTTGCAAGTGTGAGTGAAGGGTCCATATTGGCTCACCTAAAGTTCTTTACCCGAAATTGTTCTTCCTAACGATTTGTAATCCGAATGATCACTCTTCCTAAAATTTTTCATCCTAAAGTTTTCATTCATACTATTTGTAGTGCTACCGACGATGTTCATAACACTCATGTTTCCGAAAATTGTAATTCATTATATCATTAGTGTAAATATATTTAAACTCCTACTGTTTTTTATCCTAACGCTTTTATTCCTAAACATAATTACCATAATATTTTCACTCACACATCTGTTTAGAATGATTAAAGGTCGTTTCACTGATTTTTGTCTTGAAATGAAATAAATGAATGAAATTCAGGTCAGAGTGTCGTCTTGGGGGCACTATGAAAAAAATACTTAGAAAAATTTCGCGACCAATTTCGAGGTAGCGCTCGCCGGCCGCTGCCGCGGCACCGCTCGCTTCGCTCGCTCGGCTCGCGCGTAGTTGGTCACAGTTCTAACCTAACCTATGGATATCTTTGCATAGTATATAAGGTCCCTTTAAAATAGGTGGACAAATTTATAACCCAGCGTTTAGTAAGCCTAACTAAAGACATATAAACAAAAAAAAACACTACATAAAGTGATTTTATTTTGACTTAAAATAATAAATTGCCGGCACTCTAGAACAAACTCATCCTATAAAAGTAGGTATTTTAATGTCTTTTTCTTATATTTTTTTTTTACTATTGTCCTTATTTTAGCGGTCTGAATGATTTCTAAAATTTTGTCCACCCATTTTAATGGGACCTTTTATAATACTGATTATTATGAATAAAAAGTAATATAAACAAAAAAGATATGACTTTGAATAATAGTGTAAAAGATGGTTATGTTGAGAAAATATAGGAAAACAAATAATAGTGTAATAGATGTTTATTGCTACTGACATTATGAAGTTGAATGCTTCGGAATTAAAACATTAGAGACAGAGTAGTTAGGAATTGCGATTGTTAGGATGAAAAATGTTAGGAAGAACATTTTCGGATTTCCAATTATCGGAGTTGAAATTTTAGGTGAACTTTGGCGCACCCGTGAGTGAACAGCAGATGGGCATATTTCACCCTTACACCCAAATCAGGTTATAAAGTGCTCGAGCGCCGGTAGACCATTATTAACAATTGGGTACTTGACAAAAAAAAAGGTAGCACTCCGGGAGTGCCGGCAGAAGTGAAAACTTCAATATTAACTTTCAAACTCGCGGAAAGAAGTTTTCACTTCAAAAAAGTAATTCGTCAGATAGATTTTCGAAAAATATTGGACACAATTATTTTGTTTTTTTTCACATAAACAAAAAATGAAGACGATAGAGTACCTACTTCGAAAACTCGTGTGACGTCACATTACAGTACATTTTTTACTGCAACGTGACACAAGCCCCCACTCTTTCACATCACATCACACTTCACATCTTTGACGCGTTTTATCTTCATAAATTTTTTTTTAAAACAAAAAACACGTTTCAATATTTTTCGATAATCCAACTGACGGACTAAACAGAATATTTTTTTTAGTAAGGAAAGTAGCCAATTACATTAACCGGTGCAATTTGGGTTAAGGGTGTACCTCATATTTAAATTTTCGCCAGTCTTCCCCAGCCGCCTTTTGTCCCTCTCGCACATTCGAGACGATTCAATTAGGGTGAGCTACGCTATTGATGGAAGGGTGACGAATGTTAAATCGAATCAACGCAATATGAATAAAGCTTATGAAATAATTTAGTCGTTTTACCCATTTGTTCGCTAACCGCCATACAGTTTTATAAAACAAAATCAGATTAAATGATTGCCACAAAAGACCTTTTATTTTTGAGAAAATTTTTTTTTTTTTAAATGATCAATCAGTTTACATCTTTCAGAAAATTAATTATTTAAAGTGCAATAGATTTTTTCATAATAATGGTTTTGGTAACAACTTAGAAAAGACAAAGTTCATGGATATAATTATGGAATCCCGTACCAATCTGCGTCAAAATCAAACTTTGTTTTTCTACACTTATCTTCTACTCACACAACTAACTAACAAAATCCGAGTTTCGGAGTAATTTATAAAATTAAAAATAACAAATTAACAATACCAAATTCAAAAAGTGCGCCGCAAAGTAGTTGCGGCGCACTTTTTGAATTTGGAACATCTTAGTGTTTAGCGCCAAAGAAATCGAACGCAAATATTGTTTGAATAAATTAAATACTGGTGTGGGGTACGACGGCCCCTAGTCGCATCAGCCGGGCAATTTTCACGGATTTCTAAAAATTCATGCTTTTGTTTTGAAAAAAATAATTCTTCAAGTGACAGTGAAATTATAGAATTAACTTCTGAAAGTATGTGAACAGTCCTGCAAAATCGCGGGAGAAATGTAATTATGAAAGCCTATGGTAATTTTAATTGAATGGAGAAATGCAAGAGGCGCCAAGAATTTTTCAGTATCTGCGTTTTTGGCCTACTTCCAGTATATAGCCAAAGAGTACTACTTCAAAGAGTAGAAGGTTGTTTAGTAACGTGTTGTCTTAATAACTGTAAAAGTAAAGTAAAACTGGACACATATATTCGTAATTAATAGCGTATCTGAAGAGGATGTGTGATGGAATTAAACGTGTCGTTACTCTGTTTTATTAAATAATAAAATTACAATATAATATGAGATCATGGGCGCCTTTTATTTTCTCATAGAGAGTAATGAAAAGTAGTGTGTATCACTTGGGCGTAAAATATATTTTTGGCTTGGGCGGCGTACTTTGAAGCCCTCGCTACGTTCAGGATTCTACTAAAGAATTCCTCACTACGTTCGGGATTCTACTCTAGAATCCCTCACTTCGCTCTGGATTCAAAAAAGCGCCCTCATCATTCATCATCATCATTTCAGCCAAAAGACGTCCACTGCTGGACATAGGCCTCCCCCAGGCGTCGCCACATTGACCGGTCCCGTGCGTCTCTCATCCAGCGGGTTCCTGCAACCCTGACCAGGTCATCGGTCCACCTAGTGGGAGGCCTTCCAACGCAACGTCTTCCGGTTCGCGGTCGCCATTCCAGAACTTTTCGGCCCCATCGGCCATCCGTTTTGCGAGCAATGTGCCCTGCCCATTGCCACTTAAGTCTGGCGATTCTTCGGGCTACGTCGGTAACCTTGGTTCTCAAAGCGCCCTCGCCGTAAAAATATTATTTTGCTCCCTTATGATACAATCTACTATTGAACCGGTTCTGTGAACGCCATGTAGAGGAAAATCAAATTCCTGACGCATAAGCGCTTCCGCCGGTCTCCCGCCCACGACAGACTTTTTGTAGGTGACCGATTTTTATTTCTGACCAAAAGCGCTAATGTCGTAAAAAAAAATGAAAATAATTACTAAAATAATTGACGCATAACGTATGTGATTTTTTGACACGAGTTTAAAAGTTTAGTTAAAACTATCGAATCGGCTCAGTTTTCGAGGACAAAAAAGGGAATAAGAAACGTCGATCTCGTCAAAATGTTTCTGATAATTACCGATTATATCACAAAAAATTAAAATAGTGCGATATACAGTTGCAGCTGAGCTGACCGACTCTGAGCTGCAGCCGTCTCTATATATCGCACTCATTGGGAGCAGACTTGCGATTTGACTCGCGACGCGGACAATAGTTTCTTCGAATACATATTTTTTGTACCATGGTCCCTTAAAGATTTCTAAAAACTATTTTCCTTTCGGCAACAGATAGGTGTAGATCGATCTTAGTCCACATCTAAGAACATTGTTAGTTATCAGTTCTTCTTCATTTCGAGTAGATGACTAAACACTGTCCGCCGAGTACGTGGCAACCTGGATGGCTCTATCATTTGCGTCATTCAGGTCTTTGAGCGTGCAGTTAGTAGTTCATCATCATCATCAATGCCTATAATGTTCCCACTGCAGGGACACCTTCTCTCTAGGAGTACCAAATAGGAATCCACCACGCGGGCCCATAGTGCGGGTTGGTAGATGTCACATGTCTTCGATCTTTTTGGTTCTAATACATGACGGTTTCCTCACGATGTTTTCCTTCACCGTTTTGAGAGCAGCGGTGATGAAATATATTACACAAAGTAATGCACCTGCCTGGGTTTGAAACCACGACTAACTGTTCGTAAGTCGGGGCCGCCACCACTGGGCCACTGCTGCTCTCAGTTATCAGTTATCACGTGTTAAATTAAATTTTACGTGATCGACATGTTGCAATAACTTAAAAATCTCCAAACTTTTGTATTGTGGTGAAACAAGGCTTTGTATTTAATGAACTTAAAATTCTTAAATAATCGTCATTATTTGAAGTAATAAGGTGAGGAGTGTGGTTCAGATGTTAGGTAGGGGAAAAGTAATTCACATACACAGATTTCATCAGACATTCGTCGGATCTTTATTATTGAAGTAAAAACTTCTTTAGCGGCGTTGTGCACTTTTTTGGGATGGGTAAAAATGTTAAACTCGCGACTCGCCAATTCGTAAGACGGCGCAGGGCGCTTGCGCGAATGTGCGTGTGTGTCAAATGTCAAAAAAATTCAATGTCAAGTTGATTTTTCTGAGACATAAACTTTTTAATTTAGAATAATAATAATAATTGTAATAGTTCCATTGATGTAATCAATGAATAGTTCTGAAGTGTTTGATTTGATTTTTTTAAAACGTCGCGGACATTAGGAATTTCTCCTGTATCGTGGGTGCGTTCACAAACATTTAAACTCACATACACAAATACCCAGACCCGGAACAACTATCTGTAGGTCTTACAAATATTTGTTCCGTGCGGGGATCGAACCCGCGACACGCAGCGCGGCAGTCCATTGCTTGAGCCACTGCACCAACCATGCCGTCTGTTAATTTTTTATGTAATACTAGCTTTTGCCCGCGACTTCGTCCGCGTTTCCGTCGTTTTTCGTAAAAAAGTACCATTATGTCCTTCCTCACGGTTCAGTGGTTTTGATGTAACAGACAGATTAACTTTCGTATTTTAGTAGGGAAATACAATATGTCAATCCACAATACTGTTGAAAAATATCGCAAAAAGGAACCGCAGAATATTATTATTAATAGCTGTGCCCGCGACTCCGTCAGCGTGTAACTCCTTGTATGTTATTAAGTTAATGTATTGGTAATATTGTTTAGATCACTTTCACATGAGGCTTAAGTAGGTACCTATAGCGTTCTATAGGTAAAACTTCAGCCCAAAGCTTTCGGGTAAACTATGTTGAAAGTTGACCCGTCCGGCACGTGAACATAAAGATTTCTAGAACTGCTAACCCGGGAAAGAGCGACATATAACTGACCATGCGAGAAACAACTAACACCGAGATCTACTCCAGCAACACGAAAATTCTGCCCTTGAGCCTTATTAATTTACCTACTTCACTTAAAATAAATACCTATAACTACTATAATTAATAAAAGTATCTACGCTTTTACCTACTTAATACAAAAATAAAATTGATCATAAATTAGCCAAAACTTACTTACGGTATCTAAAAATCTATGCGTACTACTTCCCCTAAAAAGAAATAAAATGCGAACTATTAATAATTTGTAATTTGAACGAATATTTAAACACTACCAAAATAACTACTTAATACCTATTTTATAAAATAACAACAAAAGAAATTAAAATAAACTGTTTATAGACTAAAAGTCGCGCTGATAAGCATCAATTATTGTCTGTCAATAAGGTCGAACGCTGAACGCATCAACAGCCAAATATTGAATGAAGCTCGCTCCCGTTACACAAAAATAATCCTTATGGCATGATTCAGTATTCACGCGCAGCTTATTAGTGTATTTCATATTTGGTTCAGTTTGATGTTTCTGTACCGATTACTATGATTCTTTTTTTATTGAATAGGTAATAATATTAACTTCTTATAATTAGGGATGAGTGAGAGTATTATAAACGTTAGAGTAAACAAATATAATCAGAAAGCTCCGAACTGCTAAGCTATCGGGAGTTACACGTGTTATTGTGAGTCAACCATAAAAGATAGACATATGCTGTTATGGGATATTTTTTAGATAATTTTATGTAGAACATTTCCGTCATAAATGATTTCTATGTAGCTTTAACCATTAAGGCTGCACACGCGACGGAAGCTTAAAAAATGGAGCAACTTCTCCCGTTTTCCCAACATTTCCCTTCACTGCTCTGCTCCTATTGATTGTAGCGTGATGAAAAGTATACTATAACCTCCCCAGGAGTATGAAGAATAATTGTACCAAGTTTCGTTAAAATCCGTCGAGTAGTTTTTGTTTCTATAAGGAACATACAGACAGACAGACAGACAGACAGACAGACAGACAAAAATTTTACTGATTGCATTTTTGGCATCAGTATCGATTACTAATTACCCCCTGATAGTTATTTTGAAAATATATATCATGTACAGAATTGACCTCTCTACAGATTTATTATAAGTATAGATATAGATAAATTGTCATGTTTGTGTACACGAGCGCATTAAATGAATATTGTATTTAACCACATAAATGATAGTACTTTTAAGCTGATAAATGAAGCAATTCGTGATGAATTCGTGCGAATTTATTCCCTATTCCCAAAAATGCACAACGTTAATGTTCAAGTTTTTACTTCTGTCTTAAAAACAACGGGTTGCACTACCGGAGTGCAACCCATGTGCAACCCGTTGTTTTTTTTAATGTATGTTCCCCGATTACTTGAAGATGGCTGGACCGAATTTAATTTTTTTTTGTTTCAAATGTTATACTTCCCAGGTGGTCCCATTATAATGAAGTCGGGGTCTGATGATGGGATCCTGGAGAAATAGAGAGAACTCTTCAAATTTTATAGGCGCACTTAAAGCGATTTGGATAGTTTTTGGAATAGAACTTTCTCGGAGTGGTCCCATTTCAACTTAGTGAAGATCTGATGTAGAACTTCAGAGATAGGCAACGGAACTCCTCAATAAATGATAGCAAATGGACTGGGATTGCTGAAATCTCATGTCTGTCTATTGCTTACATTTTATTTTTTGTTAAAAAGTTTTTGTACGTTTTACAATTTGCCTTTGCGCGTCACCCTGCAATGCGAAATTTTGTAATTTACAACCTTCGATCAATAATAGTACTAGATTAAGCATCAGGAACAAAACTAAGTCGCTCAAGTGGCCACGTTTGCACACACGTAAACATCTACATTTATCTTAGAAAGAAGTTCAATATTATTAACAACTTCAGATGATTATAAACCTTAACACTTAAACATAACGTTTATTTATCATTGTAAAGTATATTTATTTAAGCCCTTTCAATGGAGAAAGATAAGAAGTCATAAATTTAAAATGTCGCTTCAAAATAAAAAGTCATCAGTACAAAAATATTTATTCTAAAATGAAACTTAAGGTCTAAGCAATAGGGTTAAAAATATTTTGTGTACAATGTCGTTCCTAATCTATTGTGGAACTAGACGTAGTTCTTGGTGTCGCATTTCAATGCTCGGAACAGAGTAAGTATTGAAAGACGTAGAGTTGCAGAATATAATTCTATTTTTTAGGTTCGTTTTGTATGGTGGTACATATTTCGACCAATTCAAAAAATGAGTAGAATACTATTTTACTTTATTGCTATTACAAGTTAAAAAATAATAAAAAAGAAATAAAAAAGGTAACGTATTTTCGGCGTATTCTTTATGCAAAGTATTTAAAATAGTAATGTTTAATGAATTTATTTATTTATTGGATCGCCAATTCCGCACAGCGAAATGAGTCACTAAGAAATCTACAAAAAAATAACATTACAAAATAACAACACTACTCCATGCATTCCCTGTTCAAGAACAGTGATGTTTGATACAATAGTTGGTGCGTTGTAGCAAACATTGGCCAAATAATTATAATATTCGCTGATTTAATTATATTTACAGTTTAATTCTGTTTAAATATTACGAAAAAGCACTTAATAATATTAAATTACCGAAAAAAGATATTTCTTCCAAAACCTTGGTGTTACGGTGGTTATTTACACAGTTTTTGAACGCATACTGCGGCATTTTGACGTCTTAATGTTGGCTATGATTGGACCATACTAATTTGAATTAAGACCACAAATACGTTTGTGGTCTTAAGTTTCGGGCCGTTTTTGAAGCGCTTATCGGGAATCTAGTACATTATTGATCGAAGTTTACAACATAATTTTACTTGAATATTTGTGCATAATTGTGTTGGGTGTGACTAAAAGAGTCATTAATATAAATGTTGATGGATGGAGAGGGAAATGAAGACCAATAAAACGATAAATGGACTTTGTGAGACATGATATGAAAGAAAATGGAGTAAACGATAGCGCAGAGCGTGACGGTTAACAGAGGAGAATGGATTAATGGAAGAGAAAAACGTGTTGTGCTAACCCCAGGTAATATTGGGACAAGGGTAGGAGGATGATGACGAATTGTGTTAGGTGTTTAAAGATTTCTGAGTTCATCCATGTCGCTTCGTTTTTATGGTACACACTACACAGTATGGTACATTACATTAGCTTCGTTGTACTATGTACGAACTTAATTCAGCAAGTCATTTGTTTTTTGTCATTGCGATTTCTCATAGCTCTTATTGCACAGAGCACAGAGACGCCTTTGCGACCACTGCTGAAAGCGCCGTTGTCAACATGTTCCATACATCTCACTCGATCTACGACAACAATCATTTCGGCACAAAACCGAAGCAACGAAGTTGTACGCTCAATGTACTTCGTACTTGGGCGTCACGAATGTGATTAGCACTCTGTCTCTCAACGCTGCCGACTGCAATTTCTGCCCCTCTGTGACTTCTACTTTTAGCGGTCCGAGATTCAATTACCAACGCCTCTATTAACAGTTGGTATTCTTAGATAAGATGGATTCTTAGTAACATTCTGGAGTTTTCAAGTAATCTATATAGGTTTATTACATTAGCTGGCGAAATCGGCAACCTATCACATATTGAGTTTCAATCAGCAAACTCTTAGTCAATCCTGCTCGCGTAGCATGGCGATTCTATCTCTATTCTACCTAGAACAAACACAGCTCTTTCTGTAATTTTCGATTCTTACGTTGTCAAAATCCATTTCTACTGTGGTCATACTACGCGTTGTGTAGTCTTGAACTATTACATAAGCGGGTACCGTCAATGATCATCTAAAGTTCCCCGGTGGGGATCCGAGTGTTATCACGTGTTTGGATGTGTGCATCGTGTGATGCAGATTGCGCAGTGTCACTCACAACTCCTGCAATTTTCCTATTTATGCCCACTTGAACTGTATCACGGATGTTGTGACCAATTGGTGTCGCTGATACTAGCGTCCGAACAATTTATTATATACCTTCGTTCATGGTCACCGCTCGTTCGAATACGAACCTAATGCACACAGTAGCTACCCCCTTTGTTTACTCAGTTATTTTAAAGATCTTGACTTTCAGTATATGACGCAGTAGGGTTATTTATCATTTCATGAGTTAGGATCGAGGGGTATTTAAGCTTCGGTCTAGGTTAGGATGTCTTAGTGCTAAGTCGGCCTCGATCTTGGAAACACCTACTTTGGAAGTTATTGTGTACTTATTTGTTTTTCATCTTCTCAAGATATGAGTCAAATTTGATCTCATAAACGCTAACTTTAGAAGTCATTTGTGTTTAACAGTTTCCTTTTGCGAATTTCTCAAGTTTGTGGTTGTCTACTGCCGGTCATACTAGACTTAAACCAACATGTTTGGCATCTGCGCCTAGGGCGATTTCTAATTTTTCCATTGTTAATGGTAAACGTAACAATGTTTAGATTATGGTGTCTCATTTTCCTTGTTTTGAGCATACAGGTTATGCTTCTGTTCTTCTTTTTGGAGTTATTTCGTGCTTTGTCCATTATATTTGGCGAAAACAGCGATTTTATATAAATGTGGGTGTCACTTTCAAATAAGCTAAAAATCTTCGAAAATCCACACCTTCACAACTTTTTCACTTCCTTGTTCACTCCATAAAAAAACTTAATGTCTTACAAATATGATGGTGGGGTTATTTAGAATGGACAGGTGCGTAGTAGACGAGAACTTGGTAACCGGTGTACGTGTATGAACAGATATGAACGTGGACGAGGCAAAAAGAGGTCGTAGCAGGTAGCCTTCTGTGCTTTCTGCCTACCCTCATGGGAAGAAGGCGTGAGTTTATGTATGTATGTATGATTGTGTGTGCGTGTGTCTTTGGTTTTGATATTAACTAGGGCACTATTAGCTTTGTACGTACTATATCTTATAGGTACAGTCACCTGCAAAATTGCATGGATACTTTAGTGTCTATTTTCCTGTTAACTTTTCTTAGTTTCTTTTCACACGATTTCTCGATTCACACGATATTAGTTCTGAATTGTCCATGATTTCAGGTCAGTTCATCATTTTGGGAAGCTGTCTTTGATTTTTTTTATTTATTTATTTCAGGTTGGCCAACTCGCGCGACCTCAAGTTAAAGTGCCGCTCCTGCCCTGCGAACACTACTACCTTCACACCAAACCTATAGAAAATCTAGACCCTATGACCCCTGGTATGTATTATTAAAACTATACATACTCGTATTGAGAATTGGCTATTTGACTACTGTTAAAAAGTCACGAAAATGTTATGTTATTTCAAATAACTAACAGAAATAACACGATGTGTGAAAAAAGGAATAAAATCGATCAAAAAATGGCTTAGTTATAACCACAGAGTTATAACTGATTATAAATGACGTGCTGGACAAAGACAGTGCGACAAACGTCATATTTCATACCGCCATAGTTACAAATACAAATACAAATAGCCTTTATTTCTGATAATATAAATACATTTAACAATTTTGTTGCATCGCTTCACATAATTTATTTTGCATGCTATAATTCATATTCATATTCAATATAATCAGTTCTTTCCACTATATCCATTATTACTATGATCAATTTATTACTATAATTTACTATAATTATTATTATGATGATTTTAACTAATTACCGCCATAGTTACGTAGTATACAAATAGCCGTTTCGAAAGTACCCCCACTAAAAACTTCTAAAGCATCTAACTACTCCATTTTTTTATCGATTTTATTTCTTTTTTCACACATTACAGGATGTATTACATTTCTGTTAAATCTTTGAAATAACAATACATTTTTATGACTTTTTAACAGTAGTCAAGTAGGCAATTTAAAAAAATTGTTGGAACGAAAACTGTGTAGCTTACATTATAAAGGTGCACCATAACTTGACCAGGGCCCCGAGTCTGCTATTCAATAGTGTCAGAATGGTCTATCATTGATCTCATAATTGTTCATTTTGACAAGTAGACGACAAGCCAAAAGGTACTTTTTGGCTTGTCATCAATCAACAATTATGAGATCAATGATAGACCATTCTGACACTATTGAATAGCAGACTCGGGGCCCTGTTCAGAGTTTAAATTCACCATTCTATAATGTTGCTTCTTCCAGTTATCCGCGACCCTGATGGCTATATCTACCTGCGAGAGAGAGACGGCTGTATCCTGGCTGGTGGCTTCGAGCCCATCGCGAAACCTGTGTACGAAGAGGAAAGTAAGTTCTGGGGCACTGGCCCATTAATCCTACTTAATATTATAAATGCGAAAGTTAGTGAGGATGTTTGTTGCTCTTTCACGCAAAAACTACTGAACGGATGTGGATGAAATTTAGAACATAGATAGTTTATAACCTGGATTAACACATAGGAACCCGGTAATTTTTATCCCGGTAGTATGATCCCGTGGTAACAATTATCGAACTTCATCGGTACAAGCTAGTTAATGAAAATATAGGGTAATAATAATAATATAGGTACAACACAACACGTCAGACAAATGCATATTTGTATGCATCAGAAAGGTATCGGTTTCATACAATAATATGGTTGCGTTCACATTTCTCTGACGCAGTGTGTTGTGATGGCTTGTGTTGTGTCGCATCAGAAGCGATCCCGGTCTGCGTCAGAATGGGTGAGGTGCGGGGGGCGGCGCAGCGACACGTCACAACGGGTCGGACTAGTGTGCACGCGCCAGTGTTGTGTTGTGACGCGTTAGATGCGCGTCAGCAAGTATGGACAACGAGAACAACGACGGAACTGATTAAAAAATCGTCATAACGCGTCATATAGATGTGAACAGTAGCCATCATGACAGAGAGCATCACGACACAACACTTCAGACAAATGTGAATGCAACCATATTATTGTATGAAACCGATACCTTTCTGATGCATCATCACGACACAACACGTCAGACAAATGTGAATGCGGTTTAAACGTACTCTTCACGAAGCCGTCAACCAACCATTATGTGCATCAAACAAAGTATTCCAACGCAAAAGTTATTGCTGGGAAACAACTTTTTTTAGTGAGAAAACACGTTTTAGGGTAAAACTCAATGCTGCGGGTTCTTCGAGAGATACCGCGGCCTCGGCAAAAAGGGCTAAGAAAGAACATGGGTAGTTTTTAGTCAGTACAAGTCTGACACTCCCTACCGCTCTGCCCAGATCGGGAGGAGTCATTAAATGTTGATTTTCTACCCAATAAAAAAAAGGGTAAATCTCAATGAAAATACTACACTCAAAACATTGTGCTAATTGATGCTTTGAATAGTAAACGGGTCATGGAGGCAATTCAAGTAAAATTATTATCCTTTATAAAAAACCTTGTATAGAATTTGGAACTTAGACCTTCAATGTCACCGTAACTTGAAGGTTCCAGTATGTATGGTTATGTATATATGTATTGTATGGTCTAGAACAAAAAAAAAATATCGCAGTAACGGCGAGAACAAGTATCCTTTCGGCTTCGTCAAGGGTAGCTTTACACCTTTTTTTCATCCGCGGTTCTAGGCAACTGGCCTTATTCCAGTTATATATCTCCTGCTGATATGGAGGGAAGTGGAAACAATATTTTTCTACTACTCCGGGAATATACTGCGGGATCTAAAATAGTTAAAGACAGACAGTTAGTTATTGTTTCCTTGGGACTTCGTCGAGGTTCATTGTCTCGGCGCTAGTGGTCGCTTTTGTTGGTTTTGTCTTTCAGGAGGTGCAGTGGTTCAGGAATAGTGAAAATTACAATTAAATCATAAACACAATACAAAAAATAAGAACCATTGTATCTTTGAATTGTCGGTTAATGGCTAATCTACATCATTGTAACACGTCCTTTCCCACTGACAGTAACATCGATGTCCCAACGCTGCGTCCCTGAAGACTGGGACCATTTCCACGTGCTCCTGCAACAGCTGCTCAAGCGTGTGCCAAGTCTTAGCCAAGCGGTACTGCATAAGCTCTGCAACGGACTGGAGGCGTTCTCACCTGACTGCAAGTGGATTGTCGGAGAGGCTCCCGAGGTAAGTCAACTTGATGGAAAGGAACCTACGCTCTAAAATAGCCACTCTAGTAGTTCATAATAATTGGATAAGGAGGAAATTCGTAAAATTTACCATTTATAATAGTAACTGCATCTGCGACCATTTTACGAATTTGAACGCAATTCATGTTACTCGTATTTTCCTATTGTAACGTTATCTAGTACGAAAACAAACCAAGCTTAGTACGGTCAGCAACGGAAGCTTAACACTACTCAAAGGTACAAAGCTGGTTTTTTTTTTTAGTAAAAACTCGTTACTAACAAATTATTGAAGAGTAGTTATTAATATTTTAACCAATAATCTTCTGAAACATTAAAAATAATAGCTGGAGTCCTGTACATCAAGTTATTAAAATTCTGAAATTTTTACTTCTGTTGGTGACTGTACCAATACACTCGAGGGCAAGTTTCCAGCTAGTAACGCCATGACAGAGCTAATTTGTCAATTTTATTCCACATTATTTGGATCATTCTCATTAGTTCCACCAGCAATTAGTCTGGAAAATGTATCATAACTTTCTTGTTTTATTTATTTAATTATAATATTTTTAAACGTTATGAAAGTGATTTTCATTTCGGTAAATCCTTAGATCGGGCTTAATCAGTACCCAAAATAATGTTACTTTCAATTGTAAACGTCTTTATTGTAAAAGGTGTTAAAAAAAGCTCTGATAACTTTGCCGCCCACGGCATACTAATATTGAAACAAATTAAAATTGTAACTAAATATAATGTTGGTATTCCGTGTATTGTATATTTTTTGTTGTTAAATAAAACCTTACCATAAAACGTGATTTTTCATCCCATAAAAACGTAGGGTTCACCTAGTTTGATGTACAGAATGCTTAGTTAACGGCTTCGTGAACACCCTGTATGATATTTGTTTGTATTTGTATGTAAGTAAGAAGAAACAAGAAGACTCCTTTTTTTTGTTGTTGGGAAATGATCAAAAGACGCCTCTCGCTCTGGGAAGCGTTAGCGAGTGTCAGAGTTCTACTGACTAAAAACCACTCATGTTCCTTCTTAGCCCTTGTACCGAGGCCGAGGTATCTCTTTCTAACAACCCGCAGCCGAACATGAAGACTCCTTCCTTAGAAGAAGACGTTATCGCAATCGTATGCAGTAGCGGGTTGATATAAACAATGGTTTATGTCAACTCGGTTCTGTGATACTTACTGCACCAGTAGAAGACAGAAGATACCCTTCTCTTCGGTGTCTTTGATTTCACGGATTGTAGCTGTTCTTAATAATGCTAAATTCGTGGAATCGAAGGTGTTGACGGGAATGGGCAAGCAACGTGTAACATGTGAGAGAAGAGAAGATAGAAGAGTCGGAGGAGTGAGGAGAATGTAGGTCCTGTGTTTCTTTAGTTCATCATCATCAGCCTGGGCCACCGCTGCTCTCACTTTACTGCTCCTTTCTTTAGTTAGCGTAAGGTAATGGTCAAATTAATTTAAAATCGTTTTTGCTCTTGAATTATGTAGTCCAAATTGTTGTTATTTTTATTTTTTCGTGTTGTTTCCATTTATTTAATAGGCGCTTTGCACATGGAGCAACTGGCAACTAGCTGTTTCCAATTGAAATCAATTGCTACGCGCACATAGCAACTCGAAACAATTGAAAAACCTATATTACACCTAACCTATACAGCTAGTTGCCAGTTGCCAGTCGCTGCAATAGTTGCTCCATGTGCAAAGCGCCTTACCGAAGCAGTTTTAACCTTTTATATAAAACTAGCTTATGCCAGCGGCTTCGCCCGCGTGAAAATGTCGATTTTCCATACAAACTTTCATCCCCTATTTAACTCCCTTAGGGGTTGAATTTCGAAAAATCCTTCCTTATTCCTTGTCTACATTATAAAGGGAACCTCTGTGCAAAATTTCAGCTTTCTAGGTCCAAGGGTTTGGGCTGGGCGTTGATGAGTCAGTCAGTCAGTCAGTCAGTCAGTCAGTCAGGACTTCTCTCTTTATTTATATAGATTTGTGAGTTCGTATAGAAGCGACATTTATAAGTTTTTATTTATCTAGCCTTGTAAGTTATAATCCCAACAAAAACATTCTGTAAAAAACTAGCCAAGTCTCGATGGAGCTGCTTGTTTATCTCTAAAAAGTAATGAAATCTAGACAAAATCGTGCCAAGTCTAAGGTTCCTTATTGCGATTTCTTTATTATTATAGTTAATGTTGTGTGACTTGGCACTGCCGTACCCCCCGATTTATTGGTACTGCAAACGAACTTCAAACCAATTACCCTCTTTAACAAAAGAGTTTTAATAAAGCTCTTGATTCCTCCACCTCCTTCAATTTTTCAACCACCAGAATGATCACGACAACCTCGTTTAATTCCAGATGTTCAATTACCACGTGGCAGCCGGTATGAAGACGGTCGGCATCTCGGCCGCCGGTGGGGTGGCCGAGTCTACGGCCGACGAGATCGTGGATGGCTACTCCAAGTACGACATGCACGAGCTCGGCCTCAACCGGTTTCTCGGCCTCCACAACAATAAGCGCTTCCTTAGGGATCGGGTCAAGGAAGTTCCTGGTTAGTACTCGTCTTTACATAACGCCATCATTATTATCTTGCCCTTATAATTGTTCCGTGTGGTGTCGGACGCAAAGAATAGCACCATCCCATATCTTCCCGTGGGTGTCGTAAGAGGCGACTAAGGGATGTACCAGAGAATGGGCAGCAGCGTTCTCTGTGCTTTTTGTATCGACCGTACTGCGATCGCCAACCCGCCTGCCAAGCGTGGCGATTATGGCAAACCCCCCCTAAGCAAAAATTACACTTAGGGGAGGCCTATGTCCAGCAGTGGACGTCTTTCTGCGTGTCGCGGGTTCGATCCCCGCACGGAACAAATATTTGTACGGCCTACGGATAGTTGTTTCGGGTCTGGGTATTTGTGTATGTGAGTTTAAATGTTTGTGAACGCACCCACGATACAGGAGAAATTCCTAGTGTGGGGCAACGTTTAAAAAAAAAAGACAAATTCTACATCGCGCTATCATAGTTATACGCGACATTAGCTCATATAGAAAATCCCGAGTCACATATGTCGGGCAGTTAGCCCACCAGACACAACACCCGGCTGGTCGGAGGATCCTCCCTTTTCTATGGAGGATGAGGAACTTTACACCCTGTTCCATATACTGCCCAAATACTAATACATATGGGGTCGGCGCAGCATGTCTTGTTCTTCCATACTTCTTTATTACAGTGCAATCAAATTATCTTGGCAGGTCCGAACTTCGTGCCGGTTTATTTGTTACAACTAATGTATAAAAGTGTTATGATATTTATTTTATTTGTATTTCTCACTGTTTAAATTAGATATTTTCTGATCGTATAGGTATTGGTTTATCTGGCAATAACAGTTTTCTTCACAAGTTTACATGCGTAAAAGTTCGCAGAGCCTATGTTCAGACCTGCCAAGATAATTTGATCGTACAGGTCATCTCGTGAGACACCTTCATTCTTGACAGTCATAACATCACGATTTATACCACTTCTGTAATACCCGAAGGGTTAGGCATACGTGTAGGTACAGTCAATTGTAAATTAGGTAGACGACAAAAATCGAATTGATCCGTTAGATAGATTTCCAAAAAATATTGAACACTTATGAAGACGATACAGTGCTTCGAAAACTCATGTGACGTCACATTTCAATACATTTACCTTACCTAAATAAAGGTGACGTCACAAGCAAAAAGATTTTTATCTCATCAAGCAAAAAATTGATGTGATAAAAATCTTCAAAAATCATGACTAATCATGAGAGGGGCTCATGATTAGTCATGATTTTTGAAGATTTTTATCTCATCAATTTTTTATTAATTTTATAAAACAAAAAACACGTAGGTATCCAATATTTTTCGATAATCCATCTGACGGACTAAACAGAATCATATTTTTTTAGCCACGCGACATCCCTATAATATTGATAAGTTTAATGTATTACCAATAACAACAAATTTTAAACAGATACGCTTAAATATTTTCCAAAATATAGTAAATCTAAACCAATCATTATTCGCAGGTGTACACTACGGGCTTCCGTATCCGTTCCACGAGTTTGAAACGGGTCGCAACCTGAGACTGTCGCCTCTGTACCCGACACTTCGCGACAACGGGGCCGTGTTCGGACAGGTCATGGGCTACGAGAGACCGACGTGGTTCGAAACTGTTGGTAAGTAGGAAAAGTGCAAAGCAAGACTGCCTCAATGTTTTAGTGGTCGATTTGGCCTCCATATGTTCTTCACAACAAATATTTTTTCTCAAAAATGGTATGTAATGTTGCCATAACATCTCTAAAAAGTATCCAGAAAGTGAACTTTACCGGAGACTTATTCACAACTGTCCAGTAAGAAGCGAGATTTTAAACTTGGAATCTCCTACTGTCCAGTAAGTAAGTATGTAATTTACTTACTGGACACTAGGTCATCCTCTTTAGATCTGTTTAGAAAAAAAAACATAGTACCAGACACAGATTAGAGTTTAGCCATTATAACATGGTTAAAGAAGAGAGGTTCCAAATATATATCTATCTCTCTTTTTGGTATGACATTTTATGAGATACATATATTTTTGGAACCTTAAACAGCCATTTTATACGTTGCGTTTTGTACTTAGTAATGTTGTAGAAGTATAGTGTGGGATTTTATGATTGTATTTAGTAATTTCAGTTTATTAAAAAGTTTTTTCTAAAGTTGTTTCCTAAACTGCCTCGTTGGTCTAGTGGTCGCAAGCTCGACTGCAGAGCGTGAGGTTCTGGGTTCGATTCCCGGGTCGGCCAAAAAGTGCTATTGTGTTTTTCACTTAAGAATGTAACCTTCAATATTAATTAAACGAATTTGTTGTTAAACTTTCTTTAATTTTTGAGAAAAGCATTATACAAACCTCAACCAGTAAGAAAGCCATCCTGGCCTCGTATATAACCAGACCTCACCTGCGGTTCGGTCCGGTTAACTCATACTTGGCCAGGAAGGCTTACTTACTGGATTCTGCAGTAATGTACTATTTCGAACCACTACTAATATTTTGCAGATCCCGCCGCCGACAAGCCCCGTCCGTTCAAGGTCGCATACACGAAGACGTTCAACAAACCTCATTGGTTCGAGACCGTGCAGCGAGAATACTGGGCATGCCGCGAAAGAGTGGGATTAGCCGACTACTCATCCTTCACCAAGATTGATATACAGGTGAATACGTCCTTAAGGTGAAACCTTCAAAGTAACCCGCGAAATTCGAATTTTCTTACGTTTTTTTGCAATTTGCCGGTCAGTGTCAAGTCGTATGTTAAATAAAATGGGATTTGCGGCAGTAACATATGTTTATTTACTGAGTAATAAAATTGACGCGCTGAGTAATAAGTAAAAAAATCACCAATTGAGTTGTGGATTTAAACTGGAAGCGACGACGCTGCCTTGGCTATTGCAAAAACGTAGGAATAATTGAATTTCGTGGGCTACCCTATACAAAAAGAGTTTATATTGAAGTCAACTATTAAATAACACAAGGTTTAAAGCGTGGGTACAGCGTCAAAATAATGAAAATTGCAGCCAAATAATTAAAACCCTTTGACCCCGTTTTTACGATAAGCAATATCTTTTCCAAATGTTTCATCGTAGTAACATGAGACTTATGGTTCAGTCCCAGGGTCGCGAGGTGGTGGATCTCCTGCAGTACCTCTGCTCCAACGACGTGGACGTGCCCGTGGGCAGCATCATACACACGGGCATGCAGAACGAGCGCGGCGGATACGAGAACGACTGCAGCCTCGCCAGGATATCTGATAACCTGTGAGTGACGCTTCTATACTTAAGACAAGGCAAGGTGGGATGCCGTCGCCCCCTTCTGCGAAGCAGTGATGCTAGCGAACGAGGTGGCGGAACGTGACAGGGAGAGAACGTCTCGTCCCAGCCGCCGCGAGAGACGCTCCGGGCGTCGGGGGCCACGTGATGGCTTCCGGCCATCGCAGACGCGGGCCTGTGGACGGTGAGTAACGGGCTAGCTCACCGTCCGACCGTCTTATGACGACAACAGACCGTGTCGGCGGCGCAGGAGTGTTCCACGCGCGCCTCAAAGAGATGTCAGCAACATGCAAGGGCCGACGCCCGTCGGCGCTGCGGATTATCGAAAGGCATAACGCGGCTCCGACACAAGGGCGAAGAAGGAACATGTGTTTGGTTTTTAGTCAGTAGAAGTCTGACACTCCCCTTCGCTCTGCCCAAGAGTGGGGGGGGGGGTTATTCAATGATTTTCCACCTAACAAAAAAAAACAAGGCAAGGTAAATGCACTGAGGATTCGATTCTAGTGAGTCACAATTGAGTCTTCTGTAACTTATGGTTATTCCAACCAACCCGCACTGGGCCCGCGTGGTGGATTATATCCCATCCCTCTCCTAGAGAGGAGGCCTGATTCCCTGCAGTGGGAACATTATAGGCTGATGATGAACTTATGGTTAGACCCTCGCATGGTATAAGGGTCATACAGACCGGCTCTGAGAAGAGAACAGTTTTTTGATCACGTTTAAACCAGCTCTGATTCATTGTAATAAGATTTATTTTTACATGTCACTTCTTTTGTTATTGAGAATTCTTGACAGCAAACCTAACGCATAGTCTATGTAAATACTACTGTCCAGATGCATCCAATAAGACTACAGGTTGACCTCAACTTAGTTGTAAACAGGCAAGTCACGTGGTGAACTGATCATCATCATCATCAGCCTATAATGTTCCCACTGCAGGGACTCAGGCCTCCTCTCTAGGAGAGGGATGGGCTATAATCTACCACGTGGGTCCAGTGCGGATTGGTAATGTCACATGTCTTCGAATTTTTTGGTTCTAAGACATGCCGGTTTCCTCACGATGTTTTCTTTCACCGTTTTGAGAGCAGTGGTGATGAAATAAATTACACAAAGTAATGCGCCTGACGGGGTTCGAACCCACGACTCACTGTTCATAAGTGGTGCCGACCACTGGGCCACCACGGCTCTCCGAACCACCGGCTCTATGAAGCGATCAATTTACCTAAAAAGTAAAAAACTAAAACCCGACTACGACAAAAAAAACGACGCTGAAAAAGTATGAAACAAGATTTTCAGGATAGAACAAAAAGAAAAGCCGTAGTCACACGGTATTAAAGTGTTTAGGTTGGTACCTATAACGTGTGACTACGGCTTTTCTTTTTGTTCTATCCTGAAAATCTTGTTTCATACTTTTTCAGCGTCGTTTTTTTTGTCGTAGTCGGGTTTTAGTTTTTTACTTTTTTTTATTTAAACAATTTTGGTGTTACTTTTTTTTTTTTACTCTTGACTTTTTGTTCACTAGAGGTTCGTGATTTTAAATTTGAACAATATTTTGGAAATGTACAAGTGAGGCCCTTTCAAATGATACCAAACACGGTGTATTTATCTCCATTTTTATTTTTTAAGCCTTACTTTTTGTCCGCTAGAGGGCGCCAAATCGCTTTTTGTGACACGTCACGTAGCCTATGTTCAGCGGAAAATTAAGACGGTTCTAACGATACCTCATATGTCGAGTTCCGTTTAGTAGATTAGAAGCTATGAGGGAACAGATGAAGATACACACATACATACATACAAACATACATACATACATACATACATACATACATACATACATACATACATAGCCAGTCAAAATCATAACCCTCCTTTGGCTTTGCCGTAGTCGGGTAAAAATCTACATCAATCTTTTCTTTTCAAATAGTTAGATGGTGTTACTGTTAATCTGTGTCATTCCACTGTTGAGGAAAGTCCTTGTTCTATGACCTTTAAATCTTTCGATCCAGAGCCAATGTGGTCCGCTGGTCGTTATGTTCAGTCCAGCTCGTCCCGCAGATGATGATCTGATAAATTAACCTATTCTTAATAATTGTCCTTAAAACAATGAAGGAAAACATCGTGAGGAAATCGGCATGTCGTAGAATAAAAAAAATTGAAGTTATGTGACATCTACCAACCCGCACTGGGCTCACGTGGTGGATTATAGCCCATCCCTCTCCTAGAGAAGAGACCTGAGTCCTTGAGTGGGAACATTATAGGCTGATAATGAATAATAGGGATGTTAACAAAAAAAAAACTAATTAGTCCGTCAGATAGATTTCCAAAAAAAAATTGGACACGTATTTTTTCTTTTTTCACGTACACAAACAATGAAGACGATACAGTGCTTTGAAAACTCGTGTGACGTCATATTCTATAACATTAGTATGACATTTCTTAGCGAGCAGTGACGTCACAACCTCCCGCTTAAATCTTTGACGCGTGTTATCTTCGTCAATTTTTATTGATTTGATAAAACAAAAAATACGTATCCAATATTTTTTGATAATCTAACAGACGGACTAACTAGAATCATATTTTTTTTAATCACTAAACATCCCTATTGTTGCAGCTACATGATGATAGCGCCAACAATCCAGCAGACCCGCTGCAAGTCCTGGCTGAAGCGCCACCTCCCCGCCAACGGGTCCGTGACCCTCTCCGATGTGACCTCCATGTACACGGCCATCTGCATCATGGGGCCGTTCACCAGGAACCTGTTGTCTGAACTGACGGACACTGATCTGAAGCCCTCGAACTTCCCCTTCTTCACTTTCAAGGAGATTGACGTGGGGCTCGCGAATGGGGTCAGAGCTATGAATTTGACGCATACTGGGGAGCTGGGCTATGTGCTGTATATACCTAATGAGGTGAGTATTTGAGGAAATCATGATATTGTCGGTTTAATTATCACAATTTAAAAGTGCTGGTATGTAAGCCCATAATGGGTATACACAGCAAAAAAAAATTGTAAGTAGTAGTTGTAAAATTTTACAGGAGCAACCAAAAACTGATTTTCTAACAACTTTTGAGAGGCTTTCAAAAGGTGTTCTATAGTATTTAAGTTTAGTTGGTGTAGATTGATATTTAACCGATATTTTTTTTGAACTTGCATAATGATGAATTGTCAAGTAATATTGAAGAATAATGAACGATGTATTAAAACTGTCTACCTACTTGAATGGGACCTCATATGTTAACGTTATTGAATTCCAGTTCGCGCTCCACGTGTACAACCGCTTGATAACGGCCGGCGAGAAGTACGGCATAGCACACGTGGGCTACTACGCGTCGCGAGCGCTCCGCGTCGAGAAGTTCTTCGCGTTCTGGGGTCAGGACCTCGACACCATGACCACGCCGCTCGAGTGTGGCCGCACCTGGCGCGTCAAGTTCGATGTGAGTATACACGCTGTACACCTGGTGAAGGTTGCGGGGTACCCAGGGGATCATCCATGTGGCGACACTCGGAAGAGGACTATGTCCAGCAGTGGACGTCTTTTTTTAAAAATTTTGGGTGGTGGAATTTCATCAAATGACTCCTTCAGCTCTGGGCAGAGCGGTAGGGAGTGTCAGACTTCTACTGACTAAAAACCACCCATGTTCCTTCTTAGCCCTTATGCCGAGGCTGCGGTATCTCTTTCGAACAACCCGCAGCCCCGACGGGAGCAGTGGACGACTTTCGGCTGAAATGATGATAATGATGATGATACACCGCTAAAGGAAAAGATAATAAGGAAACCAGTACGAAAAAAGCAAGTCTCAAGGTTCAAAAGAGATACCGCGGCCCCGGACACTAAGAGCTAAGAAGGAAAATGGGTGATTTTTTGTCAGAAGAAGTCTGACACTCCCTTCCGCTCCGCCCAGAGTGGAAGCAGTAATTCGAAGATTTCCCAGCCTCCTAAAAGGTTCAAATTTCATCATTTTCCTTTAACAAAATCGATCAATAAATGGAGTAGCTGTTGGAAATTCCGTGGACTCCCAATAAAATACGGCTTCGGCCGTCTACGAAACCGTAGTTTCGTAACTGGTTTCGATGAAGGAATGATTTGTCCTTGTACGTAACTGGTTTCGATGGAAGACATATTAAAATACCATTTTAGACTCCAAAATATATTGTGCATCCGCACAGGCAAACGATCAGAAGAACAAGCACGTTTTTACATATGTCATCTGTCTAGATAACTTATTCTATATCACCAGAGTTTATACTGGGACACATAACAAACTCCATGATGTGTATTAGGCACATTAAGTTATTTCCAACAGTGGCTACACGCTTTAGAAGTATTTGGTGGGGACACTTGCGGGCCTTGTCGCGCGAGCCGGTCGTTTGTACTGTGGAACTATAGCAAGTCATTTTAAGTCGGTTAAAACTAAGCATTTTTTTTTTATTTATTTTTTTACCTTTGCCTATTTTTATTTATAATTATTAATATTGAAAACGGGATATTTACCATGTTTACTTTTTTTGTCTGCTCATAAACATCCACCTGCAATGACTTCAGTTTATCCGTGATCATGGTGCTTGTAACAGCGCCAAAATATCGGGAACTTGAAAATAAAAGTAAACATGGTAAATATCCCGTTTTCAATATTAATAATAGTGTCAGTGACCATGTCAGTTTAAAAACTTTTTATTTATTGTTTCCAAATCACGAGTATAAAATATAGTCAAGTACCAAATTATACTAATGTCATCATCTACTTATTAATCGTCCCACTGCGGGGACTCAGGCCTCCTCTCTAGGAGAGGGATGGGCTATAATCCACCACGCGTGTCCAGTGCGGGTTGGTAGATGTCACATGTCTTCGAATTTTTGGTTCTAAGGCATGCCGACATCCTCACGATGTTATCCTTCACCGTTTTGAGAGCCGCGGTGTTGAAATAAATTACACAAAGTAATGCGTCTGCCTGACGATATTATTGTTTGTAAGTCGGGGGCGCCACCACTGGCCCATCGCTATCGCTGCCATTATAAATGTTGCAGAAAGACACCAAGTTCATCGGTCGCGACGCCTTACTCCGTCAGCGCGACGAAGGCATACGTCGTCAGTACGTGCAGTTGCTCCTGACGGACCATGACCACGAGCTCGACATGTGGTCGTGGGGCGGCGAGCCTATCTACAGAGACGGGAACTACTGCGGCCAGACTACCACCACCAGCTATGGCTACACGTTTAAGAAACAGGTAAATGATGAATCCTTAGGTTGGCTAAGATAGAGGCTTTTTTGCCGGTCTAACCTAACCTAACTTCGGCTACAAAAAAGTTGCAGTAGTCCGGTTGACCGAACTAGTGCAACTTTGTTGTAGCAGAAGTTAGGTTGAAATATAGCACCGAATTACTACTACTCTTTAGTAGCAACAGTTCGGTGCTACTGCTACTGAAAAGTTGCACTAGTTGGGCCCGGTGGACGACTTACCAGCCAGGAGGTGGCTCAGACGCTCCCCACCGCAAGGGATTTGACCCCCGCCCGCTGTCGCTTTCAGGTCGAGCCGAGCACGGCGTGACAAGTGATGTGCCTGGTGGGAATATTGGGAAAATACCAAAATTGCCAGCAGCATTCGAAATATTGCCAAAGTTGCCGGTCAATGTAGATTAGGGCCTATTAATGTTAATTATAAGTGTATTACATAGTTTCCGTACTTAATTTGACTTATAATTAACAAATACTCTGCGAATATTCCCACTCCCGGCAATATTTCCGGGAATTTTGACAATTTTGTCGGCAATTTTGCCAATTTTGCCGGCAACGGCACATCTCTAGGCGTGACCACTAGTATCTACACGTAGCGACTTTTAGCCAGTCTTACCAAAGTTTATCGTATTACCTATTATTAACTGGGCTTTGGGACTCAAAAGCGCAGTCATACCATATTAAATACTTACATTCAGCTGCATCCGGTTAGACTGGAAGACAACCCCAACTTAGTAGGGAAAAGGATTGGCAGGTGATGACGTCACGACTTTTAAAAGTATTTTTCTCCTAATCTCTTGATTGTAATTTCATATAGTTAAGAACATACTATTTTAATACCCATACAATAGGGGATCGGACTGGGTCAAAATAATATGATTCTGTTTAGTCCGTAAGTTAGATTATCGAAAAATATTGAATACGTGTTTTTTGTTTTACCAAATCAATAAAAAATGACGAAGATAAAACGCGTCAAAGACCTTGGAGTGGGGCTTGAAACGTCACTTGTGTCGTCAAAATGTACTATCATATGACGTCACACGAGTTTTCGAAGCACTGTATCGTCTTCATTTTAAGTTTTTGGAAATCTATCTGACGGACTAATTAGTTTTTTTTTGTCCGATCCCCTATTATGAAATAAGTCTTTAATTCCAGATGCATTCGTTATTCTGCGAGAAAACTCTCGAATCTTCCTATGGATATACATATTAGTAATCGTAACTATAACACCACTCATTATAATCCCATTGTAATGCAAAACTACCATTGATCGTTGGTTTTGTCCAGCTATCCCCGCCATGCATATTGACATAAAGAATAACCATATTAATTATTTTGTAATATTATTATTTAACGCAAATTTTAAATCAGCTTAAAACAGCGACCCGATTTAGTTGACCACATCAATGCATTACGCATTATAATAATTACATAAGGTGAATCAAACAAGGTAGCCAACGAAATTCGATTTTAACACAAAACCTGACACTGACCTCGAAATTCCAAAAAACGTGAAAAAAAATTGAATTCGCGGGCGACCTTGGAGGTTTCATCTAAAGCAGCAATATGTTTTATATTGTTCACATAACGTGTTTATGTTACAGGTGTGCCTCGGTTTCGTCGAGCGACTGGACGAGAATGGTGTGCCTCAATCAATCACCACCGAATATGTTCTCGGCGGGCATTACGAGATCGATATTGGTGGTATAAGGTAAAATTACTTGATCCATTATGTGCGAGCAGTACCTATCAACTACAGTACACTCACGAGTTATTATGCCTTGTGACTGGGACTGTAGCTTAATTTATTTAGCTTCATTAGTTTAGTAGTTTGCTGCCGCACTCGGAGAGCTTCAGTGGTTGCTTGGGCCGTCGCTTGGTAAAGGTTTTTGGCAGTTTTGTCATACAAAAGTATGTCAGGCCTTTGCTGGGTGGCGGCTTGAGTAATCGTTGGATATCTCTGAGTGCCGCAGTTAGTTGAATTCGACTATTCAAAAGTGCCTGAAACTGGCCTACTTGAAATAAATGCTTTGATTTGACCGCTGGATGAACCATTATAGCTTGGCCCACCCTAACTTAAAATTATCATAAAACATCACAGCGGTAATCCCCGAAGGGTTAGGTAAAGGTGTACCTAAAACTGAAAAATTCCTAATGGAAAAACCAATAACAATTTGCCCGAAGTATGACTCGAAATTAGGACCTCATGCTCAGAAGTCGCGGTTGCGACAAATCGTAGTTTTAATCTGATACATGAAACTTGATTACTAACTGCATGGAATGGAAATAAAAAATCCTCTAAAAACCTTTGACATTATGTACTAATGAGTGCCTATCTGTGCCACGACAATTTAAACTTAGTCCAACTAAGGAGCATTCAAATATTATGTATCGCAATATTTGGAGTGTTTGCCCCCCCCCTCCCCTCCCCATATAAAGCGCCGTAACGTTTTTTGTAACCCCCCTCTCCCCTAATGGAACCTAACGTAATCACCAAGTGGCCAATTTTAGCTAAAATTTGAAATTTTGGAAAAGAAATCGTTTTAAAAATGCGCGAGCGAATCTTTACGCGACCTTTCTGAAGAGAACAATGCTACGTAACGCGTAGTTCAAACCCCCCTCCCCTCCCGCCCCTGTAACGCATCGTAACGTTTTACAAGACCGCCCCCTCTCCCCGAATCGGATCTTCTCCTCAGAGATTCTTAATGATTACTTAAGCTGTTACTTAGTAATGATTTGACATTTAAAACCTTCAATAAAGTGTCAAAATCTTTAATAAGTGATGGCTTGAATAATCATTCAACGTCTCTGGGTGCGGCAGTAATACTGGAATGCTCCCTAACCTGAACATTATATCCACAGATACGCAGCCAAATTGAACTTGCACTCGCCGAACTTGCCAACGAAATACCCGGACAAGGAGCGCGACGTGTACCAGGCGACCAGGAAACCCAACGAGCAGCAAGAGTTTCTAGGACGACACTACCAACCTTAGATACACTAACAATACTACCACACCTACTTCATCTCTGACAACACCGAAACATACATCTTTTTGTCACTGGATTATAGATCACATTGAGTTTAGCAGAATTGGCAGTAGCAGCTATTTTATACAGTATGTTAGTTTAAACGAGGAACATATTATATTATGCTTATAAAATAATATATGAACAAAAAAACAATGATAAATAACAGACAGAACCATACCAAATATTTCGGAAAAATCTCGCAACCCTTGCGCTTATCACAGAAAATATGCGCGGGCGAATGACTTTTTAGGTTAGATCCATTTTCCTTTAATATTTTAAAACTGGCGTAGGACAATGGCGAAAACGAAACGTCTAATAAAGTGAGATATGGAGAGCATGCGGGCCATGGCAAAATTACGTCACAAATTAAGGTTAAAGTTTTTTTTTTTTGCATATTTAAGACGAGAATCGAATACTGAATAGAGGGACACATTGAAGGAGGGCGTCAATGTGTCCCTCGTTTAACACAACACACTGTATTGATCCCTTATAATGGGAATTCAAAATAGCTATGGCGGTGTTGACTCAGAGATAAATTAAATGTGGATGTTTTAAATACGCGAACAATGCCTCGAATCTGTCTCATATTTAACGTGCAATAAGAAAGGATGTAAATCAACCGCCATTTTGAAGATGGTTATTTAAAAAGCAAAACAGTTGGTTTTTAGTATGAGAAAAATACCTAAAAGCATGTGAGAGTCATAATATCGTGTAATAACTAAAGTTGTTCGACTGTTATCGAGTTAAGAGATTACTGAACATAGATTTAAATGTTTATTTTAGAGAATTTATTAGTGGGTTTAAACACAAAAATAAAACCACCACTAGCCTAGTTGTTTTAAAGACTTACTGGACAATATATCCGTCAGTAAGCTCTTAGTTAGCTTTCAAAACTTTTATCTTTGTATTTGAATAACATAGCCAAGGTTTTAACAATCACATTTTCAATTATATCATTGAGTATATTTAAATCAGTATAGAATTCATGTTCTCTTAATAAATCATAAAGAGTCAAGATTACTATGCTTAAAAAAACGATCACATCGGCACGTCCAATTTTAAATTGTATTACAATTATGTAAGGATCTTTTTGCAATATTTATTCTATTGATTATATCTAGCTTTTAGGAACAGCTCAAATATATGTAAATACGGAATACTAAAGAGCTAAAAATCGAGGTAAGAAAAGTGATAATCGGAGCGGTATTAACAATAATTACTTTGACATAATATTAAATTCATATCGGTCACTCACTAGAGAATATTGATGCTTCGGTGGCCAAAGCTAGCGGCGACATTGTCAACACGTGCCACGCGAACCATGTGCGTCACCGTTTACTCTCACTACGACACTAATAAACAAACAGTTTTGAAGTACGATCCGTGACATAGTTGAGTAGTGAGTGGTGCACCCATAGATATAATAAACAAGATTTCTGCGGGTCCACTGGACTTTCGGTGTTATCATGATCATCATCGAGCTAGTTTCACAATAACAATTCACTTAAGGGCCTACTACACGCTCAAGCTTCACCACACTTTTCGTTCACACTTCACAGTACATCGCGCGTATGGTTGGTAAAACTGTATAACCATAACAAACCACACGCGCGATGTACTGTGTGCACCGTGTAATCGCGCAGGCATGACTGTGGGGAAGTGTGAGCGTGTGGTAGGCGCATTAGGCTACATCACACACGCAGATTTTGTAAAAACGTCGCGTCGCATACGGCTAGTGTATACAGAGTCCTGTACCTAATTTATTGAAGTATCACACTTAAAGTGTAGGCTCTTCATCATAATTCTCTTGTCCAACTCATTTGGTGTCGACCCAGCATGCCTCTTTCCTTACAGTGTAAGATACAATTCAATTTAAGTGTGTGGTTCATTTAAAAGTAACATAAATACAACTCTCTACCTCAAAACGAGTAGAGGACAGAAACATAGTTTTAAATTGCGATATCTTTTGATTCGTCACAGTTTTCAGCGATGGCACCAGTGCGCATTATACACATTATATATATGTGTTAAAATACCTACATAACACTGCACTGGTCTGCGTTACCGCTCTGGCGTCGCACCGCAGCTCTCGTCCCGCCTCTAGTCCGACGCAACCGTTGCGTCGCCTCACGTCATTTCACCGCATCCTGTCACATCTATATATCTACCTATCTCTATTGTACAGTGCACAGTATTAGTATGTTCGGATTAGAAGACTGAAATAGCGGGATCTCCGTTGAGATCCATCCGCATGTAGGCACAACTCTAGTGCGATGGAATTGGCAATAATGTGGCTCGAAGTTTGGCTTTAATAATGCCAAAAAAAAAACAAAATAAAGGCCCATAATAAAATTACTGGCCGAGTTTTGGACAAGTGTTGTGAAGAAAAAGTTGTTACAAAATTCTTTTTGGAAGATATTGTTTTAGAAAAACTATCCACATTTTATCAAAGATATTATGTAGAAATAAATATTTATAATTAGCTACACGTAATTAACTTCCTTGTGTAATATATAGTTATAAAATAAGTGCAATATTTATCACAATGAATACGTTACTTATGTTAATAGTTCTTTAATATTTTCAAACGTTTTTTTTTCTATTTGTGTGCACATTTTGTTGCAGTTTTTAATTGTTTGTTAAATTATTGAATACCGTTATACGCCCATTTTATTTCTGTTGTTGTTTATTATAATATGATATTTATATGATGTTCTGTAAATAAGGTTTGCCATTGCTGCAGATAGTAAATTCGCAATATCTGTGCTTGATTAGGGTATCAGCAGCTATCAATTTTGTATTAGTTATAAAATAAGAGTAGGTACTGCATTAACAAAATAAAATTCTCCTAAGAGCTTTACCAGTCACTCTATTTAGTAGGTACTTAATTGGAAGCAATAGATATAAACTATTTATAAAAAATCCATTCAGAACATCATGGATTTCTCTCTTTGCCAACTAGTTCGTATATAAAATCGTGTCCTAAAAGGGACGGTAACGTTGGCTTGTAACCGGGGTCCATAATATTGTAATGAACATGGATTGATTATCATACATGTACACCACAATTATCTCCACCAAGTTGAATATTTATAGGACCGTCAAATAACCATTGACTAAAGGTTTTGAACTATTTCACCGACCTAACTTCCACCAAGATATTGCGACACGCATTAATCTCGTATTAAGGTTGATGCGACAAGGTAACCCGCGGAAATTCGATTTTTCTTACTTTTTTTTTATAATTTGCATGTCAGTGTCAGGTTTTATGTTTATTAAAATATGATTCGCGAAAGTAATGCGTATGTATTTATAGAGATAAAATCATGAATACAACCCTCTTGACTTTATTTAATTCCATTGAGTGACTATTTGATGAAAAAGGCAATCAAGGAAGTTAAATGAACTGAGACGGTTGTATTGGTGATTTTAATCATTATTACTCAGTAAAGTCACATTTGTTACGGTCGCGAATCTTATTTTATTTAACACTAGCTTTTGCCAGCGGCTTCACCCGCGTGAAAATGACGATTTTCCATACAAACTTTCATCCCCTGTTTAAATCCCTTAGGGGTTGAATTTCGAAAAATCCTTCCTTATTCCTTGTCTAAACTATAAAGGGAACCTCTGTGCAAAATTTCAGCTTTCTAGGTCCAAGAGTTTGGGCTGGGCGTTGATGAGTCAGTCAGTCAGTCAGGACTTCTCTTTTTATTTATATAGATAGATAATATAACCTGACACTGACCGGCAAATTGCAAAAAACGTAAGAAAAGTCGGATTTCGCGGGCTTCCCTGAAGCATCAACTTTAAGATCTTCGTCTTAAAAAAGACTAGTTGGGTAAGATGGAAATATAGACTGTAACTGAAATAAGTAGGCTATATAGTATAACTCTAAAATTAAGTCTAAACAATAAGTGGATTATCAGTTCAATATTCAGTTTCTTATGACAAAATTTAGCAAGTTTCTGTAAGTGACAGATCACATTTCGGTTGTTCACGACAGGAAATAGAACCTCGCTATAGCTTATACAAGAAGCCTTGTGCTGCAATAACCTAGTCTAATTATAAACACATACACTAGTTATAGTTAAATCAGGTTTGTATAGTTTCCGTAATGTTTATAGTTATAAAATTCCTATCGTCCGCCTTATTAAGACAAGTACGATACAATTTACCAATGTAATATATATCAGGTAAATTGCTCTGTTTAAGTGTATAATCTTAACGTGTTAGATTCAAAGAGTTAACTGCTATATAACATACTACTAATCATTATTTCATTGTATTTGGTGTCTATTATTATTGTACCGACTAGAAATTTTGAACTGTAATTTTATTATGATAATACCGACTTCGTAAATGTAAATCTGCCTCTGTAAGTGAGTGAAAAGCTTCCATTTGCCAAAGCTGTATGCAACTATATAACTATATTATTATGTTCTTACCCTGCGTTAACATGGAGATATATGTAAAAATATAACACTACTGGATACCCGACGTGTATACCTCGATACAATAAAGAAACAAATACATTTCATAACGGAAAAGTCGAAAATTGATTTCATGAATGTACGCATTGTTTTGAGTGCGGGGCAGTGGTCCAACTGCTCTGTCCTATTAGTTGGACCATGGGTCCATTGGTCTTTACTAGGGGCAGTTGTCCAACTTTAAAAATAGTTGGACCACAGCACCTTTTAAGAGTTCCGTGGTCCAATTCATTTAAAAATAACTTTTAATATAATGGTCCAACTAGTTGGACAGAGCAGTTGGACCACTGCTGCCCCGCACTGATTGTTTTAGTGGTCTAAAACCATATTCGTGTTATTGCAACTACAAATAACAAAAAATAGTAAACAACATAAATGTTTGAAAATAATCAATACATGTGTATGTTAATTGTTATTATACAACATCAGACTATTGTAAACGCAGGGTTAGAACAAGATGCACATAAAATTTGTATAGAGCACAGTTTGAAAATTAGGTTGACATAGTCCGTTTAACATCTATTAAATCATTTATTTATACTTATCAATCATTAGGAATTACATATGTAGCTTTAGGGGAATTTTAAAGTTTCTATAAACATAGTTAATGTGGTTTCCATAATCGAATGTATAATTTTATTAGCAGTAGATTTAAGCTCGTCTTGCCATACATGTATTTTGAGCAATTTTCTGTAGTTACTAAGCAATTTCTGAAGAAATAAAAATCGAGAGTTACGAATCAATGTTTTATTTTTAAATATCCCACTAAGTTACATAGTATTTTTCAAGTAAAAGGGTCCTAAACAGCAGGAAACGGCAACGCGGCAGGTCCAGAAGATGGCGGGATGAATTTGGAGTCTTTTCGCAGGGATTGGCAATTACCAGCATTGGATAAGTGGAAAGAAGGAAGGGAGACCTTTGCCCTGCAGTGGGACACAAATGGATAATTCGGTAGTAATTATAACAGGAATAGCCTGCGTTGTTAATAGACACAAATACCCAACATAGACGACTCTGCCCTGGACTGCAAATGTGTTACCCCACAATCGATGATACACTTGACATCGTGTCTTGCCTGTCCAGCTACTTGCACATCACAGGAGCGAATGATTGGAGCTAATCATAGGTACTGCAAGAACTCTTTATTGATAAGTTTATAAATGACGAAATCGACTGTGGCCGGGCTGCAACGCAACACACCGAAAATCAGGATAGCATCCCAGAGAAATCGAGGGCAACCCTCAAATATTTACTGAATTGCCTTCTTGGCCCAGACGTTGCAAGCGCGGCTGCTGAACATGAGGTCCTGGGTCTGGGTGCGATTCCCAGGTCGGGCAGTGTTATTCGGTTTTATCATAATTTCTCAATAATAGCCACGGCGGAGTTTGTGCTCAATTGATGTCAATAGGCTCACCCCCTATTAACAGGGGCTTACACATAACTGGCGAAATGTGGGTGTAGGTACTATTAGGTACACCTCTCCCTAACCTTTCACGGATTACAGGCGTGATGTTATATGTAAAGTTTTCATAAGGTACTGATACGGTAAGCTCGTGTCATTCCTCTGCTGGGCAAAGGCCTCTTCCCAGGACTTCCAGTTATCTCGATCCAGGGCCAATGTGGAACACTGGTCGGTGGGTTTTTCCAGCTCGTCAATTAACCTATGGGTTATTCTTCAGGAGAAAATGAAAAGAAAGTTGCTCAGAAAGCTAAAAAAAAATTAATTACTTCCATTAATTTATTTCATTGTGACACACAGATCCATATCGACGCTGGAAAGCGATTTTGTCGTATCTCGAAAAATGGCATTTTTTTTTATTGCATCATTGAAATAAGAAAAAAATACTGCGTCAGATGGTCTGATCAACGTTTTCCTACGATGTGTTTTTTTTTTTATACGACGTTGATTTTTTCTAAACTTTTTTAACAAAAGATACTTCAAAATGCTGTAAATACCATAAAATCAACTGTTTTTAAGTTAAACATAGATACATCAAAAACGCGCTACAAGTATTTTTTTTAATTTTAAACCTATTTCGCTTGCCTTACCAAGATACAGCAAAATTGCTGCTTCAAATTGAAATATTGCTGTAACTAGTATAAAACGCATGTTAGACTAACTTGAGAATGCTATCATTATTGCCATCTGATAAATTTCATTAGAAATAAGTGTTCCAAAAATGACCACTCTTCAGCTAGATTACGAGTTATGAATTTTTGAAATAGTCTTTTGGCTCTGGTGTAAAGTTCAACTTTTCGAGATATTACAAGATTGCTTTCTTGCGTCGATATAACATTGTTAGTTAGTATAATGTAGGTAGGAAAATGGTCATTGCAACGTACAGCAGCTTCTTATATTTTAAAATAAATATTTCCAGTTTCCCAAATCTGTGTTTTGAAACTTTTTTCTTGGGTGGTGGGAAATCATCAAATGACTCCCCCCGCTCTGGGCAGAGCGGTAGGGAGTGTCAGGCTTCTACTGACTAAAAACCACCCATGTTCCTTCTTAGCCCTTTATGTCGAGGCCGCGGTATCTTTCAAACAACCCGCAGCCCCGACGGGGTGTGTTTTGAACCTGAACATAAAATGCAACTACACACACATACACTCACACACACTCTACACTAAGTGACATTGACAGGAGGCCGGTTAAACCAATGTGGCGGTGTCCTTGTACCAAATAAAACAATAAAATACGACTAAACCATTTATTACTCTAACATATAGGTGTTACAACATAGTGACTAAACCGTTATCGGCATCATAAAAAACATTTCAATAATCAGTAGTAGTAATAAAATCACATATTAAAAGCGGTGGCGCCTCTGTCGGCCAAATACAGTGCAATTGCTTGTTATAGATATTGAGCATCAAACTAAAAGTAGTGCTAACATAATATCTTCAAACGATTAAAAAAAACATTTGTCGGTTTTCCCCGTTAATTAAGCACAAAAAGCATTATGGCAGTGTCCTTGTACAAAAAATACGACAAAACTATTTATTACTCCTATAGAGGTCTTCAATAATAGTTAAAAGACACATATTAAAAGCAGTGGCGCCTCTGTCGGCCAAATGTGGAACTAACATAAATACAGTGCAATTGCTTGTTACACATCGAATTTTCAGAATAGTATGGACTTAACTCAAAAATCTAACAAATTGTGTTTATCTTCTTTAATATTTAGCTATAATTTATAAAAGTGCGTACCTTTTAGTGACCCCAGTTAAGTCCATACTATTCTGAAGGTGCGACTTATTGAGCATCAAATCATAAACTAGTGTCAAACATTTTAACTTAACTCTAATCTTATCTTCTTCAAACGATTAACAAAAACAATTAACAATTCTCGAGCACATAAAGCATTAAGCGTTTTTTATTGCAGTGCAAGCCAGCCTCAGCTGTATTCAGTTTTAATTATTATTAGCCAGCTATTTCAATAGTTTTACACAAAAACATTATAGAATACTTAAATCTATAAACTCTGTGATATTATTAAGCTAGTACAACACATAGAACACTAAACAATCATTGGTATCTATTACACCTACGAAATCGAAATTGAACAAATTACCCTTTAACATGATGGATTACTTAGATGATATACCATTTATGTATTCTATGATATTATTTAGTTAGTACAACACAGAGAATAATTGGTATCTACTATTTCACCTACGAAATGTCGGATGCAACGGACATGGCCGCAGAAACGGTTATCAAGTGCTCATTATATCATTCTGAAACGGGAAGAGACTCATAAATCTGAAAGCTAATTTACATGATAAACCATTTATATACTATTAATATTATTAAATTACAACACGGAGGACACTGTACTTTCTACTAAATACATCTGTGAAATGCGGGAGTGGAAGACACATCGCCGCAGAAACGAGTGTTCGTTATATCATTCTGAACTACACCCACATCGTTTTTTTTTTTAATTACAATATGATACGTAATTTACATAGTATCCATTTATATTAAATATATTATAAAGTTAGTTAAACAGAGAACACTGACAATATTTGATACTATCTACTAATACATCGACGAAATGCAGGATGGATGGGCATCGCCGCATAAATTAATGGTTAACAAGTGTTCATTGCATCATTCTCAACCCCACCTACATCGAAATTACTCATAAATCTGATAGGTAACGTGTACTATGATAACTTGACAATGTAACTTTCATGAAAAATACCATCTATTCCTATGATATTATAAATTTAGTACAACAGAGAGAACACTGACAATTATAATTGGTATTATGTAGACATCTAATAAATCACAAATATTTATTTTCATGCTCAGGGAAACGATACCCAGTAAGTGGAGATAAAGGTATGCGTCCTGCTCCATTACTTTGCCACACTAAACTAGGATTAAAATTAGATAATACTTTAGTTTTTTTTTTAGCTACAGATGAACTTTACAACGTCTTCAATAAAATTAGGGTTTGGCCAAAAATACGATAACAATTTCTAATTAAATCAACATAAGCACTAAAGATTCATTTAATAATCACAAAATTTTACTAATTACAAAAGTATGGCTCTTGACCATGTTTTTGTTGAGATTTTAATTTTGAAAATGTGCGATAACAGACAATATATAATTTAATCATATATAAGTGAAGTACAGCCAACCAGAGATAAAGGAAGACAAGCATTTTTTTTCCTACAGCAGCGTGACAGCATTATTAACAAGTACAATGTTGCGAGGTGCAAGCTGCCTGCGCACATATCTTGCTGATTGCCTGTATTCACCCGATTCATTATTTGAATTTAAAATAATGTGCGTTTGAATTGCTTACGACATACATTCTTCAGCACAAGGTAACTAGAATAATGTTACTAAAACTGCATTCGGAATCTTAAATAAATTTTCATGTTTTGGAATCAAACTTAACGACATACGTAACAATGTTCAGATTACGTTGCATTCATATTTATGGGACTAATAAAAGTTCACGGAAAAAACTAATCAGAGTACATAACGCTATAGTAGACAGTTGAGTAAGTAATTGATGTACTTTATGAAAGATTCTGAATGGCAGTTTACATGTTAAATAGTGACATTGGCGACACATCCATCGGTCGCGTGGTCCTGTGACTAGTCGTGTCGTGTCTTCACACTGCTTCCAAGGTGGGTCGACACCGCCCGCGTGTGGCGTTGCGAGTCGTGATACTCTACCAAAGCTGTGTGCGGTGTACACTCGCGGGACGAAAACGTTACGCAGCTCATGCTAGCTTCATTATCCATGTACATTTTGGCAGTGAGAAGTAAGCATGGTGGAAGTGTTGACCTAAAAGTGCTTAACATTTTCGTTCCGAACGTGTACATGCTGGCGCACACCGGGTCACGCACGGCCACAACACACGCCCTTGCGGCGCCCCGCTTCGATTGAACGCGCAAGCTGACCAGGCAGACACTATTCTCACAATCGTTTTGTGCCGATTGCAGAGAGGACCTATCTTATGCCTTGTAAGAGTTTCTTATATTTGGCAATGCGATGGGTCGAGAAAACAAAGAGAAGTTAACATGAGTACAGTATCAAAGGCCTAATCAAGTTCAAAAAGTTTAACAAAAAATAAATAGAACAAATTATTGCTTCCTCCAGAAAAACTGTAGAATAGTTCTGGTCAGAAGTCTTTAACATGCAGTGAGCAATTTTGGTACGCTGCCCAATGCTCTATTTCTCTGTCCTGTCCGGCATAACAATCATAGTCTATCAACCAGTCTAGTCGGCAAGGGCGTGGTTGCACGATACATCTACTTGTGGCGGAACTACTGCAAACTGCGATACATTGCTTTGGTAGAAATCACTGAAGCAAGTGTCGTGCGCGGGGACGTCCGGTAGACTTCATACACACTCATACATCACGCACGTGCTCATCCATTCTCACGCGTACAGTACAGGCCTAAGGTCTAAACTTCTGTGCAGCGTGAATTGAACTATAATAATAACTGTGAGACTCCGTTAGACATATCGAAGTAGAAAATTGGAAAAGTCAACCTTTAGTTACGATTAGTAACTTTTATGCTGTCATTAGTGAAAAATAGTTGAATAAAAGTATTGAAGATCCATCCGGCATGAAATTGACAGTAACATATCGTATCGTAAATAATATAAGTATCAAGACCTGCAGTAGGTAAAAAAAAATGTTTTTTTGTATTTTTTTAAGTAGTTTTTTTTTTATTAATCAGGGTAATCGATAACCCAATGACAGTACCTCCTAATGAGACACTATTGAATATAATATAAATGACAAACATATAATTTACCGTAACTTGTGAACTGAGTCGGACGCGACAAATACGACGACCGCAGCCATTTGACAAATGACGCGTGCGGCCGTCTCTCTGCTGTCATTTGAACTTCGTACGTTTCTTCTCGTAGATGTGCAGTCTCCGTAACATGAGCGAGCAGGTCACACTACCGCGACCGCTCAAGCACTTCTCACGAGGAATCTCATTACCATCTTTCCCAAATATGGCGACATTGTTTTTATAGAAGCAAGATTTAATAAATCTTTCTTCTTTAGGCTTTTTCTAAGTTTTGTCTTTTAGAACGGTGTCTTCTATGTCGACTAAATCAAATACTTTGGAAACTCTAAAGCGGCTATTTTCTAAAATATGATCAGCATCACTGAAAGACTCATCAGCTTGATCTACTTTGGCATCAAAATAGCGCGGTTTTAAGCTATCTCTATGAGTATTAACATCGATTTCTTCAAATACTGAATCACTTAAGCTATCTTCAGAAAAAATAGCGTCAATTGTTGTGTCTTTGGTATGTTCGTCAACGACAGTACGCTTGGCATTTCTGCTCTTATAGACATCACTCCAGAACTGCTTCTTCTCATCGGCTAAATTGACATCGTTTATTTTGTCTGTGATGTCTTTAAGTTCCTCATCATAATCAAAAGGGTTCGTCTGATTCTTCTCCGTTACTTTGTCTAAGAGATCATCTTTAAGCTCGCTAACATTTTGCTCATCACCAGCTACACTAACGTCATCGAGATCGTCGTAATCCGATTGTTTACTGTCCATTTCATCATCCGAAGATTCTTCACTATACTCACTATACTCCGAATCATAAAGTTCCTCCCAAAAATATTGTTTTTCAAAACTAAAATTAACAGCATCTTTAACTAAAACAGATGTATTTTGATTTAAATTATCATCATGAACCGCTGAAGGTTGAAACAACTGACTATCATCTGGGAAATTCATGTTATTATTATGAGTAACACCGGTACCGCAAGCCTCACCGTAGCCGTAATCATAAAAGGGGGGGAGATATCTAGTGCCTACGATAGCACGGTTACCATTGCCAGCTACACTTGTACTGTCATGCCCGTCCACTCTGGCGCAGCCACTGCCCGCGGCGACACTGCTCGCCAGGGACGGTGGCCGCACTAGAGGAGCCCTGCCTGCACTGGCGCGCCATGCACTCGCACTGCCGGACGGCCCCGCGACGCCACGCGCGGCGGCGGTGGCGCCCGCCTAAGCGAACAGGAGGGAGGGGTCGGCGTCCCTGATCTCGCATGTGAACTGATCCTGCTCCAGGGGACGTTTGATCCAACGACCCAGCTTGGCTTTCTCGAACGCATCTATCAGGCGCTGCTTGGCGAGCTGTCGTAAACAAACATTTATACGTTCATCAGAAACAATTCATTTTTATTGTTCTTTCTCCACGAATCAGGGAGGCTGATCAACGTCAAGCTACATTATACGAGGAGTACATTGAGATATAACTGTGTTTTAAAATAAAGCGTACATTATGAAGTCGACAAAAAGAACACTAAAGAACTAATGTCAATATTCAAAAGTGAGTTAAGACCATGTAAGCAAACCCGAATACTGCCACAACACTCGTCTGGTCGGAGAACCCTCCCTTTTTTATGGGGGATGAAGAACTTTACATTCTCCACACCCCTAAAAGCAAACGTTGCCATAGTGACGAAGTTCATACACTTCGGTCTGCTTACTCCACCTAGTACACAGGTCACCACATGGCTTAGCTTGATGTTAATTATTATATAATGCTCGTGAGTGTGCACTATATTGGTACAGTACCTGATACGTGGGACACATCTGCTTAGCCTCGTTGTACAGCAGTGTGTCGAGATTGTCCGGTATCTCGGGCGCCTCTTCGCCAATCTCTACGTTCTGTGGGAGAGCCAGTGAACGCGGCATACACATTAGTATTCGAACATGCGATAACAACGTAAAAAGACCCTGCACGAAGCCGTCAACAAAGCTTTCTCATTCTCATTTCGCTTTCAAATTATATTTAGGGAAACTACTTTTTAATTAGGGTGAAAACACACGGTTTACAGTAGGACCGAATGTAACGCACACAAAATATTGTGTTGATGAATGCATTGAGCATATTTTACAGGGGTCATGCATGCATGAAGGTATTTTAAGCAAAGTTATAAAATTCTAAGCTTGTACTTATTTAGAAAAAAGTTTGGTCTCCAAAACTAGAAGGTTCCCAGTGATGGTCCAGAATAATAAAAACATCACAAAAACGAGGTTAACAAGCACCTTCTGGCTTCGTCGAGGGTCTTTTTACACACATTGTACTACATATTTGACCACTCTGAACGCAACAAGTGTATATTTACTGTCGTACGCCACTGAAGACTATAGCCGACAAATGTAAACGTGCCTAAGGCCCCTAGCATACGGCGTATTTTAAACGCGCCGACGACGCGTATTTTAAACGCGCCGACGACGCGCTTTTCTGAAACGCGCGTTGTCTACGGCGTAGATGCCGATTTTTGCGATTTAATAGATACAATCGCGCATCTGGAGCGCTTTCGAAACTAGTTTGAAGCGCGTACAAAGACGCGTGTTTCACGATCGCCCCGTGTGCTTAGTTTACAAGGTTGCGTTCAAATCTCATTTAAGCTTGGCATGTAACTGCTTTTTGTCCCTAACAAATAAAATAAAATAAAATTACCAAATAATTTAAATTACCAACAAATTGGCAAACTCTTTGTTGGCGGTTTTAGAATTTGGTAGAAGAAAACAATTCGTCAAAGTCGAGTGAAAAAAGTCGACAATTTCAAAACGTCCTGGCGCGGCCGCCATCTTGTTTTTTTTTTTTACTATTTTTTTAAATGCTTTTAGATTTCGTATAGGACCTCTGAGTCGAAATCCATCCAAGTCTTTCTCCCACCGAAACCGGAAATGGACTCGCCCTCCATCTTGGATTTGAACTTTCCCTATAATTTTCCTCTACTCGATTGGTCAGATTACACATTTTTGCAAAACATACCCCTAACCCATCTCTAAAGCATGTCTCCATTTTTTGATCGATTTAATTACTTTTTTCACACCGTATTATTTCTGCAAGTTCTTTGAAATAACATAATATAGCATTTTCGTGATTTTTTAACAGTAGTCAAATAGCCAATTAACCATGGTTTAGAAGAAATACCATTCACCAAAGTTATTTATGGAACTGAGGAACTTAAGGAGCCTGGTGACTGGCGTGTTGGCACAGTGTAACAGTTATCTGAAACTTGTCTATCTATATAAATAACTAGCTGACCCACGCAACTTCGTCTGCGTCACATAAATATAGCTTATAACCTTTCTCGATATATCGACTATCCGACATAAATTAATCTAAATCGTAACAAACAAAAAATCTTATCTTTCTTCTTTATTATAATAGTTTAGATGGTTTAGATTAGCTTAGATTATATTAAAGTGTGAATTACTATAGGTATCTCTTACTGTTAAATACATATACGATAACACTCTGTACTTGTAAACATTATGATGCAGTAAATATTTTGAATTTGAATTTCCCGGAAAGAATCTCCCTACATTGCGACGCGCGAATTATTTTGCCGCGCGGATATTTTTACATTGCGATATCTTCTAAGATATTTGTTTAAACTGTTTAGAGTAAAGGGCACAAATATTCTATATTAAATTTTCCTTCTAACAAACACATTTATTTAGATATAGATTAATACCATATGGGTTAAATAAGCTTCGCAAAAAATAATTATTTTTAACCTAACAGTTTAATAGTAAAAAAAGGTTACAGTGAGTCAATCTTAAAAGATAGATATATGCTGTCGCGGACTTTTTTTTAGAACTTTTAAAGAGGAACAATTCCTTCATACATAATATTTGCGTAACTTAAACCGTTTTCGCAGCGCACGCAGCGGAAGCTCTCAAAAAGGAAATACCTTTTCCCGTTTTTGTAACATTTTTCATTTATGCTCAGCTCCTATTAGCCGTAGCATGATGTTATATAGCCTATAGCCTTCCTCGATAAATGGACTATTCAACACAAAAAGAATTTTAAAATTCCAACCAGCAGTTCCTGAGTTTACCGCGTTCAAACAAACAAACAAACAAACAAACAAACAAACTCTTCAGCTTTATAATATTAGTATAGAAAAGAGAAGTCCTAACTGACTGACTCATCAACGTCCAGCCCAAACCCTTGGACCTAGAAACTTGAAATTTTGCACAGAGGTTCCCTTTATAATGTAGACAAGGAATAAGGAAGGATTTTTCGAAATTCAACCCCTAAGGGAGTTAAATAGGGGATGAAAGTTTGTATGGAAAATCGTCATTTTTGTAGTCAAACCGACATCCACGCGGGCGAAGCTGTAGGCAAAAGCTAGTTTACAATAAATATGTTAACGGATAGTCCTCGTTAAATACTATGGAGGCGTTTATTTTTATTTAACAGGTGTAATTGTATTCATTTGCTATAAAACTGTTTGTTTTGGAGCATGAATATTGACCTATGACTGGCAAGAAGGCTGCCAAGATAGGTGGAAGTTACATTATCTGTATGGACGAGTTCTGCCGTGCTTATGAAAAGTACAATATCTAGGTTAACTACGACAAAAATGCGTTAAAATATTTATTTTTGTTCTGTTAAGGACGTAGATATTGCAGTTAAGTTTAGTATTAAAACCGGCTACGTCATAGATACGTAAAAACTATCTGTAAATAATATATAGATCTCGTTCTGCAAATTCCGAATATGTAGTCACCTGCAAAAATGCATGGAAAATTCAGAAATAAAATCGTGTGAAGCGAGAAATGACGCTACCTAACGTAAACTAGTTATCGACTAAAAACGTTCATAAGAAAATAGACACTAAAGTATCCATGCAATTTTGCAGGTGACTGTACTTAATTCAATTACTTAAAACAATTAAATAATTGTTAGCACGGCAGAGTTGCGTGTGTGTGTACCTGAGGCAGCAACGGCAGTCTCTTGATGAGGTAGTTCCAGCGCGCGAACATGCTCTGCTTGCACAGAAGCGACGGCAAGCCATTCTCCAGCTTGCCCGTCGTCGCGTTGATTATCTCAGGCATCTGGAACCAACACCCAACACAATCAAATTGCGTTCACAACTCTTATATTTTGTAGGTTTGCGTAGTCGAATAGTAGATTATTAACCAAGGGGATAAAGCAGTGTCTTCTGTCGCGGGTAACGATTTAAATCGCGAGCGTAACGAAGGACCCGAGGTTTACTCCCGAGCGTAGCGAGGGTGTTAAAAACTTAAGTCACGAGCGAAGCGAGGGATTTAAGACGAGCCCTGAGTGTAGCGAGGGATTTTACTGTAGTTGCCCATTCCCTAGCGTAAATCTATGGAGATGAACGTGCAAGAAATTCCACGGACACTCTTACTGTAGTACTAGCTGTAACTAGGCTGAGCCTGTATTATAGTATAGGTCACAGTTCTCCCCCACAATTATGAGCGGAATAGGGTAGTTGACCGACTAAAAAAATATGATTCTGTTTAGTCCGTCAGTTAGATTATCGAAAAATATTGGATACGTGTTTTTTGTTTTATCAAATTAATAAAAATAGACGAAAATAAAACGTGTCAAAGATCGTGAGGGGACGCTGGTGACGTCACTTTCTGGTAAAAACGTACGAAACTATGACGTCGCACGGCTTTTCGAAGCACTGTATCGTCTTAAATTTTTGTTTATGTGAAAAAAGAAAAAATACGTGTCCAATATTTTTTGGATATCTATCTGACGGAGTAATTAGATAATTTTTTTCAACTACCCTATTAGTAATGATTGGACATTTCAGTTCATGTATAAGCTGGTTGTATCCTGACCGGCTGCGTGACAGTCCAGCACACACTGAAGCTAGGTGCGCGAGCCGGCGTCCGGGCCTCCGCACTGGCCGCGCGGGACATCATCGGCCGCTGCAGGTGGAACGGCGGCGGCAGCGATGAGATGTACCCCTCGAAACGCCCGCAAATGGCCCTGCAATCATACGCATCACGTGTCAAAAGAACAAAGACAAATATTTATTTATTTAAAGACTTACAGATATAAATACAATAGTGATAAATAATAGTATGGTAATCAGATTACAAGTCTTCACGTCTAGAGCTTTTCTGGTATAAATACACAATAATATAATTATATGTTTTTCCTACTCCTCCGCTATTCTTTTCTGATTAATTTCGTTGCGGGATCCAAGAAAAAATCGTTTCTCTGGGACTCCGTCGGGTTTCAATGTCTCGGCGCTTTTCTTGTGGTCGCCACTGTTCATTCTGGCTTACAGGAGTAACAATGGTTTGGGAATAGTGTGGCGGGCTTGTGTCAAAGGAATAACATTATTTATTTATTCCGCACAGACTAAAGCGAACTTCTATACAGGCTATAGGAATACTGCTTTAATACGTCTTGGTAGCTGCGGGTTGTTCGCAAGAGATACTGCGGCCTCGGACACAAAGGGCTAAGGAGAAACATGGATGGTTTTTATTTCTGTAAAAGTGAAGAATTCTCAGTTTTTACCTCGGGCAGAGCGGTAGTGTCAGACTTCTACTGACTAAAAACCACCCATGTTCCTTCTGTGCCTTTTGGGTCGAGACCGCGGTATCTCTTCCGTACAACCCGCAGCCGCGACGGGTGCGCGAGGTCCTTCAGAAGGGCTACCTGTACATGTGGTGCGGGTGGAGCAGGGAGCCCAGCACCAGCGACTGCAGGTAGACGGGGCGCAGTATCCGCGACAGCAGCGCACCCTGAAGCCCGCACACGCTCCAGCGAGCCACCTTGTCGGAGCACGACATCGTCAGCAGACGCTCGCCCTAACACACACAGTTTAAAGATTAAGTTTTTGAGTTTTTCCCTCAAATTCCATACTTTTTCCTCCAAATTTTAACGCAAGATTCTATAATTTTTACCCAGTTTTCTATATTTTTCCCTAAATTCTATATTTTTCCCCGAAATGATTAGACTGCAATTTTATTCCCCATTCTATTGTCACAAAACCCCTGTTATCCCCGAAGGGTTAGGTGGAGATTTCCCAAGTACACCCACATTTTGCCAGTTTAGTTTTAGGTCCCATAATTATAATATGCTAGAAATTTTGCGAAAAAAAAAAACGTAAAAATTCCCTTCATCAAAATTTCCCGAAGAAAAGAAATCGTCAATGTACCAAGTTGAACAAGGACGCCGCCCCCCCCCCTCCCCTTCCCGCGCGCGACTTTGTACTCACCTGCATGACGCCGTCCCAGGTCTGCACAATGTTGACGCTATTCTTCACCGGGATGGTGCCCTCGCCGGACTCGATCTTAGTGCGCAGTTGACCACGCGCCAGCCTATGCGTCACACAGAGTCAGGAAAAATCAATAAACTTATCATACAAAATTTAACGGTTCCCTGACACTATTGCAATCAAAGCTGCGTTTGTCCTGTCCTGTGCCGGTTGGGGCTTATATTTTACCAAGTTTTGTGGTACTGGAACGTTCCAGAGTCAGACGCAATCCAGTACCACAAAAGAATAGACGCCAGTGCAACGTATATTCCCCTAATATACGTTGCACTGGCGTCTATTCTTTTTTTAAGTTTAAAAAAAAGAGTAGAAAGAGAATCGACAAATGTTCATGGATTTAAAAGAAAGAGGAAGACTAAACAAAAGATGGATGAAGTGTGTGAGGAATGATATTCACAAGGAAGACTGGAAGGAAGAAAGAAACGTTGCGCCGACCCTAAACAATATGGGGCAGGAAGGCGCTTTGCACATGGAGCAACTTATTGAGGCAACTTAAGCAACTTTAAAAGTTTCCTGTAACTAGTTGATAGTTGCCACGTTTACGGTTGCCGCAATTTTATGGCAATCTGTGAGCAACTTTCATAACTTAGTTGCTCAATCTACGCAGCGAACAGCGTTCAGTGTGACGATGAATATCGAAGAAGCAGCAATTGCTCTACCTAATTTTATTACGTCGTCGCCGTCTACGTTAACTTTAAAAATCGGTATAATAGTTAACAGTTGCTAGTTGCGGCAAGTAGAAACTAACTTAGTCATCGATTGCAGCAACTGAAAACTGTTGACGATCGCCGGAACTCGAAACTCGAGTTGCTATGTGTGCGCAGTCCAATTGAAATCAATATGTAAACAGCTAGTTGCCAGTTGCTGCAATAGTTGCTCCATGGCCGTCCATGGGCAAAGCGCCTAAGATGATGATGCTTTGTTTACAATAATTAGTCAGAGTATAGTATAGTTCTGACCTGTTGGGATGCTTATCAGGCTCACTGTTGTACTGCTCGTGGGGCGAGAAGATGCGGCCGTCTCCGCAGGGTGCAGTGCTCACATACAGGTGGACACCCCGCGAAGGCTTCAGCTGGTACCCGCCGTACGGCAGCGGTTCCAGGTCGTTATCCTCGAGTGGCTTGCTAGGGTCTGAGCTCACGAGGACCGATCAAGCAGAATAGGGTATAAGTACAGGGTGGAGGGGTCAGCGAGGACAAACGGTTACCGCGTATTCACTACCGAACCACCCAAACATAGAAGTTGTTCGTTTACACAAACAAATAAAATTGAAGTGTCAGCTTGTGATATCAAAAACAGCTACTGCATGCATATGTAGTACACATAAAACAAAAAACATTTAAAAACTATCCGTTTGTCCCGAGACAAAAAAATGTCCAGCACTTCTTGTTTTGCATTTAACTTATGTAGTTAAGCGCAAAAGAAGATTATTTCATCATGATTCTTATTTTTGTTTATCTCAAAAACAGCTATACCGATTTTCCTTTTTATGGAGACCAACAGGCACTAGTCAGTAATACAATAAGTAAGTAGTTCTAGGTCGTTACATTGCCATTATCAGTGTCATCATACGCGATCGTGTAATTGCGAATCTAAGACGATGAAAGCAGTTAAAGTCGGAAGTGAGTACAGTCAATAGGCTATTTCAACATAAAATAATGGACACATTTTTTATTTTTTCACGTAAACAAAAGATGAAGACGATACAGTGCTTCGACAAGTCGCGCGACGTCACATTTTGTTTTTTTTTTCACCAGAAAGTGACGTCACCAGCCCCCACTCACGATCTTTGACACGTTTTATTTTTGTAAATTTTAATTAATTTGATAAAACAAAAAACACGTATCCAATAATTTTCGATAATCTAACAGACGGACTAAACAGAATCATATCTTATTTAGTCTGTCAACTATTCTATTAATTACAAATTATAGGGTTATTTCAAAACGGTGAAGAAAAACATTGTGAGGAAACCGGCATGTCTTAGAACCAATAAATTCGAAGACATGTGACAGCACCAACCCGCACTGGGCCCGCGTAGGGGGTTATAGCCCATTCCTCTCCTAGAGAGGAGGCCTGAGTCTATACAATGTAAACATTAATAGGCTGTTGATTGTGATAGGGTTATTTTCGTAGTTCATAACTCTTGAACTACGAAAATAACCCTATTTATTTATTTAAACTTCTCGCACACACAAAAAAGGTACAAAGGCGGACTTAATGCCTTAGGCATTCTCTACCAGTCAACCAAGGGTGGTGTAGAGATTAGATGGCAGGTGCTCTTTTTGAGAGGAACAATGATAAAAAAAAAATATATTCAAATATATCATACCTAATGATTATAAATATAATATACAAATAGTTACATAAATAGATTATAAACATATAATACACATACATAAATATATACCTATCCTATATATATGAATATATATATGTATACAAAATCAAGATAGAGAGATGTTGAAATAATTCTACACTATTTATTTAGAAAATAACTCTGCAATTTCCGCTTAAATGCATACCGACTTGTTCATATCATTGACGTGTGATGAGTGTGATGACCGTACAATGTGATCGAGTCTGTTTATTTGAATGAGGTGATAAGTACGAGTGGGCTAAGAAGGAACATGGGTGGTTTTTAGTCAGTAGAAGTCTGACACTCCTTACCGAGGAGTCATTCGACAATTTCCAACAAACCAAAAAAAGGGGATAGGAGTGTGTATGTGGGGGTGTGTAGTGTGTGTTTTTTGTAATTTATACTGGACATCATCGTCTCGATTTAATGTGTGTCGCATAGCTTGAGCGGACGCTGTCTTAATAAATTGCTTACTTTACGTTACACACACATACATAATAAACATGTGTGTATGCAAGAATCATTGTACTATTAACGGGTGAAGAGTTAGCTAGTTGTGTGTGCAAATGAAGAGGTGTGTGTGTGCAGATGAAGAGGAGGTGTATGTGTGTGTGCTCACCTCGTTGTTTGGAGTAAATGAGCAGCTGCGCGTACAGGTAACGTTGCAGGCAGCGCCTTGCCGCTACCTACACAAAACACTTAGTTTCAATAGTATTCCGCTCTCCATATACACAGAATACATAATAGTACTACGTACAGAAGGGACACTCCCTTCCCCGCGCTCATATTAAATACCGCACCTCACCCCGCACTTCGAGGTAGTCGTCGCCGACTCTTGAGCAATGGCTCGCGCACGTATTAGTCGTCTTTCGGTTTTCGCGACGCAGACCGTTGCACTTTCCGCGCCATTTTTTAGGCTACGACAACCCTTCTAGAGTTTACGCACACATTTGCACGTGCACGTCGTGCACAAACCTTATTTGTTTATGTAGTAGTAATAGGTAATTATTTTGCGGGTATTAGTAATAAGTATTTTGCGGGCGTTGTATGGAGTGTCCGAGGTGTGCCATATAGTACGAGTACTAGTATCCGACAGGCGGCTTCGACTGGGACCACCCTGGACACTGCTTACAACTAACACGGTTGGAAAACATTAAATTGCGTAAAGAATGCATTTCTTCTTCTGAAAAAAAAACTGTTCCCGACACACGAAACTCAGTGTCAGCTCGCAAACTTTTTGGTTTTTACATATTTGAGCCACAGGATTCCAGAATCTCAACAGTCGATATCCAAAATCCCGGTTAAATACCTTATGTTTGGTAATCTATCTATATATTAAAGGCAAAGTTGATTACCTGGGGATCAACGCACAGGCCAAACCCTTAGAGTTAGAAACTTATTTCGTTCACGTATTCCTCTTATGACGTCATCCACTACGGATTTTTCAAAATTCAACTCCCAAGGGAAAGTGAAAGTTTGTATGGAAAATCGTCATTTTTGATATTGCCGACATCCACGCGGGCGAAGCCGCGAGCAAAAGCTAGTCAAATATAAGAAACAGAAGCGAGTTATAACTTATATCTGTGGTAGCGGTACCGACCGCAAAAAAAAAAAACAAGAAAGAGGGTAAACCGATCTGTCTGCTCATAAACACCCGCAATATTTATTTATGGACAACCGACAAAGCATACACCAAAATACATATTGAAGTACTCATATTACAATTACATTTTATAGTGTAGCCTTAACTAAAGGCTGCCACGGCATGCATTAAATATAAGAGTAGAAATTCTGATGCAATAACTTCAGTTTATCCGTGATTATGGTGCATCACCGTTGAAGTATCGGGAACTTAACACAAATAGAACAATGTAAATATCCCGTTTTAAAAACCGACCTGGTCAAAGTGTGATATTGAGTGCTGAGCTCAGTCCATCCATCGCTTGCCTAAGCCCCGGTCTGGGGATGGATGACCAAAAATTACATACCGAGTTCCTCTGTGCATCGAAAAGTCGTTAAAAACGTTAAGCAGTTTGTCCTGGCTGTCATTAGTATTTCTATAATAGTCGTTATACGCCCAAAAGTCTGACAATCAGTGTTTGGGAAAAGGCTATAAGTTGCTGCCAATTAAGATCGCAATAGCGGTCATTGCCCTTTCCCTAATATCTCTTCGTAAGAACCAAAACAAATGAACCATGTATCGTTTTTCATTAGAAAAAATGTTGAAGATAGATGACGATTCAAGACCTGAACAGGCTTATTTTTGGATAAAGTTAAGAACTTTAATAAATGTAGTTGGGTCAATGACCACTATTGAAATCTAAACTGGCAGCAACTAGGCAGATGATGACTGAAAACCATCCTCGCGACATTAGATTGTATGCTTCGATCAATAATGTACTAGATTCCCGATAAGCGCTTCAAAAACGGCCCGAAATATAAGACCACAAACGTACTTGTGGTCTTATTTCAAATTAGTATGGTCCAATCATAGCCAACGTTAAGACGTCAAAATACCGCAGTATACGTTCAAAAACTGCGTAAATAACCACCGTAACACCAAGGTTTTGGATGGAATACCTTTTTTTCGGTAATTTAATATCATTTTGTGCTTTTTCATAATATTTAAACATAATTAAACTGTAAATATAATTAAATCAGCGAATATTATAATTGTTTGGCCAATGTTTGCTACAACGCACCAACTATTGTATCATGTTCTTGAACAGGGAACGCTAGTTCCGCAATAGAATAAGCACGACATTGTACACAAAATGCTTTTAACCGTATTGCTTAGATTTTAAGTTTCATTTTAGAATGAATATTTTTGTACTGATGACTTTTTATTTTGGAGTGACATTTAAAATGTTTTGCTTCTAATCTTTCTCCGATGAAAGGGCTTAAATAAATATACTTTACAATGATAATTAAACGTTATGTTTAAGTGTTAAGGTTTATAATCATCTGAAGTTGTTAATAGTACTGAACTTTTTTCTAAGATGTTATGTAGATGTTTACGTGTGTGCAAACGTGGCCACTTGAGCGACTTAGTTTTGTTCCTGATGCTTAATCTAGTACTATTATTGATCGAAGATTGTATGGTATAGTTACTATACCATACCATCTAATGTCGCCACCGCGAGTAGTTACTATACAATACCATCTATATACTATACTATAGTATATAGATAGATAGAAACTATATATAAGTAGGTATACCTACATATAAACTTTTTTTTTTCCATCATTGCTTATTGGCTGGATTTTGTTTTATTTGTATATACTTTTCTAATTAGTTTGTATTACTTAATTTAGTCTCAATACTGTAGGTATTCAAGGGAGGTAGCGAGTCAGCCCCAAGCCCCAACACAAGTATTTGTAATTACTTATTGGGGCTGTCTCAACTCATGTATAGTATGTAACTTTTGAGACAAAATAAACATTTTATATATTTTTTTTTTATTATTATAGTATACAAGTATGAGTGTGTTACGTACCTCGGCGTGGCAATCGTTGACGGCGCGGCCACTCACCGACATATGCTCACCCGACACGCACTTGGTGCCCGTCGTAACTGCTATCACCTATAAAGCAACCACGTAATGAATATACTTTAAGGTCACATTAAAATAGATTCCCACGGGAAGCATACTTTGTTTAGTTGTTTCCAGTTTGGCTAGGACATTGCAGGCTTGAATCGCCTGATTGTCTGATAAAAAGATGATTCCGTGCTTCGGAAGGCACGTATAAGCCGTGGTCAAACAATGTCAGAGACCTTTGAGGCGGTTTAGAAACTCTAATACTAGGGTGTGTGTGTATTTTATTACTTTTTTCACACATTGTGTTATTTCTGTTAGTTCTTTATTTTAAAGAACTAATGAATATAACATTTTCGTCATTTTTAACAGTAGTCAAATACCTAATGTATGTGTTACTGTACACATGTTTGAGCAGTAAATATAACATAACATTGTGTGGGTGTATTTTATTACTTTTTTCACACATTGTGTTATGTCTGTTAGTTCTTTGAAATAATATAACATTTCGTGAATTTATAACAGTAGGTAGTCAAATACCCAATAGGGGATCGGACTGGGTCAAAATAATATGATTCTGTTTAGTCCGTAAGTTAGATTATCGAAAAAAATTGATTACGTGTTTTTTGTTTTATCAAATCAATAAAAAATGACGAATATAAAACGCGTCAAAGATCTTGGAGTGGGGCTTGAAACGTCACTTGTGTCGTCAAAATCTACTATCATATGACGTCACACGAGTTTTCGAAGCACTGTATCGTCTTCATTTTAAGTTTACGTGAAAAAAGAAAAAATACGTGTCCAATAACTTTTGGAAATCTATCTGACGGACTAATTAGTTTTTTTTTGTCCGATCCCCTATTGTACGTGTACATAATGTTTGTGCAAGTAAATATAACATAACATCGTGTGGGTGTACCCAATCTGGTTAAGACCAGTTATGTCCAAGTCTCTTTTAATTGAAGGCCAGTCTTCAACCGGGCACAAATAGAGACTCCGTGCCAGTTCTGGGAAATTCCTGATGGAAAAACGCAATAACACTTTTGCCCGACCCGGGACGATTCCCGAGGTCCTGGGTAATCGAACCATTCCAGCCATTATTCAGCAGTCATCCTTGCGACTACTAGACCAACGAAGCAGTTAGCAAGTGAACGTGGCGTCACCTGGGGCCCTATCAAAATACCAGCGCTGTGACATTTGTCAAAAATGTTGCAGTACCATGCTGATTGCACCTATTGGCCTTGTTCTGTTCTGTCTCCTGCTGATATGGAGGGAAGTGGAAATTATGTTTTTTCCTACTCCTCCGCTATTCTTTTCTGATTAATTTCGTTGCGGGATCCAAGACAGTTAGATCGCTTCTCTGGGACTTCGTCGAGCTTCATTGTCTCGGCGCTTTTCTTGTGGTCGCCACTGTTGATTCTGGCTAACAGGAGTTACAGTGGTTTGGGAATAGTGTGGCGGGCTTGTCCCATACAAAAAAAAAAAAGTACCATGCTGAGATAGTGGTCTTTTGGCCTCGTACGGGACTTTTGACGTGACAACGTCTTATAAATTGGTTTGCCGGGTGACACTTCAAGAAACTGCGTTACGCTCCGCTCACGTTATGCGTTCACAATGAGAGCGAGTGAGAGGCACGCGTCCCTTCCACTCGGGCATGGTTAGCCCGCCTAAGAGCGAGAGAGACAGACATAAAAAGTGAAAAATTTATGTTTTAAATATAATTCTTTGTATAAATAAATGTTTTAAATTGTTACTATTATTTCATCCTTCTTCCTACTATACGAATGAATATTCACATTAAAATTATTTTACCACTCAAAGTCGTTGTCACGTAAAACTTTCGCCCGTATACCGACTTTACAGGCAACCAATTTTTAAATTATGTATAATTTTTTTAAGTGTTTCTCGTTTTCTTTTTTATGTATTTTTTTTATTATTAATTTCTTGTCCTGTGTGAGACCAATAAATACTTTATTTATCTTTCTTTCAAATAAATATTATACGTAATGTTATGTGATGAACTCACCCTGGCGTCTTTGATGCGGTTGTTGGTGGTGATGACGATGCCAGCCAGGACCTTGCGCTTGGAGTGCGTCACATCGTTCCTGATCACCTCGTTGAACTTCTCGTTCACCAGTCTGTAGAACAACAAGTCAGGTTGAGCGTCATACATCGCCACTTTCTTTTTCATCGTGTGGTTACTCCCTAACCTCGTGTCAGAGTATTACCCCGCCTGTTGGCCTCGGACTTGGCCTTACATGCCGTCAAGAAATTAATATGTCTCAGGCGTACTGGTTTCATTACGATGTCATCGCCACTGTTAGTATATAGCGTTTACTCGTCGTGACGTCCTAAGCATTAAAAAAAATGTTACTACTGCCAAACTGTAAAGCAGTTTGTTGCCAGATTTAGCTCTATATCTATATTTTTAACCGACTTCATAAAAGGAGGTTTCTCAATTCGACCGTATACATTTTTATGTAACTACTTGTAGCTTTCACTATAATTTTCGATTAATCTAAAGTGTAGATTTTAATCTCGGATTTTGGTCTCGGAGTTGTCAGTTTTTTGCAATTCTTAAATAGTGATGTGCCACTACCGTAAATTGCCGTTAGTAAAATCAAGTTTTATCGTTTTTTTAATTTAAAATAAGCTGTCCTGAGTAGAGAGATTCGTATCTATAAAATAATTGATGAACTTTTCGATGTGTAGCCAAAAGAGTGAAATCGTCCAATTTGTCTTTAAAATTTAATTTAGTGACAGGTATTTTCGGAGAGCTAAAATGTTCATTCTCTTTGTGCTCCTTCACCACCCTGTAGATTGAAGGTCTGGATATGTTCAGGATCGGCGTCTCGGTTGGAGATTAGGTTTTATTTTCAGTATGAACATACACATATCGTGTACGGGAACAACACTGATAGCATCTGTATTTTTTTTAAATCGTCTAATAAATATATAAAAAATACGATTCAACAAACCGGTACCGTAGGTACAACACTAATACAATAGAGCTGACAACATTATTTGTAAGTTTGGCATTTGCTAGTGTCAATTTAGTCTCCGAAATTAAAAAAACACACTTTAACTGACGGACTAAACAGAATGATATTTTTTTAGTCAGGAAACATCCCTGTTGTACTCACTTCCCGATGTGGTCGGCCAGGGTCTGGTGCAGGGTGTCGGTGGGCGGCGCGCAGGGGAAGCACTCGTTCCGCGTGTCCTCCAGGGCCGCCAGGGCTGAGCGCGCGGCCGCCAGCTTAGCTAGCTTCTTGCTCGACCCTACAACATATCGCATGAGTACAAACATATCAAGGGACCACATAAAAACCAGGGGATATTCAGAAAGAACCTATAAAAAACTTTTTGCAAAACATCAAGCGACTTCCAAAGAAAACGTCTAATAAAATAACTTTACTTTCAGAAGTCGGTGGTAAAAATCAATGAAAATGTATTGTTTTTAGAAAGTCTGTTGTTTTTCTACCAAATGTTTTACTATTACTTACCCTTTTTAGTTGTAGTATAATACACTAATTCTTGTCATCAATTAACTTCACAAATTGTAACATGAAGTTATTAAGGACCATCATGCGGTCCTAACTAATCAAATAATAAACAGGTCTTATCCCAAAGTAGAAACCGTCATTTCACGAGAAAATCGCTTTTCAATTTTGCGACGTAAATACATATTAGTCCTCGTGACTGTAAACTTATGTTGACGCACCGGACGTACTATTCGTTGATAATACAGTTAATGAGTGTGAAAAGACCCATAGCGAAGCCCAAAGGCATTTGTTATCAGCTCCATCAAGCCGTCTGAAAAGCTTTCCACCCGGATATGCTTTGAGGTGGCCGACTGGGCAATCTTTAAACAGTCGAGGGGGGGGGGGGAGACTTTAGTGACGGGAGAACAAGTGCCCTTTGGCTTTGTTAAGGGTACTTTTACACCCTTTATGTGTAAGACTCACCGTATCCCTCGAACTTGCTATCTATAATCTGGCAGATCACCTTGAACCGCATGCTGTGGCTCAGCTGCAGCGGCGCTGTAACAACATCAAGCCTTAATATGTGGGTGTTAGGGTTGATATTACTATGATGATTTTGATGATAAAACTCTGATAAAGATGAAGAATAATATAAGAGTATCGTTGTTAAATAAAAATGCTCTACCATAACCTGCATGATTAAAATGAGCTTTATTCTTTAATTTTTTTTTCAGATTATTATTCCAATACTTAATACATACCATAAAAATTCAGGTCAGTGTGCACAATACTAACAAACATTACATCAATAAATAACAATCAAATTAAAATAAAAACAAATCAAAATAAAATGAAAAATAAACCACGGGCTATCATCATACCCACTCCTAACAGAGTTGTGGAGGCCAGATAGGCAGTTGTTCAATACAATTACGTGAATTCAGCTGCATCCGGTTATACTGGAAGTCTATAATAATATAATAGTACGGTCAGACTTCTACTAATATTTTTTAGTATTGGTAGGTACTGTATTATTTATTTATTATTGCATTCATCTGGCATGCTTGTGTGAAACTTTAAATGTATTCATTTTGACATCATTTGACATTTTGACATCTTTTCATTAATTAATATTATTTTTGACACATGGAAAATTACTGATTTAATTTTAATTTATTTGTTTTGTATAATATGACACCATTTGACATAAAAAAAAACTACTTTGCTTTATGAATTATTGTGACTATAAGATGTTATTTGACTATAATATGATTATTGTTAGCTTTTAAGCATTTTGGTAAAAAACTGTAAGCTTAAAATGTAATAATGATTAAATAAATAAATAAATAAAAGTCTACCCCAATATAGTTGGGAAAAGTCAGGCAAATGATGATCTACCTGAAGATCTGTTTTCTTTTTCATCACCTTTCTAGGTGGAAGGCTAGGCGGTTGACTGAAGATGTGTGGAGAAGAAAAAGACAATACCTGGGGTCTTGGTGAGAGGCGACCCGTCGCCAAATAAGCAGGTGAAGGTGAGCCCTTGGTAGTTCTCATACAGCACGTTGATAGGGCTTTTGTGCGACGCGCTGGGCGGAGCCACCCCGAACAGGGACACCTGCGAGCTGCCCTCACCCATGGAACCTGCTGGTACACGACATGACAAGCTACACTCACGTCACAAGCTATAACAACTGTGCCAATAACATCACGCCTGTAATCCTCAAAGGGTTAGGCAGAGGTGTAGGTACCTAATAATGTCAAAGGGGGCGAGTCTTGGGCCTGAATATACTTACAATAGCAATTTCTGGGGAACACATCAGCCTATTAATGTTACCACTGCTGGGACACAAGCATCCTCACTTTGAGAGGGAAAATATTTATTTCAAAGAAAGAAGAAGTATTTATGTCCCGCAGAGGACAAAACAAATATGAGATCCAACCATAAAACAAAAGAAAAAAATAAGACAAACGAAGTTGGTCCCGTACAAGGTCAAAGGTATCTCAGCATGGTGCTGTAATATTTTTCTTTTAAACAAAACCTAACCAAAAAAATCCTTAAAATAAACTTTAAAATTATTAACAAAATGTGATTCAAAAAGGGAAATCTTATTTTTTTAGAATGACTTTTTTTGGTTGTGTGGTAATCATCAAATGACTCCGAGCTCTGGGCAGAGCGGTAGGGAGTGTCAGACTTTTACTGACTAAAAACCACCCATGTTCCTTCTTAGCCCTTTGTGTCGAGGCCGCGGTATCTCTTTCGAACAACCCGCAGCCCCGACGGTTTTACAATAACCTTACGCTAACGAAGGTCGTTGGTGACAAACAAACAGCAACACATAACACAAAGAGATCAGCATACCTTCGTTTCCTGTGTCCACAGTCATCGGTGTGGGCGGGGAGACAGGCTCTGGCTCGTCTGGTTGCATCTGCACCGACGGCTGCACGCCTTGGAACTCTGTCACTGAACAACGAACACGCTTATTTGATATTAACAGCAGACAAGAGCCAAAAAAAAAGTACCAACCAAAAAATAAATAACGAAATAAGAATACCAGCCAAATATTACCAGCCGCTCGGGTCGATCTTTAGATTAATCTAATCAAATATGGGTAAATAGATGGTATGGTCAGCATCAGAAGTAGCTGAACATTTCGGAATTTTAATTATTTTATGTACAGGACTCTAGCTATTATTTTTAATGTTTCAGAAGATTATTCGTTAAAAGAGTCCATACACTCCAATACCATGTAGTAACGAGTAATATCTAACAAGTTTAAATTAAAAAAAACACCTTCGAAACTTTGAGTAATGTTAATATACTTCTGATGCTGACCGTACATAAGTGCATTACATAATTCAACAATCATCATTATCAGCCTATTAATGTTCCCACTGTTGGGTCACACAACTCCTCACTTCGAGAGGGAACGGGTGATGATCTACCACGCTGGCCCAATGCGGATATGCGGTAGATGTCAACAAGTCTTCAAATATCTGATAATTTTCCATTATTTGCCACAAGGAAGGTACTAAAATTGTGTGTTTTAATTATAGATTATTGCCCCCTTAATCTTTTTTTAAAATATTTTTTGTATGCAAATCGTAAAGCGGTACACAAAATACATATACCTACCAAGATTCAACGGTGTAGTCTTTAGTTTCCGAATAAAGTGGCTGTGATTATAAGGCCGGACAGAGAGACAGACATGACGAATCTATAAGGGTTCCGGTTTTTGCCATTCGGCTATGGAACCCTAAAAGAGGAGTAAATGATAGCATGACGACTGACAGGGGAGAACAGAAGAAAACAAGGTGGTGCGCTGACCCCAAATAACACGGGTTAAGGGCAGGAAGATGATGCGACGTTGGTAACTATCAGAATGTACTAAGTAAATTGCACTGACCCGGGAACCTGTGCTCCTCGTCGCTGGTGAAGTCTTCGTTCTGGTTGGGGTCGGGTAGCACGCGGCCGGCGCGCGCCAGCAGGGCCGTGAGACACGCGCGCGCTGCCGCTGCACGCGCCTCGCGTTTGCTGTGGCCCCACCCTTCGAACCGCAGGTCTGCAACCTATAAGACTACGAGTTTAATATTCGTAACACCAGCGACCTGATGAGCTTCGCACGAGTGTAATGCAGATATTATTGTATACCTACTAGTAGATTAAAATTCCTCTTCAATCATTTCATCTAGGTATTGCTAGAAATTGCATTGAAATAGGTATGTTGCGTAGATCTAAGCGTACAAACAGCAGCGGGAGCGACTTTGTTTTTTTAACTACACACATCAAAAGTGTCTAGGGATCAAGCATTTTTATGCGGATTTTATGAGATTGAGATGTGGCTTTGTAATAAATTTATGATTTTATAAATTTATATGGATCCTTTTTGGTGCATTTCATAATTTGAATCAGGAACTGTGAATCAAATTCGAGTAAAAGATGAAAATCAGCTGTCAATATTTTCCCTATAAAAACATACAACGCATTGAAGACATTATTAGTGCTACTGTTTCCCTACTACTGATTAAAACCAACGTTATTATGGAGCGGCGACGTCATTTAAGCAGGGAAGAAATGCTCAGAGCCGTGGGAATGATAGAAGCTGGTTCCCGGCAACGTACTGTGGCTTTAGCTCTGAATACAAGTCAGAGTGTTATCAGTCGACTTTGGACACGTTACCGAAGCACTGGTACCGTGGCTGAGCGCCATGGAGGACGGTATCGCTGCACCACACGGAGACAAGACCGATACATTCAAATCTTAACTCGAAGAGCTCCAACAATAACCGCCATGATGTTAGCCGTGAGGCTTCATCACTCTTCAGGGAACTTAATTAGCGACCAAACAGTCAGAAACCGCTTGCATGAAGTGAACCTTCATTCCCGAAGACCGCTACGGGTACCACCTATAGCAATGCACAATCGTAGGATTCGATATCAATGGGCTCTTGAACACAGAAATTGGGCAGAAGAACAATGGCGTTTCGTGTGCTTTTCTGATGAGTCTCGTTTTGGTATGAGACCGGATACAAGACGTATACGACACTGGAGAACCCCTGGACGCCAACAGCGATTAAAATCCTGCCAGGAAGTCCATCCTTATAGTGGTGGAACCATCATGGTATAGGCGGGTATTTGGATCGGCGGAAGAACTGAGTTGATTTGGATCAGAGGCAACCTCAACGCTCAAATTTATGCTGAGACGATTGTATCAGACGTCATCGTTCCTCTACAAGTGCAAATCGGTCCCTTATTTCAGTTAATGCATGATAATGCACGACCGCACACCGCAAGAGTTGTAAGACAGACTCTCGCCGCAGCTAACATCAATGTCCTGCCCTGGCCTGCTCAGTCGCCAGACTTGAACCCGATTGAGCATGCATGGGATATGCTACAGAGAAGAGCTCTGCCGAATATGGAGGGTATCCAGTCGCAAGAAGACCTTTTTTTGTTGTTGCAACGAACATGGGCGGCCATTCCACAGCGTGATTTGGATGAACTCATTTTGAGTATGCCAAACCGATGTTCTTGTGTTGTTAGTGTTCGCGGTAGAAACACGGATTATTAATTGTTTAAGTTACCCAATAAAATTTTAAAGAAAACTGTTATTTCAGTCTTTTTTTCGAACTTTAATGTTAGTGGTTCAAATGTCAAAAATCCCTTTATTAGGAAAATGGCAAATTTCTTTATTAATGCAAAGGTGACTTGGTTTATCGTTACTGTGACAAACGAAAACACTTTATTTGATGAATCCTTAAAGAAAATTTTAATTAATATCAATCAGGAGAAAAGTTATTGCAAAAATGTATGTTGATCCCTAGACACTTTTGATGTGTGTATGTAAAGATTTCACACTAAATTATATAGGCGAAAGATTGTGATGTGTGAGTGTGTAGGTTAATTCACATCCTATCCTATGTTTGTTAATTCTTCACGTCTAAACGCCTGGAGCGATTTTAATAAAATTTGGTACACAGATAGTTCATAACCTGGATTAACACATAGGATACCTACTTCTTATCCCAGTAGTACCTATGTTCCCATGGGACAATATCAACGACCATGGTCGTTGGACAATATCGAACTCGACGCGGGCGAAGCCGCTGGCAACAGCTACCATTTAATTTGAAGGTGTTAACATGTACACAAAATACGAATTTGACGTGAAGTTACGGACACCAGCCCCACTAACAAATTGTTATACCTACACCAATTGTTATAAAATAAGCAAAATATAGGTATGTGTAGTTTTAAAGTAAATAAGTCTAGAAAGGCACTTAATAATGACTACATTGCCATGTATTGCCACTTGCAGTACAACAACTCAGTTTTTTCCGTGTTGGCTTGCTTGATGATTAGCTACTAGACTAGATACGTAGGTAGGTACTATGAACGTAGAACTTTGAGCTCCTAAACATGTCATATAAACTCATATGTGAATTAGGTATTGACAATTCTTGATGAGGAATAGTAAAGTACCTACTCGCCGTGGAAAGACAATGACCGAAATGTATGCAGCAGTCTTGCCTTTTTACTTTTTCGCGGTCATAACAAAACTATTTACTTTAAAAGAAATAATAACATAACTTATCAACAACATTTCGTAAGGCCACTAGAACTCAAATCAGCTTACACAGAGTAGGTACCTATCTACCTATTTCAATGTTTAGAGATCGACCGCAAGACATCAAGAGTTATATTTATCACAAAGATATAAGTGAGATTTTAAGAATCTTGTTGCTAAGTAGGTATATAACAATACACCAGTTTTGTTGTTGTTGTTACCACTAGCACAGATAATAAAATACCACTAGCTAAATGATCTACATATTAATATAAGTTGGATTAAGATAAAATGCTCTCTCATCCGGTCCCCGTTGTTCGCTGGTTGGTCACCGAACGGCACCAGGTCGAGGGTTGCACTTACTGTGACTGCGACGAGGAAGGAGGGCGTATGGTCTGCACCCTCTTTACGCACGAAGGTGAAGGTAAACCGGTCGCACAACTCGTTCAGCACGCAGATGGGGTGTTTGCGGCCCTCCACCACGGCTTGCATTTCCGCCAGCAAGCGCGCGCTTAAGTCCATGGCTTCTTGAGCTCACAAGGCGATCCAATACACTGAGTCACTGACCGAATGCGTGCAGTTACGTGCTATAAACAAGGATCACTATCTGAACTTATTCCATATGCTTGACCGTACGTAACTGACGTCTGCTCTCACGCAACACTCATTATTTACTACAGTTCGATTCAAACTTCATGGCATGGCGGTTCGGAGTTCAGAAGTTAGCTGCGAGTGCAGATGCGTAGGTATATAATATAATGTATAAAGATAGATACAGGTATAAATATATACAGTCAAGTTGACAATAATTTAGAGAGACACAGATACGGTCTACCCCGCGCCGCCGCGTCCCTCTACGCCCAGCTGATAGGTACCCAAAATTGCGTTGCACAAAAACAACAAAAAGTGAAATTTATGCTTCAGAAGAAAATTTTTTTATTTTTATTTTTATTTGTAGGTATTAGATCTACATCTACACTAATATTATCTACACTAATATTATAAAGAGGAAAGATTTGTACCTATTTTTGTATCTACACTTCTACACTAATATTATAAAGAGGAAAGATTTGTACCTATTTTTGTATGTTTGTATGTTTGTAATGAATAGGCTCAAAAAGTACTGGGCCGATTTCAAAAATTCTTTCACCCTTGGAAAGCTACATTCACCCTGAGTAACATAGGCTACTTTTTATCCCTGTATTCCCACGGGAACGGGATCTACGCGGGTGAAACCGCGGGACGTCCGCTAGTATCCTATAATTACAAATATTTACTATGAATTTAACATTCAACCAAGAAACCTGTTCCCTTATTATTGTTTTCAACTCCTTACCGTTGAGGAGTAGTACCTTCCATTGTCAGCTCATCAACATGAAGTGATGACTGATTGACTGCTAGATGCGAATAGGTAGGTACTTGAATAGCGTCAGAAAAAGAAACACGTAGGTAATACGCGCCTATGTAATTTGAGGGTTGCCCTCTATTTCTCTGGGATCCCATCACCAGGTCCTGGTTTCGGTATCACGGTAACACCCTTGAACAATGATATTCTAGTAAGTTTATTTGAATATCATTGCCCTTGAAATATCTTCTTTCCAATAACTATAGAATCTTCAACATTGGGTCATAAACGACGAATTTATTCGCGAACACACGTAGACGAAAAATGTTCATAAATTTAAAAAAATGTTCCTAAAATGAAAAGTACTGGGCCAAACTATGATAAATTTTGATGGTACCAAATGGCAACTATTCCGCAAACTAAAAAAGAATCACGCAAATCGGATCATAAATCTCGGCGTAATCGGTGTACTTATAGGTAAGTATAGAAAAAAAAACATACCAATCGAATTGAGAACCTCCTCCTTGACACAACTACACAAGGCAAGCGCTACTGTCTAGAGTCTAGACCAGCCATACTCAACCTTTTTTCACCTCGGGCCACATAATTGCCACTGTTTAATCTTGCGGGCCACAATAATCTACCTACTACCTAACATGTAAAACTAGCTTTTGCCTGCGGCTTCGCCCGCGCGGCTGTTGGTTATCGCGCATAGTCACAACTTGGTCACAACCAATGATATTACGTCACAGCCCCCTTTTTTTAAAGTCGGTCACAAAGTAGCCCAAGTCCTTTCCCAAGTTCTACTAGTTTACAACTTTCATCAAAATCGATTCAGTGATTTAGGCGTCAAAGCGTAATGCTGGCACTTCACTATTTGCCCACTATTCGTGGCATCTTATTAATGCAAAATACACCGTAAGTTGTATGCAAAAAGGTTCATTTTTGTACTTTACGCCAAGTGTGGTGCCACCATACTTAACGGGGGGTTGCAGTACTTTTTAAGATTTTTGAACCTATAAAAATCGAACTACACACATACATCAAAAGTGTCTAGGGATCAAGCATTTTTATGCGGATTTCTTGAGATTGAGATGTGGCTTTGTAATAAATTTATGATTTTATAAATTTATATGGATCCTTTTTGGTGCATTTCATAATTTGAATCAGGAACTGTTAATCAAATTCGAGTAAAAGATGAAAATCAGCTGTCAATATTTTCCCTATAAAAACATACAACGCATTGAAGACATTATTAGTGCTACTGTTTCCCTACTACTGATTAAAACCAACTTATTATGGAGCGGCGACGTCATTTAAGCAGGGAAGAAATGCTCAGAGCCGTGGGAATGATATAAGCTGGTTCCCGGCAACGTACTGTGGCTTTAGCTCTGAATACAAGTCAGAGTGTTATCAGTCGACTTTGGACATGTTATCGAAGCACTGGTACCGTGGCTGAGCGCCATGGAAGACGGTATCGCTGCACCACACGGAGACAAGACCGATACATTCAAATCTTAACTCGAAGAGCTCCAACAATAACCGCCAAGATGTTAGCCGTGAGGCTTCATTCATCACTCTTCAGGGAACTTAATTAGCGACCAAACAGTCAGAAACCGCTTGCATGAAGTGAACCTTCATTCCCGAAGACCGCTACGGGTACCACCTATAGCAATGCACAATCGTAGGATTCGATATCAATGGGCTCTTGAACACAGAAATTGGGCAGAAAAACAATGGCGTTTCGTGTGCTTTTCTGATGAGTCTCGTTTTGGTATGAGACCGGATACAAGACGTATACGACACTGGAGAACCCCTGGACGCCAACAGCGATTAAAATCCTGCCAGGAAGTCCATCCTTATAGTGGTGGAACCATCATGGTATGGGCGGGTATTTGGATCGGCGGAAGAACTGAGTTGATTTGGATCAGAGGCAACCTCAACGCTCAAATTTATGCTGAGACGATTTTATCAGACGTCATCGTTCCTCTACAAGTGAAAATCGGTCCCTTATTTCAGTTAATGCATGATAATGCACGACCGCACACCGCAAGAGTTGTAAGACAGACTCTCGCCGCAGCTAACATCAATGTCCTGCCCTGGCCTGCTCAGTCGCCAGACTTGAACCCGATTGAGCATGCATGGGATATGCTACAGAGAAGAGCTCTGCCGAATATGGAGGGTATCCAGTCGCAAGAAGACCTTTTTTTGTTGTTGCAACGAACATGGGCGGCCATTCCACAGCGTGATTTGGATGAACTCATTTTGAGTATGCCAAACCGATGTTCTTGTGTTGTTAGTGTTCGCGGTAGAAACACGGATTATTAATTGTTTAAGTTACCCAATAAAATTTTAAAGAAAACTGTTATTTCAGTCTTTTTTTCGAACTTTAATGTTAGTGGTTCAAATGTCAAAAATCCCTATAATAGGAAAATGGCAAATTTCTTTATTAATGCAAAGGTGACTTGGTTTATCGTTACTGTGACAAACGAAAACACTTTATTTGATGAATCCTTAAAGAAAATTTTAATTAATATCAATCAGGAGAAAAGTTATTGCAAAAATATATGTTGATCCCTAGACACTTTTGATGTGTGTAAATAGGTACGAGTTATGTAATAAATAAAAATCATTACATAAAAATTGAACATACTCTCTAGTAAATCGTAAAGATAGAAACGCGATTTAGAATGATCGGCTCGATACTTTTTTTTATCAAACATGACTCTAAATCACAATTTCAAACGTGTACTGCTAAGACATTTCATCATGAATTTATATAAAAGTTATATCAATAGATAGAACTTTTTATTTTGAAGTAAATGTTGAAAACATATTGTATAATTTCTTTAGTTTTTCTCCAAGAAGCAAAAAACAGTCAAAATTTAGGCATTATATCGCTCGCGCGGCAGGTCGGGGGGCGAGGTCGTGCGTACATAAAAACAAAGTACTGCAACCTCGCCTACTGTCCTTAACAGACAGGTAGGCAGACAGACTTTCATGCGCATTTAAAATATTAGTACCTAACGAAGTGGGGATTATTCGATTAGGCGAAAATAAAACTAACCCCTGAGTACCTAAATGAGTGAGTTAATTAATACATTATTTTTAACCCTTATTTGTAATAGGTACTACTGTAAAATTTGAAATACTGGGCTATGCCGTGGGCCGTGGCACGGGCCACATAAAAAGGACAAGCGGGCCGCACGTTGAGTATGGCTGGTCTAGACGTTCGGCAAGTTTGAAGGAAGCCAATACAAATGGCCAATATAGACGAGTTTTGAGGAGACGCCCACAAGTTGGGCGCTGTCAGTTCTTATTGTGCATTAATAATAATAATAATAATATTCCACAACTATCACACAACGCCATCTAGTCCCAAGCTAAGCAGAGCTTGTGTTATGGGTACTAGACAACTGATAAACATACTTATATATTTCTAAATACATACATATTATAGATAAATTACACCCAGACACAGAACAAATGATCGTGCTCATCACACAAACATTTGTCCTGGGTGGGAATCGAACCCACGACCTCCGGCATAGCAGTTAGGGTCACTAACCACTAGACCAACAGGCCAGTCATTGAAACATTATGGACGATGACGTCGAAATTTTCTCAGCTGATTTTTATCTTTGTGCTGTATGTTTTCAGAATTCTAAATAACTGGTTCATTCTGATAAAACCCCAAAAAAATAAATACATCGTAGCATTTATCGTACAGTAGTGTGACTCGGCCGTGTCCTTGAAATAAATGCCTACAGCCGCGCGGTACGTAAAAATATTACCGTGACGTAAACATGCGAAAGGGCTGCCCGCCTCCAGTATTTTAATTACATTTGCCTACTTTGTGTTTCCATTCAGTTTTGTGATCGTAAATATACTTTTTAAAACAAATAAAATACTTTGTGAATTGAATAGAAAGTGTTCAATGAACATGCGTGTTGTTTTTTGATTGATAGATTTAATTTAAAAACCATGTTTTTTCGGGACATAGAAAGTAATACTTATCCATTAAAAAGACACACATTATATGCCTACCTATTAGTAAGTGAAATTATTTTATAGTCTTATCTTTCAAAGTTTCCAGGTAATTAAAAAAAGTTATCTCTGGATATACGTTATTAACGAATTCATAAAACCAAAACCAATACAATATTTATCCTACTCGTCATATTAAATATGTACTTGTCTTATTTTTATAGAAAACATCGCGCATTTATTCATTGTTAAAAAATAACACACCGTCCGTTCGTCACTGCGGCACAGTCGCGACTGTCTGCATACCAGGCGCATACCATAATCGAGGCATTTATTTCAAGGACACCGTCGAGTCACACTACTGTTCGATATTTATTTTATACTGTGGTATGAATATCGTGATAATATTACCGTGGCGTAGGCATAGCTCGCGTTTCGTCCGTTTGTATGAAGTCGAAATACTGTATGATAATATTACCGTGCCTTTGATTTGTGCAGAAAAACCGACACCCTCCGAAGTGAGGCAAGTGATCGCGAGCGACTGCAAGTTGTTGTGACCAACTACGCCAAATGAGGTCTATCTATACACGTTGGCGCTTGTCTTTACTCCACCAACTAGGCGAGTGACACCGAGCGATAGCAAGACAAGGCAAATGTACCGTCTACATATTGGTATTGGCCTTCACTCGACAACGCTCGGCCAACATGTATTTTGCAGTACTGTGTTTTTATGAACGCACGACCTCACCCCCCTAATTTGACCTAATTGTAATAAAATTTGTGTGTTTTTATCTCGCAACGCCAAGACGCCTTTTGTCAGTTTACTATTTTGTTTTCTACTGCATTTTTGGATTATTAAATGATAAAATAGTATTTTTTTGTAGAATTTGTATTATATTTTCTACCATATAAAATAATAAATGTTTTGAAAATACGTCTTGGAGTTGGAACGTCTCTAGATTTTCATAAAGTTCAATGTATCAAATTGTACACAGTCATTCATTGTTGTTTAGTTGTGTATATTTTGCCCTCACTCGGTCTGCCTGCAGTCGTCCTTGCAAGCGCACGGTTTTAAAGCTTATTTTCTGTACAGGTTGTTCAAATGTTGAAATAACACTATAATCAATCTAGGTACGTACCTACCTACCTAAATGAATTCGTTGAGCACTTCTTTTAGATCTAATTGAAAGTTCATCAGAGTATGATTCCGATGCTGAATTTGTCAGGAACAAAAAATAGAACCATAATTTATGAGTAGTCATACGTAGAAAACAAAAGAGAACTCGTCGCGAATTTAATTTGTAGGTATCATGATTTACACTTGACAAAGTAATTTTGAAGTTCTAGATTTGCATTTATCGAGCTCTATGAATTGATAAAAATGATTTAATAATACGCGATACGTGAATGCACAAAAGCAATAGTTCAACAGGCGTTTGGTGAACAAATGGAACAGCCCGTATCCTCAAAATAATATGAACTAATATACCATAATATATTATATTAAGTATATATATTAATATGCCAAAATATACCGAGATATATCTGTCGACATATTTTGGTGACGTCAAAGAAATATATATTTTAAGTAGCTGCGTGTGTGGTCACTCGAAAATTTATAGAGAAAATATGTCTAAATATGCTTTGCTATGATTCATATTAATTAATATTATTATAGCTACGTCTGTGATGGCCTTTAGGTACCTACATCGGAACCGTGTACGATGTTCCGAGCCGCCATTATGTTTTAATCGTCGTACGTGGTCGTACTATACTGCCTAACCACAGTATAACTATCTACAGTAGTGTGACTCGGCCGTGTCCTTAAATGCCTACAGCCGCGCGGTACGTAAACATGCGAAAGGGCTGCCCGCCTCCAGTATTTTAATTACATTTGCCTACTTTGTGTTTCCATTTAGTTTTGTGATCGTAAATATACTTTTTAAAACAAATAAAATACTTTGTGAATTGAATAGAAAGTGTTCAATAAACATGCGTGTTGTTTTTTGATTGATAGATTTAATTATAAAACCATGTTTTTTTTTCGGGACATAGAAAGAAATACTTATCCATTAAAAAGACACACATTATATGCTTACCTACTAGTAAGTGAAATTATTTTATAGTCTTATCTTTCAAAGTTTCCAGGTAATTAAAAAAAAGTTATCTCTGGATACGTTATTAACGAATTCATAAAACCAAAAACAACACAATATATGCTACTCGTCATATTAAATATGTACTTGTCTTATTTTTAGAGAAAACATCGCGCATTTATTGTTAAAAAACAACACACCGTCCGCTCGTCACTGTGGCACAGTCGCGACTGTCTGCATCCCTAATCGAGGCGCGTAGGCATAGCTCGCGCTTCGTCCGTTTGTATGAAGTCAAACTACTGTATGATAATTTACCGTGGCCTAACATTCGTGAACTGTACCTACAAGATGTAAACGAACCTTTTACAACGCGGTCAACCAAACTAAGTACCTACCTCCCTTAGTTTGCTGTACGACTTTTATGTAACAATATAATATGCTGATGGATGCAATTAATTGTAAGGCGCGGGCCATTTCTAAGCACTTGGTATGAAATTTGAATGGAATGGGAAGCCGCCCGTGCCGTGTCCTCGCCCGCTGCCTTTTATGTGTGGCCCGCGCCTAAGGAGTCATGTAGGTTAGGAATAACATTCAAAATAAAAGATATTAGGATATTTCATGTCCAGTATCTAAGGAGATAATTACTGGACATGAATGTCCAAATTTCTTTTCTTTTGAAAGTTATCTATCTAGTTAAGGAACTAGATTTCCAGGTATGATCCAGTAGAAAAAAACAAGCGGGGAGAACAAGTGCCTTTCGGCTTCGTTGGTGGTTTTTTACACGCATAAAACACTAAAGAACAGAAGCAGACACAGCAAAACGCCTACTTCGGCCAGCTACGAGTAGAATATTCACAAAAAAGTTACGCTAAACCACAGATTACTAAACTCGTGTCGATCACAAACTGTACCCTCCCTCGCGTCCCGTCAAACGGTCTAACACACCCGAACAATCACGCATTCACTACACCACTGAGTTAGAACACAAACCATCAGACAAGACATTCTTTTTATTGCGGAACACTAACAACGACACGAAAATGACATTATCTTATAACTTTATGTATATTTTTATGTTTATCGCGCTTGCGGTCGATATATTATACAATGCACTACTTGTAGTTTGTTGTTTTGTGGCTGGCAATGAAGTAGGAAGTAGGTAAATGACAAGTACCGACGAAATGCGTAGCATAGCGTTGGTGCCCGTTCCAACTTGTATAGAAGATATTGTTTCATCATCATCATCATCAGCCTATAATGTTCCCACTGCAGGGACTCAGGCCTCCTCTGTACGGGAGTGATGGGCTATATAATCCACCACGCGGGCCCAGTTCGGATTGGTAGATTTCACGTTTCCTCATGCATGTTTTCCTTCACCTTTTCGTTTTGTTTACAGTGCTATTTTTTGTGGATCGGAAATCTTCAAAATGACCTCTCCCGCTCTGTGCGGAACGGAAGGGAGTGTCCGACTTCTACCCACCCATGTTCCTTCTTAGCCCTTGAGTTCCGGGGCCGCGATATCTATTTCGAACAGTTTCGCAGCCCTGGCGTGCATCGGCCCTTGCGGACCCATTCAATGTTGCTGATGTATCTCAAGGAGGCGCGCGTGGAACACGAACGCGCCTTTATCATAAGACGGCGAGCTAGCTAGCCCATTGCTCGCCGTTCACAGGCCTTCACTTAATACCGTGGCCGGAAGCCATCACGTGGCCCCGACGCCCGGAGTACCTATTATCTCCCGCGGATTGGGACACGCCCGCCGCTTTATTCCAAAACCACTACAACTGTTGAGGGCCAAAATCAACAGTGGCGACCACCAGATACGTCCTATCCAACTTGTATAGTGGTGGCTGAGTGATTAGACTGCTGCGCTGCGTGACGCGGGTTCGATCGCCGCACGGAACAAAAATTGGAACAAAAATTTGTATGGCCTACAGATAGTTGTTCCGGGTCTGGGTGTTTGGTGTGTGAGTTTAATTTTTTGTAAACGCATCCACGATAGAGGATAAATTCCTAGTGTGGGGCAACGTTTTTATAAAGAAAAGAAAAAAGTATACTTACGGTCACGGCAACATGGAAACTGGGGCAGTGGGCTGGGCCACCCTGACGCAGTACGGTGTAGGCGACTCTCAGGCCGATCTCGTTGAGGGCTGACACGGGTGACTTGCCACCCGACTGCACCGCGTCCGCGGCCGTCGCAAGCGACTGCAAACACATAAAACACAATCACACATTACATCCCATATTACCTATACCTAACACACATCACACATGCCATATAAGACAATTTACTGCCGAAAGTCATTCAGCGTCAGCAGGTGCGCATTCTTGGGTAAATATATTGCTTAAAACATTATGGTAAAATTTAATAAACAATATCACACATAACATGACGCCTGTAATCCCCGAAGGGTTCCGCAGACGTTTATCTATTTGAACTTCGTCAGTTACGTTTAAGTCCCAAGTAATAGGGCTGCTACTGAGAAATTCGTGATGGAAATGAAAATACCCCAACAACTATTTGCCGGGAATGGGAGTCGAAGCCAAGATCTCCTGCTCAGCAGTCGCGCTTGCGGTAGCGGACTAACAAGGCAGTCATTTGGCACATAGATACACAAAAACCTGGATTAACACATAGGATGCATGTTATCCCGGTACTACAATAGCAAGCTAGTTTGAAATAGTAATAAGAAGTAGGAGGAGTAGTTCTGACCTGCAGGTTCCACTTGAAGCCACTGCCTACGCGGATGGAGAAGGCGGCGCGCTTCGCCGGAGGCTCGCCGTCTGCGACCAACCAAGAATAACCACATATTAGTGTGACGCACTAATGGTCAGTACCTACACGCAACACCGCATCCGCAACACAACAACCCAACGTAAATTCATACATATTTTGTATCTTATGAGAATGCTAAAGGAAATTCTGGTAACGCCAGAATTTCCTATTATTTTATCCATTCGTGTTGTTACACGAATGGATAAAATAATAAATTACTAAAGTTGGCGCCACCTAAAAAGAACGCTGGGGGCTCAAGCTGCGCAGTAGGCGATTTTTGGGTCTATTTGGTGGGGTTGAGGGGCGGGGCCCCAGACGGACCAATAGCGTACCGCCAAAAATGCGATGCATTTTTGGCGCATTTTTGCCGCTACGCTATTGGTCCGTCAGTCTGGCTGCGTCACGTTCATTCTCAAAATACCATCGCGCACAAAAGTTTTACGAAATGGTTTTACATAACAATTGAGAAAAATTATTTATGACGTAGGTAAATTGTTTTATGAAGAGAGAGGCCGATAATAATAGGTATTATTGATAATTTAAAACAATGCATGAAACGGACCGCAGAGGCAACAAAATGTTGCAAGTCTACAGTGAGAAGAATTGTTTTTTTTTAATTGAACAAATTTACAACACACAGAATGTGTGTTAATTCTATTTAATGATATTTTATTTATTATGTCAACCTACTAATAAGCAATATACGAAGCCGCAAACGAAAAGCTAGTTCGAAAATAAACAATAGGCCTAGCAGTTTCGTGCGCGAGTGTACCCATGCGCGAACACCCCCCCCCCCCCCCCCGCTTTCCCCTCAGCGTTCTTTTAAAAGGAGGTATGTTGTGATCGGTTTCCAGTCTAACGAGTTGCAGCATTCAACTTGGAGCGGCTGTCTGTCTGACTTCCACAACCCTTTTAACTTGATAAGACTGGATGTCAGATTTGTGGTATGTATTTTGGTATCGTTGTATGTACCTCTCCATATAACACAAGGCAATGAACCTGTAACGTTTGTGATGTTACTACATAATCCTATGAGATGCTAAATAACGTATGGAGCTAACTTTGGGAAGTGTTCGTTTGAACTAGGCAAATCATCACAGTGCCTAAACAGGGTGTAAGGGAAACCAACATTAAAACGGTTTGTATCACGGTCTAACGGTTATTCAGTACATAATTCTGAACCCCGCACGCGTGGATGTTTATCATCACCATTAAAAAAAAAACGTTAATTTTGACCACAGCTTTTTTACATGAACACACGCGGTAGAATAGATTTCATCGCATTGCTCCTCTAAAAAACTGTCAAACACAAAAGGGTTTTATTATTCTAATTGCTTTATAATTTCAAAAAAATGTCTATATCTAACTCACCGAAAGGCACAATTGAAAGTTATTTCCACAAATCATCAGTAAGGACACAAAATGATTTTGAAACGTATTCTCAACGTGCTATTTCTATATCACGACAGTTTTTTTTAAAGACGAAAAAGATGTAAAAAAAAAAGAGAGACAATTTGCAAAGTATGTACAATGCAACGTACGGTACCTTCGTTGATCTGGAAAACCATCTGGACAGCCTCACTCAATCAACTATTTATCCTGATGCAAGCGGCTGAGTCTCACATAAGGTCAACGTGACACGGTCGCGAACTTAACTGTTGCTACCTCAGGTTGCTACTAAAAACCCGAGGGTCGGGCGTACCCATAGACATTTAAAAAGTATGGACTGGAAATACCTACAAAAAAAGCGTGTTAAAAAGAGGTGCATACCTAATTACCTACGTAACATAAAATGGCTACCAATGCATTGGTATGCTAGGGTTGTGTCAATCATGAAACATAGTATTACTGTAACGAGTATCGATACTCGTACTACTTAATAGTATTACGAGTATTATTAGATATCGCGGTTGAATCCGTGTAACAGAAAAACATGAGTAAAATTTACCTTTTGATACCTGAGAATAAAATTTACTTTTAGTGTTTTTTTCTGAATCCCTACATTCTAAATCCTACATTAAAAGAATGATTTTTACCCGACTATGGCGAAGCCAAAAGGAAGGGTAATGATTTTGGAAGTGTATGTATTGTTTGTATGTTCCACCATAGCGCCTAAATAACTGAACACTTGTTCTCCCCACCACTGCGATATTTTGTTTGTTCTAGACCATACCTAGGAACCCCCTAGTTACGGAGATATGGGGGGCATGGGGGCCAAAGTTCCAAATATTTCCAGTTGTTTTTAACCGACTTCCCAAAAAGGAGGAGTTTCTCAATTCGATTGGTACGTTTTTTAGGGTTCCGTACCTCAAAAGGAAAAAACGGAACCCTTATAGGATCACTTTGTTGTCCGTCTGTCCGTCCGTCCGTCCGTCTGTCAAGACCCTTTTTCTCAGGAACGCGTGGAGGTATGAAGCTGAAATTTATATCAATTACTCAGGTCTACTGTCCCTTGAAGCTGTGAAAAAATCAAACTTCTAAGCCAACGCAATCAAAAGATACAGCCGTTTATGCCGCAAATTTTCGACACTTGCAAGGGAATCAAAACCTACAGGGTGCTTCCCGTGAACTCAGAATCTTGAAATTTGGTACGAAGCAACGTCTTATAGCAAAGGAAAAATTACGAAAACCATAAATTTTTAGTTACATCACATAATATATTTTTTTTTAAACGAACTTTGTAAACCTTGCAGGTTTGTACGGAACCCTCGGTGCGCGAGTCCGACTCGCACTTGGCCGGTTTTTTTTGTTTTCTATGTATGTACACCGATTACGCTGCGATTTAAGATCCGATTTACGTGATTCTTTTTTAGTTTGATGCGGAATAGTTGCCATTTGGTCCCATAAAAATTTAACATGGTTTGGCCCAGTATTTTTCATTTTATGATAATTTTTTTATAATTTATGTACATTTTTCGTTTGTTTTTTTGTGTGTTCGCGAATAACTTTGTCGTTTATGAACCAATTTTGATGATTCTTTTTTTATTGGAACGGAGATATTTCAAGGGTGGTACCATGACGAAATCCCAGAGAAATCACCCTGTATACGTTTAGATTGCGGTCAAACAGTTGTCGCGGTTAAGTCTTTGTTATTTACTCGTAATACATAACAAACCAACATTAAGTAGAATATTACATTACGAAAGTAATATATTATTATGTATTTATTAAATAACACACAAAAATAAAATTTAAATTCAAAAACAAGTTTAAAAAACTAAAACCCGACTACATCAAATGTTCTATTGAAGCAACTTTCTTCAAATTGAAGTGAACAGATGTACCAGTCTTTATTTATTTAGGCACACCAACGAAATATTTACAAGGATTGTCCCAATTAATCGTAAGTGTTCTGTGCTGTGTAAATAGATCACTTACAGGCATGCACAACATTCACAATAAAAGGTGAGCACTAAATCTGAATATAAAAAAATAGCAATTCAAATACTACATAATTAGCATTACAATAAAATCGAATAAAAAAAGAAACAAGCTAAATAGAATATTGAATTAATCAGATCATGTCACAAAAGATAATAAAAAAAAAGTAAAACAATCATCGTATGTCAAATAATGCTAAAATTAATTGAAATTAAATTAAAAATAAATTGAAGAGTAATAATTTAAAATAAAATTTAAAATAAAATTCATCACGAATAATATCATTATTATTAACAAAGAATAAGTAAAAGTAGTAGTAAGCAGCCGATTACGGGTCAATTTTAATGATTTTTGTTTTAAATATTGTTAAACTGTCAAAGAAAATGTCTAGTAGAGTATGGTGAACCGAACATCCATTGTTGTAGAGAGTCAACATTCTATTCAGGGGTGCATGCTGGCCTAGGTTTGTGCGACATGATTTAAACGCAAACGTCCTAGTAGTGCGCTTGGACCGAAGATGATAATGACGAGGTACTTCCAGGCTTATATTGTTAAGAAGACCTGGGGTTGCCGTAATTCCGTTAACGATTTTATAAAATGTCGTGAGATCGTTCAAAATCCTTCGTTGCTTCAATGAGTCTAATTTAAAATAACTTAGCCGTTCTGCGTATAATTACCGGCACGGTTCTTGAGCGCTCGGCGGAAGAGTGGGGATCGCTGTGCGCATCGTACACTTTATGACAAATAAAACACACACCCGTTTATTATTTATTGGTCGTGAGGTAAGTGCAGCAGGAGTAAAGAACAAATCCCGAGTGACGGCTATGACGCGATGCGCTACGGGCCAATCACTGCACTTTCCCCGACCCGCGTCTCACTTCATTCCACCAAAGGGACCCAATAACTCACTTTTGCGTCAGCGCTCAAGAATCACTGCCGATGATAATAATCGGCTCTATGCGGACACTTGCGGTCTTTAAACCGCAAGGACCTCTTATGTCGAGGATTAATATTTTCTTCACCAATAGCCTTTTTTTTTTTTGGTGGGTGGAAAATCATCGAATAACCCCCCCCGCTCTTGGGCAGAGCGAAGGGGAGTGTCAGACTTCTACTGACTAAAAACCAAACCCATGTTCCTTCTTCTTCGCCCTTGTGTCGGAGCCGCGGTAACCTTTCGATATCCACAGCCCCGACGGACGTCGGCCCTTGCGGGCCCCTCCTTGCTGACATCTCTTTGAGGCGCGCGTGGAACACGTACGCGCCGCCGACACGGTCTGTTGCCGTCATGACGACGGCCGGACGGCGAGCTAGCCCGTTACTCACCGTCCACAGGCCCGCGTCTACGGTGGCCGGAGGTCATCGCGTGACCCCCGACGCCCGGAGCGCCTTCCGCGGCGGCTGGGACGTTGAGAGGTTCTCTCCCTCTCTCGTTCCGCCACCTCCTTCGCTAGCATCACTGCTTCGCAGAAGGAGGCGACGGCGTCCCATTCCTCTTCGCCCCGGACCATGGCTTGCACCAGGGCCGGGCGCGAGAGGTCGCCGCCGCCGATCGCCGCTACGAGAACACGGCGGGGCTCTGCCCAAGCAGGGCACGCCTCCACAGTGTGCTCCACCGTGTCCTCCGGTCGATCCTCGCAGTGGAAGCATCCGGGCGTTTCCTCCCGCCTGATTCGGTACAGGTACCTCCCGAAACACCCGTGCCCGGTGAGGACCTGCGTCAGACGGTAGGTGAGGGCGCCGTGGCGCCTCTCCAGCCACTACTCAAAGAGGGGACTTACCGCCACTATCGTGGCGTGCCCTTTCACCAATAGCCTCTAACCACTTTTTCCTTAATCCTTCCTTTTTAGGAAACCTGCAAAAGAAGATAATATTTTTATCAATAAATCATTTGGTTAGAGTTGTAATAATTTGTAACTTAAATAAATAACAAAATGCTGATGTCTTATTTTCGGATCACGTATAACCATTTTATGACTCTGTGGGAACCTATCTTGGTTCTGTGAACCACGGGCCGGACCTGGCACGGTCAATCGAACAGATATCCTTTCAGCGCAGCGAAGGAACTGGTATCGGAAACTATTACGCAACGGTACAACACTACCCATGTTTGTAACCGAACGAATGAATTATAACAAAAAGGTCTCTGGGACGGAAATAAACCCAAATATTAACACTTTAGCGAAAAATTAATGATCGTTTAATTTTTTTTTCATCGAACATGTATTACTTCTAGATACTAAGTTTTGCATGAAAACCGGTAACTAACGTGTACAAAGACAATTGAGGTTGATTTTCATTCTTTCTTGCACCACACTTCACAATACAACACGCAGAGGCATATTGAATTATTGCTGTTAACATATACAATGCAGTTTTAAAGATTAAACTAGTCGTAAATTTCTCACAAATATCAATAAAACAAAAAGTAAACAACCATTTGACAACAGAACTACCACGAAATTCGTTGCATATTACGGCGGATAGTTCTACTTAATATTGTGTGACTCGCATAACCAAATGTTGCCATTATGAGCAACAACTGAAATATTGTTGTTTCTTTCATCAAATACGATTACTGCATTAGAAAGAACGAAACAAAACTATATTTCACATTCTGTATCCTATTTCACTCATATTTGTATAAGCAAGTGTATCTATAGAATATCGCGGCGTCTCCATATTTTTTCTATCTCAATGGGCGTACCCGCTAAAACTGACTGAATAATACCAAAACATGGGGGTATGACCAATGATGTATACTTGTATCTGACCCAAGTTATTAACATTGCAAATATTAAACTGAATGATGAATACCCTTCCTAACGAAATATCGTCTTCTATAATAGGGGATCGGACTGGGTCAAAATAATATGATTCTGTTTAGTCCGTAAGTTAGATTATCGAAAAATATTGAATACGTGTTTTTTGTTTTATCAAATCAATAAAAAATGACGAAGATAAAACGCGTCAAAGATCTTGGAGTGGGGCTTGAAACGTCACTTGTGTCGTCAAAATGTACTATCATATGACGTCACACGAGTTTTCGAAGCACTGTATCTTCTTCATTTCAAGTTTACGTGAAAAAAGAAAAAATACGTGTCCAATATTTTTTGGAAATCTATCTGACGGACTAATTAGTTTTTTTTTGTCCGATCCCCTATTAAAACGTTCTTTGATCAATAACACTGGTCAACAGTGGTTTTGGTGCCGAGATACTGTATTTTTTTTTAACTTAGGACCGTTTACTAATTATGTATATTCATATCAAAATTTTTGACTTCCTACGTGTAGTTTTCTAGATACCTATAACGTCTACAGTAAAACTCAAATTTTCAAAGTAAAACAGCATTTTTTTTAAATTATAATGTAGATAAAAACTTTCTTTTTCGCGACTATCGTGAAAAAACAGTCACGTTGCAGCCCTGGCAGTAGTCAGCCATCATATGCCCACGGTAATACTGTGATATGCCTATCCGATCGGCCTTGGGACCTCTCCGCTATCAGTTTTAGGTCCTGGTGAATCCGCTCCCCTGGTTCTTTGCTATATAGTCCAGTCACTATAGGGGTTGACCTCGGAAAATCGAATTACCACATAAAAACTTATATTTTGGCATCCTAAAAGTTGTCTCAAAATTCACTTATGGTAAGGTGACCGCGTCTATTAAAAATCTAAGGTTAAAGGTCACAAAAATCGATTTTTTGCAGATAACTCGTTTTCTATGGGTTTCTCGCGATTTGTATGTATGATTAATATTGTAGAGAATTAATTCTCAACAACTTTTTTTATCAACATTTTTTTATATCTTGCACCGTTTTCGAGATAGAGGGCGTAGAGCGCGCAGTCAGAGAATATTAGCTGAGGTCAACTGGTAGTCTCGATCAAAAACTCGTAATATTAAGGTTTTATTTTATTTCTAAACATATAATTATCATTTTTATTAACATAAAGACTAAATTCATATTTCTTTGGTTAATTATCTATTTTTAATTAAGTGTAAAATTTAATAACACTTACCTGGCAGAAATTGTTGAGGAAAATACTTAAATTGTTTTTAATTCTAATCTAATTCATACTAATGACTTTTTATATAAATAAAGAAGAAAATAAATAAATTCGTAATTGATGTTTTTATTAAATGTGTCATTTTATAGATTTAATGAAGCCAAAATTTCGAGAACAAGTTCAATTTCAATTCTCTTCTTCTTCTTCTTTTTCTTCTTCTTCATCATCGTCGTCATCGTCCCTCTGCTGCAGAATTTCCTCTTCATTTCCGTCTTCAACGACATTTGTCTCCAAGTCAATGAATGACTTGGAGACAAATTTTCTGGGTCAAAGGATCTATCATCATTAATATCGGTCTGATATGGTACAGCGTTGAGACAAGCTTGTCCATTACACTGGCCGCAAGCTAAAGAGCACTGAGCAGCAATCAAATCTGGGGGAAGAATGATACGACTTTTCTTTTCACCAATTCTCCGAAATCATCACCACGTTCTTCTGCTTTTTTAATAATCGTGTTTTTAAACTGAAGAGTACTCACTTTTTAACCGACTTCTAAAAAAAGAAGGAGGTTCTCAATTAGGATGTTTACATTTATATATATTTTTTTTATGTTTGTTCGGGCATAACTCCGTCACTTGCTAACCGATTTGAAAAATTCTTTTATTTTTATCGAAATCGGACAAGCGGTTTTTGAAAAACCAACAAAACTCAAAAAAAAATGTCCACATTGACCCATGAACATGTGAACCACTAAAAAGTGAAAAATAAAAACTTTTTAACAAAAAATAAAACCGACTTCAACTTGACTTTGTTTGTTTGATTTAATTTTTTTGCCACTAAGTTTATTTTTCACATTTTTGTGTTTTTTTTTGAAGTCGGTTTTATTTTTTGTTAAAAAGTTTTTTTTTATCTTGCGTCTAGATTTTTCTATTTTCTTCTTTTCTGCAGGCAGCCTCATCAGCAACTTCACCACAAAACAAGCATTGTTTCTTAAAATCAAACTTATGGAGTCCATATGGTGAAACTGTAGTTTCTTCGTCTTCTAGTCGCCGTTTTGCTGCTTGAATAATATGTTTACTAGTATAAATATTTCGGCACTTTTCATGCACTTTCACAGAAGTTACGAATTTCAAATAGTCAATATGACCGTCATTTCGTTCTTTCCTTGAAGTTCTCAAAGTTGTCATGCCACGCACTACTTCAACAAATTGACTTTCAGATGAATCTGACTTATTACATATAAAACATAACTTAGCCATAACTCTAAAAATTACGACACGATAAGAAACGATTTAAAACTAACTCACTATAAATAGAAAGGTTCGTACCATATAATATTTAAAGTTATGAAAGAATTTATAGATTTTAATTTCTTTATTTTTGAATTTATAGATAATTCTTAATTTTTTTAGACGTAACAACGTCTTATAAATTGGTTTGCCGGGTGACACTTCAAGAAACTGCGTTACGCTCCGCTCACGTTATGCGCTCACAATGAGAGCGAGTGAGAGGCACGCGTCCCTTCCACTCGGGCATGGTTAGCCCGCCTAAGAGCGAGAGAGACAGACATAAAAAGTGAAAGAAAATAAAATTTTGTTAATATGAAATTCAGTGCGAGATTCTTTGTATAAATTAATGTTTTAAATATAATTCTTTGTATAAATAAATGTTTTAAATTGTTACTATTATTTCATCCTTCTTCCTACTATATGAATGAATATTCACATTAAAATTATTTTACCACTCAAAGTCGTTGTCACGTAAAACTTTAGCCCGTATACCGACTTTACAGGCAACCAATTTTTTTTTCTCTTCTTCGAATGCTGTTAGTGTAAATGAGAATATAATCACAATGTAATTAAAATATGTCCCTTAGTAATTTTTGAATTACCGAAAAAGATTATGAGTGTTATTGAATTAATAAATTTTAGAATTATTACAAAGAAAGATTGAATTTACTAAAAGTTGATGATTAAAAATGATAATTAAGTATATGATTAGCAAAAAATTATAACCTTAATATTACGAGTTTTTGATCGAGACTACCAGTAGGGCTATTGCGTATCTTTTAAATGTCAGTGGCTATCACGGAACAGAAAGAACAGTGGAAATGCAAAGTAGGCGTAGCACGGCTGTCATAACTTTGCAGTGTACTGCAAACTCTCAGATTTTTGACTTAGCCGTGTTTTGACATCGCTTCGAGTCGCTAGTCTCCCGCCTATTTAATTTTTGCATTAATATGCCGTATTGTCACGTATTGTGCGATTTTGGAGCGTAAAAATGACTGTAGAAAAAAAAAATCTTGAAAACGGAGGTGTTTCCTATCATCGGTAGATACGATTTTATTTGTTTTCTAATAAAATCGTAGTAAATATCAATTTTCTAAAATTTTCTAAAAATGTGACAATCTGTCACATTATTAGAAAATTATAATCAACCTTTTCCGATTGAAATAAAGTTTATTTTAGATCGAATGTCGATTGTTATATTTTGAACAAGGATCTTTTTTGTTCTCGAAAGTTCCATGCTACTCAATTAGTGATGTGGTTAAGATCGGTTGCAGATTTGATCGATAGATATCGATAAAATAAAACAATGTTATACTTACTGTTTAACATTTCAATACAAAGATCCTATAATATCACATAAAATTCATTTTGAGAGGTGTACCCGTACAACATTAAAGTTACATGTTTTGTAGCTAATATAGAATCAAACTTTTACAAATTTTAATAATGATTGAGAATTGCATTGACATTTTACGTAAAAACTGACACAATAATATTGACAATTTATGTTTTTCTTTTGTATGATGGCATCTTTACCACCGAAATATACCTGTTTAAATAAAGTATGAATGTAAGGACCATAGAGACCACCAAACCATAATAATAAAGTGATTATTATTATAAAGATACTAGCTGATGCCCGCGGCTTCGTACGCGTGAATGTCGGTTACCGCGACCGATGTCGGCTATCGCGACCAAAAGTAATGTCTTCATCCCTTCCTTTCAACCCTTTTTTCGCACCAAAGATGAACGCGCACCTGACCGCACCGCAATCGCCGCAGTCATCGCATTTTATAAATCTTTATATGAAATAGTATATGGCATCACGCACCTATCCGCGCCGAACCATCCGTATTTTCTAAATCCTGTAGGTATACTGGTTCCTCAAGATTCCACAACCTTAAAAAGTAGCCTATGTCGTTTTTCAGGCTCTAGACTATCTGTGTACCAAATTTCATTCAATCGGTAGTTTTGACGTGAAAGCGCGACAGACATCGAGAAACTTTCTCATTTATAATATTTGTTTAAATGAAATCCAAAATGTTCACTAGTAAATAGTATTATGCTGCAGTGCAATAATTACAACATTCTAATTGGCTCTAAGTTGGAAGTAGTTTAAAAAAAGTATCATCATTCATTAATCTTGTGTTAGGTTTCCCAAAGACGCATGCATCCGCAGACGGGTAAAAAGTCAATATAATTTCTCTTTTATGTTAACTCCTTAGAATTTTCTCGTAGAAAACTCTGTTAGTATTTATTTGTTTGGGTTTGTTGTAAATAGTTTTATGCAAGTAATAAAATATTGTATTTTATTTTATTAATTACAATTATTATCAGGTACAATTATTTGTTTATAATACTACAAACTTTTTTTCAAAATAAATTGATTATCTATCAATATCGATAATATAGATAAAAGCTTAATGTGTCTCTTCCTTGGCCGAGTAGCAAAAAATACAGACCTGTGACGCGAATATAATCCTTATTACTCTAGTTTTTAAGTGTATTATTGCGTCCATTGAAAATACTGCCATCTATGGACGAGTAGCGGAATTTACTAGGCAATAATTTCTAGTATGATTGCTGATTACAAAACGTCGTATTTTATTTCTGAGTGAAGCAAAATAAATCCTATCGTAATACCACGAAGGTATATTTTTAAAATGTAGAATCTGTGAGTTACGCTAGTTGTGATTGAAATTGAAACGACCAATCAAACAAATTGTGTAGTTGTAGTGCACTGTATGATTAATGGTTTGATTGTGTTAGTTTGGCGACACTGGTTCCGATACAGATTTCGTCACTTAGCACTTCTACCTGTTTTTTCTGTTCTGTGGTGGCTATCATAAGTGACCATAAATTACCTGTAAATTGGTTATGGTTTGGTACATTTTTTTTTAAACTAACCCGTAAAGCTCAGGATTGGTGCCCTGAAACAGTTACACGAGGTCGTGGCAGACCACGTAGGAGATGGCGGGACGAACTGGATGTCTTCCTTGAGAATTGGAGAGAGGTTGCACAGAATCGCGACCGTTGGAAGGAATGGAGGGAGGCCTTTGCTCAGCAGTGGGACAACATAGGCTAGCTATAATAATAATTTAATAATTTGAAAGTTATTTGATAGACACTATAATTATGTAAGCCACTGTCATTAAAAGATACGCAATAGCCCTGCTGATATCCTCAGATAATTCTCTGACCGCGCGCTCTACGCCCTCTATCTTGAAAACAGTTCAAGATATAAAAAAATGTTGAATAAAAAGTTGTAGAGAATTCTCTACAATATTAATCATACATACAAATAGCGAGAAACCCATAGAAATCGAGATATTTGCAAAAAATCGATTTTTGTGACCTTTGACCTTAGATTTTTAATAGACGCGGTCACTCTACTATATGTGAATTTTGAGACAACTTGTAGGATGCCAAAATACAAGTTTTTATGTGGTAATATACTGGGTATGTCGATTTTCCGAGATATGTACCTAATTTGGCCTAAAATGACTGGACTAATAGGGTTCAAGATTCTCTGGAAATTGATCAAGATGATTGTGGAGGTATTTAGTTATTTTGAGGATAAGGCCTTGCACATTCGAACAAAAAATATATGATTTTCCGAATGAAATAAAGGCAGCAGGGTCTGGCTCTCTTGTACGATAGGACGTCACTTTTGTACCTGTCTCCAACGAGTTTTATTTTTTTTAATCTCGAAGCCATTTCTTCGGCAGACTCTTTAGGTAGTTCAAGACTCCTCAACAAATCATTCATCTTGAATGAAAGGTTTTGGCTCTGTAGAAGCTATGCAGCGACATCACTGTCGCTAATCACTTAATCAAAGATTTCGTCAAATACCTACTGGTTCACGGATCGGATAAAATGTTGGAACAGGTCTGTCTCTGAATTTGGCAACGGTTTTTCAATCGATTTTATGCCTGGTTAAAGCATTTTTTAAACGTTATCGCCACGCAAATCAACACAGCAGAAAAACAGTCATCGAAGTGATCCTTTTGTTCCTTCCATAGCATAGGCACTCCGAATTTCATACGGCTTCTTTGACCACTGACTTATCGTTACAAGTGTTCACAGCACATTTTACAATCAATTTGAGGTATCCAGGACTTGTATTTATTGACAATTCTTGATTTAACGTAAGAAAACTGAGAATTTTTCGTAAAATCTGTTAGGGGTTTTCTATATTTCTTTACTGTGTATTCACCACAAACGTAACAAAACACCTTTGGCCTATTGAGACAAGTTACTCGCGATGCAGACATGATATTAAAATTAATTTACATAAGAAATGAACCGTTAAGTGAGGAAACCAAGCGCATGAAAGTACTAATTACAGCCATTTTCAAAATTGAGGGTTTATCCAAAACTACACGTAGGAAAAAAAAAAATAGTTTTAGAGTTAATTTTTTTGTTTTTTTTTTTAACCAATGGCCACATAATCAAACACCATTAACGGTATCTCTGCACCAAAAATTTTCTTTAATTTTGTTGACCAGTGTAATAATATGTGCAATAAAGTCAAATTAATTATTATAATCAAACTTGTGACATAGGAGTATAGGAGGAGGTTACGTAGGTATTCGACTAGCAGTTATGCTAGATAGAATGAAAAATTTACACTTGAGAAGGATTTTTGTGAGATACCTACCACAGTCCACAACCAAATAGAGTAAAATAAAAACAAACCTTGACCCGTGCAGCCGTTATTATGTGGCCACATGTCCCTCACAAAATAAAATAAATAAATAAATATGAACAAATTATAGCAACTTTTCAGGTGTAATTATTGACAAAAACGGAAAAACGTAAAAAAAGTCGATTACTACATTTCATATCACCAGGGCAGCATAATATACCCAGTACTAACTGTATTTTGGAGGGCAGATAGCCAGTCACCCCATATAAAATACCGGTTATCAGCTGAATCCGGTTAGACTGGAAGTCGACCCCAATATATTTGATAGACGGCTAGACAGATGATTGTGTAGTACTACGGTCAGCAACAGAAGTAGCCTTATTTATTTTTTTTGTTGTGTGGAAAATCATCGAATAACCCCCCCCCCCCGCTCTTGGGCAGAGCGAAGGGGAGTGTCACCACCCATGTTCCTTCTTCGCCCTTGTGTCGGAGCCGCGTTAACCTTTCGACAAATCACAGCCCCGACGGGAACAGAAGTAGCCTAACATTTCGAAAATTTAATTATTCATGTGTAGGACCTTTTTTTTTTAGTGGGGTGGGAAATGATCAAATAACTCCTCCCGCTCAGAGCGGATGGGAGTGTCAGACTTCTACTGACTAAAAACCACCCATGTTCCTTCTTCGCCCTTGTGCCGAGGCCGCGGTATCCCTTTCGATAATCCGCAGCCCCGACGAGATGTGTAGGACCAGATACCTATTAATTATTTTTTAATATTTCTGAAGTTTATTCTTTATAAAATATTCCTTACTCTTCAATAACTCGTTAGTAACGTGTAATAGGTATCTGACAAGTTTTTATTAAAAAACCTGCTTTGAAACTTAGAGTAGTGTTAATGTACTTCTGACGCTGGCCGTCCGTTACGTGTGGGTACTCACAGTATGTATCGAAGTGCGAGCGCTTGTGCAGCGCAGACGAAGGGCGTGGCGGGCGCGGGTTTCGCGGGTTACGCAGGTTCCGCTGGTTTCGCGGTTGTCGCGGGTTCCGCTGTGGACGCGGGGTCGCGGGTGCGGCTAGCGGGGGGCGCACGGTATCCGTGCTCGAGCTGATGACACCGCTCGACGCCTGCAAACAGAAGTCGGCATTTGCATGTTCATCATCATCATCGTCATAATCAGCCAAAAGTCGTTTCAGTCAATGGCTTAATTGCCAAGAGACTCGACCAACACCTGAACAGGTTCTCGTTCTCAAAAGTACCGGTGTGCTACTACTGTTTTATAATTTAATGTTTTTCTTCCTATGTTTTTTTTTAAGAAATATAGTAAAATATAAATAAAACATCTTTATGGAGAGTAAATATAAGGATTTTAGACTGTGCATATTTTGTCCAAAATAAGTGCTTAAAATCCGATGACTTCATCATAATTATACACATGTACTCAGTACTGCACACCCCAAAGTAACTATTAGTTATTGTGCTGATACTCACCCACGTGTTGAGTCCATCTGAAACAAACAAAACACACAGTCAGCATACAATACACATACACGAACCGAAGGCACATACTTACATACCTCTGATTTTTTGGATAGGTACATGTGCATCATCATCATCAGCCTAATAATGTTCCCACTGCTGGGACACCTTCTCACCTCTTTGAGAGAGGATGGCCTATAATCTACCACGCGGGCCCAGTGCGGATTGGTAGATGTCACAAGACATGCCGGTTTCCTCACTATGTTTTTCTTCACCGTTTTGAGAGCAGTGGTGATGTCGGAAGTCGGGGCTGCCACCAATGGGCTGGCGGCCCCGACTTATGAACAGTAAGTCGTGGGTTCGAACGAAACGAACCCATGCAGGCGCATTACTTTGTGTAATTTATTTCATCACCACTGCTCTCGTTGCATGTGCTTAATGTATAATTTTCATTTTCTTCCGTGAATTGTGAGGAAACCAGCAGCATGCCTGAGCGATAGTTTTCGGGGGCATGTGAAGCCAAGTCAGAGGCCTTTGGGCGGCATAAATACTCTGACTCCAGGTTAGGCACTAACCAAACAATAAAGAGAACAAAATGTGGACAGGGTCACAGGGCAAACGGAGTATGTAAGGATTGTACCAGGTGGCGGTGGCCCATGGGACAAAGGCGTGAGTTTATGTAATGTATTAGGTGTACGCCACATTCTGCTTGACTTGGTAACAGATTAAATATATAAATACACTTAGATAACATCTTTCTATATTGTTCTCACATATATAATTGGTTGGGCTCTATGCACCTGTTTTTATAGGTCCAGTCTATTGGTTATGAATCTTGTATTTCAAAATGAATGATGTAATTTATTTTAAAAGAGTGTCCATGGACTTTTTTGCATTTCATTCTTCTCCATAGGGATCTACGCTGTGGAATGTGACTGTAGCTTCACTTTCTTTGTTTTTCTGACATTCAAAATAGTCCATCCAACAAAGAGATTGTAGAGTGCGTGAGCAAGGCCCTAAGCAATTACTTCAGAAAATTGTTCAGGGTGCTTAGAGAGTTAACATACTAAAAGTCCTGACATCTAGGGGGTGAGGCGGAGTGGGGGGAGGGGGTTAAAGTTCCCATTTTTCAGTTTTTCGCTAATATCTTTTAAACGGTGCGTCATGGAGATAAGAAGTCTTCTACGCAATGAAAGCTTATAAAATTATGTACAACTTTTATCTTATACACTTTTTCACATTTCTACCTATTTTCGAACTACACATTCCGGAAAAGTGAAAATTGAAAAAATCTGCTTGAATTGAACACTACCTTTTGTATACTACTTCCTTCACGTTATCTGGGGATAAAAGTATCTTATTAAATATCTTAAATCAACTCCTACTATATCAATTTACTAAATTTTATCCAAATCTGTACAGCCGTTAGGATATCAAAACTTTTATCTACACTTGTCTTATACACTTTTTCCAAATTTTCACCAGCGTACTGGTAATCACTGGTATCGGTACTTATTGAGGGAGGTCAGTCTTGCTGGTGCGCCATACCATTTGAGGAAGCACATCTTCCCAGCCTCTTCAACCTCACTGTGCGTGGAGGTGGGCTTGTAAAAGATCGCAGAATATTATTTTTTAGATTATTTTTTAAGATATAAGATACTTTTTATCCCCAAATAACGTGAAGGAAGTAGTATACAAAAGGTAGTGTTCAATTCAAGTAGTTTTTTTTTTCAATTTTCACTTTTCCGGAATGTGTACCTAGTTCGAAAATAGGTAAGAATGTGAAAAAGTGTATAAGATAAAAGTTGTACATAATTTTATAAGCTTTCATTGCGTAGAAGACTTCTTATCTCCATGACGCACCGTTTAAAAGATATTAGCGAAAAACTAAAAAATGGGAACTTTAACCCCCTCCCCCCACTCCGCCTCAACCCCTAGATGTCAGGACTTTTAGTATGTTAACTCTCTAAGCACCCTGAACAATTTTCTGAAGAAATCACTTAGGGCCTAACTCACGCACTCTACAACTTCTTAAGGGTGATTTATTGGGTGGACTAAAAGTGCCTGTAATAATCTAATTGAAATAATTTTGAGTAAGTTTGAACACAAGTTCTTACTTTGAGAAATATTTAGTTACTATGCAAATAAGTTAGTACCTATGTCATGTAATGATGTAACAAACAAGTAGGTAACTATTCTATACAAAATAAACTTCGTTTTTGTTCTTTTAATTTCAAGAATGAAGTTCTTGTTGTTGTAAGTTGTAACAGTGTAACATTATCGTTTTTAACAAACAGCTTTTACATAATATTAAGAAACAATGTCCTCCGCCGCTATGTCTGTCTGTTCACAATTAACTCAAAAACTACTGCACCTATTTATGCTGTGTTCACTAAAGTATATAGTTTGACCGACAAACACGCGGGTGAAGCCGCGGGCATCAGCTATTATTCATAAAATAAAGTCAAGCTCACAAAGTGGCAAGCGAGGTGCTCTTGTGTTATTTGAGTATATAGATACATATCTGTGTTTGTAACCAACAAGATTGACGAAGTGGCTCAAGCAGTTGACTGCTGCGCTACGTGTTGAGAGTTAGATTCCCGCATGGAACAAATATTTGTATGGCCTACAGATTGTGTTTCGGTCTGAGTATTTGTGTATTTGAGTTTAAATGTTTGTGAACGCATCCACAATACAGGAGAAATTCCTAGTGTGGGGCAATGTGTTTGTGTTGGTGCTTTCTTCTTAAGCAAAGGTGGATCACCAACTCGGACACCTAGGTGTTTCTTATTCATAAACTTAAGGGGCCGTGACATTAGGTGTTACACTTTTCTAAGTCACATAAACACTCCATTTAAATACTTTGAGTGAATTACCTAGTGCAAGGTTTTCCTTTTTGTAATTCTGTAATTAATAATTTTAATCAATATTGTTATGGAAACTTCTTTCTTATTTTTCTCCGCTTCCAGATTAAGAATTGAGCTGATTTTAGATCTTATGAAATAAAAAAAAAAGCATTTTTTTTACCATAACTCAACTTATTACATTGTGGCCCACCATTTTCCGTCTCCTTTCTCAATTGTTGAGTGTGTTTAGTTCCTGGTTGAGATCAACAATGGTGTCTTCTTTTATCTTGTTTAGGCAACAAGGATACTTGTGAACTACAATAAAATCATGCATTGTTCACAAATAATATACATCTGTTTTTGTGGTGACAAAAGAAATCTTTATCAACTGTCATTTACATGGTCACTAACAGTATCTTAACAATGAAAACAGGATTATCATCATTATCATGATCATCACGGACATCAAACATCTAGTATGTTTGCTGTAACAGTGCCAAAATATTGAGAACACAAAACATTTTTTTTTATTTTTTAGAAAAACCTTGCCCCACACTAGGTATTTCTCCTCTATCGTCGGTGCGTTTACAAACATTTAAACTCACATGTACACAAACACCCAGACCCGTAACTGTAGGCCATACAAATATTTGCTCCGTGCGGGAATCAAATTGTTTATGACAGAGGTTGGAAACTGGTAAGCCCTAGTCCATACTCTGTAGTTATGTGACAGACACTCCCACCCCTGTTGCATCAGAGATGCACCTGATGGATACACATCTCTGAAGCAACAGGTAACACACAACTATGTTTACAAGCTGAAGTAGACCATATTTGTTCAGTAATGATAGATTAGCCTGTACTCTGCACAGCTGCACTTGTGTGACAGACACACCCTCTGTTGCATCATGCATGATATTCCTTAAATGACACTCCTGACTTAAACTCAGAGAAACACACTTCAGAGTACCAATCTAGATAAGTAAAACAAATGCAAACCAGTCTGAGCAAGAATGCGAAACATTATAGAAGTTCAACTTGTAGCTTCACAAATAATCATATGTTTTTACCCGACTACTGCGAAGCTAAAAGGAAGGGTAATGATTTTGGCTTTATGGATTATGTATGTATGTATGTTCCACCGTAGCGCCTAAACTACAGAACGGATTTTAATAAATTAGGTGTCGATAGATTCATAAGAATAGCCCGGGTGACATAGGCTATATAAATTTTATAAATTCTTTTATGACGGAATTTAAATGTCAAAAACTTACCTCAAAAAATATTAAATTGAAATAATCATAGCAAGTTTGGTATCAAATGAAAGGTCTTGGCGAGCACATTACAAATATGTATTATATTATAGTTTAAGTACACACAAAAATAAAATTCAAATACCTAAAAAAATTAAGTTCAAAAATCTATAACCCGACTACTAAACAAAATCGCGGTCTTATAAGTAGAAAACAAGAAAATAATACTTGTCTGATATTCTTCGTAGTCGCATGCCACCTTGCTAATGGCAATTAGCAGCTGACTTCAGTATCAATGAGAACGCCATGAAGGAGCATCAGTTATCAGTGGCATGCGACTACGAGGAATATCAGACAAGTATTATTTTCTTGTTTTCTACTTTTAGGACCGCGATTTTGTTAGTAGTCGGGTTTTAGATTTTTGAACTTAATTTTTTTATTGTTATTATGGTAAATGGGTTGTCTGACAATAATGTTGCACACAAATAAGGGTTTGTTGGTTATAATCATGCAAGAAACTCACCAGTTTTATTATCCATTTCATTTACAAGAACATAACCAGTTCAACAAAAAATATAAACACTGTCACAAACACTATTTAAAGCGCCTTGCAGCAGCACTACTTCCGTAATATTGACTATATTTCCACTATTTTCATTGATTATTTATTTAATCTTGACATTTTTCGGCTAGAACAACAATAAATAATCACTCAGTCAGTACTTATATGACAACAATCGATAACCACAGAACTATAAACTCTCTGCGAGGTAGAGATGGGTAGCTATTCCAATAACTAGCCAAATAACGGCTATTAATGAAATAACTACGGCTATGATATCCGTCAACACGATAACTAGCTATTGGCTACTGGCTGGCTACTGGCTAGATGGCACAGCGGATAGTCGCCACAGAGTATATTATAACTAATACGCGCTACGTTGCCGTAGCCGGTAGCCGTCCCGATATTCGGTAGCCGGCTAGCTGGAGTAGCCGTTAGCTGACTAGCTGTGTGCGTGCTTACTGCACTGAGTAGTGTGAGTGTGAGACGCGCGAGTGCGAACTTCACTCGCATCGCACATCTCTTTCTCACAATAGTCACAAAATAGATGAGGGAAAGAGAAGGCATTATACTTAGTAATTTCATCGTTTAGTGTAGAATTTACGAAATACGATAGTTAGAATACGTACGACCTACGAGAAGTCATTTCTTTTAAAAAAAATTAGGAAATAAAATAAAAAGTAAATGAAAAACGAAATCATGAATTTTCCAAACTTATTATTATTTATGTTGCCGGGGTGAGGATCGAACTCGAATTGCTGGGCAGTTGATCTTGATCTAGCTACGCCGCGCGCCGCTGCGCCGCTAGCGAGGGCTAGTTGTTATTGGTCAATAGCCAAGTAGCCAAATAGCTGGCTAGCTAGCCGGCTATTCCACCACAAATAGCTGGCTAGCTAAGCTATTGAAATTTCGGCTAGTTACCCATCTCTACTGCGAGGTCGATAACTCAACTAACTTGACAGGGGCAGTCATAAGCAGTGTTGCCAATCCCAAGAAACTAAAAAACAACATCTCACCAGGAGAAAACGGGTGCGCCAAAGTTCACCTTTTCAACTTCAAATCCTAAAATGTTCTTCCTAACATTTTTCATCCTAACAATCACAATTCCTAACTACTCTGTCTATAATGTTCATATTCCGAAGCATTCAACTTCATAATGTCAGCAATAAACATCTAAAACTTTTATTTGTTTTCCTATATTTTCTCAACATAACCATCTTTTACACTATTATTCAGTCATTTATCTTTTTTGTTTAGATTTCTTTTTAATCATAATAATCAAGGTCCCAGTAAAATAGGTGGACAAATTTTTAGAAATTATTCAGAGCACCAAAATAAGGACGATGGTAAAAAATAATAATGTTATTATTTTTTACCATCGTCGGTAGTGGTTCGGCGTGGTGGCTTTCGGAATGACTTATTGCACTCGTAGTTTCGTTCTTCTTCCGTCCTTCTGACATTCAAAAGTGCCTGTAATGGCTTAATTGAAATAAAATATTTGAGTTTGAGTTTGATTTAATAAGAAAAACGCATTAAGTACCTACTCATAAAGGATGAGTTTGTTCTAGAGTGCCGGCAATTTATTATTTTATGTAAAAAAAGACACTTTATTTAGTGTTTTTTTTGTTTCGATATCTTTGGATAGACATACTGAACGCTGTGTTAAAATTTGTCCACTTAATTTAATGGGACCCTAAATACTATTCTATTCAAAGATATCCATAGGTTAGGTTAGGTTAGAACTGTGACCAACTACGCGCGAGCCGAGCGAGAGCTACCTACCTCGAAATTGGTCGCGAAATTTTTCTAAGTATTTTTTTCATAGTGACCCCAAGACGACACTCTGACCTGAATTTCATTCATTTAAGACAAAAATCAGTGAAACGACCTTTAATCATTCTGAACAGTTGTACGAGTGAAAATATTATGGTAATTATGTTTAGGAATAAAAGCGATAAAAAACAGTAGGAGTTTAAATATATTTACAATAATGATATTATGAATTACAATTTTCGGAAACATGAGTGTTATGAATGGGTCCATATTGGCTCACCTAAAGTTCTTTACCCGAAATTGTTCTTCCTAACGATTTGTAATCCGAATGATCACTCTTCCTAAAATTTTTCATCCTAAAGTTTTTTTCATACTATTTGTAGTGCTACCGGCGATGTTCATAGCACGGTGTTGCACCTCCACGCGCCATTCATGCAGGCGCGCGAGGACTATCGCCTCCAGATCCCATGGTGGCAATCCGGCAAAGAGGTTCGCCGCCTCGCGGGAGATCGTGCGGTACCCACGGACTAGCCTTACGGCCAGCACCTTTTGGGGCGCGTTCAGGTAGTGGGCGGCCCGCTTCGACAAAGCACGCACCAACGCACCCTTTATAGGTCGCAGTAATAGTAGTATGCGACTGTGCATAATGAAGGGCATTACAACACAAGTGAGGCGAGTTTCATAAAGCATCACACGAGTGTTGTAATGCCTAATTATGTATAGTTGCATACACTACTTTATCTACCCAAATATCTCTATGATGGGTTCAGGAACCATAGGGAAATGACCAGCATTGTTACCAGTGTATTGCAATAAAAAATAAATTGAACACAAACAGAAGCAAATTATTTATTACAGTAATGGTAGTTAACATTGACAGTTGTGCAATGAGAAGGTGGATGTTCCAGGGTAGCCCGCGAAATTCAAATATTCTTACGTTTACAGCGATTTGTAGGCCAGTGCTAGGTTGTATGTTAGTGAAAATATGATTCGCGGGTGTAAGACGTATGCAGTTTCAGAATTATAATCATCAAAATCATCATTACAAGTTACAACCCTCCAAGTTCATGTAACTGTCAAGAATGAGTATTTCATCAAAAAGTCATTCTTCAAAGTTACATGAACTTGGAGGGTTGTAATAATGATTTTGATCATTATAATTCTGTAACTGCGAATCATATTTTCACTAACATACAACTTAGCACTGGCCTGCAAATCGCTAAAAACGTAAGAAAATTTGAATTTCGCGGGCTATCCTGGAACATCAACCTTAACCTCCTCACTACAGGAACCACTTTTTACCCGACTACGGCGAAGCCAAAAGGAAGGGTAATGATTTTGGCAGTCTATGTATGTATGTTACACCGTAGCGCCTAAACTACTGAACAGATTTTAATAAATTAGGTGTCAATAGATTCGTAAGAATAGCCCGGGTGACATAGGCTATATAAATTTTATAAATTCTTTTACGGAATTTAAATGTCAAAAACTTACCTCAAAAAATATTAAATTGAGATAATCATAGCAAGTTTGGTATCAAATGAAAGATCTTGGCGAGCACATTACAAATATGTATTATATTATAGTTAAAGTACATACAAAAATAAAATTCAAATAAAAAAATAAGTTCAAGAATCTAAAACCCGACTAGGTACTAAGAAAATCGCGGTCTTAAAAGTAGAAAACAGGAAAATAATTCTTGTCTGATATTCTTCGTAGTCGCATGCCACCTTGCTAATGGCAATTAGCAGCTGACTTCTGTATCAATGAGAACGCCATGAAGGAGCATAAGGTATCAGTGGCATGCGACTACGAAGAATAACAGACAAGAATTATTTTCTTGTTTTCTACTTTTAAGACCGCGATTTTCTTATTAGTCGGGTTTTAGATTTTTGAACTTAATTTTTTTATTATGTCAGATAGTATCAAGACAATTAATAAAAAAGTTAAAATGTGAAGATTGCATTGATAGTTTGACAATACTAAACTTCCACTTCACACATCTATCATAGGTACGTAATTTAATACGGCAAAGTGGTCTTGTCCTGAAAAGTGATTTTAGTTTTATGAATTGAAGCGAATAATAAGAGTTCAAGTGGTGAAATGATACACGGTGGCACAAGGAATTTAGTATAATAATATTCAGAAACTAGACACTTAACAAAACTGGTATTGTACAATTAATAAACACGTATAAATCTTATTTTATAACAAACAATAGTAATTCACGAATATTTGTCCAATCACATTTTTTGTTCAAGACAAAAGATGACAAGCATCAAGATGACACTTGACTTCTTCCTTTTTTATTCAAGGTATCACATTGTGTCCAAAGAGTTTTCACTCTAACACCTTCTCTCAATGTGAAGACCTATTAGCTTTCCAAGCTTCATTAGCCTTGGCCTAGCCATTGGCTTAGTGAGCAGATCTGCCAGCTGAAGCTCACTACTGATTCTACTCACAAGTAGTTCTCCATTTGTGACAAGTTCTCTCACAAAGAAGTGTCTGGTCCTAATATGCTTGGTTCTGCGATGGTACTCGGGGTTTTCTGCCAGTCTTACAGCTGCTTCGTTGTCTACATGAAGCACTGGCAAATCGTCCAAATTTGTTATGCCCTGTAGAAGGCGAGCAAGCCATATACTCTCTCTTGCTGCTTCGCTGGCTGCAACAATTTCAGCTTCCCTCGTAGAAATAGCAACGCATTGCTGTCTCTGACTTAGCCACGATACAGCACCTCCAGCAAACATACATAACACTCCTGACGTTGACCTTCCTGTATCTACATCGCCACCAAGGTCCGCATCACTGTAGCACTCCAAGATTCCCTTTTTGTGGCTTCGCTTATATATGATGCACATATCTGGTGCAAATTGTAAGTACCTAAGTATGCGCTTCAATCGCACGCAATCTGCTTGAGTTGGATTCTCTAAGCTTCTTGAGACTACACTTACTGCGTACGCGATATCAGGTCGGGTACCGACCATCAGGTATGCAAGTGCTCCAACTACTTGTCGGTAGTTACTGAGGAAGTAATCATCGTTGTTTTCAGCTTTCTCAGAAACAACACTTTCCTTTACAACCGGCGTACTAACTGGTCTACAATCCTGCATTCCAAATCTTCTTAAGATTTTCTGCACATAAGAGGTCTGGTGTACTCTGATATCACCTTCTCTGGCATCAATCTCCAAACCCAAATAATATAATATTGGTTTGGTGGTTATTTCAAACCTTCCTTTGAGTTCAATGATAAACTCATCAATAAGTTCCTGACTTGTCCCAGCCAAGAGCCCATCATCCACATACAAGGCTATTATAAGTTTTCCCGTTGACTTATCTCTAGTAAACAGACATGGGTCTGCTTCACTGACCTTAAAGCCTATCTCCTTGAAGAAATCCATTATGCATTTGTTCCAACAACGAGGAGCCTGCTTCAAGCCGTAAAGACTTTTCTTTAAAAGGCATACTCGGCCTGTTCCATCATCATAACCCTCTGGTTGTCTCAAATAAATTTCTTCATCAGATAAAGACCCATACAAGAAAGCTGTTGAAACATCAAATTGACTCAACTTCATGCCTTCACTAGCTGCTACACTAAGTACAGCTCGAACAGTTGTCAACCTGGCTACAGGGCTGAAGGTCTGGTCATAGTCCTGCCCTTTCTTCTGGCGAAAGCCCTTTGCCACCAAACGAGCCTTAAACTTATCTACTGTCCCATCAGGGTTTAATTTCACCTTATAGACCCATTTACAGGGAATAGCTTTGCGATGTTTGGGTAATTTCTCAAGAACCCACGTTCCATTTTCTTCCAGAGATTTTATCTCCTTGTTCATGGCCTTGCGCCACAAATCTTTATCTGGGCAAGAAACTGCGTCCTTATAAGTCACCGGTTCTGCGTGACTGTCAACGCTAGTATCGACATGAGTCACATAATCGTTGAATTTTACTGGGCGTCTGAGGGAAGACCGATCTCTGAGCTGCATGGCATGTCTTGCCAACTCTTCTACGACCTCACTCTCATTTTCCTCATTCTCCCCCCCTAATTCAACCGATTCTTGATCAGACATTTCTAGCCTTGCATCCTCAAACTCGGTGTCATCACACTCGTCACAACCTACAACAGGAGTATTTATAACACCTTCGCCTCTGTCTAAAGGTGATTCCTCCTGTATTCCTGTGACAGGTGTATGTGTCTCATTATATGTTTTCCTCACATACAAAGGTACTTCCAGTTCTTGTATCTCTTTGAGTGTGCCTTCATCTTCCAATTTTGAGTCCAGCGGTCTTTCATCAAAAGTGATATCTCTGGACCTAATTAGAGAGTTTGATTCTTTATGCCAAAGCCTATACCCATCGTCGTTGTCATAGCCTACCAATATGCATTTATTTGCCTTCTTCTGCATCTTTTTCCTTCTCTGTTTTGGAACATGCACGTAGCAAGTTGAGCCTATTATCCTCAAATGCTTAATTTGTGGTTTCTTCCCATACCACAACTCAAACGGCGATTTGTGTTCTACAGTAGTTGGACCTGTTCTGTTTAAAATATAAGTAGAAGTATTAACCAACTCTGCCCACAGAACTTGAGGAAGCTCTTCATGAGCATGCATCATTGCTCTGGCCATCTCAACGATAGTCCGGTTATCCCTCTCACTACACCCATTCTGTTCAGGTGTGTAAGGCATAATTAACCGCTGTTGAATACCATATTTCGTCAACTCTTTTCTGACTTTCTCATTGTTAAACTCGCCTCCGTTATCACTTAAAATCTCTTTGATGGTATGTCCAGCCGATTTTGCTTCAGCTAACATTTGACTCATCTTCTCAGGGACTTCTGATTTCTGTTTCATACAGTAAACGTAACGGTACCGAGTGTATTCATCCTTAAAGAGTACGAAATATCTGAACTTGGAACAAGATGGAGGAAACGGACCGCATACGTCCGTATGTATGCGTTCTCCTGGACTGGTTGCTTTTTCACGAACACCAAATTTCCTTCTGTGACTTTTTCCGAAAATGCATCCTTCGCATAAACTTCCACCATCTTTGGTTTTGAGATTCAGTTCTTTCTCAATTATTCTCCTAACATGGCGTTTATCTTGATGTCCCATACGCTCATGGTACAGCTGTAACGTGTCCACTTTGTTCACCACAGTATCCAGCTCCAGTGTATTCAGTACACTACCTTAGGTTGGAGTGGCTTACAGTTCAGCTTAAATAAACCACCATGTTTTTGTCTGCTTCCAGTCACTGCCAATTTCCCCTTGATTTTCATTAAGCAAGTAGTGACACGTGACTCGAACAAACTGTTTGGATTCAAATCCTGTGCTGCCAGCACTGAAAAGAGGTTCTTTGTAACGGTAGGAACATACCACACATTCCTCAAATCAAAATTTCCTTTCTTTGCTTTCATCAAAATTGTTCCTTTTCCTAAGGCTTCAATTTTATTACCATCCGCGGTTGTCACTGTATGCGGTTCTGCAAAGCACTCAAAGTCTTGAAACAAATCGCTTCTCATCGTAACATGGTGTGTGGCCCCATTGTCCACGTACCATTCATCACGATCTACGCAATCTGTTGTATTCAAGTGCACCATCATAGCGTTAGTGCTTGCTCCTTTTTCTAAATGCTTTTCCTTGTTTGGACAATTCTTCATAAAATGTCCAACTTCCTTGCATATGTGACATTTGAAAGCAGAACGACCTTTCCCTTTCTTGACTTTTCTTTTCTCAGTGCCTTTTACAAGCAGCATACTGCCAGATTTCGCCTCGGATCCACTATCCTTAGCTGTCAAAGCCTTTTCATGACTACAGAGCTGACTTGTCAGGTTGTCCACTGTTCTGTCTTGCTTAGACATAAGGACCCAGTTTGACTTAAAGGAAAAATATTCTTCGGGCAATGTTCCCAAAATCTTGCAAATCAGAAGTACCTCGGGCAATTCTCTTCCTTCGTCCGTCTTCATGATCTCTAGATTTACTTTATGCCATAAATTTTTCACTTTCGATAGATGAGTAGCCATATCAGATCCAGTATCCATCTTGTATTGGAAAAACTCCATGCATACACCATATAACTGGTCGTCATTAACACCGTCATATAATCGATGAAGTTCATCCCACACTTCTCGTGGATTGGTGAACCTGAGCACCTTGTCCAGAGCATCATCCGAAATATTGTTCGTTATTAGCAATAGAGCAGTACTTTCTAACCTCATGTACTCTCCTAAGTTTCTCTTATACTCAGCCAATACCTCTACAGCAGCAGTATCACCAGTGCCACCACTTACAGTAGGCTTCTCAGGCTTTCGTGTTTTGCCTTGCACAATATCCATGATACCGTCCATGCCGCGCAGCAGCGCCGTCATCCGGTACTTCCATGATACCCTGTTACTTCCGTCAAGTTTAGAAATTTGAATTTTACTTAGCTCCATGTTACGTGTCTGGGCCCATAACCAATTGAAGCGAATAATAAGAGTTCAAGTGGTGAAATGATACACGGTGGCACAAGGAATTTAGTATAATAATATTCAGAAACTAGACACTTAACAAAACTGGTATTGTACAATTAATAAACACGTATAAATCTTATTTTATAACAAACAATAGTAATTCACGAATATTTGTCCAATCACATTTTTTGTTCAAGACAAAAGATGACAAGCATCAAGATGACACTTGACTTCTTCCTTTTTTATTCAAGGTATCACATTGTGTCCAAAGAGTTTTCACTCTAACATTATGTCCGTAAACACCGTAAAGCATTTAATTAGGAAAGAAGTATTTGCAAATTTGAATCAACATTTACTGAATCAGCCATCAACATTCAATCACAGATAAAATAAAAATTATTGTTACAGTCTAAGTAAATTTTTATTTATTTTCTAAGTACAGAGGCCAGCACATCAAGCTATCCCAAACTGTCAAATTTTCCCAATTGAATATGAACCTTATTCTCTTGGCGTAAAGTTAAAAATCTATCAAAGAAATCTGACAGATTGGGGTAGCTTGATGTGCTGGCCTCTGTACATACGTACAATATCAAGTAGGCAGAATAATACATTATGTCGCATCTGCACGTATTGATAGTAATCTATGAGAACATGACACCCCCCGCCTGCCCCGCTGTCATCAAGTGCGCGGCTGCGCGCACATTTTTTGTTTGAAATAGCTTCTCTAGTACGTTATACCAAAGACTACAATATATATAGGGAGATAGACGGTACTCTCGACAGTGATTCCGTCATCACACAAGCAGCGCCATCTATCCGCCGTGATGGTGAACTACATCTATAAGTATAGCTACGTACACGTGACCGCTTCAATGATATTCTGATATTGTATATCGACATTTTCCCATAAAGAGATTTTTGACTTAGCTCTCAGTATTATCAAAAATCTATTTACAGGAAAGAGCCGATTTATCGATTTTATTGTCTGTAATAAAAAAACGTAAATTACTTACAAACTTTTATTTTCGAACTTAGTTATCAGTAGGTAAGGTTTACAATGAATTTTCTAAATAAATACATAACAAGTAGTAGGTAGGTATTCAATTTATGCAAATTTCGCTTGCTACAAGCCTATTAATATCCTTACAGGCACCTCTTGATTCAAGTGCATACCTGAAAATGAAATGAATTTTAGGTAAGCGAGAAATTTTAAAATCACACCTGTATTATTAAATTTTTTGATTATTCAACGTTTTTCTTAAGTTTGCCGTAAGTATATTATTACTTTCAAGAATTTATCCCTTGTTAGCGAAATAGCGACACTATCAAATGGTAATATAGGTGTATGTGGTGGTTGAAACAAAACATGCTTTATTATTACAGCATCTGTTTTTTTTTTCAAAATCAACAGGTCCGAGATTCCTGATTTTAGTAATTTATAATTATTAATAAATATTATATAATAATAATAATATTCCACAACTATCACACAACGCCATCTAGTCCCAAGCTAAGCAGAGCTTGTGTTATGGGTACTAGACAACTGATAAACATACTTATATATTTCTAAATACATACATATTATAGATAAATTACACCCAGACACAGAACAAATGATCGTGCTCATCACACAAACATTTGTCCTGGGTGGGAATCGAACCCACGACCTCCGGCATAGCAGTTAGGGTCACTAACCACTAGACAAACAGGCCAGTCAATTATATGCATTATTAATTAATTTTTATTAATTAATTCATCCTGTATTTACCTTCAATGAACAATGTGGGTATTGCCAATTTACATAGTCTATTCTTTGGGTAGTGGAAGACTGTTGCAAAATGTCTTCGGCATACTCTTCGGTTGTTATAAATGAAGATTTCACCAAACTCTTTGATGGTACCTCCAACACTTCGAACCCATCTCTGGAAGCGTTCTCTTTCAGTATTTGGATTTGGAAATTTGTGCAGCACACCTGGAATATTTTTTGGATAATTAAGTACTTTTTGACTAAGCTTAATTCATGTAAAATAACAAACAACAGAATAATAAAATATGATGTATACCAACCGTCTTCTGTAGTGACCGTTCAGCCAGGCACACAACAAGACATGAAAGACATTGTACGTGATAAGTTGAACACCACAGTCATGAACAACAGAAGAGTCAATTTCTCACAACACTTACCACGAGTCCTATCTCAACTCAAACCAAACAAGAGTCAATTTCTCACACTTAACACTAACTACGAGTCCTATCTCAAACCAAACAAGAGTCAATTTCTCGCACAGAGTCCTATCTCACAAAACAAGAGCACTTGTGACCTCGTCACGCCAATTATTGAAAATAATAATATAGATAAATATTTATTTAGTAAACCGTATTAATTTAATTTACACTAGTATAATTAAGCAAAAAGAAAAAGTAAAATAACGAATTTAATGAACATTACAAAAAGGTTTTTGTCATACACCAAGTAGGTAGGTGACATGATGTCAAAAAATAATACGTTATTTTGATTTCATTCGAGATAGATTTCGGGTTTGATTGTTTTGAGAAACGTTTTACCCTGGATTTCGACTTCGAATTGAGTCGCTGACCCTGGTTTTCAACTTCGAGTTGAGCCGATGCTCTTCCGTATAATTGGCGTGACGAGGTCACAAGTGCTCTTGTTTTGTGAGATAGGACTCTGTGCGAGAAATTGACTCTTGTTTGGTTTGAGATAGGACTCGTAGTTAGCACAGAACACATACGTAGTTAGTGTTAAGTGTGAGAAATTGACTCTTGTTTGGTTTGAGTTGAGATAGGACTCGTGGTTAGTGTTGTGAGAAATTGACTCTTCTGTTGTTCATGACTGTGGTGTTCAACTTATCACGTACAATGTCTTTCATGTCTTGTTGTGTGCCTGGCTGAACGGTCACTACAGAAGACGGTTGGTATACATCATATTTTATTATTCTGTTGTTTGTTATTTTACATGAATTAAGCTTAGTCAAAAAGTACTTAATTATCCAAAAAATATTCCAGGTGTGCTGCACAAATTTCCAAATCCAAATACTGAAAGAGAACGCTTCCAGAGATGGGTTCGAAGTGTTGGAGGTACCATCAAAGAGTTTGGTGAAATCTTCATTTATAACAACCGAAGAGTATGCCGAAGACATTTTGCAACAGTCTTCCACTACCCAAAGAATAGACTATGTAAATTGGCAATACCCACATTGTTCATTGAAGGTAAATACAGGATGAATTAATTAATAAAAATTAATTAATAATGCATATAATTGACTGGCCTGTTGGTTTAGTGGTTAGTGACCCTAACTGCTATGCCGGAGGGGTTGAGGGGATGGGTTCGATTCCCACCCAGGACAAATGTTTGTGTGATGAGCACGATCATTTGTTCTGTGTCTGGGTGTAATTTATCTATAATATGTATGTATTTAGAAATATATAAGTATGTTTATCAGTTGTCTAGTACCCATAACACAAGCTCTGCTTAGCTTGGGACTAGATGGCGTTGTGTGATAGTTGTGGAATATTATTATTATTATTATTTAATATTTATTAATAATTATTAATTACTAAAATCAGGAATCTCGGACCTGTTGATTTTGAAAAAAAAAACACATGCTGTAATAATAAAGCATGTTTTGTTTCAACCACCACATACACCTATATTACCATTTGATAGTGTCGCTAACAAGGGATAAATTCTTGAAAGTAATAATATACTTACGGCAAACTTAAGAAAAACGTTGAATAATCAAAAAATTTAATAATACAGGTGTGATTTTAAAATTTCTCGCTTACCTAAAATTCATTTCATTTTCAGGTATGCACTTGAATCAAGAGGTGCCTGTAAGGATATTAATAGGATTGTAGCAAGCGAAATTTGCATAAATTGAATACCTACTACCTGTTATGTATTTATTTAGAAAATTCATTGTAAACCTTACCTACTGATAACTAAGTTCGAAAATAAAAGTTTGTAAGTAATTTACGTTTTTTTATTACAGACAATAAAATCGATAAATCGGCTCTTTCCTGTAAATAGATTTTTGATAATACTGAGAGCTAAGTCAAAAATCTCTTTATGGGAAAATGTCGAACAATATCAGAATATCATTGAAGCGGTCACGTGTACGTAGCTATACTTATAGATGTAGTTCACCATCACGGCGGATAGATGGCGCTGCTTGTGAGATGACGGAATCACTGTCGAGAGTACCGTCTATCTCCCTATAAATATTGTAGTCTTTGATAGCATGCGTTATACCTCAATGTCTGGTGCAAGTGCTTCCGTACTTCAATATAATTTTTCATTTCCTCAACTGTATGACCAAGAGAATCTACCTTGGAGATGTACATTGGTCTGTTTGTACATTCAACCATCCGCGTATGTATTTGGTCATCTCTATAACGTTCAAAACACTGTTCAGATGTTCATCCATGAAATTAATTTGGCATGTATGTTGGTTCATGAAGATTAGTTCCATGAGAGTCAATATGTCCACTTTAAAAATTCACAATATCATGTTGAGATGGTGTTTGTGTGTGATCTGGCTAAGCTGGTCTTCGAGGACGAGTAGATCTTCCTCACCGTAAACCAAAGCCAGAAGTCTGTCGTATTACAGAACAAGTTGATGAAACTGGCGATCAATTGAATAATCACTGGATTCATGCCATCTATGCTTTTGTGAATCCTGGGAGGGTTGACAATAAGGGGGTCTTGGTAGTCTTCACCGCTGACAAAATGACATCACATTTCGTCAGAAATACTAAGATTTTCGCATCAGAACAGGTCAAAACAAATTGTAAATAAAAAAAAAAATACATTATTCACTGACAAGTACCTACCTTCACAGAGGACATAAGAACAGTTATTTGAGCAGTAGTATGTACTCTACAAGGTTCCTAAATACAGGACATAAAACTTTTATCTTCAATGACAACAAAACAATGGTGAAATCCTAGTGAATATCGATAAATCAAACTAAATCTACTATTCGTAAACGTAATTTGCATAGCTATTGATAGCAATAGCGACATTTTTATAAGATTCTAGGAGATTGAAATTACCCTTGCCAAAGTGTACTCCGGTATGTCTCCCACAGAGTACATTTCGACGGTCCCTACGTACATAAGGTCAAGTCAAAAACCGAGGTTTACAGGAGAGCGTAATTTGTGTTCAACACGCCCTAGAAATAATTGTATGAACAATAATAAATATTTTCTTTCTACAATATTTTAGCAGTTTTAAGAGCTTTATAATGCTATTTACACATATCTTATTTTTTTACGTTTTCTTGAAAAAACTGATAGATGACCGTTTCTACGCCGATAATAAAATAGAAGTATGTAAGTCATGTCTATGATACCGTTTTATACGTAGGAAACAAAAAAACAGTGTCTGATATAGAATTTAAATAAAATGTTTTATGAAAATGTAGGATTATGTTACTATTTTTAAATCAATACGTTAAACATCCTGAAATCGTCTCCCGTGGATATAAAAAGTACTTCAATGAAGACATATCACTTTATACGTGGTTTTAGTCATTCGGGGTAGGACTATAGTTCTTGTAATGTAAATAAAGACATGTCTTTTAAAATTATCAGGTTTGTGTTTTATTAATTAAACAAGGTTTATAAATTCAACATTATTTATTATTAAAAAACAATCTTCTTAGCATCTAAATAATAGGTACCTATAGAATCACTGAAGTGGGAACTAAACATTAAAAATCACTGTTATCTAATATTAGTAATTAACAATTTTAATTTTATACATGTGCCTTAGCCTAATCATGTCTAGCAATGCAATTGGTACCTAGTATTTAATAATCATCACAGTTTTATTAAGTAGGTACCTCAGCTTAATTAACTACCTCATCTGTAACACCTAATTGGTAACATTTAACAATCATCACAGCTTTATTTAGACTCACATCAATGACCTCCTTGTTCCTGGTATTGTTGGGTACGCAGATGACAGCACTGTCATGCAGAGTTCCATCGCAAAAGCCGGTGGTGATGAAGCACGTTAATTGGGAGAGGCCATGGTAGAGCGAACGAATTCAGCCTTAGGACTTGTCGCCGAGTGACGAGAATCTGGTTGATTTCAACGCCACCAAAAAGCAAGTGTGGTTCACCGCCAAAAGAAGTCCGTTTAATCTGGCCCCTACTTTCCGGAGTGCGTCTATACAAGTTACTGACAGTCTCGAGCTTCTTGGCACGAAATGAGCGCGAAACTGAACTTCGGCGCCTACATTGAGTCGAAAGCTCAACTGTGGCAAAAAAGCTGGGTATCCTAATTAAGGTTAAGCGGTACTTCAAGCCTGAGCAGCTTTCAATATTATATAATGTCTGGTCCGGCATGGAGTATTGCTGTCACCTTTGGGATGGCTCAGCCAAATACCAACTTGCCACACTTGACTCTGTAGAGTGCAGAGCCAGGAGGCTAATTGGTCACGATAAGCTGGTTGCCAAGTGACATAGCCTGGCCCACCGCCGCAAACTCGTCAGTCTTCTGCAGACTGTACTTCGGAGAGTGTGCGCAGGAGCTCCACGGGCTGATTTCACCATCTCCCTTCTTCCATCGGGAGACTAGACGTACTGCGGGTTATCACCCATACCTAGTCGACATTCCACACATTCGAACGAAGCGCTTTGCTAAGTCCTATAATATGCGCACAGCCAAGGAGTGGAACTCCCTGCCTGCGTCGGTTTTTCGGAGTTCATATAGCTCTAATTTATTTAAGTCGTAGTAGTCGTAGTCGGTAGGCTCGTTCCACCGTCGACCTCATCTCTGCCCTTAGGGCAAGATTGAGGTCAAGAGCAAGCCCATTTCCCATTTATGATTAAAAAATAATAATTGACGAATAAGATTGTTAAATTTATCTTTACTTTTTTATATTATACATTTTGTTTTGTTATTTAACTACTAAGGGAACTTTATTAGTAATAAGATGAATCAGTCTGAATAAAGCTGTGATGATTGTTAAATGTTACCAATTAGGTGTTAAAGATGAGGTAGTTAATTAAGCTGAGGTACCTACCTAATAAAACTGTGATGGTGATTAAATACTAGGTACCAATTGCATTGCTAGAAATGATTAGACTGAGGCACATGCTTAAAATTAAAATGGTTAATTACTAATATTAGACAACAGTGATTTTTTATGTTTAGTTCCCACTTCAGTGAGTCTATAGGTACCTATTATTTAGATGCTAAGAAGATTGTTTTTTAATAATAAATAATGTTGAATTTATAAACCTTGTTTAATTAATAAAACACAAACCTGTTAATTTTAAAAGACATGTCTTTATTTACATTACAAGAACTATAGTCCTATCCCATACGAGAACTCCCGTAATTGGCGATAAGTCTGACAAGACCGCGTTCGCACCCAGTGGCTCGCATTTTAAAACACCGTACAAAAAGATATGTATAGATGTCCGCATCTACGACACTTATTCGTTGTATTTATAATACTTGTTATTTTATACGATTTGTAAAACAAGGTAAATAAATACAATTAAAAAAAAAATCGTATGTCAGTATGTGCGCATAGATAATCTAAAGCCAATGATACAATAAAAAAAAAATGCCATTTTCGACATGTCTTTATGTACGTAGGGACCGTCGATTTATATAGCTGAGATAGAGACGTCACTCTAACATTTTATAGCGCCCTCTAGCAACAAGTAACAACAACAATCCACTAGGCAACTCTGCAGTAGGCCCTATTATTTTATTTTTTTTGTAGGTTTTAATGATTATCTAAAAATAAAACATCAGATACAATGTCAAATATTTATTTCAATCTTTTTTTACAGTAATTGAAGGCCAACTCCTGAATTTTGTCTTCCACATCATAATCTGTACGTGATCCACTTAATAATTTATTTGTATCTTTACACCAACTTTCTAATATGAATAATTAATACATAAATCTTCAATTTTTGAAATCATTTGCACTATGTTCGTTGCACTTATTAAACTGTATTAAGAGTACAACTGAAAAGTGAAAATATTGTTCTCTTGTCGGATGTTTTTCTTGGTTTTTCTTTTTACAATCTTGTCAAAAGTTTGACCATAGTTTGACAACTTTTTTTTTAATCATATTTTTGTGGCGTGGCTTCTGGGCTTTTGTTCCTACAAATTATTTTGACATTTTCGCAAACTGTTTCAATTATTATCGTTTCATTTCTGGATGATTTTATCCATCTAAACATACGTTGTATGATAATACAACAAATTGAAAAGCTGTCTCAACTCCATAAATATTTTTATTTAGAATTAAAAATAGTTATTATTTTAAGAAAATCTGAGTAAAATGGAGCATAACTTTAGACTAAAACCTTGAACATTTTGGGAACAGCGCCATCTATCAATAAGTAAATAAAACTTTTAAAGTTATTATACGGCGAAATTAAAAATCTATTGAACTGAGTGGTGTCCAATGAAAACAGAAGCCAACCTTAAGTGGTGGGTTATGATTTCCTTACTTTGTTCTAAGTTATAGCACCGTGATGTCTCCATCTAGAAGCCATTTCAGAACAACTAATCTGCCATTGAGCTGTTAAATATTTTTTAACATGAAAAACAATCTTCACTAGATATCACTACGTGTTTTTATTTTTCGCGGCGCGCGGCGTGAATATTAACTGACTAGATTTTTTTGTTTTTTATGTTCTGTGGGTAGGACAAATTCAGTCAGGAGGTTAAATAAATAAATAGTAAATAACCTCAGTAAATAACTAACAAATTGAATTTAACAGCTCGAAATGGCGGCGTTTCGGATACCTGTCATTTTTTTTAAATCATAAGATATGAAAATTCGGTGTTTTATTTACAATTATTATTATCCCAATAAGTTACATAGTTTTCACTTTTATTAGTAATGTGTTCTGTTCACAATGTTACCACTTTCATCATGGCAATTTCGAAAAAAATAAACTATTTAGGTGTTCGAGCCTACGCTTGAACCACTTGAGATTACGCTTCCTGAAATACGTCACTCACACCTTCAAATTGTCTGTTCCTACCTTCTTTGAGTGCACTATTGCTATCTCTTTCACTCATGACGCAGCGCCCGGCGTGCGGCGCGTGCGCCGCTGTCCTCAGTACAGTACGCTTTTGAAACTCGTAGCACTCGCACGTGTACACCGTTGAAAATTTTATGTGAGTAACAAATTATTTGAAATTGGAACTATTATGAATTCCGCTCGGCGCCCCACGGCCCAGCGACGTCTAGCGTGCCACCTAGCACCTAAAAGCATTGTTGCTTTTCTGCCGGATCGAGACGGCATGTCGTGTCGAGTTCGACTGTCGTCTTCACTGTGAATGAGACGACCTACTCCGTCGCTCGAAAAGACGACGTCGACTGTCTTTTGTTTATGGCTACGCGACGTCGCATCGCCTGTCGTTTCATTCAAGTAAGATGACGTCGTTTGTTGAGACGACGTTGTCGTTTGAACAAGACGATATCACACACTATAAAACTACATATATTTCATAGCATTTAAGACGATATCGCTTGATAACATTAAATGACGTATATCCTGAACAATGTTGTTCGACTTCTTTTCAGAATTATGTCGAAACAGACAACATTGGGGGAATTAGCCGCACGTCCCTGCCCAGCTGCAGAAGAGCCAAGTTTCGCAGCCGTGGTCAACATAATTGACCAACATTTTCCGGATAACTGGAGGTCCTGGGAAGTCAATGATTACAGCTTTCATGAGCTATTTGGTGCCGAAGTCTCTTCTAGAATCGAAGGTAAATTAAGATTCGCAATTCCGACCGCCGATCTAGCCAGAGCTTTTGCTCCGGACTCTAGCTCTTTGTCTGAGAGGAAGTACAGGAGCATAAGGACGAAAATTTTGCACTGGCCTCTAGGCCGAGCTTTAGTGTTTTCTCCTCATCACATTATGGAAAAGATACATGGCTCTGGGAAATATTATTTCAGCTTTATTGACGCAGTGCGCACAATAAAGAGCAAACTGACGAATCGTAGGAGCGCGTCATCCGAACTACAGACCTCTCAACAAGATCAAGGAACCTCGGCCAATCCTGCACTTTCTGATACAGAAACGCCAGAACGCACGAGAAGCAGGAAAAGGTCTCACGAAATTGATGTAGAAGCGGAGAGTACTCCAGTAAAACAATCGACTCCATCTCGAGGGCAGGGGAGCAATGAACATTTGTTAATAGCAGTCCTAAATCAACAAATGGAAATGTTTAATCGTCTAATAACAACCCAAAACAAACAAAACGATAACCATACGATAACATTGAAAAAATATTGTCCAACACCATAAAAGATGACACAGTCAATCCTCCTAACCTAAACGAGTCGTTTGATTCATTACCAGACAGTACACAGTCTGATGACGAACACCAGCCGTCCCGATATGATTCTCGTCCGCCGCGGGCTCCATCAACAGCTGATAATCTTTCTATGAGAGAATCTGAATTACGAGCCAAGATATCTGAAGCTCAGAGAGAACTTGCTGCAATGCAATCAGAGGATAACGAGACATTTGATTTTAACCCAGTCACAAATGTGACTGAACCCAAGGTAGCTATTACTGATCCACAATTCCTAAAGCAAGGTATAGACTGTCAGCGCTTTGGCCAAGAAGGATGGCGTGACGTCAGATATGCAGACACTCAGAAGCAATTCCAAGCTTCACCAGCTTTTTGCGCCTTGCAAGTAAATAACCTTCTTGCTGGAGTAGCGCCTACTTGGAAGTCATCTGCCGTTCTTGAAAAATTCGACATGACACTAGGTGCGATAACTCACGGTCTCCTACAACAGAGGAACATTTTTAGAGAGTTGTTGGACCACCTACCTAATGAAATGAAACACAAAATTGGATGTGCTTTTCTCAACGCTGACTCTAAGTTTAAGAAAAAATCGGACGACCTCTTGCAGTATGTTTGTGGTCGTCGGGCAGAGGTAATAGAGCAGAGAAGAGGGGCATATAAAGTACATAACAAGTCTCTTAATAATATTTTGCACAGTATACCTCCATCAGAAACACATCTTTTTTCTGATGATGCACTGTCAAAAGCAGTCAAAGATTGCTCCAACAGTGACATTAAGAGATTTTTTCCTTATTTCAAGAAAAAACCCTCAAAAATTTTTCCTAAAGACCGAATCAGAGAGCCGGCAACACAAGGCCCGTCAAGAAACAATTCACGATATTATCGTAACCCAGGCGGAGTCAATGACACGGCCCGTACTAGAACCAAACAGCAGTATCACTATAAACCCCAATCACAATCGCAACCAAAGCCACAACAAGGTAGAAAAAATTGGGGGGGTGGCAAAAGAAAGTGACTCGTTCAAAGCAGGGCGCTTACAAGATTATGCCCAGCATTGGACCACAGCGCCAAAATTAATTCAAAACTTTATCCAGGGGTACAGAATCCCATTCAGCTCAAAACCACCAATCAGAAAGTTTTCTCCCAAGAACATTTTTCAATTTCGAACCAAAGAAACACCAGAAATGTTAAAACAGATGCAAAAACTATTGGAAACAAAAGCTATTCAGGAAAGCCAGTATCAGAGTGGATTTCTTTCAGAAATGTTCCTGCGAAAGAAAACAGATGGCTCTTTTCGACCAATATTCAACCTGAAAGGCTTAAACCGATACGTTCAAACACCAAAATTTCACCTCCTAAACCACCTAAAAATTCCAACACTCTTGTACAAAAACAGTTACATGATGAAGCTGGACATATCGCAAGCATACTTTCACTTACCAGTATCACCCAGTCATCGCCGCTTCTTGTCCCTCAGTTTTCAGGGAAAAGTATACCAAATGACGCGCCTGCCGTTCGGGTTAGCAAGCGCACCGGCAGCTTTCGCCAAAATCACCAATTGGATTGCCCACACTCTAAGAGGCCAAGGTATAAGGATTTTAGTCTATTTAGACGACTTCCTGCTAATCCACGAAGATCCACATATCCTGGAAAGTCAGACCAAATATGTCGTCAAATACTTGCAGGAATTAGGCTGGCAAGTAAATCGAGAGAAGTCCTCCTCGACTGCTACAAGAAAATTAGAATACCTTGGAATAACTTGGGATACCAAACTAAACCGAAAATCACTATCGGAAAGCAAGACAGCCCACCTTACGGCTCATCTGGAATCGGTAATAAAGAGGAGTCGCTGGAGTTGGCACGATGCAAAGGTAATTCTGGGGAAGCTGAACTTTGCGTCATACGTAGTACCACTAGGACGCCTCCACAGTCGCTTCCTCCAAAGAGCATTGAGTCGTTTACCTATGGCAAAACCACATCAGCTATCGGTAATACCACCCCGTGCTATGGCGGAGCTCATCTGGTGGAAAACGAATATCCAAAAAGACTCACCGATACACATACCAGAACCGTCAGTTTTCATAACGACAGATGCGGCGGACAAGGGCTGGGGAGCTGTAATAAATGGTCAGAAGTTCTGGGGCACGTGGACAAATGTGCAGCAGAAGTGGCACAGCAATCAAAAGGAACTCTACACGTTGTTCGAAGTCTTAACTCGAGTCCACTCTTTAATAAAAGACAAAACAGTGATGTTACAGACCGACAATCGAACAACAGTAGCTTACATCATGAAACAAGGAGGTACGAAGTCCTTGAAACTACTGGAGACTTCACTAAAAATTCTGGAACTTTGCCAACGTCAGCGTTGTCACCTCATAGCCCGTTACATACCCGGAATATACAACGGTCTGGCGGACAGCCTCTCCCGAGACAAAGGTCTTCCCGAATGGCACCTCAAGCGGATGGCTTGAGGTGCCATTCGGTAGTATCAATGATATTCCAGAAGCTGGGCACTCCTATGATCGATCTGTTTGCATCTGCAAGATCTGCAGTGGTGCCGACATATGTCAGCGAAGACGCAAAAGACACACACAGTCTATTCACAGATGCGTTCAGCAAGACGTGGCAGTTCAAACTGGGATGGATCTTCCCTCCTCCATCACTGATACCTCGCGTGATTCAACATCTGAACAAATCGGAAGGAACATACTTAATAGTGACTCCCAGTTGGACGAAGGCGTTCTGGACAGCCGACTTAAGGGAAAGGGCAATTTGCCCACCAATCCCAATAACAGACCTGAAATCGAATCTGATAGATCTTCAAACAAATCTACCACCTCAGAATGTGGAGAGCTTAAATTTGCTGGTCTGGAAGGTACGGGCTGGAGTAAACAATTACAAAACTGGTCCCACACGGATATAAATCTCCTTGAGGCATCTTGGAGGAAATCTTCTCTGAAGACATACAAACCCGCTTGGTCCCGGTGGCGGGCCTGGGCTCGGACCAACAGCATAGCTGTGAATAACCCCAGCCCATCAGATTTGGCAAAATTTCTATGCCACCTTTTCAACACCGTAAGACTGGCCCCTCGCACTATTGCACTGCACAAATCAGTAGTGGCAACTTTAGCGAATCCCCAGCGTTCTGAAGAACTAACTTCGCACCATTTGGTGAAGCATGTACTGAAGGCAATTTTCTTGAAAAATCCCCCTACAAAGAAAGCCATCCCTTGGAAAATAAGTGACCTCTTGGACTTCCTTAAGACCTACGTTATAAACGAAGATAGCCTATTTCAAATTTTTCGACATACTTGTGTCCTTCTTCTATTAGCTTCAGGAAGAAGAGTACACGACCTCACCTTATTGAGCATTGAGAAAGGGTTGTTTATAGATAATGAGGATGAGGTAATTCTATGGCCTCAATTCGGTTCCAAAACCGACTCCAGCACTTATAGACAATCTGGATGGGTATTAAAAAACAATGAAAACGAAGCTCGTCTAAATCTTGTTTTGTGGATAAGAAAATCCATTTCAGTCTCCCAAGAGCGACGTAGGGAAAAGAACTTGAAGAACTTATTCATAACTACGAGAGGGGTAGTTAAAAATGCATCACGCTGTGTAATTTCGGGGTGGATTCGAACACTTTTTCGGGAGGCAGGCATCTCGGCCTCAGCAGGCAGTTTCAGGGCTGCAGTTGCATCCGAAAACTGGACTAACAATAAATACAATATTGATGATATTCTTCAAAGAGGAAACTGGAGATCTAAAAATACTTTTTTCAATCATTACTTCAGGGAGACGCCCGCAAATTGCATTGATAATTACAACCATACTACGAGAGTATTGTGAATTTGTGATGATTTTTCGACTATATGAAGCTGATTACATAATTGTTATTATATGGTCATATAAATAAAAGTTTAAATGTAGAAGTACAAGATTTATATTCGTTATTTGTTAATTTAGGATCTAAGTACTTTTGTTTTTGTTTATATTGATTGGTTATAACCTTAAAAGGCAATAAATTTCTTTTTTGACAGATTTTATTATTTTTTGTTTTTCCTTTTATTAAAACATCAGTCACAGTACGCATCGCAGCGCCGCCGGCAGAATATAAACACGTCTCAAGTGGTTCAAGCGTAGGCTCGAACACCTAAATAGAACCGTTTTCCCCCCGAAGGTGAGAAAACGGATATTTAGGTTTCAGCCGTAGCTTGAACCACACTTCAGGGTCCTTGCCGGCTCCTTCATAGGTACTGAGGACAGCGGCGCACGCGCCGCACGCCGGGCGCTGCGTCATGAGTGAAAGAGATAGCAATAGTGCACTCAAAGAAGGTAGGAACAGACAATTTGAAGGTGTGAGTGACGTATTTCAGGAAGCGTAATCTCAAGTGGTTCAAGCTACGGCTGAAACCTAAATATCCGTTTTCTACCCTTCGGGGGGAAAACGGTTCTATATGGCGGGCAGGTTGATATGCCACATCTTATCCCCTTTGTAATGTCGAAAGATGGCAGTACATTTATAAGAAATTACGATTACATCTTAATAATACGAATATTACAATATTATTTAAATTATTTATTTAAATGATCAGAAATGTCAATATCACTTATATACTATTACATAAAGAAAGACGCATCGTGAATCCTGGAAATGACCTTTTTTGGAGGGTGTCCAATCATCAAAATAATGACTCCTTTGTTCCTTCTTAGCCCTGTGTCCGGGGGCTGCGGTTTCATTTCGGACAAACCGCAGCTCCTGGAATCCAGTAAATAACCTTCCGTATGCTATGGATATGGGAGCTGCAGATATCAGCCTCACATACAAAAGTATCTATTTTTTAGGTTTATTTTTGTCTATATAAACGTTAGGAGCCTAATGCTTAAGTCTCTACTATTCCAGATAAGTGATAAGTACAACAAGATGCATATTTTCTAAAGTACATCTTATTCAGCAAAGGGTTCAAAATTATGGAATTGTTAGCAGTTCTTTAAATGCCCTAATTGATGGTAAATAAATATATGTAAAACCAGGCACGAAAATTAAATGGTGAATATGACGGACATTATTCTTTTGAAAAAACAATAAAATTAAAGAAAATACTATTTATTGAATTTCCTATACTCAGGCACATTTCATCTGTCCACACTAGTCAACACTCATCATCACCTTCCTGCCCTTATCCCATTTTATTTAGGGTTGGAGTCACATTTTTCTGTTTTTATTCTTCCCTGTTAGACAACTTTTCTCTTTCATTCATAACATTTCTCCCTCACACAAACCATCCACCTTTTCTTTGGCCTTCCTCTCCCTCTCTATTCATCACCTTTTAGTCACATGTGAATTGTCCCTCCTCATATCATGTCCATACCACAATATTTGATTGCCTTTCAACTTTTCAGTAACGGGCGCATCTTTTAAACTTCCTCTAATAAACTTGTTCCTTACTTTATCATTTCCTGTCACACTACACATCCACTTCAACATTCTTATCTCGGTTACATGCAATCTTTTTTCATACATCTTCTTCACAGCCTAGCATTCTGATCGATACAGTCAACACTCAAACTTTAGGTAAATATGCATCTGAATATCCGATCTCTAGATATTAACATTACAAAATAAATTATACAAATAATAAAAATCACATTTTTTGTTGAATCTATTTCTCCACCAAACTCAATACACAGTTTGTGAAATTAACCATCAAAGTTCAAATCATCACTAAAAACTTTACGATCAAAATACTACAAAACAGAAGGTAAAAATATAACTTATTCCCGGTACCACTAATTTGATTTCCTACAACTAGTCTTAGGATTAAAATAATGAGACAGAAGTGACTCTAATCAATAGCTGGTTAATTTTGCTAGGTTTAACGTTACTATTGAATCATCGTCAATAGCAACTCCCATTGATCAGAAAAAGTCATGATATGTGTTGCTTGAAGTGTGCACGGGCTTCCGCTTCAACCTCTCCATAATCAAGTCACACGGAGATTTTGTGCTAAAGTCAAATCGAACAATGTTTGTAGGGACCTTTTCATGAAGATACGGCGCAGCCACAGGCCTCAGGCGTGAAGTTAACACTTTGCCAAAGGGTGAACACTTTCCCATCTTGATCTTCTGTTTCAGTATGTAGGACATGTCTGTCTTAATGGGTAGTAATGGCTCAGGCTCTGGGGGTGGTATCAATTCGACTGATTGCACTCGGTTTGGTGAATTGCTAACAAACTCTTTGTAGTCCAGAACCAGAGACTCAAAGGAACTGCTGAGGCTGATGGTTTCCTCGGTCTGTTGCGGTTCTGGTATCCCAGGTCGCCGTACGGCTTTCATCAGGTCAATCACACAGTTTTTCTCTTCTAGGGCCAGCTTTTTCATCTCCTCTTGTAGTTTCTCTTGCTCAAGCTCTTGTTGCTTTTTGAGCTCTTTAGCTTTGAGCATGTTGGACAACTGTTCTGAGAGGACATTGGTGATGGGGCTTTCACTTAAACTGAACGTCGGGATAGGCAGTCTTTGTGGAATAGATGAGAGGCTGGTGTCCGACAATCCTTGAGGGAGATTAAACTTCGGCATCGGCATCGATCCCACGCGCCCATCTTCGCTAGGACTGTCGTCCAAATTGCACTTAGATAAATGACTGTCCACCAGGGCGAAAAGAGACGTAAACGAACTTGAATCAGTCATTTTGAATAACAATCACCTTTGTTCTCAAAATCAAACAAAAAAAATTGTCATTTTATGAAGTAAAACACTGCACCATATACACTACACGGCTGATTTAAAGGATTTATCAAAATAATTAACGTTCATTACCTAATTTATTGTGATATCTTTCTTTTTGTTTACGAAACACGGAGATGTTGAAAGAAATAGATGTAATCACCATAGACAACATTTATCTTTATGCATGGCTCTCTATGGTTACCACAAATGGTTACTGTAAAATGTAAAGCTGCGTACAGACCGGCCAAACGAACGGCAATACGACAATTTCTTTTTTTCTTGATCCCGGTTGGAATGTGAGTTGATGTTGGTTGTTTTCGATGAAAATAAATCCAAAGGAATAGATATAAACTTGGCTAATTTTCTCAATTCCATGTAAATTCCATATAAGCTGATTCTGCAGATTGCAGCAACGAAGGTCAACGAAACCCACACGAAACATGCACGAAACCCGTTCGTTGGCGTTCGTTTGGCCGGTCTGTACGCAGCTTAACAATATTCCCTAGTATGTACATTATATATTCCCATTTATACAAAATTGTGATTTTAATCGTCAAACTACTGCTTTGTTTGTCACTTAGAGATGCTAAACTTCATTTTTTTACATTGAAATATGATCAAAAAGTTGCCCGTTACCACTCGAATTTCTGACATGTGTTTCATTGACAAGAACGGCAACATTGTTATCAATGTAAATTAGTAAACGTCATAGCTATTATAGTTAGTCTGTGGTACGACGTCAGACAAGGCGCTTCGCGATCGGACACGAGAATCGGGAAACTTTATTGAAAGTCGTATTTTAAAGTTGTTTAAAAATCCTTCGAAAGGAAATCTTAGCTGATATGCGCCATAGTAATTTTCTGAAAGCTGTTTCGTCGTCCTTTGGTGACCATGCCAGGCGCGAGATATGAACAGCTGCCGTTGAAAGCAGATGGTGAAGACGACCGCGACGTGTTTACAACTAAGCCGAAGCCGAAATGGTCTGATGTGTGCTTGCAGAAGAGCCTGATGTCCTTGGGTCTGATCCTGCTGTACTTCTCGCTGTCCATAGGCCTAACATTTTACCAGAGATGGCTTCTGACGGTGAGAATTCTGTTATCAGTTAAACCACTGTTTGCTTTGCATTTTACCTGTTTTCTTTTTTTTTGCTACGTGTTTATAAATTGCTTGTTATGTTCGAACTTAAGTTGCGAGTACTCTCGCGTAATGTTTTGTAGAGATAAATGTTATAGATGAGCAGTTTAGTTAGAGTTGTAATTGTTTTTTCGTGTTTCTATTGTTTATCTAGATATGTAGAATCTCGCGCTGGATTTCCCCTTGTTGTAGTTACGTCATCCAATGTTTTGTTTTTGAGAATGTGATTATTACTACAAAGTTAATAGTTGGACCATATAGACCCAGAAAATCATTTATTTTTATGAACTATTTGACAAATATAATGCAAGTCTATTTTTCCTCCTATTTTTTGTTATACTGAGAGTAATTTTATATTAGTTGTCAGTTTATTGTCCAATTAATACATTTCATAGGACAGAGTAATCCATGATTTGTTTCTTGGCTGTATTATAAAAACCTTAACTTTAAAAATAATTTCAAATAATTTTTAAAATTCTTGTGTCTGCTCTAAGTTTGGGTTTTCATTGTAAGTAATTACTAATTAGTAGAGAACAGAGCATAATAATTACATGTGTTCTAGAACAATATGGTAGATCAATAAAAATAATACCTCTAGGTATAGTTAACTTCATCAGTAAAATATATTTTATTTACTCTACAATGTCATAGATAATGCAGGTTTTATCTGACTTCATGCAAGAGTAAATAATTATTAATTTTTATTTTAAATTAAATAGAGATAAATTAAATGTTAATAATTATTAATTAATTAATTGCAAAATTTGGAAGTTATGGGGAGTCGTCTTTGCCCAGCTGTGGGATGACACAGGCTAACAGTAACAGTAATAAATACCTAATTCCCTAACATGATAATTTTCTTTCTTGAATATAGTATTTTTCACTTTTACTGCTTGTTATTAATTAATATTTTAGTTTAAACAATTACCTAAATGTTTTATTACATTTTTTCCAATGTGATTGATTAATACATTTTAAATTATTAATATTCTTATTTTCAAAGTCATTAGACCTAGTTGGTAGTCTATTTTGTTCAACTATTATTTTGCCTGATTTTACATCAAGTATAATAAATTGTTAGTGGTAAAGTTAGATTTACATGTTAGAAATATATTATGGATCATAGCAGGTAGAATTCTCGGATTTCTGCATAATTATCCAAAACAGATCAGGTCTTTGTATACTCGTAATCTGTGTATGCCTGTATGCATACCAGGATATAAATTTACCTTAAATTAGGATTACCAAATTCAACCTATAATTATTTTACCAAAATATGGTCAATCATGCATGGTGCATAATTGATGATTTCTGAAGTCTTTCTAGAGTAATTAATATCCTGTCATTTTACCCAAAACAAATTTTATTTTGTCAATCAACAATTGGAAATAAAATGATTGCTCAAGCCATAATTTTACAACAACTAGTTTGGCAATTTTTATAAAACTTGAAACTTAAAAAAAAAACATTCAAAAAATCCATAGACAAAACAGAACTTTTTTTTATAAAACTAAGTATGTTTTCTGTAATGATGCTTATTTTTCTGGGCGCACGGCAGTGCCCCGCCAAGTCTAGCAAAAAATCGGCACGGCCGTATCATCCTCTTCTCGATGTTATTTTCATGAAATGTTTCATTACATTGAAGTAGAGTTAACCATCTAGTATCCATGTGAAACAGTATTGTGTTATTATTAAATAATTTAATAATAATCATTTATTTCTCATCATCACAAATAGTACAGAATCAAAATATTCCTGTATTGAGAGTTTGAGACTGGTGTCTGTATAAAACCTGTATTACAGATCAACAGGCAAATGTAAAGACACTACTCATTAGACGCTTCGGAAAGTTCCGACTAATTTCGTAAAAACTCGGGTCAAGCAGACGTCAAATATTCCAGCTTCTTCGTTTCACTAGCAGTCCCGTCCATCAGTATTAAAAGGCCACGTAACAATTCTCGTTCTCTATAATAACTATCGTAAACAAACTTCTATGGAAGAAAACCACCACTTAGCCTGTCAGTCAGACTTAGTCGAAGGAAACACTCACTTATTTCAAACGCCACAATTGCATGAACACTAGTGACTGTAATGCAATTTATGAACGCCCCTCGGTGATCTATAAATGTACTGGATGACTGCACCCAACAGTAGGGATAAACCAGTGACCTACGAGATTATTTTTTTTTTTTTTTTTCTGTTTTTATTTGCAATCAGCCTTAAGACTATGAGCAAATCTGTTCTGTGATGTTTTTACGAGATTAAAAATACAATTAAAATATCGCAACTGTTTCGTTGCAATTCGGTCTAAAATCTATAAATGTCATAAAAATCTGTAAATTACATCATACGTTTCACTATCGTGCAACTGTCGAGCTGCAAGTACAAATTTGAGGCGGTGCGGTGACATGTCCTAGTCAAAGCACGAGCTACACGTATGTTCATGGATAACAGAAGGCGCGCCATTTCACGAGACTGCACTGCAAGTCATGGGTTCAACTCAAGTCAAGACACGCACTTCTAATTTTTCGAATTCATGAGAGAATATTTCTCGACGGCATGTAAAGCCAAAGTCAGAGTCGTCCCATGCGGCATAAAAACTTTGACACCAGATTAGACACCTACGAACTAGCCACACGACAAAGAAGACTCCACTAAAGGACTATCTTAAACACTAACACCCGTATTTATAAACAAGTACCTAATTACTATTACTTGAGTAAATGTCAATTTTTTCTCTGTAGTTTAGTAATTCCTTAATGCTAGAACTATCAAATGTTAGAATTCTTAGTTTTGCTTTCATTGACGGTTCTAACTTCGTTTAAATTCTTGCCCATTGCATAAAAATATTTGCATAAGTAATTACTTAAGTCCAAGTAATTACTTTGACTTGACTATAAATATGGGGCTATATAACCGTTTCTTAGTCCTGCTTCCAAGCTGCATTTAAATCATCTGTTCGGACATGACTTCATACTAGGACTATAATATGAAACCTTAGATCCGAATTCCGATGCTCATTCATATTTTGTCTGGAAACACAACACGACGCCTTACATTATTTTTCTAGACAAGTGTGCTCTGAATGAAACCCAAGCGCATGAATAAATAATTAACGTAAAAAAAGTCTATTCTTAGTCGAAACACTCTTGTCAGAAGGTCGTGGTTGCGCAGACGAGGTAGACCCACACGGATATAATATGCTCGGTGGGTCGTTGACTTCCTCGAGGATTGCTCTTTTAAGCGATGTGCTTCCATATCTTCCGGTTGGGACGATGCGAGTACACTGGACCATGGTGGACTCAGTAGCTTTCTTGATCAGAGGTGAAACTTTTCCCTCCAATATCTTTGTAATTTGAAAGTATTATCCCAGATATGGTCCTGAACAAAAAGATATCGCAATGAAGACGCGAGAACAAGTATCAACATGGGTTGCGGTTCTCCATACTCGCCTTTACCCTCCTGAATAATGCATCTATAGCTATTGACCTCCGAGCAATAGGTCGCGAGATATTTGCGAAAAACTGTTTTTCGTGACCTTTTGACCTTGATAACTTCTTTAGCCGACATGATATCAATGTCGATTTTTCACATCTTCATTATAATGCCGTATTAGAATACAAAAATTCAGCCCACTAGGATTTTTTCCGCAGATAAAACCTGAAATGACGACTAATCCCGCAATATAAAATTCAAAGTATGGGTAGAGTAGCTGTCCACTCAGAAAAGGTATCGAAATTCCACCCCTGTGAGGGTGAAATGGGGATTTGAATTTTCTGTGAAACTTTTCATTCTCTGACTTCCCCCTACGAATAATTCTGCCTAAGTTTAACACAAAATTCTGAAATCTAAAAAAAAAAAAATAACTGGGGAATGCCACTAACTACTGCTTAGCTGACCTCCACACCCCAGTTAGTACTGGCTTATACGATCAACGATACACAATCGATAAACAATAAATTAATATGTTGCCGCTTGCCACCAAACCAATTTCTCTTTCATAAAAAAAATTCTTCACAGCCCAGCATTCCGATCCATGAAGTCCGACAGCAGGCCTAATCACGGACTTGTATATTTTCCTCTTTAACTTGAAGGGCTTCCGAATCTGAGCATAGTTATTCACAACCACTCGATTGTCCGTCGTATCCAATTGATCCATCGTACTATCGAAAATCGCTATTCACTAAACCGAAGAAGATTATCAATCCTGCCGACAGCTATTTGCTATCGGAAGTGTACTATACGATACACAAGAGTATCCATTTATAATTAAAATCATTTTTAAATTGTTTTTAATTATATTTTTAGTTACTTGACGGATATTCAGCACAATCTATAGTAAAACTTATAGAAATACTCATTATAGATAATTTATTGGCTACATAGAATTTTTCACCATGAGTGTTTATGTACTACACAGATGTACTACCATGTCAATCGAATCTGTGAATAGCATTTGCCAATCGTTCGATCCAAAAATCTGATAGGTACTCGAAAAAGTGTCACGATCGATTCGACTTCGATTCGATTGTTTGTGAATAGCTGTGCAGTATGGATATTCCGGCAAGGATTAAAGACACAGAACTGAAGAGACCGCCAAAATCACAAAACAATTATTCCGTTTTGGTTCTACTTCATTTCAGGCGAACAGGAAACTCGAAGCGTATTTACCTACTCGTATTAGGATACTCATTGGGCCTTGGAATATAATAAAATTATTGATGAGCTTGTTGTGCCTGACTGTACGAGCACGTGTAGTATTTGCTGATAAAAACATTAATACTAATTCATTAAGCTAAGATTTTCGAAAAAAGATCACCATTCGAATCTACTGTAAAGCTATAATTTCATTTTTATCATGCTAAATAAATACTTATGAAGAGTACGAGTGCTAAGCCATAGGTTCTACACCAAATAGGGTCATTCATCATCAGCCTATAATGTTCCCGCTGCAGGGACTCAGGCCTCCTCTCTAGGAGAGGGATGGGCTATAATCTACCACGCGGGCCCAGTGCGGATTGGTAGATGTCACATATCTTCGAATTTTTTGGTTCTAAGACAGTGAGAGTAAGTTTTGAGAACAGTGGTGATGAAATAAATTACACAAAGTAATGTGCCTGACGGGGTTCGAACCCACGACTCACTGTTCGTAAGTCGGGGCCACCACCACTGGGCCACTGGGTCATTACTTGTTATTTACTTCATAACCACTGTAAAAGTGAAGGAAACGAAAGATTATGAAAAGGCCGGCCGGCGGCATGTCAGAACTACAAAATTGGAGACATGTAAAATGTACCAACCCGCACTGGGCTTTCTGGGGTGGATTGCAACCCACACCCTTGCAACGAGAGAAAGCCTATGTCATTAGTCATTACAGACAGGGAATGATACATTGATCCATATTCTATATTCTACAAACATAGTTTGCCTATAATTAGTTATTATGCGGTTCGCCACAGCGCATAACCACTAGTATTGCAGTTGTAATGATAACATCACGCCTGTAATCCCCGAAGAGTTAGGCAGAGGTGTACTTTGTACAGCCAAATTATTCCAGTTAATTTAAAGTCCCATGCCCCTAGGCGAGCCTATCGCATCATCATCATCCTATAATGTTTCCACTGCGGGGACGCAGACCTCCTCTCTATGAGAGGGAATGGGCTATATCCCACCACGTGGGCCCTGTGCTGGTTGGTAGATGTCGCATGTATTCAAATTTTTCACACTACATTTTACATTTTTTACACGATGTTTTTCTTCACCGTTTTTGAGAGCAGTGGTGATGACATAAATTACACACAGAAATGCACCTGCCTGGGATCGAAGACTTACTGGTCGTAAGGCTGCCCCCACTGTGCCACCGCTGCCTCGCTGCTCTCAGATATTTCTGTTGGAAAAACCCAATATTATTTGGACAAGACCTCATGCAGAGCAGTTGAACTTGCGCCCACTAGACTAACGAAACTGTCACCCCACCCGTCGTGGCTGCGGGTTGTTCGAAAGAGATACCGCGGCCTCGGCCCAAGGGCTAAAAAGGAACATGGGTGGTTTTTAGTCAGTAGAAGTCTGACCCTCCCAGAGGGAGGAGTCATTTGATAATTTCCAAAAAAAAAAGGCTGTTACCCTGAACAACGCTCGTCAATTAGGTACTTAACAAAAAAAAAATAGTCCGTCGGATAGATTTCCAAAAAATATTGGACACATATTTTTTTCTTTTTTCACGTAAACAAAAAATGACGACGATACAGTGCTTCGAAAACTCGTGTGACTTCACATTGCAGTACATTTTTTACCGAAAACTGACGTCACAAGCACTCATGATCGTTGACGCGTTTTATGTTCGACAATTTTTATTAATTTGATAAAACACGTACCCAATATTTTTCGATAATCTAACTGACGGACTAAACAACATCATATTTTTTTTAATCAGGAAAGTAGCCAATTGAAATCACTCCATTGCAACTGGAATGCCAATTATTGATCCAACCGGATGCCAATTAACTATTGCAGTATGTTATACAGGAATGCCACAAATTATGCAGAGATTAGTGACAATTAATGGTTAAACGTATTAATGACACGAGTTTAGACCCGACTGCTATTTACTAGTCTATTGTACCTACTAATGTATTAATTGAGTTCGAAATAATAATGTTAAATAATAAATAATTATATACAAGCTGCATCTGCTTGCTGCAAGGCTTGCTGTTGTTTGCAAGTAAATCTTTCACGCAAAAACTACTGAACGAATTTAAACTGCTTTTAAACTGGATTTTACTGGATTAACACTTTTTATTCCGATACTCCCGTGAGACAATTACCAAACTCCACGGGGGCGAAGCTGCGAAAATAATTTAATAATACATACTCGCGCCTTTCTCCCATGGGGGTAGACAGAAACTACAGGACGCCACCTTCTACAATCCTTATATCTGTATACAGTCAAAACTCTCAGGCAAAACTACTTTTGACTGGTTTCAGTCAAAACCCTTATTACGTTAAAACGCGTTTACTCTAAGTATATTAAAATACCTAAATGTTAACTATCGCACAAGTTATGAAAGGGCCGAAAAAAAAACCTAACAACCTAATAAGTTTCCTAATGACCTTTAGCTTATTAAAAATCAGTAGAGAAATAAAACAAAAACCACCTAATAATTTCTTATAATAGTTTTGACTAGTCAAAAGTAGTTTTGACTGATTAAGAGCCTATGCTACCTCAAATTAGCAACTATTCGTGGTGGTTCAAACTTCGTTTGAAATACTGTTAGAATAAAGTTCTAATCAGCTTGCACTTACAAAGCGGTTGTTCTTGTTACGTCTTTCGCTGCGGCCGAATAGTGCGAAATTAGTGGTATTTTGCGATTTACAAAAAAACTATTGATTGGACTAAAAAAGTAAAACACTATGATTGGACTAAAAAAGTAAAACACTATGATTTTAGTATGTTGCTTGTAGAATTATTTGGCAAAAAAATTAGAACGATGACATGTATTTTAGTATGGTTTTTACTCGTTAAAAGAATTTTTTAGAGGTATCTTCGTGATTTTTTTCTATCGAGCAAAGTTAGTTGTATTATGTTTTCACAACACTATGTTACTTGCATATATCCTGAAGAATATCATATATTTTTCTGATTTTGTTTACTGCAGTGAATCATACTTTTACGCATTATCAAACTTGCGTTTGACGTCTGTTAGCCGCTTAACATTTTTGACTGTGACATATCCATTCTTTACTAGTATCTTGCTTTGCGGTTTTCTATCATATCTCTCTGGGTACCATCTATCTGGCAGAAACTTGATGCTCCGAAATTTATTTGGCATAACACACTTGGCATATTCTTCTTTGAACGAATGTGTTTACGGCAAAACAATTATATAATAGAATTATCGTTTCGCAGAATGTTTAAATGGCCGAATTTACAATGGCATACTTTTAAGATGGCAGAATTTTATTTGGTAGATTTTTATAAGGCATAATGCCAATTCTATTACAATATTTTTGAACTAATTTAAAATTAAAAGTCAATACCTTTTGCTACAAAAGTTAGTGACAGAAACAAATCGCTGCAAAACCGACTCCACGTAGTCTCTTCTGCCCTACCCCGAGAGTGTAATCTAAGCCCGCGTAGGCGCGGAGGGGCGAGGCGGCCCGCAAGCTGAGGAGCAGGTGGCTTAAACGCGCGCCACCGCGGCTGAGGCTGGCCGGCCGAGCCGGCCAGCAAGCCGAAGCTGCGGCGGTGTGTGTTAAAACCATCTGCGACGATAAGCTTGCGTGGGACTGCCGGAGCACCGCAGCGCCGGAGCCGTGGCAGAAGTCATGCCTGCTGCATGTTACACGTATGTATGAAATGAAATGCGTGCCAAAAGACGATTCTGATTATGAATTTTCTGCGAAATGATGGTTCTGGAAATGAAGTTTATGCTCAGAGATGGTTCTGACTTACAAAATTATGCGTTTTGAATTTATGGTAAATGAGTGTACGCCAAATGATTTTCTGCGAAATGAAGTTTCTGCCATCCACTGCTATGCAAAACAAAATTCGGAAATAAAAAAATCTACTAAAAAAGGTAGACCCTATCTCTCTATCTATCTGCCTAGCCTTTTCCCAACTATGTTGGGGTCGGCTTTCAGTCTAACCGGATGCAGCTGAATATCAGTATCTTTTTATCAAATTTTTATGCTGTGTTGGCTTTCGTACATTTTTTCAAGGGTCACCACTGAAATGGCACAGCATCATGCTGAATGGTAACCTGCTTGTCGCAGTCACGACGTGTAAGCTAATAACTTTTATTTTTGTCCCGTCCTGTTGCATTTAGAATTATTTGTTATGTGTGGTATGTTTTTTTTTTCGTAATTTTGTATGCTATTAATGTATTTGCGACTGTTAAATGTTTTTATTTTTTTTCTTCTTTCAAATTAAAAAAATGCTGTTCTCCCAATTGTTTTGCTAAAGCATGTGTGTTGTATGCTGTTATGTTTTCTTTGCTATTATGTCAGCGAATGTTTAAGCAGTAGGCAATAGAACTAATGCAATTTTCTGTGCTTTTAATCGATTATTCTTAAATAAATATGTATCCATAAAATTGATTTATTGTTATGCCCATGTAGAAATTAATCAAGATACACGCACAGTGGGCATTTCAAGTGGTTTACTGTGGTAAACGAATTTAAGAAGAATAATATAATAAATATTTATTTTCCCCCACAAATTACAATTACAATATAAAGGTGTTACAATAATTAGAGTTACAAAGGTCCAAACTAGGATACCCTGTGCTATGGACTCCTGGCCCACCTCGATGAGATTTGAGTTAAAAAATGTAGGTACTAATATAATCAAACAGAATACTTGCCCTATAGGAAAAATTAGTACCTACAGGTACATTGGAAAACGAATCAAAATTGTTACTAAACATGGTGCACTACTACTAATGACTGGCCTGTTGGTCTAGTGGTTAGTGACCCTAACTGCTATGCCGGAGGTCGTGGGTTCGATTCCCACCCAGGACAAATGTTTGTGTGATGAGCACGATCATTTGTTCTGTGTCTGGGTGTAATTTATCTATAATATGTATGTATTTAGAAATATATAAGTATGTTTATCAGTTGTCTAGTACCCATAACACAAGCTCTGCTTAGCTTGGGACTAGATGGCGTTGTGTGATAGTTGTGGAATATTATTATTATATTATTATTATTTATTACTACATAAAAAAGCAAAACAAGACTTTTACAAACTTTTTTTCATGCTCTATTATTTTTTACTTTGACGACCCACCTATAACATTTTCTTTTGCGCAAATTTTTACAACTATGAAACTCAGGAACAGGATGTCAAAATCAATATTTTGTTATTTCGTTCTAATATCATTATCTGTCAAGCCTTTTCCCAACTATGTCGTCGGCTTCCAGTCGAACCTGATTACCGGATATGACTGCCTAACCACCTAATCACTACGAACTCCACTTAGTATTGGGTAGTTCTATACCTCTTGGTTCTTATTTTAATTTTAATCTTAATTTTGTTTTCTATGTAATTCTATTTTCGATTTTAAATTTGTATTTGATTTTTATATAAGTTTGTTTGAGATTTTAACTTTAATCTTAATCCTGATTTTAATTTTGATTTGATTTTGATTGTAATTTTGATTTTAATTTTAAATTCGCGTTGTTATGTTTTATTATTGAAACTCAAAGTTAATTTATTTTAAAATATCGAAATGTATTTAATGTGAAATTGTATTATTTTTTATTAAGGAATAAACAAGGCTTTATTATACCTCTTGGTAAGTCTGGTTGTCAAACTTTCGGGCCATTGACTACCTGTAACGACTGACAAAGATATACAAATGATAGCCGGGACCATCGACTTAGCATGCTTTTCGAGGCATGAAGGAAATTCAGTAGGTAATAGATCTTGATTGATCTTGTCAAACCCCGGTGTCGTCTTCTAAGTTTATGCGGGTTGCAGACCGAAATCTAAGCTATGGCGAAGTCAAATTAAGCCAATTTAGCTAACTTAATGAAATACGTCTCGACACTCGAGCACACCAAGACCCAAGCTAAAGTTCAGTCGGTGGTTTATAGTTTAATTGACGGACGTAAGGCTCGCCGTATAAATCGATGAAGAAAGTTCCGATGATGAATATGCTTTATGGGAAACAGGAGTCAGGTCCGTTAATTGCTCTATTGCATTACACATCTAACTTGACGACACGGTTGGCGCAGTGGCTGAGCGATTGGACTGCTGCGCTGCGTGTCGCGGGTTCGATCCCCGGCCCCGCACGGAACAAATATTTGTATGGTCTACAGATAGTTGTTTCGGGTCTGGGTATTTGTGTATGTGAGTTTAAATGTTTGTGAACGCACCCACTATACAGGAAATTCCTAGAGTGGGACAACGTTTTGTTTTTAAAAAAAAAAAAAAACTTATCTACGCATACTTTAGTTTGCTCACAGAACAATTATTTGGCATAGTTTGCTGTCTGAGGCTGGGATGAGATACTATAACAACTATGCGAGTTAAGCTAAACTAAGTTAGCTTTAGTTTTCGGTCTGTAAACTGCACTATGATAGTTTCACTGTGAACGTTTGACGACAATTTACACCGGTTTTATAATCCTGCAACGTGGAAACTGCGTTTAAGGACACTTATAAAGAGTGTAAAAATACCCTGAACGAAGCCTAAGATTAATGAAAGGCACTTTTCTTCCTCGTCATTGCGATATTAAAAAAAGAAAAAAAAAGTATCGCAGATATGCCTGGGATACCTTCTAGTTACGAGAAAGGGGTTTGAACTTTTTTGTATGGGAGCTGGCATATCAACCCACCGCCATTTTGATTTTTTCTCGAAATCGCGGCCCACGATGAAAGTGGTATGTCTGGATAGAGGACATATTAGACGAACAAAAAATGTACAGTGACACGGTACCCAAAGTGTCATGTTACCGAGATATTTGAAGGTAAAGATGGACATATGAGTACAAAGACCACATAAAATTTGATCTTTTACTTGTCTTTATGCGTTGACTATTATTATTAACTGGTTATTGAAAGAGAGTAGGTACATTACATACTACTAGGAGCACGAAAAAACTATTCTATGACATAAAATAGCGTTTCATTGCAATGCGAAGCGAATTTATTGTGCGAATACTAATAATCATCCTGGGAACTATTATTTAGATACATTTTAACGGGTATACACGTAAAAAGCCAATTTTTAAAAATATTTAATGATTTTCGTTGTACTCATTTGTCGATCTTTAACTTCAAATATCTCGGTAACGTGACACTTTGGGTACCGTGTTATTGGACATTTTTTGTTCGTCTATATGTCCTCTATCCATACATTCCACTTTCATCGTGGGCCGCGATTTCTAAAAAAAATCAAAATGGCGGACAGGTTGATATGCCAGGTTGGTTCTATCCCCTTTTCTCAAGCTTTTTAAAATATTTTATGTTTAATACTTTAATTACCTTCATTAACCGTTTACTATTCAAAGCATCCATCAGCACAGCGTTTTGAGTGTGCTACATTGAGTTAGGGTACCATCTATCTGGCAGAAACTTGATGCTCCGAAATTTATTTGGCATAACACACTTGGCATATTCTTCTTTGAACGAATGTGTTTAAGGCAAAACAATTATTTAATAGAATTATCGTTTCGCAAAATGTTTAAATGGTCGAATTTTCAATGGCATACTTTTAAGATGGCAGAATTTTATTTGGTAGATTTTTATAAGACATAATGCCAATTCTATTACAATATTTTTTAACTAATTTAAAATTAAAAGTCAATACCTTTTGCTGCAAAAGTTAGCGACAGTAACGAATCGCTGCAAAACCGACTCCACGTAGTCTCTTCTGCCCTACCCGGAGAGTGTAATCTAAGCCCGCGTAGGCGCGGAGGGGCGAGGCGGCCCGCAAGCTGAGGAGCAGGTGGCTTAAACGCGCGCCACCGCGGCTGAGGCTGGCCGGCCCGGCCGGCCAGCACAAGCCGAAGCTGCGGCGGTGTGTGTTAAAACCATCTGCGACGATATGCTTGCGTGGGACCGCCGGAGCACCGCAGCGCCGGAGTCGTGACAGAAGTCATGCCTGCTGCATGTTACACTTATGTATGAAATGAAATGCGTGCCAAAAGACGATTCTGATTATGAATTTTCGGCGAACTGATGGTTCTGGAAATGAAATTTATGCTCAGAGATGATTCTGGCTTACAAAATTATGCGTTTTGAATGTGTACAAAAAAAAAAGGCAAATGAGTGTACGCCAAATGATTTTCGGCGAAATGAAGTTTCTGCCATCCACTGCTATGCAAAACAAAATTCGTAAATAAAAAATTCTACTATAAAAGGTAGACCCATTGAGTTGAATAGAGTAGTCAAAAAACAACTAATTAGTACGTCAGATAGATTTCCAAAAAATATTGGACACATATTTTTTCTTTATTCACGTAAACAAAAAATTAAGACGATAACAGTGTTTCGAAAACTCGTGTGACGTTACGTCACGAAGGTCTATAACCCGCCTGATACAACGGAGTTGTCCCGTTTGAGTACCTATACTTAAAGCACCAAAGGTAATCCCAATAGATCACCAATCAATATTAGAACGTGGTGCTCTAATGGGAACAATAAAAAATTGGCCGAGTTCAACATGACGAATCTTTATGAGTTCCGTTTTTTGCCATTCGGCTTCGGAACCCTAACTCAGATGTACTCGACCCGTATGGGCGGTAAATTATATCAGAACAAGACTTCCATACCTTCAACTTTATTCCCTTCGCTCGTCCGTCTGGTCTTTGATAATGTTCTTTAAAAAATGAAGCACATGGTGTAGTTCCCCTATAAAGGCATTCCTCTATTTAATAAGCACTACTAAGTTCACTTTGTAATATATTAAAGGAATGTATCTATAATTAGACAGCAAAGAGCTACCTTTCAAGTTTTAAATTTCCCGATGCTTCGCTCACATTGCAGTGGAAAATGAAATAACTTAACACTTAAAAGTAACTCTTTGTTGTACTAATTAAATTATAATAACTCAAATCTAATGAGATTCTGTGCAGTAAAATTATACGCAACAAAAATATATTTTTTAAAACAAGCTTTTGTAAAATGCACTACAAAGAGGAAAATAAACTTTCGAGCTAATTAAAATTAAAAGGGGTAAATTTCTTTAACATAAATATAGTTTTTTCCCGTTTTTCTCATAAAAAGTCGTGAACGAGGGTTCAATTCTCCGGTCGGGCGTAGTGTTTTGTCATTAGGTGTTTTCTCTTTTGTCTGGAGTCTGACCCGTGTTCGGTTTATGGCAATATGCTCAGTTCCTCAACCCCTATTAAATTGAACTTACTCATTAATAGTCTAATGAACTATGCCTAACATATCAGGCGTGAGTTTATCACTATCACTGCATATTATAAAACAAAGTCGCTTCCCGCTGTCTGTCCGTATGCTTAGATCTTTAAAACTGCGCAACGGATTTTGAAGCGGGTTTATTTAATAGATTTAGTGATTCAAGAGGAAGGTTTATATGTAGCACATTCCACCCGTGCGAGACGGGGGCGGGTCGCTAGTGTTAGAATAAAAATATCTTCCAAGTACTTGTGACTGTTTCATTAGCTCTAAAATCATATAACCACGTGCTCCACCTAATCCAAGACTGGCCTGTTGGTCTAGTGGTTAGTGACCCTAACTGCTATGCCGGAGGTCGTGGGTTCGATTCCCACCCAGGACAAATGTTTGTGTGATGAGCACGATCATTTGTTCTGTGTCTGGGTGTAATTTATCTATAATATGTATGTATTTAGAAATATATAAGTATGTTTATCAGTTGTCTAGTACCCATAACACAAGCTCTGCTTAGCTTGGGATTAGATGGCGTTGTGTGATAGTTGTGGAATATTATTATTATTATTATTAATCCACCTTCTTATTTCCAGGACTTCAAGTTCCCACTCACAGTGGTGATGTACCACCTCGTAGTGAAGTGGATCCTCTCAGTCCTCGTCAGGACGGTCCTCCAGGTCATCACGGGCACGCCTCAACTGCAGCTTCCGTTCATGACGTGCTTGAGGTCAGTCGGGCCGACGGGTGTAGCCAGCGGGATTGATGTGGGCTTCTCAAACTGGGGCCTGGAACTGGTGACCATATCCTTGTACACCATGACGAAGTCTACCACCATCATCTTTATCCTCATCTTCGCGATTATACTGGGGCTGGAGAAAAAGGTAAGCTTTATTTTTGTTAATTTGTTTGAAAGCATGGAACCCTTGTTGCACAAAGGGATGTGCTTTTTCAATTTCGTCGAAAACGTAATACTTTTGAGTTGAAATCTCGGTCCTGTGTGTTAAAGCCTTAGGGCGTGTGCAGTGCAGTAAGGATAAAAACAACAGGGTTCAAAGCGCGCTCGCACTGGTTTTAACGATTCCTCATGTTCACGTCAGAGCGTGAGTGTTCGAAACAAAATGTACATAAAGAAAATTTGTAGCGCCCGTCGACAGTCGATATCGTTCCATCGATGGCAGACTATTCGCTTTGTGTGCATGTCACTAGCGTTTTTGGTTTCGTTCTTTAAATATCGTGATAACATTTTCTATTCAAATGATTCCAATCTAAATATTATCTACAATTAACAAGTAAAAACATAATCTTTTGATAAACGAATCCGGAAATATATCGTTTTGCTTACAGTATCGTTACTTTATGAATTAGAAATGCCTCATTCGATATTTCTGAATTATAACCGCCTTTAAATTATGAATAATCCGGCTAACTAACCAATGAGGACTCCGCTTTAAAATGTGCAGGACTAACTGCCGCACTCAGAGACGTTTAATGATTAATAAAGCCATCACTTAGCCATTAGAGGTTTTGTATGTCAAATCTTTACTAAGTGACGGCCTAAGTAAATATCTCTGTGTACCGCAGTTAAGTGCGTCAGAGATCTCTGGTTCATAACCGATGACTACCCACTTAAGTGGTTCGTAAATTCAATAAGTATCACCAATAAGTTTCTCCACTGGCAATGTTTTTCATCAGTCTTTTACCAAAAATAAAACAACTTCCAAAAAATCATTAAAAGGTTAAAGTAACTTTACTTTCTTTTAAGTCGGTGGCAAAAAATAGTCATCAACTTCCGAAAGCAAAGTTATTTATAACGTTTTAGTGGTTCTTTCGAAGTCGATTTATTTAAACCTTTTTAATGTTGAATGAATCAATTTTACACAGTAACTAGAAGTTAAAAAGAACCATCATGTCAAAAACAAAAACATAGGCCAAGAAGAAAAAAAACCAAACTGCAGAAACGATTTAGATATAAAAAATAAAAAAATATTCAAATTGGTTCATTCATCATCAGCCTATAATGTTCCCACTGCAGGGACTCAGGCCTCCTCTCTAAGAGAAGGATGGGCTATAATCTACCACGCGGGCCCAGTGCGGATTGGTAGATGTCACATTCGAATATTTTGGTTCTAAGACATGCCGGTTTCCTCACGATGTTTTCCTTCACCGTTTTGAGAGCAGTGGTGATGAAATAAATTACACAAAGTAATGCGCCTGACGGGGTTCGAACCCACGACTTACTGTCCGTAAGTCGGGGCCGCCACCACTGGGCCACCACTGCTCAATTGGTTCATTAATGACGGAGAATTAAGAGGTGACAAACATAAAAAAATATAAATTAACCGAATTGAGAACCTTCCTTGTATTGAAGTCGGTTAAAAACGCAATAAACCGCTGGAATCACGTCCTTACCTGTCACTTAAAAGACAGTAACGTGCAAAATTGATTCAGCGTCCAAGTTACCAGACTGTGTGATAAAGTTCGATAGGACGATCGGCCAAAGTTATGTGTCTAGGCAGCTGCTCGTATTTCTATGTGCAGTTTTCGCGAGTCTTTTGTTTTTGGTTGGTGGGAAATCCGAACTACTCGTGGTGCGAAACGACGAAACACCCCATCAAATACCCGCTCTGGGGCTGGGCAGAGCGGAAGGTAGTGTCAGACTACTACTGACTAAAAACCACCCATGTTCCTTCTTAGTCCTTTGTGTCGAGGCCCAGTGCGGGTTGGTGCTGTCACATGTCTTCGAATTTATTGGTTCTAAGACATGCCGGTTTCCTCACAATGTTTTTCTTCACCGTTTTGAAATAACCCTTATTTGTAATTAATAGAATAGTTGACAGACTAAATAAGATATGATTCTGTTTAGTCCGTCTGTTAGATTATCGAAAATTATTGGATACGTGTTTTTTGTTTTATCAAATTAATTAAAAATGAAAATAAAAAGTGTCGTGTCCGTTTGTGTCGAGGCCGTGGTATCTCTTTCGAACAACCCGCAGCCCCGGCGAGACAGTCTTCAGCCTTCATTCCGTTTTTTTTTCATTTATTAATGTCTGAATGTGTTACAAACAAAAAAAAAATATAACTAGAAAAGAAAATTAGAATAAAAATTGTAAAATAACTAAATCAAATAAAATTTATAAAAAATACAATAAGTCATAGATCAATGTCAAGTTGTCAACATACATAATAACAATCTACAATTTCAGTTCATCCGTTCAAAAAATCAAAAGCGTCGTCAAAAACTGATCTTGTTAATATTTAGTACTCATATTCCCAGTTTAAAAGCTCGAGGCTTTTAGGAGCTCGTGGCTTAATAAGAACTGCCACTCAAGTCGATCTTTAGGTAAAGCTGTGCTTGCCTAGGTCGGTCTGTGGATGGGTGACCGCCCGACATACCGAGTTTCCTCCGTGCCTCGGAAAGCACGTTAAGCTGTTGGTCCCGGCTGCCATATATATAGATCTTTGGCAGTCGTTACAGGTAGTCAGTGACCTAAAATTCTGACATCCAGTCTTACCAAAGGGTATCGTATTACCTAGTATTAACTGGGTTGTGGGGGTTCTACACACATCAAAAGTGTCTAGGGATCAACATATATTTTTGCAATAACTTTTCTCCTGATTGATATTAATTAAAATTTTCTTTAAGGATTCATCAAATAAAGTGTTTTCGTTTGTCACAGTAACGATAAACCAAGTCACCTTTGCATTAATAAAGAAATTTGCCATTTTCCTAATAAAGGGATTTTTGACATTTGAACCACTAACATTAAAGTTCGAAAAAAAGACTGAAATATCAGTTTTCTTTAAAATTTTATTGGGTAACTTAAACAATTAATAATCCGTGTTTCTACCGCGAACACTAACAACACAAGAACATCGGTTTGGCATACTCAAAATGAGTTCATCCAAATCACGCTGTGCAATGGCCGCCCATGTTCGTTGCAACAACAAAAAAAGGTCTTCTTGCGACTGGATACCCTCCATATTCGGCAGAGCTCTTCTCTGTAGAATATCCCATGCATGCTCAATCGGGTTCAAGTCTGGCGACTGAGCAGGCCAGGGCAGGACATTGATGTTAGCTGCGGCGAGAGTCTGTCTTACAAATCTTGCGGTGTGCGGTCGTGCATTATCATGCATTAACTGAAATAAGGGACCGATTTGCACTTGTAGAGGAACGATGACGATACAATCGTCTCAGCATAAATTTGAGCGTTGAGGTTGCCTCTGATCCAAATCAACTCAGTTCTTCCGCCGATCCAAATACCCGCCCATACCATGATGGTTCCACCACTATAAGGATGGACTTCCTGGCAGGATTTTAATCGCTGTTGGCGTCCAGGGGTTCTCCAGTGTCGTATACGTCTTGTATCCGGTCTCATACCAAAACGAGACTCATCAGAAAAGGACACGAAACGCCATTGTTTTTCTGCCCAATTTCTGTGTTCAAGAGCCCATTGATATCGAATCCTACGATTGTGCATTGCTATAGGTGGTACCCGTAGCGGTCTTCGGGAATGAAGGTTCACTTCATGCAAGCGGTTTCTGACTGTTTGGTCGCTGATTAAGTTCCCTGAAGAGTGATGAAGCCTTCTGGCTAACATCATGGCGGTTATTGTTGGAGCTCTTCGAGTTAAGATTTGAATGTATCGGTCTTGTCTCCGTGTGGTGCAGCGATACCGTCCTCCAGGGCGCTCAGCCACGGTACCAGTGCTTCGGTAACGTGTCCAAAGTCGACTGATACACTCTGACTTGTATTCAGAGCTAAAGCCAGAGTACGTTGCCGGGAACCAGCTTCTATCATTCCCATGGCTCTGAGCATTTCTTCCCTGCTTAAATGACGTCGCCGCTCCATAATAACGTTGGTTTTAATCAGTAGTAGGGAAACAGTAGCACTAATAATGTCTTCAATGCGTTGTATGTTTTTATAGGGAAAATATTGACAGCTGATTTTCATCTTTTACTCGAATTTGATTGACAGTTCCTGATTCAAATTATGAAATGCACCAAAAAGGATCCATATAAATTTATAAAATCATAAATTTATTACAAAGCCACATCTCAATCTCAAGAAATCCGCATAAAAATGCTTGATCCCTAGACACTTTTGATGTGTGTATTTAGGTAGTCGCTGCATGTAAAATACTGGTATTCAGCTGCATCCGGTTAGACTGGAAGCCGACCCCAATATAGTTGGGAAAAGGCTAGGCAGATGATGATGATTCCCAGTTTAAAAGCGTAGCTGTCGTAGGAAAGGGACATTTGGAGAAAGTGTAATTTCGGGAAAGGGTCATTTTCAGAAATGGACGTTTCGGGAAAGGGACATTCTGGGAAATTGACATTCCGAGCCTGGGCCGTCCGGGCACTTTCACCTTAAATGGTTTGATTTTTTCCCCGAATTTTAATTAATTAATTTTTAATTTAATTAAAAAAAAACATTTATTTACAATTTAAATTCTACGAAACTCTTTTTCTTACTTGATTGACGCTTGAAAATGTCGCAGATCATTTCATGAAATATTGCAACCTGTTTTTCTTATTTCGGAATTTGAACCGTATTGTAATTGAAAAAGGGAATATTATTAACGAAGCGGCTGTTAACTGTATTTCCTCTAGGCGTCAGTCTTGGTCCGCGGTGGCAGCCAAATTGCATTAGCATACCGTGATTGCAGCGTCGCCGTCCGTCGGTTGCCTTCACTGCCATAGTGCCTTTACGTCGTCTATGCAATATTCTATAACTCTGTTATGGCGATCATAAATGGCCTTTGTAGATGCGGTTCACTTATAAAACCGCCTTTTTTTTACCCGACTGCGGTGAAGTTCAAAAGGAGGGTTATGTGTTTGACCGTATGTATGTCCGTTTCTTTGTTCCCTCATAACTCCTAAACACCTACATTCATCATCATCATCATCTTCCTGCCCTTATCCCATTATATTTGGGGTCGGCTTCTTCCATTCTTCCCTGTCAGACGTCACGGTGGCATTTACTCCCCTCTCATTCATATCATTCCTCACACAATCCGTCCATCTTTTCTACCTCTCCCTCTGCGTCCACCAATATTATATCCATCACTTTTTAGTCACATGCGTTTCATCCCTCCTCATTTCATTGACCATACCAAGATAAACGATTTTCTTTAAACAATGCCAACACATTATTTGACAAAATATTTATTTTGATCGTAGGTATATTAATTATTTTCCTATAAATGTCTTCGCTGTAATATTGAAGTAGTGAGAATTTATTTATCTTTTTACAATTCCTCTGCCTCACTGGTTGATTTCGAGGTACCGTTTTTGACCGATGATGCGTCGAACACTTGGAAAATGGCTTGTTGACAACCTGTCCCCCGAGAGCCACTGGGACGTTACCGCTCTGCAGTATAAGGGTCCGTTCATACAGACCGGCTCGGAGAGGAGAGCGGATTTCTTGTCATGTTGTAGGCATCGTTCACACCAAACGTATTGTCCGCCGCTGACTGTGAGCACGCGTTAAGCAGCTTATCGCTTTTCAATATATATTTAACTTCTTGTTCACACAGAACCGACTATACGCTGTTACGTAGAACCATAGAGACAGTGAGCATACTCACAGTCGGCGGCGGACAATACGTTTGATGTGAACGATGCTTAGAAAACTAGAGTTTTGAATCATTCACAATAAAAGTTATAGGTACTGCGATTACTGCGAAACGTGGCCTTTTGCCGGACGTGGCCGTGGGGAAATGGGAGTCGCGCTTATGGTTTCAGGCACTCCCATCATCCACCATGATAAATCAAATAATTCTTACAGAATTTTTTTTGATTCTTTACTCTACAAATAAAGTGGCACTATAAAATTTATACCTTGTTATTGCGGTCTCGTTGGTCTAGTGGACGCCATCGCGATTCCCTGGTCGGGCAAATTGTTAATGTTTGTGGTTTTTCCATCAATAATTTCTCAGTAGCAGCATAGAGTCTGAATTGGTACCCGGTTACGTCAATAGGGCCGCCTCCTATTACATGGCTCTTGAAATCCTAACTGGCAAAATGTGGGTATAATATTAGGTACACATATGCCTAACCCTTCGGGGATAACAGGCGTGATGTTATGTTACCTAAAAGAAACAAGTTTAAAATAAAATTACGAGGTATTCCTCGTAGCGCTCCCGTTTTGAAACGCTCCCATCTGAGAGCTCCCGTTTTGTTCCTCCAAGCGCTCCCAAAAAGAGCGCTTCGAGGAACGATTAAAAATATTAAAATTTATTTCCTCGAAGCGCTCCCATGATTAACTTTCGGATAGAGATGGGACTATACTAACTGAAATTATCGATAATAAGTAGAACACATTGTTATAATCATAGATAACAGAAACAACAGGAGATATGCCCTTTAGCCGAAAATGTATAGGAACCTGTGTCGTCAGTTCACACACGCAGAGCAGTAAAAGCAATAGATATACGCTGTCGCGCACACACCCGCATTTCCTAAAACATCACGTACTGCACAATTAATTATAAACCATATCCCTTCAGTCACAGCGTGTATTTACCATGCACCGTACAACTTACATAGTACATTTTGTTTTACAGACACATAGTGATTGACTAAATCAAAAAGTTATCGATTCTTCTATTTATTATTCTACTAAAGCTTTTATGGGGTACTGAAAATAAAATAAATAAAAAACGATAAAATACACTTATATTTTTCATACAATACTTTTTTTACATTATACCGGTTATTTAATGCCCGAATGCTGAAGTTCCTAGTTACCTATATTCCCATTAGCTACTGATTTAATAAAAGATAACTCGAGTAATCAATGAATATTACTTATTTACTCAGTCAATAGTAAGCAATAAAAAGTACCTAGGTACTTTCTGTTTTCAGTATTGTTTACAATAATAATAAAGCGTAATAATACAAGCGTTGTTATTTGTAGGTATCTATATTAACTTTTGTTGTTTGTAAATTTATATTTTACTAGCTGATGCCCGCGGTTTTTTCCGCGTGGATGTCGATTATCGCGACTAAAAGTAATCTTTTAATCTCCCACTTTCAAGCCTTTTTTATTTTGGAGGTTGGGAAATCATCAAATGACTCCTTCCGCTCTGGGCAGAACGTTAGGGAGTGTAAGACTTCTACTGACTAAAAACCACCCATGTTCCTTGTTAGCCCTTTGTGTTGAAGCCGCGGTATCTCTTTCAACCCCTTACAACCCTTTTTTCGCACTAAAAAGTAGGCTATATCCTTTGTCAGGCTATATATTATTATATACTAGCTGATGCCCGCGGCTTCACCCGCGTGGATGTCGTTCAAATTATATACTAAAACCTTCCTCTTGAATCACTCTATCTATTAAAAAAAACCGCATCAAAATCCGTTGCGTAGTTTTAAAGATTTAAGCATACAGACAAACAAACAGACAAAAATAGCGACTTTGTTTTATACTATGTAAGGATGTACCAAATTTCATTTAAATCGGTTCATTAGTTTTGGCGTGAAAGCTCAACAGTTAGACAGACAGACAGAGTTACTTTCGCATAATATATAATATTATTAAGGATAATAGTAAGGATTAGTCAATACATCATTATTTTAAGTAGTAGTAAAGAATATTGGTTTTTCTTATTACTTTTACGACAACTCTCAGTAATGCCATAAAATACGCAGTTCCTTACACTGCAGTAACAAATTGTGTCTACAATAATTAATTGTATCATGCATAGTCGTACTAAGCAGGATCATCGTATAAAATATTTAGTACACATAGCACATAGCTCACAAAAACTGACAGCTGCCGCTTTACGAAAATATTGTGTGAGTGAGAGCATCAGTAAAACACTTATCCATTGCGCTATTAGATCAGCCGATTCACTGGTCAATTTGAACTAAGCAAGCAATGGTTTTTGTACCTAATGAAAATAATTAATTTGGTTTTTCATCGTGTTTCTAGTACCACGAAGTAATGTTTTAATGAATTTAATAAGAAAAACATTAATATTTTTATACTTTCGTGTGAAATGAGATGCCATCTTTAATGTAATTCACAATACAGTTGTTATTTTTACAAACAATCATTGAACAACGCGGTATTTTGTAAAAAATCACGAGCAGTGAAGACGTCGTAAGTTGACATACGACTCATTGTTGAAAGTGGCATCAGGCCGCTTGGCGCCCACAAGAGTTCGCATGAACCACGCCTCCTTGCCATATCTCCTGTTGTTTCTGTTATCTATGGTTATAATATACAACTAGCGGCCCGTCCCGGCTTCGCACGGGTTTGGTAATTAATTTTTTTTTTGTTTTATTGTAAATCCTTTAGTCCACCAAATAGATGAATATAATCTACCGACAATCGACATATGTACCTATTCATATTTTTTTATTGTTTAGAAAGCTTATGATTTCTCTCCATTATGTTTATCCTCCATTGTATTTATTTTAGAGATAAAAAAAAAAAGATAGTTATAAGTAAAGTCCCACAAACTACCAGGAGAACAGAAGTAGGAAGGAGGTATTGAAAACATTTTTTATTGGAAATAAAAAAAAGGAAAAAACGATAAAAGCTATATTATATTAAGGAATAATTTAGATTTGATTTAAAGATTCCAATTCCAATACCTCCTTCCTACTACTTCTGTTCTCCTGGTAGTTTGTGGGACAATAATACCTATCTTTTTTTTTCATCTCCAAAAAAAAATGTTCTCATTAACTCCTGCCTACTTCTATTCTCCTGGTAGTTTGTGCCGTAGTTGTACCATAAACTGTGTGATAGAACGAATGAGAAACTTCGATGTCGATGATGCACACATGAGTTTTTAAAAATTATCGATATAATTCATTACTTCATGCTTTTCCCTATTTTTAAACGTGGGAGCGCTTCGAGGAAATAAATTTTAATATTTTTAATCGTTCCTCGAAGCGCTCCTTTTGGGAGCGCTTGGAGGAACAAAACGGGAGCGCTTAGATGGGAGCGTTTCAAAACGGGATCGCTACGAGGAATACCTCAAAATTACATATTGAACGTTTTATAGAATTGACAAAACAAAAAGCAATACAATAAGGTTGAGAACGAACAAAAACAATAAACATCTCTAGTGCCTAGTTATTCTACGGAAGTTGGAAAACGAGACAAAAGGCACGTCAACAATATCACAATAGTTGTTTAATTAATTTATAACGGCGGCGATCGATCGAGTTCGCGCCAAGTACTGCTCGACGGAGTGGAGGGTGCAAGGGAGTAATAGAAACACGAGGAAGGAGTCTATAGTTGCTGCCAGTTAAGATGTCAATAGAGGTCATTGTCCCACCTACATTTATTAAAGTTCTTAACTTTGAAATCCAAAAATAAGCTTGGGTCCTTCGAGATTCCCGATAAGCGCTTCAAAAACGGCCCGAAATATAAGACCACAAACGTATTTGTGGTCTTATTTCAAATCAGTATGGTCCAATCATAGCCAACATTAAGACGTCAAAATACCGCAGTCTGCGTTCAAAAACTGCGTAAATAAAGACCGTAACACCAAGGTTTTTTAAGGAATATCTTTTTTTCGGTAATTTAATATCATTAAGTGCTTTTTCATAATATTTAAACATAATTAAACTGTAAATATAATTAAATCAGCGAATATTATAATTGTTTGGCCAATGTTTGCGACAACGCACCAACTATTGTATCATGTTCTTGAACAGGGAACGCTAGTTCCGCAATAGAATAAGCACGACATTGTACACAAAATGCTTTTAACCGTATTGCTTAGAGTTTAAATTTCATTTTAGAATGAATATTTTTGTACTGATGACTTTTTACTTTGGAGCGACCTTCGATCAATAATGTACTAGATTCCCGATAAGCGCTTCAAAAACGGCCCGAAATATAAGACCACAAACGTATTTGTGGTCTTATTTCAAATTAGTATGGTCCAATCATAGCCAACATTAAGACGTCAAAATACCGCAGTATGCGTTCAAAAACTGCGTAAATAACCACCGTAACACCAAGGTTTTGGAAGGAATATCTTTTTTTCGGTAATTTAATATCATTATGTGCTTTTTCATAATATTTAAACATAAATAAACCGTAAATATAATTAAATCAGCGAATATTATAATTGTTTGGCCAATGTTTGCTACAACGCACCAACCACGCAACTATTGTATCATGTTCTTGAACAGGGAACGCTAGTTCCGCAATAGAATAAGCACGACATTGTACACAAAATGCTTTTAACCGTATTGCTTAGAGTTTAAGTTTCATTTTAGAATGAATATTTTTGTACCAATGACTTTTTATTTTGGAGCGACATTTAAAATGTTTTGCTTCTAATCTTTCTCCGATGAAAGGGCTTAAATATACATACTTTACAATGTTATTTAAACGTTATGTTTAAGTGTTAAGGTTTATAATCATCTGAAGTTGTTAATAATATTGAACTTTTTTCTAAGATGTTATGTAGATGTTTACGTGTGTGCAAACGTGGCCACTTGAGCGACTTAGTTTTGTTCCTGATGCATAATCTAGTACTATTATTGATCGAAGGGAGCGACATTTAAAATGTTTTGCTTCTAATCTTTCTCCGATGAAAGGGCTTAAATAAATATACTTTACAATGATAATTAAACGTTATGTTTACGTGTTAAGGTTTATAATCATCTGAAGTTGTTAATAATATTGAACTTTTTTCTAAGATGCTATGTAGATGTTTACGTGTGTGCAAACGTGGCCACTTGAGCGACTTAGTTTTGTTCCTGATGCTTAATCTAGTACTATTATTGATCGAAGCTTGGGTCTTAAATCGTCATCTATCGTGATCTTCAACCTTTTTACCCGACTGCGGCAGAAGGAGGGTTATGTTTTTCGAGAGTATATAGGTATGTATAATTGTTTGGCACGATCTGTGGCCTTAACGGGTCGATAGATTTTAGCTTGAGAGGTGTCGTTAGATTCGTATTTACTGTGAGAGTGACACTGGGTATATCAAAATAAAAAAAGAACTAAAAAGTTGGAAATAAAAAAAGTAGTTAAAAAACTAAAAAACCCGACTGAAAAAACTAAAAAGCAAAAAACAAGCACATTTTAAATTAAACAAAACTTGGAAGCAGGCGGGGTCCATTCTATTTTTATTTCTTTTCATAATTTAATATTCAAATGAACCCCGCCTGCTTCCAAGTTTTGTTTAATTTAAAATGTGCTTGTTTTTTGCTTTTTCGTTTTTTCAGTCGGGTTTTTTAGTTTTTTAACTACTTTTTTTATTTCCAACTAAGGGTAAGGGCAATGACCGCTATTGACATCAACTATAGCATATTAAGCTTTTTAGAAGCACTTTTATGTAAAGTGAGGACAGCCAATATTGCACCGTAGTAGCTTTAATAGGAACATGAAACCACTTATTCTTCTACGTTTCTCCAATAAGACCATCTTAAAATAAGATGCAGCTACAGGCAGGGCTGGGCAAAATACATGCTTTGCTTTAATTGAAATACAAATTACAAAATACAGTATCGCAAGTAATTGAAATACAAAATACCAAATATCTTTAAGTAAGGTATTTGAAATATAAAATACAAAATACAGTAGTTTAGCTATTTTTAATTGAAATACAAAATACAAATTACATAATTACAAAAACTTTTCAAAATAAAAATAATCGCCTTCAAAAACCACTAGAAAAAGTGTAAAGTAACTTTCTTTCGGAAGTCGGTGGCAAAAATGAATTAAAAACAAAATAACCAGCTTAAAAGTTCACTCTCACACTCACGATCGCTAAATGAAGGTTTAATGTATTTTAATGTTAAAATGTATTTTGAAGCCTCAAGTATTTGAAATACTAATTACAAAATACTTCGTCGTCAGGTATTTGAAATACGAATTACAAATTACATTTTAAGGAAGTAATTGAAATACAAATACAAAATACGTATTTGTATTTCAATTACGTATTTTAATTACAAGTAATTCAAATACTGCCCAACCCTGGCTACAGGTAGCAACCGCAGCCACAGGTAGAAACCACGGAGTCTGGATTTGTGACCGTTTGGGCAATAAACCCGCTCCCTTTTAGATGGGACTTTACCATAACTGGCGAAATGTGGGTGTACTATTATTATAGGTACCTAACTTGACCTACCCCTTCGGGAACTACAGGTGGGAAGAAAAGTAGACGATGGGCTGTGTGGAAGATGATAATGGTTAGAATAAGGGTGACCTGAAAAAAATACCCATCGAAAAAGTGGGAATATCCTGCGCCGACCGCAAATAAATTGTATTAAAATTAAGGGCAAAAGTGTTATCTGCATCCGCTTGTGACTTTGAAAAATAGTGCAAATCATAATTCTCTCGCCCATACCCCAATTGATTTGGAGCAGCACGGTATGTTCACACTTCTTCGATTGGTAATTCTCTATTACTCGTGATGTCATCAGACACCTACTTTCTTGCCTTCAACCTTTACACAGTTCATCCATTGTTTCTTCGGTCTCCCTTTACTCTTATACTCATCTAAATTCATACTCAAAACTTTCATCTCGACATTTTCCTCATCAGGAAATGAAAATGTTGTTGTGTGGTAATCCACACAACAACAATTACAACAACAACAACAACTTTTCAGTCGCCGGCACCACTTTCTTATGCACTCAGTACTCGTATTCGTATGTATGCAAAATAGTATAAACTAGCTTTTGCCCGCGTGGATGTCCAAAAATATACCAACAAACTTTCATCCCCTATTTAACTCCCTTAGGGGTTGAATTTTCGAAAAAATATATATACTTAAACTTTCCTCGAGAACCACTCTATACATTGGTGAAAACAGCATGGAAATCGGCGAGAGAGGGCTTTGTTTTTACCCGACTACGGCAAAGCCAAAGGAGGGTTATGATTTTGACTGGCTATGTATGTATGTATGTATGTGAATATCTTCATCTGTTCCCTCATAGCTTCTAATCTACTTATCGGAACTCGATATATGAGGTATCGTTAGAACCGTCTTAATTTTCCGCTGAACATAGGCTACGTGACGTGTCACAAAAAGCGATTTGGCGCCCTCTAGCGGACAAAAAGTAAGGCTTAAAAAATAAAAATGGAGATAAATACGCCGTGTTTGGTATCATTTAATAATAATAATAATATTCCACAACTATCACACAACGCCATCTAGTCCCAAGCTAAGCAGAGCTTGTGTTATGGGTACTAGACAACTGATAAACATACTTATATATTTCTAAATACATACATATTGTAGATAAATTACACTAATTAAATTATTAATTAATTATTATTTGAAAGGGCCTCACTTGTACATTTCCAAAATATTGCTCAAATTAAAAATCACGCCCTCTAGCGGACAAAAAGTCAAGAGTAAGAAAGAAATATTTAACACCAAAATTGTTTAAATAAAAAAAGTAAAAAACTAAAACCCGACTACGACAAAAAAAAAACGACGCTGGAAAAGTATGAAACAAGATTTTCAGGATAGAACAAAAAGAAAAGCCGTAGTCACACGTTATAGGTACCAACCACAGATCACAAAAACAACAGGAGATATGCCCTTTAGCCGAAAATGTATGGGGACCTGTGTCGTCAGTTCACACACGCAGAGCAGTAAAAACAATAGCTAAACGCATTCGCAAACACATCCGCATTTCTTATAACATTACGTACTACACAATCAATTATAAACCTTATCCCTTCAGTCACAGCGTGTATTTATCATGCACCGCACAATTTACTTAATACATTTTGTTTTACTTCGACGCTAGTGATTGACTAAATCGAAAAGTTATCGATTCTTCTATTTATTATTATATTGTTATAAAGTTCTTTTGGGGTCCTGAAAATAATATATTATAAATAAAAAACAATATGTCCAGAAATCATTCAAAATAAAAAAAGTCATTTATTCAAAACAGGTTGATTAAAAAAAATATATATTGATTTGTGTCTGTAGTAAATCGTAATATTAACTTACACCACAGATGTGTTGCAACAGATTTTGACGTTCGAAAAGTGCTGATTATAAGCAGCACTTTTGTCTGTCTGTTAGTTTAGATGAACCAGACTCAATACGATAAGTAAGTTAATATTACGATTTACTACAGACACAAATCAATAACAAAAAATAAAAAAAACGTATTTAATAATAAAAAATAAAAATAAATCCTTCTTTATTCCTTGTCTACATTATAAAGGGAACCTCTGTGCAAAATTTCAGCTTTCTAGGTCCAAGGGTTTGGGCTGGGCGTTGATGAGTCAGTCAGTCAGTCAGTCAGTCAGGACTTATCTTTTTATTTAAGTATATAGATAGATAACTCGAGCAACCAATGAATACTATTTATTCAGTCAATATTAAGCAATAAAAAGCACTTTCTATTTTCAGTATTGCTTGCAAAAATAAGAAAGCGTGATAATATAAACGTTGTTATTAGTACCTACCTATATTTATAATTTGTTGTTTAAACTAAAAATAAATTTATATTTTATTAGTAAATACATAGTACAGAATATTGGTTTTTCTTATCTCCATTTACGGCAACGCTCAGTAACGCCATAAAATACGCCTTATACTGCAGTAACAATTGTGTAGAGTAATTAATGCATAATATGTATGTATGTATGCATAAGGTGTATTCGTACGTATACATACGCAGAATCATCGTATAAAATATCGACAACTACAAACATCACAATTAGACATCTCTAGCTCACAAAGACTGACAGCAGCAGCTTTTCGAAAATATTGTGTGAGTGAGAGCATCAGTAAAACACCTATCCATTGCGCTATTAGATCAGCCGATTCACTGGTCGATTTGTACTAAACAAGCAATGGTTTTTGTTCCTAATGAAAACAATTGATTTGGTTTTTCATCATGTTTCTCGTACCACGAAGTAATGTTTTAATGAATTTAATATGAAAAACATTATTTTTGTAGTACTTACGTGTGAAATGAGATACCATCTTTCGTGTAATTCACAATACAGCTATTATTTTTACAAACATTCACTGAACAACGCGGCATTTTGTAAAAAATCACGAGCAGTGAAGACGTCGCAAGTTGACATTCGACTTATTATTGAAAGTGGCATAAGGGTTTGTGGCGAGTACATGTTGTTTTGGTTCTCGCACTGATTTTTGGCTCTTTCTCTGCTTTTTTTGGTGGTTTTTGGGTTTATGTAACGTGTTTGTTCTTGTCCTGTGTTTGTTTTTGTTTGTGTACGTGATCTTACATTTGGTAAGTTTTTATTCTATATATATTTTATTCTACCGGCCACTGGCCTATGCGGTCTGACAATGGCGGATGACGAGCGGCCTCCTGGTCGCCCGCCAGACCCCCCTCATCCTGATCTGCAACAATCGCAAGACTTATTTACTCATGCGCCTATTCTGACGGCTCCACTGTCTCAATTTGAGACAATGGAAGTAGAAATAACTTCTCAAAAGAGGAAACTCATTGACAATCACAATAATGCCACGGACGAAAACGCTTCAGCGACTAAACGCGACCGGGTCACGGCCCCGTCGTTGATCTCACGCACAAAATACTCGCATTTAGATAGTCATCCATTTTTAGTCTACGCATCGCTTAACGAATCTGATCCAAGCTCTGGCACTACCCTCCATCCTATAAAATTCGGTCAATTAGTACAAAAACTTAATATTGTGAATATTGTTGATGGTGGTATAAAGAAAATAGGAAGAAACAGGGTATCAGTAGAGTTCAAGGCCCCGGAAGATGCCAATGCATTCATTGACAATGAATCGATGAAACAAAAAGGTTTCACGGTCATGATTCCTACGTTCAACATCACCAGGATGGGTGTTGTGAGGGGCGTCCCTACTGATTGGACTGACATTGAAGTCTTTGATGCCCTGAAGTCCCCACTTGGTAAGGTGTTGAAGGTGAGGAGATTGAACCGCAGAGTTTCAAATGATGGGAAATCGGAATGGATTCCTACACCGAGTGTAGTAATCACATTTGATGGTCAGAGCCTCCCGGATCGAGTTTTTTGCTGCTTCAATTCCCTTCCAGTTGAGATTTATAATTTTCCCACTGTCCAGTGCTTCGGGTGCTGCAAATATGGACACACCAGGACTCAATGCCGGTCAAAGCCACGGTGTTACCGCTGTGGTGGTGACCACTTTGGGGATGGGTGTTCCATTGAAGAGCCTAAGTGCTTCTATTGTACAGGTGCACACCCTGCAAACAGTCGTCAATGCCCGGAATACCTGCGTCAGCGTAACATCAAGTCCACCATGGCTAAGGATAACATACCTTATTCTGAAGCAGCCAAACGTCACGCCCCCTCCTACCGATCTTTTGCAGACGTTACGGCGTCAGCCCCTCCTGCACTGACTATCCACCAGACTCTTAACCATGATCCCCGTCCTCCCCGTCGCCCAATTCCTAATTATACCTCTCATTCCCAACCCCCTACTTCTTCCTCCAGCAAGAAACTTGTTAGTTCCCGCCCAAAGGCCTACACACCCCCCCATCCTGGTTATGACCGTAGGGCCCATCAGGATATTATTAGCAGTTATTCCTTCCCCCCCTCTCCTAATGGTTGTGCTCTGATGGACCACCCTCCCACTCATAATGAGAATGAAGAGACCCTGAACACTATTATTACTTTGCTCTCCACCTTACTCTCAAATTACGCATTACCTGACCACGTAGCTGACAACATAGTCAATAAAATTAAAAATCGTAACATTCAATCTCATGCAGTGGAACACCAGAAGCGCACTCCCCAAAAAACACGAAATCTGCCACCTAATTAATTTATATAAACCTGCAATTTTTGCAATCTCAGAATCGTGGTTAACTCCACGACTCCATTTTAATTTCCCTGGCTATAGCACTCTCCGGGATGACCGTTCTGACGGTTATGGCGGGGCTGCTATGCTAGTGAACAATCTTCTTTCTTTCTCCTCTCTATCCCTGCCTCCCCACGGAGATGAGATTAATGCTGTAGGTGTTAATATCCTTGGCATTAATTTTATATCTGTCTATATTCCCTCCCCCAATCCCTCCTGCTTTCAATACATTCATAATATATGTTCCTCACTGAATCCTGTTATAATTTTGGGTGACTTTAATTGCCATCATTCCCTGTGGGGTTCTGACCATTCTGATCTCCCTGGTTTTGAGTTAGTTGATCTGTTGGAAGACTTGAGTTTGTGTGTTGTCAACGATGGTTCCGTCACTCGGCTGCCTAGACCTGGCCAGAGTAGAAGCTGTGTAGACCTTACCTTGTGTTCAGCTAGTTTGTCCGCCCAGTTGGAGTGGAAACGACTAAACCTCACGCATGGTAGCGACCACTACCCAATATGCACTACACTGATCAATAGGTCCTTACCTCAAAGGGATAAACCCCCTCTTTTAAAATACAGACTTACTGGCGCGGACTGGGAATTGTACACTCAAACTCTTGAGGATATAATTTCCACTTTGCCCCAGGTTTCCCCAGTTAACTTAGAGGACTGCATATTGAAATTTTCTGGTGCAATTTCTTCGGCCGCGGATGACAACATACCGCTTAAAAATTCAGCCTCCGGAAAAATATCATCTCCGCCCTGGTGGGATCGGGAATGTACCAGCATGGTTAAATCTCGAAATGAAGCGGAACTTAAGTATGCTCAAAATATGTCCTCTGAAAACCTGATCGAGTACAACCGGATTAGTGCCAGGTCTAGGCGCCTACTAAAAAAAAAAAAAAAGAAGGATGGAAGAAATTCTGTACTTCACTTTCCCCTTCAACCCCTTCCTCTCTTGTTTGGCAAAATTTCAAACGATTTAAACGTGGATGCTCCGTCCGAAACTACTCATCTATGCCTGATGACATTGCAGAACCTTTCTTGAGGAAACTTGCTCCTCCTTTCGCTCCTTTTTTGGGAGAATGCCCTTCACCTTCTGGGGGGGGTGAAATTTCCAATGACCCCTTAGATGCTCCCTTCTTGTTAAGCGAACTAGATGCAGTGCTCAAACACGTTCACGATTCCGCCCCAGGCATAGATGGCCACCCATATTCGTTTTTTAAAAAATTGGGGTCCCACAGTCGCCGATACCTTTTATCAATAATCAACGCATGTTTTACTCTCTCCCATATCCCTGATGCTTGGAAAACGCAACTAATAATTCCCATTCTAAAACCAGGGAAAACACCTGACTGCCCTGAAAACTTTCGACCCATTGCTCTATCCCCTGTTATATGTAAAATCCTTGAACACCTTCTAAAAAACAGGTTGGAGTGGTTAGTTGAAAGCCGAGGTCTTCTAGCAAAAACCCAGTTTGGGTTCCGAAAGGGAGCTAGCACAATGGATAGCATTGGACTATTTATGACAGATGCCCGGATTGCCTTCAGCAAAAATGAGTCAGTTCTAGCGGTCTTTCTTGACATTTCAGCAGCTTACGACAGTGTCCTTCTTTCCGTACTCAGAAGTAAATTACGCCAGCTGAGTATCCCGGTAAAGATACTTAACTGTATCTGTAACTTGTTGGCAGGACGTAGTGTTAAACTCCATGTTCCAGGAGAGTCATATGACCCCAGAACTGTTTGGCGTGGGCTACCCCAGGGTTCAGTACTAAGCCCTCTTTTATATAGTATTTACACCTCGGATCTTCACAAGTCCCTTAATAACGACTGCCAGATTTTACAATACGCAGATGACCTATGCTTATATATTCCTACCTCGTCTGTGGAAATTGCTACGGAATCCATGCAAATATCCCTTAACTCCCTAAACCAGTGGTTAATCTCTCATGGTCTTAGCTTGTCAGCTCCTAAAAGCTCCGTTGTAGTTTTCTCACGTAAACGTCTAACACCCAATGTCCACCTTGAAATTGAAGGATCCCCGATCAATGTTGAGGATAATGTGAAATTCCTTGGGGTAATTTTGGACTCTAAATTATCTGGTGTCTTTCATCTCAATTATATAATCAGTAAATGTGAGAAGAACCTTAATATGCTACGTGCTCTAGCGGGTGTTTGGTGGGGGGCTCATCCCTTTACTCTCAAACTCATATACAATGCTACAATAAGAAGTTTACTGGACTATGGGTCTTTCCTCCTGGAACCCTGTGGTAAGGTTGCATTGGCCAAGCTGGAAACCATTCAGTCGAAATCCCTCCGCATTGTACTAGGTTGTATGAGATCCACTCCTACCAACGCACTGCAAGTTGAGAGTGGCGACCCTCCCCTTCTCCTCCGTAGGCAATATCTAGCCGATAAATATTTGTACAAGGCATATCTTCTTAGTGATCACCTAGTTCTTTCTAAGCTTTCCTCACTAGATAATTTATGTAGACAAAGCAACTATTGGAAACATAAAGACCCCCCTTTGATCCTTAATTCATTTAGGAGTATCCGGAATATGGAAAATAATTCTCCCATTCCTCAGTGTAATAAATTCCCACTTTACTCATGTCCCTATGAAATTCTTAATTTTGTTCCAAAGATCACTCATATTGGAATTAATAAGGACACCACCAATGCTAATGACCATTTTCTTTCGACTGTTAATAACAAATGGCCTGATCACTACAAATTTTATACAGACGCTTCTAAATTGACCTCTGACGGTAAAACAGGCATTGCTGTTTATAATCCCAACTCCCAGATATTCCTTCAGTTCCAGTGCCCTCCTGAGTCTTCGGTTTTTACCGGGGAGTGCATTGGAATTTTGGAGGCGTGTTTATTTATTTCCTCCCATTCAGCTATTACAAAAGCAGTCATCTTTTCTGATTCAAGGAGTGCTCTGGAGGCAATAGTTAAAAATTCATTTAAAGATAACCTACGTAGCCCAATTATAGTCGAAATCAAAACTGTCCTACATTCTTGTTTAAAAAAAAACATTGAGATAATATTAGTATGGATTCCTAGTCATATGAATATTAAGGGCAATGAGCTGGTAGATATAGCAGCTAAAAATGCGGTCAGCAGCAATCTGGCAGATAAAAAACATTATGCTGTCCAGGTCTATGACTTGATTCACAAGGCCAAAGCAGATCTTTTTAAATCCTGGCAAGTTCACTGGTCTCAATCTTCCAAATTAAAGGCTAGCCTGTTTGCATCTATTCAACCAACCATCCCCCCCAAGCCCTGGTTTTATAAATACAAAGAAACATCCAAAACCGTCACATCCGTTATATGCAGAATCCGTATTGGCCACTGCTGTACCCCAGTTTTTCTCCATAAAATTAGGGTCCGCGACAGTTCTTTGTGTGAGTGTGGGCTGGATGATGGTACTTTAGATCACATATTTTTAAATTGTCCTTTGAATGATCTTTCCTCGTTTGATAAAGTTATTAAAAAATTGAACATCCAAAAACCCATTAATGTCCGTCACCTCCTCTCATTTTTCCCTAATCCCCAAATTATACGTGCTTTTATTAAATTTATTTCTAATAACAATATTAAACTCTAATTTATTTATTATATATATTGTTTAGATGTTTAAACATATTGTATCTTACTAACTATTACTAACTTTTATGTTTTGTGTTTGTTTCAGGGCTAAAAGGATTGCCACAAAAAGCTCTGTAAATATTTATTTAATAAAATTCTCATGTACAGTCACTACGCGACACTGGCAGAAATTGCCGTAATCTTCGGCAGATTGCCATAAACAAAAAAAAAAAAAAAAAAAAAAAAAAGTGGCATAAGGCCCCGTCGCCCCCGTCGTGGCCACATGAGTTCGCATGTACCACGCCTCCTTGCCATATCTCCTGTTGTTTCTGTGATCTGTGGTACCAACCTAAACACTTTAATACCGTGTGACTACGGCTTTTCTTTTCGTTCTATCCTGAAAATCTTGTTTCATACTTTTTCAGCGTCGTTTTTTTTTGTCGTAGTCGGGTTTTAGTTTTTTACTTTTTTTTATAAAATGTAGTGATACGAGTTTAAACCAAAAATGTTACTCAAATATCGGGCGTACTACGAGTACTCGTACGTTGAAATGTCAACCTAAGTTAATTAACGCTGCGCTGCCGGGACGTGTCGAATTTCGGCTTTTATTCGATTTTCCGACCGTCCGAACGTAATTAGTTTGACAAGATAACCACTAAAAATAAACCTGAATTTCCCGATTGAAACTGACACTGTTACACCGCTGATTGAGATGCAATTTGCATGAACGACGCACAGTGATCAATTCCTAAAAGTTAGGGTCACTTAATTATTTTTGGTCAAGGTGTCGAAATTTCAAATAATACCTATTGTTTTTCAGACTTGGTGGTAAGTGTTGTACATTATTCTAAAACATGAACATTATGCAGATATGTCATTTCAAAGTTGTCTCGAATGCTAAAATTATTGTAACAAGACTGATTCATCGATGTTTTGCGCTTCTATTCAAGTTAACTAAGTATTCAGAGAATACTGTAAATTGAAAAAAAATGTGCCTATAAAAGAAGGTTTGTACTTTTTATTGGTATATAAAAAAAACTACTAGTTTTTGTCAGTACCACAGATATAGAACACAGCTGGATAACGCAAGTATTCCTAGTTTCCCACTGCGCGTACCAATTCGCGTGCCCGGAAACGCGAGTTTTATAATGCGTAAAAGTATATGATTCACTGCAGTAATCAAAATCAGAAAAATATATATGATGATATGATATAATAATAATATATAAATATATATCTTCAAGATATATGCTAGTGACATAGTGTTGTGAAAACATAATACAACTAACTTTGCTCGATAGAAAAAAATAGTGAAGATACCTCTAAAAATTTCTTTTAACGAGTAAAAACCATACTAAAATACATGTCATCGTTCTGATTTTTTTGCCAATTATTCTACAAGCAACATATTAAAATCATAGTTTTTTACTTTTTTAGTCCAATCAATATTTTTTTGTAAATCGCAAAATACCACTAATTTCGCACTATTCGGCTGCAGCGAAAAACGTAACAACCGCTTTGTAGTGCAAGCTGATTACAACTTTATTCTAACAGTATGTCAAGCCAAGTTTGAACCACCACAAATAGGGTTGCTAATCTGAGGTAGCATACAGTGCAATCAAATTATCTTGGCAGGTCCGAACTTCGTGCAGGTTATTTTGTTACAACTAATGTCTAAAAGTGTTTTGATATTTATTTTATTTGTATTTCTCACTGTATATATTAGATATTTTCTGATCGTATAGGTATTGGTTTATCTGGCAATAACAGTTTTCTTCACAAGTTTACATGCGTAATTTCCCCCTAACCCAAAAGTTCGCAGAGCCTATGTTCAGACCTGTCAAGATAATTTGATCGTAGGTACTGTACTCTCTTAAGTATTTTATACTTAACGAAGTTATTGCAAACAGGCTAATTTGTTGAATACAACAATTTTACATCGTTACGGCTTAAGAACTTAATTCTAGACATATGGAACTTGAATTAAGTCTATTTTGTCTAACAACTTTTTAAAATAGTAGGTAACTCAATAGCGTTTATATAAAATAACGCCATGGTAAGAAGTCAAAAAATGTCAAGCTTGGTTGCAATCGAAACAGATCGTGTTGTCTAGGTAGTTACGTCTATATCTGTGGTGTCTGTGGTCAGTACCTCTTCATTCAGCGTTCGATCAATTAGTTGGTTAAAGCTTTTCGACGTTTCATATCACTTTGTGTGCTTTTGTTTATTTATGGATTATGGTCACACATCGTCTATCATTAGTCTTCGTTCCAAATTCCAATTCGTTAGTGCGCTAAAACGTATGGCCGTTTCATGTGGCATACTAGTTTGAACAGTGAATGACAAATTGCAGCGCGGCTTGCAGTTGTTTTTAAATTGAATTCTGGGTTTGGAACTCTAAAGTTGAAAGTTCGTTGACTGTGGTTTCACGTTTTATGTTACGTCTGTGTGGAAGGAGTATTTAACATACATCTGGGCCTCGAGTCTGCTATTCAATAGTGTCAGAATGGTCAATCATTGATCTCATAATTTTTGATTTTGACAAGTTTGGTGTTGTCAAAATAAACAATTATGAGATCAGTGATTGACCATTCTGACACTATTAAATAGCAGACTCGGGGCCCTGGTCATACTCGGTTACGAGAACTACGTAGCTGTCGTATCTGAAGAACCTCACCAATAGGGGGGTCTAAAATAGCCTCTTTAGCAGATCATAATATGGAATATGGATCATAATATGAATTGCGCTAAAATTTGTAAAATTATTCATACTAGTAACTGCGTCTGTGACCATATTACGAATTTTAACGCAATTCATATTATGGTCCTATTATGATCTGCTAAAGTGACCATTTTCGACCCCAACGTCATTTTAGGCCCTAGAAAGGCATACAGCCGTTCAAGGGCGTCCCCTCCCGGTGTTACCACTCACATCTGCCTTGTAAATAAATATCTTTTGTTAGTAACCTTATACTCATTCTCTTCACATGACCAAACCAATAAAGCATGCACCTTAAATATTTTGTCACTTCATCTTCACTTTTTAGGGTTCCGTACCTCAAAAGGAAAAAACGTAACTCTTATAGGATCACTCTCGTGTCTGTCTGTCCGACCATTCCCCCCCCTTATCTTCGAAACTACTGAGCCTAAAATTATAAAAAATAATACAGAAATTAGTTCAACACGTTGTATGGATTACAGGAAAACCCACAGGAAAACCTATAAGAAGTCATGGTACGGAACCCTTCATACAATGTGCAAGTCCTATTTGCACTTGGCCAGTTTTTATAATCTCAATCCTGTTTATTTTGGGTTTTGGGCGATCGTCAAATAACCCCTCCTGCTCTGGGTAAGAGTGGTAGGGAGTGTCAGACTTCTACTGACTAAAAACCAACCATGTTCCTTCGTAGCCCGAAGGAACATGGAGGCCGTGGTATCTCTTTCGAACAACCCGCAGCCCCGTTGGACTCAACTTAGCATTCAGAGTTAAACCCTACAAATGCTTCACGACTTTCACGAGGAACGCATTTCCAACTAAAATAAATAATTTATATGTACCTATATAAATGAAATACCTAGAAATTGTTTTCCAGGTACATATTTAACGATCACTTTTGTGGTTTACTTTTTGGCAGGGTACGAAGTGATAATTATCTAGATGATAATAATTAATAATTAAACCCATTATCAATGTCACTTTACATGAATCCTAAATAGGTACCTCTTTGAAAAAACGATGGCCGTCGCACAGCATGAAACCGATGAATCAGTATGGATAATTAATTATCAAAGAAAATATTTATCTTGGTAAATTTTAACCCTTGATACAATTGATACCAACCAAAATGCACCCGTTGCGCTTTACCGTAGCATAAAAAATAGAAACTAGTAAGCTATACTCGAAATCACCACTCACTACAATGAAATCGAACACTCACGAAAACTCACTACTCATAGATGTAGTTTTTAAAATCAGAGTGCCCGGTCGCCCGATCACCCCCAGGCTAGTTTACTGCGAGCACACCTCACCCCCTTCAATTTATTTCACCCCTCGATACTCGATACACTTGCATAATAGGGTTATCATTTCGAAAAACTGGACTTTCCCAATTTTGTTTTTATTGGAATAACAGTGCGTGAGAGCAGTGGTGGATCAGTGGTAGCGGTCCCGACTTACAAACAGTGAGTCGTGGGTTTGAAGTTGAACCCAGTCAGGCGCATTACTTTGGGTAATTTATTTCATCACCACTGCTCTCAAAACGGTGAAGGAAAACATCGTGAGGAAACCGGCATGTCTTAGAACCAAAACATTCGAAGACATGTGACATCTACCAATCCGCACTGGGCCCGCGTGGTAGATCATAGCCCATCCCTCTCCTAGAGAGGAGGCCTGAGTCCCTGCAGTGTGAACATTATAGGCTGATGATGATTGGAATAACGCAGCCACGCGTAAAATCAATAGCTGATAAAATGCAAAGAAGTAATGTACGAGGCAGTGGCGGCCCAGTGGTGTCGGCCCCGACTTACGAACAGTAGGTCGTGGGTTCGAACCCAGGCAGGCGCATTACTTTGTGTAATTTATTTCATCACCGCTGCTCTCAAAACGGTGAAGGAAAACATCGTGAGGAAACCGGCATGTCTTAGAACCAAAAATTCGAAGACATGTGACATCTACCAATCCGCACTGGGCCCGCGTGGTAGATAATAGCCCATCCCTCTCCTAGAGAGGAGGCCTGTGTCCCAGCAGTGGGAATATTAATAGGCTGTTGATGATGATGAATGTATGACACATCATCATCAGCCTAGACTTTACCCAACTAGGTTGGGGTAAGCTTCCAGTCTTACCAGATGCAGCTGAATACCAGTATTTTACATGGAGCGACTGTATATCTGACTTTCCATTCCAGTTAGTAATATGATTATAACACTTTGTAAGACTGACTTTCGGCACTACAAACAACAGCCGCGACCAGTGGCTAAACGTGCTCTCCGAACCACGGAGGAAACGCGGTATGTAATTAGTGTTTACCCACCCATCCACAAAACAACCTATACAAAGGCGGCTTAACCTGAATCCGGAGATTTGTCTGGCCACGATCTCCTCAAGTAATGACATAATCATGGTCTTCTAAGATAAAATCTTTTCACTGAACGCTATCAGTACATCCCTGCTTAGGACAGTCCTGACAAAAAGTCGTTTGTTTTGTATTTTTTTGTATGCATTGTGTTATTTATTTTCTGAAGGAAATCCCATCGCATATTAAAAAGTTAGTGGAAAAGACGTTCTGACTTTTCAACAGACATTATAAGATAACACTTTTTCCAGATCAATGACGATACCTAACTTATCACGGGTCAATAACCCAATTTTCGAAGCCAGAATCCACTCTGAATTTCAGGATGCAAATATTTCAAGACTAGCCGTTGCCCGCGACTTCGTTCGCGAGGAAATTTTGACGTGTATGTATGTGTGCCTCTGGATGTACTATGCCAAAGCGAATGACAAATGCCAATCGAAGCGATTATTTATTTATTATATTCCCTTAAACTGGCCCTGTCATAAAATCTGTTCCCACACATACAAATAGATATGTCTTAACTATATTCTATCTCTCTACCAATTTTCGGCTCCAAAACGCCAAAGATTTCATTTATATACTTGCGGGAGCCCTAAGTACAGATAGTCACAAAAAAAATTGTTAGATAATACACTTGCTAAATTTCAGGCCGGTAGTACAAAAATCAAACTTACATACAAACTCGCGAGAGCCTTTAGAGCTCCCTAATCCGAGCCTAATGCAAAATCTGTCCATAGCAAACCTCTACTCACCATAAACTCCGTCCCTGAAAAAATCAAGATTGTTGCACAAAAAATGAAAGACTTTCAGACAAACTTGTGATATCCTTTAGACGTCCCTTATCCGACCCTGTCGCAAAATCCGTTCTTAGCGGACGTCTACTAACCATAAACTACCTCCCTGCCAAAAATCATCTTTGTACGTCCAGCGGTTTTTGAGATTTCGTGATGAGTCAGTGAGTGAGTGACCTTTCGCTTTTATAGATATATATATATAGATTGAATTATTTAACGTTTCTCCAAATTTGAATAGCGTTATTGAAGTATCGTATAAGAGAGATATATTTGTTCCATGAAATAGTTCTCAATATATTCTGAGAGAAATACCTTTATAAGTTTTCTAGCATATTTTTTCGTTCCGAGTATTATAAAGCTTTAGCCTCGGGGGCATTCACGTTTCATTCATACTTATTTTTGACGTGACAACGTCTTATAAATTGGTTTGCCGGGTGACACTTCAAGAAACTGCGTTACGCTCCGCTCACGTTATGCGCTCACAATGAGAGCGAGTGAGAGGCACGCGTCCCTTCCACTCGGGCATGGTTAGCCCGCCTAAGAGCGAGAGAGACAGACATAAAAAGTATTGCATGTTATTGTATGTATATTTGTATATAAATACGTATGTATGTGTAAAGGTAAAAATAAAATTTTGTTAATATGAAATTCAGTGCGTGATTCTTTGTATAAATTAATGTTTTAAATATAATTCTTTGTTTTAATTAAATGTTTTAAATTGTTACTATTATTTCATCCTTCTTCCTACTATACGAATGAATATTCACATTAAAATTATTTTACCACTCAAAGTCGTTGTCACGTAAAACTTTCGCCCGTATACCGACTTTACAGGCAACCAATTTTTTAAACTAGCAGGTAAGTTTAGTAAATTATTTTTATTTTGATCATCATCATCGTTCTCGTGCCTTTACACCAATTTATTTGATTTAGGCGCAGCATGTCTTCTTCGTTTATACTCCTTTATTACACGTCATCCTAGCATTTACACCCTTTCTAGCCATATCATCCAATTTTCAGTGTATTGTTTATTAATTTCGGCTCTCCGTAAATCCAAATCAAATTTACTGACTAAGGCTGCGGTTCCACTGAAGCGGAGCGGAGCTGAGCGGAGACGAGGCCACCAATCACATGACTTGAAATCATCACATCTCTTATCCACTCCGCTTGTGATTGGTGAATCACGGCTCAGCCGGGCTGAGTCAGCCGCTCCACTCCACCTCAGTGGAACCGCAGCCTAATACAATTTAAACTAATTGAAAAACGTCATTGACAAACAGAATGGCATATGAAATTCCGCTGACAGACTTCAATTACAAATGAAGAACCCTCAATGCACATATTTCCACTAATGTATTGTTAAATGCTTTGTAATGTTATATTCAATTAATTTATGAGTATTGACATTATACACACATCAAAAGTGTCTAGGGATCAACATATATTTTTGCAATAACTTTTCTCCTGATTGATATTAATTAAAATTTTCTTTAAGGATTCATCAAATAAAGTGTTTTCGTTTGTCACAGTAACGATAAACCAAGTCACCTTTGCATTAATAAAGAAATTTGCCATTTTCCTAATAAAGGGATTTTTGACATTTGAACCACTAACATTAAAGTTCGAAAAAAAGACTGAAATAACAGTTTTCTTTAAAATTTTATTGGGTAACTTAAACAATTAATAATCCGTGTTTCTACCGCGAACACTAACAACACAAGAACATCGGTTTGGCATACTCAAAATGAGTTCATCCAAATCACGCTGTGGAATGGCCGCCCATGTTCGTTGCAACAACAAAAAAAGGTCTTCTTGCGACTGGATACCCTCCATATTCGGCAGAGCTCTTCTCTGTAGCATATCCCATGCATGCTCAATCGGGTTCAAGTCTGGCGACTGAGCAGGCCAGGGCAGGACATTGATGTTAGCTGCGGCGAGAGTCTGTCTTACAACTCTTGCGCGTGTGCGGTCGTGCATTATCATGCATTAACTGAAATAAGGGACCGATTTGCACTTGTAGAGGAACGATGACGTCTGATACAATCGTCTCAGCATAAAATTGAGCGTTGAGGTTGCCTCTGATCCAAATCAACTCAGTTCTTCCGCCGATCCAAATACCCGCCCATACCATGATGGTTCCACCACTATAAGGATGGACTTCCTGGCAGGATTTTAATCGCTGTTGGCGTCCAGGGGTTCTCCAGTGTCGTATACGTCTTGTATCCGGTCTCATACCAAAACGAGACTCATCAGAAAAGCACACGAAACGCCATTGTTCTTCTGCCCAATTTCTGTGTTGAAGAGCCCATTGATATCGAATCCTACGATTGTGCATTGCTATAGGTGGTACCCGTAGCGGTCTTCGGGAATGAAGGTTCACTTCATGCAAGCGGTTTCTGACTGTTTGGTCGCTAATTAAGTTCCCTGAAGAGTGATGAAGCCTCACGGCTAACATCATGGCGGTTATTGTTGGAGCTCTTCGAGTTAAGATTTGAATGTATCGGTCTTGTCTCCGTGTGGTGCAGCGATACCGTCCTCCATGGCGCTCAGCCACGGTACCAGTGCTTCGGTAACGTGTCCAAAGTCGACTGATAACACTCTGACTTGTATTCAGAGCTAAAGCCACAGTACGTTGCCGGGAACCAGCTTCTATCATTCCCACGGCTCTGAGCATTTCTTCCCTGCTTAAATGACGTCGCCGCTCCATAATAACGTTGGTTTTAATCAGAAAAATGTGTTATTTCAGTCTTTTTTTCGAACTTTAATGTTAGTGGTTCAAATGTCAAAAATCCCTTTATTAGGAAAATGACAAATTTCTTTATTAATGCAAAGGTGACTTGGTTTATCGTAACTGTGACAAACGAAAACACTTTATTTGATGAATCCTTAAAGAAAATTTTAATTAATATCAATCAGGAGAAAAGTTATTGCAAAAATATATGTTGATCCCTAGACACTTTTGATGTGTGTAGTTGCAAATTTTGTGGTAAGTTTATTGTTCAGCTGTAATAAAGATTACACGATTCGCTATTCGATATGTATTTTGATGATAACCCAGGTAAACAGGCACTTCATTATGTACTTAGCGACTCGAAGGTTGATTAGGTGTTAGTTCCGAACTAAACGTGGCCAAACATCTTGAGTAATCAAAATTGAACTTACATAAAGTAGGCTAAAATTTTTATTTCTCGACTACAATACCGTAAGGATTTTTTATATTATGGACCACCTTCTCTTTTTTTTGGAGTTTGGGTAATAATTAAATATCTCCACCCGCTCTGGGCGGAGCAGAAAGTAGTGCAGACATCTACTAACTGGCTAAAAACCACCCATGTTCCTTCTTAGCCCTTTGTGCTGAGACCGCGATATCTCTTTCGAACAACCCGCAGCCCGACGCGACATTATGGACACCTTATGGGCCTACTACACGCACGCACTTCCCCACAGTTTTGCCTGCGGGATTACACGGTGCACACATTACATCGCGCGTGTGGTTTGTAATGGTAATACAGTTTTACCAACCATACGCGCGATGTACTGTGAAGTGTGAACGAAAACTGTGGGGAAGTGCGTGCGTGTAGTAGGCCCATTACATCAATTTTCCGTGTTAAAACCATTGCTTAAACAACTGTCGCAGTACTTTACGCAAACCACACACACAACACCTTAACACCTGTGTATACCATGTTTTATGCAAATAAATACATTAATATTAGCTTATTACAGTTTTGATTTGATTACGGAAGTTATCAGTTGGTATTCAAGTTGCATAACACTTAATTTCTGAGAGTTGACATAATCAAGATAACAGGTATGATGCGTTTGCTTATCAAAGTGGACAATGGCTAATATATAAATAGATTCCCTCCTACAGCCCTACAAATTACAATGTCAATAGTTTTCTGACATGTCCGATAGGGCGGAAAACCTTTGTAAGAAAAAAATATATTTCAGAATTTAGAATACCAGGGAAAAGTTGCCAGAGTTATTTAGTTTTCCAACTACGGGGACGATAGAAGTACCTTGTGGTAACAGCTTACCGGGTAAGGGTAATCAATGGACCAGTGCCCTTTTTGTATCAGTACGTCATAAATACAGGCTAGCATTTGCATACAAAAGGTACCCTTTATTTATAAATATAAATACGAATAACACTGCTTAATTTGGAAGTTATAGCTTGAGATCTTCAGCCTCCGCCAGAGACTCATTGCTCTTAATTTTTCTACATGACTATAAAAAAAAAGTTGTTTTTTTCCTATTGTCAACTCTTGATGAAGCTTTACATAGAATTTTATCACATTTTCGTGCGTAGGTACAATATTCTCTTTCAAATGCCCATCATCATCATCATCATCATTTCAGCCGAAAGACGTCCACTGCTGGACATAGGCTTCCCCTAAGTGTCGCCACATTGACCGGTCCCGTGCGTCTCGCATCCAGCGGATCCCCACAACCAAATTCAATTTCAATTGCCACAAAATACAATACACAACACAATTTCAAATGCCCACTATCACAAAATATCAAGCCCTCCCGCTTTCTCTGGGCTTTTTCGTTCTGCCCAAGAGCGGGGTGTCAGACTTGACTTGACTGACTAAAAACCACCCATGTTCCTTCTTAGCCCTTTATGTCGAGGCCGCGGTATCTTTGTGAACAACCCGCAGCCCTTGAAAATACCCCTTTTTTATTTATTTTTGGTTGGTGGAAAATCATTAAATAACCCCTCCCGCTCTTGGGAAAGAGCGAAAGGGAGTGTCAGACTTCTACTGACTAAAAACCACACGTGTTCCTTCTTGGCCCATAAAGTCGAGGCCGCGGTTTCTTTTGTGAACAACCCGCAGTCCTGACGGGCGTCGACCCTTGCGGGCCCCTCCCATGTTGCTGACATCTCTTTGAGGCGCGCGTGGAACACGAACGCGCCGTCGACACGGCTTGTCGTCGTCATAAGACGGACTGACGGCGAGCTAATGTCCGCTTTGCGTTCGTAGATTTTCGGTCACAGTTGGATATGCTAGTCACTTGAGAGCACATGAAAGATGAGGACACTAAAGCTCTTGACAACCACCCTTGTAAGCTACCGAATACATGTGCAGTAGCTGTGGCCGAAATCGGGGCCCAGTCGCAAAATGTCTCTTTCGCAAAATGTCTACTGGTAGCAAAATGTACCTTCCTCATAATGTCGTTTTCGCGGAATGTCTCTTTCGCAAAATGTCGCTCTAGGACTTAAAAAAAATTGCCAGGTTTATAAAAAAACTTGTTATTTTCCGGCTAGTTGACATCATCATCAAATAGATTCCCAACGTTATTTAAATTTTTACTACGCCGGCGATTACTGAATCCACTTACTTATCAGAAATCTTTATCATGTCATAAATATATCGAGTTGGCATTAGCTCCCGAACACGAACAAAGATTGTTATGCCAACACTACACCTCGATTTAATACAATGTTGAATATTGAGCCATAATCTAAAGCGATTATCATAATAATAATTATTATAAACGCGAAAGTTTGTAAGAATATATTATGTATGGATGGATGGATGGATGGATGTTTGTTACTCTTTCACGCAAAAACTACTGAACGGATTTGTATGGCCTACAGATATATAGTTGTTTCGGGTCTGAGTGTGTTTGTGTATGTGAGTTTGAAAGTTTTGTAAACGCACCCACGATACAGGAGAAATTCCTAGAGCAATTAGTCCGCGTCTTTATCCGGAAAAAAATGTGATAGCTCAGTTAACATGCATGATATTAATATAATTTATAGTCTTGGACAATGTATTTTTCAATCAGTGCCAAAAAAAATGATTGGATCATTCGTTCTGGAGATAACCTTTTCAAACATTAGTTAAGATAGCTCCAAGTTTCCTCATCATGTTTTAGTCCAGCCATGTCAGTGACGTCCAAGATAAACTGAGAAAGTACATCAAATTAGAATATTCAGCCCATAACGAGTCCAACTGCTGGGAAACAGGCACCTCAACCGTCCGCGTCACGAGTAATAGTATGAACACTTGATAAAGTTTAATCGAAAACTCGTGAAGTAACGATTGCGACTCATCATTATATCATCATCAGCCTATATTGTTCCCACTGCAGGGATTCAGGCCTCCTCTCTAGGAGAGGGATGAGCTATAATCCACCACGCGGGGCCAGTGCGGGTTGGTAGATGTCACATGTTTTCGAATATTTTTGTTCAAAGACATGCTGCTTCGTCACGATGTTTTCCTTCACAGTTTTGAGAGCAGCGGTGATGAAATAAATTACACAGAGTAATGCGCCTGTCTGGGTTCAAACCCATGACTTATTGTTCGTAAGTCGGGGCCGCTACCACTGGGCCACCGCTGCCTTCACCACTGGATCACCGCTGTAAATACATATAACCTTACTTTATGGTAAAATGGATTTCTGAAAATGTGTTTCGTTACTTGACATGAAAATTAAATCAATATAGTAGGCGATCATTGCTTCTAATAGGGTAGTTGACTGACTAAAAAAATATGGTTGTTTAATCCGTTTATTAGAATAGCGAAAAATATTGGATACGTGTTTTATCAAATTAATAAAAATGTACGAAAATAAAACGTGTCAAAGATCGTGAGTGGGGGAGCTGGTGACGTCACTTTCTGGTAAAAAATGTACCAAACTATGACGTCGCGCGACTTTTCGAAGCACTGCTGCACTGTATCGTCTTCATTTATTGTTTACGTGAAAAAAGAAAAAATACGTGTCCAATATTTTTTGGAAATCTATCTGACGGAGTAATTGGTTTTTTTGTCAACTACCCTATTGTCGCTAAGTGCATAATGGTACTGCTGTTTGTACAGAATGCTTATCGGTATATGCAGGACATGCAGGTGAATGTAATCGCCTCTTATAGAAATGCGGTATAGCATCCGCTAATACCTAGGTATGGATGGTGCGCGATGCTTCACATGAGTAGGTAGTGTAGGTACATTACGAACTATTTAGGTGTAGTGTAGGGCTGCCATGAACTACCTTGTTTATACCTTGGTTTCACGGACCGAGTTTAGAGTATAGCGCGAGGGAAAGGATGAGTCGAGACAAAACTTTGAAAGGGATTTTAACGTTGCGTTTTGGGTGTAAAAATACTTCAGGAAGCTTCAGGAAGCCGAAAGGCATTTGTTCTCCCCGTCGCGGAAATGCGATCATTTTGTAGAGTACTTAGTTTGATGCCAGTACAGCATGCTTGGTCGACGGCCTAGTGAAGGGTCGTTTACACTTTACACCCTGCATGTTCCGTCACAACAAGGTCTCTAAATAAGTAGGTATTTAAGTACCTAAGGAAATAGGATACTTGTTGACAGTTGATAGATAATTCTTTATAGGTACTTAATGCATTTCGGGAATGATAGAATGTTTTAGATTTAATTTTGTGAGATTTAAAATTAATTCAATAGTTTTACCTCGATTCACCCCTGCGTCCCTATTCATCTCGTTGTACCTAGACGTACACATGTCAAACACTCGACTACACCGGTTTCACAATCACAATTAAATTGATTTCATGGGTGGACTCAAAGCTAAGACAGAGTAATTGGCTAGTAATATGGCAGGGCTAGATAAGATTCAGCGAAGTGCATAGTTTCTGCTCTGTGTGGCCTCTATAGGCCAATATACAGATTACATGTCAATACATCTAATCTGTATATTGGCCTATAGAGGCTTGGTAACAGTTTATTAAATACATGCATTGAAATAAATAATGTTATTTATTGTTTATTATAGGTAATCAAGTCATGATGGATGTAAACTTGGGAATCTCCTATTATAGTTACGGAGATATTGAAGGTTAAAATTCCAACTTGTTCCTTAAATACAACTTTTGATTTTGTAACTTGACTGCTAATACCTCACTCTTGTAATCTAAACAAATATAAAAGGTAGTATTTAAACGAGTGACTGTAAATAAAAATATATTAAATGATAAAAATAATTAATTTGGGTAATAGAATTACTAAGTGAGCGACTGACTGCGAGCAACGAGAAATCAACAGAACAGCAACTAAAAAACAAAAATTTGAGTTACTTAAAATACAAAATGAGTAGCTTCATAATATTTTAGCGACCTAATATTTGTTTGACTGTCATTTTTTTCAATATTTAACATTTTTTTTTTTATACTGAGTGGCATTTTATCTTAAATGAAGTGTTTCGAATAGAAAAACCACTTAACTTCCCTAGGCCCAGTTGACATAGGACTATATCTGGGTGGTTTTAAAAACAATAACCACGAAGGGGGTGGCGGGGTCTATTCGCTCCCATCCCCTTCTAACCTAATCTGTCCGAGTCGGGGTGCCCCAAGTCCCGAGCTCGCTTCGCTTGCTATTGCATCCAAGTTTTCCTAGTAGCGGACTCGCAGGGTAGCAGTTCGCTCGCTTTCCTAATCGCCCTGTTTTTGTGAGTGATGGAGATCGTTTGTGTGAAAATAAATCACGATAGAGCTAGACTTACTTTTGCGCGAGAATATGCTGACTGGACTGTGTAAGAATGGAAGGACGTATTGTTCTCAGATGACAGCCGAATAGGCTTAAAAGGTCCAGGTGGACGTCAGCACATTTACAGGAGCCAAAATGAAAGGTTTGCTCCATGCGCTATAACCGAAACCGTAGGTTACCTAGGAGGGTCCGTAATGGTTTGGTGAAGTACCTATTTCTTACGAGGCTCATACTGATCTTGTTGTGTTCGATAGACGTAGTGTATAAGTACGTTCCAAGATTCGTGGAAGAAGTTATTCAAGACCATGTCATACCAATGATTAATGCATGACAATGCACATTGTCATACCGCATAATCCGTCAAGGAGGTCGGAATTCAATTTTTACTACGCACAGCACGCAGTCCCGATTATAACCCAATCGAGCACATATGGGGCGACCTCAAAAGACATGTTCGAGCAAGAATACCAGCCCCTACAACCCTAGGACAGCTCAAGACGGTTGTGGTAGAAGAGTGGCACAAAATCCCCGAACCTGATATCCAAGATATCATGGATTCTCTTGTATAGTGGGTACGTTTTCAAACATTTATGTATAGTCTGGGTGTGTATGTGAGATACACAAACACACCCAGACTCGAAACAACTATCTGTAGGCCATACAAATATTTGTTCTATGCGGGGATCGAACCAGCGACACGCAGCGCAGTAGTCCAATCGCTCAGCCACTGGGCCAACCGTGCCGTCACTTTATTTTAACATTGATGTTAAGTATCCATGTTCTTAAGTTTTTATGTACTCGATTGTACTTGACTTGATAAACATTATTCCGACTTAGCACTAGGAAAAAATGGTTTGCTAAGTTTAAACGAGGCAAAATGAGAACCAAGGACGATGCATGCAGTGTACGCCCCAAAGAGGTTGCTACCGACGAAAACGTCAAAAAAGACCACAAAATAATTGGACAGCCGTGAAGTTGATTGAGATAGCTGAGACCTGAGACCCTAAAGATATCAAAGGAACGTGTTGGACATAATTATCGTTGATCAATATTTGGGTATGCGAAAGCTCTGTCCTAAGTGGCTGCCGCGCGAGCTTACAATCGACGAAAAACACAAACACAAATCAATGAAAACGATGGGCGAAATGGCATGAATTGAGCTTCGAATTGCTTCTACATGGACCGTATTTTCCAGATCTGGCCCTCAGCAACTTTTTCCGGTTTTCAGACCTCAAGAGGATGCTCGCTAGACAGAAATTTTGTGCCAATGAAGAGAAAATCGCCGAAACTGAAACCTATTTTGAGGCTAAAAACAAATCGTACCATAAAATGGTAAAAAAAAATTGTATGACCGCTATACTCGTTGAATCGCCATCTAAGGGCAACTACATATATTGAATAATAAAATCAAATAGTAACAAAAAAAAAATTTCTATGCTAGCCTACGAACTTTTCAGCCCGACTGTTATGTTACTTGTAATACCTCCAAGAATATGTGTACAAAGTTTCATAATGATCGGTTAAGTAGTTTTCGCGTGAAAGCTTAACAAACAAACTTACTTTCACATTTATAATATTATTTTTTCAAACAACGAAAACCTGTCATATTTATTCCTCAAACACAAGTCAGCCGATTTTTAATTAGTCCGAACCGTGTTACCTTCTGACAATACCATTACCGGTTAATTTGATGGTGTATTAATTGATTGTTATGAAGAATAACGTCATCTAATTACCAAACGGGAATCCAAAAGATGTTAATAGTTCTTTGTTTGACTGATAACCTTAGCGATATTAAATAAAATATTTTTTTGCCCAATCTATAGTTGGGAAAAGGCAAGGCAGATGATGGATGATAAAAGCATGCAATGCTTTTATTTAGTAATTTGTAAAATAATTTGACATTTTGACATAATGCGTTCATGCGCACGTGTCGAACATTGAGGTATAATGTACTAATGGTGTCGAAGGGCCAATTTTGTGTAAGGGAAAACCAAAAAATAAAAATCTGTAATTCATTTTTCTCGTCATGAGGTAAAACGCAAATAGAATAGGAGGGCGTATTCAATTTACATTTTTTTTTTTTCTCATTTCCGGTATTATCGACCCCGGAAACCACGTAACCATGACATGACACCCATGAAGGAGAAACCGAAAATTTTCGTCGACGCGCTGTTGATCTTTTTTCATTTATCTTCTTCTCTTCTTCAGTCGGTCCCACATTACTGAGGATCGTGGTCACTGGATCCCTTTCAAAGGGCTTTCTGCCTTCATCAAACCGGTCAAAACGATCAACGCCACTGCCGTCTGCCGCTCGACGACGCGTCGCTAGCTTCATGTCGCTAACTACGAAGGGAATTTCATAGAAATACGTAGAAACCAGTAGTGTCGCTGCGACACGTCGTCTGCTGCTGCTGCGTGCAGTCGGCTACAACAATCGTGGGTTCCAATTCAGGTAGGCAATACTTTGTGTAATTTATTTCATCACCACTGCTCTCAAAACGGTGAAGGAAAACATAGTGAGGATGTCTTAGAACCAAAATATTCGAAGACATGTGATATCTACCAACCACCAGCACTGGGCCTGCGTGGTAGATATTAGCCCACCCTTCTCCGAGACACGAGACCTTAGTCCATGCAGTGGGAACATTTAGGTATAGACTGATGAAGAAAAAACCTGTGCCCTACTATTTGAACTATTGCGCTTTTGTAGGTTGAATCTGTTTTTTTTTTAATAATAACCGATACGAACAAAAATACGGTATGGTAACCGTTTTCGCGTCGGTTTCCCTTCCACGCCGTATTCCGGTTATTCTCAATATTATAGCTAGGAAATGTTGCATCTTGTCACATGATACCCTGTCGGTACCTACATAATGCTACTAGATTGTTGCATGCAACAATTAGTTTGCACACCTAGCAATTATCGTTAAGGGGATCTCCGTACAGAGAGTTAATACCATGATTGGTCCGTAGACCGTACCTACAAGGATTGAATAGCAAGACTTGATTGAGTTTACACGTCAACGTTATACAATACATCTAATTTACCAGTGCATTGGGGAAACACTTAAAATAAGTGAATCTATACTCCATTTATACTATAAGATACGAATTTTAAGTTAACCGTTTTTACAGTCCGTTCAACCGATTGTGAACTCTACCCACATTTCGCCGGTTATGTGTACGTCTCATGTTATAAGGAGCGGGCCTACTGCCATCAACCGGGCACGAATCCAATCTCCGTGGAAAAGAAGAAAGAAAGAAATAAAAAAAGAAGAAGAAAGAAAGAAATTCCTGATGGAAAAATCCAATAACATATTTCCCGACATGGGAATCGAAGCGGTCCTGCTGCATGCGCAGATACCATGGAGGCTGTCATAGTCATAGTAGACTGCTAGTGGCTCTCTTAGCGCCTGGAGGCTAGCTACTTCGATTCTCACTCGGCGAGTAGCGAGGCGCCAAGCGCGTATTGTGGCGGTTTGCGAAGATTTTAGAACTTGCCTTGCTTGAAAGTTATAAGAAGATACATTATCCGTGGGTGCTTTACGCTATAAATTATATTTATATCACACATATTTGCAGAGCTTTCACACTTTTTGTGGACTAAATCGTGGGCGAAGTGCAACGAAGTCACATATTTACACTGACAGACCAGCGATGGCAAACACTAAAATAGTAAAAGAGTGCATTCTTTACGGTTTTTACCAGACAATTCCATTTGTTGGACATCTAAATTGCGTCTTGCCGGTGTAGTGAAAAAGACAAAGGTGTAGTATTAACTGCCGCACTCAGAGACGTTTAATGATTAATTCTTAAGCCATCACTTAGTAAAGATTTGACATAAAAAACCTTCACAAAAGTGTCAAAATCTTTTCTAACTGATGACTTAAGTAATCATTAACCGCCTTATTAAAAAATATAGTTAAACCTGGTTTAACTTAGACTTGGTTTATCTCGCATGCCGTCTCACTTCAAAAATATTCAAAAGAAAGTGACGGCATGCGAGATAAACCAAGTCTAAGTTAAACCAGGTTTAACTATTTTATTACTAATAAGGCGGTAAATGTCTCTGAGTGTGGCAGTAAGTGAGATAAGGTCGAAATTAGCTAATGCTTCTTTGTGCAATAGAACAATTTTGGCCTGAAACTAAGTAGAACCAAAACGGAATACTTGTTTTGTGATTTCGGCGGTCTCGCCAGCCCTTGCCGGAACGCCCATACCGATCTGCTCCGATTTTCGGTACCTGGGGTCGCTTGTCCAGGGAGATGGTGATGTAGACCGGGACGTAACGCATCGGATCAATTCAGGATGGATGAAATGGCGACAGGTCACTTGAACAACTTGTGACCCGCGGATGCCCCTCAAGTTAAAGGGGAAGATATACTAGTCCGTGATTACGCCTGTCGTACTGTATGGTTCGGAATGTTGGGCTGTGAAGAAGATGGATGAAAAAAAGGTTGCATGTTGCGGAGATGAGAATGTTGAGGTGCACGCATGTGACTAAAAAAGTTATGAATATAAATGTGGATGGATGGAGAGGGAGAGGAATACCAAAGAAAAGATGGATGGAGTGTGTGAGGAGTGATATGAAGTAAAAAGGAATAAATGATAACGTGACGACAAACAGGGCAGAATGGAAGGAAAAAACGTGTTACGCCGACCCCAAATGACATGGGATAAGGGCAGGAAGACGATGAAAACGATGATGAACTATTTTGTATACTTACATAATTGTACCGCCCAGTGTTTTAATCAGTTAGGCAGTACTGAGCTACAAACAAACTAGGTTAAAACTCCTCATGTTAATCACGGTTCATAAGTGCTTTAATAGCTTTTCAAACACAAGACGAGGAAAATGGGTTAAAACTTAAAGTGGTCCTTAACTGCTACATGATGACGTATCCTGCAAAATTCTGAAACATTGCAAGTAGCACAACACTAATCATTTAAAACACTTAATTAATTTAATTAATACTAATCATATTAAAAGAAAAGAAAGTTCTGGAGTGGCGACCGCGAACCGGAAGACGTTGCGTTGGAAGGCCTCCCACTAGGTGTACCGATGACCTGGTGAAGGTTGATGAGGTTGACATCCGCTGGATGATGCGAGACGCACGGGACCGGTCAATGTGGCGACACTTAGGGGAGGCCAATGACCAGCAGTGGACGTCTTTCGGCTGAAATGATTATGATGAATCATATTAAAGAAGTAATCGTGAAGTGCATGAATCTATCTGTTCTTGGAAAGTTTCGTCATATGACAGGTGCTTTAATTTTGTATGTATTACTAATGATTTCGAAAAGTTCTGAAGTGGTGGCCGCGAACCGGAAGAAGTTGCGTTGAAAAGCCTCCCGCTATGGACCAATGACTTGGTGAAGGTAGCGGGGATCCGCTGGATACGAGATGCACGGGACGGGTCAATGTGACGACACTTGGGGGAGGCCTATGTCCAGCAATGGACGTTTTTCGGCTGAAATGATGATGATATTGATTTGACAATGAAGTCACTACTTATGTCTTATCAATTAGTCGGCTTTCTACATAATAGCCTTGAGAGCAGCTCACCTTGCGAGATGCAAACTGCGTGAATATATAATCGTTGACGGCATCAATAGCCTTCAGTTTACGCTTCAGAAGTGAGGTACTAAAAGAAATAATTTTTTCTTGTACTGCAAAAAGTTTAATTGCTTCCGAGGATGCCGGGCCTAAGGGTGCTTTTCCACCAGAGATGTGCTATGCTACGTTGCTATGGATGCGTTTGTTATCCACCAATCATATTCATTGGTGCACATAGCTTAGCACTGGTGGAAACGGACTCAGCTAATCTATGTTTTTTATATGGAAAGATGCGTGCTATGGAAGCGTGCTATGGATGCGTGCTATGGATGCTTGATATGGATGCTTGATATGGATGCGTGCTATGTGTTGCTATGCTATCTTCCCTAATATCGAACCATAGCATAGCATCAGAGGAAACGGTCACATAGTTTCACAGCTTAGCTATTACATTTTCGCAGCATAGCTGCATAGCACATTTCAGGTGGAAAAGCACCCATAAGATGTCTTTTCAAGAAGATTGAAGAAGATTGGTTTCTTGATAGTTTTATGCTTTGACAAGTTAAGCGCGTCATAAGCTTTGCAGTCGGGGAAAATGTAAACTGAAAACTGCTTTTAGTAAACGGTTATCCGGTTATCCCCGTTTATCGGTTTATGGGATCAACTTTCAAGTCTTTTCTTTGCGTTCTTTCGTTCGTTTTACAAGAAATTCTTGATGTATTTTTTACCCGACTACGGCAAAGCCAAAGGAGGGTTATGATTTTGACTGGCTATGTATGTATGTATGTATGTATGTATGTATGTTTGTATGTATGTATGTGTGTATCTTCATCTGTTCCCTCATAGCTTCTAATCTACTTAACGGAACTCGACATATGAGGTATCGTTAGAACGGCTTCGGCCGTCTACGAAACCGGAGTTTCGTAACTGGTTTCGATGAAGGAATGATTTGTCCTTGTACGTAACTGGTTTCGATGGAGGACATATTTGTCTTTGTACGAAACCACGGTTACGTACAAGGAATTTTTGCAAAAATATGTTATTTTACTAGTTACGAACAAGGAATAACAATTCTTTTATCGAAACTATTGATTTATGTGATAATTGGTCCAGGATCTCATAGCCACAAATATCAGGCTAGTTGCAGTAGTCCGGTTGTTAGTCCAGTTGAATAATAACACCGAACTACTGACACTCTTTAGTGGCAACAGTTCGGTTTCTTTTTTTTTTGTTTGAGAAAATAAGAGTAGGTAGTAAAGTCCCAAAAACTACCAGGAGAACAGAAGTAGGAAGGAGGTTTAATATTACAAAAAAAGATACCGCGGCCTCGACACAGGGCTAAGAAGGAACATGGGTGGCTTTTAGTCAGTAGAAGTCTGACACTTCCTACCGCTCTGCCCAGACTGGGAGGAGGCATTTGGTGATTTCCCCAGTAATTTACCATTCTGGCCTCCTAGTAGTTTGTGGGACTTTACTATCCTGGTTTCATATCTCCAACAAAAAAAATGCATGGTATTAGAAAGGCATAGTATAGATTTGATTTAAAGATTTTAATACCTCCTGTCTACTTTTGTTCTCATGGTAGTTTGTGGGACTTTACTATTAGGTACTATCCTTGTTTCTCATTTTCAACAAAAAAAAAAACGGCCTGGTATTAGAAAGGCATAAAGATTTGAATTCAAGATTCCAATTTCCAATACCTCCTGCCTACTTCTGTTCTCCTGGTAATTTGTGGGACTTTACTACCTATTCTTATTTTATAAAACAAAAAAAAAGGTAGCACTCCGGGAGTGCCGGCAGAAGTGAAAACTTCAATATTAACTTTCAAACTCGCGTCAGGGTCACGTGATGCTGATCGAAAAATCGTAAGATTTTGACTGACGCGAGTTTGAAAGTTTTTACCCATACAAAAAAAAGTGCTCAGCGCCGCTAAAGAAGTTTTCACTTCAAAAAAAAGAATCCGTACTGTTGTGACTAAAGAGTGTCAGTAGTTCGGTGCTATATTTCAACTTACCTTGTTTCAATAATAATTACAAGATGAAGGTCAGTTCAGTAGACAGCAAACGCGTCTACTGAACTACTTCAATCACCAAAATAATACCTCAATCGAAACTAGTTACGTACAAGGACAAATCATTCCTTCATCGAAATCTTAACAGTAAATTCTTCGTACGTAACCATGATACATAACCGTGGTTTCGTACAAAGACAAATATGTCCTCCATCGAAACCAGTTACGTACAAGGACAAATCATTCCTTCATCGAAACCAGTTACGAAACTCCGGTTTCGTAGACGGCCGAAGCCGTTAGAACCGTCTTAATTTTCCGCTGAACATAGGCTACGTGACGTGTCACAAAATGCGATTTGGCGCCCTCTAGCGGACAAAAAGTAAGGCTTAAAAAATAAAAATGGAGATAAATACGCCGTGTTTGGTATCATTTGAAAGGGCCTCACTTGTGCATTTCCAAAACATTGTTCAAACTTAAAATCACGCCCTCTAGCGGACAAAAAGTCAAAAGTAAAAAAAAAATTAACACCAAAATTGTTTAAATAAAAAAAGTAAAAAACTAAAACCCGACTACGACAAAAAAAAAACGACGCTGAAAAAGTATGGAAACAAGATTTTCAGGATAGAACAAAAAGAAAAGCCGTAGTCACACGTTATAGGTACCAACCTAAACACTTTAATACCGTGTGACTACGGCTTTTCTTTTTGTTCTATCCTGAAAATCTTGTTTCATACTTTTTCAGCGTCGTTTTTTTTTGTCGTAGTCGGGTTTTAGTTTTTTACTTTTTTTATAGATGATATTAATTTTGTAGATAGGTGTTGAGTTCTGCTTGCATTTTATTATGTCCTATGACAGCTATCTGCTTGCATAGAAGTTTGAGCAATATTTTTAATATGTGTAATTTGAAGTGTCTGGAGTACAAAATTTAACATGACGTAACAGCACGCCTGTAATCCCCGAAGGGTTAGGTAGACGTGTAGCCATTAGTAGTTCGCCAGTTATGTTTAAGTCCCATGTAATAGGGAGCGAGCCTATTGCCATGAATAGGGCACAACTACAAAGCCGTGGCTGATACTGAAAAATTTTTTTTTATTTTAGGTGTAAAAATCCAACAACACTTTGTGCGACCTGGGAATGGCAACTAGAACCTCACACACAACAATCGTGCTTGCGACCACTAGACCAGCGAAGCAGTTCGAAACTTCAAATAAGTTGGCATAAATGCAGTTTTGGTTTATCCATCGTCATGTTCCTGCCCTAGTACTGTGCTAGTACCTTTAATCTTATTGCAATAATTCAAAACTCTGTTTTAAACGCGATAAAAAATCTGCTCTCCTCTCCGAGCCGGTCTGTGTGATCTCCGATTAAATCTTTCGATTTAAAAGTGTCGGAATCAAAATCGGAAGTTCCGATCTATCGGAATCGGAGACGAAGCTCATAACAATAATTTAAATCACAAGTGTCTTCCTTGAACAGTTGAATGCATAATAATCAGCTTATAACATTCTCACTGATAATAGGTAGGTACTCAGATCAGACCTCATCGTGAATGGGCTATAATCCACCACGCGGGCGAAGTAGGTACGCGGTACGGGTTGTTGAAACAATTGAACATTGTATGAAATGATTTTAATACGTTGAACTGAAGTAGGCTTTAAAAATAATTTATTTCTGTAACGTCTATTTACGCTCTAAATACGATTTTCACTTTAACATATAAATGTTTTTAACTCACATCAACTGTACTTACATTCAATAATATATTTATTAAATAAACTTAATTTGTCTGGTGATCGAAAGCGCGAGTGCTGAGCCTGAGGACCTGGGCACGATTACTAGATCGGGCAAAATGTTATTGAGTTTTTCTATCATGTAGGAATAGATAAAGTCAATAACAAAATAACAAAATTGACTTAAACATTGTGGGTGTACTAATAGGTACAACCCTTTTTTTTTTTTGGTGGGTGGAAAATCATCAAATGACCCCCCCCCTTTCCCAGAGCGAAGGGGAGTGTCAGACTTCTACTGACTAAAAACCGAAACCATGTTCCTTCTTTGCCCTTGTGCCGAGGCCACGTCATCTCGTACTAAAATCCGCGGCCATAGGTACAACCCTGGCGAACCCTTTGGGTATAACAGGCGTCATGATGTTATCCTACTTAATATAATATTATAAACGTGAAAGTTTGTAAGTATGTATGGATTGATGAATGAATGGATGTTTGTTACTCTTTCACGCAAAAACTACTGAACGGATTTGGATAATGGTACACACGTGGTTAATAACCGGGATTAACACATAGGATAGTTTTTATCCCGATTTTATCTTCCCGTGGGATTATTTTCGAGTTGTAGCGGGTGAACTGGCAACAGCTAGTGTTAAGATAAAGCAAAGTGTGGTGTTTGTATGTGACATCTCAGGTCACACGTGGGTGGTTATCTAATAATGGTGTTAAGTTGCCATAGTCTAGTGTCTAGACTGCTATCAAGGCATGTCTGTTGTTATCAGTCTAAGATAGAACCTACCCCCCCTGTTCCCCCTCCCTCCTGTCACATGTGACTTAAGTGAAACGGCGTGGGTGGACTGTTTCTTCAAATTGGTTTAAGCTGATATTTGAGGTTTTGCTTTTCTTGTGCATGTCTTGCATTCGATAGCTTTTGTTTGTTCTTTCTTCTTTAACGTGTGGGTAGTGCGTAACCTAGTGTTTTTATACCGCCCATGAGCCTCTGACATGGCTTTTCATGCCGTCGAGAAATATTTCTCAGGCACATTGGTTTCTTCACGAAGTTTTACTTCACCCGAAGCAAGTGATAGTCCTACAATACGTACATGAATCTGAAAAATACAGACATGCGTGTCTTCAGTTCGACGATCGTTTGCAGTCGAAGGAATTGATTGGATTATGAACTAATTCTTTAGTTGCATTGCGAGTTGACATTGTCTTGCTTAAGTTTGCTAATATTTATTTAACTAATAAAAAAAGAAATATTTCACTAGTTTTTTACCCGACTACGGCAAAGCCAAAAGGAAGGGTAATGATTTTTGCAGTCTATGTATGTATGTATGTTTGTATGTATGTATGTTCCACCGTAGCGCCTAAACCACTGAACGGATTTTAATAAATGAGGTGTCAATAGATTTGTAAGAATAGCCCGGGTGACATAGGGATATTTGAGAGATGAATGGATTAAGTAAGGAACGATATGAAAGAGAAAAGAGTAAATGACGCCGTGACGTCTGACCAGGGAGAATCGAAGAATAAAACGTGTTGCGTGGACAAGAGCAGAAAGGTGATGATGATGACTGACAGACGTAATAGAGATTTGCTGAATGTAGTGAAGCGATAATAGGGTAGTAGACAAAAAAAAAAAAAACGTGTGGCACTCGGTGACTGCCGCGGTAAAGCTATTGCATAGCATTTTTTATCAACTTATGCAATTCCAGAAATTCCTTAACGAAAATAACCTAACACCCCCCACTCCGATCGGCACGGCGGTGATACTTTTTAGTTTTTCCATCTATCGATGAATAGCAGAACTTTTAATGACTTTTTGAAATATCACGCTTGTCTCTTTAGTTCAGCAACCCGCCTTTAGGTGGCTCTTCGCCCCGCAATCTGGTGACTCATGCCTGCTTATAATAATATTATTATATATTTTTGCATTACTATTCTGCGAATCGGTCTAAAACGATTCGTTTTCTTAAATATCTAAAATAATTTTCATATTTTTCAATGTTATGACACTTACGTCACTCGTCAGGCTGTCAATACTTTTTCTTTTAAATTTTCTTACTAGCTTAGTCTATGAAGGTTACTTTTGATTTATATAATTTAAATTCTTTTTATCAATTATGTTTAGCTCAAATATTGTATTTTATAACTTACATTTATAAAAATTAATTAACACACACTCAGAATTCTTCGAAAAGGTTTTGGATTGAATATTACTGGCTGTTTTGAATACTGGCAAGCAAGTTGCATTTTTATGACAACATGAAGTCACTATCTTAAATTTTGAAAAAGAACAGAAAATTACAAGGTGTTAGGTAAAACCTCATTGGTGTGGTTATTTTCGTTACGAAATTTCTGGATTCGGTCTCCACGCTCAAGGCCCGCGATTTAAGCTATGCAATAGCTTAAAAAATCTTATAAGTCCGTCACATAGATTTCCAAAAAATATTGGACACATATTTTTTCTGTTTTTACGTAAACAAAAAAATAAGACGATACAGTACTTCGAAAAGTCGTGTGACGTCACAGCTTTGTAAATTTTTCACACACAAGCCCCCTCATGATGTTTGACACGTTTTATTTTCGTGAATTTTTATTAATTTGATAAAACAAAAAACAACATTTATCCAATTTTTTCGATAATCGACAGACTGACTAAACAGGATCATATATGTTTTTTAGTCAGGAAACATCCCTTTTATTTAGTTATATCCTTAAAAATGTAAGTTAAAAGCTACTGATGAATATAATATTCTTGGTAACTCGTTGGGACTGTACTACGGCTTCATTTCGGAATAAACTTTTCATTTTAAAAATAATACTAAGTTCTGTAAATGTTGCAAAGGTTGTGACTTGCTCAATTAACTGGCCATTTTTAAGGTTTCTTACTATTCAGTGGTAAAAATGACGTTGTTAGGAGTTGCCTTTTGTGGCTTGTTGAATGGCGCTGTTTTATTTTTTAAACTGTATTTATTTGCCTTTTTCTTGTGGGGAGAAAGGGGTTCTTATTTTGTTTTTCTTTACTTGATCGCCCTATTGTTCGTTTTTAACCGACTTCCCATAAAGGAGGAGGTTCTCAATACGTTTAGTTTATTTTATGATTTTTCTTCTGAAGTTTATTTTTTACTTTTTGGTGTTTTTTAAGTCGGTTTTTTTTGCAACAATTTTTTTTTTATTATTTTTCGTTTTAATATTTTTTTTATTCTCAATGTAGAAAAAGGTTTTTAGACCGTCACGTGTTGTAGTGTTGATTGTTTTGAATACATATAGGTAACGCCACATGTTAGCCAAGGTCTTTTCAACACGATAATGTTTAGGCAGATTTAATCAGAAATTGACACACATAAGTATTGTTGTGGTTTTTTTTTAGAGTTAGGCAATCTATAAGATCACACCATTAATGTCCGAAGTTAGGCAGAGGCGGTGGATAAAATAGTGTTATTCTCGCGGAATAACTAACGTAACTTTGAAAAAGATAGAAGGTCTATTTCATAATTTTATGGGGCCCATATCTATGTATGCAATGGGTGGTCACCAACAGTGGTCACCCATCCACATTGGCAAGTGCTGCTTAACCTGAAAACCGATTCGAGTGGAGCGGCTGTCATTATTTAGACACGAGCTCCTTTGCCACGTATCGGGTCTAAAACTATCCTTGAAGCTGGAGCCAACCATACACATTCACATGGAATTCGTTTGGGTGGTTTCAAATGTCAGGGTTGTTCGCAAGAGATACCGCGGCCTCGGCACAAGGGCTAAGAAGGAACATGGGTGGTTTTTAGTCAGTAGAAGTCTGACACTCCCTTCCGCTCTGCCCAAGAGCGGGAGGGGTTATTTGACGATTTCCCAACCGCCAAAAAAAGGGCTATGACCATCAAAAGCTCCTAAAATAACATAAAATACTTAAGGCGTGTAACAAACAAAAATAGATTTAGCCGTATTAAAAAAATATTATTTAGCTTTGTATTAAGTATAAATACGTGTAAGTTTTAAATAATATTTAGTTTATATCTTATAGAGACCCGCCGACCCTACAGTCAAACCTTTGCAACGGTTTATAAGTTAATTACCTTTTTAGAACAAAAAAAAGATTAATCAAGTCAACTCTAACCTCACGATTTCTTCCGCAGTCCTGGTCTCTGGTGGGCATCGTGTTCATGATCTCAGCAGGCCTCATCATGTTCACGTACAAGGCGACCCAGTTCAACGTCCTCGGGTTCAATTTCCTGCTCATCGCCTCCTTCGCTGCTGGGTGCCGCTGGACCTTCGCCCAGATGCTCATGCAGAAGTCCAAGCTGGGGCTTCATAACCCAGTCGATATGGTGTTCCACGTGCAACCTTGGATGTTTGTCTCGCTGCTGCCTTTTACGATCATCTTTGAAGGTAAGATGTCTTTAGTTTAATTCCCGTTGGAGCTGCCTGATACCGCGGCCTCGGCATAAAGGGCTAAGAAGGAACATGGGTGGTTTTTAGTCAGGAGAAGTTTGACACTCTACCACTCTGCCCAGAGCGGGAGGTCATTTGATTTCCTACCCGCCAAAAAAAAGCTGTCATTTGTTATTATCTGCTAAGGTCTAACGTGATGACGTGGGTGTTTGAATTCGGATAGTTAGTTTCATCACAGAATCACTGGTGGGACATCGACGTGCAACCCCGACCGTAGGAAATGTTCACATTCTGCACTTAAATATGTTTTTTCTCAATCACGAACAAAAAGAGACGCCACTTAAATAGAATATTTTATTCAACTTGAAAATATTTAAGTTATATTTAAATATTTTAGTATAAGTACAAGTAAACACCGTTGGATAATCTAAAGTTTATTCGATTTAGGCTTCCGTGAAATTAAAAAAAATACTTTTTTCTCTTTTCCGATTCAAAAAGGGAAAAAAGTATTTTAATCATTTAATTTTGATGGATACGATTGCTTCATGCTTGTATTATCAAATTCTAATCTTTTATTTCAGAATAAAATTCAAATTTTGTTAGTAATAATAAAAAAAAACTTGCGCTTGTCTAGGTTAGTCTGTGGAAGCGGGTGACCACCAGTTGCATACCAAGTTTCCTCCGTACCTCGGAAAGCACGTTATGCTGTCGGTCCTGGCTGCAATATTATATAGATCTTTGGCTGTCGTTACAGGTAGTCAGTACCTGAAAGTCTGACAACCAGTCTTACCAAAGGGTATCGTCTTATCCAGTACTAAGGAGGTCAGATAGGCAGTCGCTCCATGTAAAATACTGGAATTCAGCTGGATCCGGTTAGATACTGGTCTGGTCGGTTGGTTATAACTTATAGGAAGCCGATCCACGCGGCCCCAGTGCGGGTTGGTAGATGTCGCATTTCTTCGATTTTTTTGGTTCTAAGACATGCCGGTTTCCTCACGATGTTTTCCTTCACCGTTTTGAGAGCAGTGGTGATGAAATAAATTACACAAAGTATTACGCCTGACTGAGTTCGAACCCACGACTCACTGTTCGTAAGTCGGGGCCGCCACCACTGCTCTTCGTGTATGTGTACCATCTGTTCAATTATATAATAGTATGTTCTCGATACATTAAGTCATTTAAAGTATTAACCTATTCGTATTTTCAGTTCAGACCTACAACGACTATTTACATAATCTCCATAATTAATACTGAACAGTTGAACAGCCTGTTGAATGTGTTGTCACAGGTTTTATCGATCTACGTACTTTTTGTATATACACGCAATATAATTGGCTTTTAAATGGTGTAAAAACACCATTTAAAGGCCAAAGCAGCTAAAGGCCAAGGTAGCTGACAAAAAAATCTAATTAGTCCGTCAGATAACTCAGATAGATTTCCTTAAAATAGTGGACACATATTTTTTTCTGTTTTCCCGTAAACAAGAAAAGCAGACGATACAGTGCTTCAAAATATCGTGTGACGTCACAAGCCCCCCCAAGATAAAACGCGCAAATATCAATTTAGCACGTTTTATCTTCGTCAATTTTTATTAATTTGATTAAACAAAAAACACGTACCTATCCAATATTTTTTGATAATCTAAGACGGACTAAACAGAATAATATTTTTTTTTTGTCAGGAAACAACCGTATTCTATTGTAACATTCAAGGTAAACTCAGAAAGTACAGAAGTAAATGAATTGAAATAATCACATTGGTAGTTTTCCGGATTTGAACCAAAATTTGTACAGACACCAGCACATTAAGCTAACCGAAGCTGTCAAATGCCCAATAAACCTTGAAGCTAATGCGAAAAAGTTGAAAATATATTTTTTACAGGACAAAATGTATAGTAGCTTGATGTGGCTGGAGTTTGTATTTATACTCACGCCTCATTCCTATGTGGTACCCCGGAACCACAGGATGCACTATTTATATTGCGTTTTTCTCACCATCCTTTCGCGAGGCGTTACCTAGTTTCCTTAGTACAACACAAAATAATTTCATAAAGGTATATACAACACTGTAGGAAATCGCATTCATTCCATTATAAAACCCAGACGCATTCAAAGATAAATCGAGGAGATGATTCCGGAAAGCAATAACTTTAAATAGGAAATATTTCCGCATTGGAGTCCTTCAATTCAACGTCTTTGGCTTTTAAATTAACTCGGTTTCATATTTTTATTTGATTTTTAGCGGAAGTTATAAAGAGGCAGCGGTGTCTGGAAAAGTAGCGTGGAAATTGGTTATCGTGGTGTGAAAATATAGTGAGGAAAACTTAGTATGAATGTGGATGGCTATAAAGCTCTCTAATAAAGCCTATTTAAAACGTTAGATTCGCCCCTCTGCGTGCAATATTGATCACGTTGCTGTGATCGACAATAACAAGAATTTGAACAGTATTTTCTTACTCGCACTTTAAATCTTGTTTATGTGGGAAATGTAGGCTCATGATTCATCATCTTCTACCTTGCCTTTTCCCGACTTTGTTGGTCAAAGTCTAAACGAATGCAGCTGAATACACCAGTATGTTCATACCGAATATGAAAAACATTTTAACTTTTGTTACACGTTTGTACAACTTTATGCAATATTAAAGAAAAAAGAAAGAAAACATTTATTTAGCTAATGCCACAAGTGCACACAACAAACAATAAAAAATACCGATACCCAATATTAATGAAGTCATGATGCATGACATAAAGTTGTACAAACGAGTAAACAAAGTTACACTCTTATTCATATTGACTGTCGATTTTACATGGAGCGACTGCCACCTGACCTCTACGGCCCAGTTAGTACTGAGAAATACGTTACCCCTTAGTGTACCTACCACTGGTTGCCAGACTTTCGGGCCACTGACTACCTGTAACGACTGTCAAAGATCATCAAGTGACAGCCGGGGCCAACGGTTTAGTGTGCGTGTGTAATACCGTACGGGACTCGTAATGAGGGTCACTAGTCACCCATCTACAGATCAACTTAGGCAAGCGCAACTGTTGATTCTGGCTAACTGGAGTTACAGTGGTTTGGGAATAGTGTGACGGGCTTGTCCCAATTAAAAAAGCGCGGCTTAACTTGAAGATTAATCCGATTGGCAGTCAAAGAGTTCCACCATGATCTGTAAACTCAAGATTTAAATCAATAAATCATCTTTCCTGTCAAATGAATAAAAAGTAAACTAAGACAAAAAGTCAATAAAAAAGATGTTATAAGAGACTCTCATTCCATTATTCATCAATTCCAGGTTTTGCGTGCTACGATCACCTGCAGAAGATGTCTGCAGACAAGCTGCTGCCCACGATCTTAAAGGTGTCCGTCGGAGCCACCATAGCCTTCGCCATGGAGATCAGCGAGTTCCTAGTCGTCACATACACTTCTAGCCTCACACTGTCCATCTCCGGAATATTTAAGGTATGACCTATTATTAATGGTGATATAATTATTATGTAACCAAGACATTGTAATAATACTGTGATTTAGGAGTGTCTATGGAGTTTCTTGCCCATTCTTCTCCACAGAGATCTACGCTTTGGACATGGACAACTAAAGTACTTTCGCAAGTTATTACGCCTTGTGACTGTAGCTTTGCTTAATATTCAAAAGTGCCTGTAATGGCCTCGTATAACGAAGAAGAGGGAAAGTGGTGTGAGAAGAGAGGTCAAGTAGTGCTGGTGACTGGACTAGGCTGTCGATAGAACTTGACGGGAGCCAAACAATCAACCGTCGGGTTACTTCGGATCAGCTTAAAACTCTCAACGCATTACTAAAAATATGTCTGAAAACTATGTGTGTCATATGTGTACTCCATAGACATAAATATGTGTGTCGAAACGCATGGATATCTACTTAAAAGTCAAATTGCGGACACTGATAAACGGTGCCTGATCTTTTTTCTTCGTCGTGTGGTCAATACCTAATCTGGTGTCGAGAGTTTTTATGCCGTCCATGGGCGTTTTTCTTTTCGCGTGGGAAATCATCAAATAACCCCTCCCGCTCTTGGGCAGAGCGAAAGGGAGTGTGAGACTTCTACTGACTAAAACCACCCATCCTTCTTAGCCTTTTATGTCGAGGCCGCGGTATCTCTTGCGAACAACCCGCAGTCCCGAAGCATGTGATAAATATTCAATACGCAATATAGTTCGAAAAATCAGAGGCTCGAGGGTTCGAAGTTGAGACCTATGACTGACATGAAAAAATGTTAATTGCGCATGTGAATACTTAATACGGATAACAACGTACATAATTTTTAGAATCATACCAGATTATATGAGTGGAGCAGGGTGTCAAAGAAGAACTTCTGCGTACACGATTTGTGTTTGCAGTGTTTTTTTAGTTACTTAACTATTATGTATATATAAATTGTTGTTTATATTTTGGCCGTTTCTATGGAATGTATTCACTCGTGGTGCTATCAGTTAACTTAGAAAACTTATATTTCGGTAACTTGAAACTTTAGAAAATAATATAAGTTTTTAAACTGACATGGTCACTAACACTATTAATTATTTATATTGAAAGCGGGATATTTACATTTTAGAAAGTAATGTCTCATACAATTGTGCCTGTATTGTACGTAACCTTAATTGCAGTGACAGGTGGCTTAAAAACAAAGGTAAATAACATGAGAAAATGATCGAAACGAGTAAATGGTAGCGTTACGGTTGATTTTGGAAGAGTGGAAGATAAAAATACCGTGCTGACTTATAGTAGTATAGGACAAAAGTAGGCTGATTGTAAACACCATCATTTCTGTATGTGTTTACTAAAAAACCAAATTAACTCATTGCAGGAAATGTGCATCCTAGTCTTGGCCGTAGAAGTGAGTGGCGACGTCCTATCCCCGATCAACGTGGTTGGGCTGAGCGTCTGCCTTCTCGGCATCATAGGCCACATCATTCACAAGGTCCTGTTCATCAAGTCCGTCACCGGCACCGTCCATGCCATAGACCAAGACTTCGACTCGATTAAAGACTTCGAGTCCACCCGACGGACTTCAAAAGTGAACGGCGAATATGGTAAGCCGCTCTTGGACGACCCAGCGTGGCCTGCGAGCGAAGAGAGCGACTTTGACAGCAATGTGGTGCTTTATGAAGTGCTACAGCGTAGAGACGGTAGGTAGACGGGTGGGCGAAGGTGTTCCGATTGGTTCTAGCATGACTTTTGACGCGGGTAGGGAAATTCGTACGATTTTCATGTAGTAAGCGGACCCTTAGCGAAGCTGTCGACTAAGCATTCTGTATATCAAACTAAGTAACTCTGCGGAAAAATTATTGCTGGGAGATTTATTTATATGTCGCAGATACATGAAGTGCATATAAGATGACAAAATATAGACAGTAAACATGCACGAATGCAAAAAGACGGAATAGAAAACAGAGTAAAGGCTTGCAAGTCGTGACTGCGACAAGCAGGTTACCACTCAGTATGATGCTGATGTACTCCAAGCATTGTGCTGATACCACTATCCGCTCAATGCAGCACTATCCACATAGTACAGAGTGGATACTATAGCTGGATAGTACAGAGGTCATGGAGGTATTTAAAACTTAAAATATTTAAACTTTATAACATAAAACAATATAACATCTCGCCTGTAATCCCCGATGGGCTAGGCAGAGGTGTACTCACTAGTACACCTACATTTCGCCAGTTATGTTTAAGTAGTTAAGTGCCATGTGAGCGAGCCCCCTAAAACTTGTAATTACAAAAAATACATAATTATTAGTGTCCGACCGAAACATAATTTTCAGCCGAAACCGAAACTAATTTTTTAATTTTACAAATAAAGAGCTAAGTATTTATGTTACATGCATATCTATTGAATTGTTGCATTTTTTTTACATGTGTTAACTGTCTATTTATGCGTAAAAATACAATAGATTTAACATGCTATAAAAAAATCAAATAAGTTTCGGTTTCGGCTGAAAATCTTGTTTCGGTCGGACACTAATAATTATGTAAAAGTTGGAACTTTAGTCTCCAAAACAAGAAAATATCGCAATGACAGGAAAAAGCAACTGCCTCTCGGCTTCGTTAAGAGTATTTTTACACCCTGTATAAGACAATGTTACTCCAGTTATTTCTGAATTTGACGCACAAGACCCTACGCTATTTTTTTTAATTTGTCGAATTTTAAACGTATTATTATCTTAAATGAAAACGATCGAGGGTCTCGTGGCTTACTAATAATAGCTGCATGGGTCTATCAACAAGGTTAAGCCGCGCTTGTCAAGGTCGGTCTGTAGATGGGTGCCCATCAATAATCTCCGAGATTCCTCCGTGCCTCGGAGCGCACGATAATCCGTTGCTCCCGGCCGTCATTTGTCAATCTTTGGCAGTCGTTCCAACTAATCAGTGTTCCGAAAGTCTGACAACCTGACTAAGGAGTAACGAAAACCGCACTGTTGTAATTTGAACTCTCTACGCGTCGCCGAAGCATCAAATTAAAGCTTGCGTAATGTTAGTGATAACGAATATAATATCAGTATTAATTTGGTTAATTTTAACTTGCACTCGTTTTATAGAGTTTTTTCTTAATTATTTTATGAAAATCGTACACTTTCCCCCCTAAGGCGTCCGTCACTCATATTTCATTGATCATCAAAAAGAAAAAAGAAGATAAACAGAGTACCCCTTACCAGACGTCTATCTGTTTCTTACAATCATCTTCTGAAGGGGATACTTCACCATTGTAACTGAACGATAAATTGTCAACCGAATTGGCAATTTGACTACTGTTAAAAATTCACTAAAATGCTGTGTTATTTCAAAGAACTAACAGAAATAACACAATGTGTGAAAAAAGTAATAAAATCGATAAAAAAATGGAGTAGCTACATGCTTTAGAAGTTTTTGGTGGGAGCACTTTCTATCCTTTTCGCGCGAAACGGCCATTTGTAATTTTGTACTACGTAACGGTATGAAATATGACGTCACATTTTTGTAGCGCTGTCTTTGTCCAGCAGGTCATTTAAAATCAGTTATCCTAGGCTATTTTTTGATCGATTTTGTTACTTTTTCCACACACCGTGTCATTTCTGTTAGTTTTTTGAAATAACATAGCATTTTCGTGAATTTTTAACAGTAGTTAAATAGCTAATTGGTCTAATAGCTGTTAGACTCGGTTTGTATGCTCATTACAGTATCAAAGGTGAATTGTTTCCAGAAAACACTGAAAACAGTTTTCAGTTTTTTTCAAAACTGGCATTTTGTTGAAGCATGCATAAAGTTTAATTTTCTACTATAACTACTCTTGAACGTTTCAGTTTAGCTATATCTTTTAAGGCCTTTGTAAAACTATTGCGTAAAACACTTTGATCGGATTAATATCAATACAAGAACTGGGAAAAACACAACACCTTTTGGGCAGTCCGGTAATAGAACAGCATTTTACAAGTATACTTGTGACCCGTCCCTATTTCGCACTCTTCGTGTCCAAAACGATCCCATTTCTTCAGTTGGAACCACCCATACCCAATGACGAAATCCTGGTTGGGTGATTATAGAATTTAGTGTGGATTAACAAAATGGGGCTTGATTTTTATATATTAAAAAATAAGCCATAATGTTTAAACCTTATAGCACATATTGCCACCTAAAAAGTAATAAAAAGAAAATAGGAAAGAAAATGGACAACATGATTATTATTTATGTTTACCAAATACCTACTGTGGGTGCTTATTTATTATTTAGATTGTATTTTAGAGCTACTTCACATAACATCACGGCTGTAATTCCCGTAGGGTTAAGCTGACGTGTATCTTATAGTACGCCCACATTTATCCAGTTATATTTAAGTCCCATGAAAGACCAAGTTGCTTAAGCTGTGTTGCTTAGGAGTCAAGGGTGAACTCGGCGAGAAATTGCTGAAACTTTAAGTGTACCACAACTCTGCAGTATGCCTTGAAAAGTAACGACCAGGCGGGCCTCTATACAAGAAGACCAGGAAGTGGCGGAATCAGGTGCACGTCAGCCCAAGATGACCACTTTATTACTCTTACAATTCTGAGAAATCGTTCCTCACTGCCGTTGAGATACGACAGCGCCTACAAACGGCAACTTAAGTGAGCGAACAATAAGAAGGAGGATGGAGGAACGTAATTAACATTCTCAAAGATCAGCCCAAAGCCCAGAACTGCTCCGGCACCATCGCGTAAGTCGATTGCGGTTTACTCGCGAACACGCAAATTGGACTCACGAGCAGTGAAGCAAAGCTTTATGGACTGATGAATGCAGAGTAGGCTTAAGAGCTCCTGATGGCCGGGAACGTGTGTAGAAAAGGCGTGGAGTGGTTTCTTCCAACCACTATAAGGCAAAAGTTGAGTTTTCTAGGAGGTTCTGTTATGGTTTGGGGAGGAATAAGTTCAGAGGGTCGTACCAAGTTAGTGGTTGTTCAATGTTGTCTGACAGCACTGCGATACATTGAAGACATCTTTCAAGATCACGTTTTGCCTACATGGGGTTCATTGGAACCGAAGATTTTTTTAAATGGAACATAATGCCCGAAATCACACAGCGCATTGCATTTTTGATTACCTTTTGGAGGTCGGCATTCGGAAAATGCAGTGGCTCGCAAGAAGCTCAGATATGTACGTCGTAGAACATGTCTGGGACATGCTAGAAAGAGAAATTAGACGGAGTGTTAACCCTCCACAGACGCTCCGTGAATCAAAAACCGCTCTGGCGGCTGTCTGGCAAGAAATTCCACAAGAGGACATAAACAACATCATCCACAGCATGCAAGCCGTCATCAGGGCCAGAGGTGGTAACACTCGTTATTATTTTTTGTAAAAGTGTTAATTTTGCTTAATTAGCGTGATTTTAATTTTCTCTTTATTTATTTATTTATGCACACACAAAATACAAAAAAGGATAAAAACATAACAAATAGAAGAACACAAAGGTACTGCTTATTTCAAAAGAAATTTCTTCCAGCAGACCTCTTTGTTTCGTGTTTAAGGTATTTATTTTTAAATTTCATTAAATTTTAATGTTTTTTAGTCTTAATCAGTCATTGGTATTTGATAAATAAACTATACCAAAAAAATCTACATTTTATGTTTTATTTTGATAACAAACCCTACATTGCATCTGGGCCACATTCCGTGTCGGTGAGTGTATTAGGCTAAATAAAACCTACAATACAACTGCACTGTTTTATTTTCAAAATCAGTTCAGCGCGATGACGCTTCATGTTTCCGAACAACCATAATGTATTGGCGTTCAAATACGTATTGCTGAGTATTATAATTATACTAGCTGATGCCCGCGGCTTCACCCGCGTGGATGTCGTTCAAATTATATACTAAAACCTTCCTCTTGAATCACTCTATCTATTAAAAAAAACCGCATCAAAATCCGTTGCGTAGTTTTAAAGATTTAAGCATACAGACAAACAAACAGACAAAAATAGCGACTTTGTTTTATACTATGTAAGGATATTTCTAGAGCATTCTTAACTCGGCTCGAATCAATCATTCCTAAATCACTTTCTTCTACGTTGCGGCGTTTAGTAGGATGTACCAAAAACGTTGTTACCGTTTATGCGTCGGTGTCACTTCTACCATGTACATGAAACAAAATCTAAAGTATACAAGTATTTCCAATGGTCGGTTGTATGCAAAAAACTACCATTCAACCATCGAAGCTTTTTTAGTTCATCTACAGCCACAGATACAGAAACAACAGGAGATATGGCAAGGAGGCGTGGTACATGCGAACTCATGTGGCCACGACGGGGCCTTATGCCATTTTCAATAATAAGTCGAATGTCAACTTGCGACGTCTTCACTGCTCGTGATTTTTTACAAAATGCCGCATTGTTCAGTGAATGTTTGTAAAAATAATAGCTGTATTGTGAATTACACGAAAGATGGTATCTCATTTCACACGTAAGTACTACAAAAATAATGTTTTTCATATTAAATTCATTAAAACATTACTTTGTGGTACGAGAAACATGATGAAAAACCAAATCAATTGTTTTCATTAGGAACAAAAACCATTGCTTGTTTAGTACAAATCGACCAGTGAATCGGCTGATCTAATAGCGCAATGGATAGGTGTTTTACTGATGCTCTCACTCACACAATATTTTCGAAAAGCTGCTGCTGTCAGTCTTTGTGAGCTAGAGATGTCTAATTGTGATGTTTGTAGTTGTCGATATTTTATACGATGATTCTGCGTATACGTACGAATGATTATACATATTATGCATTATACAATTAATTACTCTACACAATTGTTACTGCAGTATAAGGCGTATTTTATGGCGTTACTGAGCGTTGTCGTAAATGGAGATAAGAAAAACCAATATTCTGTACTATGTATTTACTAATAAAATATAAATTTATTTTTAGTTTAAACAACAAATTATAAATATAGGTAGGTACTAATAACAACGTTTATATTATCACGCTTTCTTATTTTTGCAAGCAATACTGAAAATAGAAAATGCTTTTTATTGCTTAATATTGACTGAATAAATAGTATTCATTGGTTGCTCGAGTTATCTATCTATCTATCTATATACTTAAATAAAAAGAGAAGTCCTGACTGACTGACTCATCAACGCCCAGCCCAAACCCTTGGACCTAGAAAGTTGAAATTTTGCACAGAGGTTCCCTTTATAATGTAGACAAGGAATAAAGAAGGATTTATTTTTTGAAATTCAACCCCTAAGGGACTTAAACTAACAGACAGAAAAAAGTGCTGCTTATAATCAGCACTTTTCGAACGTCAAAATCTGTTGCAACACATCTGTGGTGTAAGTTAATATTAGGTACGATTTACTACAGACACAAATCAATATTTTTTTTTTAATCAACCTGTTTTGAATAAATGACTTTTTTTATTTTGAATGATTTATGGACATATTGTTTTTTATTTATAATATATTATTTTCAGGACCCCAAAAGAACTTTATTACAATATAATAATAAATAGAAGAATCGATAACTTTTCGATTTAGTCAATCACTAGCGTCGAAGTGAAACAAAATGTATTAAGTAAATTGTGCGGTGCATGGTAAATACACGCTGTGACTGAAGGGATAAGGTTTATAATTGATTGTGTAGTACGTAATGTTTTAAGAAATGCGGATGTGTTTGCGAATGCGTATATCTATTGTTTTTACTGCTCTGCGTGTGTGAACTGACGACACAGGTCCCCATACATTTTCGGCTAAAGGGGCATATCTCCTGTTGTTTCTGTGATCTGTGTCTACAGCCAATACTCAAGTAGAGGGTATATGGGCAAAACAAAGAAACGAAACAAACAAATGTGAGTCTTTAACCTGAGGCAAATACTGCTTTTCATTACGAAATACAAGAAAAGTAAAAATAAAAACATGAATTAGTTATAGAAATCGGATTGCCGCTTTCCCGCCTATTTTGTTTTTTTTTTTCTATGGCCGGCCCGGGTAATTATTATGGAAAGTAAAAACAATGGCTTAATAGCTATTAAGCCATTATTTTTAACTAAATTATAATAAAGCTATTTAAAAAATATTTAACAGTTAACTTTAAAGTTGGACATGGTTTAATAGAAATGTGAAAATAAAACTATTTTTTTTTTCAATAATTTGACAGTTGTCAGTTGAAAACGATTCTCCCTGGGGCTGAAAAGTATTACTTTCTACTTTGGATGATGGGGTGACTATATCAACCCCCATGGACAAACTATAACCATTTTTTTGCATATATAACTGATACAAAAATTAAAATATAAAAGAATAAAATAATTAAAAAGGTGATGGGGCGATTCTACCAGCCATCACAGAGAAACTTTGTACCCATTCAATGGTCACAAAATGAAACAAAAATAACAAAATAAAGAAAGACTGATCTTGAAACTGAAACACATAATACTAAACAACATAATGGAAAATATAATATTGAAATTAAAGGCTAAATAATGTTAGAAGACAAATATACTGTATGTTCGAAATAAAATCAAATAAATATTAAGTACCTATTAAAATATAGTAAAAATATAAAAATTTAGAAGAAATAAAGGATGCCTTTTCATAACAAGAAATGAATGAATATTTTTATGAAAACCGAGCTAAACGCACCTAGTCTTGAAATGCACTAGCATTTTTTATAATGTTACAAACTACACCTTACAAACAAAATCCACACAATCTGCCTTTTGTCTTACTACGTAAGAGTTTCCAGTCTTACCGCATGCAGCTGAATGCAAGTATTTTGCATGGAAGGACTGCCTTTCTGACTTTCACAACTCTGTTACTTGAAATCTCAAAATTCATAAGAAATTTTACGTATGCCTCATGGAATTAGGTTCAATTCACTGCGTTTTAAAAAAAAAACTAAATGGACTAATCTTGATTGTCTTATCCCGAAGAGAGAGATGAGGTCGACGATAGAACGAGGAACAAAAAGAAGCCTATTAGCTCGCGACTTAAATAAAATAATTAAATAATAATAATTATAAAAAGAGAAGTCCTGACTGACTGACTGACTGACTGACTCATCAACGCCCAGCCCAAACTCTTGGACCTAGAAAGCTGAAATTTTGCACAGAGGTTCCCTTTATAGTGTAGACAAGGAATAAGGAAGGATTTTTCGAAATTCAACCCCTAAGGGATTTAAATAGGGGATGAAAGTTTGTATGGAAAATCGTCATTTTCACGCGGGCGAAGCCGCTGGCAAAAGCTAGTAATAATTATAATTTCGAACGTCCGTACAAAGTTTTACCACCTATACATAACGCCTTTCGAGGGTGACATTTCGAAGTGAACAATTAGGAAAATTCTTCTTTTACCTTTGTTGTATAAAATATTGTACAAGAGTTCTTACACACTATTTTAAGACCAAGCAGTTTTAGCCATGCGTTGTCTGTTAGAATTTATTATGTTAGAAGTTGCAATTTCACTTGCCATTGCTCCCTTACACACGCATGCCTAATTGCCCATAGTCCTTCTTCTAAAAAGGTTCTATTGCAGCTTATATAGCTGCTATACGTCTACAATACTTATGAGAGTGTTTGTTGGTTTATTTGTAGCTCCTGCTAATTCTAAGAGATGGCGCAACGGAGGTCTCTTTGAGTGGCCTGCATTCAACAAAAAGCAAGATCATATGTATTGAAATCACTTTTTATAGACAAGGGACAAGTCCCTGGAACATTGGAAGTTTTAAGAATATGGAGTAGCTGTAAGTGTAAAAGAATGTCTGGTTTGTAATGAGAATTGTAGTGTTTGAGTAACTAAAATAAGTATGTATGCATGAGTATGTAGTTGTCTTAGTTGTTATATAGATATATGTTTTGGTCGGCCTAATGGGGGTTAAATATATATTCGTTTTTCTGTCCGACCTGAGCCGAAGCAGGCCGACCTGAATATTTGTGTGAAGTACCCTTTACCGGCGATATTATTTACATGACATAGTAACACACCTTTTACATAATGGTATCACCTCGCTTGGTACCCATAGAGTTACAATTGCTGTGAATAACAATAATATCAGAACAATAACTCGGAAAGCAGTGATTTCTAGTAATCTCTTTTGCCTCCGAGAAAAGGGTCGTAAGAATCCTTTGCTTTCCCAAGAAGACACGCCTGAAATAAAATCACCCCCATTTTAAAAAGCCGATAAAAAACACTCAATTTGTGTGTTTATATCGTAATAACATTAATTAAGGTAACGCACAATTTATATTTAAATATATATACAAAGTCAAATTAACTAGACAATCTTCATCGACTTGAAATGTATCATAAATTAATTTAAATAAAAATATTTGGATGTTTTATATTCAGGTCGGGTGTTTAAACCGAATTTAGTAATAAGATTACCTATTAGAAGAAATTAACACACATTTTGAAATTTTAATGTTTACACAAAAAGTGAGATTTATGGTAATAATGTAATATTTGATTTTAACAATCGAAGTAAATATGTGCAATTTTATACGGAAATAAAAGAAAGGATGGGTTCATATTAGAATCAATGATTTTTTGTCAAGGTCTAGCAAAAAATAATTGTGTTTGAAGATAATTAATAGGCGTTAGGATAAATTATCGACGATTATATGAAACTTTGGCATCGATCGAGCACTGCGAACACTACCTAGAAAACATAGATGTGTAGTGACGTAGCAAAATGACAAATTGTATCGATTCAGTAAAGATGCCAAACACATGGTTGTGGCAACCACAACTCAACCCAGATTGTGGCCTCGTCACTGCAACCCCTAAATTTCGACCCCACATGTTTTTGACAAAAGAACCAATCGGAACTCAACATGTTGAAAAAAAAAGCGTTCTATGAAAATTGTATTTTTAATATATTGATATTTTCTACTTACTAAGGCACACTATTAATTTATGTTTGTAAAATATATAATTTTTTATTGTTTGTTCTTTATCATTGTTTCTAATATAATAAGCCGTACGAAAATGATATAATAGCTTATTTTTCTAACACAAATAGAACTGAATACATTATAAAAAATCGGTTCTGTTTGTGGAATTTATACTTCAGAAAATTATCTTGAAATTATACTTTACGAGAGTTTAGGAAATTAATTATATTTTATATAAATAACTTTTACAACTTATATTGCTTGGTACCAGAGTATTATTTTGAATTGCTTTTATTTACAAAATATTAATGTATTACAGTCTTTTTGGCACTATAGAACGATAGAAATGAAAGATAGATTTTGTAAGTAAAAGCAATCAGTAGAATATATCCTTTGTGATTATAACCTACATTCCATTTTCCTTATAAATTATTTGTTGTAGTACAAATATATTATAATTCTTGTATCACATTTGAAATTGCTTTATTTGTTAATTATAATCTTTATTGCGTGTGTGTTAGAGCTTAATTCTTGTAGTGTTTGCCATAGAAGTCCTGTACCTTCTTACTAAACTGTGTGTGTGTAGTTCGAGACTTTTGTAATAAAAAAATACGCACATGTCTGACTTCCTAGATTAGATAGACTTCCTTCATTGGCAGGACTCTCATGGTTCTTACACCAACCAACTAACGAACGACCCATCTAACCTTACAGTTATGATATTTTGTTTTCTACCTGACTACTACAGAGACCAATATTGTAACGTAGATACCTAGTTCTGTAAATCTCGCTAACATTTTTACATACAGTCAAGAGCACAATTATGTATAAACTAAGCAACTTTTAAAAGTGATTTCCTCCTACTGCGTAGATTAACTTTATACGTTTTTACAAACATAGCATTTTGATAGCCATACTATTACGAAATTGGTCTTACGTCAAAGTAGAAACCATATTTTTTTATGAACTAACTTTTGAAAGGGGTTTGATCTTTCTTGTATGGGAGCTGGCATATCGACCCACCGCCATTTTGATTTTTTTTCGAAATCGCGGCCCACGATGAAAGTGGTATGTATGAATAGAGGACATTTAGTCGAACAAAAAATGTCATGAAACTTGGTACCTAAAGTGTCACGTTATCGAGATATTTGAAGGTAAAGATCGACATTTGAGTACAATGACCACATCAAAAATAGACCATTTACGTGTCTATAGGGGTTGATTATTATTATTACAGTTTATTGAAAGAGAGTACACACATTACATACTACTAGGAGCACGAGAAAACTATTCTTGGACATAATATATCGTTTATTGCGATGCGAAGCGATTTTCTCGTGCGTATAATAATAATCAACCTGGGAACTATTATTTGGATACAATTTAACGCCTTTAAACGTAATAAGTCTATTTTTAATGATTGTCGTTGTACTCAATTGTCAATCTTTACCTTCAAATATCTCGGTAACGTGACACTTTAGGTACCAAGTTCCTGGACATTTTTTGTTCGTCTATATGTCCTCTATTCATACATATCACTTTCATTGTGGGCCGCGATTTCGAAAAAAAATCAAAATGGCGGCCGGGTTGATATGCCACATCGGTTCTATCCCCTTTGCTAAGTCCATACAAATTTTTGCTCGTGACTGTAAATATGTACGTAAGACTTTACCTAACACCCGGTTTCTGATTATTTAATCAACAGTGACAAAAACTTTGGCTAGCCTAATATCCGCCATTTTATTTAAAAATAGCGGCCACTCATAAAACTTGTCAGTAAATGGATAACTTTTCAGTAATCGGGTGTTAGTCAGTGTCCTACTGGAGAGTGTCCAATATTGCTATAATACAGTGTGTAAACGCACCCTCCACGAAGCCGTCAACCAGGCATTATGTACATCAAACAAAGTAACGCTACGCAATATTTTTTATTTTTTTTTTGTATTTTAAATGGGTTTGCTTTTGACCTCAATCTTGCCCTAAGGACACAGATGAGGTCGACGATGGAACGACGATATTGCTGGGGAACAATATTTTAAAATAAATAAATCACGTTTTACGATAAAACTCAATGTAGCACACTCAGAACATTGTGCTTATAGAAGCTTTGAACAGTAAACAGGTCATAGAAGCAATTAAAGTTAAATTATAACATGAAACATTCATATTAAAAAACATGAGAAATTTTGGCCTCCAATATCTCCGTAACTAGAAGGTTTCCCACGTATGGTCCAGAATAAAAAAAAATCTCTATAACGGCGAGAACAAGTACCTTTTCGCTTCGTTAAGGGTACTTTTACACCCTTTATACACTTCGAACTAGATGCTCGAATATATTACATGTTGAGCTGTAATAAAAGTAACCCAAATTAGCATTTATAAAAAAAATTGCAACAATTTGTGAACAATGTAAAATAAAAATTAGAAAAACGGTTTCTAATTACAAAAATATCTTATTATAAGGTTCGAAGGTGCCTTTGATTTAGGAAATACATAGATTTTTAATGCGCACTGCATAGATACTGCCAATTTTGCAAGGATATACACAATTACCCAATATTTTCCAAAAAAAAAGGATTTACAGAATTAATATAATAATATGATTATCGAGGAAAGGTGAATTTCATTATATATGTTACAGGCAAAACTCTTAATCAGTCAAAACCCTTATTGCGTTAAAACGCGTTTATTCTAATGAAATAAATGTTAGCTATCGTAGAAGGTTATCCAAAGAGTAAAAAAAAAATACCTAACATCCCTAATAAGTTTCCTAACGGCATTTAGGTTATTATAATTTAGTAAAGAAATAAAACAGAAACCACCTAATAATTTGTTATAATAGTTTTGACCGGTCAAAAGTAGTTTTGACTGATTAACAGTTTTGACTGTGAGATATACATGTGATGAAAACCTAATATTTTACTCACTACATTTACTGGTTACATTTAGTAATCTTTACTTATATGACAATTAGGTAAGCTCCAATTATGTATATTCCAATTCAATTCAAATATATTCCGCTTGCATTTACTTAAATAAAATCCGCAAATCATAATAGTATCTTATAATGTTAGTGTTTCAGAAAAAAGAAAGTTTATTTACAGTTTTACTTCTGCGCCTGGTATTTCTTTATATTTTTGAGACAATTCACTGAATAGACATCGCTGTCAATGAAGGACACCGACACGAATTTCTAACCAAAATTAAAAAAAAAAAAATGATATTTCCTACAAAACTGTTGCACCAGTTATCATCACTCTTGCCCTTATCCCAATTCATTTCGGGTCACCGCAGCATGACTTCTTATTCTTCCATACTTCTGTTCTTCTTCCATACTTCTTTTCTTCTTCCATACTTCTGTTCTTCTTCCATACTTCTTTTCTTCTTCCATACTTCTGTTCTTCTTCCATACTTCTTTTCTTCTTCCATACTTCTGTTCTTCTTCCATACTTCTGTTCTTCTTCCATACTTCTGTTCTTCTTCCATACTTCTGTTCTTCTTCCATACTTCTGTTCTTCTTCCATACTTCTGTTCTTCTTCCATACTTCTGTTCTTCTTCCATATTTCTGTTCTTCTTCCATACATATATTCTTCTTTCATACTTCTGTTCTTCTTCCCTACGTCTGTTCTTCTTCCATACTTCTGTTCTTCTTCCATACATCTGTTCTTCTTCCATACATCTGTTCTTCTTCCATACTTCTGTTCTTCTTCCATACTTCTGTTCTTCTTCCATACTTCTGTTCTTCTTTCATATTTCTGTTCTTCTTCCATACATATATTCTTCTTTCATACTTCTGTTCTTCTTCCCTACGTCTGTTCTTCTTCTATACTTCTGTTCTTCTTCCATACTTCTCTTCTTTTTTCCATATCTACTTCTCTGTTTCTCGCCATCTCACGTTGCACGGGTTGCAAAAGTTAGTTTTTTCAAAATTACTGATGAAAAAATTCGATCGGGGTGGGTTCATAATGATGTACCTACTGTGTACGTTGTAACGGTGACCTTTTCACCCTAGAACCGAAATTGATTCATTCCTTTTATTTTATTTCAATGGAATCAGGATCAGACTTTTCAAATATCGGGATTAACCTAGAAAGTAAGTAAATATGTAAGTTCATCTGATAAAACATTAAATAAGAAGTTGCTTGTCTCGAAATTAAGAACCGAGTACATATTATTCGTATTGACCATTTTTATACGTAACTGTATATAGGGACTTGTTTTTTAGCATTTATTAAGTAAATGTTTTCTTGTTTTGATCGCCGACACAGGTTAGTTGGACTTTCTTCATCATTATATGCCTCTCTCTTTGTTTTTAGTTTTCTATTGTCCTTTTTACGATGTATTTCATAATTTTGCCCGTAAATTCTAGACAAAATGTAATCCAAAGAATTTGAGTTGTGTTGGCGATTGTGAGACTTTGTAATACTTATTAAGTTATTATAATTGTTGTTTTGATAATGAAATGCTATGTGTACTGCTGTTCGCGTTGAAAACGTTGGGCATTTTACGAAACTTACGCTGTGACTGTACACACGGCTACACATCAAGCTATACAAAACCAGTATAATCTGATCGTTCATTGTGCGAAAAGATCTAGTAAAGAGAGGCCAAGATTAACTGGTTTTGTATAGCTTGATGTGTAGCCGTGTGTACACTGTCGTTTAGATTAATTACCGTCATTTACTGAATACGTTTTCAAAGCCGATGGCAAAAGCTTTTAGTGTGGAAAATATAGTCACTTTATTTAAGAGGGTAATTTATCATCGCCATTGTAGTTTTAAAATACAGGCATTTTTTGCCTACGTTGGGGTTCTCAGGTCTCAACTAAGTATAATTACTCATAAATAAAAATACACAACAATTTTGTACGCAAGATTTTGATCAAGGATTTACTACGTACACACGGCTACACATCAAGCTATACAAAACCAGTATAATCTGATCGTTCATTGTGCGAAAAGATCTAGTAAAGCGAGGCCAAGATTAACTGGTTTTGTATAGCTTGATGTGTAGCCGTGTGTACCTATAATTCTAGATTGTTTAGCTCTTCTGTGTAATTTAAAGTTTTAGGATCAATAAAACATTTGTATTGTAATACAGATAGGGAAACTTTAGAAATAAATATACGTTTTGTGAGATTATGTTGTAAAAAAACAATAGGGATGTTTACTGACTTAAAAAAATATGATTCTAATTAGTCCGTCTGTTAGATCATCGAAAAATATTGGAAACGTATTTTTTGTTTTATCACATCAGTAAAAATTGACGAAGAAAACGCGTCAAAGATTTGGGAGGAAGGTTGTGACGTCACTGCTCGCTAAGTAATGTCATACTAATGTCTTAGAATATGACGTCACACGAGTTTTCAAAGCACTGTATCGTCTTCATTGTTTGTTTACGTGAAAAATAAAAAATATATGTCTCCAATATTTTTTGGAAATCTATCTGACGGACTAATTAGATTTTTTTTGTTAACATCCCTATTGTCCCATTGGAAAATATTTTGTTTGATAAAACTACTTAAAATTATATTAAATTACTTTGTGACTGGCGTTTCCAAAATTACCCTCGATTATGTGTTGACTCATTACAAGAGGTTCGAGCTTCTATATAATGAGATTATGTAGTTGTTCGTACTGATTGATTGGGTAAACTTGTTATGTACAATCAGCGTACGAAAGCTCTGACTGCACTTAGAAACCTTGCTTTGACGATGTCAAAATTGACTACCTAGTATAACACTGAAATACACAATAGCAATTTATGTTGTGTCAGTATGCAGATGTAAGCTGATTGTACAACTCTTGTACCAGTGTAAGACGGTGGACGTTTGATATTGTCATAATACGTTACTTTAAAAAAATATATCATTTAAGTACCCATATTGTTTTATTTGTGCGTCCACATATTATACACCACCATATACCATAATCACCTAGAAGCTTAAATTTCAACGTGGAACAGACCTGATCTCAAACATAATTTGGTCCTTCGAGCCGGATGTCCACATAGCATTTTTTTTTCTTCAAAACTCAGTGTGGCTGACGAGATATAAAAAATGTGGGAGAACATACTCCCCTCATCACTGTCACTCTATCATCATTCATCATTCTCTTACCCTTACTCCAATTCATTTGGGGTTGGGTAGTATGTCTTTTTCTTCCATACTTCTCTATTATTTTTCACATTACATGTCCAATTGTCTATACCACGACAACCGATTAGCACACAACTTTTCAGGCACCGACACCACTTTCAAACTTCCTCTTACGCACTAATTTCTCATTTTATCCATCCGCGAAACACTACACATCCCCTTAGTATTCTCGTCTCTTTTTAACCGACTTCCCAAAAAGGAGGTGGTTCTCAATTCGATTGGTATGTTTTTATTATTCAAATACAACATTAAAATATATGACTTCAGCTGGCAATAGGTATCATTACATTTAGGACGCCAGGTTTAAAAACACCGCCCTCAAGTTACTCAAAACATGCCCAATAGATGGCAGTAGGGGAAGTACGTACAAAATGACATATGGTTTTGTTTTTGAATCATAACTCTTTATTGTCAAATCACAGCACGTTCATATTATACTCCAGTAATCTTTGGTTATATACCTATGAATTATAATAGACATTTAGAAGATAAACAAACCAGAAAAAATATGAAAAAATGTTAAACTGAGATCAACGAAAATCCATTTTGTCCATACATACCTTAAGGACAAAATGACATACACGACGAAACTATAAAATTAAAGGCAAAGCTCGCAAATGAATCGCTTGGTTCGTTGAAGCGAAGAATCGTGGGACAATGCGAACAACTTAAACACCGCCACCAGTCTTCTCCAGGTCTTAACCGAGAACAAGCGGAATCCTCTTCATCATCTTGAGCGTTGTTTGGCAAATTTTCTTCAAATAGAGATTTGGTAACGTTTCGCCTTTCTTCATCTCTGGAGAAGCTTTAGTTCATTTTTTGACTTGATTTTGTTCATGTTTGGAGTAGAAGTCAAAATCAAAGCGGTTTTTCGTTACGACATACCTGTATGTCATTTTGTCCGTTACGTGTGTATGTCATTTTGTCCATACAGCGTTATAATAAATCAAAATTCAACAATAATTGTAAAATCAACATTATTTTAGGTAAAAGTTATTTCAATGCAACAATAAATAGTTAAGGTGTGTAATAAATGTACACCTAAGGTAAAACCACGAAAAATTTAACATTAAAACAAGAAAGTCCTTCCTTTAAGAAAAAAACTCGAAACTTTCCAGTAAGTATGTGTCTTCGGCCATAGCACTCGAACGAAAGATTGGCGCGAGTTCACTTTTTGACAGGTTGGTGTGAGCCGGTAGGGTCACATGACACAGTTGTCTTCGGCGGGCTAGACCCGGCAGAATTTGAAATATGACTGATGTGTCGTTTTGTCCGTGTATGTCATTTTGTACGTACTTCCCCTACCCACCACACAACTTTTCAGTTAGCGGCACCTCTTTCAAACTGCCTCTTAGGCCGTATACAGAAAGAAAGCTGGTAGCCGGCACCGTTCTACAAGCGCTTATCGGCGCTGATAGATTTCATTCAACTCGTCGGTGAAGTTCGTCGCTTATCGGCACTCATTAATATAAATGCCTGCGCCGGGTACCTGCCTGGACCAGTTCCTATAAGCGCTGTAGGCAGCTTTGTTTCTGTATCCGTATACAGAAAGAAAGCTGACAGCCCTTGCTGGCCTGAAGGCCGTCCTTGTAGGCACTCATTTTTTATTTTAGCCATTCCCCGAGCTCGAAGTTACCCAAAAGATGGCTAATAGATGGCAGTTTTTTGTATGCCTGTTTATAAAATTCGGATCGCTAGGTGGCGAGGCCAGCTCCCGCCTTTCAACCCCTAGAGGTAGACGACCCCTGGAGTGAAAAATAAACATCAATGAACATCTAGATTTCTTTGGTTCAGTGGTTGCAATCGCGGCTGCTAAGAATGCAGTCCTGGGTTCGATTACCGGGTCGGGCACATTGTTATTGGGTTTTTATTTTTTCTATCAGGAAATTCTCAGTTGGAGCCGCAGAGTGTGGATTCGAGCCCGGTTGATAGCAAGAGGGTCGCCTCCAATTAAATTGAACTGAAAAAATGCTAAGGATATCGTATCTTTTCTTTTTGATGATTCGATTGATATCTCCACCTTGATACACGATTAGCTTTATGAAAGAATAATTCAAAAGTAGGCATTGTAAAAATTCTACTCCTACTAATATTATAAATGCAAAAGTTTGTGAGGATGTTTCGATGGATGGATGTTTGTTACTCTTTCACGCAAAAACTGAACCGATGTGGTTAAAAATTTAGAACACAGATAGTTTATAAGCTGGTTTAACACATAGGATAGGTACCTACTTATCCCGGCGGTAGTATGATCCCGTGGGACAATTTTCGAATTTCATGCAGGCGAAGCCGCTGGCACAAGCTAGTCTAGAATAAAATCTGCTGGCAACTACATTAACTTCAAGAACAAAGAGGGACGGACGCTCTTTTTGAAAACCCTGCGTCCAAGATGTGCAAAACTTATCGCTAGGTGGCAGTGTTTTAAAGGAGAATGGGCTGACTTATATGAAGGTTTGCCCAACCCTCGTAGCATAGGTACAGTTGTCACAAGGTTGACGAATAAAAACCATAAAGTACAAAAAAATTTCATTGAATAATTTAAACGTTGATGTTGTAAATATTTCCAAACGATTTCTATGTGTTTATAAATGAGCATGGGGACGGCATAACCGCATGGGCGACAAAGCCTGTTTTCTTTAATAAATGATAATAATAAAATTCGAAATTTAGTTTTTGAGAATGCTTGTGCCGAAACTAAACTGCAAAGGTGGGGAGTTAACCAGCTGCCCGCTGAGACGGAACAACTTGCCGTTGATCGAAGACGCTGCTTCCATTTTCCTCAAAAACATGTTCTTACTGGATGTGTTAAGAGTTTTTTCTGTCAAGGTCTGGTTGGATTCTGAGGCCAAAGAGTTAATGATAGATTCGGCATCCGTGTCCATATTGAATATATTGGTATGAGATTCCTCGTGCCATAGCTTCTGCAAGTTAAGCGCCATCAGCTCCAGCTGGACCTGCGACAGCTCCCTAATTACGTCAATCTGCACTGACATTACATTGTCACATGTCTTTAGTAAAGAGTTGAGCGTCTCTAGAACGTTGGCACGTCTTTTCTGTATACTGTACTGATTGTCTAAGTTGCGTTCGAAGAAGGCCACGTGCTCGTACAGTTCTGCTAGCTGCAGCGAGCAGGATATGTACTGCGCTGAATGGTGTTCGAAGTCATAGTAGTGCTTTGCCCTCATCAGCCACTTATATGTAAATGCAAACAACTTCCTTGCCTCATCAACGTTACAAACGAAACTAAGAGGCACCTTAGCCAACATCTCTTGCAAATCCAGAGATGGAAATGTGTACGGTTTTTCAGGAACTCCGCAATCTCCCTTTCCAGATTTTTCTGCCCCCTGATCTTTCAAGTTATCATCCTCTAGGTTGTCAGAGCTGTTAAGCCTATCTTCCAGCGTGTCTACAGTCTGCCACAGATTTGTGCCAGACGACGCATGCGTAAAGTATTTGTTCAGAATCTTTTTTTTAGACATTTTAAAAAGCGTCAATCCAAATTTAACCCAGTGATGGCTCAACTCTAAGAAGTGGATTTCGAAATCGGCCTTCTGTAGTACGAATTCTTCAGGCATGAGCTTGCAGTTATCGTGGCAGGTCCTCAATACGTGGTAGGCAGCGCAAAGGTGATGGCGTGCATTGTCGAGCTGGTTAAGATACGTGAAATAGTTACCAAGACGCGCTGTCCTCAAAGCCCAGTCCTGTGGCGTGCCTTCCTTCATTTCTAACTGCCTCCGAAGAGCTGTATGATTGTAAAGAGTATATTTCTGAGGCAAATTCATTTTATTGTACAAGAATGCCTGCATCTGAACGTTGTTGGTGATGACTTTGTCGACTTTTTCGGGATTCACCCGTTTGATGTTGGCCACCGGCTCTGTCGAGAATAAGTCCTCGGCGTCAAGGAACTTGTCGGGTTCCGACTTGCTGATCTGGTCATACAGATCTTCCATGCTCTCGAGGATTTCGCGAGCGGCACTGATCTCGTCTAGTTGGATCATGTAATAGCAGAGAAGATTCTGTATTCTTAATAAAATAAACAAACATTCGTCCCTTAGAGCAAACTGTTTCAATTTTTCAAATGAAGCCTGAAGTATGTTCCTTTTCTCGACGGTGGATATAGGCATGGTTTTAGCGGACAGAAGAGCCAGGTAGCCTTCCATCGCTATGGACCTGACGTATTGGTCATGGTTCTCCTTACCAAGGACTGCCAGTTCGTTAGTGAGGGTTTGAATATCTTTCTTCAGGTTTTGGAGGCGCTCAGAAGAGCTTTTACACTTTAAGCTAGATCTCACATTTTCGAATGTGAACGTTATTCGATTTAATGTTTCCATTTTATTCACTACAAATTTTTCATTCTAGATACTCTCAAATGTGTAAAATTTTACATAAAATTTGATGCCTACTGTCACTTTTAATTGTGTTCGGTTTTGTGACAGTTTTGATGGAAGCTCTGTCAGCCAGTATACCTATACAGTAAATACAGTTCGAGTAAGGAGAACGCATGGTTTGGACTTTATTCTATAGACCTGGGGCAAGGACGGCATCGTCATCACACCCTCGGCCACATTCACCACCAGGGAGAAAGACGAGCTTCTGAGGATACTCACACTTGTTGCACTTTTGTGTGGATCTGATCAGCAGGGCTATTGCGTATCTTTTAATGACAGTGGATAACTTCTAATGTCTATCAAATAACTGTCAAATGGTGAGTCAGCCCCCCTATTGCGTATCTTTTTAACGTCAGTGGCTATCAGAAATGTCCATAGATTAACTGAAAATTGGTTATGGTTTGGTACATTTTTTTCTTAAAAACTCACCATTTGACAGTTATTTGATAGACATTATAAGTTATCCACTGTCATAAAAAGATACACAATAGCCCTGCAGGTCTGCCCACAGTCACACGTAAAACTCTTTCTAACCCTGCCAGGTAAGAAATAATTTTACGTGGGTACTACAGTACCCCACTTAAAAATTATAACACCGCGTTTCAGACTGCCGGCTGTCTTGTGAAAGCAGAGTTTAATTTCTGCCTCGATAGATGGCGTTGGCGTCGAGTTAGATCTCATTTACGCAGACAAAAAGAAAAACCTAAGAATACTTTGCGTTTGTTTCATAATTATATTTTACAGAGTATTTCTGCAGTTAATGCGTTTTCCGTGTTTTTATCCCTACCTCGTAAGCGTTGGGTTTCACTTAAGAAGACATGGCTGTCTTCGGTGAAAAGAAGCATTTTAATCTGAGCTGTTATGATTAAGCGTAGAGCACAGGTTTGTTTTTAAGGTGAAGGCGACAAGGTAGCCCGTGAAATTCAAAAATTCTTACGTTTTTTGCCATTTGGTCGGGATTAACGGTCACATTTTGTGTCTGTGTATCCGTTTTTTTTTATCTAGGAGTATGATTGTAGTTATAGTTTTGAAATGTTAAGTAAAGCGGTCGCGTAGTAAACGTGCTACGCCGTAGACGTGTAGCACAGAGTCGTAGTCTCGTAGAACATCCTGCTACGTCGTAGCTGGTCGTAGCACTTAAAGACTAACGTAGTACTTGAAAAATTAGGGTTCCCTAAGCAAACTATTTTCGCTCATCCGCCTAAAGGCAAAAGCGTAACGTCACACGTTCACTCACAGAGTAATCAGCAGGGCTATTGCGTATTTTTTAATGACATTGGCTAACATTCATTGTTTAACAAAATTAAATAACTGTCAAATGGTAAGTTTAAAAAAAATGTACCAAGCCATAAGCAATTTACAGTTAATTTATGGACACTTATGATAGCCACTGACAAAAAAAAAAAAAAAAAGAGATACGCAATAGCCAATTTCTTAAACTTTCAAGATAACTGTTGCGCTCATGTATTAGAGTGTGATGTGATGTTGTGTGGAGCAGGTTTGCTGGCGGGAGGTCGACTGGAGACTATTGGAGAGGGTGCAGTGGCAGAGTAAATGACAAGACTTCTTCAGAAGTACTTGTTTCTTGTTTTATTATTCAGGCAGAGCTTCTTACTTAGTCGCAGTCGGATTTGGAATGTATTACCACCGAAATGTTCCCATGTTTAAATCAAATTGCTTAAGGCACTGGCCAATCACGAACCCATTGTTTGCACATGCGCAGTGGCCTTTTTGTGCATTTTGGCACCGAAAAATTAACAATTTTGCCAGAGAAAGCGCAGGAAAATCAACCTTGCCATTTTTTTGTGGTAAAACATCCCATAAAGAGTTTTTCTTATGATCCTAATCTTAGAACTAACTTAAATAATACAATAACAAAACAAAAATCTGGCAGCATTGCCACGTTGAATGGCAATGAACTTTGCTTATTAGTGGTGGTAGATATTCTTACCATTCAAAATTAGAGGTTTATAGACATTACTTTTTTGTTCCAGACAAATAAATAAAATAAATTTCATTTAATTCAGATAGATAACTTGATCCATAGTAGAAGAAAATTAACATAGAAAACAGGTTTAAAAATAAAAATAAATTACAATTAAAATCAAAATAATACAACGAGTCAAAATAAGATTAAAATACACATTCATTAAAAATTAAAACATTCAAAATAAAATTAGATAAAATAAAAATAAAATTAAAACATTCAAAATAAAATTAGATACCTAAATTAAAATAATACATTCAAATTAAAATAAATTAAAACATTCAAATTATCCGCCTAATAAATGACACCCACGTCGGAGAAGTGATCCTATCTGCTACAGTCATCAGGATTCTGCTACAGCTGCCACGCATTCTGCAGATCAAGGAAACAGTTTTCTTGCGAATGACGGCATGAAAGCCATCAGTTCGATACAGTGCGGACATCTCCGATGCACTACAGAAGCGAGGCAGCCCCAACATCATCCTGAAGATGTTGTTATACTGGACGCGCAGGACGTTCAGCGATCTTTTGGTGTGCTTGACCCACAGATTTCCAGTATAACTCAAAAGCTACAGTGTTCAATAACCGTGTACTAACTGAGCCCGCCGCCTTGCGAGGCAATTTATGCGGTCGGTCAGAACGTGCCTCGCCCGAGGAAAAAAATTAAAATGATCGTGTCGCGCGGCATACGCCCGAGGCAGCCTCGCGAGGCTTTGCGCTCAGTCAACACACAGCTAATAGGGGATCGGACAGGGTCAAAATAATATAATTCTGTTTAGTCCGTAAGTTAGATTATCGAAAAATATTGAATACGTGTTTTTTGTTTTATCAAATCAATAAAAAATGACGAAGATAAAACGCGTCAAAGATCATGGAGTGGGGTTTGAAACGTCACTTGTAGGTACAAAATGTACTATCATATGACGTCACACGAGTTTTCGAAGCACTGTATCGTCTTCATTTTTTGTTTACGGGAAAAAAGAAAAAATACGTGTCCAATAATTTTTGGAAATCTATCTGACGGACTAATTAGTTTTTTTTTGTCCGATCCCCTATTACGTTTATTACACGAAGTTGCGTCCCAATCTTTCTACTTACCGGTCACAGGACGATGCTGCAATCTCCTGTAGTCGTAGCATGAAACCAAAAAGAACCAAAAAAAAAACCGGCTAAGTGTGAGTCGGACTCGCTCATGAAGGGTTCCGTACCACTAAGTATAAAAAACCGGCCAAGAGCGTGTCGGGCCACGCTCAGTGTAGGGTTCCGTAGTAATAATTATTTTTTTGTTTGAAAAAAAAGATACGTTCAGGATAATAAAATATGTAAACGAAGTAAAATTAACTAATTAACTTCGTTTTTTTTTTGTGTAAGTTTGTATATATACAAACTTACACAAATAACAAACACAAATAAATAAAACAATCAAAAACTGATTTTAGTAAAACCCCATTTATTTTTAAATACCTTTCCAACAATATATCACACGTTAGGGTTGAAATTAAAAAAAAAAACCACTTCCCACTTGACATATAGGGGGGCTACCCTAATAAAACATTTTTTTCCAATTTTTATTTTACCACTTTGTCGGCGTGATTGATACACATAATTGGTACCAAATTTCAACTTTCTAGTGCTAACGGTCACAGAGATTAAGCGAGGACGGACAGACAGACATGGCGAAACTATGAGGGTCCCTAGTTGACTACGGAACCCTAAAAAGATCCGGCGTTAATTGATAACCTCCTCCTTTTTGAAGTAGGTTAAAAATGTGTTGCGTCGACCTCAAGTTTCCTAAGTAGGTACATAGGACAAGGCCAACAACAACGATGACGAGTTAGTGACATACATCCAAGTTGGGTTTACTTTAAACTCTTTATAATACAGGGTGTTTGGTACATCGTGTAACAAATTGAGATGGTCGAGTGGAGGGGTCATCTGCTATTCTCTCAGACCTCTAAACACCTCTCATGCCCTGTGTTTTTATTATTGATTGCCCTTGTCCCATCCTACTTAGGATCGGTGTAACCCGTATTCTCCTCCCATTTTTTCGTCTGCCGACAACATGGCATCATTAAGGCGGGGTTGCAGTACTTTTTAAGATTTTTGAACCTATAAAAATCGAACTAAATACGAGTTTTTTAATAAATAAAAATCATTACATAAAAATTTAACATACTCTCTAGTAAATCGTAAAGATAGAAACGCGATTTAGAATGATCGGCTCGATACTTTTTTTTATCAAACATGATTCTAAATCACAATTTCAAACGTGTACTGCTAAGACATTTCATCATGAATTTATATAAAAGTTATATCAATAGATAGAACTTTTTATTCTGAAGTAAATGTTGAAAACATATTTTATAATTTCTTTATAGTTTTTCTCCAAGAAGCAAAACACAGTCGAAATTTAGGCATTATATCGCTCGCGCGGCAGGGCGGGGGGTGAGGTCGTGCGTACATAAAAACAAAGTACTGCAACCTCGCCTTAACTCCTTTCTCTTTCATATGGTTCCTCACACAATCCCTCCATCTTTTTTTGGATATCGCCAAAGCTCTTCCTCATTTCAAAAGGACAAAACGTTAGTTAATAGAGGACCAAGTTAGTAAAAATAATCACACAACTCGATAACTCGTCATAAAATTTATTTCAAATCCCCAATACCCCGAGGTTCCTTTGGACTATCTAACTTAGATAACGCTGAATAAATCTTTACAAATAATACTTTATAATAATGTGACTAAGAGCTATAGTCCTCTAGATCGGTTTGCATGACGGTAAATATTTCAATACAAGGCTTCTTCTTTTTTCTTTCTGTTTCTGACGCGTAGCTGTTATTATAGTATTGTCTCGCTCTAACATGTTGAAGCCAATGATTTTAAAGCGCAAGCCTAAAAGAAACTGCTTCATGGCCACAAACAATATTTGTGATTAGTATGTATGTGGGTGTGTTATTAAGTACAGCTCTGCCCTTAGCTTTCGGGGATTATATGCGTAATTTTAAGTTATGTTTTTTTTGTAAAATATTAAACAAATATAGTTAAATAATCATGAGTTTTAATGTTTATAAGTACTTAGTAATCATTTGGTAATCATATCGTTTTAGTGAAGACTAGTTTCAATAATAAATACTTGACTAAAATAAAGTTGAAAAAATAGGTGCGTATTTTGTTCTTAGTAATTTTTTTTACTATTCTTCTAACAAAATTACTGTTTGTAATAATATGCAATTAAAACACAAACCTTAGAAATAAATCTAAATTAATCTAGTTTCATTTTAAAAAGTGTCATGTAAACCGATCTTATATAATAACCTAACAAAAAAAAAAACAAAAAACTTAACATTTCTTACTTCGCCGTTAAAAACAAAAGGTTACGACATACGAGTAGAAAAGTAATAAATAAAATGCACAGAAAATAAATTACAATAGAAAAAAAAACAAATGAAATTAATTAAGTAATCATTGTTATCATCTTCACGCGCGATGTTTCCTTTCCTGAAATAAATATTTCTTGTCAGAAAATACTGAAATTGCAACACCTTAAAAGGATAGTCGCAGTTGCAAATCGCAGTGCTCACAAGAAAATGGGTACCCGTGTTCGCGGGGCTTACTTTCTATTCGAAACACCAATTGATTTTTATTACTGGTAAAAAAGACCCCCCAAAAGGAAATCAATAAAAATGTTTCGAAACTACTTCAAAAGCCTTGAGGCAACTTACATAATCACACCGATCCAGTACTTCAGTCTTGTCTGGGGAGCGATGGGAACCTCCGAAAGTTGAGTGACCTCCTCGGAGAGGCACTGTACGCCCTCACTCCTGCGTAGAACTTGCCCTTCTGAGTGATAACCTCCAAGCGAGCTGAAGCTTCGGCCCTCCCGAACTCATTCTCGACAGTTATCCTGTAGACACCAACGTCTTCAATTGTGACCTGCAAAAATAAAATAAAACAAAATTATCCCTTTATTTTCACACTTTTCCACCTCAAAGGCCTTTTTCTTGGGACCAGCCCGCCACACTATTTCCAAACTACTGTAACTCTTGAAAGCCAGAATCAACAGTGGCGACCACCAGAAAAGCACGAGACAATGAAGCTCGACGAAGTCCCAGAGAAACAATTTAACTGTCTAAGATCCTGTAATTATATAATCAGAAAAAAAATAGCGGAGTTGTAGGAAAAAATATAATTACAACTTCCCATCATACCAGCAGAAGTCGGAATAGAACAAGGCCAATAGGCACAAAGGGACGTACACAACTGGGATAAGCCAAATTGCCTAGCACCACGGATAATAAAACTACTTCTAGACAGCGCAATAATCTGCACGATAAGCCGCGTTGATCAGTGGATGGGTGACCCATTCCATAATGAGATTCCTCCGTGCCTCGGCAACCACGTTTAAGTCGTTGGTCCGGCTGTCAGCAATAAATTTTTGACTGTCGTAACAGGTAGTCAGTGGCCTTTTTTTTTTGGTTGGTGGAAAATCATCGAATAACGCTCTTGGGCAAAGCGAAGGGGAGTGTCAGACTTCTACTGACTAAAAACCAAACCCATGTTCCTTCTTCGCCCTTGTGTCGGAGCCGCGTTAACCTTTCGACAAACCACAGCCCCGACGGGGTAGTCAGTGGCCTTAAAGTCTAACTACCACGCTTACCAAGGGGTACGATAGTACACAGTACTAGCTAGGTTGTGGAGGTCAGATAGGTCGTTCTGTGTAAAATACTGGTATTCAACAGCATCCCAGTGAGACTGGACACCAACCCCAACCTAGTTGGGAATAGGCTAGGCAGATCTTCCCTTCTTAGCGTGTCGATGACAATTTAAATTGAGTCGGCCAAAATTTAGCGACGAGTTTGGCACCTTCTGTAGCCTCCATCAGCTCCTGTGATGTGCAAGTAACAGGACAGGCTGGACACGATATCAAGAGCCTCTTAGTTTGAGGGGCAACACGACACTTACACTCCAGGGCAGTGTCATCTATGAATCTACTCCTGAACAGTTCCTTGCTTCGGCCTACCCTTGTCCGGAGTCTGTTTAGAGACTTTCAGGTTAGCCATGGCAACTCGTGTCCAGGTGGAAGATTTTCAGCAAGTGGCACAAATGGGTTGGGTAGGGAAACGCTATCTCGCCACAGCTTAAGTCTTTCCTTAGAGCGTTCGCCAGTGAGAGAAACTGTGCTAGGCAGATGAGGAGAGGCTTATATAGGACTATGTGATTGTGTTTAAACCCAGAATATTGACAAATCTGTGGTTCTCTAGAAAAGTGGTGGCCCCCTCGTAACGGGATTTAGGTAACGAGGTTAAGCCTCGGCAGGCGAATTACTTAACATATAACATCCGAAGAATTAGGCGCACCTGATAGTAATAAACCCACATATCGCCAGTTATAGCCTGAAACACAGGATCACCTAGTTCAGGCACAAACCATGGGTGAACTTGATATAGATTCAAGAGAAACGGTATTTAACTTTATATATATATTTTTTATTTTAAGTTATGTTCAAATCCGGCCGGTCTTCCACAGCCTGTAGGTACTTAAGAGAGTGTGCGATCTGACCCCACCATCACCCTATTATCACCGGACTAGCAAACGTACCTACCTAGTGCAGCATTCCATCCACAATAGGGGATCGGACAAAAAAAAACTAATTAGTCCGTCAGATTCCACTTCCACGTCCACTTTTACTATTTTTTCATTTGTTAGTGAAGAGCGGGATCTCCTAGCACAGGTACCTATAATAATATTACCTATAATAATGTAAGATAAACTGTAAAAGTTGTGCAAGTTTCTGCAATAAACCTTTTTATTTTTTTTTAGATAGATTTCCAAAAAATATTGACCACATATTTTTTCTTTTTTCACGTAAACAAAAAATGAAGACGATACAGTGCTTCGAAAACTCGTGTGACGTCATATGATAGTCTATAGCTTCGTAAATTTTTGTTGATTTGATAAAACAAAAAACACGTATCCAATATTTTTCGATAATCTAACTGACGGACTAAACAGAATCATATTTTTTTGAGTCAGTCCGATCCCCTCAAAGAGTCGTACTCAGTACTTCTACGTTTATTATGCGCACACTCAAAGTGTGGAACTCTTTGCTTCATATGTGTTCCCTTCCTACATTTAACCCGTCTGCCTTCAAAGCAAGAGTGAACAGGCATCTTTTGGCCACAGTCGGCTCATCCTTCGCTTTGCATCAGAAGTAATCGAGGTCAAGAGCAGGCCCATTTTCCAACAAAAAGTCCCATGTAGTTTGGATTTGTGCCCGTTACATCTACCGGGACAAATCCATAGCTGCTACTGAGTAATTCCTGATGGGAAAACCCGCTTTGCCCTTCCCGGAAATCGAACACACAGCCGTCGCGCCTGCGGCTATACTATACCAACGAGGCAGCGCATTACTTTGTGTAATTTATTTCATCACCGCTGCTCTCAAAACGATGAAAGGAAACACGTGCCTCCTATTACAATCATGTGGCAGCGTCTGTTAAGCAAAACGGCCGCTAGGAAGTGTCCGGGAGTATTGGCAACTTATTTTAAGGATATTGCCTAGGTACAATATGCGTAAAAATCAGCTTGGAGAAAATACGTAAAGTAAGTAATTTTTTTGTGTACCTTGATGACCTGATACCTGAAAATTGGCCGTCCAAGCAAGCTAGCTGGTAGTAGTGTGTTCTTAGTTCATACTAACACTACTCAGTACTCAATCGTCCACATTTCCTTCGTCAGAAAATACGTGACGTCTGGCGGCCCTGGGATCTTACCTACTCTATAAGCGTCGTGGATCTTATATACTTTCGGAGGTAACGCAACGATAGCGAGAGGTAACTCGACGCCAACGCCATCTATCCAGGCAGATATTAAACTCTGATATAGGTGCATGATTATTTGTTTAAAGTAAAACGTTTGAGATTGGATTGTTTTTTTTTTTATTCTTTATTTATGGTTGGATTGTTTTGAGACCCTTGACTAATATTTATCATATTGTCATGTCACACTTAATTTATGTTGATAGATTTGTGTCAATTTCAAGCTTTTATCGAAGTTTACGCCTTTACAAATGCCTAACGGAATCAAATCTCTCGTTCTAACTTTCATTGAACTGAATCGACTGTTTAATTTGACGAGTTGTTATATAATGAATCTTTTTTCAGGCAGTCACTTTAATACTTATGCCCTCTTTTTTGCCCCGATCACGTTGCTATATTATTTATAACACATAACATAAATCACGCCTGGAATCCCAAAAGGGTGAGGCAGTCGAGTACCCATTAGTAAACCCAGATATAGTCAGTTATCTGTTATAGGGGCGAGCTTATACCGAGGTGTTATATTTTTAGGTGGGGTACGGTAGTACCCACACTTAAAACTCTTTCTTACCTGGCAGGGTTAGAAAATGTTTTACGTGTGAGCATAATAAGACTTGATCAGCTCCACACAAAAGGACAACAAACCTGCTCAATTTCGAGTATCCTCAGAAGCTCGTCTTTCTCCCTGGTGGTGAATCTGGCCGAGGGTGTGATGACGATGCCGTCCTTGTCCCAAGTGGCCCAGGGGGCAGGCTGGCCCTTGACGGCGCACTTGAAGGTCACGCGGTCTCCTTCCTCCACCACCTTATTGTAGGGGTACGTGTAAAAAGATGGTGCCATCTGTCGCGATGGACTGCAGAGGCGGCGGGTGTCAGGGCCTGAAAGACGGAGGTGAAAAATTAATGTTATATGGAAAGTTTGTAATATATCAGGTCTTGGATATAAATGCTGTCTAATATCTTTGCAAAGGCATATTCGTCCCCAACTATGTTGGGGTCGTTTTTTTGTCTAACCGGATGCAGCTCAATACCAGTTTTTTAAATGTTGCGGTCGCCTATCTGACCTCGAAGGTCTGGGTACTATGATGTCCCTTGGTAAGCCTGGTTGTCAGTCTTTCGGGCCTCTGATTACCTGCTACGGGTTCTGGATTTGTGACCAGTTCACGGCAATACGCTCGCCCGCTATTACCATAGTATAAAAAGGAGAAGTAGGGTATCTTCATACAAACGCACCGCGCGCGGCTTTTATGTGTGCGCCTAGTATCTTTACGGTCGCCGCACGCACACTCAAACAAAATCTCGGTTGATTTCGCACAGAGCCAGTCAAGGTTAACACCGCACAAGGTTCGCGCGTTACGCACGGCTTTTCGAATGAAAAATGTCTGATAATCGCAGATGTTTGATTCTAATGTATTATTTTATGTTGGTTTAGTCAAAAATAAAAACATATGTATTGTCCTTTATGTGCAAAAATACTAGGTACATTATGCCTATTAAAACAAAAACAAAAAAACTGACAAGTTAAGTAAATAATTTAAACACAAGCTCTAGTCTATAAATATTTGTTGGTCCTATTTTTAGGCAAAAGCCTTTTTATTCCGAAACTATTAGGACTACATAGTTGAAACTTGGTAAGCAGATGTATGCTGTAAACCGCCTTACGATTTTTTTACAAAAAAAAAAAAATGTTTTATGCTGTACATCTCAATGAAACTCAGACAACACAAATAAAAAAATACAACTTCCCGGCCCTTGCCAATTTTTAGGCACTGTATTAAAATTTAGCTGAAAGTGACAACCCTGAGACAGGCAAGTACGGTAGGTAATTATGTCGCGGATTGGGCCGGAGATACTCTACTTCCCCTTTTTATACTATGCTATTACATAGGACTCCAAGATAACAACAAAAATTATGATGTGATGATGATACGTTACCATAGATAATTATATTTTTGTAGCATAGTCAAGCGATGCTTAAGGCTGTGTCTTTATTAGTCCATAGGTATACCAAAAGAATTAAACCAAGTTATTCAAAGCCTCACCAGGTGTTCTGGAGACGGATCTGGCAGGCGTGCTGCGCGGAGTGGAGCGAGGAGTTGATGCTCCTGACAGCAGCGCCGGGGGACGGCGTAAGCGCTGGCTCAGGGTGTTCGGCTCGCCTGGTGCTGTGGAGTACCGGTCGTGAATTGAAAACATATACTTCATCAGTCAATAAAGTTCTTGAGCATATTTTTAATATCTTCGACCCATTTTACGATGTTTAAAGTCAATAGCGAATGACAAAAATAAATTATTTCTCAATGATTAAAGCACTGTATTATTATAAAAATGAAAGTGCAATGTTAATCAATGTTTTATAAGTAATAAGTAATAATAATAATAATTTTATAATTTATAAGTCATGGAATTAGCGTAACTGAATCAAGTGGCTATTCCATTTTGATTTTAGTAGGTAGATTAAGTCCATGTGGTCAATGTGCGACACTTGGGGGAAGTCTATGTAGCAGTGGATGTCTTTTTTTCTGAAATGATGATGTTTATGATGAGCTGATGAAGTCCTGGTTCAGACTCGCACAGACCACAAAAGATTGGAAGAAATTGGAGAAGGCCATAATACTCAGTCATAGATGTAACAAGGCAGCTAATGATTTGACGGCACGGTTGGCGCAGTCGCTCAAGCAATGGACTGCTGAGATCCCCACACGGAACAAATAGTTGTATGACCTACAGATAGTTGTTCCGGGTCTGGGGATTTGTGTATGTGAGGCATATTTTAGGCATCGTTCACACCAAACGTATTGTCCGCCGCTGACTGTGAGCACGCGTTACGCAGTTTATCGCTTTTCAATACCTATATATTTAACTTCTTGTTCACACCGAACCGACTATACGCTATACGTAGATCCAAGACAGTGAGCATATTCACAATCGGCGGCGGACAATACGTTTACGTTACGTTGGTGTGAACGATGCCTAAATGTTTGAGAACGCACCCACGATAGGTACAGGAAAAATTTCTAGTGTGGGGCATAAAAAAAATTATGAGTAGGTATGAACTCTTTGTCCCAGTAAATAAAAACGCTAGATACGCTCTTAACTTGGTCGTCTCCCTACATCGTTCTCCCATAAGTATTTTATGTATGATCTCAACATGAATGATCTAATCACGATTTTGCAACAATGTTCTAGTTTTCCCATGAAGTTTCTTGACCATTCTTCTGGCTTCGGAATAATAATTAGCAACTACAGTTCTTTCACAAGTTATTATGCTTTGTAACTGTAGCTTCGCGTTCTTTGTTGTTCTTACATATAAAAGTTGCTGTTATGGTCTAATTGAAATAAATGCTTGGAGTTTGAGTTCAATACTTACGGTAGACCACTAGGCAGGCGCTAGACTTGGCCTTGCCGAGGTTATTATATGCTTCACACGAGTAAGTTCCCTCATCCTCAGCAGTGACTTGTTTAATCTTCAGGCGCGCGGCACCATCGTCGAACGTGGACTCGAAGTCAGGGCAGTCGTGTATCAACTGGAAAGTTATAATTACACATATTATAACATAACGCCTAATTCCCAGAAGGTTTGGCAGAGGTGCCTAGTTCAGCCAGTTGTGGAGGGTGTTAATAAATAGTAAGCCGTTAGTCCTGCCCTTGAAATCTTTACGGTTGTGTTGGATTGCCGTTCCATCGGACTACTAAAGTAAGGTTAGACTGTGCATCTGTTGTGAACGGCTTTATATCTTGTCTTTAGCCTGTGGCAATACACTACTGGGTACATATCACTCCAATACTATGTCATTACCTAATCCCGATCATCAGCTACTCTCATTCAGTTGCTTCCAGTCACTCTGGACACTAGTAACCTAGCCTACTAGAGTCTTACCTTTTCGTTTGCAGATTCGAAGTTCCGAACATTAATTCTGTAACACCCCAAAGGGGTCGCTTAATCTGTAGTGCCTCGGGGATGTTTGCCCATTCGAGTACAGATGGTTTCCATGCTATTATTAGGAAAAAGGTGGCATCGCTTGTGAGGAGGATTCGGGGGAGTGGAAAAAGCATCCTGAAAGTCGTGGCTGGGGACCCGAGGGTTCCTGTGCTGAGGCATCTCATGCGCAATCATTGTCCTCATGAAATGCCTCGTAAGTACATAACTCACTAACCTTTACTACTCATAATCCATTTTTTTACTAATCCTAGTGTATAAGTTGATTACTAACAAAAATGGTTCATGTTGTCCCAAATAAATAATTATTATTTTATTATATTAATCAGCCAGTACGGTTTTCTCACAACAGGCTCACAGACCTTCTAACCTTGAGAAGAAATAGGCCTTACAGTCGAACACCACCTCGCGTGTCCAGTGCCGTAAGAGGCAAGCAGTGGAGCTATGAACTTCACATCAATTATTCGATAAATTCAATAAAGTGGAGGGAGAGAATAATGACAGAATAAACGGATGACGTCACCTAAATCCAAGTCTTTAGCTCTTATGAGGCCAACAGGAGTAAAACGCGAGTTTTATAATGCGTAAAAGTATATGATTCACTGCAGTAAACAAAATCAAAAAATATGATATTCTTCAGGATATATGCTAGTAACACAGTGTTGTGAAAACATAATACAACTAACTTTGCTCGATAGAAAAAAATCGCGAAGATACCTCTAAAAAAATACTTTAACGAGTAAAAACCATACTAAAATACATGTCATCGTTCTATTTTTTTGCCAAATAATTATACAAGCAACATACTAAAATCATAGTGTTACTTTTTTAGTCCAATCTATAGTTTTTTTGTAAATCGCAAAATACCACTAATTTCGCACTATTCGGCCGCAGCGAAAGACGTAACAACCGCTTTATAGTGCAAGCTGATAAGAACTTTATTCTAACCGTATTTCAAACGAAGTTTGAACCACCACAAATAGAGTTGCTAAATTCAAGGTAATGTCCGCAATTACCCTCTTTTCAATCGTTTAGTAGTTGAAAAGATACCATCCTACTTACTTCGCAGTCAGTCGATCTTCTGAGTTCGAAGGCAAAACCGAAACCACGAACGGTAGGGCAAAAGATACCACATCACAATGAAGACAGCGACGATAGCTTAAATTCTCTGACGTTAGGTTCAAAGAATTTAATGTTATAATCTATGAAAAAGGTATTTTAGATCGCGTCAATTTAGTGACAGTTAGCTGCCGATTGGCCTTATTTGGCTATTACCTAAAGGGAATGAGGCTGTGATCTTAGATACGCGATGTAACCGGACCCATCACTTCGTCCTCAACCAAGCATTCTCTACATCAAAACTATAAAACTATACACATTTTTTTGGTGTGAAAAATTACGTTTACCGTAAGACTCAATGTAAAGGGTTATAGCATAGGCTTATAATTTAAAGTTCAGAAATAAACAAGTATCGGGATATTCATATCATTGAAATGATTTTTATACCTAGAAACCTTTTAGTTACGGATAACTAAAAGGTTTCTGGGTCCAGAACAAAAAAAAAAATCTCAATGATAGGGAGAATAAAATACCTTTCGACTTTGCTAGAGGCACTTTTACACTCATTATACTTACGTTATCTAGTAGTTATTCTTCGGGTTTATTAACAAATACGTTCAACTGTTAGTTAGTCCTTTGTGCTAGTTTACAATCACAACAACACCATACAAATAGGGTCGTTGACAAAAAAAAAACTAATTATTCCGTCAGACAGATTTCCAAAGAATATTGGGCACGTATTTTTTCTTTTTTGTTCACAGTGGTTCGAAAAGTCGCGCGACGTTATAGTTTGGTACATTTTTTTACCAGACAGTGACGTCACCAGCCCGCACTCACGATCTTTGAAACGTTTTATTGTCGTCTATTTTAATTAATTAGATATAACAAAAAACACGTATCTAATATTTTTCGATAATCTAATAGACGGACTAAACAGAATCATATTTTTTTTAGTCAGTCAACTACCTTATTAGGGTTATACTCGTAATAAGTGAAATTACAAAAAAAACCTACTAAATGTTAGTAGTTTTCAGAGTAAACGCAATCTCTTCGCTCATCATACCTCATTATAGTGGAACCAGCGGATGTCAGGGTCGGGGTTCCCGGTCACGTGGCACTCGAACTCAATGGCGTCACCGTCGTACGACAGCAGGTCTGTCAGCTCGCGGTCGAAGCGAGGAATCACCTCCACTCGGCTAGAATGTGACAGCGGACACGTCAGTAGGTAGTAATGACGCTGGTGTATAGCGTACTCGAGTACCCGACGATACGAGTCTTGCAGAAACTTGGGAACTTTTTAGGGTTCCGTATCTCAAAAGGAAAAAACAGGAACCCATATAGGATCACTAGTGTGTCTGTCTGTCTGTCCGTCTGTCACAGCCAATTTACTCCGAATCTATTAGACCGATTAAGTTGTGGACTTGTGGTACACATATGTATTTCTATGACCCAAACAAGGACGTATAACGTAAATAAATGAATTTTGAATATGGGTCACTTTTGAGGAGCATAACATTTTTCTTTTTTTAAGTTTTGCGAACTGTACCGTGTGACATAAATATTTTTTAAATAATTTTAAGATAAAGACTTTTTAATATTATGTTCAAGGCTATATAGTCTTTGGTTCAAGATGATTGCCAGACGGACGGTGTTCGGCCTGACCACCTCGTGAACGGTATATCACCATCTAATGCGTTTGAAGGGCTACGGTTTATAAGATAGTTTGCCGTAGATATCGCTTCCGCCCAGAGTTTTTTAGGAGCATTAGCTTCGATCAACAGGCACATTAGTCATTAAGTGTCCCACTGCAGCGCAGAGGCCTCCATTCCCTCTTTCCACTTATCCCTATCAAGTGCTTTTAATCACCAATCCCTGCGAAAAGATCCGAGTTCGTCCCGCCATCGTCTTCTGGGCCTGCGGAGCTGCCGCGTTACCGTTTGCTGCTCTATGGGACCCATTGTGTAGTTACTTTAGCCCATAACACTCCGGCATGCGACAAATTTAAATTGATTGAGAACTATTCGTATACTATCCACGTCGTCGGTGACCGTAGCCCCACGTGGAGATGTATGCTTCTAAACTTAAACATTCTCATCAGCCTATATGATGTTCCCACTGCTGGAGCTCGGGCCTCCTCTCTAGAAGAGGAATGGGTTATAATGGGCTTATTCCACTTCCCCCCCTGAGAAAATCCCACACAGGGGGGAAAACTAAACTTGGATGTAAAAAAATGCACCATCACGCGGGTCTAGTGCGGATTAATTGGTAGATGTCACATGTCTTCGAATATTTTGGTTCTAAGACATGCCCGGTTTCCTCACGATATTTTCCTCCACCGTTATGAGAACAGTGGTGAGGAAATAAATTACACAAAGTAATGCGCCTGCCTGGGTTCGACCCCACGACTTACTGTTCGTAAGTCGGGGCCACCACCACCGGGCCACCGCTTAACTTAAACAAAGTAAGATAATTTTAAAGGTTATTGCTCACCCATATCTGACGTTGTGTGAATCGTCCGTTGATGATGGATCTGAAATCGCCAATGGGTGAAATATTATATATATATTATTATTATATTATAATATACCTATTCTGATTTGAAGTATCTAATAAAATCACAGACTCTTACTTTAAACAGGGACCATTTTACCATTGGGTCATAGAAAGGCTTCATCATCTATCTAGTCTCTCCCAACTATGTTTGGGTCGACTTCTAGTCTAACCGAACGCCGACTGCCTATCTGACCTCCACAACCAAATTAGTACTTGGGTTATAAAGATTAGGTTATTACGATAACCACTGGTAAGATTGGTGTCAGATATCGGGCCACTGACTGTAACGACTTTGTAAGATATGTCCCAGTGGTTTTAAAATAGTGTGTCGGGCTTATCCCAAAAACAAAATGGCCGATACCACTTACCAGTACTCTATCAGCGATGTCTATATAGTTTGTAATTTTATCGTTTGCGGAAAATAAGGACAATCTATGTGTCCTTATTTTCCGCAAACGATAAAATTACAAAATAAAAAGGTTAATGTTTTTAACAGTTAACTAGCTTATTTACCCAACTTACACCCTACCTAGGTAGGCAAACTTCCCAAGGGCCATCGGACTACAAGTATACATGGAGTGTGTACAGCTTATCATACTCAGAAGACATTCGGGACCATTTAACGAGCTTTCCGAGGCACGGTTGAAACTCGTGTAATGTGGGGTAACCATCCATGGACCAACCTAGGTAAGTAAGGCTGAACCCGAGCCCGACCCAATAAGCGGCTGTTTTATTTAGTCAGGAGCTCCTCCCAAAACTTCCCAAGGGTAGAAACAAGCCATAAATCAAGTCAAAAACCATTTTCAACGCCCAAAAAGTGAATCCCCCCCGAAACCCTGTGTTTAAACTGTCAGCCGTCTCTATCATAAATCAAGTGCTCCCTTTTAGCTAAACCCGCCCCTAAACCTTTGATCCAATACAGTGAAATCAACAGACCCACTCCACAATGAAATTGTTAAACCTCCGTTAAATGGGGTAACATAGTTGTGTCACTCAACTGGGTCAGTGGGCGTGCCACGCATTTTATTTACGGGGGGCGTGAAAGATTTTGTCAAAGAGATTGTATTGTTTAAACCGACGCGCTTCTGACAACATTCGGGCGCATTCTACAACGTGTTAAACAAAACTGAACCGTTCACGAAGTACTTAAACGACATATTTGCATGGTCATGACACAACCTTGAATCCGGCCGAACCGAGGCAAATGGAACGCGGGCATGCTGAAATAGCCGGTGTAAAGTCCATGCTAATATGACGTTTGACTATACTGCTGCATACAAGGTTCAATTTCGCTCAACGCATTGATGCGCGCCAACGTGTATAAAAGTTGTAAATCATACTTAATGGCTTAGGGGTGGACTATAGGGTGGACACTGAACCACAATGAACAATGGTGAATATTTAAATAATTGAAAACGGTGTTGAAAGCAATTGCGTTTTTTTGGAGGCGTTTACGTTGCTTATATTTTTGTGATGTACCTACATAAATATAGCCTTGCCTTGGCAGGTATGTTTTTTTTTTGTCTGCATAGGCGTTATTACAAACAGACGGGTCACAAAAAACACAATGTAGGTAAATATGACCCGCCTTTGTGGGCGAAAATAAATTACAAATGTAAAGTAAGAGGGAGGATCCTTGAAAGAGGCACGCCTTTATTGGCTTCAGCCTACCTATCCATTGACCAGATGTGAATAGAATACACTTGATGTTAGAGATTACCTGACTAATACAAAAGGGTAGTTTCCTGACAAAAAAAAATATGATTGTTTAGTCCGTCAGTTAGATTATCGAAATATATTGAATAGCTGGTACGTGTTTTTTGTTTCATTCAAATTAATAAAAAAAAAAATTTTTTTTTATTATTGATAGGTTCTCGTTTGACCACTATCTCACCTGATGGAAAGTGATGATGCGGTCAACGATGGAGCACGCTTACCTAGAAGTAACCTATTCACTCTTGACTTAAAGACCCCTAGGTTATAGCTATCAGGAAATACAGACTCTGGCAGGGAATTCCACTCCTTAGCTGTACGCACAATGAAAGTATTCCCAAACCGTTTAGTGCGTATGGGTGGGATGTCCACCATATAACGGTGGCGCATCGCCGTACGTCTTGTAGTCCGATGATGGAACGGGCTTGGCGGAATTAGATCGTGCAATTCCCTCGCACACTCTCCGAAATGTAACCGATAGAAAACCGAAAGGCTAGCTACTAATTGACGAAGATTAAACGCGTCAAAGATCATGAGGGCTTGTGACATCACTTTCCGGTAAAAAAAAACTGAAATGTGTCGTCACACGACTTTTCAAAGCACTGTATCGTCTTCAATTCTTCATTTTTCATTTACGTGAAAAAAGTCCAATATTTTTTGAAAATCTATCTGACGGACTAATTCATTTTTTTTTTGTTCTCTACCCTGTTCTCGAAAGCCAGGAAAGAATGGAGACTTTACCTTTAGCCTTGATTTGAAGGGATATGATAGCTTTAGCCTCGCCGTGTACGTTCCTGGCGACCACGGAGTAGGCACCGGTGTAGTCCAGCTTAGCGTGCGGGATCTCGAACCGGTACTCCGGGCCCTCACCGACGCGCTTGAAATGCGTTGCGTCGCGGTAATAGTCCGGCTGAGGATTCAAACAACATACCTACATTTTAATAACTGTTGTGGTCGCGTCTGAAAAATTACGTGGAGTGTGGGACATACCGATCGTAAACGGTGTAAAAGTACCCTTATCGAAGCAGAAAGGTTCACCCCGTCATTGAGAGTTTTTTTTTGTTCTGGACCATATTACTTAGGAACCTTCTAGTTTAGGACATTTTTTATTTTATATGGGCTTACTCTTGATCTCAATCTTGTCCTAAGGACAGAGATGAGGTCGACGATGGAACGATATACAAAGGTTTCTAGGTGTGGCCTAGAACAAAAAAAAATATCACAGTGACGGTGAGAACAAGTGCTATTCGGCTTCGTTAAGAGTACTTTTACACCCTTTATATACGATTTAAATAGGTTCCTACGACTTATTGTCGGGCCTACGTTGTCCCCCATATCTAAATACATATACTGTAACACAGAATATTGTAAAACCAAACCATTTTGAAAGAGTAACCATGGAGTTTCTTGCCAGCTCTTCTCCGAAACGACCAACCCAAACCTAGCACCTTTTTGTTGACTTTTTGCAAGTTGTAGGCCTATGTGTAATTTATTTTATTAAGTTGTAGGTAAGTTATTTTCTATTAGTTTAATCCCAAAAAACAGACTTTTCTCTCTTTCCATCAATGTAGCATTTTCTCACCTTTAAGAAGTCCCTCAACCAGTACACATCAGGTTTGGGATCCCCGATGACCTCGCAAGCGATGATGACGGTGTCCCCTTCGCGGGCCTCACTCGAGCGCGGCTTTCGGACGAACATCGGTTCCTTCGAGTACCTGAAATGGGAAAATTGAGTCTTATCATCGTCATTATTATTTCAGCCTGGAATAGCCCAGTGTTGGGTATGTTGGGCTTTACCTTTCTTCTACCATTCTTATCTATTCTGTGCGTCGCTATTCCTTCTGTTACCCGCGAGTTTTTTGATTGCCCCATACAGTGCAAAGTACTTCGGTAACCCACCTGGGTTACCGAAGTACCTACTTTCTTGCCATTCTTCTCATGAGACCAACGCTTTGGAATGGGCAACTACAGTACACTCACGAGTTATTATGCCTTGTGACTGGGACTGTAGCTTAGTTTATATAGCTTCATTAGTTTAGTGTTTTTTGCCGCACTCGGAAAGCTTCGGTGGTTGCTTGGGCCGTCGCTTGGTAAAGGTTTTTGGCAGTTTTGTCATTCAAAAGTATGTCAGGCCTTTGCTGGGTGGCGGCTTGAGTAATCGTTGGATATCTCTGAGTGCCGCAGTTAGTTTTTTTATTCAAAAGTGCCTGTAACTAACCTACTTGAAATAAATATTTTGATTTTGATTTGATTTTTTGACTCTCCTTGAGATCGTCAGTATCACCATAGAGCTGTTGGTCCCTTTCTCAGGGAGTTGGCAAAAAGGTCGAATAAATTTCCCATGCGTACGCGAAATAAGGGTGTTGTACGAGGAATTGTGGGTTCTAGCCCGTTATATACAACACAACCACAATATTTGACAAACATCAGATTATAATGTTTGGGAACATGCTGCAGGGACTCAGGCCTCCTCTTTAGGAGAGGGATGGGCTCTAATCCACCACGCGAGCCCAATGAGGATTGGTAGATGTCACATGTCTTCGAATGTTTTGGTTATAAACATGCCGGTTTCCTCACGATGTTTTCCTTCACCGTTGTGTTCGTTAAACCTGTGCTTCAACGGATCTGTCCCAAGACGCTCTTAATGCGGTCGATCCCAAATATTTTAATAAGTATAATATGTATTGCTTTAACTCACGGTTCATCAGGAGCATTGATAACAACAGGCGGAGTCCTCATTTCTCTCGCCTGACCACCTCCCTCTACAATCACTTTTCCTGACGTGGTCGCCTTTCCAACCTCGTTGGAAGCCGTACAAGTGTAGACGCCAGCATCCCGATAGGTCACGAAGGCTAGTGCTAGTTCTATCTGACCGTCTCGGTCTAAGGTCATGATGGCGCGTCGACTTGGGCGAAGACGGACCCCGTCGCGGTACCAAGTCACTCCTACTGATGGATATGCTTCCACCACTGCTGATATTCTGAGTTCTTCACCTGGAATAATGGGTTTGAGATTGTGATTAAAAGGAAATTTTACGAAATGAAATTATTTATTCTGTACAAGGTGTAAACCGACTCTTCATAAAGACGTCAATCAAGCTTTCTTTACTTAAAACGAATTAGCTTTGCACAAAAATATAATTGCTGGAAGACGAATTTTGTTTTGTTTTATTAAGCCACAAGTTTCCCGCCTTGCCATTGCCATTTATGCGATATTGACTTTGATTTGATTTTATTGTCATTTTATTTCCGATTTGTTGCAATGGATTTGTATTTACCTCGTGTTTCGTAACGTAAAATTTTACGAGTAATATGGGAAACCTGAAATAAATGAATTTTATTTTATTGCCCTTTCATTGCCTTAGGCCAAATCTTAGTAGTTGGAGTAAAATAATTATGTACCTACAAGCCAGCCTGTCAGTTGTTATCCTGCATCGCCAATCCGCTTTGGCCAAACGATTTGGTCAATGCTTCGACGCGTTCGAATAAGAAGAGGTGTGTACCCAGAAGCCGAACAGTAATACGCTAGTGCATAATCAGCCTATAATTTTCCCACTGCTGGGACACAGGCCTTCTCTCTATGAGGGAATAGGCATAATACACCACGCGGTTCAGTGCGGGTTGGTAGATGTCTCATGTCTTCGAATTTTCGGTTGAAACCGTTTTGGAAGCAGTGATGATGACATAAATTATACAAAGTAATGCGCCACTGCCCCTGCACCACCACTGCTTTCTTAATGCTAGTCCTAATACTAACCATTTGATTTTTGAAAAGCTTTGTCACTAAGTGAATTTACCTTCATTAAGTCTATACAGCGGCTCCAATCCGCAGCAGAACTCTGGAGCCACGTATGCCCTGATGCCCTTGTCCACGACCAGGCTACAGCGGCAGCTGACTGCCCCGGAACTGTTCCGTGCCATCGCCTCGTACACCCCTCCATCTTCCAGGGACGTGGGGGCGATCTCCAAGGTGTGGAAGTGCTCGTCCTGACAGGTGTTGCGGCGACCTTGATAACAATGGTCATGTTAGTAAATCAGTACCTTAAATGGTTTTCTATCTTATACTAGCGGACCTGGCTGACGTCGTCCTGCTCGGACAGCAGCGCCACCTACCGGGTCCAATTTTGATTTCAAACCATCCAAGAACCCATGGAAATATCCCCAGAATGTTTCATCCAAATCGGTCCAGCCTTTGTGGAGGAGTACAGACAAACACACGAACAGTAAAGATTACAAATAGGTAAAGTTTGTATAATTGTAAGTTTGGACGTATGGGGTAATTATTCGGAACAACTATCTATGACTAAAGAGAAGTGACATTATCCCCGAGTGTCACACACTCATCATCATCATCATCATCAGTCTAAAATGGTGCCATTACATTTATTATTGGGACACAAGCTTCCTCTCTTTGAGAGGATGGGTTAAGATATGCCAAGCTTTTCAGTATATTTTCCTTCACCGTTTTGAGAGCAGTGATGATGAAATAAATTACTCAAAGTAATGCATCTGCCTGTGTTCGAACCCACGTCTTAATGTTCGTAATTACGGGGCCGCCCGCCGCCACGGCGCCACTACTGCTCTCATATAGTACTTGTACTGTATTTAGTACTTTCCCATGAGATAATTTTCTATCTCCTACATAAATAAGATAAAAGGTGATGGTTCGAAGTGTTCAAACAACGACCAAACAAAGCTATACAAAACCAGTTTAAGTGGATCTCTCTATATACGGGAAATCTATACAAAACGAGGGTATGTTATAATGGAACGATCAAGTTATACTTGATGTGTCGACGTGTCTGGGGACTGTGGACTCCAAACTGCGATTTAGCTACAGCAAACAATTTAAGCGCATACTTTTAAAAAGAAAACAGTGACGCAATATCACCTTATGGGACTCAATTTTTAGGGTGCCGTAAGAAAATAAAAAACAGAACCCTTATAAGATCACTTTCTTGTCCGTCTGTCTGTCTGTCTGTCTGTCACCAGTTTACCACCCTTTATCTGCAAAACGGGTAAACATAGAAAGTTGAAATTGATACCACAGATTAAGGACCATGATCCCTATTTGCTGTAAAAAAAATAAGATTTTAGGTCGATGCCATCAAAAGTTATGGCCGTATATAGGATTTTGGAAAAGTTTGTTAGTGATCAAACTGACCTTCGTTTTTAACTTTTTTAATTATTCATAATTTTTCCTTTATTTATGCTATAAGAGCTTGCTTTTCACTAAATTTTATAATTCAGGGACCACGAGAAGTACCCTGTAGATTTTTGAAATAACAAAAATCTAAACCTATAGGGCACTCCCGGTCATCCTAGAATTGTGAAATATGGGGTGAAGCAAGCTCTTATAGCATAAATAAAGGAATAATTATGAAAAATAAAAAAAGTTAAAAACTCCCATACAAAACATAAACCCAATATAATTTGGTCCCTGAATCGTATGAGCGCCTATACAATCCAGAGGTCAAATTTCATTGGCCCGTAGAAGATACTCCCACTGTGTGTACGGAACCCTCGTTGTGCGAATTTCGCACTTGACCGGTTTTTTCTTTTGAACACAACTAAATGTGCGCGACCAAGCTACCTATTCAAAAACCGTCGTCGTAACCCTTTGGATTCGTGGCCGGTTTGCCATTTGTTCATTTGCAAAGGGGCCTTTTAAGTATTTTCTAAAGATTTTCTAGAAATACTGGTCACTATTACGTCACAAAGACCTCTTTTATCAGCCTATAAACAGACAGCTAAACAAGCCTACCAGGGTATGATAAGCCCTATTCAATTACGAATATTTTCAGTCGTTGTAAAGTCTAGGCAGATGACAGTAATATCTGAATCTGTATTATAGGGAAGATCAAAGAATATATTATGGATGGATTCATAATTTCTTATCATCATCTGCCCAGCCTTTTCCCAAGTTATTTCCAGTCTAATTGGATACAACTGAAAACTACCTACTTATTTTATGACCATCTCGGACCATCTCGGACTTACAAAACCAAGCTGGTTTTCAGAATTTCTTGTCACCGACTACCTTTATCTATGTACTTCGTAATTGGCGTATTGTTTTGTTTAATATTTTAAGTTATTTTACTGTAAGCTGTGAAGCTACCTTGCATAAATAAATAACATCTGTCAAAAATCTACAATTTTTGAAAACGATAACATAAATAATTTCAAAGAAATATGAGTGGAAAGGTAAGTTTGGAAGAAGTAGACATGCTGCGCTGAACCCAAATGAATTGAGATAAGGGCAAGTGAGAGAATTAAATTAGTGAACGTTAATTGCACGGTTGACAGGAGAGAATAGATCAATAGACTAGGTCACAAAAATGAATGTTCTGCTTACTGTCAAACACCAGCGTTTCTCCATCTTTGAACCAGGTGAGCGCCGGGGGCGGGTTGCCGACAACCTGGCACGTCAACCGTACCGGGAATGTTGCCTGCACCCGTCTGTCTCGCAGCCGCATCGTGAATTGGGGTGGGTAGTCGCCTTCTGCGTCTTGTGAACGTTCCCTGGAAAACGTAAGCAATGTGGCATTTAAAACTTACACAGCAATATAAATAAAACCTTATTATAATAGGGGATCGGACTGACTCAAAAAAATATGATTCTGTTTAGTCCGTCAGTTAGATTATCGGAAAATATCGGATACCTACGTGTTTTTTGTTTTTTTCAAATCAATAAAAAATGATGAAGATAAAGCGCGTCAAAGATCATGGAGTGGGGTTTGAAACGTCACTTGGAGGTACAAAATGTACTAGCATATGACGTCACACGAGTTTTCGAAGCACTGTATCGCCCTCATTTTTTATTTACGTGAAAAAAGAAAAAATATGTGGTCAATAGTTTTTGGAAATCTATCTGACGGACTAATTAGTTTTTTTTTGTCCGATCCCCTATTATAGTGATCCGTCTGGCCGTTTTGTTACCTATGTTATTTCAATGAACCAACAGAAATAACACAATGTGTGAAAAAAACTGGCCAAATGTAAGTCGGAGTTGTACATGAAGGGTTTTCTGTAATCTATACGTGTTGAACTAACTTCTGTATTTTTTTCAGAACTTTAAGTACAGTAGTTTCGGAGATAAGAAGGGGGGAATGGTCGGACAGACAGACGGACAGACAGACAGACACACGAGTGATCATAAAAGGGTTCCGTTTTTTCCTTTTGAGGTACGGAACCCTAAAAAGTAATAAAGTTCATCAAAAATTGGCTTAGTTATAACTGATTGTAAATGACGTGATAGACAAAGACAGGGCTACAGAAATGTGACGTCATATTTTGTACCGCCTCTAGCTACTCCATTTTTGTATCGATTTTATTTATTTTTCACATATCGTGTTATTTCTGTTAGTTTTTTGAATTATCATAACATTTTCATGAATTTTTAACAGTAGTCAAGTAGCCAATTGTAGTGTAGCGGAGATTAGCCATTGGTGCGGCAGATATTATGTGCATAGGTAATATAAGTGTGTGGCCAAAGCCAGACACAGGTGCACTCTCTAATCTTTTTCTCTACGAATAGGTACTCAGCGTTGATTTGAACTATTATAAAGATTATTATTTAGATTAAGATTTCAGTTAAGGTTTTAAGTTGGGATCGAAACTTTCATTTCACGCGCGCATTTTCTTTGCTAATTAGTTGCTGAAAAAATTGAAAATGGTATTGTATGGTATGGCCCCGCGACCCACGTGCCTCTATGATAAAAAAGATTACTCTATAAAAGTCAACTCATTATTCAGGAAGAAAATTCGGAATACATTTGTATGGAGGATCGCAGCCCCTGTTTGCTCTAGCATCCAGTTTGGTAGCTAGTAATTTCTGACATTTACCACGAGAGTTTACTATTACCACAATTAAAAACAAAACGTAGGTAACTCTGTAAACAAATTACTTTGTATACCTAAATAAAAGTTACAACAACGCTGGGTCATTAATACTTAGGTATCTTTCCGTTCAAATTTAAACAATCTAGTCTAGTAGAAAAAAAATTAAAATAATAAATATTGAAGAATGAGGTTATACGAGAACGTTGCGGGATAAAAGAAGAGTAGTGACAAAAATTTAAAAGAGTGCTAAGGTGGTTCGGTCATGTAGAGAGATGTAAGTGGGAACGCCGGGAGGGGACGCCCTAGAAAGAAATACACTGATCTTATTGGTGACGTTCTTCAGAAAGGACAGGTGTCTATTACTCGTAACCAGCGTGCGTGTATGACCAGATGTATGAATGTGGACGAGGCAAAAGGAGTATGTCAGGATAGTAGCAAGTGGCGTTCTGTGGTTTCTGCCTACCCCATGGAGAAAGGGCGTGCGTTTATGTATGTACCTATGTGTGTGTAGTCTAGTAAAGTCTAGTCAAGTCAAAGAGATGGTGAAAGATATACATATCTCTCAACTCCGCACATCGCGTTGGATGCCTTCCAATCATGGCCATTGATCTCTTCTGCGAACTACTAACGATATCGTCACATCGACTTGTTTAACCTATAATAACTAACACTTAAAATAAATATAAAAACTTTACGAGATCTATTATAAACTAGAAAATAATCAGGTTTTGTTAAAATCCAATCCGTGACAGTAGCTTTGTATTCCTACGACTTTCAGTTGCAAGTGCTTACAACACAGGATTCATCATCATCATCAGCCTATAATGTTCCCACTGCAGGGACTCAGGCCTACTCTCTAGGAGAGGGATGGTTTATTATAATCCACCACGCGGGCCCAGTGTAGATTGGGAGATGTCTCATGTCTTCGACTTTTTTAGTTAATACATGCCAGTTTGCTCACGAAATTTTCCTTCACCGTTTTGTGAGCAGTGCTGATGAAATAAATTACAGAATTTGCGCCTATCTTTGTTCGAAACCACGTCTTACTGTTCGAGAGTCGGGACCGCCACCACTGGGCCGCTGCTGCTCACACAACATAGGATTGACTTGATTGAAATTCGATTGTTTTTTTTTTGAAAATTGAGGTGATTGATTAGTGTGACAAGAATGGATAAGTTCAGGAACTTACCTCTAATGTAGTAACTAGAGGATGTTTTAATGTAGCGCCAGTTAGAAAAAAGTTACAAGGGAATCGAATGGCTATATGTTATATGAAGAGACGATTCGCATGTGACAGAAAGAGTTATGAATGGAAATTTTGGTATACGGAGAAGGACAGAAATACTAAAAAAAACGATAGACGGATAGTTTGAGGAATGATATGAAAGAAAAAGGAGTAAATGACAGCGTGATGGTTGACAGAGAAGACTGCAAGTAAAGCTGTTTGAAATTTATTTACTGCAGTAATAATGTATACTCTACTACATAGTATACTGATGCCTCTATTTTTAACCGACTTCCAAAAAAAGGAGGAGGTTATCAATTCGACTGTATTTTTTTTTATTTTTTTTTTTATTTTTTTTTTTTATGTTTGTTCGCTCATAACTTGCGACTGGGTGAACTGATTTTCATGATTCTTTTTTCATTTGAAAGCTGGTGCTTCCCGTGTGGTCCCATTGTCACCATTTCAATATCTGATGATGGGATCTTGTAGAAATCGGGGGAACTCTTCAATAAATAACAGCAGATTAACCGCGATTGTTGCTATAGCATATCTAAGCATTGTTTACGCCATCACACAACAATATTATATCACGCCTGTACTCACTACAAAGGTTATAAAAACTATTTTGTGAAAATCTGATGAAGAACTTCGGAGATATTCAACGGAACTCCTCAATAAATGATAGCAAATGGACTGGGATTGCTGAAATCTCATATTGTCTGTCTATTGTTTACACCAGTCCTAACATAACATCACGCCGGTACGTTGTGAAGGGGTAAGCACATGTGAAACACTAAAAAGTGAAAAATAAAAACTTTTTACAAAAAATAAAACCGACTTCGACAAAAAAAACACTCAAAAGTGAAAAATAAACTTGAGAAGAAAAATCAGTTTCTGAAGTCGGTGACAAAAAAATGAAATCAAAGAAACAAAAGTCACCGACTTCAGAAACTGATTTTTCTTCTCAAGTTTATTTTTCACTTTTGAGTGTTTTTTTTGTCGAAGTCGGTTTTATTTTTTGTAAAAAGTTTTTTATTAAAACACGACGGGGTGTTATAAGTATGGCATGTCTGTGTATATGTGTGCCTGTCTGCGCCATTCGTAGGTCCCGCCCGACGAACGTATGAACCGATTTTGTTTTTTTGTTTGTAAGATGAATATTGTAGTAGGTACCTATCTGCAATTCTGATCAATCAGTGTAGTATCCTACGGTCGTCATTCATCTATTGGAACCGTGACAAAGAAAAAACTTTCCTATTTACAAACAGTAAAACCAAAACATTGGCTTGAGCTTCGTGATTCAATATTGTTCATAGAATAAAAATCTTACGTTCACTTAATTACTGTTTCTCATCACACATGATAATTTGGTGGGTACTGCATATCATTAATAGCTTATAGTAAGCTAAGGACCTTAGAGCCTGGGCAGGAGTCATTCTACGAAAAAAACCAAAAGACGATTGACTTTTAAAACCATCGAAAAGAATTGACTAAAGTCACCGAAAAGCTTGTGCTTGTGTCGTATTATAAAAAGTCGTATTATAAAAACAAAACACGCTGAAAGCGATCGTCACTTGCCTAAGGCCCTTTTGTAAAACTGTAACTAATTGTGTAAAGCAGGCAAGATTTTCGCTAAAATAGTTCGCAAGCGCATTAAGAACCACATTAACCAACTCTGTACCTACTCGTGTTGCACCTAATTAATTCTTTATTTTAGTTAAAACAACTTACCTTTTGAGCTTAGCATCAGCTTCCCAGATGAGCCGGTCAGTGACGACAGCCACCCTCGCGTACGTGGATGCCCTGCCGTGCACGTTGGACGCCTCGCAGCTGTACCGCGCCTCATCCTCAATGCAAACATCCTTGATGGTCAACGAACAGTCTTGACCGTTGTACAGAGTCGTCATCCGGCTCTCTTCCTCAATCTCGTGCCCATTCTTCATCCAAACTATTTCAGGCACTGGCTTGCCCTTGACGCTGCAGCTGAGGTTCGCCGTCTCGCCAACTAACACCTTCAGTTGTCCCGGCAGGATGTCCACAAACTCCGGCCTGTCACCCGCGAGGCCGATGCCGACCGGTGTGGACGTCTGCACCGACTCTCCCCACCCGTATCTGTTCTTAGTCGTCACTCGGAAGTGGTATTCCTCTCCTTGTTTCAAATTGAAGGCGTCGAAAGCGTTTAGAGGTGTGATTCCCAGTTCCACCCAGCGTGCGCCGCCTTCCTTGCCGAGCAGCCAGCTTTCTACCTTGTAGGCGAGGACAGGCGCGGCGTTACGGGGGTCGGCTTTCGGCCAGGCGAGAGAGACCCAGTTGTTGCCTCCGTCCACGACGCTCGGCTCACCCGGGATGCCGTCCGGCACGGCTAAAACGAGAACCGATGCGGCACTGACCTTAAAGAATACTTGACGATATGCCAGCCGAGACTGCCAGATGACTTATAGTATTGATTTGAGATTGATCGGGACAGAATTGGCAGGTTAGGCTAAATATATAGCGGATGAATAGTGAGTATGATCTAATGATTTGTTGCTGAGTGCCCAAGACTGTTGTCATCGTCACGATGAATGATTGACGGATGCGTGGATAGGTTCCCAGTGGCAAGTCTGTTGCGGTATAAGTTGATCTACTAGCAGAGTTCACGTCTGGCAAATCAATATTATTTGAGGTAACCAGAGTCATATTTAATGGAAAACCTCCTGTTTCCTGTAATATTTAGGTTTGGTTCTATAAACTGAAACTTTTGTTTGGAGTGCACTAATCACTGCGGTGAGCTTAAAAAAGCAAGCTTTACTTAGGTATTCAAGAATTGTCAAAATACTTCTACGAGTAGAGTACCCAAACGACTTCCAAATCGAACCAAACATTTGGTTTATTCCAAGTAGGTACTTCAATTACATTAAACTTTACAATATGACTATTTGTAAAATATTTATCTAAGTAAATAAATATTTTACAAATTATCTAAATAGATAAATATTTTCCGGATAATACCTACATATGAAAACTTTGTGGAGAATGTGAGAATACCTATTATTTATATTGACTTTAAATTAACACCACTCTAGACTTATCATTGCAGCTTTTTTTATAGGTGGCAATTTATCAAGTGACCTCTCACAAAAAAGGAGTGTCAGACTTGATCTGACTAAAACCATGTTCCTTCTTAGCCCTTTGTTTTCCGGGTTGGCGGTATCTCTTTCGAACAGTCTCTAGCCCCGGGAACTTTGTAATGCATATTACACCCCACAGACAGAATTCGCGTAGATATTACTTAGGTAAGTACTTACATTTAAACCTCCTTTCAGCGAGGGACATTGTAGGATCATCCATAGGATAAGTCCAGTCAGATATGAGGTTTTCGGAAGAAACTCGCTGCCTTACCTGAGAAAAATCGTTTTTATTACACATCAACCGTTACGGGTATAATACTAAGTTGACAGGTAGGTAGATTTCCAAATAATATTTTTTTTTCGAAGCAAACCTTTTAAAGTATGTTAAGTTTACTTTGTAAATACGTCGATTTTTTAATCATAATGCAATTTTAATGATTATCCTATAACATTTTTACTTATTGTTTATAACTAGCACACTCAGTATCATACATAGATATTAATAAATTCTTAAAATCATGCAAATACATGTCATATAATGAGTAAATAAACGGGTATTTTCTGGTGGGTATTTCTAATTTTTAAAATCGATGTACTTATGTGACGTTTACACCGCGCTTAGGGTCAAAATACGTCTTTTAAAAGTGTTTTGTAAAAAAAAAAAAAAAACTAAAACCCGACTATGACAAAAAAAATGACGCTGAAAAAGTATGAAACACCACGATCCCTTGCGGATGCCCTGAGGAGACCGGGAAGTCTGATCTGCTTCTGGAGGAAGGTGAGCTGGTTGGAATAATCGGCCACCACGGCTCACGCACAATGGTCCACCTTAAGGACTAAGTGCGGAAACCTGAACCCCATAAAAAGAAGAAGTATGAAACAAGATTTTCAGGATAGAACAAAAAGAAAAGCCGTAGTCACACGGTATTACAGTGTTTAGGTTGGTACCTATAACGTGTGACTACGGCTTTTCTTTTTGTTCTTTCCTGAAAATCTTGTTTCATACTTTTTCAGCGTCGTTTTTTTGTCGTAGTCGGGTTTTCGTTAATTACTTTTTTTTATTTAAACAATTTTGGTGTTAAATATTTTTTTTACTCTTGACTTTTTGTCCGCTAGAAGGCGTGATTTTAAATTTGAGCAAAATAATAATTTGGAAATGTACAAGTGAGGCCTATAAGTGGTATTTACCTCCATTTTTATTTTTTAAGCCTTACTTTTTGTCCGCTAGAGGGCGCCAAATCGCTTTTTGTGACACGTCACGAAGCCTATGTTCAGCAGAAAATTAAGACGGTTCTAACGATACCTCATATGTCGAGTTCCGATAAGTAGATTAGAAGCTATGAGGGAACAGATGAAGATACTCACACACGTACAAACATACATACATAGCCAGTCAAAATCAAAATCATACCCCTCCTTTGGCTTTGCCGTAGTCGGGTAAAAACCAGTTTACAAAAATAACATATATCATAACTTCACGCCTGTAATCTCCGAAGGGTGAGGCAGAGGTGTGTTTAAAAGTACACCCACAATTTGCCATGTATGTTTAAGTCCCATGTAATAGGAGGTCTGCCTCGTTGGTCTAGTGGTCGCAAGCGCGACTGCTGAGCGTGAGGTCCTGGGTTCGATTCCCGGGTCGGACAAAAAGTGCTATTGGGTTTTTCATTAGAAATTTCCCAGTAGTAGCCCGGAGTTTGGAAGTTGGCGGTATAATACCCCCGTGCCTCAGAAAGCACGTTAAGCCGTTGGTCCTGCGCCTGATCTCTCTCCGGTCGTGTCGGATTGCCGTCCCATCGGACTATGAGAGAAAAGGGAACAGAGAGTGCACCTGTGCCTGCGCACACACTTGTGCACTATAATATCTCCCGCGCAGATGGCTAATCTCCGCTGAGATTGGCCGCCGTGGCCGAAAAACGGTCAGGAGGACTATATATATATGTATATATATATAATAGGAGGTAGACATCATCTGCTAGACTCCGCGGCTGCTAGTGGAAAATTCCTGATGTGGAATCCAATAACACTTTGCCCGACCTAGGAATGTATAATAGGATACAAATAACACACAGATATAAATATGATTTATGGCGTCACACTGTAAGAAACTCACCACAACAGTGACAAAAGCACGGTCGCATCCGTACGCGTTTCTAGCGAGTATGCAATAGGTACCCGCATCGGAAACTCCAGACCTTTTTAGTGTAAACTTCACATAATCATCGGATGTCATCTTGCAGACTCTCTGGTCGGTCGTGATGTTGCGAATGCCTTTCATGAACACAACTGTGGACAAAGATTATTGTTAAGATAGAAATAATGTCATCATCATCAGCCTATAATGTTCCCACTGCAGGGACTCAGGCCTCCTCTCTAGGAGAGGGATGGGCTATAATCTACCACGCGTGCCCAGTGCGGGTTGGTAGATGTCACGTCTTCGAATTTTTTGGTTTTAAGTTTCCTCACGATATTTTCCTTCACTGTTTTGAGAGCAGTGGTGATGAAATAGATTACACAAAGTAATGCGCCTGCCTGGGTTCGAAACCACGACTTACTATGCGTATGTCGGGGCCGCCACCACAGGGCCACCGCTGCTCTGCTGAAATAATGTACTGTTTCTTATACCAAAATTTTTATTTACTCTATAGCTTTCAATCCTTTTCTTGTTCTAACACAACAAGGAAAGGCAGAATGCATTGGACTTCTTCTTATGAATGAATTCCGTTTTCTTAGTAGGTGGGAGCACGACCGAGACAAAACTTAAAGGGCCGTGCGAATGGCGTGATGGCTCGGCTCTTTTCCCTTAGAGAGAAACATATTTTTGTTATACACTCCTTTGCAAAAAAAACGGGCACCTTAGGAAATTTACGTTCTAAGGTCGATTTGAGTTAATTCAATGAAATTTAATTGTTTGACGTAGTCTGTATACTTATAATCGTGTACATTAATACGCGTGAAGTGAACTGTGGCAATTTAAAAAAAAAATCTATGAATTCTTTAAAACCGGTGTACACGGCCAAACAATAAGAAGTGGTCGGCAATAAAGACAAGAAGATTTTTTTACTTTGTTTAATTAAATAAAGTTACAAATGTAATAACCTAATAACGAGTGTGACCTCCTCTTGCCAAAATCACAGCTTGAATCCTTCTGGGCATGCTTTCCACGATGTTTTTAATGACGTTTTGAGGAATACGTTCCCACTCTTCTGCAATGACTCTTTTTAGCTCCCTGATGTTTTGTGGAGCATGTTGCACTGATCTTACCCGTCTCTTTAGAACATCCCAGACATGCTCAATTGGATTGAGGTCAGGACTTCGAGCTGGCCAATCTAAACGACGGATCCCAACTTCTTGCATGTACGCTTCCACGTCGCCAGAACGGTGCGGGCGAGCATTGTCGTCCATAAAAATGGAATCTTCCCCAAGTGCAGTCAATGCGGGTTGTGCATATGGAATTAGGACTTCCATTATGTACCGGTGTGCATTTAATGTTCCATTTTCTATGAGAACTAACTCCGTACGCCCCGTCGAATTAATTGCTGCCCAAACCATAACGGAGCCTCCGCCATAAGGAGTGATTTCTTCGAAACACACTTCCGCATAGCGTTCCCGTGGTCTTCGTAGCACTCGCCGGCGTCGGTCCTCTCCACACAAAGAGATTCTAGCTTCATCAGAAAACAATACTTTATTCCAGTCCTCCAGAGTCCATGAAGCACAGTTTCGAGCAAACTGAAGTCGAGCAACACGGTGCTCACGGAGTAATTTAGGTCCCCGAGCCGGGCGGTAACTCCTGATATTGGCAGCCAAAAGCCTCCTCCTGACGGTCCACAAGCTAACTTCTACTCCTCTTACTTCTTCAAGGCTCTTCTTCAGGTCCACATTTGACGCCTTACGATTCCGCAAGGCCTGACTCACCAAAAAGCGGTCATCTCTTGGTTCTGTGCGTCGCTTTCTTCCCGAACCGGGTCTTCTTTTGACCGAACCGGTCTCTTGATACCGTTGCCAAGTCCTCTGGACAGTTGAACGACTCACATTTAGCCGCTGAGACACGTAAGTTTGCGAACAACCTTCTTCAAGTAGGGCTATAATTTTACCGGCCCTTATCGCTTTATCACTCATGTCAAAAAGTGGTATTTAATGTAAAAAGAAAGATAAAATTGTTTAATTTGCAGAAAATATCCAAAAAGTTTTAAAATTTTAGTAATCAGTAATAAAATCGTTTCAGCAATTCGCGCCATTAGTAAAGCAATTTTACAATAATCTACAATAATCATTATTTTCCTTTTGTTAATTTCAAAATTTAAATTTGGAACGTACAGAATCATGCCAGGATTCTTCAAATAACATGCCAATACATCGTCAAATTAATAAAACCTCTTACTTGTCCTTCTTCATTGAAGTAGAGAAAAAAATATGAAGTGCCCGTTTTTTTTTGCAAAAGAGTTTATTTGGAAAAACCATTTTTTTTTCAACCTTTTGTACTTAATCCAAGAACAGTCACAGTACCAAAGGGTACTGTGTTAAAAAAACACACATATATATGTCTAAAAAGCTAATAAGTATATAGGTACAAAAAGATCTTTATCATTCTTTAGCACTGAAATTATTGATTACAATTTTGTTTTATAAAGGGTTTTGTATTAAGCGACTGATGTCGAACGCTGGATCGTTTGACATAAGTCTCTAAATATGTATATGTAAAATCTTAAAAGTAAATACAAGTTAGCTGGCTGTACTTATTGGCTTGTTCGACTGTACCTACTACAAAAAAAAACACTCACCTTTAGGTTTAGGCTCTCCTTGAACCCTGAACGAGATATTGACATCCTCGCCAACAGAAATGAGGATATCCTTCTCCGGCCTGCCAGCAATGATTGCAGGCTTGCCCTCCAGCTCGTTGGTCACCACAGTGATAGCAGCATTCATGTCAACATTGCCATGGGTGCTCCAAGCCCTGCATGTATACATCCCTGACTCCTTTTCCGTGACATCTGAGAGAGCTAGAGTATACAGCCCCTTTTCGACAAAAGTCGTTGCGTTTCTGTACACTTCGGTAACGGAGTGACCTTCTCTCAGCCATTCTACCCTGGTAGGAGAGCCCATTATCTCCACCTGGAGACCTATAGTGCCCCCTTGTGCGACCTTGTAGTCGGATAGAACGTTAGTAAAGTGTGGTCGTCGGGACTCCTGGCGGTAAGGTTGGTAAGGCCGGCGGGGGGCGTTTGGATGGGCGCGAATCCCGGCTGAAATTAAATAGGTCAGCGTTAATGTAAACCAAAAACATACATAACATCATGCTTGTAATCCCCGAAGGATTAGGCAGAGGTGTACGCACATTGTTTAATAACTAGTGACCCGCCCCGGCTTCGCACGGGTGCAAAAAAGGTATTAAGAGCTTATACTACCTCAAACGCGAGTTTTATAATGCGTAAAAGTAGGTATATGATTTACTGCAGTAATCAAAATCAGAAAAATAAATGATATTCTTCAGGCTATATGCTAGTGACATAGTGTTGTGAAAACATACAACTAACTTTGCTCGATAGAAAAAAATCGCGAAGATACCTCTAAAAATTTCTTATAACGAGTAAAAACCATACTAAAATACATGTAATCGTTCTGGTTTTTTTTGCCAAATAATTTTACAAGCAACATACTAAAATCATAGTGTTTTACTTTTTTAGTCTAATCTATAGTTTTTTTGTAAATCGCAAAATACCACTAATTTCGCACTATTCGGCCTCAGCGAAAGACGTAACAACCGCTTTGTGGTGCAAGCTGATTAGAACTTTGTTCTAACAGTATTTCTAACAGTTTTTTGAACCACCACAAATAGGGTTGCTGATCTGAGGTAGCATACGCTCTTAAAACCTTCCTCTTGAATCACTCTATCTATTAAAAAAACCCGCATCATAATCCGTTGCGTAGTTTTAAAGATTTAAGCATACAAAGGGACATAGGGACAGAGAAAGCGACTTTGTTTTATACTATGTAGTGATAGTGATGAAAAAATGTACTTAGGTACCTACAATTGTTTAATTAAACGATAAATGTTGTTTATTTTATAAATAGATTTAAATTACAAACACTTTTACAAGCCACTAAAAATTCGGTCGTTTATTAAATAGTTGTAGGTAGGTACTTACATTTTTTCATCGACGATGTTTCGTTTCGAATTCGATGTTTTTAAATATACCCACGAAACAGGAGAAATTCCTAGCGTAGGACAATGTTTTAAAAAAGACAATATTTTCTTTCTTTTTACAAGATTATAATTTAATTTCACTTGTTCCGTTGTCTGTCTGTAGTAAAATCTTGCTAATTTTTAACTGCCCGGCTTCCGATTGAGCGGATGCAATCGTAAGAGTAGGTATATGAATATCGCGTGACAATGCATTATTATGATGACATGGAGCTCATCTAATGATGGTCATAGGAACAGTATGCTGTTAGAATAAAGTTCTAATCAGCTTGCACTACAAAGCGGTTGTTACGTCTTTCGCTGCGGCCGAATAGTGCGAAATTAGTGGTATTTTGCGATTACAAAAAAACTATTGATTAGACTAAAAAAGTAAAACATTATGATTTTAGTATGCTGCTTGTAGAATTAATTGACAAAAAAAAAACAGAACGATGACATGTTTTTTAGTATGGTTTTTACACGTTAAAAGATTTTATTAGAGGTATCTTCGTGTTTTTTTTTCTATCGAGCAAAGTTAGTTGTATTATGTTTTCACATCACAATGTTACTAGCATATATCCTGAAGAATATCATATATTTTTCTGATTTTGTTTACTGCAGTGAATCATATACTTTTACGCATTATAAAACTTGCGTTTTAATTACGTCTGTTAGCCGCATAACAGAATTGCAATTAGTTTTTATTTATATCGATTTCGTTTTACACTTATTTTTTAAACCAATTATAAATTCTGATACATTAAAAAACTTGTTTTATTTCATAAAGTATACTACAAATTCCTACTGACATCTTTGTCGACAGAGGCAGCCCTGGCAATTCACAATATCCACGCGGCGGCGCGCATCTACAAAGCAAAACTCACTTTAAGTTTGTAAGGTTAGGTGCATTTTCGTGCGCAGCGTCTATCGACTTGAAAGTGTAGGCTATTATAGCGGTAGGCATTGAACATTTTGTATTCAGTGTAGTATCTGGTAATCTGTGATATTATTATGTTTGTTTCTTGTAAAATACCCCTGCACCGTTTTAACAACCTCAGTTGAAATAAACTACACAGCATAAATAATACTCAACCAGAGTACGAGACGTTAAATACTAGTTTATTTCATCAGCTCATAAATTGGATTTTATTTTTCATTTAAAACTAAGAGTAGGTAAATAGCATAATAGCTACCTACCCAGTTTAGTTCATAATATAGATGAATAACATAGAATCTATGCCTTGTATCCATAGCCTATTATTAATAAAGCTGGCCCTTATAAATTGTTCCACTGCTTTGCAAAGCCTCCCTCGGACTCCCTCCATTCCTTGTAACGGTCACGATTCTGTGAAATTTATTTCCAATGTTATCCCGCCATCTCCTTTGTTGTCGTGTCACGTGTCATTGTTGCATAGCGTAAATAGCACATAATGTCACAATATATAATATGCATCCACATTATTAATTTTTCAATAAAATCTCCTCAGAAAAATCACATATCACAGTCATTTACGCGCCGAAACGGTAATCATGAATCTTTCCATTACTCATACTCTGAAAGTAGGTCATGACATGCCTGCGGAGCGGGTTGAAAGTACTACTTTTCAGCCCTAGGGAGAATCGCTTTCTACTGACAGCTGTCAAATTATTTGATGTAATTGGGAGCAAGCCTATTGCCATTAACCAATGTAATTAGTAGCAAGCCTATTGCCACCAACTGATGTGATTAGGTGCAAGCCTATTGCCATCAATAAATGTAATTAGGAGCAAGCCTTTTGCCATCAACCGAAGTAATTGGGGGCAAACCTATTGCCATCCACCGATTTAGGTAATTGGGAGCAAGCCTATTGCCATCAACCAATTTAATTAGGAGCAAGCCTATTACCATCAACCGAAGTAATTTGGGGTAAGCCTATTGCCATCAACCAATTTAATTAGGAGCAAGCCTATTGCCATTAACCAATCTAATTAGGAGCAAGCCTATTGCCATCAACCGATGTGATTAGGAGCGCGCCTATTGCCATTAACCAATCTAATTAGGAGCAAGCCTATTGCCTCCAACCGATGTAATTAGGAGCAAGCCTATTGCCATCCACCGATTAGATTTAACCGATTTTAAGTGTTTCTCTTATGTTTACTTTTTAATTTTTTTTGTCAATTTGTTTTTTTTTCTTGTTTCTTTCGATTTAGGTAATTGGGCGCAAGCCTATTCCCATCAACTTTCCTTGTATTCGTAATGAAAAGCACAGTGTTTACCTCGGGTTAAAGACTTTTTAGTCCCTCGAACTATTAGCGCCCTCGCTGCGCTCAGGCGCCAAACCCCGTCTCGGGGACTAAATAAGTTACTTTCACCCCTAAGGTAACAATGTACTATTTGTTATTACTCAAATCTTCAATCAAAGTTGATATGCTACAGGTACTTTCCATTGCTGAGTACAAAGTTATTGATTGCCAGGGGTCTCGTACGTTGACTCACACAATTGCATAAAACATAGGTATCTATAACTCCTGCGATGCATTGGTGAGAGGGATGTACAGACAGGTCTCATTTCGAACGCGTTCAACAATAAAAAAAAACTTCATAGGTAGATACAATCAAAATTATTAATCATAGTACGTACCTCTGAAATGCAAATAGTACATTATTGAACTTGTTACAAACGATTTTATACGAAACGCAATAAAGGTTTTCACCGCGAACGCGTAACGTGAGCTTATTGCCGCGTATCCTGCGAGACTGGTCTGGTTCGGGGGCCCTTGCCACCCCAAGCCCGAACAGATTCCCGCCCTTGAAATTATGACTTGATTATAGAGCGCGCTCGCCAATGACTGTGCCAATGAGCTTGTACGTGTGGACACAATGAAACTTACCCTTATACGGACCCTGTCTAGACAAACTCTTTGAATACAAAAGGTAGAGTAACTGAAAGGGTAATAGATACTTTCACCGTCTCTTTCGCGTAAGGGAATATTTGGCCGGATGACAACAGCCTGACCAACGGTTACGGTAAATTAGATAGATAGTACAGTCGCGAGCAATAATATGTATACACGAAAGTACGAACGCGAATGTTTCGTGAACCTTTGCAACTTTGAGATAGTTATGTCTTACTTACTTACAATATATAAGGTTGTGTGATAGTATGAGGACAAAATAAATGTCCACCCGTGCGAAGCCGGGACGGGCAGCTAAATAATAAAATTTCCGCTCACATACTTCCCGATAGCATAGCAGACATTCAAGCGGAAAATGAACAAATAACACACAGTAAAAGCGAATTTAAGCAGGAATAACTTAGGACTTCTTTTGATTGTGCGAATGTGCTTACCTTAATAATTGATGCACAAATTTTAATATGTACTTATCATCTTGCAATGTGCACCTTCGCGTAAAGACATAAAGACTAACCAAAAAAAAGAAGCATTTTCTTTTGACAAACTTACCAGTAAAGCTAACTATGTGAGAGATTTGATCTGTCCACACGGAGTTCTCGGCTTTGCACGTATAGTTTCCACTGTCCTCAGGAGTCGGTGAGCTGACTGCCAGCCTGCACACTCCGTCTGCGAGATAGTAGGCTTGGAACCTCTCATCATTAGACACCGGCTTGTCATCCTTCAACCAGGTGATTGTGGGGAGAGGCTGGCCGCGGATACGGCATTCGAGGACCAACTCGTTTTCGGCAAGATGGTATGTGTCTGCGTAGAGAATAGAAGGATTAGTGGAGAAATTGAAGAATTGGTGTTGGAGATTCTAATACACCGGAATACCAATCCAAATGCGCTTTTAAAACAAAACGTAATTCTAATACGACGGTCAACATGACTAACAGAAGATTGTTAGTATTTGCCTGTTTCTGAATTGAGTTATAGCATAATCGCCTTACAATAATGTTCCTTTCCTCTCTATAAGAGGGAATGGCAATAATACAACACTCAGGCCCGATGCGTGTTGGTAGATGTTACATGTCTTTAAATTCTTGGTTCTAGGCCATGCCGGTTTCCTCACGACGCGTCGACGTAGCCTTTCACCATTTTGAGTTCTCTATAATTTCAGAGATTCAGTACGTATTTGAACGTACTGAATCTCTGAAATGTTTGTAGGTGTCATATGCAGTGCCTCTGTGGAGAGGATGGTTTACTACTAAACCGGACAACTTACTGAATCATCAGCATATATCTGATGTCACTCGGTCTAGCTCTTTTACTTAACTTAATAGGAAAATAACGATTACTTATTTTTATTAGTACTGATGTAGGTACGTACACACGGCTACACATCAAGCTATACAAAACCAGTATAATCTGATCGTTCATTGTGCGAAAAGATCTAGTAAAGTGAGGCCAAGATTAACTGGTTTTGTATAGCTTGATGTGTAGCCGTGTGTACTAGTAGTAGGTACTAGTAGGTACGGAAGAACAAGTTATTAAGTATACAGCCAGATATCTTGCTTATCTTGCATTTACTTTTAAAATTACACAGATACATAGAGACTGATGTCAAACGATACAGCATTTGACATCAGTCACTTAACGCAAAACGCTTCAAAAAAGAAAATTGCAATCAATATTTCCACTGACATGTCCGGGTAACTAGAGCGACATAAAACTTTTTCCGGTTGTCTGTCCAGGTAACTAGAGCGACCCAAGAGATCCGCGCCACACTGTACCATTAAAACTTACTAATTATCTATGAAAAATTTAAAAAATCGACTAACTGTTCTGTTATATTTTTACTCCGTGAAACGACGATTCTTTTCATACCAAATACTCTATGCCCGAGCGGCCGCCATCATTAGTTAGGATTGTTTATATAAGTGTCGGGTCGCCAGTATTTTTTGTTTACGTTTGAAGTGTCGACGTTCGAGCGATAAGGATTGTGATATAATATCCCATTGTGTTGAGTGTTAGGTTTATTTAAATAGTTTGAAGTGTTAATTCTTATCGTTTATGTGCCAACAGAATTGAAATCGGAGTTTTGAAGGTTATCTAAACCAGTGATGAAAAACAGTAAACAAAGTGCGTAATTTCTAACGGTTGTTTTGGTAAGTATTGCATGATTTAATGTATATTTCAATGCTAAAGTTGTGAAATGCTTCTTATAATAGGAAAAACAGTTCATTATCAATATAAAAGTAGACTTAAACCAAAGAAATATGATGAAAATAGTTATTATTTCACGTGTTTAAAATTTGTGTTCCAAATTTTTAATTATGGCGTAACACCAGAAGGGGTTTTTGTTTTGATTTATTGTGCTAATACTGTACGTTCCAAGGAATGATGTATTGGTATAAAAAAATAGCTTATATAATCTATTTTGATAATACATAAGTTCCGTTGAGATATGTTACAAAATATTTCGTAAAAACTTTTATAAACAAAAAACTACTCAAATTTAACCCGTATTGGCGTGGTTCGTGCCGGTTATTTCGATAAGTTTCTGTATGTTATAGTATTTTATCAGTAAAATACTTGTTATAATAGGAAAAAACAGCTCATTATTAATGTAAAAGTAGACTTAAACCAAACAATTAAGATGAAAATAGCTATTATTTCACGTGTTTAAAATTTGCGTTCCAAATTTTTAAGTACGGCGGGACACGGGAATGGGTATTTGTTTTGATTTATTGTGCTAATACTGTACGTTCCAAGTAATAATGTATTGGTATCAAAAAATAGCTTATATAATCTATTTTAATAATATCTAAGTAACATTGCGATATGTTACAAAAAGCTACGTAAAAATCTGTTAAATACAACAATTTTACCCAAATTTTACTCTTAGTGTCAACTTAAACATTTTTTGTGTGCGTTTTCGTTATGAGTCGGTATATATTAAATTATGTGTATCGTACCCTGCATTTCTCGCTATAAACAGTTTTTTTTTGATACCCGGACGTTTGATAGATGTTTTGTACAAAATCATCTTAAACGTCCGGGACACAATTGTGTCCCGGACGTCAAACGCGTAGCGTAACGAAGGTTGAGTGGGTGAAGCGTTACTCAGGGGCGACGACAAGCAAACTTTAGAGTAATGTTTTTTAGTGGTAGTAGGAGGTAGCAGGTAGGTGGTAGGTAGGTGATAGGTAGGTAGTAGGTAGGTGTAGGTAGGTTTAGGTAGGTGTAGGTAGGTGTAGGTAGGTGTAGGTAGGTGTAGGTAGGTGTAGGTAGGTGTAGGTAGGTGTAGGTAGGTGTAGGTAGGTGTAGGTAGGTGTAGGTAGGTGTAGGTAGGTGTAGGTAGGTGTAGGTAGGTGTAGGTAGGTGTAGGTAGGTGTAGGTAGGTGTAGGTAGGTGTAGGTAGGTGTAGGTAGGTGTAGGTAGGTGTAGGTAGGTGTAGGTAGGTGTAGGTAGGTGTAGGTAGGTGTAGGTAGGTGTAGGTAGGTGTAGGTAGGTGTAGGTAGGTGTAGGTAGCGTCAGCTGTCAAACTTTGGACAGCTCAGTGGCTAGGATCACAAAGATTCCTGCCTGTATACCTACTAAATAGCTTGTTCGACTGTACTATCTATAAAATGAAAATTTGCCGCCACTTGACACCCGGCAAGTGTGAAACATTTCCGTCCAATAGAAATACAAATGTGTTGGTCACCCATCCAAAGACTAAAACTAGGCAGCACAGCTTAACCTGAAGGTTGAACTAAACGCTGTTATAATTTGACTACGAACACCTCCTTATTTTTTTTTTTAAACTGAGCTTATTAAAAGACTACCTACGCATCACCATTTTCCTTACATACTATTTTGTATTAGTCCTAATCTCAGAACTCTTTTTTCACGAAGCTCAGGAATTTCATCGTGAAATTAATAACAATATGTTCTATACAAGATTTTGGTCGAGTGATCATAATTATGTCAAAGGGCTTATTTCACAATATCCTAATAGCCACTCTCTACCGAATAAATTCAAAAATGAAACAGAATTTGTATGAAAATATTTTAAAAGTAAGTTAACGGGAACTTAATCGTACGTGCTAAAACAGACCATATAATCTATTCTAATAAGTATAATAAATGCAAAAGTTTGGATGGATGGATTTTTGTTACACAATCACGTCAGAACAGCTAAACGGATGTGGATGAAAATTGTCACAGAGATAGATAGTCTGGAAAAGCACAAATAAGTTACTTTTTATCCCGGAAAACACATGAAAAATGATCGCTAGTAGAAGATTTTGTATGTTCCCTCTCATAATGGTATTTCTGACGTGAACATTTAATAACTGCCACCTGTAATGTTTGCTTCACATTAACCTCGAAACTTACAACGTAGTTAATTCAACGTTTTTCCAATAGAGGCTCTTTCAATCCCGCAGTCATTCTAAAATGAACTTACTGTTGCTATAATAAAATTCACATTTGTCCGGCAACAACGTCAGGTGTAAACAAGGTAAAGTAACTGTTTAGTTGGTTCTTGTGAAACACAGATGGCGCACGTAGGTAACTGCGTGAGGGGAAACGTTGATGAGTCATACTACCACTACGCAAAAGTGTCGCATTTAACGGGTGACGGGGGAAAATGAGTCTTACTAACCGCACTTTTCTTGTATAGTAAGTTTAATTTTTCTTTGCATGTTTTCCGCAGATGAGGCTCTTTTCTTTAAGGCAGCTGTTTGAGGCCGTGACCTTCAGGTAATACCGGAAAATGTTATTTTGTTATCTGTTTGGGTGAAGGCATGAGTCATACGCCAGTCAAACGTCAAAACGCCTTATTCCCCAAAGGCGTAGACAGTGGTGTAAAGTACAACGAATGTTATTCATTTTAATTTAAAGTTATAAATACCGTTGTATTAGTATGTATTTGAAGTAAAACATGACTAAGGGAGAAATATAGATCATGCCCACATCTTGGCCTCCTGGTAGTTTGTAAAACTTTACTATCCTTGTTTCTCATCTCCTAGTTGTCCAATTGTCCATGAAAATTTTCTACTACCTACGTAATCTTGGAGTGTACGCTCGCACAGTAAACTGAAGCTATTCGTGCCAAAATACTACTAGCAAATCCAAATTGTGATAAATTCGCATTGGTGCAACTTTTGCATTGTGTGAATGTTAGACCCAAGACGAGACAACTATGAGAACAAAAACTCATTATTTTTAAGGTAGAATTTCGTAATAGGACCGGTAGAACTAGTGGGAGTTTTTGTTCCCACTAGTTCTAAGATTTTGTATCACCTTGAATCGTAGGACTGTTTATTGGGAATTAGGGAGAAGTATCCAGAAATATTCTTAGGTATCTGATTTATGGTTTTTTATTTGTGTAATAAGATGTCTAAACAGTATTTTTTTATTAAAATTTGGTAAACAGATTGGTGAAGGTCGATCTAAGGAGGGATCTCAAAAGTGGTTTAAACTGTTTTGATATATTATCGTTTTTTTTTGGAATGGAATGAGGTATGTTCCGCACACTTGAAAATCATTTTCATTTCAATTCAATTCACGTGCGTTGTTGTATGTAAGTATTATACTTGGGAAAGTACCCTTAACGAAGCCGAAAAGCACTTGCTCTCTCGGTCATTGCGATATTTTTTTTTGTTCTAGACCATACCTGGGCCTAGTTACGGAAATATGGGGGGTCAAAGTTCCAACTTTGTTACAGCGGTTTTTTTAATACTAGTTTTTAAGGTTACAACTTTACTTTAATTACCTCCATGACCCATTTACTATTGGAAGCATTCATCAGCACAATGTTTTGAGTGTGCTACATTGAGTTTTACCGTAAAATGTTTTTTCACCCTCAAATAAAAAGTTGTTTCACGGCAATAATTTTTACGTAGAGTTACTTTAGTGTGATGTACATAATGCTTGGTTTACGGCTTCGTGAAGGGTTTGTTTACATCCTGTATATATAATTACTTTGGTGAAGGAAAACATATGGAAACCAGCGTACCTGAGATTATTCTTAGAGATATTTCTCGACGGCATGTAATGCTAATTCAAAAACCCATGGGCGGCTTTTAAACTGTAGATTAGGCGCTAACCACACGATAAAGAAAACGTACAAAAATGTTTGACCACAGTTTAAAAACAAAATATGTAAATGGTAGCACTTACCGCGAATAGATCTCGTAAAGGTCGGCGGAATCGGTGATGCTTCGAAACTCGGGTAGACCTTTAAGTTGGCAGAACTGTTCACGGAGCCATTTTCATTCTCAACTGTACAACTGTACTCAGCAGAGTCACTGACTACTGCATTCAAAACCTCCAGGGTTATAAGTCCATCCATAAATTTAGTTCTATACTTCAATTTATCGTCTAAAAGCACGCCATTCTTATACCAAGTGACCTTAGGATCTGAAGACGATAGGACGCTGCATGTCAGTTTAACTCTTGAACCTTCGACAGCAGTTCTGTCTGTGAGGTAAGTGGAAAATACTGGTTTCCTCCTAAGGTCCCTAGAGAGTCCTGATCGTTTTTCGGATATAAGGCTTCTAGCTTCGCTCAGAGCTTTTGACCTATGCCTTTCCACTCGTCTCTCAGAATCGCTTCTGTCGTACCTCACTGTTCTCTTTTCCGATTCGCTTCTATCAGGCTGTGGTGGTGCAGACGATCTGAGTTGGGAGTCCAAAACAATCGTATGAGCTTTGTATATTGTAGCATTTCTACCTAACGATTCCCGTTCAGTAAATCTATCGTGTTCAAATGTTTTCTCTCTGTAGCCAGAAGGCCTCATGAACTCCATGGTGTAATCTCTGTGATTGTGGTCAGTGAATTTAGTTCGTTCATCAGACTTGTGTCTTGATGGTTCATAATGGTACTCTCTTATATAATGATCTTCTCTGTCCGATTCTCGGGTTGCAGACATGTTACCATTTTGTTTTCTGTTTGATTTACATTCACTAAACGTATCCTCTGAGCTTGATGATGTCTTCTGTGTTGTTTCATTTAAATCTTTCTCTATTTCTAGTCTTCTCTCTTCTCGTATTCTTCTCTCTGTTTCTCTTATTTCTTCCTCACGTTTTTCGTATTGTTCTTGTTCTTTTATCTGACGGAGTTTTTCTTCTTCTCTTCTCTTCTTAGCGGCGTCCTTTCTAGCTTTTTCCGCTTGTTCAGCTTCTGCTTTCATGCGAGCATCCTCTTCTTCCCTTTTTTTTTTAGAATTCATTTTCTTTTCAAATCTGGCTTTTTCTTCCTCTTCACGTAGTTTTTCCTCTTGTTTTTCTTTTTCAAGTCTCTCAATTCTTTTATTTTCCCTCTCTCTTTTTTTGTCTTCTTCCTGCTTTAAAAATTCTTCCTTTTGTTCAGCATCCCGTTTTTCTTTTTCTTTCAACTTTTCTTCATCCTTACGTTTTCGTTCGGCTTCTTCTTTTGCTTCAATAGCTTTTTCAGCCTTTTCTTGTTTTAACTTTTCTTCTTGTTTGCGTTTCTTTTCTGCTGCTCTTTTTTCTTTTTCCTGTTTCTCAGCTTCTTTATCATTTTTCAGTTTATCATCTTCTTGGCGTTTCTTTTCGGCTTCTAATTTCTCTTTTTCTTGTTCCTTAATTTTAATTTCTTCCTTCTTTTTAAGTCTTTCTGTTTCGATCCTTTCTTTCTCATGTTTTTCTGATTCAACTCTTTCTTTCCTGGCTTTTATTTCCTGATCTAATTTTGCCTTTTCTTTTGCTTGTTTAATTTCTTCTGCCTGTTTAGTTTCTGCTTCTTTCTTGGCTTTTTCTTCCTTTTCTTTGTGCTTCTTAGATTCTGCTTTTTTTATCTTATCTGCTTCATCTTTTTGCTTTTTACTAACTTTTTCTTGTTTAACTTTTTCATCTTGAGCCATTTTTTCATCTTTACGCATTTTCTCTAGTTCTTGTTCTCTCTCGTGCTTTTCAGCTTCGTGTTTTTCTATTTGTGACTGTTCAAGTTTCAACTTTTGTTCCACTTCTTCTAAACGCACCTTTTCTTTTTGTTCTTTTTCGGCTTTTAGTAGTTCCATCTGTTTTATTTCAACATCTGATTTTATTTTTTCTTCTTCATCTTTCTTCTTTTTCTTAGAAAGTCTTTTCTTTTCAGTCTGTTCTGTAGCTTTCTTTTCTTGTTTCTTGTCTGAATCGTCTTTCCGTTTGCGATCAGCTTCTAATCTAGATTTTTCTTCTTCAGCTTCAATACGCTCTTTCTCGAGTTTTTCAGACTCTTCCTTCTGGTTTTTCGCAGATTTCAGTTTTATACTTTCTTCATCTTCTACTTTTTCTTTGGCGTCCTTTCTCTTCTTATCCTCTTCTTTTTCTATAATTTCTTGACCTTTCAGCTTTTCGGCTTCGATCCGTTTCTTCTCAAGATTGTCAGCATTGCTTCGTCCCTTTTCTTTCTTCTCTGTTTCAATTCTTTCCTTCTCTTTCTTTTCAGCCTCAACCCGTAGTTTATCGAGCTCTTCAGCCTGTACTCGTTCTTTCTCAATCTGTTCAGCTTCAACTCGTTCTTTCTTTAGTTTTTCAGCCTCTTCCTTCTGTTTTCTTTCAGCATCCGATTTTGCAGTCTCTTCGTCTTTTTTCTTTTTTTCGGCGAGTTTTTTCTTTTCGCTTTCTTCTTTTTCTTTAATTTTTTGCTCTTCGAGTTTTTGTGCCTCTAGCCGAGTTTTCTCGAGGTTTTCAGCCTCTACCCGCTGTTTCTCGAGTTTTTCAGCTTCAAGTCGTTTTTTCTCGACTTTTTCAGCCTCAACTCTTTCTTTCTCCTTCTTTTCAGTTTCGACTCGTTGCATCTCGAGTTTCTCAGCCTCAATTCGGTCTGTCTCAAGCTTTTCAGCCTCTTCCTTCTGCTTTCTTTCGGCTTCCGATTTAGCATTCTCTTCGTCTTTTTTCTTCTTTTTAGCGAGCTTTTTCTTCTCGAGTTCTTCTTTTTCTTTGATGTTTTGCTCATCGAGCTTTTGTGCTTCTAACTTTTCTTTCTCGTTCTTGTCAGCCTCTAGCCGAGTTTTCTCAAGGTTTTCAGCCTCAACCCGCTGTTTCTCAAGTATTTCAGGTTCCGCTCGTTCTTTTTCGACCTTTTCAGATTCCGCTCGTTCTTTTTCGACCTTTTCAGCCTCAACTCTTTCTTTCTCCTTCTTTTCAGTTTCGACTCGTTGTTTCTCGAGTTTATCAGCCTCAATTCGGTCTTTCTCAAGCTTTTCAGCCTCTTCCTTCTGCTTTCTTTCGGCTTCCGATTTAGCATTCTCTTCGTCTTTTTTCTTCTTTTTCGCGAGTTTTTTCTTTTCGGCTTCTTCTTTTTCTTTAATTTTTTGCTCTTCGAGCTGTTGTGCCTCTAGTTGTTCTTTCTTAATCTTTTCAGCCTCTAGCCGTTCTTTCTCAAGCTTTTCAGCCACTAACTGCTCTTTTTTAAGCTTTTCAGCTTCGACTTGTTCTTTCTCAACCTTCTCAGCTTCAACTCTTTCTTTCTCTTTCTTTTCAGTATCAGCTCGTTCTTTTTCGAGTTTTTCAGCCTCGATTCGGTCTTTCTCTAGCTTTTCAGCCTCTTCCTTTTGCTTCCTTTCGGCGACCAATTTAGTATTCTCTTCATCCTTTTTCTTCTTTTTGGCGAGTTTTTTCTTTTCAGCTTCTTCTTTTTCTTTACTATTTTGCTCTTCGAGCTGCTGTGCCTCTAGCCGTTCTTTCTCAATCTTTTCAGCATCTAGCCGTTCTTTCTCAAGCTTTTCAGCCTCTACTCGCTCTTTCTCGAGCTTTTCAACTTCGCCTCGTACTGTCTCAATCATTTCAGCCTCAATTATTTCTTTCTCAAGCTTTTCAGCCTCTTCCTTCTGCTTTCTTTCGGCTTCCAATTTAGCTTTCTCTTCGTCTTTTTTCTTCTTTTTGGCGAGTTTTTTCTTTTCAGCTTCTTCTTTTTCTTTACTATTTTGCTCTTCGAGCTGCTGTGCCTCTAGCCGTTCTTTCTCAATCTTTTCAGCCTGTAGCCGTTCTTTCTCAAGCTTTTCAGCCTCTACTCGCTCTTTCTCGAGCTTTTCAACTTCGCCTCGTACTGTCTCAATCATTTCAGCCTCAATTCTTTCTTTCTCAAGCTTTTCAGCCTCTTCCTTCTGCTTTCTTTCGGCTTCCAATTTAGCATTCTCTTCGTCTTTTTTCTTCTTTTTCGCGAGTTTTTTCTTTTCGGCTTCTTCTTTTTCTTTAATTTTTTGTTCTTCGAGCTGTTGTGCCTCTAGTTGTTCTTTCTTAATCTTTTCAGCCTGTAGCCGTTCTTTCTCAAGCTTTTCAGCCACTAACTGCTCTTTTTCGAGCCTTTCAGCCTCAATTCGGTCTTTCTCAAGCTTTTCAGCATCTTCCTTCTGTTTTCTTTCGGCCTCCAATTTTGCTTTCTCTTCGTCTTTTTTCTTCTTTTTGGCAAGATTTTTCTTTTCGTTTTCTTCCTTTTCTTTCATTTTCCGCTCTTCGAGCTTTTGTCCCTCTAGTCGTTCGTTCTCGAGTTTTTCTGCCTCTAGCCTTTCTTTTTCGAGTTCCTCAGCCTTGTCCCGCTCTTTCTGGACTTTTTCAGCTTCAACTCGTTCTTTCTCGATCTTTTCAGCTTCAACTCGTTCTTGCTCGAGATTTTCAGCTTCAACTCGTTCTTTCTCAAGCTTGTTCATGTCAACTCGTTCTTTCTCAAGCTTGTCAATCTCAACTTGTTCTTTTTCGAGTTTTTGGACCTCAATTAGCTCTTTTTCGATTTGCTTAGCTTCGACATGCTCTTGTTCTAGTTTTTCAGCCTCCAGTCGCTCCTTCTCGATATTTATTTCTTCAATCTTTTGTTTCGTTTCAGCTTCCAGTTTCACTTCATTTTCTTCTTTACTCTGTTTTAAGAGTTTCTTCTTTTCAGTTTGTTCTAATACTTGTTCAGTTTGCTCTTCATCTTCTCGGTTTGTTTCAGTCTCAGCTTGCTGTTGTTTGAGTTTTTCAATTCCTTCTTCTTCGAGCTGTTTTGCTTCCAATTGCTGTTGTTCATGTCTATCTGTCTTTTCCTTTTGCTTGCTACCCGATTCCACTTCAGCTTTGTCTTCTTGAACAACGATATTTTTATCAAGTTCCGCTTGTTCTAATGCTTCCTTTTCCTTGTCGAGAAATTCTTTTTGTAAAATGTTGATTTCAGAGAGTTTAATTTCCTCTGTTATTTGTTGCTGAACTTTTTCTTGCTCGGTTTCTGTGGTTTTGGTGTCAGCATTCACTTCTTCGGCAGCTTGAGTTTCACTGGCTAATAGTTTTTTATCTTGTTTCTGCTGGAGTTTAGTGTCATCTCTTTGTTCCAATAGTTCCTGTGGTTCTTCTTGTTTGAATTCTTCTTTCTGTTGTTTTTCAGCGCCTTTTCCTTTTGCTTTTTTCTTAGTCTTTTTAGGTTCTGCCTCTTCAGTAGCCATTTCAGCTACAGCAGTTTCTGTTAACCGATCGTTTTGTGACTCTTGTTCGTCTGCTTTCATGCGTTGTTCCTTTTCTTTCGAAATTGCTTGTTCAACATTTTGATCTTCTATTGGGTGAATCTGTTTTGGTTCTTCATCTATGACTTGATGTTCAGGCTTAACTGTTTTGTTTTCTTCTAAGTCAAGTTCCGTAGTTACTTCTTTAGCCTGTTTTGAAGATTTCTCACTATCATGAGATTTTGTTTCAGAATCTTTTCCTTCGCTTTCAGTCTGAATGTTTTCATCCAATTTGTTGGTTTCTTCTTTTTCCCTTTCAAGTTTTTCTTCTTCCTGCCAAACTTTTTCCAAGATTTCGCCTTCAGCTTTTTGAGGATCTTCTTCTTCTTGTAAAAGTGTAACTTCTGTTTCCGTGTTTCCTACTGTTTCTTCGACCAACATTGCTTTTTCCGATGCCTTTTCGTTGACTTCCTTTTCTTCAACCTCATGAACATCTTGCACATCTTCTTGACTCTCCACCTGCTGTTCTTTTTCTTTCGTTTTATACGTTTCTTCTGTAGGTATTTGTTTTTCTGGTGGAATCTGTTCGTCTGACTTTTCTTTTACTTCATCAGGTTGGTCTTTTTCAGCATCTTCATGTTCTTTATCCGACGCTTCCTCAGAGTCCTGGTTTTTAGAAATTCCACTTGTTGGAGCTCCACTTGAAGCACCTCCTGAAGCAGAACCTTTTATTTGTTTTTCTTCAATTTTATCAGATCTTGAATGATCTTTTTCAAGAAAATCTTTTACTTGTAACTGTTCGTCTATTTTCAGTTCAGCTAATTGTTCTTCCTTTTCTGTTTCATCTTGTTTTGACATAAAATCTACTTGAGACTTAGATTCATCAGCCTCTTTTTCAATTACTGATTGCATAGTTTTAACTTCATCTATTTCTGTAACTTCTGATAGTTTTTGTTCCTTTACTTCTTCAAGCTTGGGTTGGTCACATGCCTTTACAAGTATTTGAGAATCTAAGGCTTCTTCAACTTTAGAAGAGGTACTGGCTGCCTCTTCACCTTCGATAGAAGGAAAGTCTTTGACTTCATCCAACTTTGATTTTTCATCTGTCTCAACTACTGCTGAGGTTTGTTCTGTGCCAGGAACAGTAATATTTTCATCTAGAACTTCTTCAATAGCTGTGGAAACTTCAGCCTCGAGTAGTTCTTCCCCTTCAATGGATTGTGCCAAAACCTCGGGTAATATCTCTTCACTCGACAAAATACCTAATTCCTCCATATTTTGTATGGCAGCAATAGCTTGCGCTGCTATTTCTTCTATAAGTTCAGAAGCAACTTGTTCTATTTCTGTTTTAATATCAAATTCCTGAATCATCACTTGTTTACGTACTTTTCGCTTTTTCCCTTCATCTTGAGTTTGACTTTTGCTTGGTGACTCTGCTATTTTTTCAGTATTTTTCAATTCTTCCTTATTGATGTCATCCATTTTGGTAAGTGTTTTGGATTTTTCTTTAACCACATCCTCAATACCTGATGTAGTATCAAGTATATCATCTTTTCGCAAAGTTGATAAAACAGTTTCTTCATGTTGTAATTTTTCTGAATCTTGTACTACAACTGGCAGTTCAGTTTCTTTCGACAGTTCACTAATTTTGGCTCTTATAAAATCGGTCACATCAAATATTTGTGAAGAAAGTCCTTTAAATACTGGAATTTTCTCCTTAACCTCTAAAGTAGATTTCAATTCTATGTTGGTAAGGTACTCGTTGACACATGCGAGGAGATTGTCTGCCTTTTGAATTGCTTCCGAGCCTAATACTGAAGCTTGTGGTACTATTATTTCACAAATACTAGATTTCAGTTCTTCAAGTATGATCTTAGTAAATGCAGCATCACTTGGCAATCTAGCCGTTTTATCAAGATTGATATAAAACTTTATGTCTTCGAAATGGTTCAAAACTTTGCGTAGTGATTTCTTAAATGCCTTCCAGTTTTGTTTATTTGATCCGTTGATTTCGATAATTCCTGATACATTCTTGATGCAGCGTAAAAGAGTTTCAGATGGTTTACCGTAGTTTTCGAACATGTAAATCTTTTGAATGCTTGAAATAGTCCCTCGCATATTAGATATACTTCCATAAACAGAATGGACAGCAGTAAGTATTTGATCTCGTACTTCTGTAGTCAGAATAACTTCTGTTAAATCTTTCTCAAGCGTAAATACTTTGTCTTCTAACTGATCAAGAATTTGTACAACCTCAACGCCTTTTTCTATCAGAACATCAGCGCTATCCGCGAAGCTAAGCTTAAGTGTTTTTATTGTATCCTTAAGATTGGTCAAACTCGACACAATACCAGCTAAGTTACCTTCTCGGATATTTACTTTAGAGGCTTGTTCTAACAGTTTTACTGTTTCATCAGTTTCAGTGGAACACTTTTCTAAAATGTTTTCATTTTTGACTTCTACGGGTAAAGTTTCGGCAACTTTAACCTCTTGCGTTTCACTCATGTTATTGACTAGAAGTTGTAATGTGGCACATGCCTCTTTAAGTAACTCAGGCGGACTGTCTTCGTTAATTTGGAGCTGGACACTCCTCACACTGCACTCTAAATCTTCAAGAGTCTCATTGAGTGTGTCATTTGCAGCTCCAGCGTAATCTCGTTTCAGTTTAATGATAACAGTCTGTACTTCATCAAGTGCATCTCTCAGAGATTCATTGTCTTCAACCTCTCTGACTGTCGGTAGATTTATTATATCTGTCACTTCTTGAAGCAATACTTCCAGTTGTTTCATTGAGTTTTCTTCTGTTTCAGGGATTTCAACTGAAAAATTCAAATAATTGTCTTTAGTTTTTTTATGCGTGTAGAATAGAATACATAAATTAGAATGATATTTTAATGTCGTGAATGGTTTACCTATCTCTGCCTTCTTGATAACTAGGGGCACCCCAGAAACAACTGCTTTCTCCAAATCTTCTTGTAAGTGCGTGATGATCTCTGACACTTTTTGAAGGGTATCAGGTTTTGCCAACGGTGCAATCTGCTCTGCACTCTCCAATGCTTTAGTATGCAAATTTGATAAAGCATCTTGCAACTTTTGTGCCAATTTAGCCTGTTCAATTTTAGCTTCTTCCAATAAAACAGGTTCTACAGCCACGTCAAGAAATGCTATACTTTCTCTCAGGTCTTTAGCCATTTCTATCGACGCATTCAATTCTTGAGAGTTGGTTAGCTCAGAAATGACACCAACTAGATGTGTTATTTCATCAGAAATAAACTCATCAATATGCTGAATAATACCACCTTGTTCTGAAAATAGAAAATATAATGTTATCTATAATCAAAAAACGTTGGTACACCGAAAGCCAGACTTACAGCCGCTACACAATATTAAATGCGTGTGAAAGTGTGCATGTATCTGTGTGTGTGCGTGATAATGTTTGTTATCCTTAAACTACCGATTGTAAAAGCCGGAAGATTAGGACCGATTTGAAAAATATATTATAACGTTTAACGTTACCTAATAGGCCACGAAAAAAGTGCAGAAGGAGAAATACATGCTATTTCCTGAAAAACGCAAGATAGGATTTAAGACGTGTCATGAGGAATTAAGTATGATAATGACTTCAAACAGATGACTAAATAAATTATCTTGTTTACCGGTTCCTTTTATCAAACTAAGCATCATAGTATCATCACTTCCACATTCACTTGGTTTTGACCCTATTTCTACAGGTTTATTGCTAAATGATTCTATAAAAACGGTTATACGGTTTTCTGAAGTCGTACAGTCATTGTTTACGTCTTCAACTAGTAGTACAGAGTCTTTTAACAAAGCCTTTTCTAATAATGGAGGTACAACCACGTCTGGTACACAATCAATTATTCTAATGTTATTTGAAAGATCTAATTTGATAGAACCATATGTTGTCATTAAATTGTCCTCTTTTTCATATTCAACGGTCACTTCTTGTGTTGGTGATAGTTTTAATGGCATATCAGTAGGCCCCAATGGAGTGCTAGTTTCTAATTCAAGGGGCTGATCGATTTTATTTAAGGCAATTGCATCGACAGTTGTTGTCACAACATTCGCTGACACATTCTCACTTTCAGAAACAATTGGTTTGCTGAGATCTGAAGCAGTACTGTCAGTGTGACTTAGCGGACTAATTGGTTCTAAAATTAAAAGTTGTGATATTTCGGTTTCTGTTGGAACATCTAATTCAGAAATATCTGTATCAGGTGATGATGTTGGTGCAATATCTTTCAATACTAAAGATTTTTCAAGGAATCCGTCAACAAAGTCTGGGTCCCTTGTGATAAGTTCTAGAGCTTTTTCATCAACCAGTGTTGCAGAAACTAAATTATTAGTAGTCGTGCCAGTTACCGTAGCTTCATTTAGTGTTAAAGTGTCAGAAGTAATTGGTGTAGCTTCTTGATTTATATTAAATATTTCTGTAAGCCCTGATACTAAAGAAATAGCAGAAATAGATGAAACTTCATCACTTTTGACATTTTCTAGTTTATCAAGTCCATGAAATTCTCTGTCAGATATATTTTCAACAGATTTTTCAGATATTATGATTTTGTATTCAGGTAAATGTTCAACAAGTTTTGGCTGAGTAACATCTGTTTGAGCATGATTTTGTAGATCATCAGAAAGTTGGACCGGTTTAAAAATAAGTGGTGGAACTTCTTCATTCACAGTGTTTTCCTCATTTTCTACAGTTTTAATGGCATCTTGGATAATCTCCTCAATTTGTTCCAGGACCATCAATTCAGCTTCATGGCTCGGAACTAACCTTTCTGCTACATTATTTGCTGTTTCCGTTGGAATTTCTAAAACCACAGGTGGTAGATCTTCACTTGCTACTGATTTTGCATCGAATACTATTTTAGGTTCTGTTGCAAAACTTTCAGTTTCATCAAAACTAACATTTTCTAAGCAAACTGGTTCGGTTTCTTGGCAAACAACAGGTTTTTCAATATTATCTATAGATAGAGCTGCAAAATTTTCAAGCTCCTTTTCTTCCACTGGCGTTAAGGATTCCATAATAAAAGGTTGTAGATTCTCACTACACATCGATTTTTTATCGCTTGTTTCACCGGTAATACGAATATCGGTAATTTCTCCAGAAATACTTGCTTCTTCAATTGGTACAACTTGTTCGAAAACTTTCTCATCTACGCTGTCAACCCCAATTTGCTCAAGTATTACTGGTTCAACTTGCGTTGGAACTTTCATTTGTGTTTCATCATCATCTGATTTCAATGATGTTGAAATACCAGGTTTATATTCAATAGGCATTAAAGTATCAAGAAGCTCTGGCATAGAAGGTACAACTTGATGGACGATTGCAACGTTTTCTAATAAGTTGTCAGTAACATCAGTTTGATAAGCTAACTCAACAAACGTTTCAATAGGAGTCACTGGTTCTAAAACTAGGGGCTGAGAGTTTTCACTAAGCGCATTTTCTACCTTTTGGTCTTGTTCGATTACAGAAGCAGTAGATAGACCTTCGTCGATAGTAACAGATTCTGATAAAATTTCATCTGTTTGAAGTAGATTAACTTCTTTAACTTCTGTTATTTTTCTGATATCAGATATTTCTTCATAGATATTTGCATCTTGAATAGGTATCACTTGTTCCAAAATTGGTAGGCTGTCTTCTTTAGCAGCAATTGCAGTCACAGTTTCCTCTACGCTTGCAAGAGCTTCTTTGTCGTTTTCCTCTATCTGCTCCAGTACGACTGGTTCGACTTGAATTGAAACAATATTTTGTGAATCTTCGTCCCCTGATTTCAGTGGTGTTGCAATTACAGGTTTAACGTCTTCAATAGGTATTAAAGTTTCAAGAAGCTCTGGCATAGAAGATTCGACTTTATGGACAGGTGCAACATTTGCTAGCAAGTTGTCAGTAGCATCAGTTTGGAATGATATCTCTGCAAACGTGTCAATGGGAGTCACTGGTTCTAAAACTAGGGGCTGAGAGTTTTCACTAAGCGCATTTTCTACCTTTTGTTCTGTTTCAATAATAGTTGCAATAATTGGAACTCCGTCAATATTTACAGATTCTGATAAAATGACTTCATCTGTTTGAAGTGCATTATTAACTTCTTTTACTTCTGCTATGTTACTGATATCAGATATTTCTTCATAAATACTTGCATCTTGAATAGGTACCACTTGTTCCAAAATTGATAGGCTGTCTTCTTTAGCAGCAATTGCAGTCACAGTTTCCTCTACGCTTGTAACAGCTTGTTTGTCGTTTTCTTCTATCTGCTCCAGTACGACTGGTTCGACTTGAATTGGAGCAATATTTTGTGAATCTTCGTCCCCTGATTTCAGTGGTGTTGCAATTACAGGTTTAACGTCTTCAATAGGTATTAAAGTTTCAAGAAGCTCTGGCATAGAAGATTCGACTTGATGGACAGGTGCAACATTTGCTAGCAAGTTGACAGTAGCATCAGTTTGGATTGACATCTCTGCAAACGTGTCAATGGGAGTCACTGGTTCTAAAACTAGGGGCTGAGAGTTTTCACTAAGCGCATTTTCTACCTTTTGTTCTGTTTCAATAATAGTTGCAATAATTGGAACTCCGTCAATATTTACAGATTCTGATAAAATGACTTCATCTGTTTGAAGTGCATTATTAACTTCTTTTACTTCTGCTATGTTACTGATATCAGATATTTCTTCATAAATACTTGCATCTTGAATAGGTACCACTTGTTCCAAAATTGATAGGCTGTCTTCTTTAGCGGCAATTGCAGTCACAGTTTCCTCTACGCTTGTAACAGCTTGTTTGTCGTTTTCTTCTATCTGCTCCAGTACGACTGGTTCGACTTGAATTGGAGCAATATTTTGTGAATCTTCGTCCCCTGATTTCAGTGGTGTTGCAATTATAGGTTTAACGTCTTCAATAGGTATTAAAGTTTCAAGAAGCTCTGGCATAGAAGATTCGACTTGATGGACAGGTGCAACATTTGCTAGCAAGTTGTCGGTGGCATCAGTTTGGATTGACATCTCTGCAAACGTGTCAATGGGAGTCACTGGTTCTAAAACTAGGGGCTGAGAGTTTTCACTAAGCGCATTTTCTACCTTTTGTTCTGTTTCAATAATAGTTGCAATAATTGGAACTCCGTCAATATTTACAGATTCTGATAAAATGACTTCATCTGTTTGATGTGCATTATTAACTTCTTTTACTTCTGCTATGTTACTGATATCAGATATTTCTTCATAAATACTTGCATCTTGAATAGGTACCACTTGTTCCAAAATTGATAGGCTGTCTTCTTTAGCGGCAATTGCAGTCACAGTTTCCTCTACGCTTGCAACAGCTACTTTGTCGTTTTCCTCTATCTGCTCCAGTACGACTGGTTCGACTTGAATTTGAGCAATATTTTGTGAATCTTCGTCCCCTGATTTCAGTGGTGTTGCAATTACAGGTTTAACGTCTTCAATAGGTATTAAAGTTTCAAGAAGCTCTGGCATAGAAGATTCGACTTGATGGACAGGTGCAACATTTGCTAACAGCTTGTCAGTAACATCAGTTTGAAATGACATTGCTGCAAACGTGTCAATGGGAGTCACTGGTTGTAAAACTAGGGGCTGAGAGTTTTCACTAAGCGCATTTTCTACTTTTTGGTCTTGCTCGATTACAGAAGCAGTAGATAGACCTTCGTTAATAGTAACAGATTCTGATAGAATTACTTCATCTGTTTGAATTACATTGTTGGTATTTGAAGATTTTTCTTCAACATTAGGATGAGCAAATTTAATACTTTTTTCTTCAACAGGTGGTAATGACTCTAATAGCATTGGAGACAAATGGTTGCTGATGGAAATATATTCATCAGTGGATTGTTCGTCAGTGGTTGTCACCACCATTAGTTGCATTTCTTCAAGTGTCGCTGCTATGTTACTGATATCAGATATTTCTTCATAAATACTTGCATCTTGAATAGGTACCACTTGTTCCAAAATTGATAGGCTGTCTTCTTTAGCAGCAATTGCAGTCACAGTTTCCTCTACGCTTGTAACAGCTTGTTTGTCGTTTTCTTCTATCTGCTCCAGTACGACTGGTTCGACTTGAATTGGAGCAATATTTTGTGAATCTTCGTCCCCTGATTTCAGTGGTGTTGCAATTACAGGTTTAACGTCTTCAATAGGTATTAAAGTTTCAAGAAGCTCTGGCATAGAAGATTCGACTTGATGGACAGGTGCAACATTTGCTAGCAAGTTGACAGTAGCATCAGTTTGGATTGACATCTCTGCAAACGTGTCAATGGGAGTCACTGGTTCTAAAACTAGGGGCTGAGAGTTTTCACTAAGCGCATTTTCTACCTTTTGTTCTGTTTCAATAATAGTTGCAATAATTGGAACTCCGTCAATATTTACAGATTCTGATAAAATGACTTCATCTGTTTGATGTGCATTATTAACTTCTTTTACTTCTGCTATGTTACTGATATCCGATATTTCTTCATAAATACTTGCATCTTGAAAAGGTACCACTTGTTCCAAAATTGATAGGCTGTCTTCTTTAGCGGCAATTGCAGTCACAGTTTCCTCTACGCTTGTAACAGCTTGTTTGTCGTTTTCTTCTATCTGCTCCAGTACGACTGGTTCGACTTGAATTGGAGCAATATTTTGTGAATCTTCGTCCCCTGATTTCAGTGGTGTTGCAATTACAGGTTTAACGTCTTCAATAGGTATTAAAGTTTCAAGAAGCTCTGGCATAGAAGATTCGACTTGATGGACAGGTGCAACATTTGCTAGCAAGTTGTCGGTGGCATCAGTTTGGATTGACATCTCTGCAAACGTGTCAATGGGAGTCACTGGTTCTAAAACTAGGGGCTGAGAGTTTTCACTAAGCGCATTTTCTACCTTTTGTTCAGTTTCAATAATAGTTGCAATAATTGGAACTCCGTCAATATTTACAGATTCTGATAAAATGACTTCGTCTGTTTGAAGTGCATTATTAACTTCTTTTACTTCTGCTATGTTACTGATATCCGATATTTCTTCATAAATACTTGCATCTTGAATAGGTACCACTTGTTCCAAAATTGGTAGGCTGTCTTCTTTAGCGGCAATTGCAGTCACAGTTTCCTCTACGCTTGCAACAGCTACTTTGTCGTTTTCCTCTATCTGCTCCAGTACGACTGGTTCGACTTGAATTGGAGCAATATTTTGTGAATCTGCGTCCCCTGATTTCAGTGGTGTTGCAATTACAGGTTTAACGTCTTCAATAGGTATTAAAGTTTCAAGAAGCTCTGGCATGGAAGATTCGACTTGATGGACAGGTGCAACATTTGCTAGCAAGTTGTCAGTAGCATCAGTTTGGAATGACATCTCTGCAAACGTGTCAATGGGAGTCACTGGTTCTAAAACTAGGGGCTGAGAGTTTTCACTAAGCGCATTTTCTACCTTTTGGTCTTGTTCGATTACAGAAGCAGTAGATAGACCTTCGTCAATAGTAACAGATTCTGATAAAAGTACTTCATCTGTTTTAAGTGCATTATTAACTTCTTTTACTTCTGCTATGTTACTGATATCCGATATTTCTTCATAAATACTCTCATCTTGAATAGGTACCACTTGTTCCAAAATTGGTAGGCTGTCTTCTTTAGCGGCAATTGCAGTCACAGTTTCCTCTACGCTTGCAACAGCTACTTTGTCGTTTTCCTCTATCTGCTCCAGTACGACTGGTTCGACTTGAATTGGAGCAATATTTTGTGAATCTGCGTCCCCTGATTTCAGTGGTGTTGCAATTACAGGTTTAACGTCTTCAATAGGTATTAAAGTTTCAAGAAGCTCTGGCATAGAAGATTCGACTTGATGGACAGGTGCAACATTTGCTAGCAAGTTGTCAGTAGCATCAGTTTGGAATGACATCTCTGCAAACGTGTCAATGGGAGTCACTGGTTCTAAAACTAGGGGCTGAGAGTTTTCACTAAGCGCATTTTCTACCTTTTGTTCTGTTTCAATAATAGTTGCAATAATTGGAACTCCGTCAATATTTACAGATTCTGATAAAATGACTTCATCTGTTTGAAGTGCATTATTAACTTCTTTTACTTCTGCTATGTTACTGATATCCGATATTTCTTCATAAATACTAGCATCTTGAATAGGTACCACTTGTTCCAAAATTGATAGGCTGTCTTCTTTAGCGGCAATTGCAGTCACAGTTTCCTCTACGCTTGTAACAGCTTGTTTGTCGTTTTCTTCTATCTGCTCCAGTACGACTGGTTCGACTTGAATTGGAGCAATATTTTGTGAATCTGCGTCCCCTGATTTCAGTGGTGTTGCAATTACAGGTTTAACGTCTTCAATAGGTATTAAAGTTTCAAGAAGCTCTGGCATAGAAGATTCGACTTGATGGACAGGTGCAACATTTGCTAGCAAGTTGTCAGTAGCATCAGTTTGGATTGACATCTCTGCAAACGTGTCAATGGGAGTCACTGGTTCTAAAACTAGGGGCTGAGAGTTTTCACTAAGCGCATTTTCTACCTTTTGTTCTGTTTCAATAATAGTTGCAATAATTGGAACTCCGTCAATATTTACAGATTCTGATAAAATGACTTCATCTGTTTGAAGTGCATTATTAACTTCTTTTACTTCTGCTATGTTACTGATATCCGATATTTCTTCATAAATACTTGCATCTTGAAAAGGTACCACTTGTTCCAAAATTGATAGGCTGTCTTCTTTAGCGGCAATTGCAGTCACAGTTTCCTCTACGCTTGTAACAGCTTGTTTGTCGTTTTCTTCTATCTGCTCCAGTACGACTGGTTCGACTTGAATTGGAGCAATATTTTGTGAATCTTCGTCCCCTGATTTCAGTGGTGTTGCAATTACAGGTTTAACGTCTTCAATAGGTATTAAAGTTTCAAGAAGCTCTGGCATAGAAGATTCAACTTTATGGACAGGTGCAACATTTGCTAGCAAGTTGTCAGTAGCATCAGTTTGGAATGACATCTCTGCAAACGTGTCAATGGGAGTCACTGGTTCTAAAACTAGGGGCTGAGAGTTTTCACTAAGCGCATTTTTTACCTTTTGTTCTGTTTCAATAATAGTTGCAATAATTGGAACTCCGTCAATATTTACAGATTCTGATAAAATGACTTCATCTGTTTGAAGTGCATTATTAACTTCTTTTACTTCTGCTATGTTACTGATATCAGATATTTCTTCATAAATACTTGCATCTTGAATAGGTACCACTTGTTCCAAAATTGATAGGCTGTCTTCTTTAGCGGCAATTGCAGTCACAGTTTCCTCTACGCTTGCAACAGCTACTTTGTCGTTTTCCTCTATCTGCTCCAGTACGACTGGTTCGACTTGAATTTGAGCAATATTTTGTGAATCTTCGTCCCCTGATTTCAGTGGTGTTGCAATTACAGGTTTAACGTCTTCAATAGGTATTAAAGTTTCAAGAAGCTCTGGCATAGAAGATTCGACTTGATGGACAGGTGCAACATTTGCTAACAGCTTGTCAGTAACATCAGTTTGAAATGACATTGCTGCAAACGTGTCAATGGGAGTCACTGGTTGTAAAACTAGGGGCTGAGAGTTTTCACTAAGCGCATTTTCTACTTTTTGGTCTTGCTCGATTACAGAAGCAGTAGATAGACCTTCGTTAATAGTAACAGATTCTGATAGAATTACTTCATCTGTTTGAATTACATTGTTGGTATTTGAAGATTTTTCTTCAACATTAGGATGAGCAAATTTAATACTTTTTTCTTCAACAGGTGGTAATGACTCTAATAGCATTGGAGACAAATGGTTGCTGATGGAAATATATTCATCAGTGGATTGTTCGTCAGTGGTTGTCACCACCATTAGTTGCATTTCTTCAAGTGTCGCTGCAGAGTCTAAAACTATGGCTTCCGTTGTTTCCTGAATACCTAAAGCTGTTTTTACCGGTTCGTCAGATGATTTCTCTAGTGAAGATATCTCTTCTTGGCTTGATACCATCTCACTGACACTAGATGTTTGTAAAGTCACCTCTTCCTTATGGATGTCAATAGATGTAGTAGATTCAAAAACGACAGGTTGAGACGATTCACAAATAGCTTCATGAAAAACTACATCTTTTATGTCCGTAATGTTTTGATAAGTTCCTACAGTGACCGTTTCCATTAGAACTGGGTTAATTTCTTGACCAGGGAGTATCTTTTCAGTAATTGTCTGTTCAAGATGAATAGCAATCGCAGGATTTAATTCCTCAATGGGAGTCAAAAGTTCTACAACCATGGGTTGGATAGTTACACATAAAGCTACCTCTGCAACAGGGCTACTACTTCTCAGCTTTAAATTCTCTGGTTCAGTAATTTGTGTATCAGGCTTTGTGTATTCAGAATCAATAATTTCTTCAACAGAAGAAAAATCTAACGATACAGTCTTTTCGTTGGACTCAAATACATTTAAACTTTGTGTGTGTTCGTATGTAGTTTTAATCTCATCATTTGCAGTTGTTGTATCATGAACTAATATAGAAGGATCTTCTAGTGTCGTCACAACGCATTCAGTATGTGTGTCTGAAAATATGTAATTATGTGTATTTGAATATTTGTGTATTGTGCATGCGAAAATGTAAGCGTTATTTTCTCAGACAAGTAAGGTTGAAATCGGAGATTGAATTAAGTAATTGGGGTTTTATTGTATTATTAAACAAAGTCCTCCGCCACGTCTGTCTGTCTGTTTGTTCGCGATAAACTCAAAAACTACTAAACCGATTTTTTTTTCCATGAATCGATAGAGTGGTTCTCGAGGAAGGTTTTAATATAATACCCACACGGGCGAAGCCGCGGGCATCAGCTAGTAATTTAAATAATTATCTATGTTATTACATCTTATTTATGAGTTTTGACGTTTATACGATAATAAGACAGCTTTAGTGCTTATAAAATATTGAGCATTTATTATTTAGTTAAGTATATACTTTTATTATTTTTTAAAGATTTTATTAATAGTAAGCCATATTGGCGATTTCAACCTGAACAACAGTTATCGGTTATTATTTTAATCGGTGTAATGTATTATGCTAACTACAACGCTATTAAATGAGTATTAAAAAGTTATTAATCTTTTACCATCTTGCTTTTTCATAATTTTTAAATCATCGCAAACCCGCTTCATTTCTTTTTCTTCGATTTTCGGTGTAATTACGTTTGCAATTTGAGTTTGAACTATTTTGCCATCACCCGTAACTTCAAGATTATCATCCTGTTTGTCAGCAGTTGTTGCAGTACCTGTTATATTTTCCCCAGTTTTTTCTTCAATTAGAGAAAGTTTCTCAGCTATGTTATCAATATGATGGTCTTCGCTTAAAACTCCTTCTCCAACTTCTAGTGTATCAAGTGCTTCCTGTGAAATACGCATTGTTCTTGGATACTCTTCTATAGGTTCACTGATATCATTGACTGATTGTTTTTTTAAATCAATTAATACTTCTTTATATTCCTCACTGACCTCATTGACTGGTTGATTTTCTAAATCAATTGTTAGTTCTGCTTTTTCTTCCGCCTCTAATGCATCGAGTGACCTTTTGTTTTCATCAAATATCATACTTGATTCTGAAATATATATATCGTTGATTTTTCATAAAGATTTGATTAGTCTGTATTTTTATAAATGAAATCTTGTTTATGTTTTAAAATGGGATTTTTAATTGATAGATGTTAACAAACTACTGAGGAAGAAAATTTTACAGTTACAAGGGCAAGAAGACGATGATAGTGTTTTTTTTTTGTATTAAAGTAAAGTTTTAAAGCCTGTTTTATGTTATTATTTAAAAGCTACACAGTTAACTACATGTTATTTAGGTCGTATGATCCACATAGTTATTATCGGTGGTACTATTGATTCACTTGGTTGTTACACCCCAGATTCTTTATAGCTTAACTGCTTTTTTGATGAAGTGATGTTATGGTTGTTACGTATTATTTCGTATTAGCTTTTTTGATTTACCGGTAAGTTTCGGCGAATCCACTGTCTGTTCTAGAACCTGCAAGTATTGGCAAACGTCCCCACCATTTAACTCGTCATCTTCAATTGTTTTCATTGTTTGATCGATACCAGTAGTACCACCGGTATCTTCATTAATTGATTCAAAAGTAGTTGGCATATTTTCTTTCAGAACATCACCTACTACTGGAATTATTATAGTTTTTGCAGTTTCCATAAGCAATGATTCTATAACATCACTTTGAGCAGTCTTCTCGGTTTCCAGAGCAATTGACTCATCACTTTTTTTAATATTTACATATTTATTATCTTCATCAGTATTTGTATTTATTTGTTTTTCACTAGTTAATTCAACAATGTGTGTATCTTCTGCAGGTACTGCCACAGAAGTAAAATTATCTTCTGGTTTCGTACACTCTGTTGACAAAACAACCTCAATTTTGTCTACTAGTATCTCTTGTTTAGATACGAAACAAATCTTTTCTCGACTTTCAGTGAATTTTGGAATTATATTATCAGCATCTTTTTCAAAATCTTGAGTTGGAAGTAGTGCATCATCTACCTGTGTATCCAACATTTGAGAATCCAATTTCGGTGTAATTTCTTTTGCATCAATACCATTCAATTCTTCATTGAATTTATCATCCGTAAGTAATTCAGAACGTTGTGATATTAGGTTATGAAGTATACTTGCAAAAGATTCAGCGATATCGAGAACTTTATGCAATGCTTCTTTACTTATAACTGGATCTGTTTGTTCTACACATTCAAGAGCTACTAATTGCAATGCCAACAAATCACTATTTAAGTCTTGAACTAAAGGAACTTGTTCTTCACCAATTTGTATGTTTTGGTTAAATGTTGCTTGAAGAGTTATAAAAGTACGTAACTGTTGAGCTACTAAAATTGATTGAGAGAGCTCAGTATTGTCTGAAGCAACAGACAACATATCAACTATTTCAACTATATCACCGGATAAGTATTGGTCAATGATTTGTGATAATGTGTCTGTAAAAAATCAAACATTATATTTTATTGGGATTAACTGGATACTTTGAAGAGTTGTTGTTATTATATAAGACAATATTCTAAGTGAAATATATTTTGATTTTAGTTATTTATTTGAGTGCATTGTTTTTATAAATACTGTTTATGAAAACGACTGTATTAAAATATAATTAAAATGAAAAAAAACATAAAAATATGACAATTTTAGTAATAGCTCATAATGGAGTCTAGGATTTAGGTCTACAAAAAGTATATAATGGTTATGATCTGTACCGTGATCTTTGTGAGATCGTTAACAATTTAAGTTGATCTATAATATTTAGTCTCACCATATTGTGTTAATATTATTTATGTTTTTTAATTATACTTATAGCTTATTTATATGTTATTGTTCAAACCATAGGACGTATTTTTTATATCGTTAAGATCTACCAGGCAATAAGAAAGAAGCAGAGGGACGGTGTGAGTTAAATGTGTGTATGTGGGCAAAATGAGAGATGTTTCTGTTATAATCTGTGGCACTATCTACATAAACTAAAAATGTAGATGTTTAAATAAAAAGCTAACTAGGTGACTCATACCCATATCGTAAACAATCAAAGTCATTGTGTAAAGTGTACTAATTTTTTGAAGTTCGAACAGTCAAAAGTTAAAATTCTTAGCTTTAGATTTATTAGTGGTTCTTATTTTGTTCAATTCTTGTCTGTTGCTTTAAAATGGTTGCATCAGTAATTACTTGAACTTGGTTATAGATACCAGTGTTACTATTTACTATATGCCTAAGCAAATTAAGTAAATTAACAAATGATAGCACGCACTGTTATTAATCGCACCAAATATACGCATAGCCTGTATGTATTTTTTAATAAGGATGCTTTTTTTACATAAAAAGAACAATAGACATAAATCTATCAACATTCAACGCGTTTATTATGAAGTTGTTTCGTGAGAAGGCGATTCTGGTTGCAAGATCAAGTTACCTCTAACATAAAAAAATATTGTAACCAAAACTAGAATGTGTATGCAAAATTTTACATACGAACAGTTAAAGTTATATGTTAAAGCTTACAATAATGTAGTACCAAAAATGAGCGTACATCGGTCAAAATTTACTAACCCTTAACAAAATTTATCCTGTTTTCCTAAGTTAAAATAAATTATCTAATATGACAATTTATAATTAAGACAATTTTTGTATTTGTCGTATTAGATAATTTATATAATTAGCGTTGATTAGTATTAAAAATCAGTTCTAAGCATACATTTCGGCGGTATGTTACCAAATAGTAATATACCACATTTTGGATAAACTTCACGTGTGAATATTTAAATAATGTCTAACTAAGAGATGCAAGTTGGCTGATTACCGCAGAAATGCGGTCAAATGAAGGCGCGAACACATCCACCGCACAAAAGATGCACACATCTAAACGATAATGAAACGAGAAATGAGCTAACATTTCCCAGCACATCTAGATACCACATTATACATATTAAGAAACAAGGCAAAACTTCTAGCTGCATTGTTAATTAATTAATGACCTGATTGAAAACGAATGAAATGCACAGGAAAAAATGTATTCTAAAATCAAAATCTGAAATGTTTCTGTGTTTTTGTCTGCAAAATGTAATTTAAAAGCGTTACTGTGCCACAAAGAAGAAAGGTATTGAGTATTTACAGTGATATAAAACATTTTACATCAACCTTATACGTGCGACTTATTATTAAACTGCATTAGGATTTATATTAAAAAAAAATCTCTTTCCATTATAACTACATAGCATGGAAGGTTATGAGAAGGCTGTCATACGCAAATGGTCTTTTTCACTCGCCCCATCGGAAAACCGAACAAAATAGCCCGATAAGTACGACAACTTTTATGTAAATCTGCATTCTTCAAAATCACGTTATATGTATATGAAATTAGCTGTTTTAATATAACATTTACAATGTAGAGAATTTCATTAAAAATATGAAAATATCTATGATTTAAGTGCCGTAATGTGCAGTTATCAAGCGTTTAAAGAGTAACATAAGCTTTTCTACAAAATTAAAAGATACAGTTAATTCTAGCGTCACAACATTTATTATTACCGAGAGTAATCTCTGCTGTTTCCGTAGGTTGAGAAGCACTATCTTCTGGAGCTAAGTCTGAAACAGTTTCAGAAGTCTCCTCCAATACAACAGAACCTGCCTCTGGTTCAAACATTTGAGTATCTTCTATATCTTCAGTAGACTTATCTTTAGTAATTGCTTCAAGTTCTTTAGGCTCTTCAGTCTTTTCTTGTATTATATCACCCTTTTCTTCTTGTACTACATTACTGACCAGAGTTTGTTCTGACGATTGAGTGACTGCAGAAACCTCAACTTGCACAGGCTCAGTATCTGGCTCAGAAACCTTAGACTCTTCAATCTTTTCTGGGGCTATATCAATTATTTCTTCTTGTGGTTTTAATGAGTCTTCACTAAGTAGCTTTTCTTGTTCTGGCGTCTTAACTTCTTCTTCTGCAGAAACAGCATACGTTTGGGTATTTTCAGTAGCTGACATTTCTATACTTTCAGTGTTAATGACCTCCTTTTCCAGTGGTTCTATGAAAGTTTTTCCAGTTTCCGTTGCCAGTTCCGCACTTTCTGGAACTACTGTTTCTGTACTTGAAGTAGTTTCTACGTCTGTAGATTGAGGCTCTACTATATCTACAGCCGCAGTTATATCAAAACCTCCTGTGCCTAATTGTGATACAGCTTCAGTAATCTTCGGTTCTAGACCAGTGGGTGTCTCTTCCGTATTAAATGGTCCAGTTTCCTCCACGGCATCAGAAGTAGTGGTTTCTTTACCAACAGCTACATGCTGCTCTGTTTTGACGTCCTCACTGATGGGTATAGTTTGCATTACTGCATCAGTAGCGGTGCTTATTTCAGTACTTTCTATAATAAGCTGAATCGCAGTTTCAGTAACCATTGGTTCTTGCTCGATAGGTTTATCTAAACTGGTATGCTCCATAACTGCTTCTTCTTGAATTAATGGTATACTTTCTTCGACATTAATAGAAGTGGTAGTTTCTTTACGAACAGCCACTGGTTGCTCTATTTTGACGGCATCACTGACTGTTATGTCTTGTTCTAAAAGTTGAGGCTCTACTGCATCAGAAGCCAGAGTTATTTCCAGAATTTCTGGATTCAACTGTGTTATAGTTTGAATATCTTTCGGTTCTTGTTCAATAGTCTTATCTTCATTGGCAGGTTCGCTAGCGATTTCTTCTTGATGTGGTTTAGTGTCTTCCAGAACTACTATACACACTTTAGTATCTGTTTCTTTGTCAATGTCCGCCGGCTGTTCCGTTATGTCTTGGTTCATAAGTTTTATATCTTCTGGAACAGCAATAAGTTCAATACTTTCTAAAACTGGTTGCTCAGCTATTATCGTTTCTACCAGCTCCATTTTTTCCGTGTGCTCAGGACTTATAACAGCTTCAGTCTTGATAATATCAGGAAGAATATCTTCAAATTTATGAACGAGTGGTGTAGTCGTATCTGGAGAACTATCAGTTTCTGGGCTATTAATGGCTAACTGGTCTACTGTTACAGTGGTTTGCGGCACTAAATCTAAAGAACTCTCTTCAGTTACTTTTACATCAACGTGGGCACTGTCTGTAACTGATGCTACTATATCCATAGACTGTTCTTCAACAATCGGTATAGATGCTTCTACGGAATCATAGACAGCTATTTCTACATTTGCAACATCAGTTGTTAATTTACCTGCTGTCGAGGGTATACTTGGGTCAACAACATCTTTGTTTTCTAAATCTAAAGGCTGAATTGCTTCTTCAGCAATAACAATAGCAGTTTCAACTATTTCGTTGGCTAAGTCATTTATAGTAGAAACAGTAGGAAATACGTCTTGTTTTAAGGGTTGTACAATCTCTTCAAATGCAGTAATTGTAGTCACGGCACTATCACCATCTGGAATGTCCTCTACATTAGACTCTGTAGATATAGTTACATTGTCTTGTCGCAAAGTTTCTTTCCCAGTGACCATGTCAGTGCTTAAACTGTCAACAGTAACTTGATCTACAGCAATTCTCTCTGATTGAGATTGTTCCTGTGGTGTTAGTTTTTTTAATATTTCAGTTTCATCAATAACTGAAAGATCATTGTTTACTGAGTCTGCGCGTATTGTTTGGTCTACTACTTGTCCTACATTTTCAAGGGCACTTGAAACTTGTTGATCGTTGACTATAGCAGAACTTGTCAGAACATCTTCATCCAGCTGTTGAGTAGGTGTAACCTGACACATGACAACAGTTTCATTCAGTTCAGTTTCAGTTTCATTTATAGATTCCGTTACCACTGTTGGTTCCAGCAAAGACTCCTCTACAATCAAGTCACTCCCAGTAGCATCTTTAGATATTTTCAATTTTTCAGTAGTTTTATCTTCATAAAAAAGTACAGTTTGTTCAGTTGAAGTATCTTCCCAAGTTGTTGTATAAGTGGAGGCAATAGTTTCCACCATATTTTGAACAACATTTTCTTCGGAGGGCTTGTAAAATTCTGTATCTTTGACATCAGTAGCATCAATTACTTCTATCAACACTTGTTCCCCTATTGCGGCGTCAAGGACACTTTGGTCTTTGAATGCTATTTCGTCACCAGTTTCAATAACTGCTTGTTTAGTATCCTCAGCAATTTGTTCTGGAAGTGCTTCGGTAGCTCTTTGGTCTACTATTTCAGTTAAATCAGAAGTAACACATTCAACTGTTTTTGTAGCTGGCGATTCCATAATTTCTGCTGTATTCTTTGGTAAATAGTCCTCTACGGTCATTTCAGCTTGAGAGCTATTTTGCTCCACATATCCAGAACGATTTTCAACTTGCTCGAAAATGTCTTCATCATTCGATGTTTTGACAGCTTCGTCGATATTCTGGGAAAGTTTTTCTTCTGGTGATCCTTGCTGTGCATGAACTTGTGACATTACAGCTGCAAGTTCCAAAGATAAAAGTGAACTTGTATTGGAAAGTTGTGCTAGAGCTTCTTCTCCAATCACTTCTTTTAGTTCGCTGGTAGAATCCAATGCAAATATTTGTATAGTAGTTATAGAATTTTGTAGTTGTCGAAGTTGTTCACCGTATGACGCACTAATTGTTGTTGTTGTTTTGTCTGTAGTTGTCTCGATACTCTCACGTAAATCACATGCAACTGTTACCGATTGTTTAAGTTCATCAACGTTCAATATAGCAGATAATCGATCGATGGTTTGAAGAATGTTTTCTGATAAAAAGTCGTTGATGTTTTGTAACAGTGTTTCTGAAAATATTTAACTTGGATGTAGTGTACAGACAGTAAGTTTTACTTTAAATAAGATGAAAGGTAGAATGTATAGTGTATGAGTGACAATAGTTTAAATTAAAGTATGTCTAGGTGGCAAGGTATTTTTCTTAACTCAAATTGCATTCCTATCTCTTTATACTTCTATTAATCTTATCCAAAACTAGCTTTTGCCAGCGGCTTCGCCCGCGTAAATATGACGATTTTCCATACAAACTTTCATCCCCTATTTAACTCCCTTAGGGGATGAATTTCGAAAAATCCTTCCTTATTCCTTGTCTACATTATGAAGGGAACCTCTGGGCAAAATTTCAGCTTTATAGGTCCAAGGGTTTGGGCTGGGCGTTGATGAGTCAGTCAGTCAGTCAGTCAGGACTTCTCTTTTTATTTATATAGATCAGATAGATCAGATAATGATTTCCAGACAGTAATTCGAAAAACACTGCAGATGAAACATTGAAAAATTACAAGTACGTTTTAAAAAAAATACTCTAGAATATTAGTTTACTGATATATAACTGAAAAATGGAGTAATAACAATCAAAAACATAATATTAAAATAAAAACATGTAAATAGTTGAACAGTATAAAATGAGTGTAAACTATCCTAATAAAAAAATATGTGCCTTCCGTAATAATATTTAAAATTACCTGTTGTTGCTTCCTGTAGTGGTTCCTCAGATTTCTGTATCGCTTGTTCTGTAGCTACCGCCTTGACGTCACTTACTTCTTCTAAAATAATAGGTTCAGTTTCTTCAGTAGCTGCTGAAGCTTCATCCAGTTTAGTACTGACTTCCACTGCTTCTACTTCTGCCAGTTCTACCGACGGTTGAGTAGCGGGTAATAGATCTAACGCTTCTGCTTCCTGTTTTATATCCTGTAATTCAGCAGCTTTTTCCAGCTGCTGAACTTCTGCAGCTGCACTTTCTATGTCTTCACATACAGTAGGCTCTATCGAAGCAACTTCAGCCGTTTTAATATCTTTTTTTTCAGCTGATATAGTTGCTTCAGCTACTTGAGTCTTAGTTTTCGATTTTGCAGCATCAGATGCAACTTTCTTAAGCTTCACGTCTTTAAGTTGATCAAACAATTTTGGAGTTGTTTTCACTGCTACGAGATCAGCGCGCAGGTTTTCAGTGATTGTAGCAAGTTGCTGTAGTGCGTCTTTGTTGATTGAAGGGTTATCAGCTAAAGTGTCCAGTGGAAGAGTTTCCAGTGTGACTAGGGCTGTTTTCAGTTGGTCCGCTAGTTGTGCATACTGTTCATTCATTTCTTGATTCATAACATCACTAATTTCTGCTTTTAATTCGACTTCAGAAACAGCGATATTCTCAAGCTCACGCATTTCTTTAGCAATACTAATCGATTGCTTCAGTTCTTCAGTATCGATGACATTGGCTAGTTCGTTGATCACATCTGTTATATCATCAGATATAAACTGATCTATATGCAGAACCAACTTTTCTGAAATAAAATAGTATGTATTTACTACATAGTTACAAGAGTAGTTTAAAAAACAACTACGATAACCAGTAATAATGTCACATAATTAACAGACACAATAATACAATATCAAAATAATAACAAGAAGTATTACCAATAGTTGCTTTAGGAGCTTCTTGAAGCTCTGCTTTTTGACTTATTCCAACATCGACCTGCAGTTCATCAGCGGCAACTTCATGCAAAACTGGTCCGAGGTCTTCAATCACAACGGCACTTTCTGACTCTAATTTCAATGTCTCTGCAGATGCCACTTCTTGGGCTTGATTCCCTTCAACTACACTGAACTCAACATCTACTTTGGGAATTGTGTAAGCTGCTTCAGTTTGTTCCAAAAGCACAGCTTCGGTACCCTCTACAGCAACAGTTTCAACTATCTCAGTGTGACCCGAATCAATTTTCATATCTGCTGATATAAGCTTGGCGTCTTCCGTGGTGACAATTTCTCTAATTTCAGCAATTGATTTTTCTAACATTTCTGTTGTAGCAATTAATTGATCAGAAGAGAATGTTTGTTCGACGACACCAATTTGTTCTAAAATCGTTGCTTCTGATCCTATAGCTGCTGTTAGCAATTCTGGTGTAGTAGTGGCAGCTTGGCTCTCGACAGCTTCAATTCTCTTTAAACCTTCGGTGAAAGGTTCGGCAGGAGCTTGCAATGCCACTCTGATGCCAGTGACCGCGACTAAATCAGCTTGTAACTGTGCAGTAACTCGGGCAATTCGCTGAATGACTTCTGTGCTTAATGCTGGTGCTAGTTCTTGTACGCTGTCAAATACTTGTACTTGCAAAGCAGATAACGCTGTATGGAGTTTTAAAGCCAGCCTATTTTGTTCTTTGCGAACTTCTTTCACTCGTTCAAGGCTTTCCTCTCCTTGTGCAATAGTTTCTGAGGCAGCAATACTTTCACGTAACTCTTTTGCAATCTCCATTGTCTCTTTTATGTCATCAATCTTTATGATGGCCGATATTTCCTCCACTATTTCTATTAATTCTATATATTTATCAATATGCTGAATGATTTGTTTGGCTTTTTCTGGAAATAGAGTAATTTAGTTAAATCGTATTGACGACTTTATAATTATATTTATAAACACGAGAAAAATAAAGCATTTTAAAAACGGTATTATGGTAAAATAATTGTAAAAAAAAAACAATGATTAAATAACATATTTGAGATATATTATTAAAAACACGAATTTATGAATTGTTATGAATTGATATCGTTGATCACGATGATTTTTTGAACCATGTTCGCCTGTTTATAATTAGTTAGACTTGATAAATATTTTTATTTGACGATACAAAATGACACAAAAGCATAATATTTCGCTTTGGCGTCACGGCGGCGTTTGTACAAAGCTCTGATTAATATCGACTAAGCCAGATTATTGACATCCACTCCTACTTTACCTTCTTTTACTTCAATATTTTCCAATATATCAACTTTTTCCAATTCGACCAATAGCTGATAGGCCGCGAGGAATACGAGTTTCATGTTTTCAGTTTCTAATTGATTCTTTCCATTGTACGCATCGGTACATTGCCAATTGAATTTCGACATGATAGCTTTTAGAGACTTTATTTTTTTGTTTTTTAAATCTGATATTTTGGAAGAGGCCAACTCTTCGGGATTAAGTTCCAATAGTCCTTGTAGTTCACTTGCAATTGTTAAGCTTTCGTTCAAATCAGCATCGCTAAATGTACCCGATGCGACTAATAAGTCCATTTCAATACCTATGAAACGGTCTATTGCGTTTTCCAAAGTATCAATATTTGAATTGACATCTATAAAAAATTTCGATTGGTAAATTTAGTAATAATTTTGACAATCATCCTACACCAAGGTAGGTAAATCCAATTAACCTACTCTTGAGCACGAATTGAAATAGTTTAGGTTGGCTCTTATTCGATCTATTTATTTATTTCAATACTTTTTATTAAAAAAAGATTAATATGCTTTTAAACTTAGATCCAAAGATTAAAATTCTAGTAAATTGACGAAACTCACCTTTAGGAAGTTTATCCTCACTGTATATATTGGCTTTTTCTGAAGATAAAATACCTTGCATCGACTTTTCAATATCTTCCACAGGCTTGGCAATTTCCTTGACAACTTGAGCAACTTGTACGTTTTCTATTGACCGTAAGCTGTCCTGTATCGAATGAATTTCTTTATCCACTTCAATGATTAAAGAAATCTCCTCGTTAGCAATAGCTTCTTCTGTCTCCATCCTTTCCATAATTTCTTTATGTTTTTCTGTCATTGTCAAAACAAGAGATTCCGTAGCTGTGATGTCGACGGATATCGATTCTTCATCAACACCTCTAAGAACTTGTTCTTGAACATTTGTTAATTGACTATGTAATGCTTGTAGAGGTTCTAACATTTCTGTCAAAACTGCTTTCAAAGGACCTTCTTCTAACTTTTGTTTTGGTATCTTAAATTCGAGAAGACTCTCCTGTAATACATCCGTGCAATCAGACAAACATTTTAGTAAAATCAAAGTTTTGCCTGTGCCGCTCGCATCTTTGAAGTCATGTTTCTCAATCACAGTTGAAACTTTATCTAACATTTCTTTTGTTTCTATATTGATTTCTTGCGTTTTGACTTTTTCGACAAATATTGCGAATTCTTCAATCATATTAACCAAAGTACTATCTTCAACCACAGTAGGTTTAGATGTTTTGATTTCCTCTAAAATGTCTGCTTGAATGTATTGGATAGAAGGTTGAGCTATTTCCAATATTTTTACGAATTTGTCAACTGTTTCAAAGACCTGTTCATCATGATTAATTTCTTTTGCTGCTTTTAGTACTTTGGCTGAGTTTTCAATCTTCGCCAAAGGTGCTTCAATCAAAAGTTCTGCTTGAGAATCAACTATCTTTACAAGAGAAGCTTGAACATTTTGAAGGCAGTCATCGGCATGAATCAGGAAAGTAGCTAGGCAGCCATTAACGTCATCAGTCAAGTTTAATTCAGACTTTTTGGTTTTGAAGCCATTAATTGTACTTTGCAATGAACTAAACTCTTGCAATAATCTTATAATCTTCTTATGAGTTGTAGCTTTAGATATAAGACAACGCAGAATGGTAAATTCATTTTTGCAGGTCTTAAAAAAGTCTTCTACGATCATAAGGTCCGCTTCTGACATTTCGTTTGTGGAGTCTTGCACCACGTTAACTGCGCTATCTACAATATCTTCCATTAACATAAGAGAGTCCGCTTCCATTTCAACTGCAACTTGTGGTGACGTGCAAGTCAAGTCTGAAGCACGAGAAAGGTCAACGAAATCATATTGCTCTAATACAGCAATGTTGTTTTGTACTTCATCAATAATTTGAATTAGTTTTGCTTCTTGAGCCAATTTTTCCGGGGCCTGTGAAGTGAATTGAATCATCTCTTCTTGCACGGTAGCCACTTTTTCGTATAACTCTTCTGTAATCGTCTTAACTAGCTCAATCTTGATTCCTTTGGAAACATCCGTAGCATCCAGTAGACTGTCAATTGTGTGTTCCAAAACTTTAACTTCTTCCGGCACAGGAATATTTTCCGTAGCTTTAGTAGTTTCAATAATGTCTTTTAAATGCTCACACACTTCTCTAAGTGCGCCGACTTTGTTCGCTATTTCAACGGTGTTGTCAGCGGTGTGCATGGCAGGGAACACAGCGAGCATACACTTATCTAAATGCTCTTTAAATTCAGATACGCTCTGAATCACGGAATGTATTTTTTCCGTCGGCATCTCTAACAAATTTTCATATATTGGAATGTTACTTGTGTCTAACACCGACAAACTTTGCTGAAGTTCTTGCATAGGCTCAGCAATAGCTGTAAGTTTAGATGGGTTGATTAAATTACCTATCTCGTTTGATCTTTCCATCAGTAGAGGGTGTAAAACCTCTTCGATTCCAGAATGCAAGTCACCTAAGCCTATAACGAATGATTTTAAACTAGAATAATCACTGACTTCAGATAACGTATCTAATGCGTCAATAATTTCAGGATTTTGTAATACAGTAATGTGTTCGTGCAATGTTTGTAATGCTTGTGCCGTTGCAGTAGTTTGTAGTTCCTGATTGAATGACAAGATGTCTTGTTCTACTGCAGTTTCTTCGGCAGCTGGCAGTATTAAACGATCGGATGGGATAGTGTCAGCTGTTGTCTTTATTCCCGATATATCTTCCAGAGTAGACATATCATCTGCTGCTTCTACTCCTGCCTGTTCTTGTATTATTAAAATGCAACTCTGTAAATTTTGGACTGCGCTTGCCATATTCAAACTGACATCATAAGGAGTAAGATCTTCACGATATTGAGAAATAACATCTTGCTGTAATATTTCAAGCGTGGTGTGGAGCTCGTGAATAGGTTCAGCGATAGTTGACATAACTTCGGTGTTTTGTTTCAAACTTTCAATATTTTCGACAATTTGTTGATTTAAAACAATTATATTCTGGTTTAGTTCACAAAGTGGCGTGGCAAAGGTTTGGGCAAAGGATGAAACTTCTGAAATTTCAGAAATATGTTCTTCGTCAACTCCACTAGCTTTAAATGAAGCTACACTACGTTTTAGTTCCTCTAAAACAGGACAAATGCACTCCAAAGTAGGAGCAATGCTAGTCTTAAACTCTTGTGTTGATTCAATTGCCTTCATGTTTTCTATTGCGGCTATTGCGTGGTCAATATGTTCTATTACAACTTTAGCTTTTGTTTCGGCATACTCATGTTGAGCTATGGGTTGTATGTGTTCGGAATCAACGTGAATGCTGACTTCCTCAGCTGTGTTGATAGCCTCTTGAATATTAACCAAAGTATCAGAGATATTTGTAAGAAGAGAACAATTTAGCTCAGAATCAAAAACGTTTGTAATGAACTGGTCTTGAATAATGCGTAAAGTGTTGTTGAGGCTAGCAAGAGACAAAACGTTATCAACATCCAGATTCTTGATCGAAGCATTGATTCTATTAACTGCATCACAAATTTCCATCAGAGCGAAATATTTCTTAGATTCATTGCTTTCAATTACATTTTCTAAAACTTTAGTTAAGTTTTTGTGGAATACGGTAATATGATTCTTAATTTCTGGCATTGGTTCTAATCTAGGCAGATTGTTTTCTAACGCTATAAGAATCTGGGCCATCTTTTGCAGGGCATCCAGTTTATTTTCGCTCTGTAAAACATCAAAAGTGCCAACGTTCTTTTCAATAACCTCAATTTGTGCTGAAATTTTATAGAGATTTTCTTTTATTGAAGTGACGGCTTGTTTCAGCACGGCTTCATCTTCACCTTCAGACTCTGTAGATAGTTGCTCAAAAGAACTCCTAAGTTTGACCACGGACTCCATAACAGTTTCAATGATTTCCGTGTTGAATTTATGTAAAGACGTAGTTGTTTCCTTTACTGACAGTGTCTCAATTTGCTCCAAAGCTGTTTGCAGATCTTGAATAGAGGCCGACATATCATTGAGTATTACTTCACTATTACGCACTTTAGCGACATCTATTATTTTTCCACTGTCAGCAGACTCAGCTATACACAGTAACGAGATAAGAGGGCTTTTTAACTCAAATACCGCTTTTTGTGTATCTCTCAGATGCTTAACCTCAAGGGAAGGTTCCTCCACTTTAATTTCACTAGCTTCGCTAAGAAGATTCCTGGCTTTAATAGTATCAGTTGAGAATTTGATCACTGTACTCATCTCGTTATTCAACGATTCGATTTCAGTGAGAACTCTATCTTCAGTCAGTAAGTATTCTTTAGAAGTTACGGAATTGATATCCGTGATCAATTTCTGCACTTCCATGCCGCATGTTTCTACAAATGCTACACAAGTTTTCTTAACAAGTGTTTTACTGTCACTTTCCATATCAATACATTTTTCAATGATAGTCAGCGACTGCTGAAGAGCTTTCAATGGCGGAGGCAAACTATAGAATAATGTACTGCTAGCCTCTACAGATTCTGAAGCAGCCTCTTTGGCAGCATCTGCAATACTGTGTATTTCCGACAGTGGAGATATTAAACTACTGATAATTTCCAGACTTCTTGAAGCAGTTGCTGCAGATGACATCAGTTCTGACTTAAGAATTATATCTCTTTCAATAATTTGAACATCGTTTATGACTTTAGACAGTGAAGTACTAATGTTGACCATTTTCATTTTAAATTCTTCATTTGTAATTTTTGGTTTTGGCGGCATTTCCATTTCAAATGATTCTTTTTTCCGAAGGACTTCTTCTCTTGATTTACTGACAGACTTCTCACTTCCTGAGCTGGATCGTCGTGAGCTACGGCTAGTACGACGCTCTCTCTTAGGTTTTACAATAGGCGCTGGTTCAATGTCCAAGTGTTTCAACGCTTCATCTTTAAATAAAATAGTTTTTGTAGGCTCCGTTGACTCCTGACCATCTTCCCCTGAAGGTTTTGAAGACTTCGACTTAGGTTTACCAGAACTATGTGCACTTGCAAAGCTTTGCATATCTGATATGGCTTGAGTGTCATCATCTCTCTTTTCTTCCGACAACGATTGATCACGTGATAGACTGAAAAAGTCATCAGCACTTTTCTGGGAATCAGATTTTTTCCTACCTAGTCTGATATCCGATCTTTCGTCAGACAACAACGCCATAGTTTTCTCCAAGTAATCCTCTCCAGCAATCTCAAAGTCTTGATCTAATGATAGCTGTGGTGGGCCGTTCTCGTCCGCAATCGACAAATCTTCAAGATCTGCTTCTGTACGCATATCTTCGTCAGGAGACACAAAATATTCTGGTGAGACGTCAATTATAACTGCCTCCATCAACAAATTACCTGATGTGGATGTTTCTTTTACGAATCTTAAAGGTGGAAGTTCAACCACGTTGTGTTCCGTAATGTTTTCTGATAACTGATCGGCGTACATTTCTACAATTTGTAAGGCTTCTTCTTCGGTTAAGTCAGGTGTTTCGTAAAGAGACACAGAAACTTCTTTACCATCGAATGAGAAGGATATCTCTCCTTTGTCATCAAGTGTGGTGATGTCACCGACTGGTGTGTCATACATCTGTGAAGTTCTTTCTTCGTGTATAGTGCTAAGAGAAAGATTCCTTTGTAGAGCTTGTTCTTCAGCTTTCTTCTTCTTCGCTTTCATTGAATCATCAAATCCGAGGAGTGAAGCAGAACTGGCAGCAATTCCCATACAGTTCTGTGCTTCACAAGTGTAAGTACCAAGGCAGCAAGTGCCGTCTTGGCCAGATATTATCCTGTGAATATCGCCAGGTTTTAATTCCTCCCCATCTTTGTACCATTTGAGAACAGGTTGTGGTACACCGATGACTTTACACTCAAGATTAACGGCTCCTTCGTCAGATAATATGGCTTGGAGGTTTTCGAGGAATCTCGGTTTTTTGTAGTGTCTAGGTATGATTAGTTTAAGGAAACATGAGGTGACGCTGTGTCCAAAGTCGTTCATGGCCACGCACTTCCACTCGGCCTGGTCAAGGAACTCGAGGCTTTGTATGTCGAGGAAGCACACGCCGCGCTCTTCCCGGCCGAGGTGGCAGCGAGAGGACTCGTCCACCGGTTGGTCGTCTCGGTACCAAAGCACCGACGGTTCAGGCGGAATGGCGACTGAAACATAAACCGCAAATAACTTTACAGAGAACAACTTTACATTGAAATTAAAAAAAATATGCAAACTTTATGTGGAATATGTGTATTATTTTCGAAACACTATCCGACATTTATGTCGCGTTATTTGTATCAACTATTGCACTCTACATGACGACTGTTCTGCGTATTCCTGTTTTAAAACGCCAAGTGATGCGACCCATTTTGATTTGAATGATTATTTTTAATGATACTTACTTAATTATATTATAGGTACTTACTTAATAGCAAAGGGTATTTCCAATCCAATACACTTAATAAGCGAAAGTAAGCATAACTAACCTTTAACTGTAAATCGGAATGGCTCATCAATCTTCGCTTCGACGCTCTTCAATCCCTGGATGAACTTCGGCGCCTGATTCTTGGAGAACAGCTGCAGCTTCTCTTCCTCATTCAGCTGGTTTTGAATATCTTCCACGGTCAGCTCAGCAGAACTGCTGGCTTGGCCCATGCAATTCCTGGCTATGCAGCAGTAGGAGCCCAAGGAGTTGGTGCCTGTGAGCTGGTAGACGTCTCCAGGCTTTAATTCCTGACCATCTTTAAACCAGCTGAGGACAGGGGTGGGGAAACCCACGACTTTGCATTCGAAGGAGACTAGTCCTTCCTCTGTTAGTACTGCTTGCAAGTTCTCCATGAATCTAGGCTTTCGGTAGTTTTTGGGCACTGTGGAAGGAATGTATGCTGTTATTAGTATATTATACTTACATGTTATAGCCAAAGGGGTAGACACAATCACGAGCACCAATATGAATACACGCATCAACTTTTACAAGTGATTTTTACCTACTACATTGAATAACATTTGCACGAACAGTGTATTTTAGAAGCCACACGATTCACACTGGTGATCACATGTTTTGCGTTTTCTAAACCGATGAGGCGAGGCATAATTATTTATTTATTTAGGATCTCCAACAAAGAATATACACAGATCATGCGAAATACATGAAAGTGTCACGTAAGTGTCCTTCACTTACAGGAGACCACAGCATCACTACGTAATAGTGTAAAACAAAGTCCTCCGCCACGTCTGTCTGTCTGTTCGCGATTAACCCAAAAAATACTGCACCGATTTTCATGTTGTTTTCACCAATGGATAGAGTGGTTCTCGAGGAAGGTTTTAGTATATAATTTGACCAACATGTACGCGAAGCCGCGGACATCAGCTATTGCACAATAAAATTTAAATCCTAGCTAACAGAGAAACATATTAATCCATTTTCTTGGATATCTTACCATCCATGGTGACGTAACAAGTGGAGATGCCGATGCGGCCTCCCGAGCTGGTGGCGACACATTTCCACTCGCCTTCGTCCGGCCACTCAGCGGAGCCTACCTCCAGCAGGTAGCCACCAGCGCCGTCTTCTAGTACGTGGTACCTGGAATGAGCAAGTGGTATGGCTATAGTAGAAGCAGAAGTAGGTATTAATGTTAAATTTATTTTTATTACTGGTTGTTATAACCTATAATAAAAATAAATTACGGCACGGTTGGCGCAGTGGCTGAAGCAGTTGACTTGGGTCTGAACTTTGGGTTCGATCCCCGTACGGAACAAATATTTGTATGGCCTACAGATAGTTGTTTCAGGTCTGGGTATGTGATGTAAAATGTTTGTGAACGTACCCACGATACTAGAGAAATTCCTAGTGTGCGGTAAAGTTTAAAAAAAATACCTATAATAAAGTACTTCAGACGGTTTATAGGAATAGAACTATAAACTTTTGGGAATGGCTATGTGATGAGGAAAGGCGAAACACTTGTAAAGTTTTAACTTAAAAAGTAATGAATATAAATGTACGGACAGGGAGAGATACCGCGGCCTCGGCACAAGGGCTAAGAAAATGGGTGGTTTTTAGTCAGTAGAAGTCTGACACTCCCTTCCGCTCTGAGAGGGGTTGGTGATTTCCCACCCCCAAAAAAAGATGAATGGAAGAAAGAAACGTGTTGCAGAACCCCAAGCTTTATCATACCGATCGAAAGTTCAAATTCAAATTCAAATTTTGTTCTTGGCAGGCTTGGCAGGCGGCTTCGGGAGCGCAGTAAGGTCACCGAAATTTTAAAGGTCGTAGTTTAAGGACGTACCCGGGTCGTCGACATAAAGCTTACATTAGTTTGAATATTTCATTATCACTCTGCAAACACTAGGTTTAAGCCAAATAGACCATTAGCTACTAGCACGGTGCTATATTAATACCCAGGCTTTGTATTTAGTAGGTACATCATTTGTTGCGGCACTACTGACCTAGGTGTTGCAAAAGAAACTTTGTAAGTAAATTATTCAAAATAACTAGATACTGATAGATAATTATCTAAAAACTAATCAAATCAACAGAAATTTGAATTAGTATTACAATACAAGTTTAAACAGTCTCGTAAAATTTCAGATTACGTTTGTCGGATTCTTTAGAGATAAATTAAGCTTCTGAATCGGGTCCTGAGAAGTGTTAAAATGACTCACATTGTACCTAGTACCTACATTTTGTTTCGGAAAGTGACGTCACATAAAACGCGTCAAAGATCATGAGAGAGGGCCACTTAAGATCTTTGACGCGTTTTATCTTCGTTTTTTTTTATTATTTTGATAGAACAAAAAACACATAATATAAGTACCCAATATTTTCCGATACTCTAACTGTCGGACTAAACAGAATCACCTTTGTTAAGTCAGGAAGCATCCGTATTGCAATGACATGTTTATTGCCAAGCAATCACCTATATTATGATGTGGCTCTGGTTGGCTGGACATTTCTTCAAAACTGCTCGCATTTAAGTAGGTCAATAGGGCACTTTATGTGACGGCTAAACACCCTTATTTCAGAATAGGTGACGCTACAGAATCTTAGATAATCGATCGAAATCGTGTCCAGCCAGCTTGAAAAACCACTTTTCGCTGGTCTCTCAATCTCCGTAACGGAAGTGATTTTGACGACTTTTTGCATATCAACGGGCGTCACATAAATATGTGACAGGCATCAAGCTAAAAGTTTTGTGATACGTACAGTGGTTTAGTAGAAAAATGCAAAAAACTGTGTCCAGCCATCTTGAATTTACGTAGAAAACTTTTGGCTGGCACTTCCGAATCCCACATAACGGGAGCGTTTTCGAATATGGTTCCTTTACTAATACTTGGTGACGCAATGTGTGACAGTAATAACGTTTGATTTATGCCGTCACATGCAAGGGTTTACGAGATATCAATGAAAACTTAATGTATACTTGTGTCCAGCCATCTTGAACTCAGGCTGGCTGGACACCTGTATCTCCGCTGCCTGATGATCTACGACCTTCAAAATGGTATCAAAATGTTGTGACGGGGACGATAATGATAACCTGAATTTATGACGGAGAAACTTTGCGTAGTTTCAAAGATATTGATCATTTAAATTTTCCCATACAAACATCCATTAATATTGTGAGGTGACCATAATTTTTACATAAATAAAGGATTTCTTTTTAATCGACTAATCGGCCGGTAGCAGCCACGCCTGCTTTGTATTTGATTTCTCCGTGGGAATAAAAGGTTTTCCTGCAGTAAAAAGCGTAAGTATGTGTTAATTCAAAATAATAATTAAAAACACTAACAAAAAAGAACAAAGTGCATTGCACTCAGTGATGCCAATTTAGCATTTTTTCATGTTGTTTAGCAAACTTATTAGTTGTTTAGCATATAAAATAATTATAAAATAAAATACATTAATGCGTACGCAATTATTTCCATTTAGAAAAAAAATCCCTTTACTATATTGTTGGCGCTTCTGGTGCCAACATAATGGAAAGAGTATTTGAGATCATAGTCGATTAAAACAGTATGTATATTTTGTTAAATAATAAAAAAGTTAAAACTATTTTACGTTTCATTTGACACTGAAAAATGTTAGCAGATTTTTTAGCATTTCTATAAAGCAATTGGCATAATTTTAACACCATTTTAGCAGATTCTATATCGGTCTTGTTGGCAGCACTGATGCACTGACACTGAGATTGTACACAGGCTGTGAGTGTGACAGCGTAATAATGGTAGTACGTAATAAAACCAAATGAAAACTGATGCTGTGATTTATTTTGTGTAATAATTTTATTCTTTTCCATAAATAGGTATTGAAGAATATTTTAGTTTATTCAGCTATTTATATGATTAAAATGACGACCACCGGCTTCATTTGCGCTTCAAACACTTAGGGCGGCGGTAAAAACAACGCTTTGGTACAAGGCGGGGGTTATTGAAGTGCAAATGGAGTTGATCGTCGTCATTTTCGTCATTGAAACGCTCTAGCGCAAATAAATAAATGTGATTTTATTTACCTACATTATTTTTTCATTTAAATACCTTAGAGCATTAGTCTTGTTTCCTGACACAATATCTACCTATGTACTTACCATAAAAACACCAATAATTATCTACTAAAAAGAGTAGATAGGTATCTGCACGTAAATAATCAATAACATTAAAAAAAATCTCCCCCCCCCCCTTCCTCACTTCTACACTTTTGTCTTCTATTGATTAAAATATCTACAGTTGTTCGTATTAGTATCACCAATACGCGAATTTTCGTCCATTAAAGAAAACACCTTAAATACTTAGTCCTACATAAAACCTACAATATTGGTAACCCTACTACAGTGTTTGTATGGGAAAATTTAATAGATCAATATCTTTGAAACTACGCAAAGTTTCTCCGTCACAAATTCAGGTTACCATTATCGTCCGCGTCACAACATTTTGATACCATTCTGAAGGTCGTAGATCATCAGGCAGCGGAGATACAGGTGTCCAGCCAGCCTGAGTTCAAGATGGCTGGACACAAGTATACATTAAGTTTTCATTGATATCTCGTAAACCCTTGCATGTGACGGCATAAATCAAACGTTATTACTGTCACACATTGCGTCACCAAGTATTAGTAAAGGAACCATATTCGAAAACGCTCCCGTTATGTGGGATTCGGAAGTGCCAGCCAAAAGTTTTCTACGTAAATTCAAGATGGCTGGACACAGTTTTTTGCATTTTTCTACTAAACCACTGTACGTATCACAAAACTTTTAGCTTGATGCCTGTCACATATTTATGTGACGCCCGTTGATATGCAAAAAGTCGTCAAAATCACTTCCGTTACGGAGATTGAGAGACCAGCGAAAAGTGGTTTTTCAAGCTGGCTGGACACGCTTTCGATCGATTATCTAAGATTCTGTAGCGTCACCTATTCTGAAATAAGGGTGTTTAGCCGTCACATAAAGTGCCCTATTGACCTACTTAAATGCGAGCAGTTTTGAAGAAATGTCCAGCCAACCAGAACCACATATATTATGTATACAAGATGATTTTTAACCGACTTCAAAAAAGGAGGAGGTTATATTTTAGTCACCGTCCAAATTTTATTCTAGGCATTAGTTATCATGGCTTAGTAGGCGACTCGGCCGCTGATACTCGCCCGATCCGGCCAAGACAGGAATTTCATTATTTTTAATATTTTTGAGTGGTGTTTCGGACAATATCACAATACTTTCACTTACACCATTTAAAAAAAAAATCGACACGTAAAATTTTCATATTAAAATATTTTCTCGACAGAATTATTCGCTCTCCGCGAAACGTTAAAACTTTGTGATGTGATATCTCAATATTTTTGTATTGAGATATCACATCACATTGTATTGATACCTACTAAAAAATATCAGAATTTGGACACTGACTAAAAAATCATCTGGTATAACATAATTATTTAGAATCTGATAGACCACTAAAAAGGGTCAGTTACCTCTCGCTGGGTTCAATCTTGCCCTCTTTGTTGTACCAAACGACGCTGCGCGGCCAGGGTGGCACCACGATGTGGCAGCCGAGGGTCAGAGGCTCACAGATCCTCACGAACTGGTCTTCCAGCTCCTTCGTGAAGATTGGTGGCGGCTCTGGAGTTACACTACTAGAAAATAACGAAATAAACATGTTTATTTTGTGAAAAAATTCGAATCATGATTTTATTTCAAGAGTTTGTATTACGTCGACGAAGCAAACAGAATATAAATGGTTATCTGTGGTTTCTGCCTAGCCGCATGGGAGGAAGGCGTAAGTGTGTAAACTAAAATAAAATATTATGTTGAACATCCAACAAGGTGTCATAATAAGGAGGGTATTTCTCCAAAAAAATCTAATTAGTAAGTACCAACATGTTATCTGCATAATCGTGTTGGAAGAGGACATTAGGCCGCAGGGAGTGGTGTTCCGTCGTTTTCATGGGCAAGTGCAATATGTACCTACGTGCAGCACAGTGACTTCGTGCTTAACTGAAGTGTTACAAACATAGTTTTAAGGCTCTCTTTACTAATACAAATTGTATTTTGTCATATTTATGTTAGTCAGCTTTACATGACATACTAAGGTATGTAAGGCTGCCAAAGATGCCTGAGAAAAAGTGGATGTTGTTGTCGTTTGTATTTACATCATAAACATCGAATTGTAAAATGTACTGTTGCTATAGATTACCTACCTATAACTTGTATTGCTGGAGAATCAATAAACTACCATTATAATAACTGTGTTATTGTTTGTATGCTTGAAAATGACGGTCTTAAGGTCTAACGACCCCACACACCCTAGTGTCAGAGTTTCTAAACATGGTTTGACGACAGCTATTTGGCGACAGGGACCACCGGCTTAGGGTGCTTTTTCACCAGAGATGCGCTATGCTACGTTGCTATGGACGCGTTATATATCCGCCAATCCTATTCATTGGTGCACATAGCTTAGCACTGGTGGAAACGGATTCAACTAAGGTGTTTTCTATATGGAAGGATGCGTACTATGGATGTGTGCTTGATGAAAAGCAGCCTTATACGTGCCTTCCGAAGCATAGAGTGCCTTCCAAACATTGCTGCTGAGAATCAATCTAGTTTTACAAACTCGTGGGAACGCACACGCGTGTTTAACCGAACGCTCTTACATCGTTTGAACATTAGTCACCCTGAAATCATCCACACTTACACGCAGTTTAGCAGACCTACGAGTACTTGGGTACCTACTTAAATAAAACGATCAAAGTTAATAATGGCTTATAGTCAGAATTCTTTATTATACAGTTTGAAATATCGATTAACAACTCGTAGATCAGTCCATATTCGAATTTCCTGGTATTATTTCTTAAAACTACCTATAAAATGAAAAATTGTATGGTAAATAATATTTCTATTTTCATTAAAGTTATATTTTGTTTCATGACTATGATTTCGGAATACGATTCGGACCGGATTTTTGAGAAAGAGACAGCGATATACAGTTTACGTTGCTAGTAAGTTGCTTCTTTCATGTTAAAGCAGGGAATAGACAAATCTTACAGATCGTTCGTTCTTTCCCCGCACTAAGCAGGAGTAAAACAGTATTGTTTTGTAGAGGTCATGGTACCAAACAAAGTGTTATTGTTTTAAGCCAGAATCAAAACGTTCCTGCAATAGGATTGTTTTGTTAAAGGTGGTAGTAGCGGCCCTGGATCGTTTGTTTAGTGATCGCAAACGTGACTCGAATTGTAGAGTGCGGGTTCAATTCCCAGGTTAGAAAAAGTGTAACTGGGTTGTTCCATCGGAATTTCTTACTAGCAGTCATAGTGTTGAGATTCGTGTCCGGTTGATGACAATAAGCTCGCCCCTAATTACATGGCACTTGAACACAACTGGCTAAATGAGACTGTACTATCAGGTATACCTGTTCTTAAACCTAAGAGACGTGATGTTACGATACACACATAAAATCCCGCCCTTTTCCCATGGAGGTAGGCAGAAACCACAGAATGCAACTTGCTACGATCCTTACATACTCCTTTTGCCTCGTCCACATTCATACACTGGTCAACACGCACGCCGGTTACGAGTACTACGCACCTGTACTTTCTGAAGAACGGCACCAATAATACCAGTGTACTTATGTCTGTCTAAGGTGTAGGGGTGTATCTTACGATAACTCGTCAAAAATATTTAAATATTTTCAAGATACATGCCTGGAGCTAGGTCTGGCAGACCCCTCCCTGCTGCCGCGGCCGACGACGTGGACCTTGGAGGAGGAGTAGGCCCTGCCCATGCAGTTGACTGCCTCGCAGGTGTATGTGCCAAGTGACGTGGGGTCTTCAGCGTTGGCTGTGAGCGCGAACACATCTCCTGCTCTTATCTCGCGACTGTCCTGGAATTTTATGGGAGTATGATTTAGTATCAACGCAAATGAAACCATTTTTAGGGTTCCGTGCCTAAAAAGGAAAAAACGGAACCCTTATAGGATCACTCGTGTGTCTGTCTGTCCGACCATAATCCCCCCCCCCCCTTATCTCCGAAACTACAGAGCCTATAATTTTGAAAAAGATACTGAAATTAGTTCAACACTAGGTTACAGGAAAACCTATAAGAAGTCTATGGTGCTAAAATAACATGGAAAATCTCTCAATATCTACTACAATGGCACGGAACCCTTCATGTGCAAGTTCGACTTGCACTTGACCATTTTTTTTTCAATTATAGACCAATTTTTGACGGCACGGTTGGCGCAGTGGCTCAAGCAATGGACTGCTGCGCTGCGTGTCGCGGGTTCGATCCCCGCACGGAACAAATATTTGTATGACCTACAGATAGTTGTTCCGGGTCTGGGTATTTGTGTATGTGAGTTTAAATGTTTGTGAACGCACCCACGATACAGGAGAAATTCCTAGTGTGGGGCAACATTTTTTAAAAAAAAAAAAAAAATTTAAACCATTTTTTAGAGAAAAAACGAATATTTATCTATCGAAGTCGAACACAAAGTTTCGTGTCCGCGCTGTTAATCGTTAAACGGGTCTCTCGCGAGGACACGATTCTGGTTGCAGGATTAGGTTGCAATGTCCATCATAAAAATGTATTGTGTGTGCATAATTTCAGTTCAAGCGGTTTAACTGATTACGGTAGTGAACTTAGCAAATATTAACGAGAACCACAGAGACACACAGTATAACACATAGTATACGATTCAGAATAGCCCAGGAGAACGCCATTCCTTATTTCTAGGGCTTTCAAGTTGTTGTAGTGCTTTTTATCTTTTTTTAACTTTACCCCACAATAAGATTATTCCTGTATGCGTTTACAAACATAATAAACTCACATACATAAACAAACTGAACTCGAAACCTGTAGGCTATACATACACATTCCATGCGGAATCGAACTCACGACACGCAGCGCAGCAGCTAATCGCTCAGCCACTGTGCCAACCGTGCCGACAAATACCTACAGCTAAGTACAGTATATGTTTTCTCTATTGACATAAGCCTTACCTTGAACCATCGTAGAACGGGTGTGGGGACGCCGACCACCTTGCATTCCAGTGAGACGGTCCCCTGCTCGGTGAGGAGCGCGCGTAGTTCCTCCACGAACTCAGGACGCTTGTACGCCTTTGGTACTGTAAAAGAAACCACGAAATTAATAAAATAAAAAAGCGGTAGCAACATCAGTAAATTGACGAATTTTTCTAACAGTAGATGCAGTTGAATTTAGATGAGAACCCCATTGTATATGTATTGTATGCCTTTAATCAAGCGTAATCTCCAGGAAAACCGTTATCTACGAATTCTAGTGTCTCGTTATTCAATACTGAAAAAGTGTAGTGCCCCAACACAGGATATGCTACCTCCTCTCGTGCCCGTCTTGCACAATACTGCACGCTCAAAGACTTGTGAGATAGAGCCGTCCAGGTTGCCAAGTACGGAAAGAGTTTCGTCATCGACTCGAAAAGAAGAAGAATAAAATCTTTTTAATTCAATTTTATTGGAATAGTTAACTTTATGCCAGCTGTTGGGAGGCTGAGAACTCTCCTGAAATACATCTACACGTACAGTATATATCAGCACCAAACATCGTCACAACGTTAATAATAATAGTCCTCCTGACCGTTTTTCGGCCACGGCGGCGGCGGCCAATCCCAGCGGAGATGAGCCATCTGCGCGGGAGATATTATAGTGCACAAGTGTGTGCGCAGGCACAAGTGCACTCTCTGTTCCCTTTTCTCTCATAGTCCGATGGGACAGCAATCCGACACGACCGGAGAGAGATCAGGCGCAGGACCAACGGCTTAACGTGCTTTCCGAGGCACGGGGGTATTATACCACCAACTTCCAAACTCCGGGCTACTACTGGGAAATTTCTAATGTAAAACCCAATAGCACTTTTTGGCCGACCCGGGAATCGAACCCAGGACCTCACGCTCTGCAGTCGCGCTTGCGACCACTAGACCAACGAGGCAGTTACAACAGACAGACACGGGGTCACAACGTTACAGAAGTAACGTCCTTGATTTGGTAGCTCAGGGGGTCTAAGATGGTCACTTATCAGATCATAATAGGATCATAATATGAATTGCGTTAAAATTCATTAAATGGACCATTCTTATAGTAACTGCGTCTGTGACAATTTTACGAATTTGAACGCAATTCATGTTATAATCTGCAGATCTTTAATAAGCATTTAAAGTCATTATGTCATTTACTTTATCGCCACAGTTCTCAAAACTGGGAGGACCAACTTCGTGAGAAAGGGTTTTTCCCAAAGGACTATATTCTTATGTTCTAAAAAGATAAGAAACTCATACATTAATTCTCAAGAAATTTTCGAGGAATTATTATTATTTAAAAATACGAATTATTTTTTTCTTTGTTCCAAAGGTCCATAAGTAACTGGAATTATACTCAAAGTACTTACCGCTTATAAATCGCTTAGTTTTGGAAAACAGCAACTTTCCACCAACTCAACAACTTCCTAGCTTTGACCCAAGTTGATTGAGGGTGAATGGTGTCTAACCGGGTGCAGTTCAATACATGTATTTTACATGAAACGACAGCATAAAGGACTTCCACAAACTAGTAACGGGTACGTATCTCCGTTATGGAGCAAACACATGAACCCTGGTTGTCGGGAAGTTTTTGCATGCGTTCAGTTGACATTTTGGCTACATAATACATAATCTTTACATATATTATTCTACTGTACGTGTGTTTGTCACTGAACTCCTCCTAAACGGCTGGACCGATTTGGATGAATTTTTTGTGTGTGTTTCAGTGGATTCGAGAATGGTTTAGATTCAATATTGGACCAGATAGGTGGCGCTGCTGCCCGGGCAGGACGACGTCTGCAGTTAAATATAAATGGTCTCCCTCTTTGACCTAGTGGTCGCAAGCGTGACTGCTATGATGAGGTCCTGGGTTAAATTCCCAGCTCGAGCATAGTGTTATTAGAGTTATCCTACAGGAATTCCTCAGTAGCAGCCACGTAGTGTGGATTGTGCCACGTTGATCGAAATAGGCTCACTCCAATTACATGGGACGAAAAACGGAACGGGCGATATATGAATTCGCTACTAATATCATTGTATATCACACATATCCCCGCTCAGTGCGGCAGCGGCTTAACCTAAAGATCGACCCGAGTGGCAACTCGGGTCGATCTTTAGGTTAAGCCGCGCTTGCCTAGGTTGGTCTGTGGATGGGTGACCGCCCATTACATACCGAGTTTGGCTTGGTTCCGGCTGCCATATACCTAGATTTTTGGTAGTCGCTACAGGTCGTCAGTGACCTGAAAGTGTGACCAACAGTCTTACCAAGCCGTACCAACTAGGTTGTGGAGGTCAAATAGGCAGTCGGTCCTTGTAAAATACTGGTATCTAGCTGCATACGGTTAGACTGGAAGCCGACCCTTATATAGTTGAGAAATGGCTAGGCACTGATCACACGTAAAGTCTCCATTACTAAATTGCCTCAGCTAAAGACCTCTTACCAAGTACATTAAGATGCGCGGAACAGCTGGCCCTTCCGCCAGCATTCTCCGCAGTGCAGGTCCATCGACCAGCATCGTCCACGCTCACAGCCGCCACATCTGCGCACCAGAAGTTGCCATCTCGGGCCAAAGCCACCCGCTCTGCTTCTAGCAGACGTCGCTCGTTGCGGAACCATGTCACCTGGAGAAATAAAAACAAAGAATTACTTTTGATGTAGACTTGTTTTGGAGCGAGCGAAGCGAGCAACTTTAACCAGAGGTGAAGGTTTTATTGGTTCTGGTCGGAGAAGAAACAGCAGCGGTGGCCCAGTGGTGGCGGTCCAAACTTACGAACAGTAAGTCGTGAGTTCGAACCCAGGCAGACGCATCACTTTGAATTTATTTCGTCACCGCTGCTATCAAGACGGTTAAGGAAAACCGGCATGTCGAGGCGAAGGTTTTGTTGGCTATGGTCGGAGAAGCAGTGAATGCCTCGATACGTAGTCACACTCGTCGACGTAGTCGGTGACGTGAGATAACCGCCTATAAAATAAAATGATCTCTGCGCTATAACGATATTTTCAAACATCTCAGCGCCATGCCGAGATACCTACAACGCGGTGTTGTTTCCGTGCCTGATAAGTTCATAACATGTTCATAATTATTCATAACACAGTCATAGCCGAGCGTCTTAAATCCTTACTTCCTTACTAATATTATAAATGCGAAAGTAACTCTGTCTGTCTATTGAACGTGCAAAGTTTCGTGTCCGTGCTAAGTATAAACCGTTGCAGAGTTCGCTTATGAGAAGGTGATCCTAGCTGTAGAATCAAGTTGTCTGACATACAAATTTATTTTCACCAGAACTAAAATTACATGCAATATTTCAGCTCAATCGGTAATAACAAGTAATCGAAAAACGGTTCGCAAATATTGAAGCGGACCACCAATCAAAGCTTGTAAATACAAGGTAGATACGAAATCATAAAAACTTTTCATTGCTCGTAAAAACACACAAACACATGCATGAATGAAATAAAAACATCCAGTGAAATGTATCCAATATTTATATTAATGCACTGAATAAATAGTTATTGCCAACTCTCTTTGAACGCAGCCGCTGCGTGTTCGGAGATTTTTCTCAAAAGGTTTTTTTGTATATAAGTACAGCATCATTACCACCATGTTTGATTAAACGGCCGATATTTTACTGATACTTCCAATTTAATTTGCTCGCAAAATTGTTAAAATCGACCTACGGAAAACAAAGTAGAACGTATTATTATTGAAAATGATTTACCATGTTTACCGATATTTCGGCGCTGCCGCGCTGTTACAAGCACCATGATTACGGATAAACTGAAGTCATTGCGGGTGGATGTTTATGAACAGACAAATCGGTCTTCCCTCTTTCTTGTTCGTGACCGATTTATCTACATAGATAGTGACCATGTCAGTTTTGAAACCAGAACGTTTCAATACATTTCTTGTAATAAAGGGACGAGTTTTTTTAACCGACTTCGAAAAAGGAGGAGGTTATATGTTCATGTGTATGTATGTTTTTTTTTTTTTTTTATGTATGTTACCTGATTTCTCCCCCATTTGTGGACCGATTCTCAAAATTCTTTTTTATTTGAAAGAGTATACTCCTGAGGTGGTCCCATTTTAATTTGGTGAAGATCTGGTGCTGATCTTCGGAGATATACAATGGAACTCTTCAAAAATAGACGGCAATTCTGTCGTAATGGCTGGAATCGCTTGGATGTTTATTGAATATACATTATCATGACGTCACATCACGCCTGTATGCTCTGAGGGGGTATGCAGATGTGTACAATACACATTTTTTTAGTTGTTAATATGAATTTCATAGACACGTATTACGTGTTTCGTGCTTTTTCTGACGCTATTCAAGTATTCGCATCTAGCAGTCATCACTTGTCTTCATGCTCTTAACCGTTAAGGAGTAGTACCACTCCTCAACGGTTAAGAGTTGAAAGCAAAAATAGTTGAATCTTGAAGGTTAAGGGTTAGGTTTCTTGGTTGAATGTTAAATGCATAGTAAATATTTGTATAGGATATATATATATAGGTACTTATTACAACTAAAAATGAAAAAATAAAAAAAACTTTTTTGCAAAAAAAACAACAGACTTCAAAAACACCAAAAAGAGAAAATTAACTTAAGAAGAAAAATCAGCTTCTGAAGTCGGTGGCAAAAACATGAAGTCAAACAAACAAAAGTCACCGACTTCAGAAGCTGATTTTTCTTCTTAAGTTTATTTTTCTCTTTTTGGTGTTTTTGAAGTCGGTTGTTTTTTTTGCAAAAAAGTTTTTTTTTACACAAAACAATAACATAGTTTCATAACATCACGTCAGTAATCCACGAGGGGTAAGGCTTAGGTATACCTTATAGTTCACCTACATTTCACCAGATATGTTTAAGTCCCAATTTAATCGGGGTGAGCCTTTTGCCATCAACCAGGTACAAATCCAGACACCGTGGTTGCTGCTGAGAAAATCCCGATTAAAAAACCTAATAACACTTTGCCCGAACCGAGAATCGAAAGGTACAGTTGCAAGCAGGTCCAGTTGACCAAAGACTCCAAAATAAAACCATTGCAAATAGCCTTGAATTTATTCGCTTAAATCTAAGTTCATTAAAATAATTCTGCACTCTCTCAAAATGTCTAGATTTCAGTTTGGAATACAATTGTTTATATTCTAAACTGGGTTAAATTTTAATTGCAATTACGACTGCAAGCTGACTGTGACTATATTACCTCAGGAAGCGCAAAGCATTTAGGTATATTAAATTCGCAGGAGCATTTCAATGGAGTGAGTAACTCGAGGCTAAAATAATAACAGTCATTCGGGACAACGGTGTTATTGCGTTTGCCCATCAGGATTTTTCAGGAGCTGCCACCATCATCTTCCTGCCCTTATCCTTTCCTATTTGGGGTCGGCGCAACACGTTTTCTTCTTCCATATTCTTCCCTGTTAGACGTCACGGTGGCATTTACTCCTTTCTCTTTCATATCATTCCTCACACAATCCATCCATCTTTTCTTTGGCCTTCCTCTCCCTCTCCTTTCTTCAATATTTATATCCATCGCTTTTTTACCCACGACGGAACGGAGACGGTATATGCGTTTGGGGTGAGAGGTTGTTTGTTTGTTTGTGTGTTTGTGCAAATACATGTTGCCATTTTTCTCCAAAACTACTAGTCCGATTTTGATGCAGTTTTCAGTTATGGGTTTAGGTTTGATTGGTGCATGTTCTTAGATAAAAAAATAAAAATAAAAGTAAAAAGTTTAAAATAAAAAGCAAAATAATTTTTTTTGAAAAATCTCACGACTGCTAAAAATTAATTGAAAAAAGGATAAAATAACATAAAACACCCACCTTAAAAAAACCCAAGAATGTCCGTCGGGAGCTGAACATTGCAAAACTAGTTCATTTAATGGCAGCCCCCGACGGACATTCTTGGGTTTTTTTAATGTGGGTGTTTCATGTTATTTTATCCTTTTTTTAATTAATTTTTAGCAGTCGTGGGTTTTTTTTAAATTTTTAATTTTGTTTTTTGGTCACATGCGTTTCATTCCTCCGCATTGCAAATGACCATACCAAAATAGACGACTTTCTTTTAATTTTTCTGTAACACGTGCCATTTTCCAACTTCCTCTAAATATACTCAATTCCTACACGGGACTTAAACAAAACTGGCAAAAAGTGGGTGTACGAATAAGTAAACCTCTGCCTAACCCTTCGAGTATCACAGGCGTGATCAAGATTTGACCTCCAATAAGACATAATATAATCTCAGACAATAGTGTGTAACGCTATTTCATTACTATCCATGCCAGCCATTTAGGCTCGCTTTGTTCTACCACAGGCTAATTAATGGGAAGGTCTCTAAAACAATGCAACTGTTAGCACGCCCTTTCAATCGGAAGACAATGAGACAGTAGGTATATCTATGCACGAACGGCTGTAATCCGACTATAATAATCAAATTAACTGAGTATACGAGAAACATCACACAAAGCAGGTTTAGGTTATACTAGACTAGTGACCCGCCCCGGCTTCGCACGGGTGGAAAAAATATATTAAAACCTTCCTCTTGAATCACTCTATCTATTAAAAAAACCCACATCAAAATTCGTTGCGTATTTTTAAAGATCTAAGCATACATAGGGACAGACAGAGGGAAGTGACTTTGATTAATAATATGTAGTGATAGTGATATGCATAGTTTAAAGTGACGACGTCTGTATGTACTGAAGACATGATGGTACCTACATGTGTACACACGGCTACACATCAAGCTATACAAAACCAGTTAATCTTGGCCTCACTTTACTAGATCTTTTCGCACAATGAACTATCAGATTATACTGGTTTTGTAAAGCTTGATGTGTAGCCGTGTGTACTACACGGTCACATTAACTTGACGCATCTCTGGAATGCGCGCGTCGATAATTTGGCTAGTTTTCTGTTGTTTATTGTTTTTGACATTATTGTGACAACGCCAAGCGCCAAGTTAATGTGACCGTAGTAGGTACCGCCATTTCCGTACCGTACCGTTTTAACTCTACACTGGTCGAAGTATAGTGTAATATGAATCCTTGTGTACAAGTAATTAAATCTAATTTTCTGTGCAATAATCTGAAAAATGACAAAAAAAAAAATTGAAAACTGTCGAAGATAATATAAATAAAGACACAACTCAATCACAAAAAAAGTCAGACGCGCGCAGAATACCAATTACTGCAAGTAAACCAACAAAAACAAGAGCTCACGTTCACGCTCAAAGCTATTATTAATTTACAAGCTTCATTGAGAGACAATAAAGGGTTTTAACACAGATATATAGATATACCTAGATAACGCAAGTATCACGATCTGTATGAAAACCAAGCGTGGCATTTTTTGACTAACTATTATGACGTCACCAGCACTATAAATTAAATCTATTTAAATAAAAAGAGAAGTCCTGCCTGACTGACTCATCAACGCCCAGCCCAAACCCTTGGACCTAGAAAGCTGTAATTTTGCACAGAGGTTTCCTTTATAATGTAGACAAGGAATAAGGATTTTTCGAAATTCAACCCCTAAGGGAGTTAAATAGGGGATGAAAGTTTGGATGGAAAATCGTCATTTTCACGCGGGCGAAGCCGCTGGCAAAAGCTAGTCGGAAATAAAAGCGATTCAAAGACGCGACGTCCGACTAGCGCTATACACCGATGCAAACTGAGCGCGAAAGTGGTCACTTACGATTTTTGTACGTAAGCTAGGCACGAAAAATGGCACGCGAAGTAGTTGCTCTTGCGTTATCTAGGTCTATCTATATCTGTGGGTTTTAATTAATTAATTGAGCTATGAGTTTTTAAACTGACATGGTCAATTACATTGAAAATGGGATATTTACCATCAATTACCGTTATTGTTTTTCCGTGAAACGTTTGTGTGAATAAATTGTGGATCAAAGAATGGTAGCCGGTACAGTCAGTGCCCTACATTATCTGACCCCTCTCACAGAGAAAAATAAGGAAAGTTTATTTGTTAGGGGGGATCATATAATCCCGTCAGGGCTAACGGGTTTTTCGAAAGAGATACCTCGGCCTCGATACAAAGGGCTAAGAAGGAACATGGGTGGTTTTAAATCAGTAGACGTCTGACCCTCCCTACCCCTCTGCCCAGAGTGTGAGGAGTCATTTGATGATTTACGACCCCCCAAAAAAAAAAGGTTGGTCATATAATGCTGGGCACTGACTGTACGTACACTCATGTAAGTTCGTAATGCAAAGTGTGCAAGGCAAGCAAAATAGAATCCAAGCAAGACGTATTAATGGTGCTAGCCAAATAATATCATTGGTGCTAGCCACTTACTTCGCATTGGTCCGAGCTAACGGCTCTCTTGGGGCTTAAATTCTGAATAATATAGTGTTTCTACAAACATCAACTTTAAACTTTTGCTAATTTTTTCAGAATTTTTCTCCTCTTGCTTTAAAACTAAGAGTGGGGGCACAATCTTACGGCTTTAAAAGAGAATATACCGTCAAACGCCTGACTTAAGAAATAAGGTAAATAGAGAACTTCGATATCATGTTTATTTTATTAAATTCGTGATTTTACCTGCCCTCCAAATTACAACGGTGTGGAGCCAACAGTCTCGGGGTAAAAAGAAGAATCTATAAGGGTTTACCATTTTGCAACAGAACCCAAAAAATAAACAGATCTTAGTAAAGAATCCACGCAAATCATTTCAAAAACAACTTTCTTAATTCGCGCGCTTTAGACGCTCTTTGTTTTTCCGGGAGCTGTCAAAAGAAGCGCGGGAACTGTATAACAGATTATAAATACGCACAACGGATGTGGTATTGAAATAGACGAATTATGTCACGAGCTGAGTTGGACATTCCGATGTATCTCAAGGTTCCTACGTCGCGTTAATGAAAATGTGTTACGGCTAAACGTGGGTAGTACTATACTTACTCGTCGAGAGAGAAAAGTCGATGATTTGTAAAACTTATTCCAACTTCTGTCAGTTGGCTAGTCTTCAATGGCCATTACTCTGTGTACATACATATTTTCTGGCGTCATTCTTTAGTGTGTCTAGATTCCATAATGTTTTATTGCACTTTTTCTCGAACAATAAAGGAAATGCGTGGGTTTTATGTTAGATATTATTGTATTTCAAAATTATTTGCAGTAAATTGACTCAGTTATTGTTTTCAACATAATTATTAAAAAAAAAATAAGCACGCATTTTGTTTTTATTGTAAAAGTGGCTTAATAATACCAGCCGCTCGGATCAATATATAGGTTGAGCCGTGCTTGCCTAGGTTGGTCTGAGGATGGGTGACCAACCATTACATACCGAGTTCCCACCATGCATCGGAAAGCACGTTAAACCGCAAGTCCCGCCTGTTAATTTGTAGATCATAAGTCTGACAACCAGTTATACCAAGGAGTTACTTATCGGTATTTAACCGTAGGTAAAAACTGATTGACAATTTTTTTTTTAAATCCTAAAACCATTTCATTGCTATGATAAGTGGAGGAATAAGGAAAATGTCATGAGGAAAGTTCTGAGTACTCCTATGCGTGTGGATGGGGACAAAGGTAGAAGACGGTCAAGAAACGAGGGATGGACTGTTTAACGGTAAATATGGCAAGAAAGGAGGTGTCTGATGAGATGCCTAGCTATAGAGAAGTGTGGAAGAAGAAGACAATGCTGCGCCGACCCCAAATGAATTGTAAGGGCAAGAGACTGATCCTGTCGGGGCTGCGGATCCTGTCGGGGCTGCGGATCCTGTAGGGGCTGCGGATCCTGTAGGGGCTGCGGATCCTGTAGGGGCTGCGGATCCTGTCGGGGCTGCGGATCCTGTCGGGGCTGCGGATCCTGTAGGGGCTGCGGATCCTGTCGGGGCTGCGGATCCTGTAGGGGCTGCGGATCCTGTCGGGGCTGCGGATCCTGTCGGAGCTGCGGATCCTGTAGGGGCTGCGGATCCTGTAGGGGCTGCGGATCCTGTCGGGGCTGCGGATTATCGAAAGGGATAACGCGGCCTCGCCACAAGGGCGAAGAAGAAACGTGGGTGGTTTTTAGTCAGTAGAAGTCTGACACTCCCTTCCGCTCGGCCCAAGAGCGAGGGGAGTTATTTGATGATTTGCCACCCACCAAAAAAAAAACAAAGGCAAGATACTGATGATGAATCATTACATCATCATGATGATGTGTGTTGTGTTATGGCCCAGTGGTGGCGGCCCCGACTAAGAGCAGTGGTGGCCCAGTGGTGGCGGCCCCGACTAAGAGCAGTGGTGGCCCAGTGGTGGCGGCCCCGACTTACGAACAGTGAGTCGTGGGTTCGAGCCCCGTCAGGCGCATTACTTTGTGTAATTTATTTCATCACCACTGCTCTCAAAACGGTGAAGGAAAACATCGTGAGGAAACCGGCATGTCTTAGAACCAAAAAATTCGAAGACATGTGACATCTACCATTCCGCCTGGTAGATTATAGCCCATCCTTCTCCTAGAGAGGACGCCTGAGTCCCTGCAGTGGGAACATTATAGGCTGATGATGATGATGATGATGTTGTATGATCGGCAGCGCGTACGCAGGCAACGGCGACGCGTAAGTAGGGTTGGGAGGGAAGCAAGACAACATTAAGTTTGTTTTTTATTTGTAAGGATTATTCTATCCCATATTTTAATTGTAATTAAGGTACAGTTTATTTTATGTTCTATGTATGTATCTAAATATCTTCATACCTACATTTATATGCTGTCTTGACTTTCGTACGCTTTTTTAAGCTATTGCATAGCTTCTATCGCGGGCCTTGAGCGTGGAGAGCGAATCCAGAAATTTCCTAACAAAAAATTTAAGATTCAGTACTCAACCAGGTTGCTATGGTTACGGAAAATAACAAGGTTGGCAACTGAGGTTGTCAAATTAAATAATTTATAACCTCACGTTGTAAATGTGTAAAGTTTTTCTGTTTTGTCTCTCTGCTTTCTCCTTCTAAAATATTCTTACTCGTATAATTTGTGTACAAAGTGTTTTAAATATGAATAAACAAAGTGCATTTATTAATGTAGAAAGTCACGAAAAAATAGTGAAAGATAATGAGTGAGTACTCCTCGAGTACTCTATATACATTCATTTTATTATTATTACGCATCTATCATACGTTTTATTGGTTTTTGCATTACTATTTTGCGAATCGGTCTTAGAAGACGATTCGTTTTCAAAAATATCTAAAATAAAATAAATAATTTTCATATTTTTCAATGTTATGACACTTACGTCAGGCTGACAAGCTGTCAATACTTTTTCTTTTAAATTTTCTGTCATAGAGTTTCTTACTAGCTTAGTCTATGAAGGTTACTTTTGATTTACTTAAGTATATAATTTAAATTCTTTTTAAAAAATACTATAAATAAAATAAATAAATAATTATTTGCATAAGTTGATAAAAAATGCTATGCAATAGCTTTACCGCGGCAGTCTCCGAGTGCCACATCAATTTTTTTTTTTTCACGGGTGACCACTGAAGACCAGCGCTGTACTGTGGGTCCCCATAGCACAGCACCATGCTGAGTGGTATCCTGCTTGTCACAGTCACGATCTGTTTACTTTTTTTGGGTTTAATTTTCTATTCAAACTTAAACTTTTGTTTTTCTTTTTTGTACCTATTTTTTAATACTTGTTGTGCGTTGTATGTTCACTGTTTTTTATTGTATCTCATGTTTCTGCGACAAATAAATATTTTTTCTTTCTTTGTCTGGCTGGCGATTTCTCAACAATGTTGGGATCGCCTTACAGTCTAACCGGATGCAGCTGAATAGCAGTAATCCTATAACCATTACAGAATACACAAGCTCAATGCATTCAATATAATTTAGGTTTAGTTTAGTATCAAAACAATTTGATCGGCCATGTTTCAATATCGCATCATAATTATTTCGATACCAGTACCTAGGCTTAATTACTTCACATTAATTAATATCTATCATTAATACAGGAACGCTAAACACAAGGCTGCTTCATGAATTTATGTTATTCAAACGTTTGGAAACTATTTCATTTATAAGTACGAATATCATAATGGTCCACCAACGGATCTATAGGCACAGGAAATAGGGATTTATACTGACTAAAAAAATTTGATTCTAATTAGTCCGTCTGTTAGATTATCAAAAATATTGGATACGTATTTTTTGTTTTAGCAGCACAGACCTCCTGGCCCATGGCAACAATGGTAGTGATTATTATATATTAGGCTTTTGAACTTCGTGCCAACAGGTACCTACGTTAACAAAAAGTAATCAAGGCGAAGGCACCTAAGAAGTCCATTCTCACCGGCTTCCCTTCGGGAAAATTAAACTCTACGTGTATCTACTTTAGTCCAACACTAAATTACATGCAGATCCATGGGTACAAATCTATACTAATATTATAAAGCTGAAGAGTTTGTTTTTTTGTTTGTTTGTTTGTTTGTTTGTTTGTTTGAACGCGGTAAACTCAGAAACTGTTGGTTGGAATTGAAAAATTATTTTTGTGTTGGATAGTCCATTTATCGAGGAAGGCTATAGGCTATATAACATCACGCTACGGCTAATAGGAGCGGAGCATAAATGAAAAATGTTACAAAAACGGGAAAAGGTATTTCCTTTTTGAGAGCTTCCGCTGCGTGCGCTGCGAAAACGGTTTAAGTTACGCTAATATCGTGTATGAAGGAATTGTTTCTCTTTAAAAGTTCTAAAAAAAAGTCCGCGACAGCATATATCTATCTTTTAAGATTGACTCACTGTAACCTTTTTTTACAGTTAAACTGTTCGGTTAAAAAGAATTATTTTTTGCGAAGCTTATTTAACCCATATGGTATTAATCTATATCTAAATGAATGTGTTTGTTAGAACGGAAATTTAATATAGAATATTTGTGCCCTTTACTCTATACAGTTTGAACAAATATCTTAGAAGATATCGCAATGTAAAAATATCCGCGCTGCAAAATATATCGCGCGTCGCAATGTAGAGTACGGGGGATTCTGGCTGGCCTCCGGGAAATTCAAATTCAAAATATTTACCGCATCATAATGTTTACAAGTATAGAGTGTTATAATATATTTAACAGTAAGAGATACCTATAGTAATTCATACTTTAATATAATCTAAGCTAATCTAAACTATAGCTAATCTATTTTTTGTTTGTTACGATTTAGCTTAATTTATGTCGGATAGTCGATATCGAGAAAGGTTTTAAGCTATATTTATGTGACGCAGACGAAGTTGCGTGGGTCAGCTAGTAATTATATAAAACATCATAGGACAATGATGGGTCCATATTGGCTCACCTAAAGTTCTTTATCCGAAATTGTTCTTCCTAACGATTTGTAATCCGAATGATCACTCTTCCTAAAATTTTTCATCCTAAAGTTTTCATTCATACTATTTGTAGTCCTACCGACGATGTTCATAACACTCATATTTCCGAAAATTGGAACTCCTACTGTTTTTTATCCTAACGCTTTTATTCCTAAACATAATTACCATAATATTTTCACTCATACAACTGTTTAGAATGATTAAAGGTCGTTTCACTGATTTTTGTCTTGAAATAAAATAAATGAATGAAATTCAGGTCAGAGTGTCGTCTTGGGGGCAATATGAAAAAAATACTTAGAAAAATTTCGCGACCAATTTCGAGGTAGCGCTCGCCGGCCGCTGCCGCGGCACCGCTCGCTTCGCTCGCTCGGCTCGCGCGTAGTTGGTCACAGTTCTAACCTAACCTAACCTATGGATATCTTGGCATAGTATATAAGGTCCCATTAAAATAGGTGGACAAATTTTAACACAGCGTTTATTAAGCCTAACTAAAGACATCTAAACAAAAAAAAAAAACTATTTATAAAGTGATTTTATTTTGACTTAAAATAATAAATTGCCGGCACTCTAGAACAAACTCATCCTATAAAAGTAGGTATTTTATTTCTTATTCTTATATTTTTTTTTGCTATTGTCCTTATTTTAGCGGTCTGAATGATTTCTAAAATTTTGTCCACCTATTTTAATGGGACCTTTTATAATACTGATTATTATGAATAAAAAGTAATATAAACAAAAAAAAAGATATGACTTTGAATAATAGTGTAAAAGATGGTTATGTTGAGAAAATATAGGAAAACAAATAATAGTGTAATAGATGTTTATTGCTACAGACATTATGAAGTCGAATGCTTCGGAATTAAAACATTAGAGACAGAGAAGTTAGGAATTGCGATTGTTAGGATGAAAAATGTTAGGAAGAACATTTTCGGATTTCCAATTATCGGAGTTGAAATTTTAGGTGAACTTTGGCGCACCCGACAATGATATTATAAAGAAAGATACGCCATGTTCATACTGAATGACGTTCAGATATCGTTGCGTTGTCATTAAACGGCTGAACGCCAACGTCAGACTACGACAGCGATAGATAATACGGAACATAATAAGATAGAAAGAGATAGCTAGTTTTTGTGTGTTGCGCTTGAAGTACACTAGAGTATCATAGAGTCGATTTACCACAGAAGAGACATTGAATTTTTATGACTGTTACCAATGTACAGCTACTAAGTACTGCGAATGATTATTAATATTTTTACAATTTAAATTATATTTTAGATAGGTACTATCGAATATTTGTATCAAATTTCAGACGCTTGAGTCCTTTTGGAGTAATATATTTATCTTCTTCTTTAAAATGTGCCGAACAAATTGTGCTACGTTTACTAGGCATCCAGTCAAGTTCACTTCTTTCCGCCATAACTATGCTAACCCATTTATTTTTTATCAAGTCATCACTTGGAAATCTGTAAAATAGTAAAACATTATGAGAAAATATGTTTTATCTAGGTACGTTACTACGTATATTCCAATTTTACTAATAAAATATATGACAGCCCGCTATTACCTAGCTCATTCTATATAATTTTAATCATAATAATTGAAAGCGCAACGCTATATATTGTGCCTACCATTTCGCTTCTGTTTGATTAATCTATGACGCATGCTATTTGTCTCTGTCACGCAGCAGATTGTCATCCTATTCTCTATCCTTTTCGAACCATCATGTCAATAATACGAAACTTATTTGAAAATGAGAAATAAATCGTGAAAACAATACAAATATGATATATTTTTATTATACTTACTTAAGGTATGAAACTCCAAAACTCTTATTTTTCTTGGAACCATAGTTTTTGCACTTTCTTATGACACAACATGGCATTTTTGTTACGCCGCGGACTCGACTTACTTCGCTCGCTGCTATAACCCGACTAAATGAAACTGCACCAATTAGCGTAGTTTGTCCTCAACAATTTGTGCGTGCTAATGCGATATCTACCTCTTTTTATTTATAATATCATTGTCATAGGATTAATAAAAATATTACAACTACAAGAAAGTACTCTTCCAAAAACTATCCAAATCGCTTCAAGTGTGCAGAAAAAGTTGAATTAATTTATACTACACTAGCGGACCTGGCAATCATCGTCCTGCCCAGACAGCAGCGCCACCTATGGTCCAGTTGTGAATCTAACCCATTCTCGAATCCACTGGAACACACTCAAAAAAATTCATCCAAATCGGTCCAGCCGTTTAGGAAGAGTTCTGTGACATACACAGGTACAGATTTATAATATATTATGGGCTGCGGGTTCCGTCAGTCTATTCTAAATCCAATGCAACCTCTGAAAACCAGAATCAACAGTGGCGACCAGCAGAAAAGAGCCGACACAATGACGCTCGACGAAGTCTCAGAGAAACAATTAAACTGTATTGAATACCGCAATTAAGTAAATCTTAAAGGAAAAGACGAGCCGGAGGAGTGCGAAAATCATAATTGAAGTGCAGATTGGCAGACTCCACTTAACTTTAATTTGTTGGTTCTAAACACAGACGGACAACGCAAGAGCATCCACTTCGCCCGGATTAAGTATCTTTGTTTTGTTTTGTTAAAGAGGTTACTAAGCTAAATTGTCTAAAACAACAACGTTACACCGTTACAATTCAAAAAAATAATTCTAGAATGGAACAAAAACGTAGTTATTTTCTGTAGTAACTTGTTTGTATTGTCACTAAATAGTGTTTATGACGTCATAGTTGTTTGTCAAAAATGGCACGCTTGGTTTTCATACGAATTGTGATACCTGGAAGTATTCCCGTTTGAGCATCTATTTTTTGGGCATCTATACATTGTGCACCAAACGTATTTTTTTTTTTGGGACACGCCCGCCACACTATTCCCAAACCACTGTAACTCCTGTTAGCCAGAATCAACAGTGGCGACCACAAGAAAAGCGCCGAGACAATGAAGCTCGACGAAGTCCCAGAGAAGCGATTTAACTGTCTTTCCCGCAACGAAATTAATCAGAAATGAATAGCGGAGGAGTAGGAAAAAACATAATTTCCACTTCCCTCCATATCAGCAGGACGTATTATCAAATTAATGGGGATAGGGATATCTTTCGTTACTGATGCAAAGGTGCCCAAAAAATAGGTACTCAAACGGGAATACCTACTTGGAAACCCGAGGCATGTTTTTTTTTTTTTTTTTAAGTTTGTTGTGTTTAAACACATTAATGAAGTAATTTATCTAGGTTGGTACCCACGACCCATGAAAAATAAGTTGAGGGCTTTGTCTCTGGCTGCGGGTTGTTCGAAAGAGATATCGTGGACTCCACACAAAGGGCTAAGAAGGAACATGCGTGGTTTTTAGTCAGTAGAAGTCTGACACTCCCTACCGCTCTGCCCAGAGTGGCAGGAATTATCAAACCACAAAAACAAAAAGCGGCTTTGCCTCTAGGCTACTACAGCTCCTAAGTAGGAACCAAAATTAGCTACTGTCTGATCCGGGTCCCCTATGTTGTTTCGAACGCCGCTGTTGCGACACACGCTGTTGCGAATTAATTTTCCACTGCCTCACAGGTTCGAAAGCTCATGGACTCGAATGAAGTAGTCGCGAAAGACGCTGTTTCGAAAATCATTTTCACTGCCTCATAAGCTCGAATGCTTGTGATTTCGATATTATAAAGGGGTAAGCAGTAATTAAATAAAATCAACAAATTCGGTGTCAACATCATCATTTAATATTATTATTAACAAAGTAACAATCAAAAAAGTAAGTAAGTATTAGATGCTCTATCATATGTGACAAATTCTCTTAATTTACGTTCGTGTCAAGCGTACTAGGAGTTGATCATGTTGGTGCTACTACATAAAGCGAACTCAACGTTTATATTCACTTTATTAGGGTAGTTGACTGACTAAAAAAATATGATTAATTATGTTTAGTCCGTCTTATCGAAAAATATTGGATACGTGTTTTGCTTTATCTAATTAATAAAAATTTACGAAAATAAAACGTTTCAAAGATCGTGAGTGGGGGTTAGTGACGTCACTTTCGGGTAAAAAATGTTCCAAACAGTGACGTCGCGCGACTTTTCGAAGCACTGCACACTGTATCATTATGTGTCACTGTGTCTTCATTTATTGTTGACGTGATAAAATACGTGTCCAATATTTTTTGGAAATCTATCTGACGGACTAGATTTTTTTTTTGTCAACGACCCTATTATAATTGGGTTATATTTAAATGCACATCTGTTTAATTTTTCAGCACACTAGGTAACTTCACTAATTAACTGAATGCATACCAAAAAAACCAATTGATTAACTAAACATGTCCTACAAAATAGTCTAAAAAATCACACAAAACGAGATGACCTTTTTATCGAATTCACACCAAAAATGTAGTTAGTACATCGGATATATGATTTGTAAAACAAAAATACTAATTGCTTATCAAAAATACTAACTTGCACTCTAAATTGTACAATCTTACTACGGAATTTCTAAAACTGATATCTAATACGACCGTCTCGCGACAGTGTCCTTTATGGGCGGCATGGGCACCGGGCCGTAGGCCGACGAAGGAGGCCGGCGGAGGCCCGGCACTTCGGGGACAGAAGATATTAGTGTTATTTAATATGCGAGCGCGCGTCATGGAGTACATGCGTTGCATGTATGAGTGACAGAGAGAACGAGAAAATGGCGCGCGGTGTTGTCAGTTAGAATAAACGATGTTCCTAAAAGTAAATCAGGTGTAGGTTTTCCTTAAAAAAGTTTTAAAATGTTTGTTAGACTAAAGAATTATTAGTTATACTATTTTGATAATAGTTATTCGTTCAGTAAAAGAGTTCTGCAAATGCCATTAAAAAGGATACTAAATTTGATTTCTTTAGTGTGCATAATTTGAGATAATTTGTGTGCAAGTCAGTATTTTTGGTGTAACTTTAAAATATTTTGTTCGAAAAAAGGGAATATACAGATGACGGTTTAAATACATGCCATTATAATTTAACGTAACAGACGTGAGATCATTCTGGCACATCTCTGATCGGTCGCCATCTGTTTTACTGAGTCTGACTGAATTTCTGTTGGGGCTGCGGGTTGTTCGAAAGAACCGCGGCCTAAGACACAAAGGGCTAAGGGCTCGTTTACGGAGACGCGGGGCGTCGCGCGGCGCGTGCAGAAGGCTCGTCTCGTGCTTTTTAATTAATTTACTGAGAGAAGGGTCCACAAACGCTGCATTTTAAAGTAACGAGCGAAAAATCGCTTCTCGTAAAATCGACGTTTGAAATCGTTAACGTTTTCATACATCGCCATGTGTTTGAGTTAAAAACGCAGTACGCGCCGCGCGACGCCGCCTGTACGTAAACATGCACTAAGAAGGAACATGGGTGGTTTTTAGTCAGTAGAAGTCTGAAACTCCCTACCGCTCTGCGCAGAGCGGGAGGAGTCATTTGATGATTTCCAAACCTACAAAAAAAAAAAAGGCTGACTGGATTCGAGATGTCGAGCGGATATTGCATTAACTTTTGTGGAGGGGTATATGTGTAGAGGAACCACAAAAACGCGGTTGCACTTGCAACCAACTAGAGATGCACAATATTATTTAGTCGCAAGAAATTAATAGTTATTTATCCAACATGTGAGGAAAGTTCGTTTTTCCTATGAATCTTGATTTTGAGTCTTGAGCGAACGAAGGATTGAAAAAATAGAATCACGAGCGTAGCGAGTGATTATAAATTTCAATCCTGAGTAAGCGAAAGACTTACAAAACGAATAGCAAATGAACTTGCTCACATGTTGCATACAAAACTTTTCACCACTCCCAGCAAGAAAGTATTCAGTCATCATAGGTAAATAAATTAAATAGTCACAAAGCAAATCAAAATAATTCTTTATTATAAAATAAAAAGAGCCGTTATTCATGAAAATAATTTAAAAATGAATTGTAAAATTACTGCAAATTTTCAAGTTAAAAGTAACGTTTTTACTGGGTACATTTATCGTTGTTTTATTACTACTCGTATTCACTGAGTGTTTGATATTCCTGTATCATTAGAAGGGGCCTGTGGTGGGGCATTGACAGATATCTTCTGTCGCAACACTAGCCGACGTCGTCGTAGACGGCTTCGTCCAAGAATCTGTAGGTTCCATTTCAGCACCTCCCCTTGATGTTGACGGCTGGGGCGATTGAAGGTATCGAACGTTTTAAGATATTTTTCCTTCGATTTTTTGAGCAAAAAACTTAGTTCGTCATTTGAAGCTTCAATCTTCCTCACTAGAATCACTCATTTTTTTAGTAATCAAAATCGTAAACAAAACTTAGAATTTTCGCGCTAATTTGTTTTTTTTTTTCCAATTTTTGCTTCTAATGTAAATGTCCTTCTTTCACAGGCTTCTTTCTTTGAGTGCGTTCAAAAATTATAATCCTAAATTGACGATGTAATTTTTCAATATTTTATTAAACTTTTTTAATGTTTCTGAACTTATACACTTACATTAAAATTTGATAAATTTTATAAAAAACATTAATCTTAACTTATAAATATTTCTATTCTAAGCATAAAATTATTTATTTTTTAAAATATCTTTAAAACTTAACATTAAAAAAATCAGGCAAGGTTAGTTTCTGAACGGGATCATTACTTTCCTCACTGTTCAAACAGTGAAGAAAAACCAACTTTCCTCACTGTTTTCGTAGAGGAAAGACACTTCTTTCGTGCGGGAGTGGTGAAAAGTCTATTTACTAGTTGACAATGTCTACAACCAGTAAAAGGTCTTTTGTTAAACAATATAAACCATATCTACCATAAGCGTACTGTTGGGAACATACAAATCTGCCTAGCCTTTAAAAACTGCAGGCGTAATACTTATTATGTAATGTAAAACAGTATTTTGGAGCTGAACGTACTGATTAGATTATCTGGCACATGAACGGATCCTACTAAACTAGGTCAGTTTCTGAGAATGGGGATTCTCAGAAACTGACAAATGAAACCCGGGGGGATTTCATTTATTAGTTTTCTTGCTAATAAGCTTATCTGAGATTCTGAGCACACGACGCAGTGGAAAATCCTGAACTAGATCATATTATTTTATTTCTTTTTTAGGTAGATTATTTTGTAATCTACCTACATGTATGCAACAATTTTATGTACAAATGATTTAGTTTTCTTTATTTTTTTCCGTTCCACCGATGAGAACAAACTACATATTATACCTAAAGGCAATTCAGACAACTATTTAAATCAGAATTCAAAGAATAATATAAGGTACAGCGAATTCATCATTACATATCATCATCTGCCTAGCTTTCAGTCTAACCGAATATAGCTGAATACTATTTCACATGAAGCAACTGTCTATCTGACCTCCACAATTCTGTTACTAAGTAATACGATACCACTTGGTAAGACTGATTGAATTCAGTATTACATAATAGGGTACCTAGTTGACAAAAAAAAACTAATTAGTCCGTCAGAAAGATTGCCAAAAAATATGGACACATATTTGTTCTTTTCGCACGTAAACAAACAATGAAGACGATAAAGTGCTTTGAAAACTCGTGTAACGTCATATTGTAAGACATTAGTATGACTTATAATGTCCCCACTGCTGGGACTCAGGCCTCCTCTCTGGGAGGGATGGGCACCACCACGCGTGCCCAGTGTGGGTTGGTAGATGTCACATATTTTTGATATTTTTGGTTATAAGACACACTGATTTTCTCGCGATGTTTTCCTTCACCGTTTCGAGAGCAGTGATGATGAAATAAATTACACAATAAATGACCCTGCCTGGGTTCGAAGTGAGTTCGTACCCACAGCTTACTGTTCGTAAGTCTGGGCCGCAACCACTGGGCCACCACTGCTTATGTGCATGCCGCCGAGTGGTCCACATTGTGTTGCTATCTGGCATTATGTTGAGCTGAGGCCCTTTTGGCAATATTAGTTTGTTTAATATGTATAACTAGCTGTTGCCACGGCTTCACCCGCAACAACTCAAAATTATCCCAAGGGAAGATACAATCGGGATAAAAACTATCCTATGTGTTAATCCAGGTTATAAACTATCTGTGCACCAAATTTTATCCAAATCCGTTCTGTAGTTTTTGCGTGAAGAAGTAACAAACATACACACTCACACACAAACTTTCGCCTTTATAATATTAATTAGTGTGATAGTGTGATGTGATGTGATGTGATGTGATGTGATTTTGAAGGTGTGTTATAAACCCCTTTTCTTCTTGCTGTAACGAACTTTGCAATGAAACTCTTCACAAAGCTCTTAACCAAACATTCTGTACATCTAAGAAATACTGAACAAAAATGATGCAAGAAAACTACTAGGTATTTAATATTTTTTTCACACTCTAAGTTACTCAAAACATTGTTTACCAACGAAATAACTTTACTCGTTCAATATTTCTGTAAGTAAAAGAATCCCAGGTATGGACAAATCTAAAAAAAAATCGCATAGACGGTTTTGTTAAGGCTGTTTCACACCCATTATTCTTCGCTTAGCTTTAAATCTCGACTCACCTTACACTCCGTGGAGCTGATGATCTCAACGAGGAACCGGGTCCTGGTGCCCACCTTCACGGTGAGGTCTTGCAGACGTCGTAGGAAGGTGGGGGGGTCCTCGCCCGTCGGAGCTTCGTCGGCGCAGACCTCGAGACGAAGCTGACTGGTGTCACTCCCGGCTGCATTACTTGCCTGGTTTCAAAATAAGTCTTTGTTAGGTCAAGAAGTTTGGAATACAAATGCTGAGGATTATGAGGTTGACACAAAATAAATGGAGTTAAGAACCGGGGTCCTTTTCAATGACCAGTCTTTAAAACTGCTACTGACAAATCCCTGATGGAAAAACCCAATAACACTTTGCCCAACCCGGGAATCGAATACAGGACCTTAAGCTCAGCAGTCGCGCTTGCGACCACCAGACCAATGAGGCAGGCAGTCAGTTCCTCTTGTGATAGGATTGAGTTCGCGCCAGTAGGTCGGATAAAATTATATCTTTGTTCTTAGTTCAATACTAAAGGGCTGCCGTGTTCACGTAAATACATTTTTAACTAGTCCTGCGTGAATTAGTGACGGATTCACACGAAATGATACTTGCATTTGGCTTATACAATTACAGCTGACAGGGCTTACTCGAATGTGCTCGATCTTGAGACTTTGACCTAATAAATTAATTATTACGTGTAATAATTCTCTTGCCTCGAAAAATACGCATAAGGGACACAAATTGGGCTGCGGGTTGTTCGAAAGAGATACCGTGGCCTCGGCACAAAGGGCTAAGAAGGAACATCGGTTTTAAGTCAGTAGATGTCTGACACTCCCTACGGCTCTGCCCAGAGCGGGAGTAGTCATTTGATGAATTCCCACCCAAAAAAAAAAAATGGGACTCAAATATTCCGAATTATTTTATTCGGAATATTTGAGTCCCATTTTTTTTTAACCTGATCGTTTAAAAATGTTTTTAACATTTTCAGCAAATCAAATGAATCCCTTTTATTTGATACCCATTCCATGGGAATGCATAAAAATAACTAGTCCGCAATCCTGGGGAGTCCAACATACAGGATTTAGATTACTGTCATAACTTAACTGACCATGCATTGACACTCGCATCAAACGTGTATTCAAAACTTCAGCTCAATTGGATGGTGGACGTTTAGTTGCAAGGTTTGCCTGCTTCAACTACCTCGAATGGCTACCTTGGTGCAACTTAACTTGGCCCGTTCGTCCGAATTCAATAGCCTATAGAATTCGGAAGTAACCGAGCTTAAAGGTCCTGCCCGGAGGCGAATACGGCCGTCTTCGATCAAACTCGTCGATTTTCATGATTTCTGGAACCCGAACTAACCAGATAACTGCATAAAAAAACAATTGTGTTAAATTATTGCGCGTGATGTGACTTTGCGTTTCAAAAAATAACCTTAGGAACACATAAAGGTTTTTTTTTTATGGGACAAGCCCGCCACACTATTCCTAAACCACAGTAACTCCTGTAAACCAGAATCAACAGTGGCGACCACAAGAAAAGCGCCGAGACAATGAAGCCCGACGAAGTTCTCACAAAACACACACAAAGTATTACACATAAAGGTTGTGTACCCACAAGCCCTGATGTTCAAGTTTCTGTTATCGAAATAATATATAAAATAATAAATAATAATGATAATCCCGCTGATTATCATTATTATATATTATTTTATATATTATTTCGTACTCATTCACGCATTATTCATAATTATAGGCATTAGTTAGATATCCATAGATCGTCGTGATAATTACATATTTATAGATTAATAAATAAAAAGTTTAAATACAGTTTTTCGTAATATTTACGTGCCTATCTATAAAATGAAAATACTTCCAAAAATTAGTCAGCATCCCTATCCGCTGTGCAGCTATGAAGTAACCAGCCGATAGCTAGCCGCTAGTCGCTGGCTCATGTGCAGTGGTACAAGTCCGTAAAGGGGCATACTCACTTGCAAGGTATACACATTGGTATCGCCGGTCCGAGCCGCTGAAACCGTCAGCCGAACACCGCCAGCATCGTCGGTCGCCGCAAACCGTTCGTCTAGCGACGCTCCTGCTCTGCTCCTGTGTGTCGCACAAACATATTTTATTATTTAGGAAGGTTTATTTTAATTTAGCACGAATAAATAAGAGCTGGGGGCTAAAATGGCTACTTTAGCAGAATCATTATAGGATCATAATATGAATTGCGTTAAAATCCGTGAAAAGGTTGCAGATGCAGTTACTGTACTATTATGAATTGTCACTTTGTGACCATTTTACGAATTTTGGTACTGGCAACTCTTATTACGTGTTTTGGATGATTATATCATCGGGTTCTCATTATCTGGTGATATCCACTATTAAAGTTATTGCCCAGTTTTACTCAACATAACTTATTTTTAAATATTCTACACATTTATTTCTAAAAATATAAAATACGATTCATTCTTTTTATACACGGTTCATGACAACAATTCTTATAAATTTGGGACTACTCTATAGCATTCTATGTTTTACAATTTAACATAAAGATGAAATATGAAACGCATATCGCATGAAGTATTTGTTTTGTTATAATGACCCATGAAAGACACAGACACTGAAACACTTACGAACTCTATTTTAATGACATATTAAACTATCGAAATAGACATAAGTACTTTTCCATAAAACAATTCTAATATGAACGAACACACAAAAACAAATTTTCTTTACTCATACTTATAGAAATACAAGTGGTCATTGGCCATTATTTTGATAAAACCTGGTTAGGCAACAATTCCCCAACTGCCCCGTTTGTGTGGCGGTCGATTCGATTCCCACGTCGAGCAAATTGTAATTGGCTCCATCATTGTAGCCAGTTGATGGCAATAGGCGGCGCTTTATAACATGGGAGTTAAACAGACCCAGCGAAAACTGGGTGTATTAGGTACACCTTTGAGTAAACCTAACCTAACGACAGGAAACCTTTAAATGGAAACCAAGCTAACGAGGATTGAACCTTGAAAAGCTTCTGTAACATATATCTACCTACTTGAAAATGTTTGTATGTAACGAATGAACTTAAAAACTACTGAACCGATTTGAAAAATTCTTTCACCGTTGGGAAGTTACACTATCCCCGGGTGACATGGGCTACTTTTTATTCCTGTATTCCCAAGGGAACGGGAACTACGCGGGTGAATCCGCGTGTCGTCGGCTAGTTACTAACATTCGAAAAAACATCCGTAGACAAGACAATACAGTACCAATACAATACAAACAAAAGATGCAATATGCAACCTCTCTTAGATCAATGACGACCAGGCTTAGCATAGTGCATAGAAGAGCACCGACCGTATGAAAGACAATGAAACAACTAGTGGATAGGGTTTCAAAGAGGTCGCTGGCTTGCTATCTAACCAACGCAGGCATAACACAAACGTACAACGAATGTAACTGAACCAAACTAACTAACAGAGAGAATAAAGGTTTTGACAGTTTGGTCATACAAAAGTATGTCAAATCTTTACTAAGTGACGGCTTAAGTAATCATTAAATATCTCTGAGTACAGAAGTCAAAAGTCTGCCAATTATTTAATTTTTAGGGTTCCGTAGTCAACAAGGAACCCTTAAATTTTCCCCATGTTCGTCCGTCTGTCTGTCCACACTATAGTTCAAAGTCTTAGTACTACAAAATTTTAATTAGTCATGAATAAACAGATGAGTTACACCGACCAAGTGATAAAATAATATATAACCATAATAAAATAACGAAAATATTTTTTAGGTCCATAAAAAGTGGAAATGATTTTTTTATTTTTTTTTTCTCTCGCGTATCCCATTGTTTGGGATGCCGTTGTGTAGGCCTTTACATAATATTGCGGGTTTGTTAATATTTTTTTTCTATTAAGGGATTCGTTTGTGATACTATGTTAACAGACGTAAAACGCAAGTTTTAAAAGGCGTAAAAGTAAAATTATGATTCACTGCAGTAAACGAAATCAGAAAAATATATGATATTTTGCTGGATAGAATAAAATCACGAAAATACCTCTAAAAATTTCTTTTAACGAGTAAAAACCATACTAAAATACATGTCATCGTTCTGATTTTTTTGCCAAATAATTCTACAAGCAACATACTTAAACTATAGTGTTTTACTTTTTTAGTCCAACCAATAGTTTTTTTGTAAATCGCAAAGTACCACTAATTTTGCACTATTCGGCCGCAGCGAAAGAAGTAACAACCGCTTTGTAGTGCAAGCTGATTAGAACTTTATTCTAATAGTAATTCAAACGAAGTTTGAACCACCACAAATAGAGTTGCTAATTTGAGGTAGCATAGGCTCTTAAAGTGCACATTTATGTTAAATTACAGCTAAACGGTTATTATATAGCGATATATTAATACAACGAAATTAAAAGGAAAACTATCTCAGCTAAGTAGACTTTACAAGTTTATGAGTAATCCAAAATATAGTCCTCCTTACCGATTTCGGTAACGGCGACCCCAAGCTATTTCCTAGCGTGTGCCCTTATGTGGCTGGCCAGACCGAATTTGGTTTTAAACACCCGGTCACAGTTAAAGCAGTAGAGTTGACCGGCAGAGTTGTAGGTGTAGGCGTAGGAGGGCTTAGGTCTCTCTTTACGTATTCCAAAATACGCTTATAACGAGTACGTCTTGGTAATGTACAATCTCAACACGATCGATGTAAGAGATAGTTTATCACCAATACAATACAATCTAGATTCTTTATCGTGTACTACACCACCATCACCACTGCTCTCGAAACAAATAACCAAGAATTCGAAGACATGTGACATCTACCAACCCGCTCTGGGCCCGCGTGGTGAATTATAGGCTTATGATGATGGACACCAAAACGTGACGTTTTGCAGAGGAATGAGTAAAATGTTGTGAGGAAGGTTTTCAATATGAATGTGGATGGTTTTATGAGTATAGGAAGACCAATGAAACGATAGAAAGGAGCTGTTTCATGAGATGACGAGAAACAGACATATACGGAACGACCCTAAATGAATTGGGATAAGGGCAAGAGAATGATGATGTACACCATACAAGTATCATCATCATCATCAGCCTATAATGTTCCCACTGCAGGGACTCAGGCCTCCTCTCTATGAGAGGGATGGGCTATAATCCACCACGCGGGCCCAGTGCGGATTGGTAGATGTCACATATCTTCGAATTTTTTGGTTCTAAGATATGCCGGTTTCCTCACGATGTTTTCCTTCACCGTTTTGAGAACAGTGGTGATGAAATAAATTACACAAAGTAATATGCCTGACGGGGTTCGAACCCACGACTCACTGTTCGTAAGTCGGGGCCGCCACCACTGGGCCACCACTGCACAAGATTCATAAAAAAGCCATATCGCATTTTTAATCTATTGCATAGATTCTATCGCGGGCCTTGAGTTGAGCGTGGAGAGCGAATCCAGAGATTTCCTAACGAAAATATTCAGGATTCAGTATTCAACCAGGTTGCTATGGTTACGGAAAATAACAAGGTTGTCAACTGAGGTTGTCAAATTAAATAATTGTTTGTCTCTCTGCTTTCTCCTTCTAAAATATCCTTACTCGTATAATTTGTGTACAAAGTGTTTTAAATATGAATAAACAAAGTGCATTTATTAATAAAGAAAGTCACGAAAAAATAGTGAAAGAAAATGAGTGAGGAGTGAGTACTCTATAAACATTCATTTTATTATTAGTACGCATCTATCATAAGTTTTATTGGTTTTTGCATTACTATTCTGCGAATCGGTCTAAAACGATTCGATTATTTCGAAAATTATTTATTTTATTTTATTTTAGATATTTTATAAGAAAATATCTAAAATAAAATAAAATAAATAATTTTCATATTTTTCAATGTTATGACACTTACGTCAGTCAGGCTGTCTATACTTTTTCTTTTAAATTTTCTGTCATAGAGTTTCTTACTAGCTTAGTTATTCTATGAAGGTTAGTTTTGATTTATATAATGTACATCGCGCGAAATTCGAAGATCAAACTCATAGTATCGTTATTTTTGTTCAAATTTTTTGAATGAATAATTATTTTGGTGTGTAATTACACTATTAATACCTAATTATTTATACCTATTATTGCATAAGTTGATAAAAAATGCTATGCAATAGATTTACCGCGGCAGTCTCCGAGTGCCACAAGTTTTTTTTTTTATGATGACAGAATGGGCTACGCTACAAGGCTAACAGGTTTTCAAAACAGGCTTCGAGAGACAATACTGCAGGTGGTCTGTGGTGTCTCAACTACAATATTAATTAATACGTGCATTGGACATTGTGTTCAAAGCTACGGACAGACGTTACGGACACAAGCCCGATAGGCATTGAAATAGAATATAGAAACCAGGCCCAAAGGCCTGAAAGTACGGCTTTCCTTTGTGGATAAAGGAATTCTACGTAACACTCGTATTTCCTGTAGCAAGATAGTAGGTATATTACATACACACCTGTTAGTATCACATCACTCACAGTAAAGACTTTTAATACTTGATGGCTTGGCAAATGAAGAAAAATTTGCTTCTTACTAATTAAGAGTATTTATTACGCCACTACGGGTTTTATTTATATTTTTGTTTGTTTCTATTTGTTTTAACAGATACTTGACGCACTTAGGTATAGATTACTTGCATTAAGCCAACCTAACATAACAATTTAAGATAACATAACGATTTTATAAATTGTATGCATAGTTTTTTCACTACTCTTAAAGAAGTATCTAGATCTTTTTTACCCGACTGCGGCGAAGCCCAAAAGGAGGGTTATATTATGGAGTTCATCAAATAACCCCTCCCGCTCTGGGTAGAGCGGTAGGGAGTGTCAGACATCTACTGACTAAAAACCACCCATGTTCCTTCTAGATCTGGTTACTGAACAATCAGGACGTTTACCAGATAATGCGGCCTTTATCTATAGCTGTACCTACCATGATCTTTTAAGTTTGACCTAAATCTGAATTAGACTAATCCTGCCATCTCGTGTTTAATGCTATACACGAAACAACTGTCCTAAAAGATCCTAGAGCACTGTGCGTTTTGTGGGGTCGTGGGGCTTTCAGGACCGGGACCGCAGACCAGAACCTACTTATTAACTCAAACATAATTATTGTATTTATAGGTGGAATCCCGCGGTCCCGGTCCCGAAAGCACGACGACCCGTTTTGTGTACACAATTTCCATTACCATGGACAAAAAATAAATCCACTAGTCACCGATTATGCAAATAGTCTCAAATAGCAATGACGTGGTGATGAATGGAAACGGTTGGCTGGTAAAACTAATTTATTTCTAGTTACGCTCCACAGTCGTGTGATATTTAGATTTGACTGCCTACCGACTCGGACATCACTGAAAACGAATTGGACGCAACTATTCTTGGATTTTAGAGTGCACAAACTAGTGATAAAGTCTCGGACAACGTTTATGTTGTACGACTATCGATTACTGTTGTAAATAACCTATTTGTAAACCTCGTCTGTATATTTTTTGCATTAAATAACATACATGAAATCACGTCTCTTTGGGGTAGGTAGAAAAGACAAAACCGACCTGCTACGATCGGTACATACTCCATTTGTCTAGCCCACATTCATACATCTGTACATAAACGCACGCCCGGTTACCAGTACTACGCACCTGTCCTTTCTGAGGAACGTCCCAATAAGGTCAGTGTATATCTTAAGCGCTGTTTAAAGTATTTTGTTGGTTGAGCTATCTTATTTTCTACTAAGTCCATTATAGGTCAGTGTGTCCGCTTTTCTAATACGTACATCTTTTGTAGTCAACTCTCAACAAAATAAACGCTTAGGTAGGTACTTCAGTATTACCAAACAACTAATAGTCCACATTAGCCCTTTTTTTTTGGTGGGTGGAAAATCATCACATGACCCCTTCCGCTCTTGGGCAGAGCGAAGGGGAGTGTCAGACTTCTACTGACTAAAAACCGAACCCATGTTCCTTCTTTGCCCTTGTGCCGAGGCCACGTCATCTCTTTCGATAATCCGCAGCCCCGACGGGATCCGCAGCCCCGACAGGGTCCACATTAGCCCTGGATCGCAAAATTTCGAAGTCATGGCCTTTGCCCAGCAGTGGGACGACACACGCTAACAGGAAGTAATAGTGACTATAATATTGATCTTTATAGTACCCCGTCCCGCTCCCGTTTAAACGCTCGACTTCAATAGAAAATTGACGTAGTTCATAAATATACAATTTCCGTATCAGTTTTTAATGGAATCTGCCAATTATTTATAATTAATTAGTTGAAGAAAAAATATATATAATTCTGTAGCAGGAGTTCTTAGTAATTAATTGCGGGGTTAGATAAAAATAAACGCGGTTCCTCGAAAACCAGGTTATTAGAGATTGGTTGAAGCTTCAATCTCTTAGAATTTTATCTAATAATTCATAGTTCTAATTAAGGCGTGGATATACGTGAATTGGCCTTGTTTAGGATACATTAGAATAATTTTTTTCCGCAACCATCAACGGATTATTTTTTCAAAAAAAAAAAAATTATCTACACAAGCATGTCCCCTTCACGTCAAAAAATTAAAAATTAAATATACCTAGACATCATAAATAAATATGCAAAGTAGCCTCTGTTTTGTAACTTAGTACAATTTTTCTCCTAAACTATCAATCAAAAGATCTTTTTATTGCCATCAATATATTATATAAAGTCGTAAATGCCAAAGGGACCTTCAGCTTATTTTTGTAAAGAGAAGTGGCGATTACGTCGCTACTCGCAAATCGCGTAGCTACTACCCCTCTGGCGCCCAATAAATCGGTTGCGGGAGGGTGAAATGTCAGTGGCGTATATCCAGCCCTTAAAGGTAAATTGCATGTGTATTTATTCAACACATTGTAAATAGTTTACGAAAAAATGAAATGTAAAGCAATTAACGCATTAATTAATTGTGAACGTAGCTTTGGTGAAATCCGTGGAAAAATTAATTATGATATATTAAATAATGGGTAAACCTCTGACTAACCGTTCCGAGATTACAGGCGTAGTGTTATGCGATAAAAATAAAATAAGTTGACAGGACTATTATGGCTAATAAGCCTGATATAGTGGTGGTGGATCGATCAGAGCGTCGCGCAATGATTTCTTTTTTTTTTTTTGATAAAACGTTGCCCCACACTAGGAATTTCTCCTGTATCGTGGGTGCGTTCACAAACATTTAAACTCACATACACAAATACCCAGACCCGAAACAACTATTTGTAGGCCATACAAATATTTGTTCCGTGCGGGAATCGAACCCGCGACACGCAGCGCAGCAGTCCAATCGCTTAGCCACTGCGCCAACCGTGCCGTCTTAATGATTGTTGACATAACCGTCCCGCATGACGAGAACCTCGTGAAAGCCGAAAAAGATAAGCAAATCAAGTATCTTGACTTGGCTCGCGAGGTTGTCGACATGTGGGGAGTGGACTCAGCGATCATTGTGCCGATAGTCGTTACAGCCAATGGCTTAATTGCCAAGAGCCTCGACCAACACCTGAGGAGGCTCTCGTTAAGCAGCTGGATCAAGGGCTTGATACAGAGAGCGGTACTCCTGGACACGGCTCGCATTGTTAGGAGATTCCTTTCTCTGGAGCCCTGACCGCTGGTAGCTTGGACCCTGTTCCCGATACCGGTGGGCTACAATTTTTTATATATTTAAATGTTTTTTTATTGCTTTTTGTGAGAAATATTTAAAAATGTACGGAATTTGTTTAAAAATGAATAAAGAAAATAAATACATTTTTATACAAAGCTAACATTGATGCAATACAAACATAAACCTAAGAAAATATAATGTAGACATAACAAAATTCGATGCCTGTACTAGAATGAGGAGAATGAATGAATCAGGCGAATACTCGTATAATAAAAGGTATAGGTCTGATTAAAAATAAGAGGCGACAGGTATCGTTGCCATGGTTGCGTTTCCTGCCCTCTGCTCCGATTTCCGGTATATCGGCTCACTCGTGCAAAACGATGGCAAAATAGATCGTAGTGCTAAGCACAGAATTAACTGGGGATCAATAAAATGGAGGCAGGTGACAAAAATAATCCGCACTTCCCTTACGGGGGAGATTTATGAAACAATAGTTAGACCTGCTGTCTTGTATGGATCAGAATGTTGGACCACAAATAAGAGACGAATGAAAAACATTTTTGTGTGGCTGAGATGAGAATGGGTGTGGTGTAACGCGAATGAATAAAATAAGAAATGAGTATCATTCAGGGTGTAAATGAACCCTTCACACAGACGTCAACAAAGCATTCTGTACATCAAACTAAGTACCTACTCCTACGCAAAAATGTTTACTGGGAAACGACTTTTTTTTGGGGTCAAAAATCACATTTTGCGGTAAAACTCAATATAGCACCCATAAAACATTGTGCTAGTGGGTGCTTTGAATAGTAAACGGGTCATAAAGGTAATTTAATCTAAGTAAAGTTACAACCTGAAAAACTAGTATTTACAAAAACAGCTGTGAGTTTGAAATTTTGACCCCCAATATCTCCGTAACTAGGGGGTTCCCAGGTATGATTATCGTAGTGGAGGGAGAACAAGTGCTCTTCGTTTGCGTTAAGGGTACTATTACACCCTTCATGTAATCGGTTATTGTGGTATGTACCTGTGATTCGTAGGAATGAGAAAAATGTTGTGAGGAAAGTTGAACATGAATGTGTCCACATTTATACTCGAAACTTTCCTCACGGGTATAAGAGTTATATCGTCAGGAGCTCGGGAAATGGATGGATGAGAGACGCACAAAGCAGAGAGAACTGGCAGAGGAAAAGGGAGGCCTATACCCAACAGTGGGTGATTACGGGCTGAAATGATGATGATGATGATAAGAGTTGGGGACCACTAAGGATGATATGGCAAGTAAGGAACTGTCTAATAAGATGACGAATAATAGAGAATTATGGTAGAAGATGAACTGCTGTTACGACCCCAAATAGGTATATGGGTAAGAGAATGATCTTAGTTCTTTATATTTTTGAAGTGAAAACTTCTTTAGCGGCGCTGAGCACTTTTTTGTATGGGTAAAAACTTTCAAACTCGCGTCAGGGTCACGTGATGCTGATCGAAAATACGTAAGATTTTTCGATCAGCATCACGTGACCCTGACGCGAGTTTGAAAGTTAATATTGAAGTTTTCACTTCTGCCGGCACTCCCGGAGTGCTATTTTTTTTAATTTATTTGGGACCCGCCACGCTATTCCCAAACCACTGTAACTCTGTTAGCCAGAATCAACAGTGGCGACCACAAGAAAAGCGCCGAGACAATGAAGCTCGACGAAGTCACAGTGAAGGGATTTAACTGTGATCCCGCAACGAAATTAATCAGAAAAGCAAAGCGGATGTTTATTACCAAGCTCACAAGCTGGTAATGTTGATCTAGCACACTTGTTGTGAACACTAATAGGGTTGAAAATAAAATAAAACCAAATTGTGTCCTGATCTAAGCTGGTTTATATATTTTCTAAAACCACTCGAACCCAACCAAATCGATGTAACACAACGATAGCCTGCTTTTATTTTAAGCAATGCCATCTATCGAGCTCAAAAACAAACTTTTGTACTTTGACAACAATTGTCAACTTATTACTACGGTTTTTGCATGAACAGCGGAGGAGTAGAAAAACGTAATGTTAAGAATTTTTACACCACCCGTGGTTCTCTTATTTGCCTTTCATTTGAATCATTTAAAAAATATGTCACTTAATGTAATTTGACAGAAATGGTAGACAGAAATGGTAGGTACTTTTGTTCTTTTTTTGGACTAAAAGAGCTCTTTTATTATTAACTAGCTGATGCCCGCGGTTTTGCCCGCGTGGATGTCGGTTATCCTGACCAAAAGTAATCTTTTCATCCCTCTTAACGCCTTTTTTTTGGGCCGGTTGAAAATCATCAAATAACCCCTCCCGCTCTTAGGCAGAGCAAAAGGGAGTGTCAGACTTCTACTGACTAAAAACCCATGTTCTTTCTTATCCCTTTATGTCGAGGCCGCGGTATCTCTTGCGAACAACCCGCAACCACGACGGGCGTGCGCAAATACTCTCATGTCTCAAAAGACCAATAGCGGGCCAGCGGTACTAGAACTTGGAAGCGAACCCGTCACCTTGCCTCCCTTACGACACGCTGCACGCTGGCTCAGTGCGTACCGAAATAAATTTATTGCGATATATCTGCCGGTCGCCAAAATAGTTGCCCTATTATTGTGAGTATACTGATTGGAAACCAATGACCTACTTACTGTTATCTGATGGACGCGTCTTGGCTGTCAATACTAAGAATAGATATTGAACTAGCTGATATTCAAACTCAAACTCAAAGCAATTACTTCAATTAAACCATTACAGGCACTTATTATTGTCAGAAGAACAATAGGGTATTTCACCAAAAAAATATAATTAGTCCGTCTGTTAGATTATCGAAAAATATTGGATACGTGTTTTTTGTTATATCAAATTAATAAAAAATGACGAAAATAAAACGTGTCAAAGATCATGAGTGGGGGCTTTTCGCGTCACTTAGTGGGTAAAAAAGTACTAACCTTGTGACGTCACACGACTTGACACGACTTTTCGAAGCACTGTATCGTCTTCAACTTTTGTTTACGTGAAAAAAGAAAAAATACGTGTCCATTATTTTTTGGTAATCTATCAGACGGACTAATTAGATTTTTTTGGTGAAATACCCTATTCATTAAAAAAATCTACAGTCACACAGTCACAGTCATAAGGCATAATAACTTGTGAAAGTACTGTAGTTGCCCATTCTCTAGCGTAGATACTATGGAGAAGAACGGGCAAGAAACTCCATGTACTCTGTTTTTAACCGACTTCTACAAAAAAGGAGGTTCTAAATTCGGATGTTTATATATATTTATTTTTTTATGTTTGTTCGGGCATAACTCCGTCACTTGCTAACCGATTTGAAAAATTCTTTTTTTGTTGGAAAGGGTATACATCCCAAATGACCCCAAAATTATAAAAAATAAACTTTAGAAGAAAAATCAGTTTCTGAAGTCGGTGGCAAAAAAATGAAATCAAACAAACAAAAGTCGCCGACTTCAGAAACTGATTTTTTTTCTAAAGTTTATTTTTCACTTTTTTGTTTTTTTTTTAAGTCGGTTTTATTTTTTGTTAAAAAGTTTTAAATCAGAATATTGTTACAAAATCTTGGTACATTATACTATTCATGTTGAGATGGTATATTAGTTGAGAACTATGTAACAAGACGTGTAAATTAAGTTATTTACTAGCACAGCGAGGAGTTGTCTTCCGGAATCAGGATCCAGAACCATCCGGTATGAACTATCCAACTTTAAAGATGATCATCATCATCATCATCTCTTGCCACAAACATTTTCCCGCTCAGTATCAGGTTGTATGTTAAATAAAATAGGATTCGCGACCGTAACAAATATCACTTTACTGAGTAAAAATGATTAAAATCACCAATACAACCGTCTCAGTTCATAGAAATCGCTTGAGTGACTCTTTGATTAAAAAAGCATTCAAGAGACTACCGGCAAATTGCAAAAAACGCAAGAAAATTCGAATTTTGCGGGTAAATCGAAACTTTTTTTTTTCTTTAAATTAGATGTTTAACTGTAATTAAATGTCTCTGAATACGGCAGTAAACTTTGCAGGCTAAACAAACTAAGTGCATAAAGTAGGTCGGGCGGCAAAATTTTAATATTTATAGACGCCCGACCGGAAGGATGTCTTTGGCCCAGCTGTGAAATGATATTAAAATAAAAAAGGCATAGTCACCATCATCTGGCTAGCCTTTTCCCAACTATGTTGGAGTTGACTTCCAGTCTATCTAGATGCAGCTGAACACCAGTATTTTACATGGAGCGACTGCCTAGCTGATCTCCATAACCCAGTTAATACTGGGTTATATGGGACCCTGTACGACTGGTTGTCAGCCTATCGGGCTACTGTTACGACGGTCAAAGATGTACAAATGACAGTCGGAACCAACGTGCTTTCCGAGGCACAGAGGAAACTCCGTATGTAGATGATCACTCAACCTAGACAAGTGCGGCGAAGCCAAAAGGAAGGATCATTCCCACTAGTTCTACTGCACAGTTCTACGATAGAACTAGTGGGAACTTTTTTTAAATTTTTTTCCCACTAGTTCTACGATTCAAGGTGGTACGAAATCGTAGAACTAATGGGAACGAAAAGTCAATGAATTTTTTCGTTCCCACTAGTTCTACGCTATACGGGTGTTATAAAATCGTAAAACCAGCGGGACACAAGTTTCTCATTCGTTCTATCACACAGTTTAGGGTACAACTATGGTCCAAACTACCAGGAGTATAGAAGTAGGAAGGATGTATTGGAATCTTTGAATCAAATCTAAATTATTCCTTTCTAATACCATGTACTTTTTTTTTGTTGGAGATAGTAAACCAGGATAGTAAAGTCCGACAAAGTACCAGGAGAATAGAAGTAGGCAGGAGGTATTAAAAACATATTTTTTGAAAAAAAAAAAAATGTTCTCAAGACCTTCTACCTACTTCTATTCTCCTGGTAGTTTGTGCCGTAGTTGTACCCTAAACTGTGTGATAGAACGAATGAGAAACTTGTGTCCCGCTGGTTTTACGATTTTGTAACACCCTTAAAGCGTAGAACTAATGGGAACGAAAAAATTCATTGACTTTTCGTTCCCATTAGTTCTACGATTTCGTACCACCTTGAATCGTAGAACTAGTGGGAAAAAAATTTAAAAAAAGTTCCCACTAGTTCTATCGTAGAACTGTGCAGTAGAACTAGTGGGAATGATCCAAAAGGAAGGGTAATGATTTTGGCAGTCTATGTATTTATGTATGTATACTATGTATGTTCCACCGTAGCGCCTAAACTACTGAACGGATTTTAATAAATGAGGTGCCATAGATTCGTAAGAATAGCCCGGGTGACATAGGCTAAATAAATGCTTAATAAATTCGTTCTTCTACATTTAAAAATTCTTTTTATGACGGAGTTTAAATGTCAAAAACTTACCTCAAAAAATATTAAATTGAGATAATCATAACATGTTTGATATCAAATGAAAAGTCTTGGCAAGCACATTACAATATGTATATCATATTATAGTTTTAGTCAATTACGTTAAGATTGCGGTCAAACAGTTCACGCGGTCTAGTCTGTGTTATTTACTCGTATTATGTAAATAACAAACCAATATTTTATTCGTAGTCGGGTTTTAGATTTTTAAACTTGTTAACCTGAAGATTAATCCGAGAGCTCCTCTAAAGATCGAAAGAATAGAACTATAGATAAATGTTGCTCGTTAGTCAATGTAGTATGTGGATTCGTCCCACACGTAATAGACCTTGAATTAACGCATATACGTTTGTGGGGCATAGTTTAGTAGACATTTCATGTATCCACGTAGGTAGATATAATATACGCCTGACGCCAGCAAGCGTCATATCACTTATCATTGCCAACAGTTATTGTCACAGTTGTTTAACTTGAAATTTGACACAAAAAAGCCGTTTGAACATAAAATTATGAAAATGTAATTATATGGCCCCCGCCTGCTTTCAACTTTTGTTAAACTTAAAACGTGCTTGGTTTTTACTTATCAAGTTATTTCACTCGGATTTCTAACGCGGGAGTCACAGATTGTCCCCGTGACCTGCCGCCATTTCATCTATCCAGTGCTAATTCTGTGCTTTACACTACGATCATACTTATTTCGCCATCGTTTTGCACGAGTGAACCGAGATACCGAAATTCAAAGTAAATTGGAAGAAGCACGCCATCTAGCGAAATCGCAAAACATGTATTCAGTTTTACTTCTTTTGAGTTTCAAGCCAAAATTCTACAATAAACAAAAAATATAGGTACGTACGCTATCATAATATCATTGTAAACTGCTCATGCAGAAACTAATACAAAATAAGTACTCCCCAATAGTAATGCAACCACCAAATATTTAAACCACTATTAATTTAATTACATTTAAACAAGCATGAAAGCATTTAAAAACTTTGTACCTATTTTCGACATTTTGAAACTACCAACGTTTAAAATATATGCGTATCAGCATAATTTATGTTGGAATTTCAAGTATATATAGAGCGGGGTATTAAAGAGGTCAGTGATCCCGCCTAAATAGATCCCCATGGATCTAAACAAATGTAACGCTGGGAATAAGAATTCACTGGCGCCGAGTATGGCTTGCCTATTTGTAGCATAAAAGCTAACGATAGATTTGGAGATACATAGATATGTACTTATCTCTAAATATATCGCTTAGCTTTAGAGATCTAACGCTATCGCGGCGATCAAATGACGACAAGAAAGCATTCAGATTTAATATTGTGGAATCCACTATTTTTAGGATAAAAATGTGGCCGCGTCTCCGTTTGCGTGAACTTAGTTAAATATATTAAATAACATCTATTTTAAAAAAGTCTTAATTTTGCTGACTAAACGAACAAGAGCATATCGTTTTAATATTGCAAATATCCAGGCTTGGATAACGAATGTAGAACCAATCTTCCGCCTGAAAAAAAATGCAAAGAAGATTCGATCCATTTCAAAAAAATATTTAAATATTACGAGTCAATGTGAGAATCCTATACATGGATCCAGATACAGTGTCCTTTGTAAGTAATATAAAATCAAAATACTGGATTGTTAAAAATATTTACTTTTCATTCATATGATCTTCTTGTACAAGAGTACCACCATAGAGTACCACTCTGTTATAAAGAACAAATAATTCAAAAAAACCCTTCGGAAAAAAATCAGCATAATTATTTATTTAACCCTTGTCTACAAAAGTGGTATACATATTATAGGCAGCCCTAATGCCACATATATTCTCTAACAGTCAACCTTTGGAAAAAAATAGAGCAGCATTGTGATAGAGTACCTACAAAAAAAAACGTTAATACCATTTTGAAAACATAAATAGCTCATAGGAATTTTTAGCCAGGAGTTTGAATTTGTACCTGGTCGAAAATTCTCCTAGTAGTTCATTGAACTTGGATAAAATTGACGTAACGTTATTGTTACCACATTTTTTTAAGAGAAACTTTGAAATCATCAAATGCCTCCCCCGCTCTGGGCCGAGCGGAAGGGAGTGTCACTGACTAAAAACCACCCATGTTCCTTCTTAGCTCTTTGTGCCCGGGGCCGTGGTATCTCTTTCGAACAACGCGCAGGTGATTGTTACCTCTGACTTACTCTTCAGGGACTATTAACAGGCGTCATATTAATGTTATTTAAACAAATTAATCCCCAAAAAAATTATGTACCGTGTTACTTAAATGGAAGTTCTAAGAAGCATTTTATTCGACATTATGAAAATTCTTGAATTGTATAAGGTAGGTACTTTTAATGAAGTGTCAACCATAAAAATCCTTGTGCAATTCAAAGTTACACCACAGATAATATACCTAATATGACTGTTATACGAAAATAAATGTTTATTTGCCAGTTTTGTGCGAGATTATCAGACAAAAAGCTTTATTTAGCTAAAAGTCACGGTAATAGATCGACTGAATTAAAATATGTACCTTAAAAATCCCCTTTTAACTGAAAGATTTATGTCACTAATTTCCTGCCAACATTTAAAGAGATAAATATCGAAATACTTGTAGACAAAAACGGTTGTTACCCATGATTTGTAGCTATAAATTTCTTTTGATATCACACCATAAAATGGGCAGCAAAACACTACATTAATCACTGTTCCACATCCTTAATTTCACGTCAGATTGTTTTATCTCGTAAAAGCTTTGAAAGCTTTTTTTATTTTAAAAATAGATAAAACGTAAACACTTTCAGCGGATGACTGCGCCAGATTCCATAACTCAGTTAGTTATATTAATAACATATTGACAGTGCAACGAAAATGTAAAAAAACCAATATGGACGCCTGAAACAGTTACCAACTATCTACACCCCATTTTAGCGGACAATTCGTGTATTTTGTAAACACAAGTTTACACAACAAGTATTTTGTTTGTGTCGAACTTTTTTAGCTTCATCGGCCAGAGAGCCGAGTTGAGGATACGGATTTTTTTAGATTCGGAAAATGTGGAGTGCTACTAATTTGGAGTATTTACTTTCAAAGATAGAAGGATAAGGCAGAAGTGTACCTAATAGTACACTCACATTTTGCGACTTATGTTAGATTCCCATATAGGCGAGCCTAATGCCATCAACCATACACGGATACAGTCTCGTGGCTGCTACTAAGATATTTCGGATGAGAAAACACAATAACGTTCCTTAATAACCGTTAATGAAATCCAAATAAACCTTCAATCTTTCAAAGTAAATACTCCAAGTTAGTATCACATCATAACCATCAGCAACCCTACATCAGCCCACTGCTGGACATAGGCATATTCAATCCCACGCCACTAAACTAGATTTCTTTGGCAGCTCTCAGCCAATGGCTATCACCGACTGTTGCTCCACCGAGATTGAGGGTCCAGTGGTCAGGTCCGACTTACGAACAGTGAGTCGTGGGTTCAAATCTAGGCCAGCGCATTACTTTGTGTATTTTATTTCATCACCACTGTTCTCAAAATGGCGAAGGAAAACATCCTGAGGAAACCGGCATGTCACAGAACCAAAAAATATCGAAGACATGTGACATCTACCAACCCGCACTGGGCCCGCGTGGTGGATTATAGTCCATCCCTCTCCTCAGAGGAGGCCTGAGTCCCTGCAGTGGGAACATTATAGGTTGATGATGATATCCACCCTCCGTAGGGCAATAACGTGAACCATATCCAGTCCTCTTTATTTCTGTCATTTCCTGGGCGGATATTGGACATCCAAATATAGATATAAATCTTCTACTCAATGGCAATAAGCCGCCTGTCACAGGGAGAGTACAATCAAATCAAAGGAATATCGAAGCTTCGACGCCTACGCACGCGTGTGTAGGAGTCGAAGCTTTGATATTTCATGGACATGGAAAATTTCCAATAATAACATATTAGGTACCTACTAGCTAACTTATTCAAATCAAATCATTTATTTGCAATGAACGTATAGGTTACATTAAAATACAGGTGTAGTAAAAAGGAGTGAACTACATTATGCCTGGAGATAGGCATTGAAATACCTAATGAATTATTTTAATTGCTAACTACGAAACGTATTATAAATTATTAAAATAGAACTGAGGACGGCATGGAGGCGCTATAACTAAATAAAAAAATTTAGTTCAAAAATCTAAAACCCGACTACTAACAAAATCGCGATCTTAAAAGTAGAAAACAAGAAAATAATTCTTGTCTGATATTCTTCGTAGTCGCATGCCACTGATACCTGATGCTCCTTCATGGCGTTCTCATTGATACAGAAGTCAGCTGCTAATTGCCATTAGCAAAGTGGCATGCGACTACGAAGAATATCAGACAAAATTTTTTTTCTTGTTTTCTACTTTTAAGACAGCGATTTTGTTAGTAGTCGGGTTTTAGATTTTTGCACTTAATTTTTTTATTTGAATTTTATTTTTGTGTGTACTTAAACTATAATATAATACATATTATTGTAATGTGCTCGCCAAGACCTTTCATTTGATACCAAACTTACTATGACTATCTCAATTTAATATTTTTTGAGGTAATGTTTTGACTGGCCTGTTGGTCTAGTGGTTAGTGACCCTAACTGCTATGCCGGAGGTCGTGGGTTCGATTCCCACCCAGGACAAATGTTTGTGTGATGAGCACGATCATTTGTTCTGTGTCTGGGTGTAATTTATCTATAATATGTATGTATTTAGAAATATATAAGTATTTATTTATTTATTTATTCATTATAACATTTTAAGCTAACAGTTTTTTACCAAAATGCTTAAAAGCTAACAATAATCATATTATAGTGTCAAATAACATCTTATGGTCACAATAATTCATAAAGCAAAGAATTTTTTTTTTTATGTCAAATGGTGTCATACTTATTTTACAAAACAAATAAATTAAAAATAAATCAGTAATTTTCCATGTGTCAAAAAATAATATTAATTAATGAGAAGATGTCAAAATGTCAAATGATGTCAAAATTAATACACTTAAAGTTTTACATAAGCATGCTAGATGAATTCCTTAATAAATAAATAATACAGTACCTATACCAATACTAAAAAATGTTCAAGAGGGTTAGGTACACATCAATGGTTTAAAAATAACAATACATCTTTCCTTAAAGTGCTAATATTATCCACAAATATGTCGGCATCTGGATTGCTGTCAAGGTAACGATTAATGAGACTGATTGCATTAGAGGTTGGGCCGTTATTAGCCTGACGGGTCCGCCATTCCGGTGGGCATGTAAGAAGTTGATGCCGCCGTCGTCCTACACCACGCATGTATTGCTGCGGAACAAACAGATGGATATGCTCTCTTACCGATGGATTATCTATACTACTGTTAATTAACAAATAATAATGTATCAAATGCACTAATTTACGCCTGAGCTCCAAAGTATCTAGACCGACCATTCCTGACACAAATAAAGAAGGATACAAAAATGGATAGTATCCGTAGGTTCGTTTGTATACATAACGGCAAAATTTCCTCTGAATTTTTTCAACCATTAGAGTATATAACTTCTCCGGAGGATCCCAGACAATTGCATTATACTCTAATTTACTGCGCACATATGCATTGTACAGCAGCTTTACAACCCTGACACTTTTAAATTGGGAGGAAGTTCTGATGACGAAACCCAGTGCCTTATTAGCGTCTTTGCACACCTTTTTAATGTGTTCGTGGAAATTAAAGCCACTGTCTAAAGTAAGTCCCAGATCCTGTATTGTTGAGACCCGTTCAAGCGGGTCATCTGCCAGCTTGTAGGAAAAAGTGATTGGCGCGCGAGACCTAGAAAATGTGATGACTTTACACTTCGACATGTTAAGCGGCAGCCTATTCTTCACACTCCAATCCGCAATCGCATCAATGTCCCGCTGAAATTCCAAACAGTTTCCCTCTTCAGTGACCGTCAAAAACAATTTTAAATCGTCTGCAAACATAAGGCATTTCGCCGCAGATAGAACTCCTGGCAGATCGTTGATCATAATTAGGAATTGGGGAGGTCCCAGCGTACTGCCCTGGCTGACGCCCGATCGAGTAAAGTACTCTGGCGACTGGAAACCATTCAGTTTTACAAACTGCCGCCGATCTCTGAGGTAATCTGCCAGGAATCGGAGAAGTTGAGGTCCAAATCCGAGAGATGCAAACTTCATCAGAAGAACATCATTGTCGACTAAGTCGAACGCCTTCTTGAAATCAAAATATGCTGCATCAACCTGACTGCCAGCGGTCATCTTGGTCCTCAAGTAGTCAGCAAAACATATATGGTTGGTTAGAGTAGATCGTGCAGGTCGAAACCCATGCTGAGAATCATCCAATAGACCACTGAGCTGTTTGGAGATAGAGCTGTTTATAACAGATTCGAAGATCTTACCGAAGACTGGCAGAACAGCAATAGGTCTGAAGTTCTCGATGTCAGTTGACGATCCACTTTTCGGGACTGGCGTGACTCTAGACACCTTCCAGACAGTGGGATATACGCTGTGCAACAGTGACAGATTAAATATAAACAGAAGAGGCTCCTCCAATACGGCCAGACAGTCCTTCAAAATGAAAGCTGGTATAGCGTCAGGTCCATATGCAGAAGAAGTTTTAAGCCTGCGGACTGCTCGACGCAACTCTAAAGTATTAACATGGTTTACACTGATCATAGGCTCTATCAGTTGCATCACGCTCAGCTGCGTCAGGATCCAACTTTGGTGGGTCGCTATGAAAAACGGAACTGAAATAATCGGCAAACGCATTAACGGCTTCCTGTCCTGTCACAACCTTGTCCTCATACACGAACTCTTTATTTTGATTGCGATTTTTCCTTTTATCTTTAACATATTCCCAAAACTTTGAAGGATCACGACTTATAGTTTGCTCCATTGCATTAATATAATTTTTAAAAGCAATTTTAGTGAGATACTTAACTTTACTTCTATAGTATCTAAATAGTTTTCTGTTGAATTGAAGGCCATTTTGCTTATATTTTGTTAAGTTAAAATATTTTAGTTTAATATAGTGCTTAATTTCAGAAGTATACCATGTAGGATAAACATATTTAGAATTATTGAAATCTGCAATCTTCTTTTTCGGGACATTATCATTGAAGACGCCGTATAGGCTTTTATACATTATGTCTACTGCTACATCAACATCCTGTTGCAGCAGCAGGTCAGACCAGTCTATCTCAGCAATACCCATGTATAACCCATAGAGATTAGCCTTGCGAAAATTCCAGTCAGAATTTTGACGGTTTGGTAATGTTGATGGTCGGTCCCTGACAACAGCACTTCTCGGCAAAGTAACCGTTATCTCCAACGTAGGATGATACGCATCCATTGGAACTAAAGGGTCAACATAAGATGCCACACTAACGTTTTCCGAGTCACAAGTTGATAACACCAGGTCCAAAACGCCGCCATATTTGTTGCTAATACTGTTAAATTGCTGCAGTTTACAATAGTCAGTAAAATTATTAAATTGTGTTACAACATTATTAGTACATGATTTTAGATTAAAGTCGCCAACTATTACAATTCTATAATCCGAATATTTATTTACCACGTTCTCTAGACACTCTAACACATCCAGGTATTGTTTATTACTATAACTAGGAGGTAAATAGACTACACAAATTAAAAACATCACATTTCGCCATGTTATCAATGCGCACAACAATTCCTTATCATCAGTCAACCCATCCACATCTGTAATTCTCCTGACTGTGTAACAATCCCTAACAGCCAGTAGAACTCCGCCCCATCCGACTTCACCAGGTCGATCCTTTCGCAATACAATATAACCCCGAGGAAAAAGTATGTTTATCAGTTGTCTAGTACCCATAACACAAGCTCTGCTTAGCTTGGGACTAGATGGCGTTGTGTGATAGTTGTGGAATATTATATTATAAATATTATATTATTTAAATTCCGTCAGAAAAGAATTTATAAAATTTATATAGCCTATGACACCCGGGCTATTCTTACGAATCTATTGACATCTAATTTATTAAAATCCGTTCAGTGGTTTAGGCGCTACGGTGAAACATACATACATACATACATAGACTGCCAAAATCATTACCCTTCCTTTTGGCTTCGCCGTAGTCGGGTAATAACAGCTGCCATGCAGATCGGTATTCAGTTTAAGCCACGCTTGCCCTAGGTGACTCCTCATTATCACAGTATGTGCCATTACATACCGACTTTCCTCCGTGCCTGGGAAATCATGTTGACCTGTTGAACCCGGCTGTCATTTGTAGGTCTTTGACGATCCTTAAGGACTTGGGAAATGATAACCTGCTCTCAAAAAAGTTAACGAAAACATCGGGTGAAACAGGTCAAGAAATAATTCAAGAATGCTTTAGGACATAAATCAATATTTTATGATTAGATCTAAGAGTTCTAGAACCTTTCAAAGAAGTGTGATCTAATAACCTGATTCCCCCTTCTGTCCCACGCGGGCGAGCCTTAGCCATCAACGGGGCACAAATCCAGGCTTCATGGTTGCTAATGAGAAATTCCTGGTACAAAACCCAACAACACTCTGCCCGATCTGGTTTTTTTGAACTAGGTTGCGTACTTGAACGAGTATATATCCAAAGGCTTGTTTTAAATGGAATTTCGGAATTATTTCGCCTGGACGTGGAACGTTCGCATTCATTCTTGAAAAGGCGTGAATGCGACTGCATGGTGCTCGACTGATTAGAATACTAGTGTTAGAGGAAAAGCCGAACCTCGCAGTGGAGTACAGTGCTTCCAAAAGTGCCACTACATACGTCACAGTGGACAAAGTTCGGCTCGCAAAAAAGACTGACACACTGCACCAAATTCACACGTTTTCAACTTTACGCCTCACCTATTCTTGATGGCACCGTAAATTCGTTTTTAACCTAATAAAAATAATACCGACGGCATCCAATTTTTTCGTTTAAATTTTATGCCTAAATTAAGCCTTTCAAAATATAGTGCAACACTTCTCGTATTACTTATATTTTTACAAAGATGAAATAAACGTTCTGCGTATTGCACTATGTTCCACTTCCATAATGATTGAATTTAAACTTAAGTGCAGATAATGACGTATGAGACGTTTTACCGCGGGGTCGGGCTGTGAAAGGGATCTCATGTTGCATTGTGTTCTATGAAATCCGTTCCTGCGATTTTAAAAGCCATTTCCTCGTAATATAATGGTTTCGTATTGCAATAATATGGTTTCCACAATAAAATATTCGTGGAAACGTTATATAATTATCTACAGAAAGAGTAAATCAATCAATTTTAAAAAGCGCTGCATTTATATGTTACAGGGATCCATCCGTTTTGGGAATTAATTCTTACTACGAACGGCATTATCAGCTTATTTCCCACTGCTGTAACATTAGCCTCCTTTCTGTGAAAATCACTAAGCTATAATCCGCGAGTGCGGGTTCGTCCATGTAATATTAATTGCTTAAAATGTTTGGTTCGAGGACTTAGTAGGTCTCACGGTGGTTTGGTTTGTTTTTGCATTTTAAGTGCAGAATGGATTTAAATGGATTTCAGAAATCAGAAATCCATTTTATATCATACAGTGAATGCTTTGATTTGAACATAGAACCTGCTACCTACTACGCCACGGCCACGACCTCAAATTATATGACATGCATGCGTCAAGCTACTCGCGCGTGTCTCTTGTTTTCTTCAGGGGAACAGCGTCGCGACGCAAGTTGTGGAGCGGTGACTAAAGACATGCTCAAAGCCCTACTAGATACTATAAATGAGAAAGTCACTCTGTTTGTTTGTTTGTTACCATAGCCTGATCAAATCTTAGGTACCTATAGTAGATTGTACACCAAGTGCATAAAACGCACTGAGAAAACAAATATAAGAAACTGCCCGCGACTTCGCGTAGAATTTTGATATGGGAGAAAAAGACACTCTTTGTCTTTCTGTAAGATATCTTTCTCCTTGACAATAGTAGATTGTACACCAAGTGCATAAAACGCACCATGTTGCGCGAGACGTTTATCCATCCGATGCGAGCTTGCGAGCGAGGATGGATATAAAGTAGAGAGCAAAATGGGTTTTATGGACGAGTTTTACACTCTACTTTTCACTTCGATTGCGAGGAAATGAAACAGCAACTTGTAAATAATAAAAATAATTATGGTTCCCGCCAAAGTAAATTTTTTTTTTTCAGTAGAAAACTTGACTTAACACCTGACTTACGCATACTGCTCAGTTATAAAAACATTTTGAGAAAGCCTATTGCCATCAACCAATGTAATTAGGAGCAAGCCTATTGCCATCAACTGATGTAATTGGGACCAAGCCTATTGCCATCAACCAATGTAATTAGAAGCAAGCCTATTGCCATCAAATGATGTAATTAGGGACAAGCCTATTGCCATCAACCAATGTAATTAGGAGCAAGCCTATTGCCATCAACCAATGTAATTAGGAGCAAGCCTATTGCCATCAACCGATGTAATTAGGAGCAAGCCTATTGCCATCCACTGATTTAGGTAATTGAGAGCAAGCCTATTGCCATCAACCAATGTAATTAGGAGCAAGCCTATTGCCATCAACCGATGTAATTAGGAGCAAGCCTATTGCCATCCACTGATTTAGGTAATTGAGAGCAAGCCTATTGCCATCAATTAATGTAATTAAGAGTAAGCCTATTCCCATCAAATGATGTAATTAGGAGCAAGCCTATTGCCATCAAGCGATTTAGGTAATTGAGGGAAGCCCTTTCCCATTAACTTTCCTTGTATTCGTAATGAAAAGCAGTAATCCCTCGTTCTTAGAATACTAACGAAACGAATTAAATTACAGAGGTTATTCTATGAAGTTGTTCCTGTGGCTGTTGGGCCGATTACCTGTGCCGATTACCTTGGTCTTCGACGAAGATTTTACTAAAGACGAATTTTAGAGCGAGAGAAGTGAAAATGACATTTTCACTTCTCTCGCTCTAAAATGCGTCTTTATGTCGTGCGTAGGCGACATAAAGTCGCGTTTTATGCTCTAGAGCATAAAGTAAAATCTTCGTCAAGGAAAGTTGATGGGAATAGGCTTCCCCCAATTACCTAAATCGCTTGATGGCAATAGGCTTGCTCCTAATTACATCGGTTGATGGCAATAGGCTTGCTCCTAATAAGATTGGTTGACGGCAATAGGCTTTTCCTAATTACATCAGTTGATGGCAATAGGCTTGCTCCTAATTACATTGGTTGATGGCAATAGGATTGGTCCCAATTACATCAGTTGGTGGCAATAGGCTTGCTCCTAATTACATTGGTTGATGGCAATAGGCTTGCTCCTAATTACATTGGTTGACAGCAATAGGCTTGCTCAAAATGTTTTTATAACTGAGCAGTATGAGTAACGACATAAGTCAGTTGTTATGTCAAGTCTCCTACTGAAAAAAAGAAGTAAATTGGTGGGAACCATAATTATTTTTACAATATTATTTACAAGTTGCTGTTGCATTTCCTCGCAATCGAAGTGAAAAGTAGAGTGTAAAACTCGTCCATAAAACCCATTTTACTCTCTACTTTATATCCATCCTCGCTCGCAAGCTCGCATCGGATGGATAAACGTCTCGCGCAAAATGGTGCGTTTTATGCACTTGGTGTACAATCTACTATTGTCAAGGAGAAAGATATCTTACAGAAGGACAAAGAGTGTCTTTTTCTCCCATATCAAAATTCTACGCGAAGTCGCGGGCAGTTTCTTATATTTGTTTTCTCAGTAGATGCGAATGGTTGGCCATGTAGGTACTGACCAAGTTGCAAGTCGACACCAAGTCAGCACTGCTTACTACAAACACACGCACGAAAACAATCAAGATTCCTGAAACCACAGAAATAGAGCTTCCGCCTACAGCAGCGGAACGTGTCCGGTAAAACAGTACAAAGTTGGATTTAGTTACAATGCGCGCAACATTATGTGTATACCATAAAATAACATCATTGGCTATTTTTAGTTTAGTCATAGTGTGGAAATTATGTTTTTTCCTACTCCTCCGCTAGTCTTTTCTGATTAATTTCGTTTCGGGATCCAAAGCAGTTAAATCGTTTCTGTGGGACTTCGTCGAGCTTCATTGTGTCGGCGCTTTTCTTATGGCCGCCACAGTTGATTCTGGCTTTCAGGACGAGTTACAGTGATTTGGGAATAGTGTGACGGGCTTGTCCCAAATATATAGTCATGACCAAAAAGGGAGTTACCACACACAGACGCGGCATCGACATAAACAGAAAGCGGAAAGACCATCTCAGACACTAATCTGCATGATCTTCATGTATTTTATTATTTTCATATTGTGAACGTGAGGACCGTGTGAGTTTTTATTTAATTTTAACGATTGTTTGGCAGTTTGAGTACTTTAAGCGACCCACCCAAATGTCCTTTCTTTGGTATTGTTCGTCGTGACGTTGATCTCCTTGAGTTATAAGTCGAGCTCCACGATAACTGACAAATGCTTGCACTGACTGGACGGGTCCACTCAAATCTGTGTGGTGCTTTCTTCAAAAGACCATCTCAAACACTAATCTGCATAGTCTTCATGTGTGTATTATACCAAGATTATGTTTGTACCTTGAACATATTGTAAACCCAAACGATTTTAAAAGAGTGTCCATGAAGTCTCTTGCCATTCTTCTCATGAGACCAACGCTTTGGAATTGGCAACTACAGTACACTCACGAGTTATTATGCCTTGTGACTGGGACTGTAGCTTAGTTTATTTAGCTTCAGTAGTTCAGTAGTTTACTGCCGCACTCGGAGAGCTTCAGTGGTTGTTTGGGCCGTCGCTTAGTAAGGGTTTTTGGCAGTTTTGTCATACAAAACTATGTCAGGCCTTTGCTGGGTGGCGGCTTGAGTAATCGTTGGATATCTCTGAGTGCCGCAGTTAGTTTAATTCGACTATTCAAAAGTACCTGTTACTGGCCTACTTGAAATAAATATTTTTGACTTTGACTTTGACTTTGGAAAAAGCGTAACTCGCTTGGATGCGGGAATTCGAATGACACGACACGCCACGACAAAGAAAATGCGACAAGATTTACTTCTATTCAATGTGTTTGTGCGTCGCGTCGCGCGTACATGGAAAGATCCGGGAAGCGGCAGTTGCGTTGCGACCTAATTTCTTAGAGATACCATTTTTGTTACTTCCTTATTTTTCTCGATGTTTTCTTTTGGCCGGCCGGCCAGCCTCAGCCGCAGTGGCGCGCGTTTAAGCCACCTGCTCCTCAGCTTGCGGGCCGCCTCGCCCGCTCCGCGCCTACGCGGGCTTAGATTACACTCTCGGGGTTGGGCAGAAGAGACTACGTGGAGTCGGTTTTGCAGCGATTCGTTCCTGTCACTAACTTTTGTAGCAAAAGGTATTGACTTTTAATTTTAAATTAGTTCAAAAATATTGTATTAGAGTTGGCATTATACCTTATAAAAATCGACCAAATAAAATTCTGCCATTCTAAAAGTATGCCATTGAAAATTCGGCCATTGAAACATTCGGCCATTGAAACATTCGGCGAAATGATAATTCTATGATCGAATGTGCCAAGTGTGTTATGCCAAATAAATTTCGGAGCATCAAGTTTCTGTCAGATAGATGGTACCCCTTTTGAACATAATATTTACATTTTTGCATGAACTCCATAAAAGTTTAAAGTAAAAGTCTTGTACCAACTTAAGGAGCTACCTTGAATATTTATCCACTCTATTATTTATAACCACATATTGCATTGGATAGTAATGTATTATTATGTAGCCGATTATATTAAAGAAAGTATCAAAAAGTAAGTACACTGTCATATAATTCAATCGTCAAGTACATTTATATCTATCTATACATATAATAAAACAGTAAACAAACTGTGTCTGTACATTGAATATATTGAAAAAAAAAAATTGAGGGGGGTTTAGGAACAGTAATAGAGCACGAATCCAAAAAAAATATTCTGTCTGTTTGTCTGTGTGTCTGTTTGTTTGTACACGCTAATCTTCGGAACTACTTGACGGATTTGAATGATTATTTTTTTGTTGTATAGGTATTAAGTCTGGGCAACATATAGGCTATAATTTATCTTGGAAACTTGAACACCTGATGCAAAACCGCAACAGACCAGCTAAACTAAAAAAAAAAAAACTATAAGTGATACAAAAATGGTACCATAGCAAAAATTGTTTCACGTGATGAGCATTTTTTTTTATTTATTTATTTTCATTTTTTTCATTACATAAGCAACAAGATCCACGTACGAAGTCGCGGGCAGAAGCTAGTCATCAATATTCTCTTGCCCAAATAATTCTGCGGACAGCGCAGTCTGTTCCTTCTTCCATACTTCTCTATTACACGTCATCTCATTATACACCTTTCTTGCCATAACATGCTTTACAAAGTCCATCCAACGTTATTTTGGTTAATTGTCAAGTACACAACAAATAAATTCAAAACGTCGTCGCCACATTTGCACAATATTTGCTTTGTTAAAAGCGTGGCCCACGTTCCCTACATGCATTTATCCATTGGCTTTGAACTCAGCTTTCACAGTCTCGGTTTGACGTTTCAATTTCAGCTCCCGTACATTTATGTAATTATATCTATCATAACCTGTATGAACGGAAATTGAGAAATAAGTAAATTGAAATAATGATCAGCAGTGGGATGGTAGAGTATAATTATTCATTCGTGGTTAATACACACATCAAAAGTGTCTAGGGATCAACATATAGTTTTGCAATAACTTTTCTCCTGATTGATATTAATTAAAGTTTTCTTTAAGGATTCATCAAATAAAGTGTTTTCGTTTGTCACAGTAACGATAAACCGAGTCACCTTTGCATTAATAAAGAAATTTGCTATTTTCCTAATAAAGGGATTTTTGACATTTGAACCACTAACATTAAAGTTCGAAAAAAAAGACTGAAATAACAGTTTTCTTTAAAATTTTATTGGGTAACTTAAACAATTAATAATCCGTGTTTCTACCGCGAACACTAACAACACAAGAACATCGGTTTGGCATACTCAAAATGAGTTCATCCAAATCACGCTGTGGAATGGCCGCCCATGTTCGTTGCAACAACAAAAAAAGGTCTTCTTGCGACTGGATACCCTCCATATTCGGCAGAGCTCTTCTCTGTAGCATATCCCATGCATGCTCAATCGGGTTCAAGTCTGGCGACTGAGCAGGCCAGGGCAGGACATTGATGTTAGCTGCGGCGAGAGTCTGTCTTACAACTCTTGCGGTGTGCGGTCGTGCATTATCATGCATTAACTGAAATAAGGGACCGATTTGCACTTGTAGAGGAACGATGACGTCTGATACAATCGTCTCAGCATAAATTTGAGCGTTGAGGTTGCCTCTGATCCAAATCAACTCAGTTCTTCCGCCGATCCAAATACCCGCCCATACCATGATGGTTCCACCACTATAAGGATGGACTTCCTGGCAGGATTTTAATCGCTGTTGGCGTCCAGGGGTTCTCCAGTGTCGTATACGTCTTGTATCCGGTCTCATACCAAAACGAGACTCATCAGAAAAGCACACGAAACGCCATTGTTCTTCTGCCCAATTTCTGTGTTCAAGAGCCCATTGATATCGAATCCTACGATTGTGCATTGCTATAGGTGGTACCCGTAGCGGTCTTCGGGAATGAAGGTTCACTTCATGCAAGCGGTTTCTGACTGTTTGGTCGCTAATTAAGTTCCCTGAAGAGTGATGAAGCCTCACGGCTAACATCATGGCGGTTATTGTTGGAGCTCTTCGAGTTAAGATTTGAATGTATCGGTCTTGTCTCCGTGTGGTGCAGCGATACCGTCCTCCATGGCGCTCAGCCACGGTACCAGTGCTTCGGTAACGTGTCCAAAGTCGACTGATAATACTCTGACTTGTATTCAGAGCTAAAGCCACAGTACGTTGCCGGGAACCAGCTTCTATCATTCCCACGGCTCTGAGCATTTCTTCCCTGCTTAAATGACGTCGCCGCTCCATAATAACGTTGGTTTTAATCAGAAAAATGTGTTATTTCAGTCTTTTTTTCGAACTTTAATGTTAGTGGTTCAAATGTCAAAAATCCCTTTATTAGGAAAATGGCAAATTTCTTTATTAATGCAAAGGTGACTCGGTTTATCGTTACTGTGACAAACGAAAACACTTTATTTGATGAATCCTTAAAGAAAATTTTAATTAATATCAATCAGGAGAAAAGTTATTGCAAAAATATATGTTGATCCCTAGACACTTTTGATGTGTGTATTTTACCAGCAAGTTACAATATATATTATATCAGAATCTAAACAACCCGTACTAAGCTTATTTAAAATCAGTGACAGACATGTGTAACATAACTAACATATGATTATTTCTCACAGACCAGTACATACTAGTAGTTTATGCGACTGTGCATAATGAAGGGCATTACAACTCGGCTCGTTTCTTAATAGCATCACACGAGTGTTGTAATGCCTTATTATGTATAGTTGCATACACTACTTTATCTACCCAAATATCATAAGGGCTCTATGATGGGTTCAGGATGGATAGGGAAATGACCAGCATTGTTACCAGTGTAATGCATTAAAAAATAAATTGAACACATACATAACCAAATTATTTATTATAGTAATGGTAGTTAACATTGACAGTTGTGCAATGAGATATACTTAACGGTCCTGGTTCTGTTTTAATGTAGATACTAGAATAGCACACTCACTTGAATTTGACACCTGTTCCTTTAAACTCAATAACCTACTGTTTTCAGTAGGTTATAAAGTTCATAACAGTTCCGTTTATTTCTGCTGGTTGGTAATGCTGCTCATTGCCTATGGTTTTTGAACGCATTAGAGACGGTTTATGATATTTGGGTAGATAAATATATATACGACCTCCAATAAAATTTCTACTGAGAAATTCCTGAAGGGAAATCCCAATAGCACTTTCACCAACCTGTCATGCTTGCTTCGAAAACCTCGTTGTAAAATCTCATGTAGACGACCGTCACTCATGTCTAGGCACTCTAGTGACCCGATAATGTTCCAAAATGATTTGAGTGGTAGTTAAAAATAGTCCGACAGGCATGTTTTATAAATAACTGCTACATAGTGCAGATCTAAAGGCCGCGGCATATCTTTGCGTGCGATGGTAAACAAATACCTATGTGCGATTAATTGATTATGTTATGTGGTTCTCTGCAAAGAGCAGGCCGGTTAGATTGACCGGCTATTTATTTTCCACATAACATCACACCTGAAACCCCCAATTCTTCTTATCGTGTGGGCAGTAAGGCCTAATGACCCCACACACCTTAGTGTCAGAGTTTCTAAACCGCCGCAAGGGCCTCTGAGTCCTCTGACATGCTTATACGTGCCTTCCGAAGCACGAACCATCTTTTTATCAGACAATCAGGTGATTCAAGCCTGCAATGTCCTAACAATGTCCTGCAACCAATGGGCTAGGCAGAGGTGTACCTAATGGTACACCAACTGTCCACCAGTTAGGTTCAAGTCCCATGTAATGGCGGCAAGCCTATTGCCATGAACTGGACACAAGTCCAGACTCGAATATTCAAGAACAGTTAATAAATATAACTATAACTTGTGATATGTTCTGATGTGTTCATTTGGTTTATTGAACTCTCCTTAGGTAACAGTTCAAACCTACCCTTCTCAAATAATCAAAATCACAATATTTTTTTGCATATTTTATAACTATTATTGGCATAAACCCGTATAAATAAATGATTGAAAACTATTTTAAAAACTGTAATGACCAAGAAAACAAATCTCCTAAAAGAGCAATCTTTTTATTTAAGTAAAATATCGTTTTAATGTGACGTCTACCTACTCGTAGACTCTATAAAGACCCGCGCAATTTTTCCAGCAAGAAATCAACCCATACTTAAATTATCAATTTATTTCATTGAATTGATAAATTGATTAAGTACTATGGGGTCCTACAATCATAAAATAAATGTAAGTAAGATACTGAATTAAAATGTTCAATTGAGACGAATGTTCAGAATTCTGATGATGACCTTTTATAAAATTATCTGTCTCAAGGACAACAAATTACTGTAAAAATTACGAAGTGATTTTAATAATTTTGACAATAGAAAGAAGATAGACAAGTAGTCTATATGTATTAAACTTCAGCCCGTCAAAGTAAACTTTATTTTATAAGTTTATTTTCTAAACATTAAAGTAAGACTATACTAAAATAATATATAAACTAAACAACTAACTATAAAAGGGCATCGAAAAACTCCTCCTCAACGCTGTCAGCAGGTAAAGTACCCAAGAGACTTGGCAGCGTTGCCGCGTTGTATGGCAACACTTAGCCTCTGGCCAAAGAAAAAGCCAGCCCTTGGGTCGGAAGAAGCGTCAACAAGGCGTTTCGAAATATCCTTAAAAAGGCTGTTTGTAAACTAGAACTCTGTTGACTGTAGTCTAAATAGAATGAACATTATCTTGTAAGCATCAGCATCAGCTTTTAAAGTATGTTTCACCAAAACATAGGGACATCGAAGCGGGTGATATAATATTTTATTATAGAAATAATTGCTTTATAGGCCTGAACCAGAAAGAAAACAGGCGAGAGCATTTGTATACAAGATCGGAGACAAGACCACACGCAGTTCCTCTGAACGCATTTTAGTTCCGTTCACAATGCATTTGAGTAGAATTTTTCAGGAAGTCCCGGAAGAACTCTTTTCTGCGTTCGCTTTTCGTTCGATTTTAATTCCGTGAGGGAAACAGGGTGGAAGGGAGACCGGCGCACAAACGCGTCGCAAGTTCATCGGTAGTTAAAAAATGTGTTCTACAAAACTGCAATACCCATGCACACGTCATAATGTATGGAAACGCTGTTTTTTTTTTAATTACCCATGTGAATTTTTTATGTGGGAAAGAATGATGTACCTACTGAAGTACCTACTCAATACGCGGTAAGCGACTGTTAATAAGTTTTTCTATCAGGAATAGGGTAGTTGACCAAACAAATCTAATTTGTCCGTCAGATAGATGTCCAAAAAATATTAGATAAGTACGTATTTTTTCTTTTTTCACTTAAACAATAAATTAAGACGATGCAATGCTTCGAAAAGTCACGCGACGTAACAGTTTGGTCAATTTTTTTACCAGAAAGTGACGTCACCGGTCCCTACTCACGATCTTTGACACTTTTGATTTACGTAATTTTTATTAATCTGATAAAACAAAAAACACGTATGCCATATTTTTCGATAATCTAACAGACGGACTAAACAGAATCATTTTTTTTATTCAGTGAACTACCCTATTCTATGTAGCAGTCACGGAGTCTGGATTTACGCCCGGTTGACGGCAATAGGCTCGCCCTCTACTACATGGGACTTGAACATAACTGGCGAAATGTGGGTGTACTATAAGACACCACTTATTTACCCTTCGTGGGTTACAGTTGTGATGTAATGTTATGTTGTAAACTATTCAATCAGAGACCATCTGTTAGTACCAATAAAATTCTTCAGTGCTTACTCATAATGTTTACATACAATAAAGAATCCTAAAGCTCATTTATAACTACTCGACTTACGTCATTCAGTATTTTTGTCATAACACGACTTGGCATCGAGAGGACGCGCTTACGAAAGCATCGAAATAAAAAAATCACTGAAACGTAACATCACGCCTGTAATTCAATTATCGAAGGCAGAAGTACCACATTTCAACAATGTCTACAATCAATGTGTTCTGCCCACTATGACGTACAGTCACTTGCAAAAATGCATGGACAATTCAGAAATAAAACCGTGTGAAGCGAGAAATGACGCCGCCTAACGTAAACTCGTTGTCGACTAAAACGCTCACAGGACAATAGACACTAAAGTATTTATGCAATTTTGCAGGTGACTGTACGTTGCTGAGACGTGGACGCTCACACAGGAGGCTGGGTACAGAACTACAGACTCAGAGTAGTACAGAGAGCCATGGAGCGTTCCATGCTCGGCCTAAAACTAATAGACCGAGTTCCAGAGGCATGTGTGAAAAAGCGGCATTCTGTGAAAGCGACGTTTTGCTACCAGAAGACATTTTGCGAAAGAGACATATATTTTTCGACTGAGCCTTCCAAACTGTTGTGTATATAAATAAAGCACTTAAAGTTTAAATCAAACTTTTTTATATTAATTAAATGTGGAAATACTGATTTACAAATTGATACGTAACACACTAACACAGAGACGCTGTGAGAGAGAGGTCCGATATAGTGGTAAGTTGGTACTGCGTAAAACACCAAGCGTTGACACACGGACACGGTATATGCGTTCATTAAAACACAATCGTCGAAATCCGAAGGTCTTCGATATTGTAAATCGGTTGGGCACTTAGCATGATATGTAAGATTTAATAACTTTTTGACAGTGCGAGCCGTATGGTCTTGTTTCGGCAACATTTTACATGAAAATGGTTTGGTGGGATAAAATATTCACTAAATATATCATCACGAAGAAATATAACTTTATTATCAAGCAACTAACTTAAAAATAACATACATAAAATAAAAACAAACTAATAATAGGTGAAGTGACAGGTTAATGGAAAGGTTTATGACAAGACGTGGGGAAGAGCAGCACCATCTTCATAGATGTTTATCCGTTGCCATTTATGACGTGTGCCGCGAATGCACATACTACTTGCTCTGATGATGGCTGTTTGTATTCTCGCACGTAACCAGCCTGTAATTGTAGAAAGGGGCCTGCTCCAGCGGTCCGCTAGTGCTTCGGCAAGGAGTACTATGAATGAAGTCATTTGTGGAGCAAAAACTCCGTCAACAGAAGTCACCAGGGGGGTGAAAGTGGCATGACGCGTCTCGCATGGGCCGCAGTACTTCCTTTTCTTTTCTTCTTCGGCAGAGCGGAGGACAGCTGCTACTGGGCGTGACGCGTAGGAGGGAGCGTCGGTGTCAACGACACGGACATCAAATAACGCCTCCCTCTGGGCAATCCACACTCCGCGGCAGGCGAAGTCTCCACGCAGTCCTGAGTCGCCTTCAGAGATGACTGGCTCCTTCGTGACGTTGCCCCAGGTTTGCTGGCACAGTTCACAGAAAATATATAAAATATATCATCACGCCTGTAAGTATCGAAGCCAGACCTGCAGAGGTATCTTTATTCGGCAGTGTAATAAGGGTTGAGTCTATTGTATTTAATCGGACACAAATCCAAACGCCAAAGCAAAATGGCTTTGGCGTTTACGCGATACGAGTCAGGAAACATGTAAGAATTTAACCAATTTGGACTTTAAATTGAATTTCTTTGTACATACTATTACTAGAATTCGGATTGACAAAGCGAAGCGCAACACACATTTATTTATTTTACTCTTAAATTACATCAAATTTAAAAAATACCTAACACTGTGATTCTAGTCAATAACCTGTAGTATTTTTAAAATCACTTTTCATGATTCTAGACTTGATAAATTAAGAGAATTACTGATTAAGGCCACTTTTATCTTTAATCAGTAATTATCTTAATTTATCAAGTCTATTAGCGTTTATCGCCGCCTTAAGTCTTATACAAAATCCTCGATTCGAGCCAAACTTGTCGGAACAAATCGACAAATTGGAAAACCTTAACCATATTTACAACCTTGTCATCCTATGTGTTGCAAATGGCTAAGTGGGATTCCGTTATAATAAAGACAGAGCTCATTTTACAAGCGCCCAGTTTAGTGTAACAAGGTCCAAAGGTGATCAGTTTTCATAAAGTGAGACGAGCGGGTACTTAAATTGTACAGGTATGGATTGTCCCACAGACTTACTAATTAGCTTGGTGACAGAACCCTAACAAACGAATACCATGGACAGTCTGCCGGCAGAAATAAAGAGTGAAAGAAATTAAAATAGATTTGGAAGTAAATTAAAAATAAATAAGGTTTATAGAAATGTGTAAAGTGTAAGTTATGAATATTTTTTTAAGTTTTAAGTACAATTTTCTCCATAGGACCAAACATAGCCAAAGAAAATTATAGTCTGTCATATATTAGGGATAGGGACGAACAGGCATTGAATTTTGTAAGAGACAGAAGTTTCTTTTTCTATTTTTTTTCTATCAAACTTAGAACAAACAAACACAGTCTGAGCGACTCTTACGTGCCCTAGCACACGGCGTATTGCTTTTTAAACTGACTTCCAAAAAAAATTAAGTTCAAAAATCTAAAACCCGACTACTAACAAAATCGCGGTCCTAAAAGTAGAAAACAAGAAAATAATTCTTGTCTGATATTCTTCGTAGTCGCAAGCCTGATGCCTACCTGATGCTCCATTTTGTTAGTAGTCGGGTTTTAGATTTTTGAACCTAATTTTTTTATTTGAATTTTATTTTGGTGTGTACTTAAACTATAATATAATACATATTTGTAATGTGCTCGCCAAGACCTTTCATTTGATACCAAATTTGCTATGATTATCTCAATTTAATATTTTTTGAGGTAAGTTTTTGACATTTAAATTCAGTCGTAAAAATAATTTATAAAATTTATATAGCCTATGTCACCCGGGCTATTCTTACGAATCTATTGACACCTAAGTTATAAAAATCCGTTCAGTAGTTTAGGCGCTACGGTGGAACATACATTCATACATACATACATACATACTTACATACATACATACATAGACTGCCAAAATCATTACCCTTCCTTTTGGCTTCGCCGTAGTCGGGTAAAAAAGGAGGAGGTTCTCTATTCGTGTGCATGTGTTTTTTTTATCATTATTTTATAGATACAAACGCGCGTCTGAAACGCGTTCGAAACTCGTTTGAAGCGCGTACTTGAAAGGGTTGCAAGTAGTTGGTAGTTGCACTCGTTTGAAGCGCGCATAGAATACGCCGTGTGTTAGCGGCCTAACTTTGAAGCCAGTGTGTGCTTGGATCAGTATTAAGGTATTCGGAACTACGTGAATGGTCATGTTTACCATACCTACCCGGTTATATTGAAATGATATTTACAAAACAATACGACTGTTCTGTGTAACGCTGTGGGAAATAACCTTACATCACCTTTCTGTAACACAAGTATTTACATCTTAACCGTTTGAACGCCACGATGGCGACAGACAAATGAAAACATGCGCAACACACAGACGACGTCTTTAGACGACAAAAAACCGTATTTTTTTAAAACTTTGTAACTGATAGTGTCAAGTAATAAATATGAAATAATTATTTTGTAGATTTTTGTGCAATGCGTTTACACTAAAAACTTAAAAAGGTAAAATTTTATTTTCTAGTGGCGGTATAATTTTAAAATATGAAGGGAAAATTAATCTATACTTATAATAAATCTGTAGAGAGGTCAATTCTGTACATGATATATATTTTCAAAATAACTATCAGGGGGTAATAATCTATAATCTATAATCTATAATCTATAATCTATAATAATTATAATAAATCTGTAGAGAGGTCAATTCTGTACATGATATATATTTTCAAAATAACTATCAGGGGGTAATAAGTGATCGATACTGATGCCAAAAATGCAATCAGTAAATTTTTTGTCTGTCTGTCTGTCTGTCTGTCTGTCTGTCTGTCTGTATGTTCCTTATAGAAACAAAAACTACTCGACGGATTTTAACGAAACTTGGTACGATTATTCTTCATACTCCTGGGGAGGTTATAGTATACTTTTCATCACGCTACAATCAATAGGAGCAGAGCAGTAAAGAGAAATGTTGGGAAAACGGGAGAAGTTGCTCCATTTTTTAAGCTTCCGTCGCGTGTGCAGCCTTAATGGTTAAAGCTACATAGAAATCATTTATGACGGAAATGTTCTACATAAAATTATCTAAAAAATATCCCACAACAGCATATGTCTATCTTTTATGGTTGACTCACAATATCACGTGTAACTCCCGATAGCTTAGCAGTTCGGAGCTTTCTGATTATATTTGTTTACTCTTACGTTTATAATACTCTCTCACTCATCCCTAATTAAAAGTTAATATTATTACCTATTCAATAAAAAAATAATCATAGTAATCGGTATAGAAACAACAGACTTATACATGAAATACGCTAATAAGCCATCGCGCCGTCGCCGTCGCGCGTGAATACTGAATCATGCCTTATGGACTATTTTTGTGTAACGGTTGCCGCGCTCGACGCGGGTCGTGGCTGTTGATGCGTTCAGAGCGTTCGACCTTAATGACAGACAATAATTGATTTTAACAAACAATGCTTATCAGCGCGACTTTTAGTCTTTAAATAGTTTTTTTTTTTTTTTAACGTTGCCCCACACTAGGAATTTCTTCTGTATCGTGGGTGCGTTCACAAACATTAAACTCACATGCACAAACACACCCAGACCCGAAACAACTTCATACAAATATTTGTTCCGTGCGGGGATCGAACCCGCGACACGCAGCGCAGCAGTCCAATCGCTCAGCCACTGCGCCAACCGTGCCGTCAATTTGAATTTCTTTTGTTGTTATTTTATAAAATAGGTATTAGTTGTTTTGGTAGTGTTTAAATATTCGTCTTTCAAATTACAAATTATTATTTGCATTTTATTTCCTTGGTGAAGTAGTAGTAGAAGTAGAAGTCATGGTTTTTTAGATACCGATAGGTAAGTTTTGGCTAATTTATGTTCAATTTTATTTTTGTATTATGTAGGTAAAAGCGTAGTTACTTTTATTAATTATAGTAGTCATAGGTATTTATTTGTAAGTAAAGTAGGTATAGGTAGATGGTATTGCACAGGCGTTTCAGCTTTATTTTCATTTCTTTTTTTGTTGTAAGTTGTACATATTTCTGGGTATAATTCTATTAGAATATTTTAGTTTAAATAGGCACTTAGATTTTAAGTGTAAGGTAGCTATAGTTAGGACCTCTATCGTAGGTTATTTTGTTAGGTAACTGACAGCCTTTTCGTTACCGTCGATTAAAAATAAAATACACAATGCCACCTAAAAAACGCCACTGAACCGTGAGGAAGGACATATGGTAGGTAAGTACTTTTTTACGAATAACGACGGAAACGCGGACGAAGTCGCGGGCAAAAGCTAGTTATACCTAAAAGTCATTGATCCGCGCACATTTTCTGTGATAAACGTAACGGTTACGAGACTTTTCCGAAGTATTTGGTATGGTTCTGTCCGTTATTTATCAGGGTTTTTTTTTTTTTGTTAATATTTTTATTAGGTACATGTAAGCATGTCCTATAGCAGGTTTTAATATGTCCCTCGTTCAAACTAACATCTGTATATTGTGTTATGAATTTATTTGTGACAAAGGTATTTACATACCTACATAAAGTCACGTCTTTTTTCTATGGCGGTAGTGGAGACTCTCAAGGCTATTCCACTTATTTTTTGACATTTAAAGTAATAGGGTACATTGATAAACGCCCGATAATCTGCGTGAATCACAAAACCGTGTCCTTTTTTTGCTAACTCAGGTCAACCTAGGAGAACGTCGTCTGCTAAAGCTATCCTGTGGAAGCCTTGAGCCACCTCCAGCCGAAAACACACTTAATAAATTAGCCACTACAGTCTATACGCTTGAGGGTGTGGGGTAAGAGCCTCGGCTTAAGATGTCGTGGGGGGAGGACAACAAAGGACAGGCTGGATTGAATGTCAGTATCGCGAGCTGGCTCGCAAGGATCGTGGGATGTATGCGACGACGCAACGCCTTGTTGGAGACACTATAACGCCGCGTGAATAACTTCGTGAATCCGAAAAATGCAGAGGTTTCAGATATCGCTATAAATAGAAGCTAACTACTATAAATTATAGCCTCACATATTTCTTTGAGGCTATAATACTCGTATATAATATTATACAGGGTGTAAACGAACCCTTCACACAGTCGTCAAACAAGCATTACGTACATCAAACTAATACCTACACCTACGCAAAAAATACTGCTGGTAAATGTTTTTTTTTTTTGGTGAATTATGTAATTTTTCGGTTAAAACTCAATGTAACGCTTTTAAAACATTGTGCTAGGGGATGCTTTGAATAATACTTAGAGGTTCATGGAGGTCATCATCATCATCAGCCTATGATGTTCCCACTGCAGGCACTGAGGCCTCCTCTCTAGGAGAAAGATGTGCTGATCTACAACACGCGCCCTGTGCGGGTTGGTAGATGTCATATGTGTGTCTTCGAATTTTTTGGTTCTGAGACATGCCGGTTTCCTCACAATGTTTTCCTTCGCCGTTTTGATAGCAGTGGTGATGAAATAAATTACACTGGGTTGGAAACCAGACTGTTCCTGAGTCGGAGCCGCCACCACTGGGCCACCACTGCTCTCGTGTCCTACGTCTTATCGTAACTAAATTTAAGTCTTGCAAAAATGATTTACGTTAATTTACATCTCAAATGATCTTCCTCGCGAGAACGTCCACAAAATAATTCTTTTAAAAGAAAACTCTGAAGACCTTGTTCGTTGGATACAATCCGTTGGAGGAATCCGACATAGTGACCCAAATACAAAAAGCAAGGTTACAAAGAGCTGATATAAAAAGCCATGATGACATGTTAAAGTGCTTATTTTTATATTAGGCTGATAGCATTGTTAATTTTAGATGTTGGTAGTATTGCCAGCTACTCGTACAGGTGGGGCAACGGGACATTGACTGATGGCCCAGAATTGGTAAAATATTTGAATGAAATAGTCAATGGTAGCTGATACTTCGCTGAATATTTTTTAAAAGACGAGATGTTTTTTTTATAGTTTGTTAAATAGGGAATAGGGGAATAAAAAACGGCCCTATTTCCTACTATAAGATTTCGCTGTCTGTCTGTCACCGGGTTGTATCTCAAGAACCGCGATAGCTAGACAGTTGAAATTTTCACAAATGATGTATTTCTGTTGCCGCTCGCGCTATAACAACAAATACTAAAAACAAAATAAAATAAATATTTAATTAAGGGTACATACAACAAACGCAATTTTTATAGAAAATGGTACAAAACACTTCGTGCGCGAGTCCGACTCGCACTTGTCCGGTTTTTTTAATAATTGGTTTAAAACTAACGCCTTGCTAAAACAAACAAGCCAAGTGCTGTTGGACTCGTACACCGAGGGTTCTGTATAAATTAGTAGGTATTTTGTTATTAAACTACATATTTACGGTTTTCCGATTTTTCACTAGACATAATTATTATGTAATTGTAAACATTGCTTCTTGCCAAATTGTATGATTCTAGGTCAGCAGAAATTACCCGGTCTTGATTCCCATGTGAATCGCATTTTATTATATACATATTAATTGGGCCTACTGTTGACTTCAATGTTGTCCTGAGGACAGCGATAAGGTCGACGATGGAACGAGCTATATCCAAAAAGAAGCCTAAAAACTGGCTAGCTAAATATATTGGGGACGTATAACTTGAGCCTTAAACGATCATTGAATTGAATTGCGTTGATTTTTACTGCTCCAAGGGATAGCAGACTTGAGTATTTTGATATTACAATTCAATTTGATACCTTCACGTGTCCCAGAGAATAAGGGTTCAGTTTTTGCCGGCCGAGGTACGGAACGCTAAAAATCGGTTGTACTTGGTACAGACGGCTACACATCAAGCTATACATTTCCAGTATAAACTGGTCTCGCATTGTATAGGATTTCCATACAGTGCGAGATCAGCGTAAACTGGAAATGTATAGCTTGATGTGTAGCCGATTGTACCTAACAAAAATAATTGAGAAAAGATTACAATGAAATAAATAACTTGGATGGCTATAAGAGTAGAAGGAGATCAAAGAAAAGATGAATGGACTGTGTGATTGATGATATGGCAACAAAAGAAAAATAATACATGCTTTGGCGACCCCAAAATAATTAGAATAAGCGTTTTTTTTTTAAGTCAAGTTAGTTATGTAATGTAGTTTATTTAATAAGATAGTCTAGCAACGTAAATTATTATACCTAGACCATCTATCAACAAATATTATAGAAAAAGAAAAATTGAAAATAAGTTCGTGGTACTTATGTACTGAACGCGATCTCTACGCAAACTGCGTTCTAGTGTCCCCATTGTCATCATTGTTCTAAAATACTGACACTACACTCAGATTCACTGTTAGAGAAGACTTATCCCACACGTTTTAAAAGTAATTTATCATAAAACAGTCGTAGTATTTACACGTGTTACGACGAAAGTTTGAGCTATAAAAAGTAGTCAAATGATATTTTGCTCCGTAGAGCAACGTTCAAGTATGTCCGCCCGCCTATGCCCTCGAGAACTATGAATCAAATATAATCGGTACTCGTATTATAGAAGATTTAATACCTTTGGCTTAAAATACTCCTAATAACCTTTTGTGGAAATAACTATGTAGATAAGTCATGTTTTGAGAAAGCGCTGTGACTGCGATAAACTAATGCATTGTATGCAATGACTGTGAATAAAGCAGCTTATATTCAATCTCTCATTCAATATTTTATATCACGTTGTCTCAATAAAGAAAGATTTTTTTTTAAGTAAACAATTCCTACGCTATAGCAATAGCTTTCAAGAAATATTTTTATTTAATAATAATAAACTCAATTTAATGAAGTTCAGTATACATTACATAATAAAATTTTGATAGAAGTCGCAATATGCAATAGCCTCATCGCCGAATAAAGTTGTCCGATGTATCTCACGAATAAGAGTGTAACAAATCGGCCACACAAATATAAGCCGTCAAATTATCTATAAAAATAACGCAACTCTAAAAATAAAGATGGACTCATTAATTTACGACACAAATAAAACTACGCTTCAACAACAATCGATAGATAGACTTGTGGTATTCGTAGGTTTATCGACAAAATTTTATGACACATTAAAGACCAACAAAATTCGCTCAGAAAAAACAAACTAAAGCCAATCGTAGCACTCGAAATTCGAACTCAGTTTGAAAAATGTTACCGTTCGATTCCAGTAAACCATGCTTTACTTGTCACTGGTACCCGACCTTAATTACATAACAAAAGCTATATACTACCTCAAGCACAACACATCACTGGTGCACTATCACTACACTACGTACGGGCGTAAAGGTCTGAGGACCCAAGGTACGCCGAAGAACTCCTGCAGTATGGTTATAGCCAGCAAGAAATACCTGCTGTAGATAGAGGAGCTAGACCTGATAGGTCTACCGCCGGCGTCGCCTTTGCAACAGTTGCTTCCCATAATGAGGGCGCATTTCGTTCGAATACCCGCGGAGTCGGGCACTAACTGCGGCGCAAGAGCAGACTTATTTTCGTGTGAGCGACCGTAGCGCCGTGTTTGAAACCGGCGGGCTGCAAGCGACCGACACCGTTTGACGTTCCGCCGTTCCACGCGACAGACAATGTTGCCTCACTAAACAGACTGAACGATTCGGGCCTAAAATTTTATCGTTGCGCGATTTTATGATCGTTTCTTCAAGTTCCGCGTTTTGAGAGTTAAATTTTAGGATGGATGTTTGAATATTGACGATTGAGGGAATCTATATTTCTTACTCACTAATTAATGCGGAATTTTGTGAGGATGGATGGATGTTTGTTTTTTGCGTCAAAAATTACAGAATGAATTATTATACCTACCGTCAGCACCAAAAAGATGTTTGTAAACACGATTAAAGGCCATTTCATTGTCTACAACCAAATTTTTCAATATTTGTGTAAAGCTACAAAATAATACCCATGTGTAGAATATCAGACGCTACAAATCAGTGGGCCTAAAAAAATGTCTCCTTTGTGAATGTCGTTTCTGAACGATTTTTGTTAATATATTTGTGAGATTTTTATGTAAAGATTTTATTTTTTATGATTTGATTATATATTACTAGCGGACGTCACGCGGTTTCACCCGCGTATTTCCCGTTCCCGGGATGAATGTAGCCTTCTAATGGTAAAAGAATTTCGGTTCAGTAGATCCCGAGATTACCCCTTACAATTTAACAAATATACAAACACACAAACTTTACTTCTTTATAATATTAGTATAGAAGTATAGATGTATCCGGTTGATTCCGGTTTATAAAGGAAAATCACTTGAGAACGATAATAATTGATGTTCGTACGACAATAAATGTTCAAATTACTTATTTCTTTTTAAACCGCCTTCATAACATCATTTTCATATTTTATTCATTAGTATACTATAGCACCAACATTTACACACGTTTGGTACAAAACCCTGAATAGTGTGGTTTTGCTAACACTATCATCAAAAACTTTTGAAATGGATACCAACATGATCTGACACCTACTTAGCAACTAGATACGGGTGTTCTGAATTCGATGTTTCTACAGAATTCTGCGAAACCGGGCTCACAACTTGCATTTCCCTTTGAATTCAATGTTTGTTTTGATACCTACTAGACTGAGATTAGTCTGTCCGTTCGGGAATCGAGTTTAGTCGTGCACCTTTCAGAACTTCGTCTTATTCGCGACCAAACTTGGATAAGTCTTATACTGGGAATAAAATCACTAATTACTCTAGAGTAAGAAAGAGAACTTTTCGTTTTACCAAATCTTTATCCCAAAATAACTATAATTATGTCTGAGAGTAAATCGCTATACCGCCAAAATACACCGAGTAAATAAGATGTAAGTCGTGTGCGCGTTTAAAATACGACGTGTGGCTAGGGGCCTAAGATCGCTTCATTGTTGCAAAATGATAAGTTTGTTTAATAAACTAGTGACCCGCCATTGTGACCCGCCCCGGCAGAATAATAATCAAAGATATTAAAACCTTCCTTCCTTGAATCACTCTATCTATTAAAAAAACCGCATCAAAATCCGTTGCGTAGTTTTACAGATCTAAGCATACATAGGGACAGACAGCGGGAAGCGACTTTGTTTTATACTCTGATGATAAACATGTTAAGCTGAAGAAACAGGTAAGTTTTCTTTTCCTTTAATAATACTTGTTATCAAAGGCCATCTTTCATCTCTCTGTTTTTCTATGGCTGCGCTTTTGTCGTACCTACCTAACTTATCTGATAAACGTGGCATTTCGTCTTCATAGACTTTTTAACTCTGTGTTTTATACTGTCTACAGTAATATATCGTCGACCTCATCTCTGCCCGTTTGAGAAGAGTGAGGTCAGAGAAGGCCCATGTCATATAAAAAAAAATATATATAAAGCATAGCATTTATGAAATAAATGAATTGGTACTGGCACCATAATGAATGCCCCTCCGATTAAAGGAGAAAATATCCATGTCATCATCTTTGAAATGCAATGCAATTGTCCTATTTTATCCCCTAATAAGGCAGAACGATCTGGCAATCGGAAAATAAGGGCAAATTGGCATAGGTATAATGGTAGAAAATAATTTTTTAAGTTTTTTTTACTTTTTTTTGTTTTTTGAATATTTAATGAGTGATTGATAAGTCTTTAAATAAGCTCTGTACAATCATAGAATACCTAACAGGAACAAATTATTTAATTTTTGAAGTGAAAAAAATGGTGGTAAATATATGCCCTTTGCCTTATTAAGGGTTATTTGGGGTCGGCGCAACACGCTTTCTTCTTCCATTCTTCCCTGTCAGACGTCATGGGATCACTTACTCCTTTTTCTTTCATATCATTCCTCAGGGTACCATCTATCTGGCAGAAACTTGATGCTCCGAAATTTATTTGGCATAACACACTTGTCATATTCTTCTTTGAACGAATGTGTTTATGGCAGAACAATTATTTAATAAAATACTAATTTCGCAGAATGTTTAAATAGCCGAATTTTCAATGGCATACTTTTAAGATGGCAGAATTTTATTTGGTAGATTTTTATAAGGTATAACGACCGTCTCGCGAAAGTATCCTTTATGGGCGGCATGGGCACAGGGCCGTAGGCCGACGAAGGAGTCCGGCGGAGGCCCGGCACTTCGGGGACAGAAGATATTAGTGTTATTTAATATGCGAGCGAAGCGAGCGCGCGTCATGAAGTACATGCGTTGCATGTATGAGTGACGTCATTATTATTATTAATAATAATTATAATTATTATTATCATTATTATTGACATACCAACATTTAATGTTCTCAGCTAGAAATTTTAGCCGGGGTGAGCTGATAATAATCATTCATCATCATCATCATCATTTCAGCCAAAAGACGTCCACTGCTGGACATAGGCCTCCCCCAGGCGTCGCCACATTGACCGGTCCCGTGCGTCTCTCATCCAGCGGGTTCCTGCAACCTTGACCAGGTCATCGGTCCACCTAGTGGGAGGCCTTCCAACGCAACGTCTTCCGGTTCGCGGTCGCCATTCCAGAACTTTTCGGCCCCATCGGCCATCCGTTCTGCGAGCAATGTGCCCTGCCCATTGCCACTTAAGTCTGGCGATTCTTCGGGCTACGTCGGTAACCTTGGTTCTCATGCGGATGTCCTCATTTCTGATTCGATCACGCAAGGAAACTCTGAGCATAGCCCTCTCCATTGCCCTTTGGGTGACTTTGAGCTTTCTGATGAGGCCCATTGTGAGCGTCCACGTTTCGGTCCCGTATGTAATCACTGGCAACACACACTGGTCATAGACTTTCGTCTTGAGACACTGGGGTAAGTTGGACGAGAAGATACCGCGCAACTTCCCGAACGCTGCCCAGCCGAGTCGGATTCGACGATTGACCTCTTTCTCGAAGTTAGATCTACCCAACTGGACCGTTTGTCCCAGGTAGACATAATCGTCCACAACTTCGAGCGTAAAGTCTCCGATCTTGATAGGAGTGGGTGTTACATGAACATTCAACATAACCTTGGTTTTGTCCATGTTCATTTTAAGACCCACTCTTTCGGAAGCTCTAATAATAATTAATAATAATAATAATTATTATTATTGCATGTTACACGTATGTATGAAATGAAATGCGTGCCAAAAGACGATTCTGATTATGAATTTTCGGCGAAATGATGGTTCTGGAAATGAAGTTTATGCTCAAAGATGATTCTGACTTACAAAATTATGCGTTTTGAATTTATGGTAAATGAGTGTATGCCCTCTCCTAGAGAGGAGGCCTGAGTCCCTGCAGTGGGAACATTATAGGCTGATGATGATGATGATGATGAGTGTATGCCAAATGATTTTCTGCGAAATGAAGTTTCTGCCATCCACTGTTATGCAAAACAAAATTCGGGTATAAAAAAATCTGCTAAAAAAGGTAGACCCCATTCCTCACACAATCCATCCATCTAACATAACATCACGCCTGTAATTCTCCAAGGGTTAGGCAGAGGTGTACGTAATACCCAGGACGCCTAAATTTCTCCAGTTATGCTTAAATCCCTTGTAATAGAGGGTGAGCCTATTGCCATCAACTGCGCACATTAAATCCAGACTCCGTGACTGCTATACTGAGAAATTGCTGATGGAAAAACCGAATAACACTTTTTCCGACCCCGGGAATCGAACTCAGTATCTCATGCTCAGCGCTTGCGACCACTAGTCCAACGAGGCATTCAAGTCAGTCGAGGTATTCTATAAAAGATTAAAGTTATTTTTATACACTTCTTAGAATAATCAAAGAAAATTCTTGGTCCTAGAACGTCGATCCTGATAAACTTTTTATAAGTATCGTTGTTTACGTAAACATTGACTCAACTCCTAGAATCGAGGAGAATGATTTCGTAAACAAAACGACTTTAGTACAGCCGATGAATCGCAAGTGTGTAACCAGCCTACCTTTGTCAAATTAACCCTGGCACATGATAGAAAAAACAGCCCTATAGGTACACGCACATCACACTAATATTAATAGAAAGGCGAAAGTGAGTGTGTATGTTTGTTACTTCTTCACGCAAAAACTACTGACGGATTTGGATATTTGCTACACAGATAGTTTATAACCTGGATTAACACATCGGATTACACACACATAGCATCGATTTTTATCCCGATTGTATCTTCCCGTGGATAATTTTCGAGTTGTAGCGGGTGAAGCCGCTGGCAACAGCTAGTAATATATATATATTATAGTCCTCCTGACCGATTTCGGTCACGTCGGCCAATCTTAGTGGAGATTAGCCATCGGCGCGGGACATATTATAGTGCACAAGTGTGTGCGCAGGCACAAGTGCACTCTCTATTCCTTTTCTCTCATAGTCCGATGGGACGGCAATTTGTCGAATTGCCGACCGGAGAGAGATATAATACAGAGTAATATAATACATCAGTAAACTACTGTTCTCCGAATAAACAGAGATGTGTATGAGTGTATCATAGTATTAACTGGATCTGTGTCAGAAATATGTCTATTCTTCAGTCGACAAAACTGTTCAAGGTCAAGCATGGCTCATGGCTCTACTTTTGGGTGTAGAAACATTTTTGTTCTCAACAAACTTGTGAATTTGACACCTTTTGAACGTTACCGTGGGATTTGTAGAATATGTATATCACTAGCTACTTTCCCGATGCTATGGAAAGAGCTTCTGTGAGATGTCTTCGAAGAAACTCAAGACAAGTTGTATAGAAAGAGCTTTATCGATTTTTGGTAGAAAAGAGTCGATAAATAGGTAGGTTTTATGAGTAGTGTAGTGAAAAAGAATTAAAATGGCGTAAGGTGGGCAGGCCATTTAATTTATAATCTTTGATAACGCTTTTCCGGCTCAGTGGGTCAGCGTTCACGTTTGCAACCACATGTGCACATGACCAACCGAGACTCATCAACATCTTTCTCCTGCCTTTATCTCAATTTATTTGGGGTCAGCGCAACATGTCTCCTTCTTCCAAACTTCTTTATTACTCGGTATCCGGTATACTGATGAGATATCATCAGTCACCTTCTTTTCTAGCCATAATCATCCTTCACACAAAAACAACACAATATGCACAAGACCAAGCGAGACTCATTAATAAATAATAATTCTACACATTTAAGCCTTGCACTAATAACCGAAATTCCTCGTAAGACCTAAATACCATCAAAAAGTTTTGTATTATCAATTAATTGCCTACTTAATAAAGTGTGTTTTAAATCAACAAGCCATCTTTCTTAGTGTTTTCTATCAATTTAAATCCGGTAGTAAACAAGTTGTTTTCTGTATTTTCCTTCGTGGATATTTAAGGATGAACAAAATAAAATAAAAACTTGGCACTTTTTATCACTACTATGCAATTCGAAGCGAAGAAATTAACAGCGGACTATTGTGGAGCGAAACCCATTCCATGGCGTTCGAATCGAAGCGAATCATTCATATCCTGGGCCGGCAGTCTCTACAGAGATAACGACAAAATCGCTAACTTTCGATTGCTAATTACCAACGAATAAATTCGGTTGCAATAATGATGCTTGCGAGAAACGCATCTTGGATGTAGAGACTTGCTTTACTTGCAAGCATCATTAGTGCAACCGAATTTATTCGTTGGTAATTAGCAATCGAAAGTTAGCGATTTTGTCGTTATCTCTGTAGAGACTGCCGCCCTGGAATCGAATGGCATTCCGATCGATCGAAAGCATGACTGTACGTTGGCGAACCTTTAGCGGTACGTTTTCGGTAACTACTAAAAATAAAAATAAAATTCGTTGACCAAAATACAGTATTAGCAGCAACCCTTTTGTTAGTAACATGGAGCACAAAAGTTAGTAACAAGTACTTAAATGTTTAGCAACCTTATAAGTTTTCTGGTCAGGTTATCCTATAACATCAGCCATGAACTGATATTATCCACTTTAGGTAGGTATGTCTTCATCCAATGTCTTGAAGTCCCTTTTTGTCTTCCATACATAAACTCACAGTTTTTACGGATGGGGGTAAGCAGTAGCCACAGAATGTCCCCTGATATGATCCTAGCATACTCCTTTGCCTGGTTCACGTTCATACATCTGCTCATATATGTACGCACGCCGTATGCACATGCCTTGTAAATTGTTAATCGCGTTTTACACGTTCGTAAAGTGCTGATATCAGCCTAATTTGAATAAATTACTTGTGACATCTACCAATCCGCACTGGGCACGCGTGGTAAATTGATTCATCGTCCATTCCCTCTCAAAGAGAGGAAGCCTGTTAATAGGCTGTTGATGATGAGTTTTTATTTTGATTTTTGTCACATCTTCTCCACATGACCAAACCATCTGAGCAATCTATTTTCGTGGAATTGTTTCCTAGAAATGAAAACAGACAAAAGCGACTTCCGCTTTTGATCAAGAGATGGAATGAAGACATAACTAAAGTGAAGAAAATCAGTTCGTGACCGTGATCAGTGGAAGAACTAGGCGACGCTGATTTTATAGGACAGTGGGTCTAAAATGGCAATTATAACAGATTATTTTAGGGTTTTTAATAGTTATCGAAAAAGTACCAAAAAAGTTTTGCCATCGTACACAGTCATCCTTTCGGTCGATCTATGCGATTCGATTCCAGGATTATAGTTAATGGCTTCGATTCGATTCGATTATTATTTAATATGCAGTTATACCTAACCTTCACAGACTCAAAACTTTGTCTGAGATTGATGTCGTACCATGCAAATTATACTAAAACAAACAAAACTACTACGATATAGCCGTAAGCTATACCTAACTGCTTCTACCGCTCGCTGTCAATGTGCGGAATCCTGTTCCTTGCTAAAAGTGGAGCAAGGCAATAGCTTCAAAAGTAAAAACAGAAAGCTTTTCGAAGAAATCACGCTCCTAAAATTATATTGCCTGACTCGATCTGAGTATAAAAAAGCGTGTTAAAAATAAAGTGCCGTGAAACTAGTTCATTCGCATGCCAACAGATGGCGTTAAACAAACAAACATTTACTAGGTCACAGTACTAATGCGCTTCGGACGTAACGAGCTAGATGGCGCTGCGAGCGCCGCGACTCCGGAGTCTCGCATTTATTTTTGGTTGTAAAAGGTAAACAGGTTGGCAGACATCATTCTAATTTAAACATTTTATATTAGTCCGATAGTCCGGGGAAATTAGGGAAGTTCAGTTACCTACATCTAAGTTTGGCGGTTATTAGATAAGATTTCTGGCTGGGATCGAAAGAGCCAGTTGACTATTTTACGCCGGGTGGGGTATGCGCGCGATTCGTTCCGGCATTTCTACTAACAATATTACTTGTACAGACTTGTACTACTAATAAAGTAGCGTTCAGCTACATAGACGTTTATATAATAAATCAAATGAATTATGGTGTGGTTTTTAATTTGAGAGAGTAAATTGACACTTGGAAATGTCAAACTTCCCTAAAATGTTGTTGTAAATTTAGGGAAGTTTGACATTTCCAAGTGTCAATTTACTCTCTCAAATTAAAAACCACAGTTTAGAAAGTTTTTTGTGATTGTGCTAGTCTATTGACATAAGAGTTTAAGTAGGTAATACTTATCAGGTGCAAAATATACCTTTTTAATGGCATTTGCAGAACTCTTTTACTGAACGAATAACTATTATCAAAATAGTATATCTAATAATTATTTAGTCTAACAAACATTTTAAAACTTTTTTAAGGAAAACCTACACCTGATTTACTCCATGACGCGCGCTCGCTTCGCTCGCATATTAAATAACACTAATATCTTCTGTCCCCGAAGTGCCGGGCCTCCGCCGGCCTCCTTCGTCGGCCTACGGCCCGGTGCCCATGCCGCCCTTAAAGGACACTGTCGCGCTCGCGAGACGGTCGTATTAGATATCAGTTTTAGAAATTCCGTAGTAAGATTGTACAATTTAGAGTGCAAGTTAGTATTTTTGATAAGCAATTAGTATTTTTGTTTTACAAATCATATATCCGATGTACTAACTACATTTTTGGTGTGAATTCGATAAAAAAGGTCATCTCGTTTGGTGTGATTTTTTAGACTTTTTTGTAGGACATGTTTAGTTAATCAATTGGTTTTTTTGCACAGCATTCATTTTTCTGGTATGCATTCAGTTAATTAGTGGAGTTACCTAGTGTGCTGAAAAATTAAACTGATGTGCATTTAAATATAACCCTTATAAAATTGCCAATTAAGCAGATCATAATAAGAATTGCGTTAAAAAACGTAAAATGGTCACAGACGCATTTACTATTATGAAAGGTCTATTTTACTCTTTTTAATGCAATTCATATTATGATCTGCTAAAGTGGAGATTTTAGACACCTAGACTGGTAGAGCAGGGTAACTAGGTTTGCGCTCGAGCGGTAGTAACGTCGGCAAAACATGCTCAAAAATTACCAGGTAGTAGGGACACCCGGGTTAAGCCGGTTACCAACGTATTTACTACATCAGTCTAAACCCCACTTTTTGTGCACTTTCAATATTCCATCAGTACCTACGCACATCATTCGAACCCCAGTTTTACCAAGAATTTTCCATCGATAATTTTTATTTAAAAAAGAAAGCAAAATGTAGCTGCTTCTTACAAGGCTGCAACTGCAATACCTTTACGGTCAAAATGTAGTCAGTTTTTTTTATTCTGTATACGTGCTAACTATTTTAATGTTACGTTCAACCACAGATTACGTTCAACAGCTCAAATTTAATAGCCATCTACGAAACCTCGTAGAGGGTCTACGAAATCTCGTAGAGGATCTGCCACGCGCTACGCTGCTACGAGCGCTATGACTCGCAATTTTTAATCAATTTAATTTTAAAGGAACAGTAAGGTACGTTACAGAAACCCGGCAATACTGCAGACGGTATTTTACCGGCTTAATTACGAGACGACTTTCTTGTCCGGTACGCTGTAATAACTTTGAAAGACTATTAAATACCTGCAGCTAATAAGCTTATAGATCCCACGCTAGTGCTTAATTTAATACCCTTATTATTATATTTATGGTCTAGACCGTATATTAGTGTAATTAAATTCCATAAAAACTGCACTTGAAATTATTATTTTTAATATCGTCCCACTTAAGTGGCAATGGGCAGGGCACATTGCTCGCAGAACGGATGGCCGATGGGGCCGAAAAGTTCTGGAATGGCAACCGCGAACCGGAAGACGTTGCGTTGGAAGGCCTCCCACTAGGTGGACCGATGACCTGGTCAAGGTTGCAGGAACCCGCTGGATGAGAGACGCACGGGACCGGTCAATGTGGCGACGCCTGGGGGAGGCCTCTGTCCAGCAGTGGACGTCTTTTGGCTGAAATGATGATGATGATGAATATCGTCCCATGATCTTTCATAAGATATCTACGGGAGTACAAAAAAATAATTAATGTGCTCTGTACCGAGAGTTACATTTGGACTTCGTATTCAATATTTTGTGGTGCATATCAGACGCATAAAAACGACTAATTGAAAAACTGATACCATTCATTCCTGCGCGTATTTGATTACACGTTACTTTATTTTTTTTTTTCACGTTCGGAGCATCCCTCCGGAGCAGTCCATGAAATATTTTTGTCAAAAACTTTTTATCATCCCACTGTTCTGTTAGTGGGATTACCGTTTACAGAAAGGATTTTATTTACCCCTTTCCCACATATTGGTTACCTTGGAGGTTCGAGTTTTCATAGAACACAGTAGCGTCGGTAGGCGGACAAAAATGAAATTGCATTTATTAGCACAAAACAGTAACGACTCTGTCCGAAAATAAAGGATTCTTTGAATTTACGTTGAAATCATTTCGATCATTTCCGGAAGCAGAAACCCATTATGAGAGCTCACATTGTATTCTACAGACATTGTAAAAATGACAAATGGACAACTGTTTTTTTCGAAGTTAAAAGATATAGGTACCATAAGGGTACCTACATAATATATAACGGACGGGACGGGTCCACTCAAATCTGTGTGGTGCTTTCTTCAAAAGACCATCTCAGACACTAATCTGCATAGTCTTCATGTGTGTATTATACCAAGATTATGTCTGTACCTTGAACCTTGAACATATTGTAAACCCAAACGATTTTAAAAGAGTGTCCATGAAGTTTCTTGCCATTCTTCTCATGAGACCAACGCTTTGGAATGGGCAACTACAGTACACTCACGAGTTATTATGCCTTGTGACTGGGACTGTAGCTTAGTTTATTTAGCTTCATTAGTTTAGTAGTTTGCTGCCGCACTCGGAGAGCTTCAGTGGTTGCTTGGGCCGTCGCGTCGCTTGGTAAAGGTTTTTGGCAGTTTTGTCATACAAAAGTATGTCAGGCCTTTGCTGGGTGGCGGCTTGAGTAATCGCTGGATATCTCTGAGTGTCGCAGTTAGTTTAATTCGACTATTCAAAAGTACCTGTAACTGGCCTACTTGAAATAAATGCTTTGATTTTGATTTTATAGACCTTAGGTATCCTCGAGTTCGCTTCTGCCCGCGAACGCAGGTATAAGTTACAAAAAACCACCTACGAGGATCCTTACACACTCCTTTGGCTTCGATCAAAGAACATCGAAGGAAAAATACGCTAATTAATACTTAATTTTATTTGATATTTACAATATTTACGATACAAAGGTGCGCGACGGCGGAATCACGACGCTCATTCGCTCAAAGAGTTCATTCAGCCGGGATTTCCGTACATTCACCAACATTTTCATTCGAGGCACTGATACCGGGAAACAACAAATAATACCTTATGCTGGAGATGGACCTTAAACCTATAAAAATACGGTTTAAAATAGAAAACAGTGAGACGACAGTTGGAACCGTCACGCGATTCCGAACTGCAGTAAACCTTAACGCCTAGGTACATTGTCATTTCCAATAAGCTAATATAATATTTACTGAGAGAAAGGATAGTATTTATTTTTGCTTACAACTAAACGTTTGTATATTCAAGTGACAACATTTTTTAAAAGGGATATTTACCAAGTTCACTATTTGTTTCGAGTTCCCGATATTTCGGTGCTGTAACAAGCACCGTGTCACGGATAAACTGAAGTCATTGCGGGCGGATTGTTCAAGTTAGTTGTCTCAAGTGAAGATAGCTTGTTTACGGACCATACCCAGCTCAGTAAATTGATTTTAAAATTTTGTTAGTATAATGTTATGAAAAATTGTATGACTTCGAAGGGAGAGAGTGTCTGAGATGCTTTGAAGAGAAGACTGTGGCGTCAACCAGGACATGTTGATGCATAATTATTTCGCAAGTTCTAAGCAACATCCCGACTTAATTAAATATGCTGGTACAAGAAGTTACTTTACATTCGTGAATTTTCATAGTATTCGTTAGTAGTACTTTAACTATAAACTTTGTGTTCATAATTTACTGTATACAATTTTATGAGCTCTCTACTACGAGTATGTCCGAATTGAGAAAAGTTTGTAGAGGGGACATAAGAGTTGGAAGGGCCGACGCCCGTCGGGGCTGGATTATCGAAAGGGATAACGCGGTCTCGGCACAAGGGCGAAGAAGGAACACAGGTGGTTTTTAGTCAGTAAAAGTCTGACACTCCCTTCCGCTCTGCGCAAGAGCGGGAGGAGTTACTTGATGATTATCAACACCCCAATTTTTTTTTTAAAAGGTATTAGAGTAGAGGAAGACCTAAGAAACGATGGGTGGACTGTGTAGTGGACGATATGGTAAGAAAGGAGCTGTGACTGATGAGATGAAGATTAATAGTGAGGTATGGAAGAAGACATGCTGCGACCCCATAAGAATTGAAATAACAGGGACGACCCCATAAGAATTGAAATAACAGGGACGACCCCATAAGAATTGAAATAACAGGGACGACCCCATAAGAATTGAAATAACAGGGACGACCCCATAAGAATTGAAATAACAGGGACGACCCCTTAAGAATTGATAATTAGTCCGTCAGACAGATTTCCAAAAAGTACTGGACACATGTTTTTTCTTTTTTCACGTAAACAATGAAGACGATACAGTGCTTCAAAAACTCGTGTGACGTCACATTGCACTATATTTTTTTACCACGTAGTGACGTCAATAGCCCCCACCCATGGTCTTTGAGGTGTTTTAACTTCGCCATTTTTTTTTGATTTGATAAAAAAAAAACACGTATCCAATATTTTTCGATAATCTAACTGACGATGGACTAAAGAAAATCATATATTTTTTTAGTTAGGAAATATCCCTATTTGTAAGATAACGATGATATATTATGTCCGAATTGGTCGATTTTTACTTCATAAAATGTAGAAGTACCTAAGCTTCACAAACCCGTCAAGCAAACTTTCTGTACTAATGTAATGTAAAGAAATAACTTGACGCAAAAATTATTGCAAGGAAATTACTTTTTTTTTTGGGTGAAAAATCACGTTTTAAAGTAGGACTAAATACATTGTGCTGATAAATGCGTTGAATAGTAGGTATTGGGGTCATGAATATATTATCTTTAGGGTGGATGCTACACCGTCGGGGTTGCGGGTTGTTCGAAAGAGATACCGCGGCCTCGACACAAAGGGCTAAGAAGGAACGTGGACTTCCGCTCTGTCCAGAGCGGGAGTAAACTAGGAGGTGATGTTGACATCGTTTTTACAGTAATTATGCAAAAATGCTGTAGAAAAATCACCATCGAAATATTATCTGATACCTATCACGTCCCTGCACTAACCGCGTTTCCTAGAAACTACACGAGCGCAAAAACGGGTGAGAGGTAAATTAATGAGATTAGTAGCCCGAGCAGCAAAGAAAAAACCGGCCAAGTGCGACTCGGACTCGCGCACGAAGGGTTCCGTAACATTATCTATAAAAATCACGTTTGCTGTATGAGAGCCCCATTAGATATTATTTTATTTTGTTTTTAGTATTTGTTGTTATAAGTAGCGGCAACAGAAATATATAATTTGTGAAAATTTCAACTGTCTAGCTATCGCGGTTCTTGCCTGGTGGCAGTCGGCCGGACAGCGAAGTCTTAGTAATAGGGTCCCGTTTTGTGTTTTTATCCTTTGGATACGGAACCCTAAAAAGGCATAGACGCGCGTGTCGAAAAGGTTACCCATTAGGAGTTTTAATCTAGTAATTTTTCAGGGTTAAGTGAGAATCTGTCACTACAGATTCTAAACAAAGGTTATCCCGTAGGTATTAGTGGTCTAACTAATCAGTATAATATATGATGTATGTGTGTGGGTGTTTATAATGTGTGTTTATATGTGTGTGTGTGTATTTTCAGGTTTAGGTATTGATCTATCTAAGGGTATTTGTTACCTGAAAATAAATGGAATCTATTCTATTCACGCACAGAACTCCTTGTTGTAGATAAAATCGCTACGTGCATTGTCAGCAATAGCAATATTTAAATAGTTAACCCATTTATTATTAAGGTTAACCCGTAAATTGATTATTCAAATTAATTAAAATTCATCTCTTAACGCTGCTAACTGCCTTTTTTAGTTTTTCCGTCATGTTATATTTCAAAATATTTGAGCGTTATATGTTTGGTTTTTTTTGTTATTCTCAAGTCACATAACCTGACGTCAACAGCGTAGTGTAATATTATTATGACAACAACTGCATACGTCAAACCGTGGTGCCAACGACTTCTGCCCACCCATTAGTGGCAATAGCGCGAAGATGGCCCGTAATACACTTCCATTACACAGCGATGCATTTATTCACAGAGAATGTCGATTGCGCTTGGTTCCTATGGTAGGTACCTACCTATATATTGTACGTCTCGAGCGTCGAGCGTTGCGAACTCAGGCGAATGATTTGAGAGACACAGATAGTTCAGAATTTAATAGTGAGGATTCAATTCTTGCTTGTGTCTTGTGTTGTGTGATTGTGTGGGAGTGGGGCAGTAGACAATGCAAAAGGGTTCCTTTTAATTGTGTTTCAAGATATCGATTTCGTAATGTCGTTTTATTCACAAATATAAGTAGGTAGATTTACAGGTTTATTTTTTTGGTTAAAATACGCAATTTTCGAATGCAACATTATTGAATCGTTATGATATTAGTTGGCATGCAACATGAAGTTGCGAATCTCGACTGGATACTTCGTTTTCGATTAGAAACTTTTCAATTATTCAAAGTCTGCCTAGCCTTTTAACCGACTTGACTTTTAACCGAAAAAGGAGGAGGTTCTCAATTTTAAAGGCACTTGTTACGTTTTCCATATATTTCTAAAACTGTTCATGTATTTGCGTCTGATAAATCATAATCTCATGTGTATGCGCTGATGATGGAAGATACAACTACTCAATGGTTAGGAGTTGAAGAAAATTCTTTCAAAATTATACGTATAAATTTATCATCGAGATATAAGTACTAACGTACTAGAAAAGACACCGTAAATTCCTACTTTGTCCCGTTCAACTGCGGCGATCGCGCCGCACCGTCGCCGAAGAAAACGGTAAGTGCCGTGATTTACATGGTTTATTAAATTATATTATAATTATTATATTATATTATTTATTTATTATTATTTATATTTACATCATCATTTACATGTTTAGACGAATTGTTATTATTTTAGCGCTGCAGCGAACTAAAGATTCAAATTACGAAATAGGACAATTCAGTTAGTTAACGTAGCTTCTCTAGTACGTTAGTACTTATATCTCGATGGTATTTATAGACCGGTAATAGAATTCTTTCAGGCTATTATGTGAACCTGATGATGGTGGCATCCTAGAGAAATCGAGGGCAATCCTGAAATTTTATAGGCACGAGTAATTTGTGCCTTCGTGTGTTTCGTGCTTTTTCTAAAGCTATTCAAGTAAGTATTCGCTTCTAGCAGTCATCATTTCATGTTGTGGGACGGTATAACCTCTGGTATAACTCCGTAAAGGGTAGGTATTGGAGGATAATCCTTACATAGTATAAAACAAAGTCGCTATTTTTGTCTGTTTGTTTGTCTGTATGCTTAAATCTTTAAAACTACGTAACGGATTTTGATGCGGTTTTTTTTAATAGATAAGTAGAGTGATTCAAGAGGAAGGTTTTAGTATATAATTTGAACGACATCCACGCGGGTGAAGCCGCGGGCATCAGCTAGTTATTTAATAAAATATCATGGGGGTATGTCATCATCATCATCAGCCTATAATGTTCCCACTGCAGGGACTCAGGCCTCCTCTCTAGGAGAGGGATGGGCTATATCCACCACGCGGGCCCAGTGCGGATTGGCAGATGTCACATGTCTTCGAATTTTATGGTTCTAAGACATGCCGGTTTCCTCACGATGTTTTCATTCACTGTTTTGAGAGCAGCGGTGATGAAATAAATTAAACAAAGTAATGCGCCTGCCTGGGTTCGAACCCACGACCTACTGTTCGTAAGTCGGGGCCGACACCACTGGGCCACCGCTGCTCATGGGGGTATATATTATGGTTAAATTCATTCAGTTTATCTAGGTGAGCTGATTTTATGGAAGGTAGGTACTACTCTTCAACGGTAAGGTAAGTTTTTAGGAGTTGAAAGTAATAATGAGGGAATCTTGAAGGTTAAGGGTTAGGTTTCTTGATTGAATGTGAAATACAAAGTAAATATTTGTAAAGGATATTCATCATCATCATCATCATCAGTCATTAGACGTCCACTGCTGGACAAAGGCCTCCCCCATAGAACGCCATAAAGATCGGCAGCCTGCCGTTTGCATCCACCGGTTGCCCGCGACTCTCACGATGTCGTCGGTCAACCTGGAGGGAGGCCTGCCAACGCTGCGTCTTCCGGTTCGTGGTCGCCACTCGAGAACCTTTCTTCCCCATCGGTTGTCTGTTCTTCGAGTGATGTGGCCTGCCCATTGCCACTTCAACTTGCATATTCTGCGAGCTATGTCGGTGACCCTGGTTCTTTGGCGAATTTCCTCATTCCGGATTCTGTCGCACAAAGAAACTCCGAGCATAGCTCTCTCCATGGCTCGTTGCGTGACTCTGAGCTCTTCACTCTGATTTTAGTTGTACCTAATATTTGTAATAGTACATTACTGCAGAATCCAGTAAGTAAGCCTTCCTGGCCAAGTATGAGTTAACCGGACCGAACCGCAGGTGAGGTCTGGTTATATACGAGGCCAGGATGGCTTTCTTACTGGTTGAGGTTTGTATAATGCTTTTCTCAAAAATTAAAGAAAGTTTAACAACAAATTCGTTTAATTAATATTGAAGGTTACATTCATATGTGAAAAACACAATAGCACTTTTTGGCCGACCCGGGAATCGAACCCAGGACCTCACGCTCTGCAGTCGAGCTTGCGACCACTAGACCAACGAGGCAGTTTAGGAAACAACTTTAGAAAAAACTTTTTAATAAACTGAAATTACTAAATACAATCATAAAATCCCACACTATACTTCTACAACATTACTAAGTACAAAACGCAATGTATAAAATGGCTGTTTAAGGTTCCAAAAATATATGTATCTCATAAAATGTCATACCAAAAAGAGAGATAGATATAAATTTGGAACCTCCCTTCTATAACCATGTTGTAATGGCTAAACTCTAATCTGTGTCTGGTACTATGTTTTTTTTTCTAAACAGATCTAAAGAGGATGACCTAGTGTCCAGTAAGTAAATTACATACTTACTTACTGGACAGTAGGAGATTCCAAGTTTAAAATCTCGCTTCTTACTGGACAGTTGTGAATAAGTCTCCGGTAAAGTTCACTTTCTGGATACTTTTTAGAGATGTTATGGCAACATTACATACCATTTTTGAGAAAAAGGATATTAGGTACAACTAAAATTGGTATAATAAAACATTTTGCAAATAATAGTGACACAATATACAGATACAAGAAAAAGCTCATACCTTTGTATCTTTCTATAGGTTTGGTATTGTCTATTAAATTGACATCACATTTATATTAACAAGTTTAAAATAAAAACTTATACCCGACTACAAACTTTTACGCATTCTAAACGTGTATGTATGTTGACTAAAACTATAATATATTATTCATATTTGTAATGTGCTCGCCAAGACCTTTCATTTGATACCAAACATGTTATGATTATCTCAAAATAATGTTATTCGAGGTTAGAATCTGACATTTAAATTCCGTCGTAACAATAATTGATAAAATTTATATGGCCTATGTTACCCGGGCTATTCTCACAAATCTATTGACACCTCATTTATTAAAATCCGTTCGGTAGTTTAGGCGCTACGGTGGAACATACATACTTACATAGACTGCCAAAATCATTACCCTTCCTTTTGGCTTCGCCATAGTCGGGTAAAAAGAAAACCGACTTCAAAAACACAAAAAAAATATAAAAAAACTTCATAAGAAACATCAGCTTCTGAAGTCGGTGGCAAAAAAAACGAAAACAAACAAACAGCTGTCACCGACTTCAGAAGCCGATTTTTCTTCTAAAGTTTATTTGTCACTTTTTTGTGGTTTTGAAGTCGGTTTTCTTTTCCCAACTACGTTGGGGTCGGCTTCCAGTCGTTACACTGGACAAGTGATATTATAGTCAGACTTTTCAGATCAGATCAAATTAATTGAAGTTTCTCTTCATCTTTCCTCTCCCCAAAAAAAAAAATGTGAGTTCGACTGTCAATCGAACGGTACGCCTACGCACCATGCAGTTTATGTGACAACAAAAATAAAATTAGGCAAAGCAAAAAAGCTGAAAGCAAATTCACTTTTAAAAGAACGTAGCCACTTTACTGCGACTAAATAGATCTCAATTAGAAGTTGATTCATAGTTATTATTGTTAGATTTGTCGTTTTTTATTTTGGTATTTTTATTTGCAAAAATGTTAATGCACTTTCTAAATCAAGAAGTTATATTTTAGCTACCTACTTTTCCTTTTTTTGTTTTTTGAGGATTTTGGGAAATCATCAAATAACCATTATCCCGCTCTTGGGCAGAGCGAAAGAAGTGTCAGACTTCTACTGACTAAAAACCACCCATGTTCCTTCTTAGCCCTTTATGTCGAGGCCGCGGTATCTCTTGCAAACAACTCGCAGCCCCGACGGGTAGCTACTTTTCCTTCATTCATTTTCTGCTTCTCAGATGCTCAAAAATGAATGAATTATGGCTTTGAGCTCTGCAATACTCTGCATTGTTCGGATTTGAATTCAAACCTAGCTCAAAGCTCGTACGTGCATAGAGATTATCAGTTCAAATGGAATGGCTAGGTAGTTTTAGTTTATTACTATGCTATTGTGTCCCACTGCTGGTCAAAGGCCTCTACCATTCCTTTCCAACCCAATCAGGAGCGATTCCAAATCATCACGCCAGCGTTTCTCCTCGACGAATGCAACGACGTCGACAAATTTCAACCAAACATTAATTAAATGATTTTGTGCAAACGCGGATTATATGTATATTTCTCTGTAACGGGGGAGAGGGGAAGTACACATTTTCAGTATAACATAGCCTCGATTTGTATAGATTTCCAATCCAGTGAGGATTCCGCTTAAACTAGTTTTGTAAAGCTTGATTGGTCGCCGATAATTTTAATTATACACTGCTGGGTTCTTTGATATGAAATCAGACTTATAGAAAAGGATTTGAGGAGTAGTATATCACATAATTTATCAATATCTTGTAGATGTTTTAAATATAATATAACAAAATAAACGTACTAAACTGTTTTTTTTTAACACATTACACAAATTCACTTCAATTGATAAATGTATGAGTAATGAGTGTGCACCAGAATGTACCTACTTAAGCAAAAGCATGCATAATATTTTTTAAGCTATTGCATAGCTTCTATCGCGGGCCTTGAGCGTGGAGAGCGAATCCAGAAATTCCGTAACGAAAATATTCAACCAGGTTGCTATGGTTACGTAAAATAACAAGGTTGTCAACTGAGGTTGTCAAATTAAATAATTTAAAACGTGTAAAGGTGTAAAGTTTTTTTTTTTTAAACGTTGCCCCTCTCTAGGAATTTCTCCTGTATCGTGGGTGCGTTTACAAACATTGAAACTCACATACACAAACACACCCAGACCCGAAACAACTATCTGTAGGCCATACAAATATTTGTTCCGTGCGGGGATCGAACCCGCGACACGCGGCGCAGCAGTCCAATCACTCAGCCGTCAAAATATATTTTATGTCATTTAATAGTACAGATAATTAATTCGATTTATAGATGAGAAAACAGGTAAAATATTACGACGTAGGTATTTTAACTTGGCTAAAAAGGAGGTGACTCCTGAGATGACTATAATAGAGAAATATGGAAGAAGAAGAAATGTTGCGCCGACCTCAAAAAAAATGCGATAAGGGCAAGAGAACAATGATGACATTAATTATGAACATTTTGCATTAATTTTAAGCCAGTTATGAGTTTATGTTTTCCCGTTCTATTCTTTGTTATATTATATCGCAAATTCGCAACATAAACTTTCGACTTTCAAGTGAAATCTAAAATAAAATAGCTATTTATTCACCAAGGAGAGTAAGGCACAGATTACTAATCGAGTGTGCATTTTTTGCCTCCGCTTCGCGTCGGGCCGTGAACTACACGAGTTTATATAAGTAATCTGTACTTACCCTCGAGTGAAATATACTGCTTTATACTACACTTAGCTGGTTTTTCACTTTTCCAATGCATAAATATTTCATATTCCTTCATATATTTCATCTTGGATTTTCCAGGCAAGAGATTAGGTACTAACATGATGTCTTTAGCATCTGCTATTATGTCAGGTGGAGTTGTTGATAATAAATTGCTATCATTGTCACTTGAATCACTCATTTTAACTTGTGATTTACACCGCCAAACTTTAAAATTTACCAAGAAAATTGTACAACTACAAAATACGTCAACCAACAATAAGTTTTTTTTGTTCTTTAAATTTTAGCACATCAAACAATTTTCACGCCAAAAGACGTTGCCGCGTCCCCACACACATATTAGTAGGTAAGTATGCTGAAAATTTCTTAACTTTTTTATTTTATTTGTTGATGTGACTCAGCACGTCTGCTTTAAGCATTTAAGTAAAAAAATAATTGCCTTTTTTGTACATTTTGTCCATCTCTTCTATTTAACTGAACCTTTTTATTTTGGGTTTCCACCGTCTACCGCCAATAAATCTTAATTCGTTTTAAATGAGTCAAAACTGTTATTTTCGATTTTACATTGAAAACTAAATTCAATACGAGAAATGCTAAGGTGCATTACTTACACACATATAGTTTCTGAGAAAACTGAAAAATATCGAAAGAAAAAAAAAATGAAAAATGCGGATGCAATGGCGCGGACATATCCGAGGAGACTCGACACTCGAGGACCTGCTACGCTAACTAAACGCGAGTAGCCTTTTAACTGTGATCCGCGTTACATTGATAAAAATGTTTCAAGGTTTTCTACTGAAAACCGGAGACGAGGGAAGAAAGATATTATTAATTTACTAGACGATTTTACTTTTTTATCTTTTTACGGTATTGTCATTCTTTCGACATAAGACAGATTAGCGCATGTACATGCGAGTACTCCTCGAGAGCAGCGGTGGCCTTGTGGTGGCGGCCCCGACTTACGAACAGTAAGTCGTGGGTCCGAACTCGAGCAGGCGCAATACTTGGTGTAATTTATTTTATCACTGCTGCTCTCAAAAGAGAAAAGGAAAGGAAGACGACTTTTGGCCGACAGGTGTCCTATTTCGACGTTTCAGAAGTCGGCTACGCGACACCACGTTGAGAAACACGACGCCGGCATCGTTACGTGTATAGTTTTAAGTAGTTTATGAATAATTGTTAATATGTATTAGTTTATTATTGTATAAGTTAATTGTATGTATTTTATCTATGGGCCTCAGTAGCCTAAAAATAAATTGATTGATTGAAAACGGTGAAGGAAACCGGCATTTCTTAGAACCAACAACTCGAAGACATATTGTGACATCTACCAGCCCACAATCCCTCACCTAGAGAGGAGGCCTGAGTCCCTGCAGTGGGAACATTATAGGCTGATGATGATGATGATGACTCCTCGAGTGCAAAGGCGTCAACTGCAAGGAGAAAACTCTTGGAACACCTAGATGGGTTGCGGAACTTGCGGATGTCCTGAGAAGACTGCGGAAGATTGAGACGCTTCTGGAGGGAGGTAGGCTGATTGGAGTAACGGCCACCATAACTCACCAACAAGAGTTTACTTAAAGAATAATTGCGGAAACCAAATTCCTAACATAGACCATAGACATAAGGAAGTATTAAAATAATATAATATATATATATATATTAGTTTATTATATTCTGTCTGTATCTATAATAATATGTGTTAGTATTTACCTATTTTATGTACCTATATCAATTTATATAACAAAATAGTATTCTCCATAATATTACTTAATAATTTTTATTTATTTTTTGTACTCTACCACAGTCATTGATGTAATCAATATATCAATGACCACAGTGCTGTCTTATTTGACCCTAAGGTTGATTGGTAGAGAATGCCTTGTGGCATTAAGTCCGCCTATGTACCACTATTGTACATGAAATTTAAATCAATAAATATAAACATAGTCATCATAGATTTACTAGACAATACATATATGCATATTATATTGTTTCCATTCATCCCAATTCAGGAAATACGATTAAAATGGGAAAAGAGAGCATGGCTCGTCATAGACATTTCATGAAATTCCGCTACCAGAAATAACTTTATCCTCAATGAAGACGAGAATGGTACTTACCTACATTGAGTTACCATATCTTTTCATTATATTTCAATGTATTATGTCCAGGTTACAGTGAGCTAGATTCAACCTGCGACTTCACCCGCGTGTAGGTATTGAATGGAACAATGCAGTTTTCCATCAGTGCAAAAATTTTCAATATCGAATTAGAAGGTTCTGAGATTTTCTCCAAACTTACAATCGATTTAATCTAATCGAATTGTTTAGATCGTAGGAGCATTTTGGTAGAATCCCTGTTTTCGAATCATTCAGACTAAGATCGAGCACGATACGCGTGAAAGCATTTAGCTCCAGCACCGTTTGGCAAACGACAGTATTACTCATAAGTCATACACCACATGTACTTACATACTGCATACACTTCAACATATACAACACAATCATGTATCTTTCGATCGATAGCTAACTGACATTGACAACCAAAAAAACATCGCCGTTAAACAATTTAATAGGTGCAGTAAAACTTAAAAATATATTAAAGCAAAAACATTCTCCTGCGCATCGAGCTAACGCAAAGCTCTGCATCCCGTTTTTCTTTATTTTTAATAACACCTCGTTCATACATTAGGTACACACATTTTTCTATTACGAAATGCCCCAAATTATTATAACAGTAAGCGCCGAAGTGTCAAGTGTCTTTGCTAGCCTGCTAGCTTCCTGGTGTTGTATTTATAATCGACACACGAAAAACAAACAACGCTTGCCGGCGGCGGCGCGAGCGCGGCTCCATCTCATCTAACCTACATGCTCTCGCGTCGAACACTGCGAGATCTATTGTGCTCATAGTACAGGACTAAATTATAACCTAAATCTGTTCAGCTGGACGAAAAAATGCTGAAAAACGTACCATTGATAGTTGAACGGTGGTGTGCCGGTAGGTACAGGCAACACGAGGGTCGTGTCACTCCCGGGTGCCGCCCGGACCGTAGCCAGGCCGCTGGGAGGGAACACCGGGGGCTCCATAGGGCTCCAGTCCTCTCGGGCCGCGCGCGACTTGCCGTGTGCGCGCGACGACGCCCGCCCGCCGCCTATCTAAAAATAATACGGAAAAATGTAACGTGCGCGCCACCGAAATTCATACGACGCGAATATTTTACCAATACCACTGGTACGCTCGCATTTTGTATGCGATCAGCTGATCGACTGAACGGACGCATTTTTGATAAGCGTAGGAGACTCTTATTAAAAATTTTAGGCACTTAAAAGCTCTACACAGTTATCAACACGCTGCTGGAAATTTTATTTAGTATCTGTCGAAGTTAGAGAAACGTATTTCAGTAGTTTCTTAGGTATTTTTTTGTTTGACTTTTATGTAAACTTATTGCTAACGAAATAAATAAAAATTGACGTTGAGATTGAAACAGACGTTCAGAGAATATAGTAGATTATACAACAAGTGAATAAAAAGGGAATTTAATTCGAGGTACGAAGTTGGATCCCGAGAGCAGCGAAGGATTCTAGAGTAGAATCACGAGCGTAGCGAGGGATTCTAGATTAGAATCCTCAGCGGAGCGAGGGATACAAGTACCGAGATAATTTTTTTATTCACGTGTTGTGTACTCTACTTTTTACTTTTTACCATTGACTATGAGAAAATAAATAGGAGCATGGTATTTATATTTATCACATTTTCGTCATCGGAAGAACTCATTTTATTATTTTCCAATAAAACAATAACAGACAGAAAAGAACGTAACTAAATTGGCGGGATATTCTTTTAGGATTAGCTCCATTCAGCCACCCAGTACGTAGAACTCATCTAATTCTGTGATTCGCCTAATTCGGTGATATTAATACTTATTAGTAATGTACTAATATCACTTATTACTACTATTAAGTATTATCACGAAGTTAGATGAGTTCACTATACTTTCAGCAGCAGCGATTTTTGTACGTAATTCGTTTGTTCCTAATTGAAAAAGGTCTTTTCATTACTCATACTCTGAAAGTAGGTCATAACATGCCTGCGGAGCGGGTTGAAAGTACTACTTTTCAGCCCTAGGGAGAATCGCTTTCTACTGACAGCTATCAAATTATTTGATGTAATTGAGAGCAAGCCTAGATTGCCATCAACCAATGTAATTAGGAGCAAGCCTATTGCCTCCAACTGATGTGATTAGGTGCAAGCCTATAGCCACCAACAAATGTAATTAGGAGCAAGCCCATTGTCATCAACTGATATAATTGGGAGCAAGCCTATTGCCACCAACTGATGTGATTAGATGCAAGCCTATTGCCATCAACAAATGTAATTAGGAGCAAGCCCATTGCCATCAACTGATGTAATTGGGACCAAGCCTATTGCCATCAACCAATGTAATTAGGAGCAAGCCTATTACCATCAACTGATGTAATTGGGGGCAAGCCTAATACCATCAACCGATGTAATTAGGGGCAAACCTATTGGCATCAACCAATGTAGTTAGGAGCAAGCCTATTGCCATCAACCGGTTTAGGTAATTGGGAGCAAGCCTATTGCCATCAACCAATTTAATTAGGAGCAAGTCTATTGCCATCAACTGATGTAATTGGGGGCAAGCCTATTGCTATCAAACAATTTAATTAGGAGCAAGCCTATTGCCATCAACCGATTTAATTAGGAGTGCGCCTATTGCCATCAACCAATCTAATTAGGAGCAAGCCTTTTGCCATCAACCGATGTAATTAGGAGCAATCTATTGCCATCCACCGATTTGAGTAATTGGGAGCAAGCCTATTGCCATCAACTGATGTAATTGGGGGCAAGCCTTTAAATTGGGACAAGCCCGCCACACTATTCCCAAACCACTGTAACTCCTGTTAGCCAGAATCAACAGTGGCGACCACAAGAAAAGCGCCGAGACAATGAAGCTCGACGAAGTCCCAGAGAAATGATTTAACTGTCTTGGATCCCGCAACGAAATTAATCAGAAAAGAATAGCGGAGGAGTAGGAAAAAAAAAAAAAAAAAACATAGTTTCCACTTCCCTCCATATCAGCAGGAGACAGAACAGAACAAGGCCAATAGGCACACAGGGACGTATACAACTGAGATAAGCCCAGTTGCCTAGCACCACGGATATTATTGTCATTAATATTACTGGGTCCTAAGTTGTGAGCTGTTATATTTGATTCCAATAATAGGTATGACAAAATTGCTTGAACGCACGGAAATTTGTTCTAGTTTCTACAAGGTCCGTATAGTAAATAACTCCGGATGTAACCTGTACACTATTTAACATAATATTACGTTCATTTCAACGAACGTTTACGTTCTGTTGGTCTAGTGGTTAGTGACCCTAACTGCTATGCCGGAGGTCGTGGGTTCGATTCCCACCCAGGACAAATGTTTGTGTGATGAGCACGATCATTTGTTCTGTGTCTGGGTGTAATTTATCTATAATATGTATGTATTTAGAAATATATAAGTATGTTTATCAGTTGTCTAGTACCCATAACACAAGCTCTGCTTAGCTTGGGACTAGATGGCGTTGTGTGATAGTTGTGGAATATTATTATATTATTATTATTATTATTATTTTGCCAAAGACTACACTCCCATAAAATGTGATGTGCAGTTTGTTCAAATTCGCAGTCAGATGTAGAACATTGACAAAAAGGCAAGCCTATTGCCTCCAACCGATAATATGTAATTTAGGACCAAGACTATTGCCATCAACCAATCTAATTAGGAGCAATCCTATTGCCATCGACCGATGTAATATGGAGCAAGCCTATTGCCATCCACCGATAAGATTTAACCGATTTGAAGTGTTTCTCTTATGTTTACTTTTTTAATTTTTTTGTCCTTTGTGAAACCAATTACCTTTTCTTTCTTCATTCTTTCGATTTAGGTAATTGGGCGCAAGCCTATTCCCATCAACTTTCCTTGTATTCGTAATGAAAAGCACAGTGTTTACCTCGGGTTAAAGACTTATTTAGTCCCTCGAACTATTAGCGCCCTCGCTGCGCTCAGGCGCCAATCCCCGTCTCCGGGACTAAATAAGTTCCTTTCACCCCTAAGGTAACAATGTACTATTATTCACTCAGTGATTAAAAGAGCGTTTTATTCACCAGTTATCGATGAATAAAATGCCCTTTTTCGAGTGGCAATGGTAAAAAGAAATTATTAACTTGAGCGGCTCCAGGAAAGTGCTAAAAATAAAGAAAAGTGTTTGTTTTGTATTTCTGAAGTATATAAAAGTACTCTTACTCTTCCGGAATCCCCTCAAGTCAATATTTTTTTATTCTCTGAATGTCCGTTTCTTTCTTAACATTTTAAACGTTAAAATGAAAATATGTTTTGCTAAATTATATTCTTATTTTTACGAGGCTTTATTAAAAATGTTGAAATGAATAATACTGTTTGAGGTACTCACCTCAAAACAGGATTCATATTTTTAAAATTTTGTGTTTGTTAACTTTTTAAGTTTGACTTTGAATGCATTTTCCTTTGCAGTTTTGAATGCAGATTGTTTCAGATGAACAACTTGTTGCTCGGCTTTATTTATCAGGCGCCTAGTGTGAAATGAAGAAATTACGCATTGCATTGAATGTTGTGTTCTTTAACAATATTTGTAATCTTACGCTACTTGTTGGCACGACACAAAAATCATAGATATTTGATGTAGTAGATATTTCATTTTTATCAAATGATTCTTGCATTCCTAGTGGAGCGCCTGAAAATTTTGACATAGAAATATAATTCCAATGAAGTGGAACGAAGATTATAAAGCTTGAATTTTCATGGGACGTAAAAGTGACCTGTGTGCATCCAGTTCACGGCATTTTGGTTTGTTTAGATTTCTTTTGACGGTTCTTTATTTCTTAAAAAATATTTGAAAAAAGTTATGGGTCTGGACTGAATACACACAGGTGTGCACAGGACGCTACGAGCCCTGATGGGTGATGTCAAAAGACATCACCCATCAGGGCTCGTTTATGGAGACGCGGAGCGTCGCGCGGCGCGTGCAGAAAGCTCGTCTCGTGTTTTTTTGTTAATTTACTGAGAGACGATTCCACCGCAACAAACGCTGCATTTTAAACTAACGTGCGAAAATAGCTTCTCGTAAACGACGATTGAAATCGTTAACTTTTTCATACATCGCCATGTGTTTGAATTAAAAACGCAGCACGCGCTGCGAGACGCCCCGCCTGCTCCACTTTAGCAAATCATAATAGGAAAATAATACGAATTGCGTTAAAACTTTGAACCTAATGGTTCAAAGTTCACATTAAAACAAACTTATCACAAAAAGTTTATTTCTGTTGCCGATAAAACAACAAATGATACTAAATACAGGGGGCGTCCCTACTACGATGGTAAACAATAAAAATTATTCACCCAATTTGAATTGTTTTTTGCTCAGTTAAGATAAATCAAAAAAATCCACTGCGAAATACATTGCTGCATGTTGAACCTAATCGTATTGCGCTATGAACCAGTTTGCGAGGAAGTGTATTGAAAAAATATAATAGGTACCTATTTATTTACCATCGAGAATCGAGACGTCTGCTCCCCCCTGCTGCACTCGTGACTCGATGTCTACTCCTTAGTCTCCCACACCTTGTCTGGCTCTGAATCTTACTGCAGGTCATTGCTCCTTCATAGGCGGTACCTATCACGGTACGAGGGTGATTCAATAGGGTAGTTGACTAAAAAAATCTAACTAGTCCGTCAGATAGATTTCCAAAAAATGTAGGACACGTATTTTTTCTTTTTTCACGTAAACAATAAATGAAGACGGTGCAGTGCTTTGAAGTCGTGTGGCGTCACAGTTTGGTAGATTTTTTACCAGAAAGTGACGTCAAAACCCTCCCCCACGCATGATCTTTGACACGTTTTATCTTCGTCAATTCTTATTAATTTGATAAAACAAAAACACGTACCCAATATAAAATATTCTTCAATAATCCAAAAGACGGACCAAACAGAATCATATTTTTTGTAGTCAGTCAACTACCCTATTTCGGAGGCCCTAACATGAGCACGTGATGTACCTACAGCGTTACGTAAATACGTCGTTTTCTAAATTTAAAATAACCGTTCCTCATAGAATGTTTGAAGTCATCTTTGTCACAGAATGTGAGGCCCCTCGCCTGCGGCGACTTTTTGTAGTGATGCAGCTTAGCGATGCTGTCGCGCGTTCGCATCGATACAGTCGTGATGCGGTCACTAGATGTTTGCCTTCGCCCAGAAAACTAAGTGCATGTTTACGTACAGGCGGGGGCGTCGCGCGGCGCGTGCTTCGTTTTTGATTCAAACACATGGCGATGTATGAAAAAGTTACCTAACGATTTCAATCGTTGATTTTACAAGAAGCTATTTTCACACGTTAGTTTAAAATGCAGCGATTTACATGTTTGTTGCGGTGGAGCCGTCTCTCAGTAAATTAATAAAAAAGCACGAAACGAGCCTTCTGCACGCGCCGCGCGACGCCCCGCGTCTCCGTAAACGAGCCCTAACGTGCGTTAGAAGCGATGCTGTACCTAGCGTTAATCGCTACAAAAAGTCACCTTGGGCGAGGGGCGTAGGAATTCACAATCAACGGACTACCTAGTTTTTTTTTAAGCCTGATTTAATTATTTTGCGTTAATTTTCAGCCAGTGTTTGTTACAGCGGCCAGTCCGATCAGTCTATTCATCAAATAAGAGTAAGTTATGTGTTTCATTTCTGACGTATGTACCTAAGTATGGGAAAAGTTTTTAGGATATCTAACTTTTTCTAGAACTAGCTGATGCCAAAGCCTGCATCTTCACTTCGCGTGTATTTCGGTCAAATTATATACCGTTCTAAAACCTTCCTCAAAAACCACTATATCCATTGGTGAAAACAGCTTGAAAATCGGCGCAGTAGCTTTTGAGATTATCGCGAACAGACAGACAGACAGACGCGGCGGAGGATATTGTTTTATAATATGTAGTGATTAGTAAACAACAGGGTTGATTGTGATTCATGTTTTTGCGAAAATTGGCTACTTAGGGTCCGTTCACACAGACCGGCTCGGAGAGTATCGGCCGTTATAACATACTCGTACTATGCATGTTAGGTTTGCTCTCAAGAATAAAAGAAGTAAAATAAACCCATATTACAATGACACAAACCTCAGTTTTAAATGTGATTAAAATCCTCTCCGAATCGGTCTGTGAACAGACCCTTACTGACTGTACCTACAATCACGCGCAATATGTATACACTTGGCAAAGTTCAAACAGGAATTTACAGTGAAATAACGTTTGCAACTTTGAGATAAGACTTACCTATTTTATGTAATGGGTTCCAAAATATTAGTTTCGCTACATAATATAGTTCCATTATTTGTACATAATTATATTATTAGTCCTGCTAACTGTACCATTACATAGTTTGATCCTTTTATATTTATACTAGCGACCCGACCCGGCTTCGCACGGAAGCATATTCTACACATAATCTTTAATTTTACTTGTGAATCGTTACTGTCGTGTGTGTGTGTGTAGAGGATTAAAAGGAGTAAGGGAAACACAACATTATTGATACATAATTTATTTATCATAAGACAAAATACATATTCGAATACACTTAAACTTAAATCGACTAGACCACAAATTAGGCTAATCTATAATGACAAAACCAGGGCGAGAGTGTACTGACAACTTAGGAAAGCGTTTGCAAGACTATAAACACAGTGGGCTTAAAAATAATGACTTCGAACTTAGCTGGTACAGTATGAGAGCCCTGGTTAAGTAGAAATATGTACTTATTCAAGCTGAAAGTTTGAAGAGTACCATCATTTAGCGTCGAACAACAGTTTAAAGCTGTTTTATCGATCCTAAGTTTACTCTCATTTTGGATTGCGAAAAAATCCAACCTGAAAAAGATCAGGTACTCTTCAAAATAATGAAGTTACATTCGTTCTTAACCAACAATCGCATCAGCTATAAATACTTTTCGTCCAAAATCTGTGACGTGTGTAATGTTAACCCGGCAAAAGCGACCCTATAAACATTTTATGGATATTTATTTCCTCGTAAAAGCTTGGGATATTACCGGACGCACAACGGATGTATATTTGTGTGTGTGAAAAAAGAAATTGTTTCGTGACCTTGTTATTTGTATATGAAGTTAATATCAACATAAAGTTTTTTTTTTGTGTTTTCGTTTTTTTGTTTGAAAAGTATTTATGGCTGAAGCTCCACTTCAACGTACGCTAAGTTTTAGAGGAGGTACAAAAGTTGGCTATAGATTGACAAATTGGCACTGTGTACAAGTAGATAAAAAACCATGACTGTTCAAAAAAGATTTTACTAATTAAACATCTTCGTTCCTGGACAACCTTTTCGTTTAAATTCGTTATTGTAGTATAGAAAAATAGTAAAAAAAAAACAGTAGGTACAAACTCCTGTTGGCAAAAGTGGCCAAAATAGTTAACTCGACAAAGTTGAGCATTTAAGAACAGTGCCAAAAGGTCATACAGTTTACAGTAAAGTTTCAAAAATATGTTCAGACTAAGTGCAGTCTATACATTCGTAGGTGAAGTACAAAAGTTAATATGTGAATCTTGTAAGTGGCGATGGAATGGAATAGAACAACACAAACATCTTTGGTTTATGGATGGACGACACTTGCTTTCACAGATACTCCTGTCAACAAGTTGAACGATATCTGTCAACTCGAGCAAGTTACTTTCCATTCACTCTGATACAATCAACTCGTACGTTGACAAATAAAAATAACTACAAACTAAAATGGTGCAAGTCAGACTCGCGCCGTGGGTTCCACACAATCACAAACAAACAATCTCAAAGTTTAAAAAATAAATGCAATGAATTCGAGATCTTTAATTTTGGACCCTCACATAACTCCTTAGGATAAAAGTAATTTAAAAAATATAAAAAGTTGAGCACTTAGCTTAGTTACTCACTAAAGTGCGGAACCCAAAACTTAAGAGTACAAAATAAATAATTTAAAAAAGCAACAATAAAAGTTTTACGGTAACATATTTTTTGCTTCTGGCAATTTTTAGCTCGCGTGACATGATTAATGTTACAAGTTCATTCACTCCTTATTCGATCCTAATTCTGGTTTGCAAGCGGTCGGATACACTGTTACCTACTTTAATTTATTTTTGGAGTGTTTGAGGTTTAAAACGTGTGTGTGTGTGTGTTACAAATAGTTGAAAGTTACGGAGATCATGAATCCGTATCAACGGACAACATGAATTAAGCTATTGGTAGTTCAACAGCGGGGTAACCATCGCTAGTCGGTCCCGGGCCACTACCTTCAAACCGAGGCGAAAATGGCTTTGTCTTTTGTAGGTAGGTACACACTTTTAAATTCGATTGAAAGTAAAACTAAGCGTAATCAACAAAAAATATATTTTTTAGTGAACCTATTATAAAAATGACATCCAAAAATCGACATTTGAGCTATTCTCATAGAGATAGCTTTTATCGATGACTTGAGTGTCCGACCGTTTTCATGTAGCCTAAAGAAATGAGCTATAAAGCTCTTAAATACAGACCTTTATTCCTAAAAAGCCACCGCCATGATTTCTCGAAAGCATGGCCTTATATTTAAAATTTAATAATACTTTAATTTATTTTCCTATCCTTCCGATCATATCCATCTTTCAGCGTTAATGCGACGAGCGGTATACCGACATAGTGTTTTCAAAATACAAAAAAAAAAGAAATCAAAGGGGTTTGAACTTTTTTGTATGGGAGCTGGCATATCGACCCACCGCCATTTTGATTTTTTTTCGAAATCGCGGCCCACGATGAAAGTGGTATGTATGGATAGAGGACATGTAGACGAACAAAAAATGTCATGAAATATGGGACCCCAAAGTGTCACGTTACCGAGATATTTGAAGGTAAAGATCGACAAATGAGTACAATGATCACAAAAAATAGACCTTTTACGTGTCTGAAGGCATTGATTATTATTATTACTGGTTATTGAAAGAGAGTAGGTATATTACATACTACTAGGAACACGAGAAAACAATATTTTGACATAACATAGCGTTTCATTGCGATGCGAAGCGATTTTCTCGTGCGTATTTAGAAATTTGAAAAGTCCTGACAAAAAGCCTGACATTTCAATAAAAGTCCGGACATTTTAGTATTTTTTTAGAAAGATGCTCCATAAAACATGAATTTTAAAAACTATTTTTAAGAATTTTACAATTGTCAGACTGCCTGTTCTATTGAGTATTTGCGAGTTTATTTTTGTTATCCAGGCTCAAAACGCAAGTGTGGAAAGAGTGTTTTCTCTAATGGGAGCACAATGGACAAAAGAGCGAAACAGATTGTAGGCACCCTCGGTTAGATCATTGATGATGATTCGATACAACCTTAAAAATATGAGCTGTGAAGAATTCTACAAGAAAAGTTTTAATGAAAGGCTCCGTCAAGTATCAGGCACTGAAAAATATAAAAAATAATATCCCGAAAACTATCGTTCAGTTTGATTATTTTACGTTAAACTATTTTTGTTTCGAAGAAAATATTTTATGTTTGAAGTAGTTGATTGTTTGCAATAGAAGATTTGATGTTTGATCTCGTTAAATCTAATGTTATAGAAGATTTATATTTTGTTTTTAGATGAATGAGAAGTTAATACAGATTGAAGACTTTTTTGATATTCTAAATTTTATTATTCGTATTCCATCTATGCCAAAAAATCCGGACAAATTAAAGAACCGGACAAAGTCCGGACAAAGGTCTAGAAGTCCGGACATGTCCGGACAAATCCGGACGGATGGTAACCCTATGCGTATAATAATAATCGGCCTGGGAACTATTATTTGGATACAATTTAACGCCTATACACGTAATAAGGCTATTTAAAAAAATATTTAGTGATTGTCGTTGTAGACACGGCTACACATCAAGCTATACATTTCCAGTATAAGCTGGTCTTGCATTGTATAGGATTTCCGTACAGTGCGAGATCAGCGTAAACTGGAAATGTATAGCTTGATGTGTAGCCGTGTGTACTCATTTGTCGATCTTTACCTTCAAATATCTCGGTAACGTGACACTTTGGGTACCGTGTTACTGGACATTTTTTGTTCGTCTATATGTCCTCTATTCATACATACCCCTTTCATCGTGGGCCGCGATTTCGAAAAAAAATCAAAATGGCGGACAGGTTGATATGCCACATCGGTTCTATCCCCTTAAGAAAAACACGTTTCTGTTTTGTTGTTGTTATTTCAATCTTTCGACGCGTAAGCCGATCAAATCAAAAACTGCTTGTATTCACGCATATATTTAGACGTCGCCTAATGTTAGTGCAAATGGGAGGCTAACTTTTTTTCTGCTATACTAATGTACTGAGTAGTCTGCAGTAACATGAACGCAAAAAAACAATCAGAATGATAAAAATAATCTGGTAACACTATGTAGAAATTCCTGCCGTCGATACGCACTCAGTACGCTTAGCAAAAAATATGTTATAAAAATATTACTTCTCACTACTCATTTATATTAGGATTTTTTTACAAAAATAGGGTACAAAAGCTAAATAGAAGAGGGTACTTCACACCAACCATCGGCTCGTGCTACATGTTGAGTATCCATGACACACATTCTGTTTCATTGGGCCAATTACTCTCCTCTTAAAAAATATCGGTTTTTAAAACAAAAAATCAAACCATTTAAATTAATAAATTAAGAATTCCTTGAAAATAAAAAAGTAGTTTTAGGCCAGCTAAAACTGTTAAAAATAATTTTATAATAAAATAAATATTTATTGTATGACCTTATTTTGGGTCTTAATAATTAAATCTTAAATAAAACGTCTCTAACGTAAAAGTCTTACAAATTAAGTGTTTTTTTTAACTACATTATTCGCCGACCTGCTCTTTGATTTATAGGATGAAATTTAATATTAAGTTGAAATACGTATTATATTATGTGTGATGAAGTTCATTTATACTGGTTTTTTTTTTTTTGTAGCCTGAACGACCAATATAACTATCTTGTGCCGGACAATTTATTAGTTTGAACTTCAACATGAGCAATTATTAAAGGTATCTTAATACAGGTTTCAAGATAGTAAAGAAAATTTAACTCGAGTACAACACAATAAAAGATTTAAAAAAAATTGAATTATATACTTATTAGTCTTATTACTACGAAACATCATCTACAACTTACATACTAGACGCAGACTGAAAGTGATCGAAAGTTTTGTCGTGAATTCGCATTTTCTCGAAATCACGAAAGCTATTAGCCCTTTTGTTAAGTAAGCCAATAAGACCTTGTGGTCTTAGATATAAGAAGGCTGGAGAATAAGGGGCTTTTTTTAAATAAAAAATATATACAGTGGATTTCATTTATTACGACCTTGGTTGTAGCGACCATTTACCTATAGCGACGTTAAATCTAAGTCCCTTGAATTTAAAGCATACTTTAGTACAAAATTCATGTGGCTATAGCGACTTTGGATGTAACGCCGAGTTCGGGTGTAGCGACTGTTTTAATGAATCATTTGTAACAAATTCCTAGAAATCCCATGCAGATATTGCGACCGGAGTCGGCCGCCAAAGACACAAAGATTTTTTTCTTTCACAAACATTTCTTATCTTTTGTTTACATCCATTGCACACAGATGGTCAGCAAGTGTGGAGACCTTTACCTTTTGTTTATAGATATCAACTAAGTAGGTAGGGAAGCGTGTACGTTTCAGAGCTTTTATGGTTCAGTTACAAAGTGATATTCTGAGTAGCAACTGGGTTTAGTAAACTTTTGAATAAGTATGGCTGCTAGACGCACATTCACTGTTAAAGAAAAGGCGGAATCGGCGGTGTCTGTATCTCTTTACCTTTGCCTGTAACGACTTCCGGATATAACGACGTAAATAGAGTGGTCCCTTCATTGTCGTTATACCCGAAATCCACTGTATGTGGGTTTGGCCGGCCTCTGCCGTGCTTCCCAGAGGTGGCCAAACTTTCAGTCCGCTATATGAAGCAGGAAAGGATCCTTTTTTTTTATTTTAATGGAATGTTGAGTATTACTAACTACTTTCTTTAGTTTTTGTTGTTTTTTTTTTTCATCTGCTACAAGCACAGGACATAAGAGATTGCCAAACAGAGATCCTTTCCTCCAACTCACTACGAAGACCAAATTGGCTCACTAATTTAGCCACTAAAATCGTTGAGATAGCTTTTCTCTTAATCACTACGAAGGACATTGCCTTAGAAAAAATATAGACTCATAATAGGGGATCGGACTGACTCAAAAAAATAGAATTCTGTTTAGTCCGTCAGTTAGATTATCGAAAAATATTGGATACGTGTTTTTTGTTTTATCAAATCAATAAAAAATTACGAAGATAAAGCGCGTCAAAGATCACAGAGTGGGGCTTGAAACGTCACTTGAAAGTACAAAATGTACTATCATAATGACGTCACACGAGTTTTCGAAGCACTGTATCGTCTTCATTTTTTGTTTACGTGAAAAAATAAAAAATATGTGGTCGATATTTTTTGGAAATCTATCTGACGGACTAATTAGTTTTTTTTTGTCCGATTCCCTAAGACCATCCAGATGGCTTTCCTCCTTATCACTACGAATGGCATTGCCTTAGAAAAAAATAGACTCATAATTGAGCCACTAAAGACCATCGGGATGGCTTGCTTTCTACTTACTATGAACGGTATTTGCTTCAGAAACCTAAAGGACTCATGGTGTAATTGAGCTACTAAAGACCATTGAGATGGCTTTCCACCTACTTACTATGAACGGTATTTGCTTCAGAAATCAAAAGGACTCATAATAGAATAGGGTATTTTACCAAAAAATTCTAATTAGTCCGTCTGTTAGATTATCGAAAAATATCGGACACGTGTTTTTTGTTTTCTCAAATTAATAAAAATTGACGAAGATGAAACCTGTCAAAGATCATGAGTGGGGGTTTTTCACGTCACTTTGTGGGTAAAAAAGTACTATCCTTGTGACGTCACACGACTTGACACGACTTTTCGAAGCACTGTATCTTCTTTATTTTTTGTTTACGTGAAAAAAGAAAAAATACGTGTCCATTATTTTAAGGAAATCTATCTGACGGACTAATTAGATTTTTTGGGTGAAATACCCTATTGAGCCACTAAAGACCATCGAGATGGTTTTCCTACTCTCTACGAACGGTATTTGCTTGAGAAACCAGAAGGACTCATAATATAATTGAGCCACTAAAGACCATCAAGATGGGTGCAGGCACGAGCACCCATGCGGATGTAAAGAAGAGAAGGGTACGAGGGTACGAAGTAAAGAACGCTTACACATGAGCGATATCGGGGATCTTGCGGTTGTTGTTGCGGCGCCCTTTCCCCTTGATATCAATGTTTCCATTCTGCTCCACCACAGTATCTCTCATCCTCGGGGCAGGGTTGTTGTTCTTCTCGAAAGAGCTGCCACCCCAGACGCTGGACACATCCTTCATCACCTTATGTAGGGCGTTCTCCCTAACAGCCAAGGAAACTGTCTTACTACGCTGCTTCTTCTCGTTGAAGGTAACTACTACCTGTGCTGGCTCCTTCTGCGCGGTGGTGCGGTAGTGGTTGGCCACGTAATCAGATGATGAGCTGGAAGGCTGGTAGTGGTACTTCAGCTTGTACCGTAGCCCGCACCGGCAGGCTTTCAGAGCTTGCTCGCGCCTGTAAACAAGGACTACGTTAGACTGGAAAGTGAACTTATAGATTGGCGTCACAATAAATATGGACATTTATAAACATAGTGTCCCTAATTTCGTTCGTTCATGGTCAATCTCAAAACGTCCAACATATTGGGAATTGGACGTTTCGAGAATTGGACATTTTGATATCGTTGGACATTTTGATATCGTTGGACATTTTGGGAATTGGACATTTTAACCGTGGACGATTTCGTTTTGCAGTGGTTTAAAAGGTAGCTATAGTTGAAAATTCGACACTGCAAATAGCAAGCTTTTGTACCTAAGTCCACATATAAAAAAGGGTTGGGCTAAGGCTTAACCCGTAGGTTCGGTAGCTAGCATTTAACAGTCGCCGCCTCCTGCATCTATTTACCGCTCGGCTTGCTGTTGCTAGATCGTGTCGATCGCTGAGTTTTAGGCCGCTTTCACGTTAGGACGTTAGCTTCGTGACAGTCGCGGCAGAAGCACATTCCTTCACATTTATAAGAACAGCCGTAACCACCCGATAGTTTTTGTTTATAGTCGCGCTGATAACGTCCTAATGTGAAAGCGGTCTTATAGTATGTTTCAGTTAAATTCTGAAAAAAATCTTAACTCGCATACTTTTTCTGGTGCAACTGCACAATTGATTTCGCTACATATTGTCTTGTATATTATATATATTGTTGTGTATTACGCCACAGTATAAATTAGTCGAATTTCAAGATATTTTATTAAAAAATATCTAATTATTGTGAACTTTGAATTTTATTGTTTTTGCGTATTCGTTAATAGTTGCAGAGTACCAGCGACTGTACACTGTATGTACAACATACATCAAAGCTTTCGGGCTGCCGACGGACATCAGGTATCAATTTCAATTTATCTCAAAGCGTCATTGCAACCATGTACTGATCAGCGAATCGATCTAGGCATTGTTCTATCAAACGTGGATGGAAGCCTGAACCTGGACACTATTATGCGCTATCTATTGGATATTCAATGTCACAAGATCAAGATAGTTTCAAATGTGACACTATTGTCTTACTAAGGATATCGTTTTCAGGTTCGTATATCGTGTCCTGCCTGTCCTTATCCTTACTTGCACATCACAGGAGCTGATGGAGGTCACTGAAAGTGCTAAAGTCGTCGCCAAATTATGGGCCGACTCAATTCGTCATCGACACGCTAAGAAGAAGAAGGTGATACTAAGAATTGCAATTTAGTTCTTGTTTATTTTGAATGTTTGTTAGATTGTATCGCAAAGCACAGAGAGTAACATTAGTTAACCCATCTCTATCAATCTATGGAGCGCGTACTACAAAAGTATTTTGTAATTGTGGCAATGATCTTGGTTAAAGCGGTGTCTCCACTACAGGCCGTGCGGCACAGGCCTCGCTCACGAGGCACGGCCGCGTGGCTCTGGGGACGCGACTTTAGATAGTACTTGACAAAAACGATCGACAAAACCAAATAGTAGAGGGCACATAATAATTCATGTCATCTGGAGTAACAGATGGACACCGCATTTAAAGTCTCCATGAACCCTTTAGTTTAAGTAAACCATCTATTAAAAAGTAAATAGTAGTGGCTGCAAAAACTCTGGAGGGAAAAGTATAAAATTTGGAAGGTTTAACATAGGCCATGTGCTTTCCACGGTATACCGTAATCATTGAACAATCGGAAATTATAGAAGAACTGACACTTGAACTAACATTTCAAATATGAGTTTACAACTGCCATGTTACTTGGTTGGTAATTTCTTTGTACCGTTGCTATATACTATAATGTATTTCTGATTGTTTTTGCTTTAGGGGCAAGCCTTTTACCATCAAACGAGCAGTAATCCACTTCGAGCCCAATAGGGTGTTACGGACTTTTCAACAAAAATTTAATACAAAGAATCACGGGAATCGATCTTACTTATCCAGTTGAGTATCCAGTAAATAAATAACTCACTGATGAGTTAATTATAATGTAAGTTATTTCTGTGCGCTGAATTCTATGCTGTGCAATTCTCAATACTCGGCTCAACGCCAAGGATTGGAATTTCAATAATCGATCAAAGCGAAAGTCATCGAAGCGAACGTCGGAGCTACTTGAAAACAAAAAAAAAACTACCAACAGTTCCAGAAAATGAAGTGAATCTTCCGATAGTCTTTTTTTATTTTTTTCCCCACGGTATTAATTTCTCCTGTATCGTGAGCGCGTTTACAAACCTTCAAAGTCACATACACAACCCAAACACCCAGACCCGAAACAACTATCATACGCACGACACACAGTGCAGCAGTCAATCGCTTAAAGCGTTATGCGAATTGACAGCTAGCTAGAAAAGTTCGAATATTCAAATGAAAACTGTAACGTTTGACACATGTAAATGAAATGCTCGTATTGGAACAGTTACATGGAAATAGAACCATTCACATCAATTTAGCAGAACTGTAATTAAATCATATCACAATTAGCAAATAAAGTAGCAAATAAAGACTTTTCTTATCTTATTATTGACGAGTAGATTCGATTTTGCGAATTATGTAGCATGATTAGGACATAGGATGCGTTGCATTTCACAATATTGACAAGGCACGTCTATTTGGATTAGTAAGAGACTAGAGACTTTCGCAGAATTTCATAATACAACGCGGGAATAATCAGAATTTAATTAATTTGGATATGTTCCGAGTTTCTAGTAGTCGGCTTCACTGGTTTGCGAACAACGGGCATCTATATTCTACAATTAAAGATTGTGATTGCTAGTCCTACTAATGTCACTTTGCCTCTACCTAGAAACCGCATTGTTAGCTCAGCGGCTTTTTCGCAAAGGTATAAGGCCTATATATTTTATGCAGTTGTGCTAGACCAGGACATAATCGAAACTTTTAGGATCAAAATCCACGAAAATACAAGTTTTTCAGGAGAGAAAAAAATAAAACTTTTTTCCGACATAATCTTTTGCGCATATAGCAAGAAGAAAGGAGAACAGATTTCAACAGATATTGTTAGAATTTTGAGATAAAGAACATCAAGAATAACATTTAAAGTATACATTTATTTTCATATACGACCCAAAAAAGAAAATCAATGTACCTAAAATTGTGGCTATATCCACCACTTTTTTGCGAATACATATTTTATTAATTTTAAATAATTATACGTACCAATCGAAAGATGACAAAAAACTAAGTATGACTGCATTAAAATCTTATTTTTTTCAAGTTATAAATCGCGCCATTGTCAACACATCTGCTATTGGAAATTGAATCTTAAGGGAGGCTGTCATTTAATTACATTAGCGTGGCTTAATCCATTCTATACTTAGACGAACTAATGAGAAATTCACAGAATGGCCAGTATTAGCCAATGGTTCAATGTGGCTGCGAGTAGGTACATTCGAAGATTACATATTAGTATGATATGTTATGTATTTAATGATAGTCGTGACACTTTGGAGTTCCGTATAACTGGATATTTTTTGTTCGTCTATATGTCCTCTATCCATAAATACCACTTTTAAGGCGGGCCACAACTTCGAAAAAAAAAAGCAAAATGGCGGGTTGGTTGATATACCACATCGGTTTTCAAAGCAAGTTTATTTTAATAAAAACTTGTAAGATATTACTCGTTACTAACAATTTATTGAAGAGTAGGTAAGGAATATTTATGAAAAAAACTTCCTAATCATAAAAATAATATATGTAGTCCTGTACATCAAATAATTAAAATTCCGAAACGTTAAGCTACTTCTGTTGCTGACCGTACAACAACTAGATCTACTGTATGTACAATGATGCAGTGCATCCACTTTACGCTATTACGCAGAATATTAAAGCTTCAGTAAATCGAGAATTTAAAAGGAGAAAATTATGAAAACTGAGAGCTGTATTTTTGCAACGTTGAAAACATTTTATGGCTTTTTGAAAATCAATACGAAACCTTATTTTAACAAGTTCGGATAAAAGATGAAACTAGAGATATTCTGGCCAGGAAAATCGGACGAATGTAAAACCTATTTACAATTAATTATTCCCTTTGATATGTCTACTTATTGCATTGTACATACATTCAATAATCTGGTACAGCATCAAGCATTGAAAAACGTTCAAAGTTTAATTTAAATGTATCTGTGGACCACGGGGAAACTTGTTAAAATTATAGTTGAAATTAATTCTACTTATCGAAATGGATGTTATGAAAGTCCTGGCTTTTAATATTAAGTAATACTAGCTGTTGCCAGCGGCTTCACCCGCTACAACTTGAAAATTATCCCACGGGAAGATAAAATCAGGATAAAAACTATCCTATCTGTTAATCTAGGTTATAAACTATCTGGGTACCGGTGATATCGGGGTACATTAGCCCTGGGGTTTAACTTTGGCCCAAAACGACAAAAAGTTGAAAGTCCCGCCACGCCGTACTTTAAGAGCTATTGAAGTAGATCGCGCTATATATCGATAGATGGCGGTATGGGGCGGTCGGTAAAACAGGTCAATTTGTAATTTGAGTCACTCAAATTACAAATTGCGCGAAAAACATCGCGAGTAAACATGTCATAAACCCAAAAAAATCGAAGACATGTGACATTTACCAACCCGCATTGAGCCCGCGTGGTGGATTATAGCCCATCCCTCTCTTAGAGAGGAGGCCTGAGTCCTTCCAATGGGAACATTATAGGCTGATGATGAATATGTAAAAACTACAGAAGGAACAAAAATATGTTTTTGATTTTTTAATAATTCAAAAATCAAAATCAAAGCATTTATTTCAAGTAGGCCAATTACAGGCACTTTTGAATAGTCGAATTAAACTAACTGCGGCACTCAGAGATATCCAACGATTACTCAAGCCGCCACCCAGCAAAGGCACTTTTGAATGACAAAACTGCCAAAAACCTTTACCAAGCGACGCGACGGCCCTAGCCACCACTGAAGCTCTTCGAGTGCTGCAGTAAACTACTAAACTACTGAAGCTAAATAAACTAACCTACAGTCCCAGTCACAAGGCATAATAACTCGTGAGTGTACTGTAGTTGCCCATTCTAAAGCGTTGGTCTCATGAGAAGAATGGCAAGAAACTTCATGGACACTCTTTTTTATTTAATTATATTGTCCAATAAACGTTTAACCTTATTTTGCTCGCAGGTTTGCCTGGGACAAAGGAAACTAACCCCAGAAAACATATTACATATTATATTGAATGCATCGTCAGATTTTGCCCATGTACCAAATATTTATTTTGATCGGACACAAACAAAATATAATAAAGATTTATTCAAAATGCTGTATTCCGTTACATAATAGATAGGAACAAATCGGAACAATTACAGAAAAGTTAAAAGGGAATCGACTGTCGTGGTATGGGCATGTGATGAGGAGGGATAAATCGCATGTGACTAAAAAAGTTATGAATATAAATGTGGATGGATGGAGAGGGAGAGGAAGACCAAAGAAAAGATGGATGGAGTGTGTGAGGAGTGATATGAAGGAAAAAGGAATAAATGATAACGTGACGACTAACAGGGCAGAATGGAAGGAAAAAACGTGTTGCGCCGACCCCAAATGACATGGGATAAGGGCAGGAAGATGATGAATAGGAACAAATCGATCGTATGAATACCGTGTTGTGGGAGGCTAATAACCAGCTATCAGGAGTATCAGGTAACCAGCGTCGAACCAGAGAACACTAATTATACCGGCGCATTCATTAAAATACATTGGAAAATGAACAGTAGGTATGTTATGCAATTTACCGAAATCCTTTTATTTGTGTTTCAGTGATGTGGGCGCTTCTATTCGACGCGCAATTAGTATAGTACCGAATGAAATCAATGCTTTAGTTGCATGTTGAATTTGTTATCTCTAAACGGTTATTTTTATTATTTGTGATGTATCTGTAATTCTGAACTATCTCACAATAAATAAAGAGGGAAAGGAAGCCCAAAGAAAATATGGATGTATCACAATATGAGGAATGATATGAATGAGAGGGGAGTAAATGCCACCGTGACGTCTGACAGGGAAGAAGGGAAGAAGAACACGTGTTGCGCCGACCCCAAATATAATGGGATAAGGGCAGGAAGATGATGATCTGAACTATCTCACTATACAACCCGTTTTTAAAATCCTACATCAATAAATTATCCTTATGTAGTTTACGTTTTGTATGTGTTATTTTTAAGCTTATCTTCATCATCATCATCAGCCTATAATGTTCCCACTGCAGGGACTCAGGCCTCCTCTCTAGGAGAGGGATGGGCTATAATCTACCACGCGGGCCCAGTGCGGATTGGTAGATGTCACATATCTTCGAATTTTTTGGTTCTAAGATATGCCGGTTTCCTCACGATGTTTTCCTTCACCGTTTTGAGAACAGTGGTGATGAAATAAATTACACAAAGTAATATGCCTGACGGGGTTCGAACCCACGACTCACTGTTCGTAAGTCGGGGCCGCCACCACTGGGCCACAATTGCTCTCAGTCGGGGCCGCCACCACTGGGCCACCACTGCTCTCAGTCGGGGCCGCCACCACTGGGCCACCACTGCTCTCAGTCGGGGCCGCCACCACTGGGCCACCACTGCTCTCAGTCGGGGCCGCCACCACTGGGCCACCACTGCTCTCAGTCGGGGCCGCCACCACTGGGCCACCACTGCTCTCAAGCTCTCCTCAAGCTTTTCTTATGTTCACTTTTTTGTTTTATTCTTCACCTGCCTAGCCTTTTCCGGGTTGGCTTCCAGTCTAACCGGATGCAGCTGAATACACGTATTTTACATGGAGCTGCCTGTCTGACCTCCACAACCCAGTTATTACTGGGTAATAAAATACCCCTTGATAAGATTGTCAGATTTTCGGGTCACTTACTACCTGTTACAACTTTCAAAGATGTTTATTTTAATAATTTTGTTTTGTAGTGTACGAGACATATATAAATTTTCCTTAGTGCATGTTTACGTACAGGCGGGGCGTCACGCGGCGCGTACGGCGTTTTTAATTCAAACACATGGCAATGATGAAAAAGTTAACGATTTAAAACGTCGATTTTACGAGAAGCGATTTTTGGCTCGTTAGTTTTAAATGCAGCGTTTGTTGCGGTGGAACCGTCTCTCAGTAAATTAATAATTATATTATTATATTATTTATTATTATATTATTATTATTAATTGACATGTAGATACCTAAAGATAAACGCAAGCAGTACAGTAAGAGATTCATTTCAACATACGTAGCTTTTGATTTGTCATTATCTGCAGTACTCAGAGATATTTAATGATTACTTAAGCCGTCACTTAGTAAAGATTTGACATACGTTTGTATGACAAAACTGTCAAAACCTTTACTAAGTGATGGTCTAAGTAATCATGAAAGCTCTCCGAGTGCGGCAAGAAAGCTTTCATTCCTATCGTTGATTTTTGAATGAATCTCTTGCTGTAGTAGCACAGGCGAGTCGCGAGCGGCTCTTTAGCAAATGATAAAAATATGTTAATTACAAACTTGTTTATACATGGCTAATGTCACATTGTTCAGGAGTTTCGTTAAGTCATAGTGAGTTAAATCGAGCGTCCACTATATCTTTTATAAAGCAAGATCTTACGCGGTCCGCTCTGTGATACACCCAGATGTGTATTGACCGCAAAGAAACGTTACTTGAAGTTATCATTATTCGTAGAAAAAAACAATAAATTTCATTTTCGTGCTTTTTTTACAACCAAAAAATAAAACCAATATAATTTGGTCCCTGAATCGTATGAGCGCCTATACAATCCAGAGGTCAAGTTTCATTGGCCCGTAGAAGAAATTGTATACATTTATAGCATACCGTAAGATTATTTTTTTTTTTTTTTTTTTTTAGCCTCTATTGTCCCACTGCTGGGCAAAAGCCTCCCCCATAGCCTTCCACTCATCCCTCTGTGCGGTTTTCTCCGTCCAATTGGGCAAAAACGCTTCTAGGTCGTCACGCCAGTGTGAGTATTAGTATTGAATCAGCACAACGACAATATATTATTAGAGATATAAAAAAATAATTGTAGGTAATTGTGTGTACGGAACCCTCGTTGTGCAAATTTCGCACTTGACCGGTTTTTTTTTATAGACCTTGATACGTCCATTTCTCGCCGAGATATCGGTCTTCAAAAAGGACACTTTTGTCTATGATGTATCGAGATTTTTTTTTGCTGATTTTTCTACTCAAAAACCGCTGACGCTATAAAATTTTAAAGTGCTCATCAAAAACTAGACACTTGGAATCGGATCGGTCTGATTTTCTGGGAGTTGTTACCAAAATTGGATAACCATTTTCGCGTAAGAGAAGCTAAGGATGTGTGTGGCTGAAAAGATTTCTGTTTCTAGCTGGTCTTACTTTGTCAATGGCGCGTTATTTTTCTAAAAAAAAACGTGTCACTAATAATTGAAGAGTAGATTATCTCAGTATTTATATTAATAAAAGGATTAACAAAATAAAGTAAGAAAAATCTACAAAGAAAATGAAGATTTGTCTGTTTTTATCAACCCTCGTTGGTTAGACTCGTCACGTTGCTTTGTACAGTCGAACAAGCTAATAAGTATACAGGTAGAGTTTTTTATAATTCTAGAACACTGAAAATATTGATTGCAATTTTGTTTTATAAAGTGTTTCGCATGAAGCGACTGATGTCAAACGCTGTATCGTTTGGCATCAGTCTCTTAATGTATCTGTATAATCTTAAAAGTAAATGCAAGTTAGCTGGCTGTTTACTTATTAGCTTGTTCGACTGTACTCGTAAAACGCTTAATAGTCTAATGGACTACACAGCAAAGCCGCTAACATGTTGGCGTGCCAACTGAGCGGTTACGAAAATCGCCATGGCTTTAGTGTGTTGACTCCATAATGTACCCGTCTCTTTCCTCGCCCCGAAGTCGAAAATTAACAGAAACCTTCGAAAATTCGAGAACGCGTGGAGAGGAGTATTCTGTTTACTGACGGCCCTTCTTGAAACCTACATCGATTTTTTATTACTGAAGCGAAAAGGAAATAGCTAGTAAACTCTTCGTCGTCTGTGAAAAATCATTGCTAAATAATCGCAAAATATGAAAATTCCAAATTCCGTTCGCTCTCGACTCGACTAATGGTTTCCGATTTATTGCAGGTTCAACATAAACTAGTTAAATCAAACGAAGAAAACCGCCATTTCTTGAATTGAACGATATCAAAGTGTAGTTTTGAGTCCTGATCAAGTAGTACTGCATAGCTATTCACAAACAATCGAATCGAAGTCGAATCGATCTTCAATATTCCGATTTTCAAAATTACGAAAGTCATAATAATACCTAAAAATTATGATCTCTATTATTCAAATCACGAAGCATATTTTACCGAAAGTCGTAAATGCGACTTGTTTGTTTTCCGATTTTCATATGTTCGAAGAAACAAGTGCCCGATGAGATCATAATCATTCTCCTGCCCATATCCCAATTCATTTGTGGTCGGCGCAACATGTCTTCTTCTTCCATACTTCCCTATTTCTCGTCATGTCAGCAGTCACCTCCTTTCTAGCCATATCATCCTTCACACAGTCCATCCATCGTTTCTTTGGCCGAAGTGCCCGATGAGATGTCTGTCCGAAAAACGACATTACGATTTCTTGTACTCAGATTAAACTGCTAAAATTAGGATTCTACATATAGTGACAGAAACGAATCGCTACAAAACCGACTCTACGTAGTCTTGTCTGCCCTTCCCCGAGACTGTAATTGAATTCCGCTTATAGGCGCGGAGGGGCAAGGCGGGCCGCGAGCTGCCCACCGGCGATAAGCGTAAAAACCATCTGCGACGATAAACTCGCGTCCGCAGGAGCCCCGCAGCGCCTGAGCCGTGGCTGAAACTATGCCTGCTGCATACTGCATGTTGTATGCTTGCGTCATGCATGTGGTATGCTTGCGGTATGCTTGCAGCATGCTTGCGGTATGTCTGCGGTATGCTTGCAGTAGGTATGCTTGCGGTATGCTTGCGGCATGCTTGCGGCATGCTCGCCGTATGCTTGCGGTATGCTTGCGGCAACCATGCAATTATGTTTAAGAAAACGCATCTGTCATTAGATTTTTAATTCTATCTCCTCGTACTAACATAATATTATACTACTCTCTGACGAGCCAATTGTGTATGTCTTACTATTCAGTTTTACAAAGCGTTCATATTAATTCGGAATTTTAATTAATCGGTACTTTAATAATCGGAATTCATACTTTTGATGTTTCGAATTATCATTAAATCAGAATTTTTGTTATTCGATCAATTGAAACTCGGCATAATTATGAACGTTAGGAATATTGAAATTTCGGAATTTTAAAGACCGGATAAATGATAAATCGGAGTCATTGGATTAGGAATATTTATTGGCATCATCTGTGGGATTGGCAGTTGAAAAAGAAAATGACCTGTAGGATTGACAGTTGAAAAAGAAAATGACCTGTAGGATTGACAGTTGAAAAAGAAATTGACCTGTAGGATTGAAATGGAAACAAATGCAAGTTAAATGTACTTACTCTTCTACTTCCTTCTCTCTCTGTTCGAGCTGCAGTCTATAAGCACAGACTTCGAGGTACAGCTCGTTCGCGTGCTTGATGTGCTTCTCGTATACGTCTCTCATGTCAATCTCCATCCTCATGTCTTCGAAACCCCCAAACCCGGCTGCGCCTTCTTGAATATCAGATCCCGTTAATCTAGGAAGTAACGATACTGTTAATATAAGCCTTGCTAAAAGAACAAAGGCTTATCTGCCTAACTGTTTTGGGGTTGGCTTCCAATATGAGCTCATACGCCTTATTATAGACACAATTAAAAAGCCATTGTTATAAATCTCCTGGAGATTTATTAGCGGACGGGAGGTTAAAACCGGATGCAGCTGAATATCAGTATTTTATAAACAGCGACTGCCTTTCTGACCTCAAAACCCTAGTTAATACTAGGTTTTTCTTCGTTCCTCAAGGTGGATTAACGATTTATTTATAACATTAAAGTCTAATATAACTGCATTACCTATTCACTTTCTAGTGGTACCCATAAATCTTTTTGAATATATTCCCTAAAATATTGAAAAAACCTCATCAATATCCGTTGCACAGACCAAACTTAACCTGAAGATTGATCGGAGCGGATGATAATACGAGGTCCTAACTCACCACGTCATTAATTATATTTAACTGCCTCTATATTAAAATTCCACCACCAACGGACTGCACAAACTAGTAAAAAAATCCAGATTTACCCTATCTTAAACATTAAGTTGAGAATTTTAGTTTAAAAATAAATTAAGTTGTATTACATATTATAGTTGATTTTTTTTGGAAAAATTCCTTGGAGTAGGTCTCTTGATAATTTCATAATAGGTACTCGTAGTTGAGAAAGATTACTAAAATAATACCGAACGAATAAAACTGCGTCAAAATGTTAATAATCAACGGCCTATTTAAAAGTTAAGTTTAAATTATAAACTATGTAACTACACTTCAGTAAAACTCTACTCTACTCCTACCAATATTTAAAATAATTAAACAAAAAAATCTAAATCCTGTCCACCACAAAAATTAGAAAACGCGCGGTTAATCCCACAAATAAAAACCGAAGAGAAATATTTAAAATCAATAGAATAAAAATTTTAAAATACCAAAATTAAAAAATAGAAACGTTAAAATAAATCATAAACTTCTCGAAAATTACCGCGGTTGCATTAAAATACGGCTTAATCCCCTGGTTAATCCCACAAATAAAAAACGAATAAGTAGAAATATTTAAATCAATAGACTAAAAATTTTAAAAGTCTAAAAAAATTAAATAAATAAAAATAGAAACGGCGTTAAAATAAATCAAAAACTTCTCGAAAATTACCGCGGGTGCATTAAAATACGGCTTAACCCCAAATAAAAAAGATATTTAAAACGGCACAAAAATCAGATAAGTCACTAAAAACTTACCTCGCAAAAAATCGCTTCATACTATCTTGAACTTCTTGTTGCCAAAAAACTTGCGATTTTTGAAAAATATCGGCGGGACAAGTTTTTAACTCGTCCGCCGATATTTCCAAATTAGCTGCGATGATCCGGAAGGGCGGCCTAGAACAACCCTTTCATGAAATTCCAATCAAACTAAAAATTTAACTAGTGATGAATGCAAGCGAGCCGTGTGTCTGTCAGCAGGCTACACTTGCCGGAAAAGTGAACTGCTAGCCACGGTGCGTCCACTCGCCGCAAGTGTCGGAAGCACAATGCCTGTTGCGCCTGCCGTCGTCGACTAGCCGTGCAACACGCATCCCTCTTAAATGACCAACATCATTTGCGCATGTCAAAACGATGCGTTCAGGGATTACAACCCTACCACAAGTTCTCATTCTCATGTCACGATTTTGCATTTTGTATGTGTTTGGGAAAACATGCATATTTTGTCACAACAGTAAGAAAATTTACTCAATACTCAATACTTTATTGCATTCCATAATGTGTACATGAAACAGTTGGTATGTTAAAACATAGAATCAATTATGGATTTACGTATTTTTCATGTCAAAAAAGTACAGAAATACGATTTTACAAGATTAACATTATTGTTAAATGAATTCGTGAGAAAATTGCACATAGTTAAAAATAACGGGGCTTCCAAGTATGTTCAATTTTATAAATAATAGCTGATGCCCGCGGCTTCGCCCGCGTGGTTACTGTAAAAACAATCCTTGATGCGGATTATATGTATATCATTCTAAAATTTCAGCTCGATCGGTGCAGAACTTTTTGGGTTTTTGAAGCATACACAAACCAACATAACATTTATATATAACTAGCTGACGTCCCGCGGTTTCACCCGCGTAGATCCCGTTCCCGTGGGAATACAGGGATAAAAAGTAGCCTATGACACTCAGCAATAATGTGGCTTTCTATTGGTGAAAGAATTTTTTAAATCGGTTCAGTAGATCCCGAGTACCCCTTACAATTTAACAAATATACAAACACACAAACTTTACTTCTTTATGATATTAGTATAGATATAGATTTAAAAAACAAACAACGTTTGAAAACTGAACCTTTTTCCGACATTTATAAGAAAGTGTAATAAAAGATTTATCCCGTAAAATGGGCCAAAAAGAAAAAACTTAACATATACGACACAGAAAAGCAGACTGTTTTTTCCTTTGATATCCGCTCAAGACATAAAATACATAAAATATATAAGAATAGGTACAAAAACGGCTTGTGAACTCACCTGCTCCTGGGTGTTCGATTCCAACACTGATTCATCAGTAGCTGCATGCTACTTGGCAGCGTTGAAGGAATCGGCAAGGCGATGGTATCAGTTCCGACACCCCACATTATAGCGTGGCTTTCTAAATTTTTGTAAGGAATTTCTTGTGTTAGGAGTTCCCATAGAACTACGCCGTAGGACCATACGTCCACGCGTTCGGAGCATGGCTCGTGTCGTATGACTTCAGGAGCCATCCAGGCAACTGTGCCCGTGAAACTCATTACGGCACTTACGTCATTCCATTCGCGACTTGTGCCAAAGTCGCTGACTTTTACCACGAGATTATCACCAATCAGTATGCTGAAAAATTAAGTTTATTGTTACAGGTTGTCGAGACAATTCGGGGATGTTCATGAATACATTTAGTGTGTACATCTTCACCATTGAAACTAAACTTGAAAATTAACTGCGTTCAAACGCTGTCACTGTCATCATTGCTACCGACAAATAATTGACATTTGCTGGTGTGCATTGGTGAAATTATGCAGGAAAAATGTATTCATGGTTTTGGTGGTTGCTTGGGTGTCAGAAGTCTATCAGTCTGTATTAAGAACAATTCTCAACCGAAACTTTAAGTAATATTTTAATAATAGTGACATTGTGAATTGTAAACTGGAAATAAAGATTTATTATTATTATTATTTTTTTATTAAAAGATTTTTCCTTACTTAAATATGAACCGCTAATAAAGCGAGAATCGATACTTAGGAATATGGGTAGAGCTTATTGCCATCAACCGGGCTCAGGTACAGATTACAAGCTGCTCTTAAAAATCTTGTGAGAGAAAACTCCAACTATGAGAGACAGTTCAACACTCCCACCAAAATTTATAAAGGGGATAGAACCAATGTGGCATATCAACCTGTCCGCCATTTTGATTTTTTTTCGAAATCGCGGCCCACGGTGAAAGTGGTATGTATGGATAGAGGACATATAGACGAACAAAAAATGTCCAGTAACATGGTACCCAAAGTGTCACGTTACCGAGATATTTGAAGTTAAAGATCGACAAACGAGTACAACGACATTCATTAAATATTTTTTTAAATAGCCTTTTTACGTGTTTGGGCGTTAAATTATATCCAAATAATAATTCCCAGGTTGATTATTGTTATACGCACATTGAAATCGCTTTGCATCTCATTGAAACGCTATGTTATGTCAAAAAATTGTTTTCTCGTGCTCCTAGTAGTATGTAATGTACCAGTAGGTACATTACATACTACTAGGAAAAAAACCGGCCAAGTGCGAGTCGGACTCGCGCACCGAGGGTTCCGTACAAACAAAGTTTAAAATTACTTAGAATATTTTTATTATGTGATGTAACTAAAAATTTATGGTTTTCGTAATTTTTCCTTTATCTATGCTATAAGACGTTGCTTCGTACCAAATTTCAAGATTCTGAGTTCACGGGAAGCACCCTGTAGGTTTTGATTCCCTTGCAAGTGTCGAAAATTTGCGGCATAAACGGCTGTATCTTTTGATTGCGTTGGCTTAGAAGTTTGATTTTTTCACAGCTTCAAGGGACAGTAGACCTGAGTAATTGATATAAATTTCAGCTTCATACCTCCACGCGTTCCTGAGAAAAAGGGTCTTGACAGACGGACGGACGGACAGACGGACAACAAAGTGATCCTATAAGGGTTCCGTTTTTTCCTTTTGAGGTACGGAACCCTAAAAACAAACAAACTCTTTCAATAACCAGTAATAATAATAATCAACGCCTATAGTCTCCTATAGACACGTAAAAGGTCTAATTTGTATGTGGTCATTGTATTGATTTGTCCATTTTTACCTTCAAATATCTCGGTAACGTGACACTTTGGGTACCGTGTTGCTTGACATTTTTTGTTCGTCTATATGTCCTCTATCCATACATACCACTTTCATCGTGGGCCGCGATTTCGAAAAAAAATCAAAATGGCGGTGGGTCGATATGCCAGCTCCCATACAAAAAAGTTCAAACCCCTTTATTAAATACGGTAGGATTTTGTAAACAGCTTGATACTTAACTAGCCTAGCACCTCCTTCACAAACCCCTTTTCTTTTTTTTTTTTGAGTTTTTGAAATCATCAAATGATTCCTACCGCTCTGGGCAGAAGGGAGTGTCAGACTTGTGCCGAGGCCGCGATATCTCTTTCACAAACCCTTTGAATATGAACATGAAAGCAAGACGCAAATGTATCTAGCATCCTTTGCTATTTCTATAAATGATACTTCACAATATTATAATAGTTATTTAGAGAACACTTGAGTTTATTTTGAGTCATATTCTATTTTGATTTGTATTTTTAAAGCTTCTATTTTGATATTATTGCGTTAACTCTTTCATGTTCTGAGACAGCCTCAACATCTAATATTTGCAACTAGGAACCAGATCAACAGGATTGGGCCTTACTTTGAGCATGCAACCTATATACGGATATAGGTTGGAAGAGCATCATCTATCTTCGTATGCAAAATAAGAACTTCGGATGCGGCGTTGCCGACACCAGACTATATAAATACAACAGTTATTATCTATCTTGATATTTTAAGAAACCTTTGCCCGGTAACGACATTTATGCAAGTATTTTAAAAAATGTTAGTATTTGTTTTTTTTTTTATAAAATTCTATACTACTAGAAGCGGGATAAGCTGTCTTACTAGCAAGCAAGTTATGCTGTGTACATATTATACGAAAACTTGCTTATAATATTGTTAAACAATAAGCAAGTTTTCGTATAATAAAAAGTTAAAACATGGTTTGCAATGCGATAAACTTTATCGCATTGCAAACCATGTTTTAACTTTTAATTAAGTACTATATAAATGTAAGAACATCTGTTTGTCTCTAAATAACTCTAAACAGCAGAGTAAATAATTAATTCAGTTTCCCTGAATCTGATAAATAGTACTAACTTTGTTATCAGATGCTTGAAATGGAGTGACAACTTTTGCCGATTCTAGCTACCCGAACTGCAGGGAGTTCCTGGTTCCAAAAACACACCTCAGAACAATCTTTGAGTTTGTATCAAGAATTCAGTAGTAACATAATACTACTTATGTAAAGTTCGACATGGTGGAGTTGAAAGTTGAGTCTCGGGAAAGTTTGCCGGGTTACCGCACGACATAATATGAAATACAAACATTGTTGAGGAATCAACAGGCAATTTTTAATGGCACTGGGTTCTTAAAAATGCAATAACGTAGAATCGATACGTGAGTGAACTTTATTTCAGCCCAACGACCTGCATTTGTAGCTTTGCGAGCTCTACAAATCCTTATGGTGGGCCCCTACTTGCCAATTCCGACGTCAGTAACTGGCTACTGCAATACTCAAATCACGATTTCTACCCGTGGAAAACTCGCCACTACGAGTTGGAGATTAGTAGCCGAATCTAACAGAGTGTAATAAAATAGAGCTGTTTCTCACAAAATGTAAAACTTTAATTGTGTTCTATGAGCTTCTAATGATACTCTCGGCAGATTTTTTTTACTACCGAGCGTGAGAGTGTACATTAATAAATTCATGAACCCTTTTCTGCGTTAACGTTACCACCTGAATCAAGTTGTAAATCATTGGAAAAAGGTGTGAAAAAAAATTGGTTTAACCATTCGAAACAAGCTTTCAGAACTCGCCGGGAACTACTATCACATAATTATGATAAATGGGTGTAAACGTGGGTTTTCAGCTGGTTTGTTTGATATAAAACAGTCAATATAAACATGTGTTACTGCAATTTTAATGTCTAGGCTCAATGCGATAAAAATGTCGTAGGGTGATGTAAATTGTGGTTTACGTCTAAGGTCTGAACGTAAAGGTTCGTAATAAAAGCCACGTGCTAATACCGCGGGGACAGTGCAGTTTAATCACTCTGGAGTCTGGACTAACCTAGAAAGTGGTCGGACCGACTTACAGCCTTGTGGGATGTTAGTCAAGACATTATGTAGTAAGTATGTGCCTTGAGAAGAATTGCCAGACTTAATTGGCAATGGGCAGGACACATTGCTCGCAGAACGGGTGACCGAAGGGGCGAAAAGTTCTGGAGTGGCGACCGCGAACCGGAAGACATTGCGTTAAAAGGCCTAGACGCGCGGAACCGGTCAATGTGACGACACTTGGGGGAGGCCTATGTCCAGCAGTGGACGTCTTTCCGCTGAAATGATGATGAGCCTTGAGGAAGATTTTTAAAAGGTGTTTACACCGTCATTATGGCACCGATAAAAAGTTAAATTCTATTGTACTCGGGCCTAAGATGAATATTACTTATCGCGATATCGTAAACCTTGCCCAAAGCTCACCAAGATAATCCTATAGTAGGGGGAAGTCCCCTAAGCCCGTACGGGTCCTAAAGCCGGACAGACATTGAATCAGTGCGAAGAAGCACGCCAATTTGTTGCTTATGTCGCGGTTAGGAAGCTTCTCCCAAGTGAAGAGCAGGGGTGGAGTGCCAAAAGCCAGTGCTGACTCGTTCGTCGTGGATCGTGGTGCGAATTTTGAGGTTAGTAAAAAAATTGTACGAACTCATTTTATGAGGTCTGTTAACAGTATTGAAAGCATGGGATGATATTCATTGTTATTAATTGTTATTGCTATTGTACAAATCTGATATAATTCATGCGTTTCTTTGTGATTTATAACACACAATGTGAATGAGATTTTTTCTTGTAAGTGTCTAAGGGTCCAAGGGACCAAGTTTACAGCAAGTTAGTTTTTGTTGTATTTATTTTTATTTTTTGTTTTTCAGATTCAACATGGGTAAACACAAACTGAGATGTGAGAATACCCCCAAACATAAAATATTGAAAAAAAGCCATCGATAAAGTGATGTAAAACAAAATGTCCTGAGAAAGTCTTCTGAAGTCTACAATGAGCCAAAAAGTTCGCTGTTCAGCCAAAGTTTATTAAAATTATGATTAGTTTTCTATATTAACTAAGGATTTGTTCTATTGTTATAGATATTGTTACAATATAGTTTGTTAAAATAATCGTTGACTTTAAAAATTACCGAAGAGTTGGGTGTCCGTCATAAGGGGACCTGTTTGAAAACGTCCATGTGTCTATCGTAAGTATTCCTTATTATCTATTACATTTAAAGTGACATTTGAGACTACTGATATATTTGAGTTGATGAGTTATATACTAGAGAGCTTATTATCCTATCCTAACTAATATTATAAATGCGAAAGTAACTCTGTCTGTCTGTCTGTCTGTCTTTGCTTCACGCCTAAACTACTGAACCGATTTGTGTGAAATTTGGTACAGACATAGTTTGGAACTTGAGAAAGGACATAATAGGATCGTTTTTTTTTTTTTTTTGCGAGATAAACCAAAAATCTGCCGGAAGTCACTATTCCACGCGAACGAAGTCGCGGGCAAAAGCTAGTAGAGAAATAAACAAATGAATCTATAACACCATTTTTTTTATTTTCATAATTCCTTAAGTGTCCGATTCTCGGGGACCTCCCCCTACTGTCTATCTAAACGAACTGTTCAATTTAATTGATTTTTAAATCCAATAATAGTTTCCCGAGATCTCACAAGATGGGGGTCTTAGGTTCGCATTCAAGGAGGTACTTTCGATCGGGCAGACTAATTTTCTATTTATTCTCGTACATCCTAAGCCTGTACGAGAGCACTACAAGTTAATTCTTATATTGTAAAGTAATAAGCTGTGTAAAGTCCCATTGAAACAGAAACCTGGACTGTAATTTACTGAGTACCTACTGTGAGTAGAAGTTACTTTAGAGAATAATGGAAATGCTTTACAACACTTCCAGAAAAGTTTTCTTTAAAAGTTACAGGGTGTAAATCAACCCTTCACACAGCCATCAACCAAGCATTCTGTACATCAAACTAAGTGGACCACTACGCAAATCTTTTTTTTGGGAAACGACTTGTTTTTTAGGATCAAAAATCACATTTTACGGTAAAACTCAATGTAGTCCAGTCATTTTACGCATTTTAATCCCCAATCTACGGAAAAAATCCTAGTGGGCTGAATTTTTGTATATACCTATATTACAGCATTCTTAATGAAGATGTGAAAAATCGACATTGATATCGTGTCGGATAAAGAAGTTATCAAGGTCAAAAGGTCACGAACATAAGTTTTTCGCAAATATCTCGCGACCTATTGCTCGGAGGTCAATAGCGGTCATTACAATATTGTTCCTAGTAAAATCATCTACAAAAAATGTATCTGGCATTTTTATGTAAAATCAACCGTTTTTGGAGTAGGATAAGGGTGCTTTTCCACCAGAGATGTGCTATGCTACATTGCTATGGTTGCGTTTGTTATCCACCAATCATATTCATTGGTGCACATAGCTTAGCACTGGTGGAAACGGACTCAGCTAAGCTATGTTTTTTTATATGGAAAGATGCGTGCTATGGATGCGGTGCTATGTGTTGCTATGCTATCTTCCCTACTATCGAAACATAGCATAGCATCAGTGGAAACGGTCACATAGTTTCACAGCTTAGCTATTACATCTTCGCAGCATAGCTACATACCACATCTCTGGTGGAAAAGCACCCTTAATCGCCAATTTTGTCTGTTTATTTGTTTAATGTTATCGATGAAATGGATACTTAGGTATTTTCTTTAGGAAATAACATATTCATTTCTTCAATTATTTCGTTTTTTTTTTTTTGCTGTTCGTATTTTTTTGTGCTTTTACATAAAATTATCAGTTAATTAATATTCGTAATAGTTTTTATTCTGATTAACAGGTATATAATTAATATACCTGTGCCTTTGAATTAATAATGGTTCACTACGCTTTACACTTCAGCGACCACATCAAATTAACTGACAATGACGTTACAAAGCTCATCACGCGGTATTGGCATTATCAAAAGCACTAATCACTATCATTAGTGCATGCCTATTGTTCGTAGCTTGCTTGAACAGGTAGTGTGTTGGAACGTGAATCGAGTATTGCTGTTTTATTTACTTAAACAGGTAGTTACAGTCAGCAACAGAAGTAGCATTCATTTAGGAAATTTAATTATTTGATATACAGGAAACCAGCTCATTTTTAATATTTAGAAGATTATTTCTTTACAATATGCAACGATAGTCGGATGAATGGATAATATTTTTTCCGAAAACCGTGCCTTGTCCTAAGGTACAGAGCTTTTCAATGCATGTTGTAAACTCTGATCTGACGGATTTTATACCACAAATAAAAGCTTTATGTAAAAACACAAATCTGCTCTGGATAGTTATGGTGACAAAAAACGTTTGTCGTTTTCTATATTGAAATGTTATTTACAATGTTGGAATAAATTTACAGGTTTTGGGGTCTCGGAACATCGTGGCCATATAATATTATGTAATTGCTACAGACTGATGTATATTTCTTAGAATTTGCTAAGTGAACATCTATAATCAGGACACACACCCTAGTGTCAGAGTTTCTAAACCGCCTCAAGGGCCTTTGACATGGTTTGACGACCGTCATTTAATTTTGGCGGCCGGGACCACCGGCTTTTACTTTTTTTTTACCCACGGCCATCGGGTCGCAAGGTAAGCGCCACTCGACGATGGAGGCAGTTAAGGTAGACAAGATAAAGCAGTTTGACTCATCCATAAAATTAGTAACAGTCAAGACTTAAGATTCACTTTCAACGTTTGGTGCGCAATTATGAGAATTATACGCGTTTAAAAACTTGCATATCTGTGTAGCTGTGGTTTCTTTTTGCGACCAAGGTATTAAAATAATCCCGTCGTGGCTGCGGGTCCCGTCGAGGCCGCGGGTCCCGTCGGGGATGCTGGTTGTTCGAAAGATATAGGTACCGCGGCTTCGGCACGAAGAGCTAAGAAGAAACATGGGTGGTTTTTAGTCAGTGGTAGTCTGAAACTCCCTACCGCTCTGCCCAGAGCGGAAGGAGTCATTTGATGATTTCCCTTCCCCAAAAAAAATACCACAGGCAGTGGTGATTCTGCTTTCATGGCCGAAGAACCATCTTGCTGTACTGAATTATACGGTTCCTTCCGCGTTCCCTAGATACTTGACAATGTTAAGATGACCTTCGTACACGTCGACTAACATATAATAAAGGTACTCGATTGAGTACGTTCGAGTTGAAGATAATAAAGCACATTATTAAAGCAATGAAAAGCAAAGAAACGAGAAAATTAAGTTGTAACTAACTAACATCGTTACAACTTAATTTTCTCCATTGTTATGTGAATATTTATCAAGATAGCGAATAATCGTGTTTCACAAAAAAACTTGTTTCTTTGCTTTTCATTGCTTTAACGAACATATTTCCCATTGTCTGTTGCAATCTCAAGAACCGCGTCCAGATGAAATACATGGTCGTAGATTTTACAAAACGGAATCTGCATTTAATATTTGTTCAGGAAACCTAATTACATACTTAGGTACTCTTGGCAAAAAAACTCGTAACTCTGTTTGCAATATAAGATTATATTAGTACCAAAATGGATGGACAAACTTTTAGAAATCATTCAGACCACCAAAATAAAGAGAACGGTAAAAAACGCCTTAGATACTTAAATGAAGAAAAAAAAACAACAAAAATACTAATAATTTAGTGATTTTTTTTTGGTTGGATAGCTTTGGTTAGACTTACTGAACCACTGAAAGAAGAATGGGTATTTTTGTATAGACCCCGTCCCTTTCCTTGTAACACTTTCTCCTATATATCAAATGAAAGAGCGTTAAAAATACATCATTTTATTGTATGACAGTAAATGTGTGAATAATGGGGGAAAAAAGTTATTCACCGATAAAGAAATTTTTTTTTTTTTTTTTCGTAGAACCTGCTTGAGTGTGGTGTCTATTGATAGGTCTTTTAAAATGACACTGAGGTTACTAAAACCATTTCTTCTCAAAGTCAATCGTTTGAAAGATAGACACTTCCAAAGTGCAAAAATGTGCCCGGGGACCCCCTCTAACTTTTAAACTAGGTGAAAAATCTAATAAAAATATATGCTGTAGATCGCAATGAAAACTCACAACCGAAATTAGTTTGAACGAGATATAGTCAGCAGTTTTTGAGATATAGCTCATTTAAAAAACCGCAAATATAACTTTGTCATTCATACAAACACCATGAAAAACAAACTTATCACAAAATATGTATTTATGTTGCCGCTTTAACAACAAATAATACAAATTAAAGGGGACTTCCCTACTACGATGATGCAGAACCTTTCATGTGCGAGTCCGACTCACACTTAGCAAGTTTTTTTTACCCAATTCATTTTTTTTTCAATTATTCACACGGTTACTGAACCGTGTGAATAATTGAAGAATTGAATTGAGGAAATGGAATACTTCTATGATGTATACACCATAGAAGTATGTCTAAATTAAAGTCCAAGAATGACTGACTAAGAAATCAGAATCGACGGATCCGTGTTGCTGAGAGGCCGCATTTTATCGTGGCCAAAATAAAAAAAAAACTTATATTTTGTTCAATCTTAACACAGAGTGTAGTTAGCTTGGGGCAGTTTTCAGCAATAGACAGTGATTCAAGAGGAAGGTTTATATGTAGCACATTGCACCCGTGCGTAGCCGGAGCGGGTCGTTAACTAGTAAAAAAATAAAGAATAAATTCAATTCTCTATCGGTGAATAACTTTTTTCCCCAATTATTCACACAGTAACCTTGTGAATAATTGGAAAAAAATGAATTGGATTAAAACTTTGCCTAGTCGGACTCGTACATGAAAGGTTCCGTACCATAGGGCACGCCACGATAGCGGCGGTAAGTCCGCTCATTGAGGAGTGGCTGAAGAGGCACCACGGGCGCTCTCTTCAGCGGACACGGTTGTTTCGGGAGGTACCTGCACCGAATCAGGCGGGTGGAAACACCTGAATGCTACTATTGCGAGGATCAGCCGGAGGATACGGTGGAGCACAACGTGGAGGTCTGCCCCGCTTGGGCGGAGCCCCGCCGTGATCGGCGATTGGCGGCGGTGACCTCTCGCGTCCAAGCTCTGGTGCAAGCCATGGTCCGGGGCGAGAGGGAATGGGAAGCCGTCGCCTACTTCTGCGAAGCAGTGATACTAGCGAAGGAGGTGGTAGAACGTGAGAGGAAGAGAACCTCTCGTCGCAGACTCGCAGCCGCCGCGGGAGACGCTCCGGGCGTCGGGGGCCACGTGATGGCTTCCAACAACCATAGACGCGGACCTGAGGACGGTGAGTAATGGGCTAGCTCGCCGCCGCGCCGTCCGTCTTAGGAGGACGACAGGCGTGTCGACGTCGAGTTCGTGTTCCACGCGCGCCTCAAAGAGATGTCAGCAATATGGAAGGGGCCCGCAAGGGTCGACGCCCGTCGGGGCTGCGGGTTGTTCGAAAGAGATAGAGCGGCCTCGACATAAAGGGCTAAGAAGGAACATGGGTGGTTTTTAGTCAGTACAAGTCTGACTAAAATCTGGGTTTTAAAAAAAAAAATCCGTACCATCGTCGTAGGGTCTGCCCTTTAATTTGTATTATTTGTTGTTAAAGCGGCAACAGATATACACACTTTGTGATAAGTTTGTTTTTCATAGTGTTTGTATGAATGACAAAGTTATATTTTCGGTTTTTTGAATGTTCTCTATCTCAAAAACTGCTAACTATATCTCGTTCAAACTAATTTTATTTGTAAGTTTTTATTGCGATCTAGAGCATTTATTTTTATTAGATTTTTCACTCCCTTATTTTAAAAGTTAGAGGGGTTGGGGGACACCTTTTAGCACTTTGGAAGTGTCTATCTTTCAAACAATTGACTTTGAGAAAAAATGGTTTTAGGAACCTCAGTTTCATTTTAAAATACCTATCAATAGACACCCCACTCAAGTAAGTTCGATGAAAAAAAAAAATATTTTTTTTTCTATCTTTATCGGTGAATAACTTTTTTCTCCCATTATTTACACATTAACTGTCATACAATAAAATGATGTACTTTTAACGTTCTTTCATTTGATATATAGTAGAAAGTGTTACAAGGGTAGGGACGTTTTGCCCCTTCTTCTTTGTCCATCTATTTTAGTGGGACCTTACATAATAAAAAACAGCTTACTTGGGTGACTTCAAATCTCTATGGATTATCTTATTAACGTGTAAATACGCCATCCCATGTGCAATCTCTTTGGCCCATTTGAGGATCTGTGCTGGTAAGAAGCATGACCCACTGTGAATGTATTCGAACAGTGGGCCATACTGGCAGTATTCCATTATGATGCACGCGTTGGGACCATCTGTACTGATCCCCTTGAACTGCACTAAAGGGAGAAAAGAAAAAAAAAGAAACATTTAAAATATGAAATCCGCTTCAATGGATGCGGACTTTAATAAAACTAGGGTTCGTCCGCCACAAATGCACGTTAAAGTTAAGAACTGTATATTTGAACCCAACATGTTACATAGGGCACAATGTAAATCTTCCTTAGTACCGACCCTGCAATGATAGATCTCTAGTTTAGAAAGCAGACACATAAAACTGCATAACCAATGTCTCTGTGCCAAACCAAACCATTTTAAAAGAGTGACCATAAGTTTCTTGGCGTATTATGGGGTTGCAAATTATAACGACATTAAGCTCTTGCCCGCGGCTTCGCTTATGGTGCTTCGTCGAAATCCGTTCAGCCTTTTATGTAAGGTGAAAAATTAACTCATTAATAATATTAGTTATAGAGCTAAGATAAAATTGACCTTTCATTGTTTTATTATTTTAATTGCTATATAATACAAAGAACAGACACAATACATAGGTAATATAAATAAGATGAATGAATTAAATTCATTATTATATATTTACTAGCTGCGAGCGACATGTGATGCATTGCACCCTTTTCTACCTACAATACCTACGGCCTACGGGTACCTCATAGGAGGGTGAAACAGCCTATACTCAACCTACCAAAAAACATGCGGGGAGCAGTCCAATCTCTTAGCCACTGCACCAACCGTATATTGTATTTGTAATATAGCTTTTTTAGTTTGTTTAACAATGAAAGCCGCTACGGCGATACTCCACATAGCTAGAAACCAAATATTTCCGCTTAGATGCACTCCAACGTGGGCTGCGCTGCGCGGCTTCAATTTCAGTACCTGTCTGTACTTTTGTTTTATTACCCGACTGCGGCGAAGCCCAAAAGGAGGGTTATGTGTTTGACGTGTATGTATGTATGTCTGTTTCTTTGTTCCCTCATAACTCCTAAACGAAAAAAGGGATTTGAATGAAACATACGTCGTTAGATTCGTCTTGATGGCGCGAGTGTTATAGGCTACATTAAAATCAAAAAACAAGGAAAAATTGCGGATTTTGGGGGCAAAATCGCGGAGTTCAAAAAAAAAATTTTTCCTTTACCATCGAGTAGGGTATCAAAATAAAGGGTTTTGAAAGGAGATTACAAAAATATATAACACTTATATGTTTAAAATAAATTCAAAGTGACAAATCCTATAGACAAGCACAAAAGTTCAATCATCTGCGAAGAATTTTACGCGACCAACGAAAGAACAAACACAAAAAAACTAAAAAGTTGGAAATAAAAAAAGTAGTTCAAAAACTAAAAAACCCGACTGAAAAAACTGAAAAGCAAAAACAAGCACATTTTAAATCAAACAAAACTTGAAAGCAGGCGGGGTTCATTTGAATATTAAATTATAATGAAAATAGAATGGACCCCGCCTGCTTTCAAGTTTTGTTTGATTTAAAATGTGCTTGTTTTTGCTTTTCAGTTTTTTTTATTATTTGTTTATTTGAACGAACAGATTGGCGTATCGGCTTTATTTATTAATCAAGTAAAAGCTTTTAGAAAATCTGCAAACATTTTAGTCAAATACAGCTCTCAATCGCATATTTTATAATAGCCCAAGAGCCCACGACAGCCAGACCTTCGTTATTTTATAAAAGCTGAAAGTTGGTCTGTGTATGATGACCCCTATAAAGGTAAGAACGACCAGCGAATATAGAGTTTGGGCTGTGGTGCCTTTGGCAGTTAGCGGGTACTAGAGGTGCATAAAATAGTACTATATTTTCGTTAAAGTATAAAGCTCAATTATTTGTTATTGTCTTCGGCATAACTTAAAAAACCTCGTCTTCCATTGCCAGACACTTTTGACGGTTCCAACCCCCAGCCAGACACACTTTACCACTTTGTAAGTGTCTATCTTTCAAACGATTGACTTTGAGGAAAAATGGTTTTAGAGACCTCAATGTCATTTTTAAAGACCTATCTATAGACACCCCACATGTATAGGTTTGATAAAAAAAAATTGTTTCAGTTCTATGTATGGAGGTCGGGTAGACCTCCGACCTTTAATCTTTTATATATATTGTCTTGTTTGTCTTTTTTGTACAAAAACTGTTTCCATCCAAGTTCAAAATGATTTTCCTAGAAAGTCCTTATAAGTTCTACTTTTCAGATTTTTTTCATATTTTCTAAACTTATGGTTCTAAAGTTAGAGGTTCCAATTTTTATTTTACCACTTTGTCGGCGTGATTGATACACATATTGGTACCAAATTTCAGCTTTCTAGTGCTAACGGTCACAGAGATTTAGCGAGGACGGACAGACGTACAGACAGACATGGCGAAACTATATGGGTTCCTAGTTGACTACGGAACGCTAAAAAAGGACCTTTCAAGTATGATGCAGTGCACAAAAAAGGAAGGCTTTCCGCCTACATAGTTTGCACCGGACTTTTCGATTGGCACTATGACATTTCGTTTTGAGTATGTGGGCACATATTTATACTGTGGTGTGGGCGTGTACCTGTATTATGATGAATAACTGCACATTTTATAGTTTCGAGAAAATCGTGTTTAGGTTCGAATCGTAAAATTTCTAATAAAACAACTGATAATGAGGAGAGTACGTGTATTTTTGATTTCTTACTGTATTCATTATTCGGGTGGAAGAAAAACTTGATTCTCTAAACAAGTAGGAAAAATTAAGGATTGACTTGATAAGTGCTGCTAGTTAGTGTTTTTTCCTGTAGCTGCAATGTTTTCTTACCTTTTTACCCGACTGCGGCGAAGCCCAAAAGGAGGGTTGACGTGTATGTAAGTATGTATGTATGTCCGTTTCTTTGTTCCCTCATAAGTCCTAAACGGATGAAGGGATTTGAATGAAATATACATCGTTAGATTCGTCTTGATGGCGCGAGTGTTATGGGCTACATTAAAATTAAAAAGCAAAGATAAATTGCGGATTTTGGGGGCCAAATCGCGGAGTTGAAAAAAAAAAATTTTCCAATACCATCGAGTAGGGTATCAAAATAAAGGGTTTTAAAGGGAGATTACAAAAATATATAACACTTATATGTTTAAAAGAAATTTATAGTGACAAATCCTATAAACAAGCACAAAAGTTAAATCATTTGCGAAGAATTTTACGCGACCAACGAAAGAACAAACACTTAAGAACTAAAAAGTTGGAAATAAAAAAAAATAGTTAAAAAAACTAAAACACCCGACTGAAAAAACTGAAAAGCAAAAAACAAGCACATTTTAAATTAAACAAAACTTGGAACCAGGCGGGGGTTCATTTAAATATTAAATTATGAAATGAAAAACATAGAACTAAAATAGAACCCCGCCTGGTTCCAAGTTTTGTTTAATTTAAAATGTGCTTGTTTTTTGCTTTTCAGTTTTTTCAGTCGGGAGTTTTAGTTTTTTTAACTATTTTTCCGCGGTTTAATCTCCGAGTGCCACATCAACTTGTTAATCTAACTAATTTGAATCATGCCAAAACCACTTAAACAGCGATATAATGTTTTTCCTGGCGAGAAACATTGCTTACAGTGCAAAAACATTGCTTTAACCGACACTTATTTATTTATGCAAGGTAGCTTCACAATTTACAGTAAAATAACTTAAAATATTAAACAAAACAATACGCCAATTACGAAGTACACAAAAAAAAATAACTAAGATAAGGTAGCCGAGAGTGACTAAAAAATATTGGCCTTAAAATGTATTGTGTGTGCATGCATATTGGGTTTTCTGTTCTTTATTTAAAAAATCTCCTGTTAAGTTACTTTAGCTAAAAGCTAAATCCAGAACGGAGCGTCATCTCGGAAAACGGGTTTTACCAGTATGTAGATCTTGAAAAGAAAATTCTAACGGTAACTGTAACTCATTTTTGGCCATAAGTGACTTTAGTTGGTTTTCGCTATAAGGGCACGATATACATTATTATGCTTGGTAAGTGAGAGTTTTCCAGGAAATGCCTGATACAAGACTTAATTTACAACAATTTGACCCTATGGCCGTTAAATAATTCCTAACTGGGTTGTTTTGGACAAACTAAAATTTTAGGGTTTTTTTGGGCTCTTCAAAAGGAAAATACGGAACCCTTATAAGATCACTCATGTGTCTCTCTGTCCAACCATTCCCCGCCCCCCTTATCTCCGAAACTACTAAGCCTAAAATTTTGAAATAAATACCGAAATTAGATCAACACGTCTTATAGATTACAGGAAAACCTATAAGATGTCTATAGTGCTAAAATAACATGGAAAATCTCTCAATATCTACTACAATGGTACGGAACCCTTCATGTGCAAGTCCGACTTGCACTTGGCCAGTTTATTTTTTTAATTTTTCCTCCTATCTACATTGACTACTGATTGCGAAAAATCAAAACGTTCAAGTAACAATCAGTGAAAGTAATCAACGACCCTTAGGTGCTGTGGCAGTATTCTGCCGACCACTCGACCAGTAATCAAGTATGGAAGTGGGTCAATGTTAGCATACTCAATAGGGGATCGGACAGGGTCAAAATAATATGATTCTGTTTAGTCCGTAAGTTAGATTATCGAAAAATATTGAATACTTGTTTTTTGTTTTATCAAATCAATAAAAAATGACGAAGATAAAACGTGTCAAAGATCTTGGAGTGGGGCTTGAAACGTCACTTGTGTCGTCAAAATGTACTATCATATGACGTTACACGAGTTTTCGAAGTACTGTATCGTCTTCATTTTAAGTTTACGTGAAAAAAGAAAAAATACGTGTCCAATAATTTTTGGAAATCTATCTGACGAACTAATTAGTTTTTTTTTGTCCGATCCCCTATTGGAAGCAATATTGCTTCGGTGGGTATATGTTTACAATGTCAAGTTCGTTTAATGCAATGCCCAAGGGCGAGGAACTATCATGGTTTTAACTTAAATTTCTGTACTCGTATTTAATCATTCTAATTAGTATCTGTCTATCTATGTACAAGTTGTGCATAAAAGACGCTAGTAGCGTAGACTGTCGTAGACCTACGTATCCCGAAGGCTATTGTAATGGAACCGTGTAGAACGTGGTTCATCGTAGACCCTCGTAGCGCGTAGACCCACGTAGCGCGATGGTCGTCGTAGACCTACGTATCCCGAAGGCTATTGTAGACCCGTGTAGCACGCGGTTCATCGTAGACCCTCGTAGCGCGTAGACCCGCGTAGCGCGCGGTTCATCGTAGACCCTCGTAGCGCGAAGGGTGTCGTAGACCCTTGTAGCACGTTAACGATCGCGCTTCGAGAACCGACGTAGCACGACAACGAAAGTATACCACCGCGAAAAGAACATTTATTTTATTTTCCAATATCGAATGCTGTCAATGACCGATACATCTTTATAAAATACAATAGGGTATTTCACCAAAAAAATCTAATTAGTCCGTCAGATAGATTTCCAAAAAATAATGGACACGTATTTTTTCTTTTTTCACGTAAACAAAAAATAAAGACGATACAGTGCTTCGAAAAGTCGTGTCAAGTCGTGTGACGTCCCAAGGATAGTACTTTTTTACCCACAAAGTGACGTGAAAAACCCCCACTCATGATCTTTGACAGGTTTCATATTCGTCAATTTTTATTAATTTGAGAAAACAAAAAACACGTATCCAATATTTTTCGATAATCTAACAGACGGACTAATTAGATTTTTTTGGTAAAATACCCTATTCTACTGTACGTGTGTGTGTCACCGAACTCCTCCTAAACGGCTCGACAGATTTCGATGAAATTTTTTGTGTGTGTTCCAGTGGATTCGAGAATGGTTTAGATTCACAATTGGATCCGGTAGGTGGCGCTGCTGTCCGGGCAAGACGACGAGGTCTGGCAGGTCCACTAGTAGAGTATAATTAACAATAAATCGATGCCCGATAACTAATCACTTTCATCATCTACTGAAACTCCCGTTACACGCACCCTTTTCAGTGAGTCATACAAGACCGGTCATTACTGGCAGTTTTCACACTGTTTTTTGAGGTGATATTTTTTTATAATGGAGCTTCAAGAATCAGGTATGTTGTTTTGCTATTTATATTCGTTTTGCCATTTTTCTGAACAATATTGAAGTAACGATGTGTCTACGCGATGACAAATTTTATTTAAATAAACCTGTAGAATTATTCTTTACTTAGGCATAATTTATTAACGACAACTTTTTATTGATTAAGTAGTCAAATGTGCAGTAGCAATGCTGTCGTGCGTTCGCATCGATTCAGCCGCGATGCGGTCGGTAGCTGATTGCCCTTTTTTTTTTGGTGGGTGGAAAATCATCAAATACCCCCCCCCCCCCCGCTCTTCGGCAGAGCGGAAGGGAGTGTCAGACTTCTACTGCTTCTACTGACTAAAAACCACCCATGTTCCTTCTTCGCCCTTGTGCCGAGGCCACGTCATCTCTTTCGATAATCCGCATCCCCGACGGGCGTCGGCCCTTGCGGGCCCTTCCATATTGCTGACATCTGTTTCAGGCGCGCGTGGAACACAAACGCGCCGTCGACACGGTCTGTTGCCGTCATAAGACGGCCGGACGGCGAGCTAGCCCATTACTCACCGTCCACAGGCCCGCGTCTACGGTGGCCGGAACCCATCACGTGTCCCCCGATGCCCGGAGCGTCTCCCGCGGCGGCTGGGACGAGAGGTTCTTTCTCTATCACGTTCCGCCACCTCCATCGCTAGCATCACTGCTTCGCAGAAGGAGGCGACAGCGTCCCATTCCTCCTCGCCCCGGACCATGGCTTGCACCAGGGACGGACGCGAGAGGTCGCCGCCGCCGATCAGCTTGCTACGCCTTAGTAGCCGAAAGTTACAAAAGTATTGCAATTTATGTTTTTCAGACCTTATATGTATCGGAACTTTTTCGAGAGATTTTATATTTGATCTTTATTACCCACGAGTGGTTGAGACATAACCCGCCTTATTACAAAAGGTAGTTAAACCTGGTTTAACTTAGACTTGGTTTATCTCGCATGCTGTCACTTTCTTTTGAATATTATTGAAGTGACGTCATGCGAGATAAACCAAGTCTTAGGCCCGTAATCCACCAAAGCGGAGAGGAGCGGAGACGAGAGGAGATGTGCGGAAATCGGCCAATCACATAAGTTAAAACTTACATCTGGTCGCCTTTCCTGTGATTGGTCGAATTTGGCACATCTCTCCGCTCTGCTTGTCTCCGCTTTGGTGGATTACGGGCCTAAGTTAAACCAGGTTTAACTACGTTTTGTAATAAGGCGGAACAAGTTTAAAAATCTAAAACCCGACTACGAATAAAATATTGGTTTGCTATTTACATAATACGAGTAAATAACACAGACTGTATAGACCGCGAGAACTGTTTGACCGCAATCTAAACGTATATATTGACTAAAACTTTATGATATACATATTTGTAATGTGCTCGAAAAGACCTTTCATTTGATACCAAACTTGCTATAATTATCTCAATTTAATATTTTGTGAGGTAAGTTTTTGACATTTTAATTCCGTCATAAAAAGAATTTATAAAATTTATATAACCTATGTCACCCGGGCTATTCTTACGAATCTATTGACACCTAAGTTATTAAAATCCGTTCAGTAGTTCAGGCGCTACGGTGGAACATACATACATACATACATAGACTGCCAAAATCATTACCCTTCCTTTTGGCTTCGCCGTAGTCGGGTAAAAAGACGCCGTAATAAATTTTTAACCGACTTCAAAAAAGGAGGAGGAGGTTTTTTTTATGTAGGTATGTTACCTGATTTCTCCCCCATTTGTGGACCGTTTCTCAAAATCTTTTTTTATTTGAAAGAGTATACTCCTGAGGTGGTCCCATTTTAATTTGGTGAAGATCTGGTGCTGATCTTCGGAGATATACAATGCAGCTCTTCAAAAGTAGACGTCAAATCTGTCGTAATTGCTGGAATCGCTTGGATGTTTATTGTTTATACAACATCATGACGTATCATCACGCCTGAATGCTCTGAGGGGGTACGCAGATGTGTACAATACATTTATACAATTTCGACAGTAAGGTATGATAAGTTACATTTACTACCATGACATGTATTGTTAACAATTAACAATATAAAACTAAATTCATGGCAAATATTTGTATGGGAACAACTATAAATGGAAAAATAAAAAAAAGCTTTTTTGCAAAAAATAAAACCGACTTCAAGAAAAAACACAAAAGTCAAAAATAAACTTTAGAAGAAAAATCAGTTTCTGAAGTCGGTGGCAAAAAAATGAAATAAAAAAAACAAAAGTCACCGACTTCAGAAACTGATTTTACTTCTAAAGTTTATTTTTTACTTTTTAGTGTTTTTTTTTTGAAGTCGGTTTTATTTTTTAGATAAACTATCCGTGAGTATTGTGGCACAGTGATCTATCCTACGCAAATATACTATACAATGGTCGTAAGTTCGTTCTTTATGTAACATGTTGGGTTCGGAAATAAGCGTTCTTAACTAGGAGAATAACACCCGTATTTATAAACAAGTCAAAGTAATTACTCGGACTTAAGTAATTACTTATGCAAAAATATATATGCAATGGGCAAGAATTTAAACGAAGTTAGAACCGTTAATGAAAGCAAACCTAAGAATTCTAACCATTGATAGTTTTAACATCAAGGAATTACTAAACTACAGAAAAAAAATCGTATCTTAAATAATGACATTTACTCAAGTAATTACTATGACTTGTTTAAAAATACGGGTGTAACAGATAGAGTAACAGCAAAACGCCATAATTTGAGTCGGTGAAGTTATTGTTGTTAATTTGCTCTGTAAAGCTCTCTCCTCATATTTGGAAAAATTATAGCTTTAAAACCTCTGTAGGTACATATGTTCGTAACTTACAGGACCAGCACCAAAAAGCCGAAGTTTCCGTCACCATAATCTCTAAGGAAAACTTACCGATGTTTTCGTGGTTCAGCTTGCGTAAATGTTTGACATTTACGTCGTTGCGATCCCGCAGCTGTTTGACAGCGACCAGCTCGCCCCGATAGTGGCCGCCGAACACGATACCTTGGGCCCCTGCCCCCAGGTACGTCAGGTTCGACAGCTTCTCGTATGGGATATCCCATTCTTCCTCTGTTGATAATGACAAAATGTAGGGTTAGGTTAACCACCGCGGCCTCAACAGTAAGGGCTAAGAAGGAATATGGGTGGCTTTTAGTCAGTAGAAGTCTGACACTCCCTTTCGCTCTGCCCAAGAGCGGGAGGGGTTATTTGATGTTTACAACACACACAAAAAAGCGGTTAACCATACATACATAAACTTACGCCCGTTTCCCATGGGGGCACAGAAACCACAGAACGCTACCTGCTATCCTTACATACTCCTTTTGCCTCGTCCACATTCATATATTTGGTCATACACGCACGCCGTTAAAGGTTCTATTTATTGAAGCACATGAAACGGTGATTTCGTTTTAGTGATTTCTGAAATCGATAAGCTTGAGCAAGCCTAGTGACCAATGCTCATTCGTTTTCTGAAAGAGAATAGGCCTTTGCCTCACAGATAACTCATAGTACCTACTAATCTTGGGCAGCTCAAATGGAGCTGATGACCGAACTATAAAGTACCTAGCCTTCTAAAAGAAGTACCATTATATTGAATTCAGCTCGGAACTATACATAGGATTACTCATTAAAGTTTACTTGATTTACTAATATCATATCCATTACTGGACGCAGAATTCAAAAACAATCAAAGTCAAGTGGATGTCATACCATTTATTTCAAGTCATTAAAGGGCACTTTTGAATATCAGTAGTTATTCTACGTTGTACTGTACTCGTAGCAACTAAGTCCACTACAATATTGTAAATGGACTTAGTAGCTACCCGGTGCTGTTTCTTAGTTACTATCCTCTTTTCCATAGCATGTATGTCTTCTCATGATTCAATAAAAGGGGGGAAAAGCCTATTTTGTCAGACCAAACATCTTACATATAAGCTCAGGAATAATCGAGGGGGAATCCAACACAAAAATATTGTTTTAAACGAACATTGTGGATGTTAACAATAACAGGACCCCTCAAATACAAAATATCTGGTTACAAGCCCATAACCATTTCAAATGTTGGAATTAAACTCATAGATTCACTTTTTAACAGACTACAAAAAAGCAACCAACAGTTATGTTAACTATAATGCTGGACTAGCAGCAAAATCCTGGCAGTAATATGTTTCAATTTAAGAATAAACTCAAGTAGGAAGACCTAATTGTGATCAATAAAAGGTTACTCTTCCAACAAGATGGTATTAGGTTATATTCAAACTAAGTAAATCTTTGAAGATTTGTATGAAGTAAGAAAGTAAAGTAAGCCCGAAGTAAAACCTATATTAAGGGGACGGTGAACGAACATTCTCCATACAAACGTAATACCAAAATCATTCGCGATACGAACATATTACCAACTTAAAATTATGTTATTCGGATACAGACGATATTTATCTAGGTTCCTATTAAACTTCTTTTTTAAACATTTACTATTTACGAAATGCAAGCGAATTGCTATTTACTATTGACGAAATGCAATTGCAATGGTGAACTGGAGCGGTTCTTCACCGGAGGTCAGAACCTCCGGTGAAGAACCGCTCCAGTTAACCATCTTTCGACTAGGTGGGTTTGTGATTAGTAGAACTGAGTTCCAAACAGTGTTCCAGCTAAACCGTTAAATCATATTAACCAGCTGTAAGCTAGCTTTTAACTGAAATTCATTGGAAATGATCCACATTTTTGCTGCAATTTGTGGGTCTATGTTTCAAAATCCTAAGATCCTGTGACCACATCCTGGCTATGAGATGATTTTTCACTACTTCATGAGATAATTCTGTCATCCAAGTGATCCAGGTACTCAGCTAGTCTTATCCAACGAGTTTAACTCAGTGAACAATAAGAAGGTTGAGTTCCTGAGAACACCATCTGTCCAATACAGAATTTCCTAGTCTTCAAATTGGGTCTATGATTGGAAAAGTTTGTGGAGGCTCGTGGCTTAATAATAACTGCCACTTTGGTCGATCTTTAAGTTGAGCCGCGCTTGCCTAGGTTGGTCTGTGAATGAGTGACCACTCATTACCTATCGAGTTTCCTCCGTACCTCGGAAAGCACGTTAATCTTTTGGTCCCGGCTGCCATATATAGATCTTTAGCTGTTGTTTAGGTAGTCAGCGACCTGAAAGTCTGACAACCAGTCTTACCAAAAAGGTACACAAGACAATGTTTGTTATTTGTGTTCTTTCTCCAAAATTAGTTTAACTGTTATGTTATGTATTTATTATTTTATTTTTACATTGTTTATTGTTACATACTTTTGTTTATTACTGATTGTGTCTGTAGTAAATCTTAAATGTAACTGACACCTTGCTATTGTATCGAGTCTGGTTCTTCTAACCAACCTAACAGACAGATGTGTGCTGGGGAGTTTGTTCCGCCACTTCTTCTTTCCAGCTAAACACTAGGAAGTGTCGATGGGTGGGCGTTTTGGGGGACTGTCTTATAAAAATGTAAATACAGTGGTGAAACCTGGTTAAATGTGTCTCAGATATTCAAATCTGTCTCATGGGACCCCAGTATGAGTTCCAGTTATAGAGGTTTCTCACTTATCCGAGTCCCAGTTAACCAAGTTTCACTGTAGTAAAGTAGGTAAAGTAAATTTTGACCTTTGAAAAGTGCTGATTATCAGCCTAGTTTGAATAAATGAATTTTGATTTTTGTTTTTTTTTTTTTTTTTGAGGTATTGTACAGCTTGTCTATAAAGTCATGAAATTAATGTTTGAGGAACTAACATTATTCAAAAGTAAGGCAACACTAAATCATGGTACATCAAATGTCATCGGCTGTCATCAACTTGTTATTTATCTTGATATCTTTTGCATTTTTTAATGTTTTTCAAATCTACGTCGACAAAACTTCGAAAAAACGTGTTAAATATGAGGAAAACAAATAGAAGTGGAGCTCGGGAAATTATTTCAAAGTATATCAGCGATGTTTGTTAGAACACCAAGCTGACCAAATTTTATCAAATTTGGATGATATTTATACTCGAACAGCAGCTATAACAGGTATGTAATCGTGTTATTGTTTGTTTTTTATCTACCAGAAGTCACAAATTTACTAAATATACGATTTTAAGACTAAAATAAGCATTGTTTACATTGCGCATTTATAGGTTAGATTGCAAATGTAAGTAGCTCATATTGTAGTGCGACGTTAACTTTTGATACTTTTGGGTAATCAAATTTACCGGTGATTTTAAATATGAATAAGTTTTAACATGTTTGAAATAAAAACAGTGCTATGTATTTTCTGTTAGATATTACATCTTTTTTTAAATCTTTCTTTCAGGAAAATCTGAGAGTACAGTGAGGCGTATTGTAGATGAAGGCAAACACAGATCAGGCCGTCCTAAGAAAGAAATGGATGATAGATAGATAGATAGATAGATAGAATACTCTTTATTATGTACACCAAATTACAAAAAAAAAACAATAGTACTTCAACATAAAACGCTAAAACAGATCTGGATTTTAAATGTAGCCTAGAAGTACTGCGTAAAATTTTGAAATCGATTGGATTTTCTTACAAGAAGATCAAAATAACAGAAAGGCTCTAATCGAACAACATATTGCAGCAAAACGGGCAAGAGAAAATGGGCATACAGTGGTACAAAAGTTAAAATATAACATTAATAAAAAAAATGTACGAACATTTTTCTTTTATTTACTCATTTTTATTTCAATGAAGGTCGGAAGGAAAACATCGTGAGGAAATCTGGACTTATAATTATTATAAGTCTGAAATCGCCAACCCGTCTTGAGCATGCGTGGTGATCAGTGCTCGTGCCGTCTCTGTTGAGAAGAGGCCTTTGCCCAGCAGTGGGACAGTAATAGGCTGGTATTATCATTTATAATGAAGGTCGCATCTTTGTTTATGGTTTCTGTATTTTTTTTTTAATAAGATAACAGATTTTAATTAAAACCAGGTTTGCTTCTAGTACAAAATAATGTGCTAGTATCAAAACCATTTTAGTCACACTATACAGGGTTGCTATGTGCACGAGTCTTCACGACCGCAGCGCCCTCATTTATTTTCATGACTTTATAGACAGGCTGTACCTATAACCTAGTACTAACTGGGTTGTTGAGGTCAGATAGGCAGTCGCTCCATGTAAGTTAGACTAGAAGCCAACCCCAACATAGTAGGGAAAAGTCTATCCCACACAATCCAAGATACAATATCTTCATGTGAACCCTAGTTCTCTTAGTTAGGAAGCAAAGAAGAACTGTCCAATACTACCCGATCACTTTATTTATGCTAAATTTAGAATGCTTTAGTTAGAGCTCCCAGTGACCCGACCCAAATAGCATGATGCTTCCTGGAAAGTTCCAATAAAGCTATAGTCTGTATTGTATTACTATCTGAGAAATCAATAGTACAGGTGAATGTTCTAAACAGGGTTCAGAGTTTGACCTAGTTTCTAACTAGAGTAAATGAAATAAATTCCTGTTAAAGAATCTAGATTTTAGCTCAGGTGCTATCTCGTAACTCACTTAATATTCAATGATATTATGTACCATGCCATATCCAGCAGTGGACGTCTTTTGGCTGAAATGATGATGATGATGATGCCATGTGTTAACGATCAACACTAACATCATCATCATTTTCAGGCTCTTATCCCAATTCATTTGGGGCCACATGACTTCTTCTTCTATACTGCTCTGTTTCTGGTCATCTCATAGGAGCTCAACAATTGACTCAATAAGAACATATTATAAGGTGCTACACAGTCTGTGGTGGCCCAGTGGTGGCGGCCCCGACTTACGAACAGTGAGTCGTGGGTTCGAATCCCGTCAGGCGCATTACTTTGTGTAATTTATTTCATCAAGGAAAACATCGTGAGGAAACGCCGTGTCTTAGAACCAAAAAATTCGAAGACATGTGACATTTACCAATCCGCACTGGGCCCGCGTGGTAGATTACAGCCCATCCCTCTCCTAGAGAGGAGGCCTGAGTCCCTGCAGTGGGAACATTATAGGCTGATGATGACAGTCTGTTACAAATGCAAAGTTTTGTAACACACTGTACTAAGCAAATAATCAGGAATTGAAATGATTTTTGTTTAAGTCCCATGTTGCCTTCAAACAGACACAAATGTAGACTCTGTGGCTGCTACCAAGTAATTCTTGATAGAAAAACCCAATCTGGGGGCACTGCTGTGCCCCCGCCAAGTCGAGCAATAAAGCGGCACGGACGTACCATCCTTTTCTCGAAACCGACCCCCTATAACTTCCTTTTCGATGAAACTAGAAACCTGAATTTTTAGTAACCAAGTTAGGCATTGTATAAACATAGTATATTTCAAATTTCATTCAATTTGAACCAGTAGTTTAAGATAAGAATTATAACTAATCTAAGTTCTTTAATTTTGTCACTCACTGACTGACTGACTGACTGACTCACTGACCGATCATCAAAAGTCTAAGGCACTTTTAGCAGACCTAGAAGCTTCAAATTTAGAATACAATTAGTGTTTAGTGTATAAACCAAGGAAAAACTTAAAAAATATGCAATTTCAGTCTAGTTTTCTAGATACACGAACTGCATAAATAACTTTGTAATCCCATATAAATGTATAGGATTACAAAGTTAAAGTTACATTTTCAGTGAATGAATTTCACCGATTGGTCTGAAATTTTGCACATATATCGCCTAACAATGCAATAATATGATGACATGGAGCTGATCTGATGATGGAGCTGGAAGGTGGCCATAGGAACTCCGTTATAAAACGACGCAAAACCCATCGAATTTGGACTCGTTGGATTCGTCTTGAACATTAGTTTGTCTTTAGATTATGTCCTGGGTCTGATGATGGAGCTGGAAATTGGCCGCAGGAACTCTATTTTAGAATGTCATAACCCCATCGAGTTTGGACTTGTTTGATTCGTCTTGACGAGTACTGTCTTTAGATGGTTTCCAGGGTCTGTTGATGGGGCTGGAAGGTGGCCATGGAAATTCCGTTATAAAACGACTTAACTTCGAGTTTTGACTCATTTGATTCCGATTGCCGAGTAATTTATCTTTAGAAGGTATCCAGAGTCTGATGATGGAGCTGAAAGGTGGCCATAGAAACCCTTATAAAATGACGCAACCCCGTTGAGTTTGGACTCGTTTGATTCGTTTTGTCGAGTATTTTAGCAGTTCTTTAAATTGATGACTATGACTGATCACTATGACTTATGACTGTCCAAGTTCGAATAAAAAGTGTCTACAAAAAGAAATGAGATCCCACTAAAAAAAAAACTTGTAAAAAAAAGCCAAGTCGTACAACTCTTTTCTTCTACCATAAAAAGTAGTGAGATCCATGTAATACCAAGTCAATTTATTTATTCAGTCTATTAAAAGATTGACTTGGCCATTGTATCATATTGGCCAATGCGATGGCAAATAGCCATAAGAAATGGCCTGTTTAACATTGGCGAATGTGATGGCCAAGTCCATCTTTTCTCTCATACTTTTGATCTCACGATCTCACTACTTTTTATGGTAGAAGAAAAGAGTTGTATGACTAGGATTTTTTCTACAAGTTTTGTTTTAAGTGGGTATCACTTAACCCAACCCAAGAAGCATGACCAATGAATATAATGAAAAAACAAAGCAGGAAGTCACTACTTAAAAGACCACCTTATGTTTAGAAAATAAATGATTCTGAAACCCGGGACCTCATTCTCAGTAGTCACGCTTACAACCATTACCTACACCAAGAAGGCAGTTAAATGAATATATCATAAAACAAAATAACATAAAATAGTAAACAAATAAATAGTTGAAAGTAAAATTAAAGACTTAAAACTTACCTGGTTTATGCTTTTCAAATAATGTCGTTATTGCTCCACAGTGGGAGGAATAAAGTCTAGCAAACCAGTCCATGCTGGCTGATTTTTATTTTGAGATGTCAAAATGTCACATGTCAAGGACATGAGTCCCGCGCGGAGTCCCTGGCTAGAATGTTGCATGCGCGAGCTTGAGTGAGAACACACCCACGCACCGCCCACCTCTTGCACCTACGCCGCATCCTAAACATCCCCATATCGAACTCACAGCTTACCTCCTTCGCGATCTATTTTTAGAACAAAATGCATAGAGCCCAAACAAACAATTTATTGATTCAACTCACCTTGGGGTTTGAGGTCCGCTGGGCTGAACAGCGAGAAGACGTTCGAGAAGCAATCCATCACGCCCCCCATCCATAATGCTTTCTTTTTGTCTTCTTCTTCTTCCACGACTGGGAAACATCCCTGAAGCCGACCCCCTGTGATGTCCGGATCGTCCGGTGCATCGGGGTCGTCAGGAGGTGGACTCCCGTCCATTTTGTTGTTTTACTATTTCTACAAACGAAGAATTAGATCTATAATTGACACATTCGTGCAAGAATTATCATTTATGGAATTAATAAATCAAAACAAGGATTCCACTTACCTCTGAAGAGTCTGGAGCGTTCATAATGATTAATGGATAATATTTTTTTTTTCTATCCGCAAACAAAAACCATGAGCGAACCGACTCTACCTGTGACCTGTGTTGCCACTTGCCAGATAGGAAAGTTCAACATCAACAGTTCAACTTCAAAACATCATGCCTTGCGCAGTGCGTGGTGAATGCCCTCTAGCGACAAATCTAGGAACTTATAATATAAACTATTCTAAAAAAAGCTCGTCATTTCGTCACAACTACAAGGGATAATTACCTGTGAAGTTGCTGTAGTTGCATCGTGTGGTCTCACCCTCTCACCTAACTTTATATTCGACTGACTATTTTGAGTTTGAGTTGAGAGCAGTCTGTGAGTCTATTATAATCTCAGTTAATCTAAACCATCTGAACTATTATAAGAAAGATAAGATTTTTTGTTTGTCACGATTTAGCAGTCGATATGTCGAGAAAGGTTCTAAATAGGCTATATTTATGTGACGCAGACGAAGTTGCGTGGGTCAGCTAGTGATTTTATATCTGTGTTTTATATGAAAAGTGTTGTAAGCGTAAAATTACATTTGTAAGGACCGACGAAACGTATTTCAGAACGTGACGGGAAAATGTCAACTACAGCTTGACTGACAAACGATGACGCAAGATTGTCAGTGGCTGGGGGCAAAAGTCAAATGTCAAACACGAGTGCGGTTTCCAACCGAAACATTTACCACTTTTCATTCACAATATCTTACTTCATAAAAATTTCTATTGTTGATGGTGTTCAATAAGGTAACTTTATATTAATGGACTGTTAATCGCAAAACCCGATTGTACAGGTGTTTATTTTGCGAGCTGACGCGCAGTTCCCGTTTCCAAAATGGATAAAACATTATCTTTACAAGACCTATACGCAGCTTACAAACGATGGGTGATTAGCAACCCTGGGGTAGTGACAGACGTTGAGACAGTAGCAACGTGGTCTTCTTACTTCGTGGCGGGGAAGATAAACAAATCGCCCATAGTGTCCGAGTTAGTTTACTCTCTGTCCAAACTCGTGTCACTGTTCAACGACAGGCTCATCAAAGAGGCTTATGGTACTGACGAGCCTTACTACGGGCTTCGGGAACAGATCAAGCTGTGGCTGACAATCATCCACTACTGTGAAGTGTTCGCAGAGCTGCTAGTGAAGAACAGATGGGGTACGCGAGGAAAGTGGACCGTCGCGACTTTGCTACAGGTGTTCAAGTGCTCCTCCGCACTCGTCTTGCTCTTCAGGTTCAAAGAGCTACCTATTGCACACCCTCCAATAGCTGCATTGCAAAGAAGGAAGTTCGCAGAAGGTAAGGAGACAGATGAGAACTCAAACTCGTTCTTCACCCTTCGGAGATCAGGACGCGTAATTCGACGAGTTGATGGTGCTCCCTCGGTGGCTTTCCGTGACTGGGAGCCTGTGAAGATACAAGATGACAGGCCAGGGTCAGCTGTGAATGTAAAAGATTTGATTTTTGCTGAGTCACTTCACATTCTTAAACCTTTAATACATTTAGCTTCCATGAGAGTGTTTGGAACAAAAGCTTGGAAACAATGGGCTATAGCTCTTGCCATAGACGTAGCAAGTATCAGAATGTACAGCAAATACATGAAAAATTTGTCCTATGAACAACGACTTGAGATAAGCCGTAGAAAGTTAAGCCTAGTTCTGTACTTACTGAGGAGTCCGATGTACAATGGCTACTCAAAGAATGTTATTGAGAATACATTGACATCAATGTCAAACAAGGTACCTGTCATGTCATTTATTTGTGGACCTATCATACAATATTTGAGCCATTGGCAAGACATCTACTTCTACATGTGGGCTTCGTAGTAAGTTTGTTATATTAATGGATACGGAAATCATTATTTGGACATTACAAGTAAATATTTTAGGTGGTTTATGTTGTTTAAATAAGATATTGTAATGTATAAACATTACATCTATGAATATAAATTCATGGATGTCAGTTGATTCTACAGCATACAATTCAATGGTTGTTGACCCTGAAACAAGACATTGACCATTGAGGTATAATGTACTACGACATTGACCGAGACTTTTGTTGAACTTTATTTAATGGCATAATAAATTCATGACAATTTGCATTAAGAATAATATCAATGTCTATGACTGGAGGCAACTCTATACTTCAGTAAACTTTTATCATGACTTAAATGTTAATAGTGTGCCAAAAATATATTCTGCAACCATTTTGAGAAAATATCATTGTAATGATTGAGATTGAGTGAAGTGTAAAGATAATACGTGAATTGCACATAAACATGAAGGTCAGATCAAGTCTGGAAAACTGATTTCATAAATATTTTGAAACTAGCTTTTGCCAGCAGCTTTGCCCGCGTGGATGTTGAAGAATATTCCAACAAACTTTCATCCCAAATCTAACTCCTTTATGTGCTCACATAGCTGCATGTATTGTTCAACCATTTTAACAATTAACCTTCAATTTCTTGTCCAGTGTTTACACTTATTATTGACACTTATGTTCAACGAACAAGGATGTTTACTTGTAGTTTCTGTAAGACTTAGATAGGTTATCTTGTTCAGCCTATAATGTTCCCACTGCAGGGACTCAGGCCTCCTCTCTAGGAGCTAGAATGGGCTATAGTCCACCACTTTAAGGTCATAAACTATCTGTGTGCAAAATTTCATCCAAATAGGGTTAGACAGAGGTGTACCATTCAGTACACCCACATTACACCAGTGATGTTTAAGTCCTATCTAATAGGGGCGAGCTTATTGCTGGGCATATATCCAAACTCCATGGCTAATAAAGAATTTGGCATTCTTGTCTGGGGTTCTGTTCTTTCCTACTAATATTATAAACGCGAAAGTTTGTAAGTACGGATGGATGTTTGTTAGTCTTTCACGTCAAAAACTATGGAATGGATTTGGATAAAATTTGGTACACAGATATAACCTGGATTTACACATAGGGATAGTTTTTATCCCGAGTGGAGCTTGTGGCTTAATAAGAACTGCCACTCAGGTCGATCTTTAGGTAAAGCTGTCCTTGCCTAGGTGGGTCTGTGGATGGGTGACCGCCCGACATACCGAGTTTCCTCCGTGCCTCGGAAAGCACGTTAAGCTGTTGGTCCCGGCTGCCATATATATAGATCTTTGGCAAATCGTTACAGGTAGTCAATGACCTGAAATTCTGACATCCAGTCTTACCAAAGGGTATTGTATTACCTAGTATTAACTGGGTTGTGGAGTTCAGATAGGCAGTCGCTCCATGTAAAATACTGGTATTCAGCTGCATCCGGTTAGACTGGAAGCCGACCCCAATATAGTTGGGAAAAGGCTAGGCAGATGATGGAACATGAAACAAAACATCTTCATCCGGCAAGTAATGATTATCATCCTTTAGAAATAATTTGGAGATTATAAAACACTAGCTGTTGCCAGCGGCTTCGCCCGCTATAACTCGAAAATTATCCCACGGGAAGATAAATCGGGATAAAAACTATCCTATGTGTAAATCCAGGTTATATCGACTGGCCTGTTGGTCTAGTGGTTAGTGACCCTAACTGCTATGCCGGAGGTCGTGGGTTCGATTCCCACCCAAGACAAATGTTTGTGTGATGAGCACGATCATTTGTTCTGTGTCTGGGTGTAATTTATCTATAATATGTATGTATTTAGAAATATATAAGTATGTTTATCAGTTGTCTAGTACCCATAACACAAGCTCTGCTTAGCTTGGGACTAGATGGCGTTGTGTGATAGTTGTGGAATATTATTATTATTATTATCTGTGTACCAAATTTTATCCAAATCCGTTCCATAGTTTTTGACGTGAAAGACTAACAAACATCCATCCGTACTTACAAACTTTCGCGTTTATAAATATTAGTAGGAAAGAACAGAACCCCAGACAAGAATGCCAAATTCTTTATTAGCCATGGAGTTTTAAGATATGCCCAGCAATAAGCTCGCCCCTATTAGATAGGACTTAAACATCACTGGTGTAATGTGGGTGTACTAAATGGTACACCTCTGTCTAACCCTATTTGGATGAAATTTTGCACACAGATACTTTATGACCTTAAAGTGGTGGATTATATGGCTATAATGGCCAGCGTATCAAGATAACACAATATTTCTCCAAATTATTTTAAACCATGAATATAAATATAAATTCAATATAAATACATTAATTAGAAATAATTAAATACTTATTAGATTTTTTACATTCCAGTATACTGTGGTTCTCACGTATTTTCGGTAGCAATAAAATATAAAATGTGATGTGACGACCTCCTTTTGGTGTAAGTATTCTATCTACACTTTGGCGGTGTTAATTTATAATAATTATTTATGACATAAGACATCTGCTAAATTCTTCTAATTGCTATATTTTTGGAGGTATCAATGGAAATGTTACTGTCAAATTATATGTTTTCAAAAGACGGCCTATGTCCAGCAGTGGACGTCTTTTGGCTGAAATGATGATGATGATATGTTTTCAAAGAGACCTAAGTCTAGAACACAGATCTTGCATAGAAATTGCTTTAATGTGTAAAGTCATAACTTATGTATAACAATATGACAATATATTGCGGTAGGTATAGCTGTTGTCAATTAAGATCGCAATAGCGGTCATTGCCCTTTCTCTAATATCTCTTCATACGAACCAAAACAAATGAACCATGTATCGTTTTTCATTTGAACATTGTTGAAGATTCAAGACATGAACAGGCTTATTTTTGTATTCCAAAGTTATGAACTTGTTATGTAGGCGAGGGTCATTGATCGCTATTGCGATCATAACTGGCAGCAACTATAGTGGGGCCTTAAGTATACAGGGCGTCCCACGGCTATGCCACATGGAAGGAAAGTACCTTGAATATTGTAGATACAGTATTTTACTGAAAGAAGACATTAATTTAATTTCAAAAACAATTTAAACTGCATTCATAGATTTTTAAATAATTATATGGTTGAACCGGGAACTGAACCCGCTACGCGAAAAATAAATATCCTGTAGCTTTATCATACCGATTGCAAGGCTGCATCATAAGGATTATTTTTCGCTAAATAACATATTATCAGAAATAAAAGGAAGACCATGAATTTTAACATTTGACTTGTTATTTTGTTCAGAAAAATTAAAAGATGACATTGCCGGACATACATACAACTGACATTACTATAAGTACCTATTACCACACTATTACTAACTTTTCACCTAGATGGAGCTCCGGCTCATAACAGTAACCGAACAAGGGACTAGGTATCTCAATGAACACTTTCGTCCCTGGATCGGGAAAAATGGACAAATAAAATGGCCGCCGAGATCCCCAGATCTAACCCCGTTAGATTTTTTGGCATGTATTTAAACCGTTATCTGTATATTCCCTTTTTTCGAACAAAATATTTTAAAGTTACACCAAAAATACTGACTTGCACACAAATTATGCACACTAAAGAAATCAAATTTAGTATCCTTTTTAATGGCATTTGCAGAACTCTTTTACTGAACGAATAACTATTAACAAAATAGTATATCTAATAATTATTTAGTCTAACAAACATTTTAAAACTTTTTTAAGGAAAACCTACACCTGATTTACTCCATGACGCGCGCTCGCTTCGCTCGCATATTAAATAACACTAATATCTTCTGTCCCCGAAGTGCCGGGCCTCCGCCGGCCTCCTTCGTCGGCCTACGGCCCGGTGCCCATGCCGCCCATAAAGGACACTGTCGCGAGACGGTCGTATTAGTTAACAGTTTTAGAAATTCCGTAGTAAGATTGTACAATTTAGAGTGCAAGTTAGTATTTTTGATAAGCAATTAGTATTTTTGTTTTACAAATCATATATCCGATGTACTAACTACATTTTTGGTGTGAATTTGATAAAAAAGGTCATCTCGTTTTGTGTGATTTTTTTGACTTTTTTGTAGGACATGTTTAGTTAATCAATTGGTTTTTTTGCACAGCATTCATTTTTCTGGTATGCATTCAGTTAATTAGTGGAGTTACCTAGTGTGCTGAAAAATTAAACAGATGTGCATTTAAATAAAACCCGATTTTTTTTAAGGGGTTATGTAAAAAAATTAGTTTACAAGAACCAGTATGAAAATGTCCACGAGATACAAACAGAACTTAGACAATCAAAAGAGTGCGACTTCGTATTCAACAGTATGGGACTCATTTTGAGCATTTTTTTTTAGGTATTTGTGTATGTGAGTTTAAATGTTTGTGAACGCACCCACGATACAGGAGAAATTCCTAGAGTGGGGCAACGTTTATAAAAAAAAAAAAAATGATAAATTGATTAATTTTGTAATTGTAATTCATGGTCTTCCTTTTATTTCTGACTCTATGTTATTTAGCAAAAAATAATCCTTATGATGAAGCCTTTCAATCGGTATGATAAAGCTACAGGGTAATTTTTTTTCTATTAAAGCGGTTTCGATTCCCGGTTCAACCATGTAATTATTTAAAAATCTATGAATGCAGTTTAAATTGTTTTTAAAATTAAAATAATGTCTTCTTTCAGTAAAATGCTCCATCTACAATATTCAAGGTACTTCCCCTCCATGTGGCATAGCCGTGGGACGCCCTGTATACTTTTTACTTATAATTGTAGATAATTTATCTGGCTACATTATGTAGTACTACATTTTTGTTCAAGTACCATAACTTCTAATGTTTATATTTATTTTTATTTTTTGGGAAATGATTCACTGTGTACACTCGATAGTATCAATGAACCGGTGGCTGGTACACAGTGAACCGTGTGTGCAAACAATGAACCATGCCAATAACTAAAACGTTAATATTAATGAATTATAATAAATTTTGTTATATAAAACTCAATAATCTGTTTAAAGTACCTATTTATTTGTAGTTACCATCAAAATGCATAATTTTTGTCTAAACAAAGGACCTAATATAATTTAATGAAATAACTTTAGTTTCGTGGGATTGAATGATGTGACTCGTGCATTTACATGCTTCTGATTTTTTAATGGACAAATCAGGGTGTATTTTCAACCAGTCGCTATCCGCCTTTCCTTTTCTTTCCGACTAGTGGGATTATATTCGAATTTATTCATTTCCGCCTTTTACAAAGCGAATTTTCTCTATGAATCACTGGTTCATTGTGCACTCTGCCAAAGTGGTTCATTCTGTACCTGTACCGGATGGTACAGGTACAGAATGAACCACTTTGGCATACTTACAAATTTTGAGATTAAGTAGGTAGTTACATGCACGAACACGAGGTGATTGACGAAACTATCCTAAGTAAAAGCGCCACTAATTTATCAAACCAATTGATATGCAGCTACTACTTACGCAAATAAAATGAGCCGAAATTTTACTTACGTTATTTTTATACAATTTTCACTACATAAATACAAAATAAGGGCACGCGCGGTCGCCTGTGCAGCTAGCTCGCTGTGAATTGGGGAGGGAGGGGGGGGGGGCCTTAGAGACGCCTATTTTATGCAGTTTACACGAAACGGTAACGTCACATTTCTGAATTATTTGCATGGTTCACTCTGTACACACGGCTACACATCAAGCTATACAAAACCAGTTAATCTTGGCCTCACTTTACTAGATCTTTTCGCACAATGAACGATCAGATTATACTGGTTTTGTATAGCTTGATGTGTAGCCGTGTGTACTGCTGGTTCATTGGTGACCACTCGACCCTGTTCATATTTTATTTTGTACTAGCTTTTGCCCGCGACTTCGTTCGCGTGGAATAGTGACTTCCGGCAGATTTTTGGTTTATCTCGCGAAAAAAAAAAACAAACTATCCTATGTTCTTTCTCAAGTTCCAAACTATGTCTGTACCAAATTTCATCAAAATCCGTTCAGCCGTTTAGGCGTGAAAGAGTAACAGACAGACAGACAGAGTTACTTTCGCATTTATAATATGAGTATGGATATTACGATAGTACTTGTTTTTAGTTTAGTCGTTTTAATATAGTAGCCCACACACTAAGATTGTGACTAGTGTGGTTGCGCTACCATTATTTAACAAGGTGATGGATACCTATCATAAAGTTGATTTAAATGTGTAGGTATATTTATTTAGTATGATGCCAGAGGATATGCAGCACTCGTTCATAGGGTTAGTGTTTTATAATGAAAAATGTAAATTCATATTGAACATGGACATTGTTAACCCTTAAACAAACGCGGCGCTGTGTAAGACTTATCAAAGATGTTAAAATGGATTTAGCTTACATTTAGAAATAATTTTAATGTATGATAAATTAAATATAAAAAAAAAACATAGTATATATGTTTTTTTCTGGTGGGAATATATTTCCCTATGTTTGGTTAGGATATGTTTTGTTTCAATGGTGGGAAATTATTTCCCTATATCCTTTACTGCAATGCCTAGTTGTGCTGCATGACTAGTTGTTGCCTTTGACTTTACTTGGTTTTTGATTAATTATGAAAAAAATAAATTTTGAATCATTTTAGATTGCAACGACATTTTGAAACTCACGTTCCTAAAAATAACAATAATGATTTCAATATTCTTTGTTATTATTTTTATTTTAAAATAAAAAATTTGAACAAAAAGACAGAATCAACATTTTATATATATTGATAAAACAATGAACGCGAAAGGGATATAGGGAATTAATTTCCCACTTAGTATTTACCGAAATGGATATAGGGAAATTATTTCCCACCTAGTTTAGACATACAAAACTAGCACGGAGTTTTCTTTTTATACACTGTTTATACCATCAATATATCAGAAATATAGTCTACTTACAGAAATAAGGACAGTTACGTACTTATAAGAATTTTTCTGCTCGTCAGACAAAAAACACTTCACAACAATCCTAATTTAGAGCTAAATTGACGGAAAAAACGGACCTCGAAGTTTGAACTGACTTTGACGTTTAAGGCATGTGACATTTATTAAGACAGTGTTGCCAGAAATTAAAAGAAATATGGTATAGTTTTTGATGGTTCGAAATAATTTGAAGTATCGATTATCGATTAATTATAAAATACCAAAATGTAGATCATTGTCGGGTGGGAAATAATTTCCCTATGTTTGATTAAGGGTTGTTCAAAAATTTCTACCATAAACAATGTTTATGGTCTTTGCACCTAGCAATAATAATATAATTGCTGACAATAAAATGAGCTGTTGGTTATCCCTGGCTTAACATGTGACTTGTATAATATAAGATTTGGTACGCAATTAATTTAAATCTAGTGTTTAAGTTAACTATGTTTGGGTGGTTTTCTATAGGTTCTGTTATCGTGGGTATTTTTAAAAACTAATATTATTTGGATACTGAAATCTGTTAAAATTATGAACACTGTTTTGAGTACTGAAATACAATGTTTTTGTAATACAAGGGCTTATTTTTATTTCGCAAGAAGTAGCAACTAGCATCATCTATGATTTGCCAAATGAACTAAATATTTCGAGGGATGCAGATGTTGGGTTTTTGGTATAATTATAATAAAACTGCAGATTAGTGAAAAATACGTGTGGGTAAGAATGACGGGTGTACTGTTGCAGAAATGAATATGTTATTTAAAAAAACCCGACTACGACAAAAAAAACGACGCTGAAAAAAGTATGAAACAAGATTTTCAGGATAGAACAAAAAGAAAAGCCGTAGTCACACGGTATTAAAGTGTTTAGGTTGGTTACCTATAACGTGTGACTACGGCTTTTCTTTTTGTTCTATCCTGAAAATCTTGTTTCATACTTTCTTTTTTTTGTCGTAGTCGGGTTTTAGTTTTTTACTTTTTTTTATTTAAACAATTTTGGTGTTAATTTTTTTTTTACTCTTGACTTTTTGTCCGCTAGAGGGCGTGATTTTAAATTTGAGCAATATTTTGGAAATGTACAAGTGAGGCCCTTTCAAATGATACCAAACACGGCGTATTTATCTCCATTTTTATTTTTTAAGCCTTACTTTTTGTCCGCTAGAGGGCGCCAAATCGCTTTTTGTGACACGTCACGTAGCCTATGTTCAGCGGAAAATTAAGACGGTTCTAACGATACCTCACATGTCGAGTTCCGATAAGTAGATTAGAAGCTATGAGGGAACAGATGAAGATACATACATACATACAAACATACATACATACATACATACATACATACATAGCCAGTCAAAATCATAACCCTCCTTTGGCTTTGCCGTAGTCGGGTAAAAAGGATAGTACCAGCAATGTACCTGAATGTACCTTTAATTAAATTCAATGTACCTCCAAGAAACAAGAACAATTACAAATATAAAGTGAGCCGCGGTCCTGACAGTCAGAATGACGGGTGAATTTGATAATGAATGTGATAGATATGTTATGGTTACCTAAAATATTTACCAGAGGATAGTACTTTCAACGTACCTCACAAAAATATAATCTGAAAATATAATGTGATGAGTAATTAACGAGAAAATCAAGAAAACCAATTTTGACGCCTACCATTTTTTCATAGCAATATTTCGCACAAATTAAGCTCTTTCTAACTCTTCATTGCACCCAAAATCAATAATGTACAGTCACCTGCAAAAATGCATGGACAATTCAGAACTAAAATCGTGTGAAGCGAGAAAAGACGCCACCTAACGTAAACCATTAATATATCGTATGTACAATGGCCAGCGTATTAACCCAGAATTTTTCTTACGCTCCTTGGAGACAAGGCACTCGCTAGAACATTTATTTATTTATTTTTACATTTAGTACAGCATAAACCATTAAAAACACTAAATTAATGAATCCTTTTACACAGTCCTCTCGCAGAACCACAAACATTCTAACATTATCGTCTTCCATTCATCAGCAAACAAGTCCAGTCCAGCAGAGCTATTGCGTATCTTTTAATGACAGTGGCTATCACATAATGTCTATCAAATAACTGTCAAATGGTGAGTTTTTAAGAAAAAAATGTACCAAACCATAACCAATTTACAGTTAATCTATGGACACTTATGATAGCCACTGTCATTAAAAAGATACGCAATAGCCCTGCAGGGCTTAAATACATTAATTTTAAAAAAACGTAACCCTTGGCTGTCGGGTTAAAGGGGTGAACTTTTTTGTATGGGAGCTGGCATATCGACCTACCGCCATTTTGTTTTTTTTTTTCGAAATCGCGGCCCACGATAAAACTGGTAGGGGAGAGCGGGGCTGAAAGTGCCGGGGGTAAATTGTGCCGACGCGAATATCTCGAAAACAGAAAGAGATAGATATACGATCGTATTGTGTCGCGTAATTAATGCCTAACAGTCGGACATACGCGGCTACCATTTTAGTTGCGTCTGCGACGAGGACCGAGTGGCAGTGCATGTGAGGGTCGTCCAGCGCCACGTCAGTAAATATTTTCGTTTCGATACTTTTTGGTCGCATGCTAGCTTTTTTCGTGCTTTTTATATGAGAGTTTTAGTAAAATGTTTGTTATTTATCCTAGTTTGCTATGCAGTGTAATTTTAATGCTTAGAGCAGAGTGATTTTTATATGTGAGACAAAATTCAAAACTCTCGCACGCGGGGTAAAATGTGCCGTTCATGTGGGGCTGCTTGTGCCGCGGCACAACCAACCCCGACTTAGGGGTTGGTTGTGAAATCTATATGATATTTTGTAATATAGTCCTTAGAGACTGATATTTTTAATAATTTGATTTTGATCGCATTCGCATAAAAATAAGTACAAACTTTGATTTAAAATATGTTTTTAAGTTTGAAATAATTACATATAAGTAAGGGTAATTTGTTTTTTTAAATTATACTTAGAAACTGTTGATTTATAGTAAAAATTATAACAAATAAATATATTATTATAAAATTGATGTCTTTTCAATTCTAAATTAATTTTGATTTATGTAAAACACCTAGCATTATCAACGGCACAACAGACCCCAGGTACGGCACAACTTGCCCCAAAGTGGGGTTGGTAGTGCCTTGCCGCCGCTGTGTAAAAAAAACACTTCTTCTTAAAAACTATTAAAAATGTGCAAAATCTGTAGGTAAATTCGTATTATAGACTAAATTTGGCTTAGGATGAACCACTACTTTCAGACATAGTACTTGTTTTATCCGAATCATATAAGGATTTGTCAAAATCGGCACTTTCAGCCCCGCTCTCCCCTATGTGTAAAGTGGTAGTGGTTAAAGGACATATAGACGAACAAAAAAAACTTTTTTACAAAAAATAAAACCGACTCCGACAAAAATAAACCACAAAAAATTGAAAAATAAAAATCAGCTTCTGAAGTCGGTGACTTTTGTTTGTTTGATTTCATGTTTTTGCCACCGACTTCAGAAGCTGATTTTTATTTTTCAATTTTTTGTGTTTTATTTTTGTCGAAGTCGGTTTTATTTTTTGTAAAAAAGTTTTTATTTTTCACTTTTTAGTGGTTCACATGTGCTTACCCCTTCACAACGTACCGGCGTGATGTTATGTAGACAGACAATATGAGATTTCAGCAATCCCAGTCCATTTGCTATCATTTATTGAGGAGTTCCGTTGCCTATCTCCGAAGTTCTTCATCAGATCTTCACAAAATAGTTTTTATAACCTTTGTAGTGAGTACAGGCGTGATATTATGTTGTGTGATGGCGTAAACAATGCTTAGATATGCTATAGCAACAATCGCGGTTAATCTGCTGTTATTTATTGAAGAGTTCCCCCGATTTCTACAAGATCCCATCATCAGATATTGAAATAGTGACAATGGGACCACACGGGAAGCACCAGCTTTCAAATGAAAAAAGAATCAAGAAAATCAGTTCACCCAGTCGCAAGTTATGATGAGCGAACAAACATTAAAAAAAAAATAAAAAAAAAATACAGTCGAATTGATAACCTCCTCCTTTTTTTGAAGTCGGTTAAAAATGTCTAGTAACACCGTACCCCTAAGTGTCACGTTACCGAGATATTTGAAGGTAAAGATCGACATGAACAATACCACATAAAAAATAGACCTTTTACGTGTTCATAGGCGTTGATTATTATTTTTACTGTTTATTAAAAGAGAGTAGGTACATTACATACTATTAGGAGCACGAGAAAATCAGAAAACTATTCTTTGCCATAACATAGCGTTTCATTACGATACAAAGCGATTTTCTAGTGCGCATAATAATAATCAACCTGGGATTGTCATTGACTATTAGCATACAATTTAACGCTTAAACACGTAATAAGTCTATTTTTAATGGTGGGCTACCACTTTCATCGTGGGCCACGATTTCCAAATAAAAATCAAAATGGCGGACAGGTTGATATGTCACATCGGTTCTATCCCCTTTGGTACATACCGTAAAGTCGACCGGTGTGCTCTAGCCTTAATGGTTTGTAGTATTGTCTCTCCCCTTTGGTACATACCGTAAAGTCGACCGGTGTGCTCTAGCCTTAATGGTTTGTAGTATTGTCTCTTATAAGAGACTTCTTTAGGTATCTTACAAGATAAGTATATTAATTACTACAGGTACAACAGTTTGTTGTGGTGTATATTACAACATATTCTATACAGTATCTATTATGGCTAGATACAAAACATAACCCTTCCTTGGCACTCGTGTAAAAATAGAGCCATGTGAGCGCATATAATAATAATTATGCCATCAGTAGGTATACACACACACAAAAATATCTCACTATTTTTGTCCCAAAATATACACAATAGGGTATTTCACCAAAATATATAATTAGTCCGTCAGATAGATTTCCCGTCCGTCATATTCACGTCTCAGACCAAGAAAAAAAGAAAGACGGCGCGCCGCGAACACCAACAGTGAAGCCACAAAACCACGCGCCTATAGCAAGTAAACATACAAGCTCACGCACACACCTACACTAAAACCACACGCATTTCTCCTAGAACGTCACGACTTCACGAGACATTGTCTACACACATAGATAAAAAGTTGGCTTCACTTTTGATGTTCGTGGCGCGCGCGCGCCGTCTTCTTTTTTTTTGTTGGTCTGAGATTCACGTAAACAAAAGATGAAGACGATACAGTGCTTCGAAAAGTCGTGTGACGTCAAAAGGTTAGTACGTTTTTACCCACGTGACGTCACAAGCCCCTATACTCATAATCTTTGACACGTTTTATTTTCGTAAATTTTTATTCATTTGATAAAACAAAAAACACGTATCCAATATTTTTCGATAATCTAACAGATGTAGACGGATTAATTACATTTTTTTTTGGTAATACCCGATGCTACCTGTTACGATCTACGATTTGCAGTCACGTAGAAGCGCATACAACGCAGTTCGTGCGCCCTAATTTCAACGTCATAACGCACTGGCAATGACAACACTCGTGCGGTTTCACTGTTATCGAAACACTCTGATGATTGTGGAACCAGGTGAGCCTTTTGGGGGGGGGGGATCATCAAATAACCCCTCCCGCTCTGGGCAGAGCGAAAGCGAGTGTCAGACTTCTACTGACTAAAAACCACCCATGTTCCTTCTTAGCCCGAGGCGGCGGTATCTCTTTCGAACAACCAGCAGCCCCGACGGGGACTAGGTGCAGCCTATAGCAGTAGTTTGGCCTGGAGTATCTCTAACGCGACCTTGCGACGCAGGTAGGGCATGTGCGCCTGCGTAAAGCTGTACGCCGCGTCGCGCGACGTGAACTCCGCAAACGTGCACGCGAACATGCCGCAGTCGCTGTTGTTCATCTGCTGCGGGATGTCCTGCAAAACCAGAATAAAGAGGTTTGGACTTTTTTGTATGGAAGCTGGCATATAGAATTATCAACCCACCGCCATTTTGATTTTTTTAGAAATCACGGCCCACGATGAAATTGGTATACGTAGAGGACACCTAGACGAATAAAAAATGTCAAGTAATATGATACCCCAAAGTGTCACGTTGTCGAGATATTTGAAGGTAAAGATCGACATATGAGTACAAATACCACATCAAAAAGCCGAGGCCGAAAAAATAGACCTTTTATAACCTATGTGGCATATCAAATGCCACATCGGTTACAATTATCCCCTTTGTTCTCAAGAAAAAACTGGCATCCAGTCAAGTACAGCACTAATTTCTATTAACACTCGTCCCACTTATTTCCATAAAAGATATCTGAGAATTTAAACCAAGTGTTTTTAATGGTTCACCCTGGTTTGGTAAGTATAACAACTTTTGATGTAATGTTACTAATTCGAACAACGTGTTAAGTACCCTTTTGGCGGTGGTTAGTTGGACAAATAAAGCGTCTTATATGTATTCCCACAATATTTTATTAGGTATAAATTAGAACGTTCCAGAATATCAAAATGACTAACTTAACTAATTATTATAAATGTTCTAAGACCTTAACTACTTAAACCTTACTATAACTAAGAGGGCGCCAGGAAGGTTTTGGCAGGCGTTATGCTCATGGACCCTTCCAGTCCAAAGAAGTACGGCCGGCTGGCGTAGGTTCTCACCAATATGTGGTGGCAATGTTTCAAACAATAAAGGTAAAGTACATACGGTTTGGCACACCGTGCATCTAGTATTTCCATAAATCCTCAACAACTAAAGGGCGTGACGGTAGGCTGTAACAAGTAATTAATCACCGTTTAAGTAAAAGTATAAACTAACCCAGGATGGATTAGAAAACAGTTATTAATAGCGGAATTCAATGATAATTGATAACTCACCCCTTTATTGTTGAATATTTCACATAAAACAATATTTCTTGGTCTCAACCAATTTATAATTTGAGATGGCGGTATATGGACAACGGTCGCTCACCAAGCAACACACGTCTGTCCTTGATTACTGTTTGCGCTGCTATGTGTCCTTCAAACCCGCGGTCGTCGTTATAACTCATGGAGCAAAATAGTTATAACTATTCCTTAATGATGGAGTTTTACGTTTAAAACTTACAAAAAGATATACCAGCCAGAGAGTTTGAACTCGAGACACATAGCACCGCAGTCCGCAACCAGCGCTCATCGCTACTTCGGATAACAACTTATACATTGAAATTTTGAATGTCATGCCGCCATGACGTCATTACAAACGTTTAAGAAAATAATCATTTTGTTTAATATCGATTAACATAATTTTCATTTCATCGAATATTTATTTGCGATAACAACATTTGCGCTATTGATCAAAGGGTAAAATAGAATATTCAATTGGTCCCCCAAACAAACACAGATGCTGACAGAAATCCTAACCCTAGACGGTCGACGTCAGGGGCACCCCGAGGCAGTGGCGTAGCAATATGGGGGCGGCGGGGGCGGGCCGCCCCGGGTGTCACCCTTTTTGGGGTGACACCCACCCGGTCTCTCAACTTTAAGAACAATGTACAAACAAAAATAAATAAACCGCTAGCACAAAAATTTCTTTTTCGGGGATTCCTCCACTAGCACTAGCTCAGCTCTATGTATAATTCGGGGATTCCCGCAAAAGAGCCTGATGCTATCGTGGGGGATTCCCCGTCCCATACTCGCGATCTTTGACGTCTCAGTTCAGTTGCAACATTTCTCATTTGTTTCGTGAAGGAAGTGTGCTATGTTTGGTTGGCGTGAATTGTTATACGTGCATTATTCTATAGTGATAGATAATAAAAAGAAAAAAACTGTATTTTAGAAACTTAAATGCTGTTTTGTGAAGATTTTTATTTTTGACTTATTAGTTTTTTTTGGACAAGACTTTTTACTTTCGATGGGGTGACACCACCAACTTCCGCACCGGGTGCCACCCAAGGTAGCTACGCCACTGCCCCGAGGTTCGGTTAGGTCCCTTTAAACCCTGCAGACAGAAATAGGAGCCCCGCGCAGCGGGGCTCCGTCGACCTGCTGGCGGAAACGAATGAAAGGAAACAAATGATTAATGAACTGAATATTCGATACGATCTTTCGACTAAATCATTATCTAGTAAAACATTAGTTTAAATAAAATTGGTGCATTTGAAAATTCGGTATTTATTATTTCAAATAAATAAATATGCTAAATAAAAATCTACCAATTAATTATTCGGTCAAATGAATAATTATACGAAATAACTTTATTGTAACTAAAATTAGTCGGAGTGATTTTCGACAAAACGTTGTTATACCAAACAATGGTGAACCGTTTTTTTAACATCATAAGAGAAGTTTTTGTCAAAACTGCTACAGATTTTTGACGCATAAAGCTCTGGAACACGATTTAGATGATGACTGATTGCGTTCAGAATCATTAGTGAAATTAGCGCAGTCCGTGCCGCTAAATGGTGGTCGTCAAGCCATGTCAGAGGCCCTTGAGGCGGTTTAGAAACTCTGACACTAAGGTGTGTGGGGTCGTTAGGCCTTACTGCTCACACGATAAGAAGAAGAAGCGCAGTGTGCGTGAACTAACACGCTAGTGGTTAGCACTTGCGCCTAGGAGGAAGAACGAGGAGCGTCTTGCTACGACTTACACACCCGGTTCATGAAAATACCGCAATTACAAACTTTGAAAGTGTTATACTTACTGTAACGTGTTCCATATTCCAGCCCCTATCATCAAAACGAGCACCCTTCTTGTCCTGATGTTCATCCTTCAGATACTTCATGAGAGCATCGAGACACTCCTGGTTAGGCACTCCCTGGCTGTCCAGGTACTTAACCTCGCATGTGCGGAAGTCAACGATGCCAAGGCACCAGTGTTTACCAAGATTGACGGGCACAATGAAGAGGTCATACGAAAAAATGTCGACCTGGAAGATTTTAAACGATATTAAAAATATATAAATGAAAAGATGAATTGAAGAAATTGGGTAATATCATCATTTTGCTAATCTTCCCCGTCAAGTGTGTATCTATTACTTACTCCTTATTCACCCGGCTATCAAGTATTTCCGTTTGCTTAAAATATTGTTCCTCATACTAGTCCATCCAACAAAGAGATTGTAGAGTGCGTGAGCAAGGCCCTAAGCAATTACTTCAGAAAATTGTTCAGGGTGCTTAGAGAGTTAACATACTAAAAGTCGTGACGTCTAGGGGGTGAGGCGGAATGGGGGGAGGGGGTTAAAGTTCCCATTTTTCAGTTTTTCGCTAATATCTTTTAAACGGTGCGTCATGGAGATAAGAAGTCTTTTACGCAATGAAAGCTTATAAAATTATGTACAACTTTTACCTTATACACTTTTTCACATTCCTACCTATTTTCGAACTACACATTCCGGAAAAAGGAAAATTGAAAAAAAACTACTTGAATTGAACACTACATACATCAAAATTCATATTCACCAATCATTTAGTTCCATGCGCTTCTTCCCTCTTGGTCACATGTCCATAGTTCCATACCAACGAAACTCTAAGTCTACGGGCACGAAACCGAGCGATGGCGGCAGCGACGCGACGCGACGCGACGGCGATGTAAACAAAATCATTGCACAGTATGGTGACGAGCACGAAACGGGCGAACTCTTTTATTTTACGGTTTATTTCGTGCCCGCGTTAGATATCGCCGCCTCATCGTGTCGCGTCGCCTTACTGCCGCCATCGCTCGGCCACCGCAAGTTTCGTGTCTGCAGACTAAGACGACTTTCCTTACATTTATCGGTAACAAGCACACTTTCTTTCAAACGAAAAGAGGTATTCATCATCATCAGCCTATTAATGTTCCCACTGCTGGGACACAGGCCTCCTCTCTTTGAGGGGGAATTGGCTATTATCTACCACGCGGACCCAGTGCGGATTGGTAGATGTCACATATCTTCGAATTTTTGGTTCTAAGAGATGCCGGTTTTCTTTCCTCCTTTCGTTCCTCACGAGTTTTTCCTTCACCGTTTTGAGAGCAGCGGTGATGAAATAAATTACACAAAGTGCCAGTGCCAAAGTGTAGGTCGTGGGTTCGAACCCTGCCTGGGTTCGTAAGTCGGGGCCGCCACCACTGGGCCACCGCTGCTCAAAGAGGTAATATAAAATCTAAAAACTCTAGAATCACTTTCTACCTTTCTCGTCCACCTCCGGAGTCCAGCATGCCCACTTTGCATCAGCTTAATATAGAAGAAGGTATTCGTGGCATATACTTTAGGTAAGTCTTCTCGCTCTTCACTCCTTTGCATTATCAGGTTCATATAGAAATTTATTATTTCGTCATTTAGCCAGTTTAGATCCGATAAGGTTTGTAGATCCCGCCTGGAATTCATAAATAAGCCATCATATGCAATACTAGCGGACGTCCCGCGGTTTCACCCGCGTAGATCCCGTTCCCGTGGGAATACAGGGATAAGTAGCCTATGACACTCAGCAATAATGTGGCTTTCTATTGGTGAAAGAACTTTTAAAATCGGTTCAGTAGATCCCGAGATTACCCCTTACAATTTAACAAATATACAAACACACAAACTTTACTTCTTTATAATATTAGTATAGAAGTGCGTAAACAAATAAGTATTTTATCCAATTTTAAATCAGATTGAGCATGCTATAGTATCATCATCAGCCAGAAGACGTCCACTACTGGACAAAGGCCTCCTCCATAGAACGCCATAACGAACGGCAACCAGCCGCTTGCATCCATGCTATATCAAGCAGGTTATAATATTGTCGTTGCTGGGGCTCAGGCATCTTGTCTCTAAGAGAGAGAGAGGGCTGTAATCCACCACATGGACCAGGCAGGTTGGCAGATATCACATGGCTGTCTTCTAAAAAAAGCTCAGAGTCACGCAACGAGCCATTGAGAGAGCAATGCTCGGAGTTTCTTTGTGCGACAAAATCCGAAATGAGGAAATTCGCCGAAAAACCAGGGTCACCAACATAGCTCTCAGAATATGCAAGTTGAAGTGGCAATGGGCAGGCCTTTCGCTCGAAGAACCGACAGCCGATGGGGAAGAAAGGTTCTCGAGTGGCGACCACGAACCGGTAGACGCAGCGTTGGTAGGCCCCCACAAGGTGGACCGATGACAACGTGAGAGTCGCGGGCAACCGGTGGATGTAAACGGCATGCTCCCGTTCGTTATGGCGTTCTATGGGGCTGATGATGACAAGACTGTCTTCCAATTTTTGGTCGTAGGAAATGCCAACTTCCTCAGAATAATCATGTTAACTTTGAATTAGGATTCGTGTTTCGTCTCAGTTACTATTATTGGACTAACCTCTGTATCCTCATGTTAAAACTTTCTACAAACAGTTCATCCTCTGGTTCCGGTTCGAAAGCTTTGTCTACCAACTGATCCTGTTCAGGGGTCAAGGGGACCAGTTCAGGTACCTCATCGGGCAGGGTTTCCACATCATTTTCATCTTCCGAGTTATTACTGTTTTCTTGTTTTTCTTGCTGATACGTGTAATAGAGAGAACCTAATTTCGACAACAATTCTTCAGAGTTGTTAAATTTGAACCTTTTATTCACCTCTACGCTCTCACCTCTGCAAGCTTTATTTTCTTTACTCGATTCCCGATGATTAAGCTCTTGTTGTTTCCTACGTTCCACCTTATTATATTTACATTTCAGTGGTACTATCCAATCGTCCGTGCTGTCAGGCTTAAGCGAGCGAGTTTCATTCTCTTCACTACTCATTTCTGACACATTGTTCAACTGTTTCCTTGCATTATCAAGAATTTCTCTTATTTCGGGCGATGTTTTATATGTAGCATCTAATTGTGATAACCAATCCCTTGAAGCAGCCGGCAGATAAGAACGAGCTTCATTTTCCGTACTGTTCGCTTGAGGTCTGGTGTCAGATTCACGGGGCGCTTCATCGTGGGTTTCTTGCGTCTTTTGAAAATCCGTTTTATATTCTGACCCTTTTCTCAAAGTTAAAACGGCTGGGGTATTAAGATTAATTGAGTGAAAATCGTTTTGTTTACTATTCGCTTTTGCTACGATATTCGGCTCATGACACGCGCTGCTAAGATTTTCTTGAGGTTTTTGCCAATTTGGAAAATAGTGAGCTTCTAATTTATTAAGCCATTCTCTTGTTCTCTCAAGAGGTGAGGCGCACGTTTCTTTCTGGACAGTGTTCACTTGTCGCGTAATGAGATTTCTTTGAGATGGTAGCGGTTCTATTTTCTCCGCAACTTTTGGCTTTAGAGCTTTATTTTGGTCACTTACTTTGGGTACGATACTAGGCTCCTGATCTACATCCAGCGTGTCTGGAGTCTTTAAAACGGTTGAAAAATAATTCGAATCCATTCTAGCCAGCCAGTCCCCGACTGTCTCTCGATTGGATGAGGCAGCCTGATTTTGCCGACTGGTCTCATTTGGTGTGATATCTAACGCCCTTCGTGATTCATTATATTTTTCTTGCGTTTTTCGGATTTGTCGTCTGCTATGTAGTTTCCTGATGTTGTAATCAGAAGATAATTTCGACAGCAATTCTTCTGATGCGTCCGTTTCGTCGTGTCCGTCTGAGTGAGCCCTGTTTTGATCACTGTTCACTTTTGAGGAGATGTCTGATACCCGACGCGCATCATCCACTTTTTCTTGATTATAAATAGAATTCAGTTCCAGCCAAATTCTTGATAATTCTTTTATTTTGTTGGTTGAATTAGTCTTAATTGAAGATGTTGTAGAGTCTGGAAGTATCTCTACGTCATCGTCAGAATCGCTAGAGTCTGTTAAAGATACGCTGATAGGGACACACTCCTGAGAGGTATTTTGACGTCTGTAAGCATTTACTTGATTGTCCAATTCGATTTTATTTAGTACGTTGATATGTGTTTCCTGCGACGGTCTATATGATGCCGTGTTCCTCGCCAGATTCCCATCGCCAACAGGTTTTTCTTTTGACATTGATTTTATTGTATTTTCCATTCGTAGTAGCACTTCCCGATAAGCAAGCAGCTCATCTGAATTTATTGCTTGTGCAAGTATTGATAGGACTCTATCATTGGCACCTAAAAGGCTATTTTTTTCCAGGAAGGGTTCAAGAGGTTGCTCGTTCAGAGGAGTGGCGACCTCTTTCACAAAAACCACTTCGTCATTGTCATCATCATCTAAATCCACGTGCAATATGGGTGTTTTCGTATTTGTATTTTCTGATTTTGATTTTTCCTGTGCCACCTAAAATACAGTGTAGACGTGATTTAAAGGGCACACACACGCGTAAGTTAAAGCAAACTATCCAAACATATATTTTAAATTCAAAGAAGAGCAGCTAAGAATCAGAACTCCTTTCATTTATATTTCAAACTATTGATTGATTGTTATTACATACTCACAAGAAAGTTTGATTGCCTTATTTATCCTAGTGTATGTGTTACAGTCAAAACTGTTAACCGGTATAACTACTTTTGACTGGTATCAAAAGTTCAAAACCCTTATAAAATGCGTTTTCTCCATTGTTTCCTCTATTACAATTTGTTAGCTATATATAGCACAAGGCTTTTCTTGGAAAACTGCGAAAACTGCAAGCTTTGCTTATTTAGTGTGACTATGGTACTCACTTTTGGATCTCTTAGTTCTACATATACATCTATTAAAGGCTTCGCAGGTGTGGTGTTCATTTGAGTAGATTGTCCTTTCCTTGATGGAGCTGGAAGATCAACTGGCATAGTTCTCTTGGAAGACTCTGTTGGAGTGGATGTGAAACTCCTTGCTTTTACCAGCTTGGGTTTGTCGGAGTTATCTGAAAGAGTAGATTAAGCATTTTTTAACTCGTTCGCACACTGACCACGGACCCTGTGAGTGCGTGCTACGTCACTGCCATATCATAAAGATGAGTGCACAACAATCTTCGGCCGAAATAAATATGAACTTATGCAACAAAGGAAGTGGATCACTTACTGATCTACGTACGTTGGTAAAAGAAGATGCCAAAATCTCGCTGCGAAAAAGGAAGCAGAACTTTGAGGGCGAAGTCATGCAAGAAATGTCCGACTTACGATCTGAAATGAAGAACTATTTCCAAGCCTTCAGCGAAAAACTAAATGAAATCTCGAGCAATCTATGTCAAGAAATGGTTGAGGTTAAAAATGAAATAAAAAACATGAAAAACGCGACCAATATTCTTACATCTGAGCAGACTGACATTAAGGAAGAATTGAAAAAGCTGAAAATCCAAAACTATACTTTCCAAGATGAGATAACCCTTCTCAAAACCGAATTATCTTCCGATAAATATAATAAAAAATCGCGCGAAGGAAACAAAAATCAGCCACAGTTCGATTGTGAGTACATGGCCTTAGAAATTCAAGACCGCGCAAAGCGACAGTATAATATTATTATTGGAGGTATATGCGAAATAAGTGACAAAAACTCAACAACAAGGCGTGAATACGACACTAATCAAGTGCTTAGTATAATTCAAACAATTTACAAGGAATGTCCCTCCCATAAGAGATGCATGCGTCTTGGGCAAGTATAACTCGGAAAATACTAGATATGGTTACCTTCCAACAGCAAGAAACAGTTCCTATGCACATTCTGCGTAACAAATCGAATCTCAACAATGAGAACGTTCGCATATTACTGGATCAAACGCCAATGCAAATAAAACATAATATGAAAGATCAACGTGCGGAATTGAAACGACGAACGGAAAGTGGTGAATCAGATCTCACGATAAGGTACATAAATGGAATACCAAAAATAATAAAAAATCCAGCAAAAAACTACTCACAAAACAAATACCTCAACAATGCAACTACGACACTTCCGATTTATGTACATCCCCAGCCTCGCTAAGAATGTTTTATGCGTAGTTTGGTAAAACCAGGGAAGCTTGATGAGTTAAAATGTATCCTAAGCGATTTTAATCATACCATACACATTGTTTTGTTAACAGAAACATGGATCAAGTCTAAAATTGATGCCGATATGCTGGATATACCCAACTACACACATATATTTAATTTAAGGAAAGATTGTATAGGTGGGGGTATTTCTATGTACATACACAAAAGTTTAAAATTTGATATAAAAGAGGAGAAATATGAAAGCGGTAATAATTTTTTATGGGTAAACTTAGTAAAACACTCTCTTACCATTGGTCTAATTTATAAACCCCCAAATACGAACCTGAGCGACTTTCTTAACATTTACACACAAAGATTGGAAAGAATCAAACGCAAGACAATTATTTTTGGGGACTTTAATATCGACTTACTAAGTAGTGAGCGCAAAACAACCGACTACACAGATGCTATACAAGAATCAGGATATTATTTATTAAACAATATACACGAAAAGTACTGTACTCGACAAACTAAGAACACAAAAACCATAATTGACCATGCATGTACTAATATATGGAACGCTAAGGTACACATGGCAATAATTGAATCAACACTATCAGACCACAAACAAATCTACCTAGAACTCAAACAATACAAACAGACCCTAATACGAAAAGTCCAATATGATGCAATAGATTATAAAGCTCTGTGTGAGAACATGCTAAAATATGTCTCGACAGAAGAAATAAACCACTATGCCATTCTTGAACAATATATAATGAAGAATATAAATGAATCAAAATTAATAAAAATACAAAATATTAAACCTACCACAAAAGATGAGATATCAAAAATAATAGATAATTTGGATAATGATACCAGCAGTGGGATTGATGGAATCACAACAAAATCTATAAAATGTTTTAAGAACCTAATCTTAACTGACCTAACTAATTGCATTAACGTTTGTTTTGATAGTGGCGTGTTCCCGGACAGTCTTAAAATAGCTAAAGTTACCGCTATATACAAGTCGGGAACTAAAACTGACCCCGGAAACTACCGACCAATCTCAGTGCTGCCTGTTATATCCAAAATATTTGAAAAAGTTTTATATACAAGCTTATCTAAACATTTAATTGATACTAACTTTATTTACTCGCACCAATATGGCTTTCGACCACACTCCAATACACTTTCGGCTGCTGTTGATTTAATTACTAAAATAAAAGACAATATAGACAAGAAACAATTAGCTCTAGGTGTCTTCATTGATCTAAAGAAAGCATTCGATACTGTTAGCCATGTTATCCTTCTGAAAAAGCAAAAAATCATTGGAATTACTTCTACAGCCTACAAAATGTTTGAGTCTTATCTTGCTAATCGGCAAGAGATCGTCAAATTAGACAAATTTACAAGTGAATCGGCCAATGTACAGTGCGGAGTACCTCAGGGATCGGTCCTAGGACCATTGCTTTTCCTCATATTTATTAATGACATTAGTACAGTTGGACTGACTGGACATCTATCACTGTGTGCAGATGACACTTGTCTTTTTTACTTTAGCAATTCCATCACTGATGTCATTTCAGATGCACAGAAAGATCTTGATATTTTGAATATATGGCTTAGTCAAAACCTCCTGACTATGAATGTTAGTAAAACTGCCTACATAATTTTTTCAGCAAAGAATAAAAAAATACCATCATTTCCAAATCTTATAATAAATAATATAATCAACCGTTACGAAAATAAACGCATGAAAAGTATTTGGGCCTAATTGTGGACAGTAAGTTGACATTCAGACCGCATATTGACTACATAAAATCTCGAATACTCCCACTAACCGGAGCCATACGTAACATTGCAAAATGCGTACCCTACAAGCTAAGACATACTATTTACAACACGCTAGTAAAACCACATCTGGAATATCTGATCCAAGTATGGGGACAAGCTGCAAAAACAAATCAACAACACCTACAACGAACACAAAATAAAATCATCAAAGCCCTCTTCAATTATAACTACTCTACTCCTACAGAATTACTCTACAAAAAAACCAAATTATTTAACCTACAACAATTGTATACATTCCATACATGCATGACTATCCGAAAGATCCTTAAGACCAACATACACACAAATATTTCATTCACACAAAAGACTCGTAAATATAATACCCGTAATCAAGATGACCTAGAAGTACCAAGAGTGAGAACCCTGTGTGGCAGAAAAACTATACGGTACGAGGGGGTTCGGCTATACAATAAATTACCCAAAAAAATCAGAGAGTGTACAAGCATACCAACATTTAAAAAAGGCCTAAGAAATTTTATATTAGACACTTAAGTTTAGCTTTTTATATCGGCGTTGTAACGGCCTTTAAGGGTAAACAAGCCAACGGCACGAACTAGTTGGTGGGCGGGGCTAAAATGCATGCTATTTCATCCGACATCACGAGTGAAATGCATAGAGCGAAAGAGACACAAATAAAACGGGCGCGCAAAATTTTCTATGCAGACTTTTGGTATATTAGGTTTCATGAAAAATCTATTAAATGTATCTGTTCCGTATGGTGTCGGACGCAAAGAATAGCACCATCCCATATCTTCCCGTGGGTGTCGTAAGAGGCGACTAAGGGATGTACCAGAGAATGGGCAGCAGCGTTCTCTGTGCTTTTTGTATCGACCGTACTGCGATCGCCAACCCGCCTGCCAAGCGTGGCGATTATGGCAAACCCCCCCTAAGCAAAAATTACACTTAGGGGAGGCCTATGTCCAGCAGTGGACGTCTTTCGGCTGAAATGATGATGATGATCTGTTCAAAATCAAATTATTTAAATTTTTTAATAAATAATCTATGTCCGTATGGTTTCACTTTTTTCTTTTTCATACTATATACGTTACTTATTTACGCCCAAAGATGAGTTAAAATCAGTGCTAAAATATGAAAGTTTTGACGTTCATAACTTCCAAATCAATATTTTTTTTCCAATTCTGCTTCCATACAGACCTAGATAATGATAAGACCAGTAGATACAATTTTTAATTTTGAACCTACACCGTCAAACAGAGGAGTAATCACCTTCATAAGTTTGTATGGAAGAATGACTGGCTTGTTCAACCTTAACCTACCTATCTACCACCTACCTACCTACTTCTACCTACCTACCCACTTACCTGCTAAAAAAAAAAAAAAAAAAATTGTGTGATGCCATATTTTGTCACATCTAGGACTTTAAGTTTGTTTCCATGTTTGCTTGGTAGGTGATTGGCAGCTGGATTTATTTGTTTGTAAATTGTGATCGCTTACCCTCATATTTTGTTATTTTTTACTATGAACTTAAATTTCTGTACCTTCAGATTATGTTATTTTTTAGTATACCAGTAAGTGACATATTAGTAATTCTTGTTATGGAATATGTTCTTAAACCATATGTTATTTTATTTTATATAGATAAACCTTGGTGTTTACCATTCGGTCTCTTGGATGGCTTGAACGTCGTATCTAATGTAAACCTACCTATTGTTAATTTTAGTTAAGTTTCTCTTTTATGTGAACTGTAAATGTTCTTTGAGAAATAAATGTCTTTAAACCGAAGTAAGAATTATACTAAACTAGCTGATATGTTAAAGGAAAAGTTCCCTTATAACTTAGAATACACAACAGTGTGGTTTTCAAAGGGAATAATTAGGGTAGGTAACATGTAATACTTTAGTATAACTAATAAGGTTCAATGATTTCTTATTTGTAAATACATACCAATTAACTCTACATCGGACCAGCGAAATTTTTTTCCCATGAGTTGTGTTTCATCATCTGATGAGAAATCATCGCAGACTCTGTAAATAGATAATTAATATTATATTATTTATTGCATTTAAAAAAAAACAAAATATACATAAGGAACAAGGTTCAAGTTGTAGGTGGTCAGGGCTCCACAGAGAGGAACCGAGTTTTGGATGGAAGCCTTGACCCTCCCGCGCAATGCAATTTTTTCATTCTCAGCGTTCACGAGGTCGATTGTCGTAATGAGGGACAGTGATGTAAAAAATCATTGCACGGCGCTCAGCTATTTATCACCACAATATCAGGTTTACTTGCTAAAATAGTGACGATAAATCGGTCTTAATACAATGTGGCATAACCATTCTCAAGAACTGGGTCTGGCACTTCAGAACCCACAAAGTTGTACAGCAAGGCAAGTTGCTGGTGGATAAACCTAGCTACTATTTGTTTGTGCCGGTACAAGTACGAGTACCAAGACGAGAATAACCACAAACAATGCATCGGATTAATTCACTGTTCACTGGGACGGTGTGACCAAAAACAGTCCTGTCCTTGACAATGCATTTCCGATAACTGTTCGTCACAATAACTTCATCCATAATTTGCTCAGACAAAACCTTCAGTTTCCCCAAAGCCCATGTACAGCTTGGAAAAGGCGTCCGGGTAGCTCTTTGCTCTGCCATACCTCCCTGCGGTCATTAGTATCCTAATGCTATTATCATACTTATAAGTCATGGTTGAGGATTTTCAATCATCCATGTACAGGAGCTGACTCACCTCCTGTACATGTGTGAGATATACCGTGACTACCTCTCCTCATCCGGTAGCCTGGACCTGAATTCTCCAGCAGTCTGCTCAGAGGAGTCATGGCCAAACTAAAACAAAGTGGACTCAATTTGACACCCATAAAAATTCCTGTTTGGTCCATTATTCCCAAGAATCTGCAGACATCCTGGATAGGGATGGGCCTTCCTCCACTGCCCCATACAAGGCACCAAGACGTTGCCAAGAGTTGTATCTATTTTGTAGAACTTCAACAGTAATGTGTGACCTCTTCCTACATCCATTCTGTACACAGACATAATAGGGTAGTTGACTGACTAAAAGAAATATGATTTTAATTAGTCCGTCTTTTAGATTATCAAAAAATATTGGATACATATTTTTTGTTTTAACAAAATTTTGAGGCAGGTCAAAAAGCACCCACTGCTAGAAGCAGCCACTCCTAGAATGATAACGGGCTGCTCTGTTGTTCACCTTTAGACACTATGGAACTTGCGGTTCTGAGTGTATTATTCCCGTCTTTGCCTACATTTACGGATATGGTTAGTCCATTCGTAAACATTCTCTTTCGGGTTGCGTTTTGGGATACGTGACATTATTCTCGGGAACTCGTGGATATCAGTTCCCAGTTCAGTGCAGTTAATTAATCTAATTATTTTGTATTGGCTGTTCTTTTATTTAAGTGGAATAATGTTGAGCTATGAACCTACTTCATTAAATTCACGAAGGTCGAAAACTCAGGTCTAAAAATGTGTTTTGAGGCAATATTTTGACTTTGGGTTTGGCGGGTGAGGCTTGCCACACGATGCGTTCATGTTAGCATGAGATCTGAAGTCTGATCATTAAGATTTCAATACCTGTTACGCTTATTGTTATTCCTTAACAGTGGATGTTCAACCAGTAAACCTAAATATCTTAAGAGACATAAGAACAATTCCGTTACAGACATCATTTTAAATCACATGTTTGCTCTTGACCGTGTAATATTAATCATTACAACACTACTAAGTTATTGCAGTAACTATTTTTACTATTCTGAAACGAGACGTGGTTTAGCCAGCGTATTATTATCAACAAAAATTTCAACAAAAGTACTCAGTGATTTCAATAAACCTATCATTATCAACATGTCATCCATCTGTCATTGATTTGATAGTGTCAAATTGACAACAGAAACAAAAAAGATTCGTAGTGACAGATGGCGCTTTATGCTGGCAAAACGTTCAGTTTCCGAATTTATTTTCCGTAACGTTTATTATTTACTAGCTGAACCCGCGCATGCGTTTTATCCTACCTACCTATCTACTACCCTACCTACCTACTACCCTACCTACCTACTACCCTACCTACCTACTACCCTACATACCTACCTACTACCCTACCTAAAAAAATAAAAGTATCCTATGTCCTTCTCCTGCCCCCCTATTGCGTATCTTTTTAACGTCAGTGGCTATCAGAAATGTCCATAGATTAACTGTAAATTGGTTATGGTTTGGTACATTTTTTTCTTAAAAACTCACCGTTTGACAGTTATTTGATAGACATTATAAGTTATCCACTGTCATTATAAGATACACAATAGCCCTGCTGGTTCTTAGCTACCTCCCTGCCAATTTTCAGCTAAATCCGTCCAGCCGTTCTTGAGTTATGAAAGTGTTTTTTTTTTTCATTGTTTTTAAGATGTATTCTGCTATTCGGGGCGGAGACAAATCCAACGAATCAAAAACCATGAAAATTGGTCCAGCAGATCTCGAGTTATAAGTGTTGTAACAAACACGACTTTCTTTTGTATAATATATAGATAGATAGATTTACAATGATATTATGTAGATACGTTTTACCGACATCTGCGTGGCGATACAAAAATAAGCTAATCAGCTTAAATGAACTCAGTCCGTCCTGCGTCTGGCCCATAGAGTAAAGTAATATATCGGCGGTCTGGCCGCGAGGCGAACGTACGTTTATGCGGGAGTTTGGTGTATGAAAATAAACAAAAATGCCTAGTTGTGTGTTCAGAAAGTGCAAAACTTATACTGGGCCGTCTGTAAAAAGCAAGAAGGATGTGTCTTTTCATTGTATTTTCCGTTTTAAATAGATTATACGCGTATAATCTATTTAAAACGGAAAATAAAAAAATAAGGAACAATCTCCACCAGGTGTTGTTGTTTCTAAATTATAAACAAAAATTGCGTCAATCAATACGTTCAGGGCCGTAAATAGGGCTGTGCCACCGGTGCAGGGGTGCCCAGACAGGGCATTGGGGTCATAATATAACTCTGTCATCTTCTAACGTACTCAATGATAGAAATGAATTGGCTTAGGTTCTTGTAGGTAGTTACTAAAATATCGCCATGTTTTTATTTCTATATAATGAGTATCGTCTCTATTGGTAAAACCTCATTGTTTATTTATATATTTATTTACACATTAGCACAGTTTCATATTAATTTCGTGCTGGCGTAACGCACACGGCATGCCCCTGTGACCCCCCTCCCCCTTAGAACCGCCACTGGGCAAACAAGCGGACGAGCTATTTAAGTGGACCCTTGGTGCCGGGGTCTGGCCACTCTTGCGCCACCTAGAGTCTACGCCCTGTCTGGGCACCGCTGCACCGGTGGCACAGCCCTATTTACGGTCCTGAACGTATTGATTAATTTAGAAACAACAACACGGTGGAGATAGTTCCTTATTCTTATCCAAAAATCCCCACTAGGCTGGTGTGCGTTACGCTAGCAGGAAAGTTGTTCATAGAGTGATATGAGTGGAACGATTAATTAGTTCCCAACATGCTGTAAACGTGCGCCACATAAAAAAATTGTGCTCTTTGTCGTTTTGTGAAAAAACGTAAAAAAAAACGATTCCTGCTGCAGTAAAATTCTGAACGAATGATCGGAGAGAAAATTTTTATGTGGGCAGATAGCTTATGTTATTATTTTCGTGTAAGAATGTGCGCCGAATATATAATTGGTGCTTCTTCAGGTTTTCGAGATATTGCATTTCCTGCTGCAGTAACGTTTCGAAGAATCGTGTATCTCGAAACCCATTGGATGTGCGTTTGTAGAATAAACATACTTACACGAGTAGCTCTTAATTGGTGCCAATTAGTGACAGAATTAGATTTAGGAAAATATTTACAGTTTTCAAGTAATCGGGCGTTTTCGAAAACCCGAAAAAATATCGTAGCGCCTAAATGAGATTACGTATGAGCTTGCTGAAAACTGTATTCAGTCCTTCTTGACGCTTATAATAACCATACAAATTTTCAAAAGTGCACATGCAATCGTTATTGAATAATATTGCTAAAAGTCAAAACTAAAGTGTAATAACTTTTATGGCAAAATACAAGAAACTGGCTCAACCCAAGATTTGTAGGTGTACACTAACAATATGTGCCGTTAGTCAAAAATATATAGCCAAAATTTCAGCTTGGAATGTTTCGCATTCAGGAACTATAAACAAAAAACAAAACATGTACACAACGACTGGCTATCCGACCAATTCGAATGAATACAAAAAAGCGGCGTATTGGTACAAGTCTGTCTTTAAAGTCATGAAATTAATGTTTGAGAAACTAAGATTATTCAAAAGTAGGGTAACACTAAATCATGGTACATCAAATGTCATCGGCTGTCATCAACTTGTTAATACCTTGATATCTTTTGCATTTTTTAATGTTTTTCAAATCTACGTGGACAAAACTTCGAAGAAACGTGTTAAATATGAAGAAAACAAATAGGAGTGGAGCTCGGGAAATAATTTCAAAGTATATCAGCGATGTTTGATAAAACACCAAGCTGGACAAATTTTATCAAAGGATGATATTTATACTCGAACAGCAGCTATGATAGGTATGTAATCGTGTTATTGTTTGTTTTTTATCTACCAGAAGTCACAAATTCACTAAATATACGATTTTAAGACTAAAATAAGCATTGTTTACATTGCGCATTTATAGGTTAGATTGCAAATATAAGTAGGTCATATTGTAGTGCGACCTTTACTTTTGATACTTTTGGGTAATTAAATTTTCCTCTGATTTTAAATATGAATAAGTTTTAACATGTTTGAAATAAAAATAGTGCTATCTATTTTCTGTTAGTTAATACATTTTTTTTTAAATTTTTCTTTCAGGAAAATCTGAGAGTACAGTGAGGCGTATTGTAGATGAAGGCTATAAAAATTATGGCTTTGGAACCCCTGGCAAACACAGATCAGGCCGTCTTAAGAAAGAAATGGATGACTTCAACATAATTATGTGCACTTCGACAAAAAATTCAATTCTTTTACTCTGTACCAACTTTATGGAAAGTTCAGGTAGTCGCCAAAACAGATCGGGATTTTAAAAAATAGCCTAGATTTCCTGCGTAAAATTTTGAAATCGATTGGATTTTCTTACAAGAAGTGTCAAATAACAGAAAGGCTCTAATCGAACAAGCACATATTGCAGCAAAACGGGAAAGAGAAAATGGGCATACAGTGGTACAAAATTTAAAACATAACATTAATAAAAAATATGTACGAACATTTTTCTTTTATTTACTCTTTTTATTTCAATGAAGGTCGGAAGGAAAACATCGTGAGGAAATCTGGACTTATAATTATTATAATATAACAAGTCTGAAATCGCCAACCCGTCCTGAGCATGCGTGGTGATCAGTGCTCGTGCCTTCTCTGTTGAGAAGAGACCTTTGCCCAGCAGTGGGACAGTATTAAGCTGGTATTATCATTTATAATGAAGGTCGCATCTTTGTTTATGGTTTCTGTATTTTTTTTAAATAAGATAACAGATTTTAATTAAAACCATGTTTGCTTCTAGTACAAAATAATGTGCTAGTATCAAAACCATTTTAGTCACACTATACAGGGTTGCTATGTGCACGACTCAGCACGACCGCAGCGCCCTCATTTATTTTCATGACTTTATAGACAGACCTAAGTATCTTTTTAATTCTAAATTTTATTAAAATACATTCAGTATTTTGTGTGAACGGAGGGCATAGGTCTGTACACACGGCTACACATCAAGCTATACAAAACCAGTATAATCTGATCGTTCATTGTGCGAAAAGATCTAGTAAAGAGAGGCCAAGATTAACTGGTTTTGTATAGCTTGATGTGTAGCCGTGTGTACATCTAGACGTTGGCATTTATAATATTCATAGAAAAAAGTATCAAGGTTGAAAGACCAAACATTGGGTTAGCGATTATTTTTTTTAATAAAATAGGTATAAAATATGTAGTTACTTAGTTAGGTGAGTGTCGAATACAGTTTATAATTAAAACGCTATAATATTTATTCTATTGACATATTATAGTATCTACATGCATAAGCCTTCAAGTTTTTCTTCAATAATAGAATATTCCCTTTTTACGGTCACCCCAGCGCTACTTACCTCCGCTGACATCGCGTCGCAAGGAGTCGTTTTGTCTAGCTTGCAGGACAGAGACAGCTATCACGCCTACGGTATTAGTGGGACAGAGGCAGATACATAAACGTTTCTCTATCTTCAATCATGCAGTGTTTTTTTTTACTAGGATGTTCGTTTCTGTAAATATTTTCCTAAATCTAATTCTGCCACTAATTGGCACCAATTAAGGTGGATGTTCCAAGGTAGCCCGCGAAATTCAAATTTTCTTACGTTTTTAGCGATTTGCAGGCCAGTGCTAGGTTAAATGTTAGTGAAAATATGATTTGCGGCTGTAAAACGTATGCAGTTACAGAATTATAATCATCAAAATCATCATGACAACCCTCCAAGTTCATGTAACTGTCAAGAATGACCTTTTGATGAAATACTCATTCTTGACAGTTATATGAACTTGGAGGGTTGTAATGATGATTATAATTCTGTAACTGCATACGTCTTACAGCCGCGAATCATATTTTCACTAACATACAACCTAGCACTGGCATGCAAATCGCTAAAAACGTGAGAAAATTTAAAATTTCGCGGGCTACCCTGGAACATCAACCTTAAGAGCTACTCGTGTATGTTTATTCTACAAGCGCACATCCAATGGGTTTCGAAATACACGATTCTTCGAAACGTTACTGCAGCAGGAAATGCAATATCTCGAAAACCTGAAGAAGCACCAATTATATATTCGGCGCACATTCTTACACGAACATAAGCTATCTGCCCACATAAAAATTTACTCTCTCCGATCATTCGTTCAGAATTTTCCTGCTGGAACAACGTTACTGCAGCAGGAATCGTTTTTTCACATAACGACAAAGAGCACAAATTTTTTATGTTGCGCACATTTTCAGCAGATTGGGAACTAATTATTCGTTCCACTCATAACACTCTATGAACAACTTTCCTGCTGGCGTAACGCACACACTAGCACAGATTAGGCTGAGACGCTGAGTTTATTTAAATAGTGGGGATCACAGAACATAAATACTCTAGCGGGGGGGGTGGGGATACCTGGATAAAAAAAAATCCATGTGCATTTGTCGGTGGGGATATGTCTGGTATTTAAACCAAAATGTTGAGCTCATATTTATTTCAACATGCCCTGCGCATGCCTTCGATACGATATCAGCAATTTTCAAAAAGAGTAAATCTGCAGTAGGTATTTAAATTGTATGCGTACTAAATAATTTGGTTGATAACGCAGTAGGTATTTACAAACATTAACAGACATCGACGTAGATGTGGGCCAGGATCATTTCGTGCAGGGTTGTCATACAAATACAAACCAGTTTGTAGTTCCAAACACGCATTAAGTCGAATTTAGGTGTATTTGATGGAAACAGCATAGAAAATAAATAAAAAACTTTCTAATTTACATAATATTTTATTTAGGATGGTTAAATATTACACATACATAGCTGTTTAACATAATAAAGGGTATTGTAATTTGATTTTTTTTTGTGGATTTATGTACTAAGGCGCTTTGCATATGGAGCAACTAAGTTGAGGCAACTATCAACTTTTTACAGGTTTCCTGTAGGTACCTAGTTGATCGTTGCTATAACGTTTACGGTTGCCGCAATTTTATGGCAATTTGTGAGCAACTTTCGTAACCGAGTTGCTCACTCTACGCAGCGATAACCGGCAACTTTAGAAACCGCTATAATATTTAACAGTTGCTAGTTACGGCAATTAGGAACTAACTTAGTCATCGATTGCAGCAACTGAAAACTGTTGACGATCACCGCAACTCGAAACTCAAGTTGCTATGTGTGCGCAGTCCAATTGAAACATATGTAAACAGCTAGTTGCCAGTTGCTGCAATAGTTGCTCCATGTGCAAAGCGCCTAAATGGTTTAAAGAGCAGATTAAATATGTAATACGGATTTTTAATCAATAAAGGTATGGTTACGTAGTTTAATTTCCATAGAATAGTCATCAAGAGTAAGTTGTTATAGAATTATAGTCAAGTTAGAGTTTCAATTGTCCCTATGAATGCATTCAACTTATAGGGCCGTTGCGGCAATATATTCAGTCATTTTAATCAATAGATTTGTTAAGGAAAAACTACCTTGAACCAAATAACACATCATTGTCGATCCGAACGATTGTAAAGATTAAATAAGACGCAAACCCCTTGAAGCACTACTAAGCCTGTAGTTACACATTGGACATATAAAACCAAAAGACAAAATGAACCCTCAAGAGACCAAACGAGCGACCAGAATATGACGTCATATTGTTTCACAGACTAACACCACGACAGAGAATCGACCGTCCATGGACCAAACTACCCGAATCAAACGACCGGACTCTAAAACGCTGCCCATCCATTCCACGTTATTCGTCGCCCTCCAAGTCATAATAGTAAGTGGTTTTAAATTTCACGGCTGGTGTATATTCGGCAACAGATCCGTCGGAACTACTGCTGTACGTCATAGTACGTAGAGGTTTAAGAAGAAGAAGAAGTCGGGTGGCTAGAGTTTATATGCCTAAAACTTCAAGGAAGTACCTTCCTCTTAATTAACATATTTATTTCGAAACTTAAATAAAACATTCTGGTATCTTATAGGACAATGTGATTTTAAATATAGTAGTAGCATCACTGTAGTTCTCAATTACAATAAAACGCAGTTATACAATTATACAGATTTAATTTCACTACATACGACATTTTTAAGGCACACGGCGTATTTTAAAAGAGAAGTCGACACGCGTCGTCTGCACTGTAGATGCCGATTTTTGCGTTTTTATAGGTTCAAACGCGCGTAAAACGCGATAGAACTCGCGTTTAAACTCGTTTGAAGCGCGTACAAAGGGTCGGCTTGGGATCGCTGTATTTGCGCGTGTACGAGCAGTAGATACGCGTTTCACGATCGCCCTGTGTGCTTAGTTTACAAGTATGCTTTCAATTGTCGTTTGAAGCGCGTCGTCTGCGCGTTTAAAATACGCCGTGTGCTAGGGGCCTTATACGCGCCGACATTATGGAAAAAATATAATATAAATAATTATATATCAGTTAAAATATAACATAAGAATTCCTATCAAAGTAATTTTTTATATGTATACCCTAGCTAGATGTTACATTGAAATGAGTGACAAATAGAATTTTGCAAATTATAAAGGACAATGTTGAGTTGTTTTCAAACCATAATACTACCTTGCAAAACATAAATAATTCAGTAATTGTTAACCGAGTACAGATTACTTGCAACAGAACAGCAATGCAACATGTTACACAACAAGCAATAAAGCTATACACAGTGAGGGCATGTCATACTGGAAATGTATAGGTCGATGTGTCGCCGACTGGCCGTGTGTGTGACCAAGCGCGGATCCAGGGGGGGTCAGGGGGGTCATGACCCCCCCCTGGGCTGAGTCCAGTACCTAGGTGGACCACTAATTAAAATTGTTAAACATCATGTTTTAATTATATTATTTGGCACAACTACCCAAAAAAATTTTTTTTGGGTTCATGTATGCATGTATGTTTATTTGTGAGTTTCTTTATTCCACCATAACTTCTAAACGCCTGAACTGTTTGAAACTATCGTTAGATTCTTTGCGTTATCCCCAGTGTTATAGGTTAGTGAAAATTCCACGCTAAAAGATCCACGTACGTTATCCCAAATATGTACGTTGTAGTTGGCTTCCAGTCTAACTCGATGCAGCTGAAAACCGGAATTATACATGGATCGATTGCTTTTTTGACCTGCACACTGCACAACCCTGTTAGTACCGGGTACGATGAGATATCCCTCAGTAAGACTGGTTGTCAGACTGCAACTGACTACGTGTGACGACTCAACGACTGTCAAAGATGTACAAATGTGATGTGAAGGCAATGAAAATTCAGTAGCCGACATAAACAAAGGACACGTTCAAGTTCCCTCCCTATGAAAATATCTTTGCCATTCCCCAAAATCTATAAAATAATACAAAAAAATTTCGCGCTCGCTGCGCTCGCTCCTTCCTCTTGCTTTTTCTCCGTTCGTTTCGTTGGAGGCGGTCGACTTCAATTCTCATTTCTAAATCGTCTATCCAGGGAAAATTGTTCAACGCTATATCCACCTGGATAAGGCTCAGCAATTCGAAGAATCCTGGCGAAGAGCTTCAATGGCTGACGAACGTCAAACCGGACTGACACTTCTCCACGTCCAATAAAACGTACCTATTGAAGTAGATAAATTGATAACGCGTTTCGAGAGAAGACGTAAAAGAAAAATTGCATTAAAAAATACCTACTTTTTACTTGTATCTAGGTATGATTATTTATTGGTGCGTTCTCTGTGCTCTTTGTATCGACCGTACTGCGATCGCCAACCCGCCTGCCAAGCGTGGCGATTATGGCAAACCCCCCCTAAGCAAAAATTACACTTAGGGGAGGCCTATGTCCAGCAGTGGACGTCTTTCGGCTGAAATGATGATGATGATGATTATAAAAAATAAATTATAACTTCTTGTGACTTGACAACGATTATGTGACCCTGGGTCCAAAGCTGGATCCGCCCTTGTGTGTGACACGCGTGTGCGTTGTTTATACCTGACTACATCACGGTCAAAGACAGGCTTGTTATCTTTAGTGTGTTCGCAGACACACAAAAATAGTGCAAATAATCTGTACGTGATTATTTAGGATTATGGTTCACATTGCTTGTAAATGGTGGCTATCAGTTACAATATAGTCAAGCAATACTCAGGGTTTCTACCTCCATTGGGGAAGTAAGACAGTGGTTTCATGTCAAGAAACATATATTATAACATAGGTACATAGTGGCAAGACGATGTCTCGACGGATAGAAACTGAAAACGGAGAATACTGCATATCTGAGACACGCCTCTCGGTAAAACTTAACTAAATAATATAAAATAATTTGCTCAATAAATCACGAAATAACCTAATAATCCTTTCCCCAATAGAGGCACAATTATTCACTAAAGGTACTTTTTATTTCACTAATTTTAAATATTCGTAAACTTATTATCTAGTGTGTAGATGTATTTACAGTTTGAATATTCGAAAATAATAACTAGTAATATGGAATAACTCTGAAATCTAATAAAAATAGAACCGTCCCTAACATTTTAAATAATATTTGTTCTATTGTGAGCTGTCTAAATGAGCACTAAGAACACAGGGACGGTATAATGTGAAAATAAAAATAAACTATACAAAGAAAACTGCTGAGAAATGCAGAAAAAAATACTCAAGCGGTGTGTACGATAGTGTTGTACAAATGCAAGGTTCTAAACAAAATATTTTTCATGTCAAAAATAAATAAAAGTATAAAAAAATATTTCTTTTTTTTTTTGTTAAATCCAAGTCAAGAAACTGAGGTCAAGAAAGATTTGCATGATTCATGAGAATCATTTATTGGGACGGCTAACAAGGGCCTTCAATCCGGGAGTAAAGTTTATAAATGAAACCGAACATCTTGACGTGTACCCGTCCTCAAACCGCTACTACTTACTACCGCGACGCACAAGCGGAGTTCTTATGTTTAAGAACAGGTTCAAATATTTGTTTTAATTTTTTACCCACTCTCCTCCGTCTCCTCAGAACTGTCTTTCTTTTTGTGCGCCGTTTTCGCCCTGCAATATAATAAATTTAAACTGTTCATTTCGTTCGGTACCCCAATCTTAAACTAGTTATGATTGAAGTGCACTCCGCATGCGCGATTGCTTTCGTTTGTCCAAACGTATGTTTTAATTTTAATATTTTAGCACCTTATTCTCCTCCGAGTGGACAAGAGCGCTCAGCCCTAGGGTCTAGGCAATCGTGCCAAATAGTTCCAACTAACACGTTATCACATCAGGTGACGTTATACTAACACTTAAAATCGTGGCAAGGCAAAACGTAATCTTCCACTAAATGTTTGTTTGCGAAGCCCAACGTGCCATCACAAGTTTAATGAATAAATTCGCAAACTGTCAATACAGCGTGGAATCGTTGCCACTTTGCTGATACTTGTAAATGGCTCCATGTTCCAATACCAAATGATTGCGGCATTCGATGGACACAAAATAATTAACGTCCACTAAACCATTCAGATTTTCATGGCAAATTAATAGAAAACAATTAAATAATAAAGAAATGCATTGAAAATATAAAATGATAATAAAGTATATGAAAATATAGCTGAGCGTAACATGAGTGTCGTATGTGCGTTCTCCCGTGTGCTTACACCACTGGCCGACAGTTTACAAAATACACTATCCTCTACTCCACTCCATAATTCCTAGGACATCTCTAAATTGAGAATAAGCTCATTCATTTCTTCGTAAGTATAAAAAAAAACTGATCGTAATCTTTCAATAAAAAAGGGGAAAATATTATAACAAAAAAGTGCGTAAGTTCTAACACGTGATATTAAAAATTGACTTTGATTTCAAATAAAATTACTTAGGATTTATTTTATTTTTTTGCGATTTTTTTTCTTATTTTTAACACTTAACTATGATCGAGAGTGCAGCTCAGTGACTATATGGTATAAACGTACAGTCAGACAGAGTCATGCTTATCAAAATCCTTACATTTTCGTTATTTGGGGTGATATTGCAGCTGCCATTATTTTCTATATTTTCCTTTTTCGATTGCCATATTGTGTTCTATTATTCCCAAAAACTTAATTAGAGACTGTAGCGCTTGCAATAATACACCACAGATAACCGGTAAGGTGGCTATCATTACGTCTAAACATTGAAGTAGGACCGGTACAGTCAAGCTCGAGGTTTATTCAAGGGAATATTGCAAACTAATTGACAACATTACAACTCTGGTTTCGATGATAAAAGTTGACTGTACCATACTTAAACGAAATAATCAACTGCTTTTGGTACAAAAGGTGATCCGACATTTGTCGAGATGACGAAGACATTCGTCGAAACTACAGATTATTATCAATGGAGTTCTTGTTTAGACTGGAATGGCAAATTGAGAAGTTCTCGTTTTTATCAGTTCTTCGTGTCCGAAACAAGAACTCAAACCGATTTGAAATGATTGTGCGGTCGGCAAGTGTGGCAAGCGCCAATAATTAGGTTCAAAGTCGGTTTCGAACTATCGTTTCGGTCACAGTTAGTTCGTAACTTCGTGTAACATGCTTAAAATAACGGGTGAAATAACTTAGTGTCATGTTTATGTAATGAACTAATGAGCCAAGAACTCCTTTTAGTTGTTAGTGACGACGAATCACTTATCGATTACACGTTACGAGGTACAAAAGCAGCCTTACTCAAGTTCCGAAAGCCCGACTCTCATACATGTTTCATTTCTGGTTGTTAAACCGTTCTTAATACTGGATCCTCGCATTTGTCAGTTTCATAATTTAATATAATACAATTTTGAGCGAGTGTGCGAAAAGGTATCGACATAAAAAATTAAATAAAACTGAGATTTACCACTAAAGTGGCAATTTATATTGTTCGTATAATTGAAGAGGGAGGCCTCCCTCAAAGGGGAAAAAAGCAATAAAAATTGCTTTGAAATGAGTCGATAACTTGACACAAACTCAGCTCGACAATGTCATATAAAAAGACATTATAATGATTAGGCATTAGAACAAGGATCCAGTTTGTAGAAAACACGAAAGTGTTGCGCATCGGTTAGGTTTTAATGTTTGACGTATGAGTATATAATGATGCCGGCTAGAATGAACCCGAACGTGATAGTTAATGGTTTGTACAGCGACCTCTTGAGCTGATGCCACCGCTCCGCCTCGCGTGCTTTCCTCTTCATCTTGGAGACGCGGTCAGCAAGATCCCGTGTCCTACGCCGACGCAGCTCCGTCCCATCACCGGCAGAGCTGAATAGAAAAATAATAAAACCATTAAATAAACAACATTTATACACAACATTAAAAAGCAACAGAAATATGATGATACCACACAGCGAGTAATGAAAAGTGCTTTTAACTTCTTAGTCTTTTAAGACCAATCGGGGCTCGTGCTGTCTCTGTAGGAGAAGACCCGTTTGCAGTGCTGTGAGGCAGTTATCTGTACCATTTATTTATAATTCAAAATGGCCTGTCACAACAATACTTATAAAATATAAGTTTTTAAACTGACATGGTCACTGACACTACTATTAATATCATAAACGGGATATTTACCATATATATACCATAATATATACCATATATATACCATATATATATTTACATGGTAAATATCCCGTTTATGATATTAATAGTAATACTTATAAATATATAATATTACAAACAATTTGTTCATAATAACTAAATAACATGTTAAAATCTCTATGCTTTCATTAGCTTAGAGATTTCGCTTTCTTTTCACTCTCCCATTTCACCATTTGTTCTCGTAGTGCAACTCGTAATCTTTGAAATCTATATATTGATTTGACACATGTATGTATGTAGTTTCTGGCAGGGACCGAAACCGGTATGATCAATACGGGTATTTTTTCGGTAACAACCTTTTTTAACCGACTTCAAAAAAAGGAGGAGGTTATCAATTCGACTGTATTTTTTTTTTTTTTTTTTTTTTATGTTTGTTCACTCATAACTTGCACCTGGGTGAACTGATTTTCATGATTCTTTTTTCATTTGAAAGCTGGTGCTTCCCGTGTGGTCCCATTGTCACCATTTCAATATCTGATGATGGGATCTTGTAGAAATCGGGGGAACTCTTCAATAAATAACAGCAGATTAACCGCGATTGTTGCTATAGCATATCTAAGCATTGTTTACGCCATCACACAACATAATATCACGCCTGTACTCACTACAAAGGTTGGTGAACATATTCTGATGAAGTACTTCGGAGATAGACAACGGAACTCCTCAATAAATGATAGCAAATGGACTGGGATTGCTGAAATCTCATGTCTGTCTATTGTTTACACCACGAAGTCGGTTTTATTTTTTGTAAAAAAGTTTATTCTTTTACAGGTAATTTTAAAGGTTGCCTTTATTATTAAATTGAATACTTATCCAATATTAATACCGGTTACCGAAATAAAAGTTACCCCTATCTTACACGTGCCGTCGGCAATATTCAAAGGGCGCGCATCGCCTGTGTGTGTGACAAAGAGTCGGGCAGACACACAAACTTAGGCGAACGCGAACTTTTTTCTCGTAATCAAGGTCATTTTTAGGTAGCCGGTATTAAAACGGTAACCTGAATAGAGATTACATTTTTCTTCGGTCTGGTTACCCAGATAGCGGTAACGTCAGTCTGAAAAATAACCATAATTCTTCAATACCTGTACCGTAATTTATAAAGGTTTTCGGTCCCTGGTTTCTGGGGCAAGCTAGGAAAAGACTTGCCTAAGCATTACGGTTCGGTGTTGAAACTTAAATAATATTTTTTGGTAGGGAGCTGCTACATGTTCACCCATTACATGTTTGACGAAGCAGTTGCAGAGTGTCGGTTAAAATTACATAACGGTTACTAGTTAATTTCTCAGACCTATGGAGGCTTTGCAAGTTAATGTAATGATTGAAATTTATGTAATGACCATGATTTTCTTTGTCTACATAAAAGAGAATTCAAATATTTGCTCAAAAGCATGGTACAATAATATATTAAAAAAATACAAAAAATAACAACAGCATATAAATATGGTGTTTGGCAAAATAGTTCAACCTACTCCGATCACTATTAAAGCGTAAAGCACACTGTAAGGCGTGATATCCACTGAATTATGATTGTTTTTTTTATTATGAAACTAATAGGCCAGTTGACTGACTAAAAAAATATGATTCTGTTTAGTTCGTCTGTTTAGATTATCGAAAAATATTGGATACGTGTTTTTTGTTTTATCAAATTAATGAAAATTGACGAAAATAAAACGTGTCCAAGATCGTGAATGGAGGCTGGTGACGATACTTTCTGGTAAACAATGTACCAAACTGTGACGTCGCGCGACTTTTCGAAGCACTATTATTGATCGAAGCTGTATCGTCTTAATTTATTGTTTACGGGAAAAAAAGCAAAAATACGTGTCCAATATGTTTTGTTTTTTATCTGACGGACATATTTTCATGAGCTAAGAATGAAAACTATAAACACCTTTTAGTTATTTTAGACTTTAAGTTTTTCTTTTTTTTGCAAAAAGTTGATTATATCTTTTTTAGTTGTAGACCAATCAAGTCTTGTCATCATGAATCTATTTTCCATTGTAACTAAAATTATGACGGCATCATGTCAACAAAGGCCAGGAGGAAAAAAAACTAAAGTACTGAACCCATTTTAATGTAATTTTTATGGGACCGTATATCCTTTCAAATCGTTTCATACATGACGGAATGATCGCGTAACAAACGTACAGTCGAATACGTCGGCCCATTTCATACAAAAAAAAAATGTTGTTAGGAAAGGTCGGCTACGTTTTTATAGTCACAAGGTATAAACACAATTATTTGTCACAAGGATCAACTTCGGATTCTCAATTAAGGCGAGGTTGCAGTACTTTGTTTTTATGAACGCACGACCTCACCCCCCGCCCTGCCGCGCGAGCGATATAATGCCTAAATTTTGACTGTTTTTTCTTCTTGGAGAAAAATGATAAAGAAATTGTACAATATGTTTTCAACATTTACTTCAGAATAAAAAGTTCTATCTACTGATATAACTTTCATATAAATTCATGATGAAATGTCTTAGCAATACACGTTTTAAATGTTTGATAAAAAAAATGATCGAGCCGATCATTCTAAATCGCGTTTCTATCTTTACGATTTACTTGAGAGTATGTTCAATTTTTATGTAATAATTTTTATTTATTAAAAAACTCATATTTAGTTCGATTTTCAAAGGTTCAAAAATCTTAAAAAGTACTGCAACCCCGCCTTATGAAACAATTTTGTCGTATTTTGTCCATTTCGACGTCAATATTTATTTGGTAGTTAGAAAATACGTTTGTTGCTACTGGAGTTATATTTAGTGTCGTATAGTGAGTTCCAAATTGTGTAATAGTGAAGTGAACGTACTCGAGTCAGCGATGGTAGTGATAAAGTGACTAATGACTGTGTTACAGGGACCGATGAATCGAGTTAAAAGGTTAACCGGTTATACTTGTAACCCATGTGTTTCATTACTTATTATACAATATCTGGGTTAACCATTTTAATATTGCTGATTAACCAGAATGAGAGACATAGCGCCGAGCGCGACCTAGCACCGTTCCTTTCTTGCATCTTTTTATGCACATACAAAACTCGCGTGGACCTGTTAACCCTTACTAAAACATCATCATCAACAGCCTATTAATGTTCCCACTGCTGGGACACAGGCCTCCTCTCTTTGAGAGGGAATGGGTTATAATTTACCACGCGTGGCCAGTGCGGATTGGTAGATGTCTTCGAAGACATGTTTTCTCACGATGTTTTCCTTGACGTTTCGAGCGCAGCGGTGATGAAATAAATTACACAAAGTAATGTGCCTGCCTGGGTTCGAACCCACGACGTAAGTAGGGGCCACCACCACTGGCCCACCGCTGCTCTACTAAAACATAACTGAGATATTATGTTATGTGCACTCTATAATACGGGTTAGCCGTTACTCTTAGGGTTTTTGGCCTAACCCTAAAAAAACCCGATTAACCCTTAAACGGGTAACCTTTTCGGTCCCTGTTTGGTGACGAATTGACGATCACATTGGACACACAAGTGTAGGACGAACACATACAATGGACATAGTATTAGTACACAAGGTGAAAGGGACATGGACACATAAACAAATACCAAGTATTCAGAACATTCGATATTCCTCCCCACAATAAACTTTGAAATCAGAAGTTAAAAAGAAACTGCTGTTTCAGCAATTCTCTTTTTTAAAGTAAAACTTCCAGGGTACCCAGTGAAAATTGTTTTTTGCAATTTGCCGATCAGTGTCCGGTTGTATATGTTATATAAAATACGATTCGCAACAATAACAAAAGTGACTATACTGAGTAATATTGATTTAAATCATCAATACAGCACTCTCAGTTCATTTAACTTCCTTGAATGCCTTTTTCATCAAATAGCCACTCAATGGAAATAAATCAACTCAAGAGGATTGTATACATGATTTTAATGATTATATCTACACTTCTACACTAATATTATAAAGAGGAAAGATTTGTACCTATTTTTGTATGTTTGTAATGAATAGGCTCAAAAAGTACTGGGCCGATTTCAAAAATTCTTTCACCCTTGGAAAGCTACATTCACCCTGAGTAACATAGGCTACTTTTTATCCCTGTATTCCCACGGGAACGGGATCTACGCGGGTGAAACCGCGGGACGTCCGCTAGTCTCTTTATTTACACATAAAACCTGGAAGGTTTCACGTTATTTAACCCATCAGGAGTTTCTAGTGGGGGTGTCCGGAATGGTGCACTTACTGAATACATGATACCCGTTTGTACGTCGATGAATCTTCCATCCAGCATTAAATGTTACCAGATCTCACAATAGTTTATGCAATTATAGCTGAAATATACAAATCACATTAGTTTTAATTAGAATTGTTTGACTTATTCGATTTAAGCTATGCTATATGTACAGTGCAGTTATGAAAACCTTCGTCAATTTTCTTCGTCCATTCAGGACACATTATTATTAAACAAATATATTGTTATTTACTGCCTCGATAGTCTAGAGGTCCCAAACGCAACTCCGGAGTTCGAGCATCCGGGTTCGATTAAATGTTTTTGGGATTTCCCATCAGGAATTTCTGATGGTATTAGGCTCACCCACAATGAAATGGGACGCCTGACATTATGTTTTTTATACAGCAATTACTTGGACACTATACCATTTTTTTATCTTTATATAAAGAGCTTTTACGCTAATGCGAATATGACACTCTGTATGTGTAAAAAAAAATTGTTTACAGCTAACTTAATAGGAAAAATAAAACATCCTCAATCGGAACTATGTTCTGGAGCTGATCTTCAAAGCGGACTTAACCATATTTATTAGGGGAATCATTTTACCTGATAGAGGTTTGGTTACATTTATATTGTGTATGGCGATTTGTGATTTTAACAACTGATTCCGGACATATCTCATTAAAATGCCATATTTAATCAGTTGAAAAATTGGTTAACTTTTGACCAGTCTCAGGGTCTATTTGACAGCCCCTTATGATTTTATTGGACTGGTGTAAAGGATGTGGTCACCGTTTTCGGTTTTCCGGCACGAAGAGAAAATCAGTTCTTGACAAGGACTTAATTTAAAGACGTACATATTGTATAGGACAAGTCCCGACAACCTTTTCCCAGGAAGGACGAAGGAAGCGAACTATGGGTCCTCTAATCTAAAAATACAAGGGTTTTTTGAGTCTTATTGGCAGGCTTAGTAGCTGAATCTCATGAGATCATTCCAAGTAGGACGTGATCCACGAATGCACTGCTAGATTGTGGCTAGATCAGTCTTACAAAAAATAATTATACTAGCGGAGGTCATTAGACCATGACACCGTGATTCAAGATCGTGACGGTTTTGCACAGCGCCATCTAGTGGTGAGTAGCGGCATTTATTTAATAGCTGCTTTGCATTATAGATGACGCTAGTGGTCTTACTGTTGGTTTGCTACACTGGTAAGTTTAGTTTTACCTTAGACTTTTCTGTCATAACTTAGTTTAAACGCATCTCTGAAGTATTATATAATCATTCCGTTGTTGTACTTTATTGTTTCGGAAGTTTTTCTTGTTGTTTCTTCAAAAACACCTTGACATTGACAGCCAGTCGTCTGCGCTCGCGTCCCTTCGCTTCTCATGGACCATGGACGTCTCGGTGTCGAGAACGTTTCGGTGAAGCCGAGCCGATTATTAATAATTATAAGTTTTGTTTATATATTTTATTTTATACTATAGACTTTAGTGTTTATTTTATTTGTGAGTATTATATTTATCTATTTTTTTATTTTATTTTTTTGTGTGTGAATGTATTTTGTATCCGTAGGTGTGACCGTGACATCACAGTGGGCCCTACCTATCAGAATACCAGCGCTGTGGTATTTGTTTTCATTTATCGCAGCATCATGCTGAGATAGGAGCCTTTTTGGCCTCGCACAGGTCTTCTCTTTTATTATTAAGTTTTATATTCTTTTTTGTTATTATTATTTTTGTGGTTCCTGTGGTTGTCCCGAATAAATATTTTTCTTTCTTTTTTTCTTCTTTTCTTTCTTTCTTTCTTTTTTTAATTGAAAGATATATTTTATCATCATTGACTTTATGAATGTCATCATCTGCCTAGCCTGTTGGGGTCCGCTTCCAGTCTAACCGGATGCAGCTGAATACCAGTATAATTTACATGGAGCGACTGCCTATCTGACCTCCACAACCTAGTTAATACTAGGTTATACGATACTCTTATTGATTTTAAGAATGTCAGGACTTTAAAAGAGACAGTGATCTTTTTTTTTTTAAGGGTGGGAAATCATCAAATACCCACTGGGCGGAGCGGTAGGGAGTGTTAGACTTCTACTGACTAAAAACCACCCATGTTCCTTCTTAGCCTTTTGTGCCAAGGCCGCGGTATCTCTTTCGAACAACCCGCAGCCTAGACGGGAGAGACAGTGACCTCTGAGTACGTTTCAGCTGTTTTTTGTCAGAGTAGTCTCAAACACCCATCTTGTTTTAAAAAATAACGTGTAAAAGTTTTTTTTTTAAAACAATTTACAGAAATATTTTTTTGTGGCTAATAGGGTAGTTGACTGACTAGACGGAAAATAAAACGTGTCAAAGATTGTGAGTGGGGGCTGGTGACGTTACTTTCTGGTAAAAAATGTATCAAACAGTGACGTTGCGCATCTTTTCCAAGCACTGTAATATCGTCTTCATTTATTGTTTACGTGAAAAAATATAAAATACGTGTCCAATTAGATTTTTTTCGTCAACTACTCTATTATGTTTAATTCCATGACATTGCCGTTATGAGAATACTGAGATAAAGCAATACAGCAGATTCTTCGTTTTTAGAGCAAAACACCTCGATCTTGGTGACGAATGGTTTTCTAACTGTGACTGTACAATACTATGAAAGCATCTACAGTTATCCATTATTTTATAAGTAGCTTAATATAATATCGTAACGACATGTCCTATGATTATAATAAAGTATATTTAGTAGCTATTTCATAGCGTGTGTCTTCCCAGTCTCTGTGCTTTTGTGCAACCTATTCCCGGAAATTAACTAGATTTAATAACCTATCGACGAGATTACTATTTTGTCGACTACTCACTACTATTTACATACATTTTTTTATTTATTTTTTATTTAATATGGGCTTACTCTTGACCTACATATTTACAAGTTGCAACTTAGTAATTACGATACACATTAAACCCTTAACTTCTCAAAGAAAATCTATTATTTTTGGACTACGTCTAATCTACTCGTCTACTGACTCTATAGGCATTTTTCTAACTTAGTACTAAATAGGCACGAGTTTTTTTTGTTTATTTTTTTTTAACTTTTCACTCGTATACATAATTTCGAACCTAATACTATTTACTGACTAAAGCCCTATGCTTAAATATAAAAAGCCTGAAATCCTACACTGTCATAATTAACCGGAAAGATCTCAGAAGCGTAAAACACTATTCTATAAGCTCTGCTAAACGTCGTTTAAAACGACTAGTCCCTAAAATATGAATCTGTCGAAGATACAGAAGTATCTGGCGAAGAAACATTATTGTTAGGATCGAGTGGCTCGCAATCGAGTCCGCGGTTCCTCATATTGTCAATGCACGCGCACCGCATGACCCAACGAATGATGTCAGTAACAAACCTTTCAGCGACGGTGGAGGCTGGTTCATCGTCTTCATCATCGGCCGATGATGAGTTGTCTTGAGACACCGGAGTTGGCGGAGTCTCGTCCGAGCTGGACGAGTCTTGCGGAGCAGACAAGTTCAGGTTTCCTGTAAACATTATACCCAGCTGTTAAGTATATTTGGTCAGAGAAAATGGAGATGTTGGGTTGATGCCTGGTTACTGAATGCCTTGTAATATTGTATTGCCAGCGAATTAGACGCATTTGTCAGGTAATCGCCGACGTTTTCATCAGACGATTAAAAGACAATTTTAAGCGCTTATACAGTACCTATTTATGCTACCTGAATTTGCAGTTTTTAAGTACAAAAATGAACTCGAATACAATTTTTACACGGCTTGTAATGCTGCTTTGGATCCAACTGCACTTTCCTTTTTCATCTTTGTCTCGTTTATTTTCTTTTCTTTTGTAGTCTCTTTCTTTATAAATAAACTAGCTGATGCCCGCGGCTTCACCCGCGTGGATGTCGTTCAAATTATATACTAACTCTATCTATTAAAAAAAACCGCATCAAAATCCGTTGCGTAGTTTTAAAGATTTAAGCATACAGACAAACAAACAGACAAAAATAGCGACTTTGTTTTATACTATGTAAGGAAGGAAATATATATCATTTCGAGACTCGGCCTTTCAGAAACCTGCTGATGCAGCCTAAACATGCTGCTCTGACATCAAAACAATATAAGCACATCAACGTAAAACATCAATATTTTACGAACACTAACAAAGAACATTGAAACGAAACTAGTTTTACTCGCGGACGCACTGACGCGTAGTGTATAAGTCAACAACCGCGGACCTGTAAAGCTAAGTTCATTCCAATTCATACAAAAGTACTTTATAAAGCTCGCATTCCTTCTCTAAAAAGAGTTCAGTCTCAACTACAGACACACATGTGACCTAGACAAAGAGAGTGAATGATGAATGGGCATGCATTCAGTATGATGCTGCCTGTTAGCCTGCGGGTCTCGCTGTGTTTTCCGCGGTCAACATTATATTAGTTCGTATCACAGTCCACTGCCTCGGCTCCCATTATTGTTTCCTTTCTCTATTCTGATGGCATTCATCAAACGAAACGACTCACGACGATTAGTAAATATAATTCTAAAATGTTCCAGGTTGTAAACTGTAAATAGTATAAATATACAAATATATAATGCCTTAATTACGTTTATCACCTGGGATAATGTTACATATTTCTTAGACACTGGTATAAGAGCACATAAATTGGTAAAGACTTGACTACTACCAAAAAAGAAACACAGTCCCTTAGGGGAACACATATTACGCAAATGAACGTTAGAAACGAACAAAAGAGCTAGAAGTGAACACGTTCACTCGATTTTCCGGTAGCGATTTCGTGATTGACGAAACTTCCAAGACCTACCGAGAGACTCGCTGGTGGGGATGGCTGGTAGCGGGCGCGCGGGGGCCCGGGTCAGACTCTCAGCGCGGGGAGGCGGCGGTGGAGGCGCTTCCTCCTCTCCGACCATCACGTAGATGCTCTCTTCGAGCTCGTCTTCTTCTTTCTGCAATTGAGATTTAGATATTCGTAAGATTCTTTCGCTAAATAATGTGGCGATCGTTTTCCCAGCAGTAGTTAGTAGTAATATGACTAGAATAACCTAGTGCCGACAAAAAGGTGGAACGCAGTCTATAGCGGTCAGGGTTATATTAGATGATTTTTGTTGAGTTCCTATACGTTTGGAGAAGAATGTTAAAATTAAACTCGACGTTCGTTTCTGTGTAACTTGAAATCGACAAATTTTATATTGTAGCGTGATGGTGTGACAATTGAACACCTATTTGAACTCATCGTTTTCAAAATAATGCATACTTTAAGGATTTTTTGGAAAATTTGCCGTGTGAAGGCAATCTTTCTTGGTGAGCTCAAATGAATGAGGTTAGTCGTAAGATGCACTGCCTCTAAACACCAAAAACTACTCAGCTCAAACATAATTATTATTTATTAATATTATACAGCCGATTATTGATAACGCTGATGCCTGCTATTTGGTTGTGAACGAGGCGCTATTAAATAAATTTGAGCGCTTCCCTTTGCAGACGTTTTGTGTTTGTTATGAACATAATTTTAAGTGGCTTCCTACCTACCCTATCCGTGTTCGTAGACACACTCGGATATTATGTCTTTACAATATCCTTTATTACCCTTAATATATTTATTAGAGGTAAATATTACTAGTTTATTTTGTATATTTGTATGTATGTTTATTTTATACATGGATATTTTTTATTTAATTTAAATTTTCCTGTATGATTTTTCTACACACTGTGTCTACATTTCTAATACAACTTTCCTCTCGCAGGATTATTTAGATAAAATAAGCAGTAGGTAGTACCTTTGTGCTCTACTATTTTAATGTAATGACGTGTTTTGTATTCTGTGTGTCCATAAATAAGTAAAATAACTAAAGATAAAAAACCGCAATGTTTGAATACGAAAGACAAACAGAAGGACCAAATGGATGTATAATGGTCACATGATCACATTATTATGACAAAGTATAAATTCGCTGAAAGAAGTTATTTAAACACGAAAAAGTCTCATGAAACCCTCTGCTCACGCCTTCGGGGAGTACAGGCGTGATGGTATGTTTTGTTTAAATACCAAAAACTGTGTGCACCTCAGCACAAATACATTTGCTTTTTTTATTGTGGGCTGGGACATCATGAAATGACTCCTTCTACTGCCTAAAAACCACCCATGTTCCTTCTTGGCCCTTTGTGTCGAGGCCGCGGTATCTCTTTCGAACAACCCGCAGTCCCGACGGGAATCCATTCGCTTTGTGTCATACATATCGCACGTTGTCACTTTCAGGCAATATTGTGCTGACTCGCAGAAGTCGCGAGCATTTCTAAGTTTTTTTGTAAAAAAAACCAAAAGGGTTCGAAGTGATCATTATCATAATAATTATTTATCTTGATAAAAATAAAAATCTAAAACAATGAACTTTACGTGTATCCAATAGAATCATAGGCAGTGACAACAAAAAAAAAACAAACTTAATATTAAAATAACCAAAATAAAATTCAAGTTGTAAGGTATGCTAAGCACCAGTTTCAAAGAAATAAAACAATTTGTAATAATTGTCTTTCTTTAAATAGGCATTATTTTTAGTAAGTTATATACATAAGTCAATCATTTATGAGATCAAACTATGGGAAGGTTTAAATGGTGTGAAAGTAGAAGGTAGGTAGGCAGGTAATAGGTGGGTAGGATAGTAGCTAGGTAGGTAGTAGGGAGGTAGGTAGGTAGGAGGTAGGGTAATAGTATGCAGGTAGTAGGTAGGAAGAAGAGCATTGCATCGCATGCAGGACATTGCAACGCATGGTACAGCTAATTTTGATAATAAATTTCGAAGGCTGAGAAAAACAAACACAAAAAATCAGCAAAATAAATAACTTAGCGTTGCAAAAAAAGAATTAACAAAGCACAGCGCCCTACAGCTATCTTTTAATAAACATTCTTTGAAAAAAAGTTAGGCACTAAACACGCGATAAAGAAGAAACACCCTAATCGCCGTATTAAAAACTTATATTTTCAAAGTATATATACCAAAGTATCGACATTGTTTTCTAAGAACTCAAAGCACGGTCCGATTCTCCTTTTCCACGATTTAATATTATATTATACTTTGCTTGGCGTAAGTAGTGTAAATAATAATAACCGCAATTTAAAAAAGAGTATTGTACTAAACTTCTTTTTTAAATTCAATGCCTAGTTAATTATTTTTATCACTTTCAGGGCTGAAGACGTCATTACTATAAAATTTTCCTTTGCTCATTCAACGGTTTAATACGTGAGAGACACTCTAACGAGAAGGTTTGTTTTATAATAGCAACCACGTGACGCTATGGGCTCAACAGTGCGATTGCCATTGCCATATCTGAACGCAGGCTTTAGCGTCATCATCATCATCAGCCTATAATGTTCCCACTGCAGGGACTCAGGCCTCCACTCTAGGAGAGGGATGGGCTATAATCTAGGGGCCCAGTGCGGATGGGTAGATGTCACGCAATGTCTTCAAATTTTTTGGTTCTAAGACATATAAGTACGCTAAAGCCGAGGAGCTTTAGCGTATTTCACGTTATTCCTTCTTGACAAAGCGTCATGCAAGGTCAAATAACTGTACTGTCGGGGCTGCGGGTTGTTCGAAAGAGATACCGCGGCCTCGACACAAAGGGCCAAGAAGGAACATGGGTGGTTTTTAGTCAGCAGAAGTCTGACACTCCCTTCCGCTCTGCCCAGAGCGGGAGGACTTACCCCCAAAAAAAAGGGATGCTGTTTCCTTAAAATGTTATCCTTTACCCTTCGATATAGGAAAACATAAATAAGTGATAATTGTACAACACGCATGAATCCGAAACAACAGAGGTGATCGGATTCGAGCTCGAGACTAACACTGCTTATACTACAAGTTTGACGAAGTGATATTCGCACTCTTAGTTATTCTAATATTAAGGTGGATGTTCACGGTAGCCCGCGAAATTCAAATTTTCTTAAGTTTTTAGCGATTTGCAGGCCAGTGCTAGGTTGTATGTTAGTGAAAATATGATTCGCGGCTGTAAGACGTATGCAGTTACAGAATTATAATCATCAAAATCATCATTACAACCCTCCAAGTTCATGTAACTCTCAAGAATGATTATTTCATCAAAAGGTCATTCATATTTTTACTAACATATCTGCAAATCGCTAAAAACGTAAGAAAATTTGAATTTCGCAGGCTCCCCTGGAACATCAGCCTTAATAGCGCTGGCGCTGCCTGCATCAAATAGTTGAAAAGAAAACAAAAAAACAACGGGTTGCACTCCGGAAGTGCCGGCAGAAGTGAAAACTTGAGTGACGTTGTGCATTTTTGAATATTTTGGAATGGTTAGGGAATAATTTCGCACTAATTGCTTTATGTATCAGCAATGTGTGCATCATTTATGTGGTTAAATAAAATATTCATTTATTGCGCTCTCGTACACAAACATGACAATTTATATTACACACTTCAAAACTATTACAATTAATTTACATTAAAAAGTTTATGTCTCAGAAAAAACCACTTGACATTTTTTAATATTTGACACACGCACATTCGCGCAAGCGCCCTGCGCCGTCTTACGGTCAGGACACATGTCCATCTGATGCGAGTTTAACATTTTACCCATCCCAAAAAAGTGCACAACGCCGCTAAAGCAGTTTTCACTTCAAAAAAATACAAAAAAAAATATAAAAAAAAAACAATTGCTGCTACTGAGAATTTCCTAATGGAAACACTCAATAACACTGCCCGACCCGGGAATCGAACCCCGGACCTCATGCACAGTAATCGTGCTTACGACCAACAAGGCAGAAGCTTTTTTAAATGTCAAAAAAATTGACTATGTTCCCTATGATACGCAAGCAGAAGATCGTTTTATCTTCCATAGTTTTAGTTTGGACTAGATCAGCAATTTCCTCTTTTTTAAACATAATGAACATAACATCACGCCTGTAATCTCCATAGAATAGAATAGAATACGTATTTATTCGTTAATGGACAGCAGCAACACAAAAGAGCAGCACCTAAATAAACAAATAACAACAAACAGCTTAACAATTAATTAAACAGCTCAACTGCGCTGAGCATGCCCATAACGAAAAAACAGGGTGACGCAGAGTACCTGACAGTACACTCAGCTTTCACGAGTTATATTTTAAAATTCCGTGTAATAGGAGGCGAGCATATTGCCATTAACTGGCCAGAAATACTGACTCCGTGGTTCCTACTTACAAATTCCTGATGTAAAATCCTAATATGACAATGTTGCCTTACCCGGGCATCGAACCCAGGACTACATGCTCAGCAGTCGCGTTTCCGACCACTAGACTCATGAGGCAATTCTACAAAAGTTAATAAAGCTTGAAGCGGAACAAGTAGTTAAAAAACCATTTTTTTTTAAGTTTTTTAATTAGATTGTTTTTTAACCTAAAAATAATAAAATCTATGAGAGCATATCGCGAAAAAAAGAACAACAATTCGTAGTCTCATAATTCAGGAAGGCGGCGCCGCCGTAGAGCCATGGCTTGCAGGAGCAAAATAGTTTCTATAACCGCTATTATAATGCCGTCGAAAAATATTGATGTCCTCGCTTCACAGCACACTCCAACCAGCATGGCAAAGTACCTCCAACGTGATGTTTTGCATCCGCGTCAAAATTACGGTCATCATCATCATCAGCCTATAATGTTCCCACTGCAGGGACTCGGGCCTCCTCTCTCCCAGTGCGGGTTGGTAGATGTCACATGTCTTCGAATTTTTTGCTTCTAAGACATACTGGTTTCCTCACGATGTTTTCTTTCACCGTTTTGGGAGCAGCGGTGATGAAATAAATTACACAAAGTAATGCGCCTGCCAGGGTTTGAGCCCACGACTTACTGCTCGTAAGTCGGGGCCGCAACAACTGGGCCACCACTGACATTAAACATTCAATAGTATTTCAGAATAATCCCCGCGCCGATTTCCGTTTAAAACGAAAAAAAAATTACCTTCAAACTTAACCAAATGAAATGAAATAAAATGTGTATTTTACAGCCCTTTTTTGGTGGGATGGTAAATCATCAAATGACTCTTCCCGCTCTGGGCAGAGTGGAAGGGAGTGTCAGACTTCTACAGACTAAAAACCACCCATGTTTCTTCTTAGCCCTTGTGCCGAGGCCGCGGCATCTCTTTCGAACAACCCGCAGCCTCGACGGGGGTATTTTACCGCCTTGAATTTAACGCAAATGCAAAACGACAGTTTATATAACGTTCCTAAAACAGGCTGATATAGAACACTTACGTATGCAGGGTCCAGTCGCTTGGCGCCCTCGATGACGGCTTGGTAGGAGAACCGCAGCTGGTCCGGAGTCTGGATCAGGCCCATTCGGTGGCGCCGCATCTCCACCAGCTGTTCCTGGATATCCAAGTTCTCCATTCCTTCCTTCTCGCCCTGGTTGGGAAAAGGTCAGGTTAGAAATACTTAGAAACAACCATCCAATATAAAAGAAAGATTGGATTAAAGACAAGGTTCTCGAAAATTAATCACTGCAAATTTTATACTGACTAGCTGGCCCGCGCAACTTCGTCTGCGTCACCTAAGAGAGAGTGGTTTAGGGAATAATCCTGTTTTCGCAACATTTTTCATTTATGCTCCGCTCCTATTTGTCGTAGCGTGATGGTATATAGCCTATAACCTTTGTCGATAAACGGACTATTCAACACAAAAATATATTTTTAATTCCAACCAGTAGTGCCTAAGATTAGATTTCAAACAAACAAACTCTTTAGCTTTATAATATTAGTATAGGTATTACGTACACATATCATCACGCCTATAACTCCAGCAGGGTTCGAAAGAGGTGTACGCTTTACTACACCCACATTCCACCAGTTATGTTAAAGTCCCATACAATAGAGGGCGAGCCTATCGACAACCGGGTACAAATCCACTCCGGGCTGCTGAAAAACTTCTGACGGAAAACACTTTGCCCGACCGGAGAATCGAAGCCAAGACCTCAGGCTCAGCAGTCGCGCTTGCAACCACAAGGCTAACGAGGCAGTTCGATTAGAATCGACCAACAAATTTCAAGAAATAATTTTAAAAAATGAATTAAAGACAAGGTTTTCGATGTTTAACCACGGCAGATTTTTATTAAATTTATTTTAAAGTCCTTCCTATTAATCTATTGTTCGCAATTCCCCTTACCTTTCTTGGTTGGGAATAAGCTCGGTTAGAATATCATCAAATCCTTACATATGTTGTTGTGGCTTGATTTGCCACTGTCTATTTCATTTATTTGAAAGCCTTCATTATCAGTCTTACAACTGGACGCAATCTTGATAATTTGATGATCAATTAAAAAAAAGTTCAAGATCAGAACAGTGGCAGTTCAAGATCAGAACAGTGGCAGTTCAGATCTAAACCAATAAAATGAAAATAAGGCATTTTTATAAATCAGAACTTTGCCATACTAGTCAAAACTGAATTTTGTTTATAAATGTAAAAATCTCTAATTATATGTGATCGCCGGAAGTTTGAGCTGATCGTTTTGAAAATTTAAATTAATCTTTGAAGCTGATTAACTGTCGTACATTTAAGTGTTTTTGGTTTATTTTCCATCGAAACCAACGTTTATTGATTTTAACTTAACGAGACGGTTTAAATAAAGCGATTCTACAAAAAAATATAATAATTATAGCGGTGCTCATTGCTTTCCTAAGAAATTGTAACGTTGTTGGACATTCGTACTACATATTTCAAATTGATCTTCAACTAATCAAAATTGCATCCAATATTAATATTTTGATAAATCCGAGCTTTAAAATTAATTAAATAGACAGTGTCGTAATTAAACTGGAACCTCACACACTAAATCTTAAAAACAAAAGTTTGTTTCTTCGTTTATACGTTATGCGCCGCCGCCGCGCCGGCCGTACCGTTCATGTGATTACATAATTCGCGAATGTGTAGGTATAGTGCAAATAACTAAGAAGAAAAAATACACGGGTGGAAACTAGAACTAAATAAAATAAAACACACATTATCTTCACGAAAAGTAAAAATAAAAAATAAACTAAATGTGGCACTCGGAGACTGCCGCGGTAAAGCTATTGCATAGCATTTTTTATCAACCTACGCAAATAATTAATTATTTAATTTGACAACCTCAGTTGACAACCTTGTTATTTTCCGTAACCATAGCAACCTGGTTGAATATTTTCGTTACGGAATTTCTGGATTCGCTCTCCACGCTCAAGGCCCGCGATAGAAGCTATGCAATAGCTTAATCAATTCAGAGTTGGAGAAACTAAATCTTATCATCAATTACCTAAGTTATAGAAATACAGAAAAGAAAGCTGACAAGTAAACAAAAAAATATGTTCTACAAAAACTTCGGACCACATTCAGTTGACCATATCCGTGTCGTATGGTACGGGAAGACATCGACCCGCGAAATAATTATAAATGGCTAACACTTCAAAATGAAGTAAAATGTATATTAGCGTGTAATTTATAATTCAGAACTGTAACTGAAAGTAATTGCGATTTAATAAATAAAAAACTACAAAAAATAAAAAAAACTTAATAATAAATAACTTTAAAATGCAGATTAGAAATTAATAAAAATTGCGACGCACTAACCGCTTCGGGATTCTCACTGACCGCTTCAGGATTCTCACTGACCGCTTCAGGATTCTCACTGACCGCTTTAGTAATCTCACTAACCGCTTTAGTAATCTCACTAACCGCTTTAGTAATCTCACTATCGGCTTCAAGAGTGGAGGTTGACGGCGGTGGCGTTTTGTCAGACATTTTCCAAAGTAGCGGATTTATTGAAAACTTTAAAATATTTCAAAGGCAAGACAAGTTCCCGATAGATCACGTCCGCACACGACCGCTGCCTACGTGGAAATGCAATGGCGAAAGCCACTCGAACTGTAAACCTATACGTCAGCCAACCAGCCATTATAAATTTATTACCTCTTTTAAGGTTCGTGAAGCTCGTCGAACGACAATATACTACCTGTCAGTAGGAAGACGCCAATTTAACCAATATAATAATTATTGTATGAACGCAGAAAATCGAAGTGGCTTCTGTCTGCGTTGAAAAACATGGATTTTATGGCTGGTAGACGTTTGGAAAACTGAACTTGTACCTACAATACGTAACGCAAATGTGGAACAGCAAATCACCGTTTAAATAAATTATTAGTACACAGTAACTATGCCTTTCAAGTTCTTCGATTCCTGCAATTCTCTAGAATACTGTAAATAGAGACTTAAGTAAACAAACATTTTGCACAAATAAAATACGACATACGGTATTAAGTTTTGAATACGACATTCGCAGTTCCAAGACACATAAAAAAAGTTTAAAAAATAACTGACTGAAGTTTTTACTAGGTTGCTAGGAAATTAAATTTTCAGTCTATTTACGAGTACTAATAGAACATTTATTTTTATCGAATAGTAAGATTATTTTGATCGTCTGGAAATTGAATCATGAAAATCATTGTCGAACAGCTTGGAAAAATAAAACAAACATGCTAAGAGACAAATCCTATTCAAATAAACTCTAGAATTAGAAACACTGTAGTATTATGTTGGTACTTAAAAATAATGACTTACGATGACAAGACAGCAATCAACGAGGCAGAAAGTGCCTGATCTCCCGATGCCCGCGCTGCAGTGGATCACCGGTGGGCCGTCGTTGGGATCCAAAACCCCTGACTCGCGAACTCTCTTCAGGAACTGAAGGAATGCCGTGGGCGAAGTGGGGACCCCAAAATCTGGCCAGGTGGTGTAGTGGAACTGCATGACGTCTTTGCACTCACCGCTTACAAGGTCGTGGAGTCTGTTAAAAGACAATCGGAGTTATGAGCGGAATAAAGAGTGTGTTATAGGACATAAATAAGGAGAAAATATTTCAGGCTGTTACTTGATTTGTTTGTCATACAAAACAGCGCAAGATTATTATGATTCTAGCTGTTGCCCGCGACTTCATTCGCGAGAATTTTATTAAATATGTTTTTTTTTTTTCATGAAAAGTATCCTAATGTTACTTCTAATACCTCCAAGAATATGTGTACAAAGTTTCATGATGATCGGTTAAGTAGTTTTCGTGAAAGCGTAACAAACAAACTTACATTCACATTTATAATATTAGTAGGGATTAAAAGAAAATTTGCAACATAACCTGTAGTTTAACAGTGGCACATATTTAATTGATAAATTCTTTAAACGTCCTAGTTAGGTATATTTAGAAAAGCATCGTGACCTAGGTCGTACTAATACACAATTTTTAAACGGTATCGATTAATCAGATAATAAATTCATAGGCACTTAGATCGTGATCGACACACATACAGGGGCTGTGGCACTTAATTGTAATAGGGCCCGAGGTACAGTATAACCATTTTAAGTGTGAATTTCATGGTGGCGCCACTGGCCAAGAAAAAATGCATCGCTACGTCAAACTTAGAACATTTATTTTAGAACCGTGTTTTCCCGCCTGCACAGATAAGTTGGTCGAACTGTAAGTCTATTTCTGTAACTAACCTGCATTTCGTTTTCTGAAGAATTGTTGGAAATAGAACTAATATTCGAAAGTCATTCGTTTATATTCGATTAGTGTTAAAAGTACACGTGGAACTAGACTTATTATTTATAGAACAGTTTCGTGCCTGACTGACATTGAATGCGCCTTTGGTAGTTGGAAATAGGAACATGACCTATGGGAAATATTTACTTATGAGGAATTTTCTAAAATTTGCCTTAGATAGACCAGAGGTGGCCCAGTGGTGGCGGCCCCGACTTACGAACAGTGAGTCGTGGGTTCGAACCCAGTCAGGCGCATTACTTTGTGTAATTTATTTCATCACCACTGCTCTCAAAACGGTGAAGGAAAACATCTTGAGGAAACCGGCATGTTTTAGAACCAAAATATTCGAAGACATGTGACATCTACCAATCACACAGCACAGGGCCCGCGTGGTGGATTATAGCCCATCCCTCTCGTAGAGAGGAGGCCTGAGTCCCTGCAGTGGAATCATTGAAGAATAAATCATTATCAATGATGATAATTTATAGATATATCTCTTTAATATAATTTTCAGTTTAGTATTGGGGCAATAGTGTATCAAAGTTTGTACAAAGCTGGTGAAATCAAGTGAAAAGGTAATACGAGTACATACCGGATTTATTCCCGGTTTATAGTTTATTTTAGACTACTCAGAAGCTGAAACTGTTCCTGCTCACTGCTTAACATTTTTGAATGGTGTGCAAGTAAAGGGAAACTATTTTTCCTTGGCACGGTTGTCTTAAAAAACTTTGTGACAAGAAGGATTTAGATGGAGCGTTTACAACTTAAGGTGCTTCGGGGTAGCCCGCGAATTTCGTTTTTTGCAATTTGTCGATCAGTGTCAGGTTGTATGTTAAATAACATAAGATTCGAGACCGTAAAAAATGTGCCTTTACTGATTAATAATGATTAAAATCACCAATACAACCCTCTCAGTTCATATTACTCCTTGAATGCCTTTTTCATGAAATAGTCAGTCACCTTAAAGATCTTTTAAACATTTTAAACAAACATCAACCCTTATATTTCAGTGTATAAACTACCTTTGCAACGATAATGCAGTTGTCCCCTCTTCCTCTATAATTAGAACACTATTATTATATCCTGCACTTGAAAGAAGGGACAAATTCGTAATTTCCCCGTAAAACCTCCACACAAAAGAGGACCTAGATCTGAGGCAAATAATTATAGACCAATTACTTTCGATTCCCATACTTTCTCTGCTCATTTTACCTTCTCAAATATATTTATTTGAGAAGGTAAAATGAGCAAAAGACTTTATGGTATACGAGGCGTAGTCTAGTCAACAAGTGCTTTTCTGATGAACTTTTTTCAGCAGTCTCCGAAAATTATGATTGAGGTGTCATTCGATTCGGAATGGCATGCAGATGATTTTCGAAAAAAAATGAAGTACCGCTTGCAAAAATTGCAAAAGTTATTAACAATTAAATGAAAAATTAAAAACGGGTTTAGTTTTTTGGAAATATCTCAAAACCGAATTATTTTTTTTCAAATTTGATAAAAGATTAAAAAAGAGGAGAAAATTTCCTAAAGAATGTTTTAACTTTCGGAATTGTAGGACTAATATTAATAACTTTCCCATCTGGTTGAAAATACGCCCGAAAACGCGTACTCCGGCTTGCGCAAGCTACGCTCCATTCGGACCTTTCATGACTAAATATTATTTAAACTTATTAAATACCTATGAAAATTAAAAATTGAAAAAATTCAGGCGCCTGCAGGATAGATCAATAAACTATAATCAGTGGTCCAAAAGTTTTTATCGCGAATTTTCAATAAGTTATCCATTAGTTAATTAACAGTTTTGTGCGATAATTGTTAAACTATTAATCTGAGATTTTTTCCCTTTCGTGGAGTTATTTTTCAAAGGTCATAAAATAGATTTTCGTTGGAAAAATTTAAAAAATGTTAATTTTCGTTTTTAGGGTTCCGTATAGTCAACTAGGAACCCTTATAGTTTCGCCATGTCTGTCTGTCCGTCCTCGCTTAATCTCTGTGACCGTTAGCACTAGAAAGCTGAAATTTGGTACCAATATATTGTGTATCAATCACGCCGACAAAGTGGTAAAATAGAAATTGGAAAAAATGTTTTATTAGGGTAGCCCCCCTATATGTAAAGTGGGAAGTGATTTTTTTTTAAATTTCAACCCTAACGTGTGATATATTGTTGGAAAGGTATTTAAAAATGAATAGGGGTTTACTAAAATCATTTTTTGATAATGTCAATAATTTCGGAAATAATCGCTCCAAAAGTAAAAAACAATGTGTCCCCCTCTTACTTTTGAACCATAAGTTTAGAAAATATGAAAAAAATCTGAAAAGTAAAACTTTATAAGGACTTTCTAGGAAAATCATTTTGAACTTGGATGGAAACGGTTTTTGTACAAAAAAGACAAAAGGTTGTACAAAATAATTTCTGGACTAAGTTTGTAGTATAATCGTTTAAGCAAGCATTTTTTTAACTTCGTTTACATATTTTATTATCCTGAACGTATCTTTTTTCAAACAAAAACGAATTATCACTACGGAACCCTACACTGAGCGTGGCCCGACACGCTCTTGGCCGGTTTTTTTATTAACAATTTACTGAGGTGAAAAATTACAAAGCTTCATTAGACATTCAAAAATTCTTTTTTTTTATAATAATTATTGAACCGTTTTCTTATGATTAGAAGCTACTTAAAAATGATTTTTGATATTTTTTATCTCCTATTGTTTAAACAATTTTTATAAACAAATGCGTTGTTTATGAGACAATTTAATTATTTTTTTAATAACATAATCAAAAAAATGAAAAATTAACATTTTTTAAATTTTTCCAACGAAAATCTATTTTACGACCTTTGAAAAATAACTCCACGAAAGGAAAAAAATCTCAGATTAATAGTTTAACAATTATCGCACTTGCAATGTTAATGTTCGTGCTACAAAAAACTGTTAATTAACTAATGGATAACTTATTGAAAATAGGGGATCGGACAGGGTCAAAATAATATGATTCTGTTTAGTCCGTAAGTTAGATTATCGAAAAATATTGAATACGTATTTTTTGTTTTATCAAATCAATAAAAAATGACGAAGATAAAACGTGTCAAAGATCTTGGAGTGGGGCTTGAAACGTCACTTGTGTCGTCAAAATGTACTATCATATGACGTCACACGAGTTTTCGAAGCACTGTATCGTCTTCATTTTAAGTTTACGTGAAAAAAGAAAAAATACGTGTCCAATAATTTTTGGAAATCTATCTGACGGACTAATTAGTTTTTTTTTGTCCGATCCCCTATTCGCGATAAAAACTTTTGGACCATTGATTATTGTTTATTGATCTATCCTGCATGTGCCTGAATTTTTCAATTTTTAATTTTCATATTTAATAAGTTCAAATTTGAAAAATATTAATTTGATTTTGAGATATTTGCAAAAAACTTAACCCGTTTTTAATTTTTTAGTTTTTTTTTTAATAACTTTTACAATTTTTGCAAGCGGAACTTCATTTTTTTTCGAAAATCATCTGCCTAGACTAGCGTTGCTTATAATAGTTAGTTTCGAGAGTTACTTAAAAGGTCGACAACAATGCACGGAAATAAAAAATGAGTTTCAAAACCAACATCCAGAAATCCTTTAGACAGGGAAGTGTCCTTGGCCCCTTATTGTTTATAATATATTTAAATGAACTGCCCCACTCCACGAACCAATAAACTTTACTATTTCCAGATGATACATTGTTGATAAGAGAAAAAACTCTATATAATAGCAAAATAGTTACGAATAAAGGATTGACAGATTTAATTAATTGGTTAGATACGAATAATTTAAAAGGGCTCCAGACAGTGGCTATTTTGGCCCACAGCTCATTGGGCATGCGACAGACGTGCGTGCCCAAATCAAACAATATTGTATTTGCACTTTGGAGGATCAAAACTTTAACAGGCATTCAAAGTGATTTATTGGTACATAAGCATATTTTTTCTGTTTTAAGGTATGGAATAACTTTATAAGGGAACTCAACTGATGCCCAGAGGGAATTCATAGCCCAAAACAAGTGTGTAAGGTCAATTTTCAATCTGAAGTGGACATACTCTTGCAAACCTATATTTATTAAACAAAAGCTGCTTATACCCTCCTATCTCTATTATACAGGGCGTCCCACGGCTATGCTACATGGAGGGAAAGTACCTTGAATATTGTAGATCGAACATTTTACTGAAAGAAGACATTATTTTAATAAAAAATAAAAAAAACTGCATTCATAGATTTTTAAATAATTACATGGTTGAACCCAAACAAAAAATGAAAAGCTGACATTGCCGTAAGGACATCATAATCGCATTTGGTCCAGGGAGAATCCCTTATCGCGAGACTAATATAATCAAGTGCGTTTTTCGTTCAACTGTTGGTGTGGGATTGTAAAAAACTGGGTCCTCTTAGAACATTATTACGAAGGGCATTTGAATAAGGAAACGTATTTTAGAAATACTTGAGATTTTAAGAACTGAGATCATTAGCTTTTCATTTTTCTGAACAAAATTTCACATTAAATGTTAAAATTCATGGTCTTCCTTTTATTTCTGACACTATGTTATTTAGCAAAAAGCCTTCAAAGTAGGTCAAAAGCCACTAGTAGTCCCGCGTAATAGACTGAATCTAGGCTGTGAAAATATATAACCACTTAGCTGTAGAACTTATAAATGCTACTATTTTAGAATTTAATAAAAAAACTATGTAACTTGTTATGTGAGAGATGTTTTTATTCCATCAATGAATATTTCGAGTGTAAAATGTAAAACACTAACTATTTATTACATTGACAGAAAGAAAGAAAATAAATTTATTTGACACACGCCACAAGTTCACACAACTAAAAAATATAAAAATTAAACTAAAAACTAAACATTATACTTATTGACATCATTTAAATAACATTGAAGCATTTTTTTTACTATTCATGCTATATTTATTGACATGACATGGTTATTCTTGCCATTTTATTGACGTAACATCAATATCATTGCTATTTTTTATATAACATGATTAGGTATTAATGCTATTTTTATTGACTTGAAATAATTATGATTGATCAATATTTTAAAGGGGTTTGAACTTTTTTGTATGGGAGCTGGCATATCGACCCACCGCCATTTTGATTTTTTTTCGAAATCGCGGCCCACGATGAAAGTGGTATGTATGGATAGAGGACATATAGACGAACAAAAAATGTCAAGCAACACGGTACCCAAAGTGTCACGTTACCGAGATATTTGAAGGTAAAGATGGACAAATCAGTACAATGACCACATAAAAATTAGACCTTTTACGTGTCTATAGGCGTTGATTATTATTATTACTGGTTATTGAAAGAGAGTAGGTACATTACATACTACTAGGAGCACGAGAAAACTATTTTTTGACATTACATAGCGTTTCAATGAGATGCGAAGCGATTTCAATGTGCGTATATCAATAATCAACCTGGGAACTATTATTTGGATATAATTTAACGCCCAAACACGTAAAAAGACTATTTAAAAAAATATTTAATGAATGTCGTTGTACTCGTTTGTCGATCTTTAACTTCAAATATCTCGGTAACGTGACACTTTGGGTACCATATTACTGGACATTTTTTGTTCGTCTATATGTCCTCTATCCATACATACCACTTTCACCGTGGGCCGCGATTTCGAAAAAAAAACAAAATGGCGGACAGGTTGATATGCCACATTGGTTCTATCCCCTTTAAATATTATGATTATTAATACTTGATTAACTCACGCTCTTTAAGGCCCATATCTTTAAAGCAGGGATGCACAGACCGCGGCCCGCATGCGGCCCGCCGGGCATATGTCAGTGGCCCGCCCGCGCCAGCAAAAATATTCCCTCGTGCATTTGAAGGAAAATGTAGCTGAGGTTTACAAAAAATATTAGTTAAGTAATTTGAATCACGCGCGTTACTAAGCGGGCTCGCTGTGCAGGTTCTGTGCATGATGTGTACTTAGAAATGTTTGTGCAACTCAAAAATTCTGATTGGTTGTGTGATTTGGCGTTTTTAGTAGGCCTTACAGATCAAGTCATGGTTTTCAAATCATATAATGACCACTGTAATCGGGACTATGATGTTGCAAAAATAAGGACAACCAAGCAGTGGTGTATTTTTCTTTCTTTAAGCCGCTGCCCTGGGGCGGCTGTTCGAACTAGTGCTACGGAAATATTTCGATCTGCCGCGTGCCACTAAAAATTTCTAGCTCGCTACGCTCGCTATTACCGCCGCGTTTTCTCAGTGCCCAATCCTTGAATACGTTACTAGTAAAAGTAAGTTAAATATGCATTTTTTTAATAATAAAATGTAAAAAATATAAATCACCTTTCGTAGGTGAGGGCAAAAATTTTCGAGCTCGCTTCGCTCGCTCTTGCATTTTAGTGCCCTCTTGTCTGGAACTTCATATTATTTCGTAAAAAAAACATCTCTATGTCTATGAATTGTTGAAACGAAGTGTCATTTTTAAACATTTAGTAAATTACTATTAATATCATAAACGGGATATTTACCATGTTTGATTTTTGTTTCAAGTTCCCGATATTTCGGCGCTGTTACAAGCACCATGATCACGGATAAACTGAAGTCATTGCGGGTGGATGTTTATGTGCAGACAAAACGGTCTACCCTCTTTCTTGTTCGTTTTTTGCGTTCGGTAATGGTTCGGTACCACTACCATTGTCACTCACTACACGATTCTGTTCCCGACACACAAAACTCACTGTGTCCACTCGCGAACTTTTTTCGGCACTTTTTCGGTTTTTACACAGTTGAACCACTGGATTCCAGGCTCTCGACAGTTGAAACCCATCCTCCCGGTTAAAGTTGTCATATTTGGTAATTTCAATGGCCTCTCTGACCAGACGAGGTATATAGTGGCGTTCTGTCGAGATGACCTGAGGGTTATGCAACTCAATCCAGTGGTTTGATCCCGATTCCAGCAGATGTTCAGCTATGGCCGATTTTTGGGTGTCGTTATTTTTCACCGCCCTAATATGTTCGGATATGCGACAAGCCACCGTACGCTTTGTCTGACCGATATAGGACTTGCCGCAACTAGAGTCTACTTTATAAACACCGGGTTTTTCCAGCGGAAAGTTGTCCTTCGGCGAACGCAGCATCTGGGACACTTTCCTGAAAGGAGTGAAAATGGTCTTTACGGCGTATTTCCGAAGAATATTCGCAACCTTATCTGTCACTCCCCTCACGTATGGCAAAAATGCTGGCTGCCTCTCAACTTCACACTTCCGGTGCTTATGAGTCGTTTTCCGTTTAGGTTGTGCGGACTTCCCTGTATATCCGTTTTTCCGTAGGACCTCCTGTACATGTGTTAACTCAACACGTAAATGTTCCTCGTCGCATAGATCGTATGCCCGGTTGATGAGCGACGTCACTACAGAATTCAGATGGTGATGAGAATCGGCGTGTAGATATCGATCCGTGTGAGTCGATTTCCTGTAGACTGAGTGGCTTAGAGAACCGTCAGTACGGACCCCTATTTCAACGTCCAAGAATGGTAATGTCTTCTCTTTTTCCATCTCGTAGGTAAACTTTATCTTACCATGTATGCCATTAAGATATGCCAAGCAACTTTTACTTCTTGTTCGTCTCCTTTAATTATACCAAAGACATCATCAACGTACCTCTTCCATAGCCTTATTGGTGTAGGTGCACTTGAGTAGGGTAGTAGGTAGGTAGGGTAGTAGGTAGGTAGGTAGGTAGTAGGTAGGTAGGGTGGTAGGTAGATAGGGTAGTAGGTAGGTAGGTAGGTAGGTAGGGTGGTAGGTAGATAGGGTAGTAGGTAGGTAGGTAGGGTAGTAGGTAGGTAGGTAGGATAGTAGGTAGGTAGGTAGGGTAGTAGGTAGGTGGGTAGGGTAGTAGGTAGGTGGGTAGGGTAGTAGGTGGGTAGAGTAGGAAAAAGAGCATTGCAACGCATGCCGGGAATACCTAGTTCATTAATATATTGCAAGGTTTGTGGCACTGCGATATCTGAGCCGGAAAGTACTATTGGGTTTTTTCTGTAATATTCTTATTAGAATTGTTATATGAGCCCGAATTTTGGCATTGTTATTGGTAAAAGGCTACCCCTTTAACATGTATTTAATTAACAGTTTTAATTTACTTTCACGTCCATTTAGACAAGTAAAAGTACAATAAATGATATCTAGTTTTTCAATCCTTTTCCGTTGAGATAAAGCGGTTCGGTTCAATTAAAATATTCCCTAGGACAGACCAGGTGCTGATTGGCTTTCCTGAAGAACTCCAGCGTTTGTTATGCTATGTCAAATCCTTGTGACACCTGAATGTCTGTCTAAAAAAATATTTTACTACCGAATGTCCAAATTTTCATTTTTGAGTGCACTTTTTGCGCTTACCTTTCATAATTCGCAATTCAGACTGCAGTTGATCCGAACGAATGATAGATGATGAGTGCAAAAATACTTTTAAAAGTAAATTCGTGTTCATTTCAGTGATGGCACAACTGTCAATGGTTTCAGAGTAATATATTTTTGTTTCTTCGTGATTAAAACTGTAGTAAGAATGATGGAGTAAGTATAGTTTAGACTTGTCTTTTAGTTTAGTATATATGTCGGAGACTGCAGTCTCTGAACGTGGATAGAATCAGAACTACTGGAATGTCGAGCAACTATTGTCGTGTAGTTCAACCTCTTTAGTAGTTGCTTGGGTGTGTTTAGTTCTGGCGCGATTTACAACAACTGTCAGATGAATGATGAAAAAGGCGCTCGTCAATTTTAGAGGAGTCCGAGCCAGCAGGGGCTTCCATGGCGGACGGCGGCGCTGCGGTTGGTCGTGGTCGTGTTTCCTACTAACCTCACTGCATTCCATGTGGTTGACTTGATCGTGATGATTACCAATGTAGACCGTTGTACTGAAGAACCACTGAGTGTTATTTTGAGATAATGCCATTCTGTCTTATCATCATCATCACGAAGAATACCGTATTCTCCGATATATATGTTAACGGAAAAGTGTGTAATCCGTAATGGTATACAATTCCTAGGAAATGTGTACAATTCCTAAAATAGATAGGAAATCTATGATATATTTTGTAATATGCACTTTCCCTAGGAAATCTATACATTGCCTAAATAGCAATCGGTAATTTATTAAAAAAAGTTTTTCAAACCACCCAGTTGCAGGAGCCAGGTTCCAGTAATTTTATTTGGTAAACAAATAAATGAATATGACGCAAACTAAAACCATATAATAATGTTCCTTTAAAATAGGTGGACAAATTTTAACACAGCGTTCAGTACGTCTAACCAAAGATATCTAAACAAAAAAAACATTAAAATAGGTCGGTAGGTGGCGCTGAGTCAAGCCTGACGTTACGATAAACGCTCTGTTTTTAGAAATACTTTAAAAATATTATTAGTGTATAAAAGTTTATAAAAATAAGTGCACCAATAAAACTAAAAGCAATAACTTAGAGACAGTGTTTTCAACAAGTTTTATACATAAACTGTGAAGTTATGTCCAAATCAATACATCAGAATCTGTCCCAATATCCACCAACAAAACACAATAACAAGTGACAATTTAAAATAAACAACTAGTTTTCATATTAATAGTGCTTAAAAAACACTTTGTGACCGTAACAATAAGTGCAATCCAAAAAAACAGTAACAACAAAGACAGTGAAAAAGTGATTCATTCGTGTTTGAACTTCAACCGACCAAACATCGGCAAAAAAAGATACGCGATTTTGAACCTTACACCCCGTATTTCGGCAAATAAAATCTGCCGCAACCATTAACAAAATTCATCGCAATTACTACTGCACAGTTGGCCTAGTGGCATAGGCCTTCTCCTTTTGTCACTTTACTTACTTGCGCCGTTCAAGTGGTCGCGAGTTCTAACCTCAGTGACAACATCCACTTTTGGGAAGATCAAAAATTCTTATTTAGAATTTAATTTAAAATTACTCAAACTATGTCTTCGATCAGTACATCAAGCAACGGCAGTAGCGACCGTAAAATAACACTTGTAATATGTCACAAATGTAAGAAGAAGGTAGACATTAAAAGTACAGCATTGTGCGCTGCCTGTGACAACAGATATGAACTCGATTGTGATGGGTACCCAGAACATACATACCGACTCAAAGACACAGAAGCAAAACAGAAATGGAGATGCAAGATGTGTATCAGAACCAAAAAATATGCTAAAACCGACATTTTATCTGGCATTACCTTACGTAAGAAACAAACTGTTTTGAAGACTCCATCACCTAAGGAACAAGTACCAATACAGTCAAATAGCACAATGTTATCTGACTCCCACATTAACACTGACAGTGAATCATCTGATGAGTCCTATATAACTCCCAATAGATTATCTAGGAGTGTTGACCGAACTACTGCAAATGATTTGATAACTACCTCAGATATGAGGGATACAATTGCTCAACTCACCCTGAAACTGGAAAGTACGGAAAATGAATTAGAAAATGTATTGTTAGAAAACGCCGATCTACATAAACAGATAAACAAATTATCAACGGAAATCAACACCTTAAAGTCCCTGTGCCAATCTTCTGCCATTTTTCGAAATCCAGGTTCAATTACAAAGAAAAAGAAGCAATCCCTGCTGCAGCAACACAATTTGAGTTCCTTACCATCATCGCCCTCATTGAAAGTAGAGACCAGTGAATATATACTTCGCCTGGAACAGGAATTATTAGTAATTCAAAAGAAATTACAGATTGCAGAACAGGAGATCGCATTACTAACAGAGCGTATTAACTCCTGTGAATGTATGAACCTGCATAATTGTGAAACTGCGGCGCAAGTGAGTAATTTTGCATATAAAAATTTGGCAGGCGCAACACTTAAAAATAGACTATCCATTATCAGCAGCAATTGCACAAGAGGGACATTACCTTTAATCGAAGAAGTATTCTCTCGTCACTTTCAGTATTGTCATTATTTAGTACCTAACGTCACGTCAACAGATTTCTTAGAGACCATTGAACACAAATTAAAAGACTACTCAATGAATGACTACTGCCTACTCTTCATCGGAGAAAATGATCTACAAAATGGTGATTATGTAAATATACTTCACAACTTAAACTGCTCGCTGAAAAATGTAACCCACACTAATATTGTTATCTGCACTCCGATTTACGTAAAAGGTGCATTAATACATAATTTTAAAGTGGAGTTATTCAATAACCTCCTTTTGTCAGACATAAAAAATAATGAATACGCATATTTTTTCGATAGCAATGCTACTCTATCGCACGAAATGTTTTCCTACAATACTGGGAAAGTAAATAAATACGGATGGAGAAACATATTTAACCAGATTATGAACATGATAAGGTTTGACTACAGATTATTCGGTCCTCGAGAAGGTTCGCCACTGACAAAAATCGTGACTCATAATAACAATTACCATGCCAAGACTAGTACTACTGAGATTCCGATTGAGCAGGAGAAAATTAAGTCAACGAGTGATCAGTTTTTTCTATTATAAACATTTGAACATTATGCACCAAAACATCGCAGGACTCCTGAATAAATCTGATATGTTGACACTGCATATCCAAGAGTTAAGCACTGAAAAAAACATTGACATCGATGTATTGTGTATTACTGAACACTTTGTAACGTCCGGACAGGAATCGTTAATTAAAGTTCCCAATTTCAAGCTTGCAGCGTGTTATTCAAGATCCCATCAGAAGCGTGGGGGAGCGTGTATCCTTATCAGAAATAGATACGAATATAAGGAACTCCCTAATAAGTCTATCACAGGTGTATTTGAATATTGTGCAATAGAATTATCTCAACAGGGATTAATTGTTGTATGCATTTATAGACCTCCGAATATGACATGTATAAATTCTTTTATGGAAAATTTGAATATCTTACTAAAGCAATTGTGTACTAAGTCCAGTAAAAAAATTGTTCTGTGCGGGGACTTTAACATTAACACACTAAAGAGAAATAACGTAGTATTGGACTTTGAAAATTTATTACTTACCTATAATCTTAAATTAGAATTCAGGGAACCGACTAGACCTAAAAGTGGCACTTGTCTAGATAATTTTGCTCATAATTCGAGACAAAAATGTGTGAGTGAAGTAATAGATTTTGCATTATCTGACCACTCCGCTCAGATTTTAAAAATACAGGTGAACAAAACATGCATACTAAAGTCTTGGCATATTCACAAACGTAACATAAGTAAAGAAAATTTAGATTTATTTAAAAAACACCTTCAATGTCTGTCTTTTTCAGAAGTATTCGAAACAGACAACCCTAATGAGGCATACGATAAGTTTATTGATATATTTCGTTTATTTTATGATTTGTGCTTTCCAAAACAATTAATTAATATAAAATCTGAAAAAAAAGTAAAATGGATTTCGCGTGGAATAAGGATTTCTAGCAGGAAACAAAGAAACTTACTTTGGAAATATAGAAAAGCACCTTCCAGTGAAAGTAAAAATACATTTAAAAATTATTCAAGGAAACTAAAACAAATAATAAATCTCACTCAAAAAGCTCAGAATAATTACCTTATTAATTGTTCTCAAAATAAATCGAAGGTGTCTTGGCAGATAATTAATGATCACAATCGATTAAAAGAACCTATTTTACAAATAAATAAAGATAATAAGCCAGTGAAAAACCCTAAGCAAATTGCGGAGTCATTCAACAATTTCTTCGTTGATCAGGTGCAGACTAGGAAGCATTTGGGTAAAACAAGTAGCAATACTAATATTAGGAATTCGCTTTTCATGCCCCCAGTAGTTCCTCAAGATATTATACGCGTAATAAAACATTTAAAAAATAAAAAAAGTTTTGGTTACGACGAAGTTTCTACCGCGGCAGTAAAATATGTTTCTGATATTATAGCTAAACCGTTTAGTCATATAATAAATGAATGCATAAGCTCAGGCATATTTCCAGATCAGTTGAAAACTGTGGTCATAAAACCATTACATAAAAGAAACAATAAGGAAGATATGTCAAACTATAGACCAATTGCTTTGATTTCAGTATTTTCAAAGATTTTTGAAAAAATTCTATATGAATCTATTTACTCATTCGTAATCAAGAATAATATTCTATGCGAAGAGCAAAAGGGCTTTCGAAAAAATAAAAATATTAACATGGCAATATTTGATTTTTTAAAAGTAATCATGAATAATGTGGATAAAAAATACCCTGTATGTGCAATTTTCACTGACATGACAAAGGCGTTCGATTTTGTAGAACATGACACCTTGTTGAATAAACTTGAAGATTATGGCATAAGAGGCAACGTACTAAACCTGATAAAGTCTTACCTCACTGATCGAAAACAGTACACAGAAATATCAAGAATATGCACTAAAACTAAGCGTGAACTCAAATATTTATCCTCTGGTAGGATAACTAAGTTTGGGGTTCCGCAAGGTAGTGTACTTGGGCCATTGTTATTCCTGCTGTACATTAACGATCTACCGAGTCAAATTCATCATCCAATGACATTATTTGCAGATGACAGCACAGCTTTAATTGAATGCACAGATAAAACGAAGTACGAAAAAGATATAAATAACACCCTTAAAACTATAATTGATTGGCTTAACAGGAATAATTTAGTAATAAATCTCAAAAAAACACAAGTCATGCATTTCTATCAACGGCTAGAGCCTGATAATATGATTATTAAATATAACGACCAAAACGTTGATACTACTACAGTTACAAAATTTTTAGGAGTTCACATAGATAATAAACTGACATGGAAGCATCATGCTGAATACGTATGCAATAAATTAAGTACAACGGCATATGCGCTCTATAGCCTATCAAAAAAAGTTAATTTGAATACATTAGTGACAGCATATCACGGTCTAGTGGCTTCCACACTAAGATTCGGTGTCATATTTTGGGGTAACTGCAGTGAAAGGGAAAGGATATTTAGAGCCCAAAAACGCTGTATGCGATCTATGACAGGTCTCAAAACGACAGAAAGCTGTCAACCTGTTTTTAAATCGCTAAAGATTCTGACATTGCCTTCGTTGTATGTTCTGGAAGTTGCCATGTTTGTCAAAACGAACAAGCACCTGTTTACGTCAGTAGCGGATAAACGTCAACGCTTAGGACCACTAAGGTCACAATATAAAAACCAACTTTACACAGGTGGTTATCAAACGTCTTTACTAAAAAACAATATTTTAATCATGGGTCCCATAATATATAATAAACTACCACTACATTTAAAAGATTTACCCACCAACGTTTTTAAAAAAAAGTTGACAAGACTGCTACTAGACAAGTGTTACTACACAATTAAAGACTTCATTAATGACACTTTCGGATAACGATGTTTATGCTGCTATATTAGACCTAATTTGTTGACATTTACAATTGAATTTTCTGTAATTGTTAAACCTAATTTGTTGACATTGTTAGCTTGTTTTATTGAGATTTTTGCTTTTAAATTATATACTTAAAATTAACTTATTGACATTTGGAATTATTCATTTATTTTTTGTATTTTATTGACATTTTGTTTTATTTCTCAATTTGTTAACTGACATTTGGATTTATTCGTTTTTTTTTTTTCATTTTATTGACAATATTATATGTATAGATTTGTTTTATTTCTCAATTTGTTAACATTTGTAATTGAATTTCTTATGGACATTTTAAAACTTAATTTGTTGACATTGTAGTGTGGATACTTAATCGAGGTTTCCTTTTTATTGTTTTTTAAATTTTATTTTTGACATTTCTATGTTTTTTTTTGTTTCTACATTATAATAATCGGTTGATATAGGATTAGCTTGTTGAAATTTGTAGTTTAATGTTTTGATTTTATTTTAATTATTTTTAATCCTGCCTAATTTCGAATTGAATCTTTAGAATAATAAAAAAAAAAAAAAAAATATTTAAATTAAAATTTAAAATTTTTCTAATGAATGTTACTAAAAGAATGGAACGCTTTCTATGTTTGTTTAAATTTCTTGTTTGCTTAGTATATGTTTTTATGTTAAATAATTTTTGCATGCCGTAAGGCAAAATGTATCGGGACACTTACCAAAATACCATCATATCTGTATACCTACATTATTGGCAAATAAATGATTCTATTCTATTCTATTCTATTCTATTCTATTCATTAAATAAAGTGTTTTTTTTTACTTAACATAATGAATTGCCGGCCGACTCTAGAACAAACTCATCCTTTATGAGTGGGTACTTAAATGCTTTTTTCTTATTATTACTTTTACCATTGTCCTTATTTTGCTGGTCTGAAAGATTTCTAAAATTTTGACCACCTATTTTAATGGGACCTTTTATAGCCCTATGAATATTTTATATTTTACGATATGATTGTTACAACTACTTATGTCAATGAGAGCCCCAATAAAAACTCAGATTTTTCGATCAGCATCACGTGACCCTAACGCGAGTTTGAAAGTTTTTACCCATACAAAAAAAGTACGATTTTTCGATCAGCATCACGTGACCCTGACTTCAGTTTGCAACGTGTTTTATTTATTGTAGTCGCAGAAAGCAATACTTTTTTATATATTTCCTAGTATGTATTTCGTATGGTGTCGGACGCAAAGAATAGCACCATCCCATATCTTCCCGTGGGTGTCGTAAGAGGCGACTAAGGGATGTACCAGAGAATGGGCAGCAGCGTTCTCTGTGCTTTTTGTATCGACTGTACTGCGATCGCCAACCCGCCTGCCAAGCGTGGCGAATATGGCAAACCCCCTCTAAACAAAAATTACACTTAGGGGAGGCCTATGTCTAGCAGTGGACGTCTTTCGGCTGAAATGATGATGATGATGATGATATTTCCTAGTATCATCTCGGAATTGCATACAATTCCTAGGAAATACGAGTACATACATTTCACAGGAAATGTGTGTATTAAGGAATTTTTGAAACATTATTTTACACTTTTCCTAAGCAGGCTCGGAAATGCATATATTTCCTAGGAATTGTGTACAATTGCTACATTTCCGGTAACATATATACAATTACAATAGAGCCTGAGGGGTTGAAAACTAGAGTGCACGATTAAGTTATTGGGAACCAGACATATGTTCCGAGGAAGATACTTTGTAGCACCGCTCTTTATTAGCAAACTTTTGTTTCAACGGTTAGTTTCCTTCTATATTCACTGGACATTCGTGCGTTGAGAATTATTCGAGTTTTAATGCACAATTCGTTATGATAGAAATGTGTCAGTTTTATAGTAGTTCGAAAATGTTGGAGTTGCATATAAACTTTTTAAAACTTGATGACTGCGAAAAACCATAAATGGTAACAGGATTCCAGCTATAATTTTTAATGCTTCAGAAGATTATTCCTTAAAAATTCTTTACTATTCAATAAATTGTTTGTAACGAGTTATAACTTAACAAGTTTTTATTAAAAAACTTGCTTTGAAACTTTGTGTGGTGTTAATCTATTTATGATGCTGACTGTACCACCGGCTTTCAAAATTGTAAATTATTATTATTAAACGTTTAATTCAGATAAAAATCCATAATACCATACATTTACAAAATAAATTTCATAAAATAAAATCACGATAAAAAAGCCCTATCGATGCTGTGTATTGACATGCTTGTGTAAGTAAATAATATAGCAAACGGAACCACTTACTTGAATATCCTGGTCCAGTAGTAAACACAATCTTCTTCGCTCTCCAGGACGACAGCCAATTTCACATCATTGAAGGTCATTCTGTGTGCTTCGCCGATGCCTTGTGGCCAGTACCAGTGACATTTTATCTCACTTTTCTCTATCACTTTATTCAGCATTAGTATTGCTTTTGTATTCTGCTCCCAAATCATCAACCAAAAGTGTCCCACGGTGAATGCCAAAGGACCTTGAGTCAGAATGTAACGGCGGTTGGCACGGACCATCTGCGGACAAAACAAGCATTTATACAAATATATCATTGTCTGTCGACATATTATATTAAACTAGTGACGCGCCCCGGCTTCGCACGGGTGCACAAATTATACTAAAACCTTCCTCTTGAATCACTCTATCTATTAAAAAAACCGCATCAAAATCCGTTGCGTAGTTTTAAAGATCTAAGCATACATAGTGACAGACAGCGGGAAGCGACTTTGTTTTATACTATGTGGTGATGTGTATTTGTATTTTAATCGTCTGTAATGTAGTACAGACATTTAATATTTGTATAGACTTCATACATAATCTAGCGGACCTGGCAGACGTCGTCCTGCCCGGTCAGCAACGCCACCTACCGGGTTCAATTGTCAGTAAGACTGAAGGCAACCTGTTGGCGCACCTGTCCGCAGTGCATGTATTGTCGCCAGGGGTATCGCCAGTAGGTGGCGTAATTAAGTGTTAATGTGTTTGTCGTTGTTATTTATTGTGTTTTCGTGAATTTTACTAACATAGGTTAAGGAATACTAACATATTATTGTTGATCTACCTGATTCAAATGGAAATAAATAAATAAATTGTGTTTTCAAACCATCCAAGAACCCATTGAAATATCCCCAGAAAGTTTGATTTAAATCGGTCCAGCCGTTTAGGAGTTCAGTGACAAACGTACGTGTGAAGATAAAATATCTGTCGCAGGCCAAACGAGCAATGGGCCCGCAAAAGTTCAGGATTGGTACCCTGAAACAGCTAAACGGGGTCGCGGTAGAGCACGAATGAGATGGCGGGACGAACTGGATGTCTTCCTTGAGAATTTGAAAGAAGTTGCACAGAATCGTGACCGTTGGAAGGAACGGAGGAAAGCCTTTAACCAGCAGAAACAATATGGGCTAGCTATAATATTCTTTACAAGGTGTTGCCAGCGGCTTCGCCCGCTTTAACTCTAAAATTATCCCACGGGAAGATAAAATCAGGATAAAAATATATATCTTATGTGTTAATCCAGGTTATAAACTACCGGTGTACTAAATTTTATCCAAATCCGTTCAGAAATTTTTGCGTGAAACAGTAACAAACATACACACTCACAAACTTTCGCCTTTACAATATTAGTGTGATAGTAGGATTTTTTTTTGCAATGATGAACTCGTGACTCGTGAGTTATAGCGCTCAATTTCAGCGAAAAGTCACGACCTGCCATGTTTGCAGCACTGATATAGCTGTAATAAATTATCAAGCCGTCCTGAAGTCCCAAGACCGGTAGTTAAGCTCAGCTAAGCTTGCCACTTCGCTTTCAATACCTACGTTTAGGTAACAGGAAAATTATTCAGCGGAAAATTTCAGTCGTCAACCACAACATTATGAAATAGCTGTAGGCTTGTGTTTAAACGCCTACCAGAAAAGAACCTATTTTACTACCAAAAAAATTCGAAATGCCGGCCAAAATGGATTAATGCTCACCAAATTGTGTTTCCTAAAGTATTGTAGGAATGAACCTATTTTCCTTTTTATTCTATACCATAAAGATTTATAAACGCCTTTAAAGTTATCTGCAGACCAAATATTTTTTTATTATCACTAAATAGATGTCACCAATATTGTATTTCACGACTTTCAATTTATCTCCATGACACGCGCTCGCTTCGCTCGCATATTAAATAACACTAATATCTTCTGTCCCCGAAGTGACGGGCCTCCTTCGTCGGCCTACGGCCCGGTGCCCATGCCGCCCATAAAGGATACTGTCGCGAGACGGTCGTATTATAATTTTGGTTAATTGATTTGGTGAGCATTAATCCATTTTGGTAGGCAAAAAGAATATAAATACAACACGTACAATTATTCTGATGAGTGTCTAATTATTTTGGAACTTAAAACGTTTTTCTTTAGGCACCTCGGTATAGGGTGGGTTTATTTTATTTGAAGTTAAAATATTTTATTTGGTACTTTACTGTACTTTAGTCTAGGGTCTAAAAATCTTTTTAGGTGAGCATTTAAATTGTAGCCATAGCTGTATTGCACAAGCAGTTTATTTTGTTGTTTCAATGTTTTATGAAACTTTACGGCCTCCACCCCAAGTTCTCACGTATTTCAAAAGAAGAAACACCTGCATAAAGGTCAACTTCCACGTGATTTCTATACTATTATGATGGAAAGAAATTATATACATTTTTATGTTTTACTTAATTGAAGTTAACCATGTTTCTTATTCGTTTGTTTTTAAGCTATTGCATAGCTTCTATCGCGGGCCTTGAGCGTGGAGAGCGAATCTGAAATCTGAATTTAACCGACCGAATTATTAACCGTAACTCAATACATTTTAAACCTACATTTGTTTAATAATGAATTATATTACTCAAATGAAATGCAGAGCTTTTTAAATTATTATAGCGTAGCGTTGCTCACATGTGATCAATTTAACAATTAATAACTTGTGTGTGCATTAACTCACAAATTGAATGGTGCAGTAATATTAAAACAAAAGCAATTTGCTTAATACACTTACAAAGAGTGAAAATGAAATGGCTTTAGTTAATCCGGAATTAACATGAATTGGAATGTTGATTGGCGTCGTTTACAGTACCGCAAAACGGGGTGATATCATATTAATTCAATGTACAAATCCTTTTCAAAGTTGTATTTCGATTCACCCCTGCGTTTCTGTCTGTCTTGTCTCAACGTACGTATGCGTAGTAACTAGTCGAACGGAAATTATTCGGGTTGCAGACATGAAGATGTGTTCTGTTAGTTTCGTGCCTGCCATATGCACGAAGGCTAGGGAAATGTAAAGACTACGGAAGATAATGAGATACAAACAAAGAAGGATAAAGTCCTTCAAGACACACGTCACACACACACGATGGTCTGCAAGGTGGATACTTATAAAACGTCGGGCACGGTTCCGGTTGGACGTCCTATGGGGAAACACGGCAATAAACTTCAAGGTTATAATAATGTCATCATCTGTGTCTAGCCTTTTCCCAAGCATATTGGGGCCAACTTCTTGTCTAATGGATGCAGCTGAATACTAGTACTTTTACATGGAGCTATCTGACCTCTGCAACCCAGTTAAATTAGTATTGAGTAATACCTACGATATCTTTTGGTAAGATTACTTGTCATACTTTGGGCCCCTGACAAACTGTAAGGACAAATGACAGCGACGACTTAACGTGCTTTCCGAGGCACGGAGGAAACCCGGTATGTAATTGGTAGTCACCCATTCATGGAACAAACTAGGCAAATGCGGCTTAACCTAAAGATCGAACCGATCGCTTGTTATTATTTAGCCATGAGCTCTCCTCCAGATTTTTAAGAGTCAGATAATTTTAATTCGAGGAAAAAATATTGCCGTATGGATAGTATGATATACTTCGAAACTAACTAACTATCGCCCCATTAGTCTTCTCTCTCAAATTTACAAACTCTTCTCTAAAATTCTGACAAATCGTCTTACCCGAGAACTTGACGAAGCCCAACCCATCGAGCAGGCTGGATTCCGCAGCGGATTTTCGACTAACGACCATATCCATACGGTAAAGCAGTTGATGGAGAAGTGCCAAGAATATAACCGACCCATATGCATGGCTTTCGTCGACTACGAGAAAGCTTTCGACAGTGTCGAGCATTGGGCCGTGTTCCACGCTCTCCATCGCTGCCATATCGACTCCCGCTACGTGGATGTGCTGCGTGAACTGTACACCTCGGCCACTCTACAGGTTCGAATGCATACTCTATCTAAACCCGTACAGATCAAGCGGGGAGTGCGACAGGGTGACACCATATCACCAAAACTTTTTACAGCAGTCCTTGAAGACATTATGAAATGCCTAAATTGGGACAGTTGTGGTGTTAACATAAATGGTGCTTACCTGTCGCATTTAAGATTTGCAGACGACCTCGTTCTCTTCGCTGAAAACTTCGAGGATCTTCAGAATATGCTTCAAGACCTATACGATGCCTCTTTCAAAGTAGGACTTAGGATGAATATGACCAAGACGAAGATTATGGCAAATATCAACAGCTGTTCAATTTCTTCTGTCAAAGTTGGAAATGAAGAGTTGGAGATAGTTGACCAGTATGTCTATCTCGGTCATATTCTTTCCTTTGGCAAAGAACACCAACAAAGGGAGATATCTCGAAGGATACAGCTTGGGTGGGCCGCGTTTAGCAAATTAGACGACATTTTAAAAACAGCCAAAGTTCCGCTATGTCTGAAGTCCCGCCTCTATAACCAGTGTGTTCTGCCCACAATGACATATGGTGCCGAAACATGGACGCTCACGCAGGAGACTGTGTACAGATTGAGAGTTGCACAGAGAGCCATGGAGCGTTCCATGCTTAGGAATAAAACTTATAGACCGAGTTCCTAACGTCGAAATTCGAAAACGTACAAAGGTTTTCGATATTGGAAATCGCGTTACGGAACTCAAATGGAGTTGGGCAGGACACCTAGCAAGGCGCAGTGATGACAGGTGGACTAAGGCTACCACTGAATGGCGTCCAAGAACTGGAAAAAGAAGTGTGGGTCGTCCAGCGGCAAGATGGGCAGACGACATAGTTACCATCGGAGGAAAAACCTGGATGAGGCTGGCACAGGACCGTGGGGAATGGCACAGGAAAAGGGAGGCCTATACCCAGCAGTGGGCGAGTTCAGGCTGTGGATGATGATGATGATGATGATAGTATGATAAATGATAATAATGAATGGCCGATGGCGTTGAAAGACCTCCCACTAGGTGGACCGATGAACTGGTGAAGGTTGCGAAGATCCGTTGGATGCGAGACGCACGGGACCGGTCAATGTGGCGATACTTAGTGGAGGCTTATGTCCAGCAGTGGACGTCTTTCAACTGAAATGATGATAATGGATAATGTGTCTATCATATAGATAGATTATTTGCCTGCGAAATAGACAGATAAGTTAAACAAATGCAGTGAACTATACTCGTGTAGGTCATTGGAATCAGGGTTAAAAGTCAGCCCTCTGTGTTATTACCCGTCTGCAAGGAAAGGCTTGTTTATCGGAATCGTCTCGTCTTTTTATTATTGAAGATAATAGATATCTTCTTCTTATCGTGTGGGCAGTTAGGTCTAACGACCCTAGTGTCAGTGTTTCTAAGCCGCCGCAAGGGCCTCTGACATGGTTTGACGACCGCCATTTGGCGGCCAGGACCATCGGCTTATACGTGCCTTCCGAAGCACGGAACCATCATTTTATCAGACAATCAGGTGATTCAAGCCTGCAATGTCCTAACCAAACTAGATAATAGATATAAACAGTATGATTTACAGGTACCTAAATTGAGGCAGTAAGTTTGCAAACAAGCTTTGTGCATTATGAAGTAGCATTTAGTAGAAAACACTGCGACGGAAACTTTTGTGTTGACCACGTCTGTCACGCTACCGTTTACTCCTTTTTCTTTCATACAATTCCTCACACATTCCATGCATCGTTTCTTTGAGTTCTTCTTTCATTGTGGGTAATTTGAAACTTTTGCCTCCTCCTCCTTCTCAGTAAATAAAAGGTTTCTAGGTACGGTCCCGAGCAAAAAAAAAGATTCTCTCGGATTCATTAGATGTATTTACGTCCTCATTCTACTGCAAGGTAGTAGAACCCGCGAAAGTAACGTACATATTTATTTTCCCTGAAGTATTAAGTACTATAAAATCACGACTAACTTTTTATGGTTCAAGCTTAACAAGACAGTTTTTAAGTTATTATATTAAAGTCGCTACTAAATAGGTTTCTTCTGGGTTAGCTGGTTCCATCGACGACCTCATCTCTGCTCTTAAGACAAGATTGAGGTCAAGCAAGAGTAGACACATATAAAATATTTTAAAAAAAAACTAGAACTTAGCTCAAGAAAAGTTAACGAATATTTGCCTTTTCAGTTCTATTCTGTCTAGGAAAAGGTTATCTAACTTAAATGCTACGTGCCACGTGAAAACACTCACATGAAAAGCAATTTTCCTTTTAGCGTGTCGATGGTTTTTCATTCAATATATTTGGCCCAAAATTCATTTACAAAAACCGCATTAAAGTGGTAGCATTTTATTGCGGTGTTTAGCAGCGAAATGTATGTAAATGTATACACGCGTCAGTTTTATTTCCGTTACCTAGTTAAGCTTTAGCAAACGTTAGCCATTTTATAAAAGGTTTTTTGACTTTCGGAAGGAGATGGCGGGACGAACTGGATGTCTTCCTTGAGAATTGCAGAGACGTTGCACAGAATCGTGACTGTTGGAAGGAATGGAGGGAGACCTTTGCTCACCGGTGGGACAATATAGGCTAGCTATAATATAATACCTTTTTTACTGGAAATTACGCTATATGAAAAAATACGGGTGCTTTATTTTTTAATGTCAGTGAGTTACTTGATCTCGTTAAGTCACACTAGTTCGATGGGATGATACTTATCGGGGTTCTAGCAAGGGGGCCAGGGCGGAGCTGTCACTGGTTAGAAAGCTTGAAGTTTTAGAGGACAAAGCTATCAAAGCAAGCAAGCTATCCTGCAAAATTTCGTGACTTTATTTGAAGTTAAAAAAAATTAAATTCAAATTATATACCTGTGAGTTAACTTATAGGTATTTTTCTATGGAAAAAATGGTATAGAATCGTGTTTTCCAAACCGATAAAACGTAAAAGTAGTACACAACTTTGCTGGGTCTACCGTTTTTAGTAGAACTTTTTATATCCGAATTTTATTTTGCATAGCAGTGGATGGCAGAAAGTTCATTCGCCGAAAATCATTTGGCGTACACTCATTTACCATAAATTCAAAACGCATAATTTTGTAAGTCAGAATCATCATTGAGCATAAACTTCATTTCTAGAACCATCATATTGCCGAAAGTTTAAAAACAGAATCGTCATTTTGCATACATACGTGTAACATGGAGAAGGCATGGCTTCTGTCACGGCTGCGGCGCTGCGGTGCTCCGGCGGTCCCACGCAAGCTTATCGTCGCAGATGGTTTTAACACACACCATCGCAGCTTCGGCTTGCTGGCCGGCAAGCCACCTGCTCCTCAGCTTGCGGGCCGCCTCGCCCCTCCGCGCCTATGCGGGCTTACATTACACTCTCGGGGTAGGGCATAAGAGACTACGTGGAGTCGGTTTTGCCGCGATTCGTTTCTGTCACTAACTTTTGTAGCACAAGGTTTATTGACTTTTAATTTTAATTTAGTTCAAAAATATTGTAATAGAATTGGCAATATGCCTTATAAAATTCAATCAAATAAAATTCTGCCATCTTAAAAGTATGCCAATGAAAATTCGGCCAGTTAAACATTCGGCGAAACGATAATTCTATTAAATAATTGTTTTGCCTTAAGCACATTCGTTCAAAGAAGAATATACCAAGTGTGCTATGCCAAATAAATTTCGGAGCATCAAGTTTCTGCCAGATAGATGGTGCCCAACTTTGCTATATAAGGTCCCATTAAACTAGATGGACAAAATTTTAGAAATCATTCAGACCACCAAATTAAGGACAATGGTAAAAAAAAACGCGCTAAAGTACCTACCCATAAAGTATGAGTTTGCTCTAGAGTGCTGGCAATTTATTATTGTATTTGTTTTATACTATGCCTATCTCTCTGGTCGGTCCCTCATGTCTGAGGATCGTGGTCAGCATGTAGGTTGCATCTGGAGCGGATGTAGTGAATTCAAAATAAAATGACTTTATTCACTTAGTGTTTTTTTTTTGTTTAGATATCTTTAGTTTGACGTACTGAACGGTGTGTTACTAACTAAAAGTTACAGTAATATTAAAACGAGAGTTAATCAATTTTCCCAATTTGAGTCATTCGGGCTCTTAATTAGAGCCACAAACCACAGCATAGGGGGAGAACGACAATTCCCTTGTAGTACTCTTAGTTAATGAACCTTATGCGCATGACAATAAAGGTCACAGTACTGCAAATTCGAGGGTTTAATTACGAAAGGCTTGTAAGGGGAACAGACTTGCGAACATCAGTTTGTCTGTCAATTTACCTACCGTCAGCAGTGAGCATCAAATTGCATTCAGAGTAGACCACAGGTGCATATCGAACTTCAACGTCAGCCAAAAAAGTCCCAGTACAAACGAGTTCATTAATGATTACGTCGAGGGTACAAGGCTGAGGTCCGTATCTATTGCTTACAAGGATATTACTGGGCAAAGACTTTAGCCAGAGTCGAATTATGAGATGGGGCAGTAGGTAAGGGTTGATACTAGCCAGTATTATTTGAGAAATTTCTAACAGAATTCCCGGATTTTTCAAAAACTGTACACGTCAGCAAGAAAATGGGCAATTTTCGCAAAAACCTTTACTTTTCATGGAGCGACTGCCTATCTGAACAATAGGGTCGCTCCCTATTCAATGGGACTTAAACAAAACTGGCGAAATGTGGGTGTGCCAAAGGGTACACCTGTGCCTAACCCTTCGGGGATTACAGACGATGTTATGTTATTTCTCAAATGAACAGCTACACTGTAATCGTATTACTGCCTACTCAATAAAAACTAGCAGATAACGGCTCATTAGTCGAAATAACGAGCTAGCCATCTAGCCACTTACGTAAAATAATTGGTCATCATCATCAGCCTATTAATGTTCCCACTGCAGGGACTCAGGCCTCCTCTCTTTGAGAGGGAATGGGCTTTAATCTACCACGCGGGCCCAGTGCGGATTGGTAGATGTCACATGTCTTCGAATTTTTTGGTTCTAAGACATGCCGGTTTCCTCACGATGTTTTCCTTCACCGTTTTGAGAGCAGCGGTGATAAAATAAATTACACAAAGTAATACCACTGACCAATGTTCGAACCCACGACCTACTGTTCGTAAGTCGGGGCCGCCACCACTGGGCCACCGCTGCTCTCAATAATTGGACAAAGCTTAACAAAACAACTTCCAGCGGACGGTCACAACAATCTGCTTTCCTACTGCTCTGCGGTTATGGTCACTCACAACAATCTGCTTTCCTACTGCTCTGTGGTTATGGTCACAACAATCTGCTTTCCTACTGCTCTGCGGTTATGGTTACAACAATCTGCTTTCCTACTGTTCTGCGGTTATGGTCACAACAATCTGCTTTCCTACTGCTCTGCGGTTATGGTCACAACAATCTGCTATCCTACTGTTCTGCGGTTATGGTCACAACAATCTGCTTTCCTACTGCTCTGCGGTTATGGTCACAACAATCTGCTTTCCTACTGCTCTGCGGTTATGGTCACAACAATCTGCTTTCCTATTGCTCTGCGGTTATGGTCACAACAATCAGCATTCCTACTGCTATGCGGTTAACGAACCAACTGCAGGAAAATAATTAAGTAAGTACAATAACTGCCATGTTTATATTTCAGCTCTGCTTCTTTATAAGTTATGCTATGTTGTAGCAATACGGCCGCTAGAAAGTGTCTGGGAGTATTGGCGACTTATTTTTAAGGATATTGCTTACAATATACGTAAAAATCAGCTTGGAGAAAATACGTGAGGTTAGTAATATTTTTATGCACCTTGATAGCCTGATACCTGAAAATTGGCCGTATAAGCAAGCTAGCTGGTAGTCGTGCGTTCTTAGTACATACTAACACTACTCAATCGTCCACATTTTTTCGTCAGAAAATACGTGACGTCTGGCGGCCCTGGGATCTTACTCTAGTAGTGATAGTGATAATTGCTCACTGGTATCAGGAATAAGATTCTAGGTACCGTCTGTGAGGGCTCTAGAGAGAGGAAGCTCCTAGCCATAAGAGCCTTACAATAAGAGCGGTATTCAGGAGTACCGCTTTTAGGATCAAAAACATTTTCCTTTACCCGTTAATTGAGGTAATGTTACTTACTTATGTAGGTACAGGTATGCTAACTTGCTAAAACTTAATACTGTATATTTTATCAACTGAAAATTATTTGTAGAATAGTTGTTTCAGTCATTGTTTGCCGTCAATTAGGTAGGCACTACCACTCAAAAGTACCCCTAGTTACTTCCCTATTATTATCATTTCTGGTGGAAAAAACATCGGTACTTCCTACAAAAGTGCAATAGCTATATATTGAAAGTCCACCAAGTCCACCCTGTGTACCTGAAATTGGTCGCGTCACAAAGTTGGTGCAAACTATGTCCACCGCTATCGATCTGTATGCACATTGCGACGAGGAGCTTACTACACGATGTAAAGCAGTGATGGTATGATTATGTAATTTCGGATCTGGTTTCGGATATTTTGGTTACGAATATTAGAATCTAATAACACAATCCAAAAACGGCTTTTCCTGGTCGAGCCGTCACTGGTCACAGTGACGGCTCGACCAGGAAAAGCCAACTAAAAACTATATTCTAAACCCCTAGAATCCCACCAATTAAGTACTTGAAAATAATCCAAAAAAAATATGTTATAATAATTTAGACGAGGTATTGGGCATTATACATTGGGCACCCGCTTTAACGGCACCTGAGGTATTCCACATACGGCACCTGTCAATATTTTTCGCAGGTGCCATTAGTGGAATAGTTTATTATTTAAAATTTTATTCCACATACGGCACCTACGGATCAGTAGGTACTACTAGTGTTGGGGGGTGGTTTGTCTGAACGGACCGCTGTCAATTCTTTCTGGTCCGTAAAAAAAAACATAAAAAGAAAAACACAAAAAAAAACATAAAACCATTATAATATCTCCCGCCTTAAACTTCTAACCTTATCCGGAATAAAATTTTACATGTATATCGGATTTTAACACACACTGCTATCATGAATCTCCGTGAATGTGTAGAAATATGAGAAGGAAATACAACGTATCTCAAATGCCATAGTGCTATAAAGGGGTTGAAAGATATTTGTAAGAAATGTGTCCGCTATTATGACAATAAAATAAAATTGAGAAGTGCGGCCGGACGTTAGATTGGGTCTTAAGAAGAGCTTTTAAGAATGGGCTGTTTCGCACCACGGCGGTTTTTGGAGCGCCGAGTGGTGTGAATCGACCAATAGCTCTTAGGAATGGGGCGATTCGAACCACTATGTTTAGATACGAGCTAATTTCAAAGTTTGTATGTACAGTCGAGTAGAAAAAACGGATCATTCCCACTAGTTCTACTGCACTTGCATGTAATGCGGAGGAATGAGGAAAATGTCGTGTGGAAAGTTTTGAGCATGAATGTGGATGGGTATAAGAGTAGAGGAAGACCAAAGAAATGATGGATGGACTGTGTAAAGGGTGATATGCCAAGAAAGGAGATGTCTCATGAGATGACCAGTAGTAGAGAAGTATGGAAGAAGGAAACATGCTGCGCCGACCCCAAATGAGTTGGGATAAGGACAAGAGTGAGGCCCGTAATCCACCAAAGCGGAGAGGAGCGGAGACGAGAGATGTGCGGAAATCGGCCAATCACATTAGTTAAAATTTACATCTGGTCTTTCGCCCTTCCTGTGATTGGTCGAATTTGGCACATCTCCTCTCCGCTCTGCTCGTCTCCGCTTTGGTGGATTACGGGTCTGAGTGTCAAGTTTGTCATTCGTATACAAAACAACTGATGTACAATTCATCAAGATAGAGATAATATTTTATGGCTCCACAGAGGCAATTACCTAATCATTGAGAATGTTCAGTGAATGTTAGGGGGGGTATGAGGAACAGGGTGTAAACTTCCTCATCCCCCATAGAAAAGAGAGGATCCTCCGACCAGGGGGCCAATTCTCGGTTTTAGAGATGGTGTCGAACTCGAGAAAAATTTCTAATGACGTCATTTTTTCGAGAAATTTTAAAAGTTACTATTCTGGGGATGTCGAATCCGACATTTGTCGCAGGCTAACGTTAGAGTTCATGTCGAGTGCTTCTGAGCAGTAGAGATGTCATGTCGATTATATAGATACGTCATTTCTGAGTGAATTTGTTGAGTTTTGGATTGTACACTGTGTTTTCTTTTCTTTAGTTTTTAAATAAAATACGGCTTGGCATCTCATACTGGAAATTCGATTTATACTCTTTGATTTGTGCATTGTGTTTTCTTGAAACGACGAGGTCGTCGTTTCAAGAAAACAAGAGAATTACAGAGTCTGTCTGCGCGAAGGTTCGCGTAGACAGACTCTGTAATTTGTGTACCTACGATTGGACTTGAAACCACTGAAAGATGGACGAGTTTATTAGCATTTTTATCTCGGAGTTGTTGGAAAGTGGCGAGCAACTGGCCAATACACGGCGACAACAGCTATCCCGCCGTCGATATTTACGACTTGAGCGAAACAGAAGTCATTAAAAACTTCAGACTAAATAAAGATTTAATAAGGGTTCTAATACTTAGATCTATTGGCTCCTGTAATTCAGGATACCACTAAAATATACCTGAAAACGAAGGTAAATAATTGTTTTCTCAAAAATGGTATGTAATGTTGCCATAACATCTCTAAAAAGTATCCAGAAAGTGAACTTTACCGGAGACTTATTCACAACTGTCCAGTAAGAAGCGAGATTTTAAACTTGGAATCTCCTACTGTCCAGTAAGTAAGTATGTAATTTACTTACTGGACACTAGGTCATCCTCTTTAGATCTGTTTAGAAAAAAAAACATAGTACCAGACACAGATTAGAGTTTAGCCATTATAACATGGTTATAGAAGGGAGGTTCCAAATATATATCTATCTCTCTTTTTGGTATGTAAACAGCCATTTTATACGTTGCGTTTTGTACTTAGTAATGTTGTAGAAGTATAGTGTGGGATTTTATGACTGTATTTAGTAATTTCAGTTTATTAAAAAGTTTTTTCTAAAGTTGTTTCCTAAACTGCCTCGTTGGTCTAGTGGTCGCAAGCTCGACTGCAGAGCGTGAGGTCCTGGGTTCGATTCCCGGGTCGGCCAAAAAGTGCTATTGTGTTTTTCACATATGAATGTAACCTTCAATATTAATTAAACGAATTTGTTGTTGAATTGATTTTTTTTTTTTTTTTTTTTTTTTAATTTAATTTAATTTTTGAGAAAAGCATTATACAAACCTCAACCAGTAAGAAAGCCATCCTGGCCTCGTATATAACCAGACCTCACCTGCGGTTCGGTCCGGTTAACTCATACTTGGCCAGGAAGGCTTACTTACTGGATTCTGCAGTAATGTACTATTGCTTCATAATTTTATTAGTCACTGACAGACAGTCAGCTGTCAAACTGATTATTTTTACACTAAACGTTTCGTTTTACTTTGGCTTTGCACGGGACTTATTCAAATTTAATATATAAATTATGTCCTAATTTTAAGTGTTTCTCATAATTATGTTTACTAGTTTGTTTGTGAAACCAATAAATACTTTTTCTTCCTTTCTTTCTTTCTTTTATACTTAAATAATTAGGTTTAGTCAGCGTTTTAAAACAAAATCATTCATTCACTCATAGCTACCTAAAACGGAACGCGCGATTCTTCATAATGGTAACATTAGCTTCACTCGAATCGACATTTTCGTGACATTTATTTCTATTTTGACTGAGAATACGGAATTCTGCTCAATTCGAAATTTTTTGGTAGAGATAGAGATATTTTTGATAGACATAGAGATAGACTTACGAACTCGAACTCGAGATAAATGTCGAAAATTGAGAATTGGTATTAAGTTACTTAAACTAACACATGTTGTCTATAGAAAATAACAAAATGAACTAAAAATCTTTTAACAGATTGAAAGCCGATTAATCTTCTATAAATAATAAAAATACTAGTTTTTCAAAAACTGCATCAGCGTCCTTGCATGAAAGTTTTAAAGTAATTGATTTAGTTCGCGAGCTTCTGTTCGTTTTTTTTACTTTTGTTGTGTCTGGCTGGCGTTGTGGAGGGCTATGTATAATATTATTATGGCCTCGTATTGTACCTTCATAGTTCATACTGACGAACGAACGGAACGAATGACGGACGAATGCATCGGCGGCGCGACATCCTTTTATTTTATATTATAAATGCGAAAGTAACCCTGTCTGTCTGTCGCTGTCACGCCAAAACTACTGAATCGATTTAAATGAAATTTGGTACACAGATAGTCTAGAGCCTGAGAAAGGACATAGGCTTTTTAATGCCAAAAAAAGATTTCAGAGGGCATGAAAAGGTTACTCTTGGTCGCGATAACCGACATCCACGTGGGTGAAGTCGCGGGCATCAGCTAGTGCATCATAAACTAGACTGATGAAAACTCAATTGAAAAACTTTGTCGTGCTTTGTTGGATGACTTTAAAGTACTTTTTAATTTAAATGCACTTGTCTATGTAGAAATAAAATTCAAAAGTTTGCCGATTGGAACTTTGATATGACATAAATTTCATTAAAGTAGGGCTTACAATACGTATAATTATTATACTATATGTTCGTAAGCACATAAAATAACAATCAACTCTGGAGGACAAAATAAATCCCAAAACATGTTAGACTTTGTATATTATATGGGTCGTGAGTAGTCGTGAATGCATGTGATTAACGGCAAACAATGATTGGAAATTAATTTCTGCCAATTATTTTCATTATTATGTTTTAAATAAATATTTTCAACGTCAAATTCTATTTCATCATAATTATGAAAGAGCAAGTTTTCTTATCATACCCCTACAAATAAGTTACGAACTTAACTCAAAACGCAACTTGCAATGCAACGTAGTGACAACAGATGGCGCTAGGTGCAGTGATATAACATTATATATCATAGAGAGTGCCGTTTAGTCGTACACGATCAGTTCAATTTAAAACCTACAGTAATTAAGTAAAAATAAAATTAAAAATTTGAAACTATTTATTACATCATGCATTCATAGGTTAAAATAATACAGCAACAATAACGCTCAATCTTTGTCTCAAGAATATTAATTAATTAAAATAATATTAAATGAAGTAAATATCTTTTTTCTCAAAAATGGTATGTAATGTTGCCATAACATCTCTAAAAAGTATCCAGAAAGTGAACTTTACCGGAGACTTATTCACAACTGTCCAGTAAGAAGCGAAATTTTAAACTTGGAATCTCCTACTGTCCAGTAAGTAAGTATGTAATTTACTTACTGGACACTAGGTCATCCTCTTTAGACCTGCTTAGAAAAAAAAACATAGTACCAGACACAGATTAGAGTTTAGCCATTATAACATGGTTATAGAAGGGAGGTTCCAAATATATATCTATCTCTCTTTTTGGTATGACATTTTATGAGATAGGTACATATATTTTTGGAACCTTAAACAGCCATTTTATACGTTGCGTTTTGTACTTAGTAATGTTGTAGAAGTATAGTGTGGGATTTTATGATTGTATTTAGTAATTCCAGTTTATTAAAAAGTTTTTTCTAAAGTTGTTTCCTAAACTGCCTCGTTGGTCTAGTGGTCGCAAGCTCGACTGCAGAGCGTGAGGTCCTGGGTTCGATTCCCGGGTCGGCCAAAAAGTGCTATTGTGTTTTTCACATATGAATGTAACCTTCAATATTAATTAAACGAATTTGTTGTTAAACTTTCTTTAATTTTTGAGAAAAGCATTATACAAACCTCAACCAGTAAGAAAGCCATCCTGGCCTCGTATATAACCAGACCTCACCTGCGGTTCGGTCCGGTTAACTCATACTTGGCCAGGAAGGCTTACTTACTGGATTCTGCAGTAATGTACTAAAAAGTGAACTTTTCAACCAAAGCTATCAAGACAACAGAACTACCAAAAAATTCGAATACGTGGGACATCTACCAAACCGCACTGGTCCCGCGTGGTGGATTGTAGCCCATGACCTCTCATAGAGAACAGGCCTGTGTCCCAGCGGTGGGATGGAAAAAATTTACACATAATTATGCTTCTAATTGCATGGGACATTGGGACATCGGGAATCAGCCACACTATGCCCAAACCACTGTATCTCCTGAAAGCCAGAACCAACAGAGGCGACCACCAATTACAGTGGTTTGGGAATAGTGTAGCCGGTAGCGGGATTGTCCCATAAAAAAAGCCTCATAGAATGGCCTGCGAGATGCCATTAAATGACTGCGAATGCCATTTGACTGGCCTGTTGGTCTAGTGGTTAGTGACCCTAACTGCTATGCCGGAGGTCGTGGGTTCGATTCCCACCCAGGACAAATGTTTGTGTGATGAGCACGATCATTTGTTCTGTGTCTGGGTGTAATTTATCTATAATATGTATGTATTTAGAAATATATAAGTATGTTTATCAGTTGTCTAGTACCCATAACACAAGCTCTGCTTAGCTTGGGACTAGATGGCGTTGTGTGATAGTTGTGGAATATTATTATTATTAAATAACTTTCTCAGGGAATGCAACCTGCACGTTAAGGTAAAACTCCATTCGGTATCCCGCATCCATACGGTGTACCCTATTATAACAACATCTTCAGTGTATTGTTTCGAGAACGCATAAGCAATCACTTAGGTGCGATGTGAACCAGAAAGCAGCAACAATACATTATATTATGTATACGACTAGATATGAATTTAGACGACAAGATATCGCGCCTTAATCAGCGAAGTGTTAGGCAGAGCTGTAACCTATGACCTATTAATACACTTACATTTTCATTTCGTTGTGTTTAAGGCTCACGTATAGCATATTGTTACCACTGGGTACAAAACCCGAGTTCAAGCTGCGACTAAACAATTTCGTTAACATACAATCACGCTTGTAATCTCCTAAGGGTAAGGCAAAGGTGTTCCTAATAGTGTATCCATATATCGCCAGTTATTTTTCTAAGTCACATTGTAATACCGGGCACAAGTTCAGTCACCGTGGCTGCTACTAAGAAATTTGTAATGGTAAAACAAAATAACGCAACCCACCCCAATAGTTCGTCTTTTCTACACACTCTATCTACATTTCTAACCCAACTATCCCCTCGAAGGTCTGCTGGAAGAAATTTCTTACGTTTTCTCATTTTTCAATTTCTCATAAATAAGCAGTAGGTACCTTTCTGCTCTTCTATTTGTGGGATTCTCTCAGTAGTTGAGCTTGCGACCACCGAGGCAGTCTTTAAGAAATTACATATGAAAAGACGCAGCAAAACTTTCCCTAGCTGAGAACCGAAAGTAAAACCACACGCCAGAATTAGTTAGGTCAGTAGTACGACTTAACTAGTTCAATAGCGCAGTTACCGAGATAAATTCAATACCTGACGCGCAATAGAATACTAGCATAAACCAAATTATTGGCATTCATCGACGACCCAATTAAGGGTAACAGTGGCACTTGATTGAATTATCACAATACAGACTGATTGGTTATTAGGTGCATTCCTTGAAATAGAATGATGTTTTGACCTCGATTACTTTAGAATCCCAACTGGGTTGTATGGAAGAAAACGAAGTAGATTTTATTAGAAATATGCAACCGATTCATCGCATACATTACTCTTTGTAAAAAATGTACGCTGTTCAGGATGTGAAATTGATGAAAGACGAACGATTAACCATAATTCGCAATCAAAGTAATCGAGGAGCTCTTTGATAATAACAGCGTGCGGCTGTTATAATTCTATCGAGTGGAGACCATGATCTCGGATAAACTGAAGCGATTGAGGGTGGGTGTTTATAAGCAGACATATTGGTCTACCCCCTTGTTCGTTTTTGCGGTTGGTACCGCTACCACTGTTACTCACTAAGTCACAACTCGATTCTATGACACAAGAAACTCACTGGTGCTCGCGAACTTTTATCAGATTTTTTTAACAGTTACAGTTGACAAACAAACAGTAAACATGGTAAGTATTCCGTTTTCAGTGTTAATGATAATGTTACTGATCATTTTATAGAGCAATAAATAAGGGATCTTAATAGAAATAAATGGAATAGAAGAATATTAATCCTCGAAATAGTTATTTCGAAATTTTTGAAAAGTGGACAACCCCATTTGGCTTGCACTTTTAATTAAGTGGAAAATTTTATTTTAAATATTATTATGACAATTTCATAACTGGGTCTAAATTTGTGACTGTTTGATGGCAATTTAGCCCCACCACATGGACACATGGGGCTTAAACATAACTGATAAAATGTGGGTGTACATCATCTGCCTAAGTCTTTGTCGATTACAGGCGTGATTTAGTTGTTTATTGGAAAATAGTGAAATTCCAATTTAAATTTTTCACCATTGTTCTTCCGATGCTTTTATTGGTGTTTGTTCTGTACTGTACTTCTTCTGTGTTTGTTGTGTGTGTTCTTTTGTGTTTGCGTTTTTTTTGTGTTTTTCTTTTGTGTTTCTTCTTTTTTTAAATTTTCTTCTTTCTAAAATGTTGATTGAAACTGTATTCGGTTTTACTTTCTTTAGACAAGCTTGGTGTTTTACCCGACCACGGGAAAGCAAGAAAGGAGGGTTATTCTAAACTTTTTTTAACACATATACTATACTATTGTAACATGCGCCATCGCACCTGTAATCTAAGAAAGGACAGGTAGACGTGTACCTAACAGTCCACCCACTCATCTCATGTAATAGGGTGTGGGGTGTCAATAGGGGTGGCAATAGGCTCGCCAGCCTATTGCCAACAACCGGGCCAGTTAACCAGACTCCACTACGAAAACAATCGCCCAAAAAATTATAGTGCCGTACATTTGTGTACTCAATACTGTCTCGAATTTGTATAGTTAAATTGTGTTTCTCATGTTTCTCACCACGCGGCTCTAGTTAGTTCAAGTTCAGAACTAATTAAAGTTTACGTGAGCGAGCTCGAATACGTATAAGCTCAGTCAGTAAACCTTCAGGTAGTTTGGCGCAAAATTATAGCCATTTAACATCACAACTCCCCTCTCAAAGAGAGGAGGCCTGTGTCCCAGCAGTGGGAACATTGATAGGCTGTTGATGATGATGATGAACATCACAACTAATGAGCGGCATCCCCAATGTTTATTTATGATTTAAATGTAAATGTCATTGTTATTGAAGATAATGTAAATGTAATTACTGAGACGTAATAAGAGATTTATAACATGCACACACGTTGTAATCTAAAAGACCTAAATGAATTGGAAATCCTACTATTCTACAAATATTATAAATCATAATAATATTATAAATCCGAAAGTTTGTGAATCCTCACAAACTTTCAGATTTATCCATCCGGATGGATAGTACTTTTTATCCTGATAGTATAATTCCGTGGGATAGTAGGGGATCGAACAAAAAAAACTAATTAGTCCGTCAGATATATTTCCAAAAATTATTGGACACGTATTTTTTTCTTTTTTCACGTAAACATAATGAAGACGATACAGTACTTCGAAAACTCGTGTGACGTCATATGATAGTACATTTTGACGACACAAGTAACGTTTCAAGCCCCACTCCAAGATCTTTGACGCGTTTTATTTTCGTACTTTTTTATTGATTTGATAAAACAAAAAACACGTATTCAATATTTTTCGATTATCTAACTTACGGACTAAACAGAATCATATTATTTTGACCCAGTCCGATCCCCTATTATAAAATTCCACGCGAGCGAAGCCGTAGGCATAAGTTCTATAGTAAACGATGGATGTACCTACAGGGTAAATAATAAAAAAAAAAAAAAAAAAAAAAAAAAAATTGTGTTTTATTTCAGGCAAAATACCCATAATGAGAGAATAATAAAAATACAAATACAAATAGCACAGAAATCATTAATTAAAAAACATCATCAAAACACACACATAAATTAAAAATCCATAAAATGTCAAAAATACATAAAAATAACATTACAAAATTATCATCAAAATAATTATCAATAAAATGTCAATAAATAAAAATCATACTAACACTCTAAAAGTAAAAAGCACATTAAATATCATTAAAACTTGTTAATAATCATCAAAAATCGTTAAAAAATATCAATAAAATTCATTTAAAATCATCAGTAAAAACATCAATAAAATTCATTACTAAAATTTATTTAAAATCATCACAAATCATTGTCATTTTCTGTTCCCGTTTAGGTGAACAGAAATCCAGTGCAAAAATATAGGGCTTGTCAGATTGCACGAGACAGCCCTCAAAATGCTATTACTGGAGCGTCTCAAACTTTGCCAAAAGGATGCTACCCTCGACCTGATAATGGCATAGAAATCAGGTACCCTCGCGTCTGCAAACATGCTCGAAGCACTGCAATACCTTGGCAGTTTCATAAGGGTTCGGTAAGCGTTATTGTACTGAACCCTTAATGAGTTGTACATCTTTTTTGTAAAGTTGCACCATAGTTGACCGGTGTACATTGACATACAATAGGCTCTAAATAAGGTGTTTTTAACGTCCTTGGCGCACTTCACAAATTTGCGCGCGAGCATGTTACTCCTAACTGAGAGGGCCCTACGCTCTCTTTCTATGTCGCAGTCGTCTTGGAGTTTGTCCGTTAAAATGTGCCCCAAGTATTTAAACTGCTTGACCACTTTTATAATCGCACCATTCAAAAAAAGGCTGGGTATGTTCCCCGGACCAGTCCCAGACCTAAATACCATGGATTCTGTTTTCAGAACGTTGTATTTGAGTCCATGAGCATTAGCATAATGCTCACAGACACACAACAGTTTCCTCAAGCCTTTGATCGAGGGACTCAAAAGAACCATGTCATCAGCATAACTCAAGCTATTCACGCAGACATTGCCTAAGTGACATCCAACTTTGGTTCTCCTGAGTTCCTCGATCAAACCATTGATATAAAGATTGAAAAGGTCCGGAGAAGTCAACCCTCCTTGACGCACACCGCAGTCCAGCTTATAACTGCTAGATAGAGTGTCACCCCATTTGACTTGATTAGTTTGGCCCCCGTACCAGAATCTCAACAGATCTACGATTCGGTGTGGTACTTCCGACTTCTTTAGTTTGTCCCAGAGGATTTCATAATTTACCAGGTCAAAAGCCTTGCTCAGGTCTAAGAAGCAAACATATACCGAGGTTCTCTGGTGGGTGTAGTAGGCTACCGTACTCTTAAGGCTAATAATCGCAGAGTCTGTTGAGAGCCCGGGTCGGAAACCAAACTGTGCATCGTCAATTTTTATGTTATTTTGCACTTGAGGCTGTAAGAGACGCTCCAGCACCTTGCCTATAACCGTACCGAGTGAGATAGGTCGGTAATTACTAGATGCACTCAAATCGCCCGTCCTATTTTTGACTATCGGAACTACCACAGTTCTCATTAAAAGTTTCGGCAAGTAGATGTATTTAACACACAAGTTAAAAAGCTCACATAAATGTGGGAACAAATTGGCGCTTCCCCAGACAAGGTGCTCCACACTGAGACCATCGTGTCCAGGTGACTTACCACGCTTCATATTCCTCACGGCTGAGATCACGTCGTCAAGCGTAAAAGGTGGCAGTGGCTCAGACACGATGGTTTCATTGCTGTGTTTACAATCGACTTGCAGGGGGTCAACTTTAAATTTACTAGCAAACAAATTAGCTATTTTACCTGGTTCCTGCAATCCATCGACAGAGACAGGGAGGCTCTGTTTAAAATTAAACTTTTCCAAAACTTAACAAAATTCTTTTCTCTTTTGTGCAAAGCCAAAATATTCATTTTTATAGAATCCTCATTTTTCTGACACCATTTGATCTTATTTTTAAACATAGAACAACTATTACGCATGTTTTCAAAAATCATACCTTGTAAAGGCCTACCAGCCTCCACCCAAACCTTGAAGTGGAGCCTGGCAGTTTCATGATAGTCCCGCACATGGTAGTTCCATCCAGTCACCTTTTTGCATCGCTTCCGTTCACCTAAACGGGAACTCAGTACAGCCGCAGTCTGCAGTGTATCAACGATATACGAATAATACAAGTCAATGGATTCACAATATTTGTCATAATGTTCGCAGTTTATATTATTATCACAGTCACACCTAAACATATTAAAATCGTCACATAGTTTATTAGAACAATTTATTTGGTATGCATTAATTTGGTCTTTGGTACGCTTGCCCCATCTAATTCCCTTTTGGTGTTTACTGGTGTCAGCGAAAGCCGTCTCAACATTTACACAGGATATATCGCAAATAATTCGCAAGGGGTAGTGATCGGACCACATGACGTCATGTATAACGTCAGCCGCTATCACAGTATCCCAAGCAGCCTTAGTTGCAATGCAGTGGTCTAGCCACCGCCGACACCCATGTGACTCACTCATAAACGTAAATGTTTCTGACTCTAATCCAAGCAAATTAATATCGACACATTCCCACTCCATATCTGTACAAAACTTAATCAGCTCAAGACCAAACTTAGCTGAAGGGTGCGCATTAAAGTCACCCATCACATAAACACATTGCGCATCGCCCTCTTCTATAATTGCGTTTATTGCACCCAAACAATCAATAAACTCAGTCAGATTATCGACGTTGTCAACAGGCATATACACATTAATAACTATAACGCATCCCAGACCAGTCGCTATTCTCACAGCCGCTAGGCGGTCACTATTACAAGTAATAGGCGAGACATAAGGAAACTTAGTTTTGTTCCACATAATGGCTAAGCCCCCATATGGCCTACCCCTTAACATCCCTGCTGAAGTATCGACAGAAGACTTGGCCACACACCCAAAATCCTCATTAATTTCATTTACAAAATTTAAGTCGTGGGGTAGCAACCAAGTCTCCTGCAGTAACACGATATCGTTAGTTTTAGTGAGTTCACGCACACATTGCTTTGATCGCTTAATGGATTTACAATTATAGGATAAATATTGAGATAGTGGGTAACTTACAATCCATAATTAATTATTTAGATTTTTAATTCCTCTCGCCGTATACTCACGGAATCGTCTGAATCTGACGCCAACAGGCCAAAAATCAACACTTAAGAATCTTTCTAGTCTACTTCTATCTATGGTCACTTTAAAAGAAACAAATTCAGTCTCGTGTTTCTGAGTTAATAGTTCCACTTTAACACAATTCTCGCCCATTTCACTCACATATGTCTGAATATCATCCGTGGTAGTTGCCTTGTTCAATCGAGACACATACACGGCTGTCGACAGTTGAGCCACCTGCTCAACTGTCGACAGCCGTGTCTCAATAATGATATGTCAAAAGAGGAGGTGTCTAATGAGGTGACGAGTAAAAGAGAAAAAGTCGTTGCCCCAAATAAACATAAATAAGGCCAGGTGGGTGATGATCTGTTTTATGAAAATGTAATAAATACGTAGACAGGAATTCAATTCGCACTAACTGCCGCACTCAGAGAGCTTTAATGATTACTTAGACCATCACTTAGTAAAGGTTTTGACAGTTTTGTCATACAAATGTATGTCAAATCTTTACTAAGTGACGGCTTAAGTAATCATTAAATATCTCTGAGAACCGCAGTATGAACCGCCAAAGAAAGTAAAGCTAGGAATTCTAACTTTTGACAGTTCAACCTTGTAAGGCGAGGTTGCAGTACTTTGTTTTTATGTACGCACGACCTCACCCCCCGGGCCCCCGCCCTGCCGCGCGAGCTATATAATGCCTAAATTTTGACTGTTTTTTGCTTCTTGGAGAAAAACTATAAAGAAATTATACAATATGTTTTCATCATTTACTTCAGAATAAAAAGTTCTATCTATTGATATAACTTTTATCTATATTCATGATGAAATGTCTTAGCAGTACACGTTTGAAATTGTGATTTAGAGTCATGGTTGATAAAAAAAGTATCAAGCCGATCATTCTAAATCGCGTTTCTATCTTTACGATTTACTAGAGAGTATGTTCAATTTTTATGTAATGATTTTTATTTATTAAAAAACTCGTATTTAGTTCGATTTTTATAGGTTCAAAAATCTTAAAAAGTACTGCAATCCCGCCTTAAGCAATTAATTGATTAACTACAGAATAAAATATTATCAGAAGATATTACTTTTACTCAATTAATCTCTCCCGGCTTGTTTATAGATGAGGGTGTCGGAGAATTGTATACCTACTGAGAATCGAATTACAAAATAGAATACGTTGATAACTTAGGCGCCTTCATTTAATTTTAATCACACATTGCTAAACTTATTTCTGTATCTGTTGATTTTTAGATTTGGTGTTGTTTTTTTGTTTTTTGTTTAAGTTTTGTATAAGTATAGTATTTAATAAAGCGAAGGTTTATTAGTATTGAACTCGTGCATCTATCTTCCAATTTTAATTAGGTATATAACACTAGCTGATGCCCACGGCTTCGCCCGCATCAAATTATATACTAAAACTTTCCTCGAGAACCACTCTATCGTTTGGTGAAAACCGCATGGAAGTCGATGCAGTAGTTTTTGAATTTATCAGGAACAGACAGACGTAGTGATGCGGATAACGTAATTAGTGGCACACTGAGTCTCGTAAATTAAAATTTGTTAACCATATATAGAGACCATTTATTGGAGAGCAGTGGTGGCCCAGTGGGAGAGCAGTGGTGGCCAAGTGGTGGCGGCCCCGACTTACGAACAGTGAGGCGTGGGTTCGAATCCCGTCAGGCGCATTACTTTGTGTAATTTATTTCATCACCACTACTCTCAAAACGGTGAAGGAAAACATCGTGAGGAAACCGGCATGTCTTAGAACCAAAAAAATCGAAGACATGTGACATCTACCAATCCGCACTGGGCCCGCGTGGTAGATTATAGCCCATCCCTCTCCTAGAGAGGAGGCCTGAGTCCCTGCAGTGGGAACATTATAGGCTGATGATGATGATGAACCATTTATAGTGTAATTGTTTGTTTTCTTTATTAAATATAATAAACCGAACGTAGTGAAGATGGAGATTGGAGAAAGGAGCATGGGAAAGATGGATGAAATTTCTGCTCATTCTTCTTCTTCTTCACAGAGATCTACACTTTGGATTGAAATGTTCAACTACAGTACTTTCACAAGTTTATTATGCTTTGTGACTGTAGCTTCGTTTTTTTTTCTGACATTAAATTATGTTTTAGTAAAGGTTCCCGTCGGGGTTGCGGCTTGTTCACAAGATATCGCGGCCTCGACATAAAGGGCCAAGAAGGAATATGGGTGGTAATTAGTCAGTTAGAGTCTGACACTCCCGTTCGCTCTGCCTAAGAGCGGAAGGGGTTATTTGATGATTTTCCACACAACCAAAAAAAAAAAACTGGCCAAGTGCGAGTCGGACTCGCACATGAAGGGTTCCGTACCAAAACGGTATGCTATGATTTATACAATTTCTTCTACGGGCCAATGAAACTTGACCTCTGGATTGTATAGGCGCTCATACGATTCAGGGACCAAATTATATTGGTTAACTGCTGTTTCCATCTGTTGTTTCCATCCAAGTTCAAAATGATTTTCCTAGAAAGTCCTTATAAAGTTCTACTTTTCAGATTTTTTTTCATATTTTCTAAACTTATGGTTCAAAAGTTACACATTGTTTTTTACTTTTGGAGCGATTATTTCCGAAATTATTGACATTATCAAAAAATGATTTTAGTAAACCCCTATTCATTTTTTAATACCTTTCCAACAACATATCACACGTCAGGGTTGAAATTAAAAAAAAAACACTTCCCACTTTACATATAGGGGGGCTACCCTAATAAAACATTTTTTTCCAATTTTTATTTTATCACTTTGTCGGCGTGATTGATACACATATTGGTACCAAATTTCAGCTTTCTAGTGCTAACGGTCACAGAGATTAAGCGAGGACGGACGGACGGACAGACAGACATGGCGAAACTATAAGGGTTCCTAGTTGACTACGGAACCCTAAAAAAGGTAGTTACACTAACTAACAGAAAGTGAGCAATTCTTACCGTTTCACCCAGCCCACAGTTCGAGCGTGAAGCCATATCTCATTGACTGACTAATTTATTCACCACAGGAAAACATAGAAAAGCAAAACTGCTCACTTTGAATATGGAAACTGGTTTTTATGATTAATTCTGGTATAAGTAACTTACGACTACGTTTTAAAGTTTTCGTTTTTTAGTTTTCGTTTTCAAATTTTCCGAAAGGGGTTTGAATAAGGCTTCATTAAAAGGATATTCCGAACCCCTAAAAATACGTTGTTTGATTGGATTCTACTACTCGTAAATAACCATCTAATCACTACATATTATAAAACAAAGTCCTCCGCCGCCGCGCCTGTATGTCTGTTCGCGATAAACTCAAAAACTACTGCACCGATTTTCATGTTGTTTTCACCAATGGATAGAGTGGTTCTCGAGGAAGGTTTTAATATATAATATACACGCGGACGATGTCGCGAGCGAAGTGCTAGTCTATACTAATATTATAAAGCTGAAGAGTTTGTTTGTTTGTTTGTTTGTTTGTTTGAACGCGGTAAACTCAGGAACTGCTGGTTGGAATTGAAAAATTCTTTATGTGTTGGATAGTCCGTTTATCGAGAAAGGCTTTAGGCTATATAACATCACGCTACGGCTAATAGGAGCGGAGCATAAATGAAAAATGTTACAAAAACGGGAAAAGGTATTTCCTTTTTGAGAGCTTCCGCTGCGTGCGCTGCGAAAACGGTTCAAGTTACGCAAATATCATGTATGAAGGAAATGTTCCTCTTTAAAAGTTCTAAAAAAAAGTCCGCGACAGCATATATCTATCTTTTAAGATTGACTCACTGTAACCTTTTTTTACTGTTAAACTGTTAGGTTAAAAAGAATTATTTTTTGCGAAGCTTATTTAACCCTTATGGTATTAATCTATATCTAAATAAATGTGATTGTTAGAACGAAAATTTAATATAGAATATTTGTGCCCTTTACTCTATACAGTTTAAACAAATATCATAAAAGATATCGCAATGTAAAAATATCCGCGCGGCAAAATAATTCGCACGTCGCAATGTAGGTAAGGGGGGATTCTGGCTGGCCTCCGGGAAATTCAAATTAAAAATATGTATTTACAGCATCATAATGTTTACAAGTACAGAGTGTTATAGTATATTTAACAGTAAGAGATACCTATAGTAATTCACACTTTAATATCATCATCAGCCTTACCTAATGTTCCCACTGCAGGGACTGGCCTCCTCTCTAGGAGAGGGATGGGCTATAATCTACCACGCGGGCCCAGTGCGGAATTGCGGATTGGTAAATGTCACATGTGTTCGAATTTTTTGGTTCTAAGACATGCCGGTTTCCTCACGATGTTTTCCTTCACCGTTTTGAGAGCAGTCGTGATGAAATAAATTACACAAAGTAATGCGGCTGACGGGGTTCGAACCGACGACTCACTGTTCGTAAGTCGGGGCCGCCACCACTGGGCCACCACTGCTCTTAACTGCACTTTAATATAATCCAAGCTAACCTAAACCATCTAAACTATTTTAATAAAGAGGAAAGATAAGATTTTTAGTTTGTTACGATTTAGCTTAATTAATGTCGAATAGTCGATAGGTATATCGAGAAAGGTTATAGCTATATTTATGTGACGCAGACGAAGTTGCGTGGGTCAGCTAGTATAATATAAATTATTTGGTTTCAGTGCTTTTGGGCGCACTACTTTTAATCGGCTTGAACGATTCTTACGTTTTCTTATTGCTGTTTTGGTAAACCAGGTATGAAAATGGTTCGTCAAATATTGTTTAGGTCGGGTACAGTTAGTGATTTTAAATTTGATTCCAACATAGGTTCGTTATTATATTGCGTCTTTATTTTGCAGATATGAACTCATTCATTTCTCACGTACAGTACAGGCGAACAAGACAAGGCGCCTTGCACATGGAGCAACTTAAGTTGAGGCAACTTAGTTGCTAATTGCCGCAACTAGCAACTGTTAAATATTATACCGATTTTTAAAGTTAACGTAGACGGCGACGACGTAATAAAATTAGAGCAATTGCTGCTTCTTCGATATTCATCGTCACACTGAACGCTGTTCGCTGCGTAGATTGAGCATCTCGGTTATGAAAGTTGCTCATAGATTGCCATAAAATTGCTGCAACCGTAAACGTTGTAGCAACTACCAACTAGTTACAGGAAACTTTTAGAGTTGCTTAAGTTGCCTCAACTTAAGTTGCTCCATGTGCAAAGCGCCTTAAGTATACAGGTGAAAATATGTATTGCAATTTTGTTTTATAAAGTGTTTCGTATTAAGCGAGCGTTTGACATCAGTCTCTAAATGTATGTGTATAATCTTAAAAGTAAATACAAGTTATCTGGCTGTATACTTATTAGCTTGTTCGACTGTACCAATAGCCAATAGTAAGTGCATACAAAATTGATGGAAATTGATGGATGAAATCATGAAATGCGTAACAATAAACGGAGCACTTACATTGTGCGTTTCCACCAAGTACACAACGCAAGAACTGTATCACCTGACTAAATAGCCAACAATGTGTATAGAACGACCGGTAGTCGCTGTAACCATACCACGCTAAACTTCATGGTATAGTTCGTAGAAAGTAGACATAGAACAAATAGCTGTGTCCACTACAATAGCTGTTGGCGGTCTACTGTCCGTATAATACAGGGGCAGGGTACCAGTACTACCAGTGCACTAAACACTTACGGATTGATGATGCTCTTAGACGCATATTGCGTGACGGTGAACGGAATTGTGTGTGATATAAACCGTTACTCGTACTAACATATCTTTTCACCTTACCGGTGTACTGAACTAATAATGTTACGATTCGCACATAAGTAGTGATTCGCGATGTTTGACTAGTTTTAAACCGATGGAAAAAAAAAGATAAGGTGCTCAATTTGAGCAACTGTTGGGGGTAAAAATACCCTTTACGACGCCGAAAGACACTTGTTCTACCCGTCATTACGATCATTTTCCACCTCCAATTACGAAGATATTAGAGGTCAAAGGTCCTACTGTTGTCACAAGTTTTATTTTAGTACAAGTTTTTAATATTTAACTTTAATACCTCCAAGACAGTTGTACTAGTCCGTGCATAAATCTGAACAATGTTTTGAATGCGTTACATTGAGTCCTACCGAATAACATGATAAGTACGTTAACGTTAAGGCGAGGTTGCACTACTTTGTTTTTATGTACGCACGACCTCGCCCTGCCGCGCGAGCGATATAATGCCTAAATTTTGACTGTTTTTTCTCTCTTGGAGAAAAATGATAAAGAAATTATACATTATGTGACCCGAGATAATACACATTTTTTACGACCTTTATTATGATATAAGTTTTATTTTTCAAAGCCTAATATAACTCAAGTAAAACGATTATTTAGCCATCATTTGGACATGTCTTTGCGATTTAATTGGATGCAGTGAAGTGTAAGTAATCGTGTATCGCATGCCCGACTTAACATGATCGAAGAGTCAACTAAGTAATAATTTTTTTTCAAAATTTAAATTCGTTGCATGTACACACGGCTACACATCAAGCTATACAAAACCAGTATAATCTGATCGTTCATTGTGCGAAAAGATCTAGTAAAGTGAGGCCAAGATTATCTGGTTTTGTATAGCTTGATGTGTAGCCGTGTGTACGAGTAAAACGCTATTGTTGACGACGTTTATCGGGGTAACCTCGCCTTAAGCCCAAAAAATATGTTTCCCAGCAATATGTATGCATGCGTATGCATGCACCAACACAATAATTTATTTTAGAGTGCGTTACATAGGAGTCCTAATACTGTAAACAGTGAAAATTAGCCCAAAAAATAATTTCCCAATAATAATATATTTGCGTCGAGTTAGTTAGACGTACAGAATGCTTGGTTGAGTTGAGGTTCCGCTTACACCTTGTATACATACGTCTTCGAACAAACTCTTCCATGAGAAGTTTAAGAACAAAGACAGAAATACGAGCATCCAACCAACTTTCTCTCTACTCCATTTAATTCTCTCCATGAAGTTAATGATTTCCAAGATACAGGTTCTTTAGCTCGTTTAGAAGTCAAGTGTCAATAATAGTTTTCTGCAGTCTTTGTTTTGTATAGAATCTCCGATGATGAAATTGTATAAGGCTATATTTTAATTGAGACCAATAAACGATTACTATTATTATTATACAAATCGATAGTTGGCATCAATACAAACGCTGTATGTAGGTACTGACTTGACTTTATACAAAGTTTTTCCAACCCCATGGAAATCTGGTTATCTTAATGGAAAAGAGGTACCTAGTAATGATTTAAAGAGCTATTTGGCGTCATTAACATTTCATGATTGGGAAAAACCATGCAAATACCGACATGTTTAGTCCAGAAAAAGTACCATTTCATTTTCCTGTTAGATTAAACTCACCACAGTCGCTACAAATACGAAATTAATTTGTATTAATGAAGTCATAATGTGTTTCCTTGATTATACTTACATTTATTAAATTCTACCTTTAACATAATTATTATGATTATTGGAACTGTTAGATTTGTAACGAACATGTATAGTAGGGATGATACTTGAGTAAAAAATATATGATTCTGTTTAGTCCGTCTGTTAGATTATCGAAATATATTGGATACGTGTTTTTTGTTTTGTCAAATTAATTAAAATTGACGAAAATAAAACGTGTCAAAGATCAGAAGTGGGGGCTTGTGACGTCACTTTGTGGTAAAAATGTACCAAGCTGGGACCAACAAAAAAATCGCACAAAAATACAGCTGTTCCATATATTATGTTATGACGAGTATTGCGAATATAATTTTAGGGAACACCTGATTTTTTAATCTATTGCATTGTTTAGATTCAGTATTGGTCCGATAGTAAAAGTTGCTCATAATTATGAGTACGGTGAACCCTTAAGAGATTCAGTGTAGGAACAGATTGGCCGTATATACATAGCAAGATTAGAGATCAATTTAACCGTGAAATACTGATTGCAACTTTTATGAAAGACCTATTTCATAATTGTACGGGGTTCAAAATAGTATGTTCGTAAAACATAAAATAAATGAGCAATCAATACAACAGGAATTCAGGACAAAATCAGTGGTGGCGACCCGACTTACGAACAGTAAATCGTGGGTTCGAACCCAGGCAGGCGCCTTGTGTAATTTATTTCATCACCACTGCTCTCAAAACGGTGAAGGAAAATATCGTGAAAAAAAATTAAGTTCAAAAATCTAAAACCCGACTACTAACAAAATCGCGGTCTTAAAAGTAGAAAACAAGAAAATAATTCTTGTCCGCTATTCTTAGTAGTCGCATGCCACTGATACCTGATGCTCCTTCATGGCGTTCTCATTGATACAGAAAAGTCAGCTGCTAATTGCCATTAGCAAGGTGGCATGCGACTACGAAGAATATCAGACAATAATTATTTTCTTGTTTTCTACTTTTAAGACCGCGAATTTGTTAGTAGTCGGGTTTTAGATTTTTGAACTTAATTTTTTTATTTGAACTTAATTTTTTTGAGTACTTAAACTATAATATAATACATATTTGTAATGTGCTCGCCAAGACCTTTCATTTGATACCAAACTTGCTATGATTATCTCAATTTAATATTTTTTGAGGTGAGTTTTTGACATTTAAATTCCGTCATAAAAAGAATTTATATAGCCCATGTTACCCGGGCTATTCTTACGAATCTATTGACACCTAATTTATTAAAATCCGTTCAGTAGTTTAGGCGCTACGGTGGAACATACATACATAGACTACCAAAATCATTACCCTTCCTTTTGGCTTCGCCGTAGTCGGGTAAAAAACATGTCTTAGAATCAAAAAATTCGAAGACATGTGACATCTACGAACCCGCACTGGGCCCGCGTGACAGGTATTGCCTATCCCGCTCCTAGAGAGGAGGCCTGAGTCCCTGCAATGGGAACAATATAGGCTATGATGAATCACTTTTAAAAGTTGCTACGTTTTAGTACACCTATCATGTTATAGCTTGTTCTGCTAAGTCTTTCATTTTAATTAAATAAAATATTTTTCCATTAAACATTTTAATTACATTAATACTTTTCGCAATCAAGCATCTAGGAAATATGCATATTTATGACTAAGAAGGTATTTAATCGCTTTGGCATCTGTTTTAATGAAAGAGTTGCATCAGCCTTTTTATTTGGGGGGTGGGAAATCATCAAATGACTACTCCCGCTCTGGGCAGAGCAGAAGGGACTGTCAGACTTCTACTGACTAAAGACCACCCAAGTTCCTTCTTAGCCCTTTGTGTCGAGGCCGCGGTACCTCTTTCGAACAACCCGCAAACCCGACGGAAGTTGCATCAGCCTCATATACCATATTTTGGGTGCCACATTGAGACTAGTTGGGCATTTCTGGTTCCCGTCAAAACTGTCAAAGTTAACTCCATAGTTAACTTTGGCTCATAACCTTTTAGTCGATTTGAGAAGAAAAAAACTCCGCTTGATTATGTAGGGTTTTTAAGTGGCTAGTAACTTAAACTTTACTTTTTTTTCTAACTCACTAGTTTGTTGCAAGAATTAATAAACAATATTAGGAAAACTAAAATGACAAATATTGCGTAACACGGATCACAACCGTAATGCACACAAATGCACACAAATGCACTTGTAAAGGCAATAGCACCGTAGATTTGAGAGTGACTACTTTTTTTCCCTTACACCCATTTTGTGAGGTATAAAAAAAATTGTTAAAGTTGATGTACAGCTAGAAAAGCAATACACATGGGTGTCCTCGCCATTCAATTTCATCATCACCCATACAATTCAATCTATTCTATTCGTCATTAAACCCTTTAAAATTCATCCATCGTTTACTCGTTCATAGTTACCCTTAGTCTTTATTTTTATTGAGTTGTTTATTTAAACTACATTTAAATTATAGTAGGGGAGGCCACGATTATCTCAAAAAGAGCACCTGCCATCTAATCTCTACACCACCCTTGGTTGACTGGTAGAGAATGCCTAAGGCATTAAGTCCGCCTTTGTACCTTTTTTTTTGTGTGCGAAAAGTTTAAATAAATAAATATAAAGAATGGCGAGGCGCAGTGAAAGCCTAGTGGTGGGACCGTCAGACTGCGAAAATTTGTTTTCTGACTCATGTGCGTATTGATAATTATCACTAGCTTCGATGAAGGAAACCATCGTAAAGAAACTTAACATGCCTTTTTTTGAGTTTGAGAAATCATCCAATTACTCTTCCGGTCCTCCCGCTCTGGGCCGAGCGGTAGGGATTGTCAGACTTCTACTGACTAAAAACCACCCATGTTCCTTCTTAGCTCTTTGTGTTGAGGCCGCGGTATCTCTTTCGAACAACCCACACCCCAGACGGGAACTTACACGCCTGAGAGATATTTCTGGACGGCATGTAAAGCTAAGCTAGAGGTCCATGAGCAGCATAAAAAGGTACTGACATTAGGTAAGACACTAACCACACAATAAAGAAGAACACACTGACGCCGCAGACGAACTTGCTAAGAGAGGGTCCGAGATGGCAGTGCTTGGCCCGTACCCACTCATTCCCTTACCTTTCTCACAGTTCCGTACATGGGTTCGCCAGAGATCAACTGAACACCATAACAGCAAATGGTCACGGTCTACAGACTGTAGACAGTCAAAAATGGCGATGCCAAGTCTACATCCGCGGCTAACAAAACGACTGCTTAGCCTAAGTAAAAATAACCTTAGAATAATAATAGGGACAATAACGGGCCATTGCCCCCTAAATAAACATCTTTTTACCATAGGCGCCACGGACAGCCCACTCTGCAGGGGCTGCTTTGATGCTGAAGAATCAGCCGCCCACGTCATCCTGGAATGCGAGGTCGTGGCTACTCAACGCAGACAAATCCTCGGAACGGTGAGGTCGCTCCGCGAAGCCTGTGAAGCTCCCAGGAAACTTCTGTGCTTCTGGGCGGAGCTAGGCTGGCTATCTTAGCCAGGACACCTACGCACAACGGACCGATCAAGAGTCTAAGTGCGGAAAACGGAGTCCCTACTCTAGGTAAGACACTAACCACACAATAAAGAAGAAATGAACGCTTATTATATGCCGTACTCAGAGATATTGAATGCTTACCTAAGCCGACCCTTATTAAAGATTTGACATACAAAACCTTCACGAAACTGTCAAAATCTTTACTAAATGATGGCATAAGTAATCATAAAACGTCTCTGAGTGCGGCAAAAAGACTGATCGACCTCAATGAATTGCGCATAAAAACTGCAACACGTGTCTCGGAATGCAATCGAAATTCAGATTTCATCGATTTTCCTGACCTCTAAGAACTACGTGCCCATGAAACGCACTGAAGGAAATGCCACTGTCGTCGCTGATCCGAACGTTGAATATTCAATCGCACGCTTTATAGAGGTTTTCTTTTCGGTCGCTGTGCTGAAAACAGGGATATACTTACTCTTTTGTACCCATTACCTATCGACGTACACGTACGTTCGTGGAACATGAGTTAAAATGAATTTCGCAATATACAAAAAAACCATGGAAGCCTATTAATGGATTCGCAGTTTAAACACGTAACTCGAAACGCAAATAGTTCGTATAATTTCCATAGAATATCAAATTATGAAAAAAAAAAAATGTGGCACTCGGAGACTGTCGCGGTAAAGCTATTGCATAGCATTTTTTATCAACAGCAAATAATTAATTAATTAATTTGACAACCTTGTTATTTTCCGTAACCATAGCAACCTGGTTGAATACTGAATCCTGAATATTTTTGTTAGGGAATCTCTGGATTCGCTCTCCACGCTCAAGGCCCACGATAGAAGCTATGCAATAGCTTAAAACTACTTTTACATTGAACTTTCCAAAAAGCTTTTAATGTAGGTAATTTAAATTCAACGAATATACGAAGCGGGTCAAACTAATGGAGAATGTGCAGGTATTCTCAATTAATAGCATGATTGGAAGTTGCATCAGATTTCAGTAGGGGTCGCTCCGTAAGAACAAATGCATGACAAGTCTAAACATATCACAATAGTTTAAAAGATTCGAAACTGTCTAATATAAAGGCTAACTGCCGTACTCGGAGTGATTGTCTAAGCCGTCCCTTGTCCCTTAGTAAAGATTTGACATACAAAACCTTCACGAAACTGTCAAAGCCTTTACTAAGTGATGGCTTAAGTATTCATTAAAACTCTCGGAGTGCGGCAGTGAAAGACTGAAAATTGTGTATTTATTAAATGGTGTTTTCACAAAATTTTAGAAATCATTCAGACCACCAAAAGAAGGTAAATGGTAAAAAAAATATAAGAAAAACGCATTTAATTACCTACTCTTAAAGGACGAGTTTGTTCTAGAGTGCCGGCAATTTATTATTTTAAGTCAAAATAAAATCACGTTATTTAGTGTTTTTTTTTGTTTAGATATATCTTTGTTTAGGCGTACTGAACGCTGTGTTAAAATTTGTCCACCTATTTTAATTGGACCTAATATAATAGGTACTTGTTGACTGCCTCTCGACACATTCTACGTGGCGCAACAAGTATGAAAACGTTTGAAAGTGGTTTAATAAATGAGAATTATTAGCGCTCCTTGATACTTCAAAATGGACAAATGTATTTTTTACAGGCAGCAAGAAATATATTCTCAATACATTTCCTTGAAAACTGGCCTCTACTGCAATAAGATTAGGTTGAACGTGCAATGTATTTCACACTCGTGGATTTTTTCATTTAAATCACAACAAAGGGTGGAGAAAAGCCAGCTATATTATGCTAAGTCCAAATTGATTCAATTTCTATAATCGACGGTGATTGCTTTATTTTAAACTCGATAAAAAGATATGCATCCTTATGGCGTCAATAATTATGGAATATTTAAGTTGATTTTATGAACTAGCTGATACCCGCGGCTTCACCCGCAAACGAATTATACACTAAAACCTTCCTCGAAAGCCACTCTATCCATTGGTAAAAACAGCATGAAAATCGGTGCAGTAGTTTTTGAGTTTAACGCGAATAGACAGACCGACAGATAGATGCGGCGAAAGACTTTCTTTTATAATATTACTAGCTGAACCCGCGCATGCGTTGCAATGCGTTTTTCCTACCTACCTATCTACTACCCTACCTACTACCCTACCTAAAAAAAAAAAAAAAGTATCCTATGTCCTTTTCCTGGTTCTTAGCTACCTCCCTACCAATTTTCAGCTAAATCCGTCCAGCCGTACTTTCTTTTATAAATAGATGTAGTGATAAACATGAATAATTGTTACTGCAAAATGTAATATTACCACTACAAATTGAACTGGGCAAACACGATCAAATTTCCAAAGAGACTTTCGGTTAAATTGTTTCGGGCGAATTGGGAATCCGATTATCAATGCTGAGTATTTTAACTGTGCTGTGAGTATATTTTCACAATAATAATAATTGAAATCACTGATATCATTTCAAAATAACTTGTCCAATGAATAAGAACTGAAAATAAAACTGGTGGAAAAATGGTTTATATTTTGTAATGTAGCATAGACCTTTACGAAAATATCTAATTATCTATTAATCTGAACTTCCAGTGCGTGTGCGAAAATATATGAGTGTCAGACTTCTACTGAGAAAAAAAATACTACCCATGTTCCTTCTTAGTCCTTTGTGTCGAGCCCGCGGTATCTCTTTCGAACAACTCGCAGCCCCGACCACGAGTCGGGAATAACTTTTTCATATGCATAGAATACATAATGTCTACCGAAGGAAGTGAATACCGCCGAAGTGAAATGTATGCTGAAATAGTTAACTTTTTTAATTGTAATGAAAAAATATTGGTTTTTCTATCATTGGAGTTAACCACAGAAGAGATAAAAGAGAGTTAACTGTACCTACGTGCTAAAAACCGTTGACGGTTCTCTTGTCAACGTCGCCCCTTTTGGGGGGGGGGGGGGGGGAAACACCAAATGACTCCTCCCGCTCTGGGCAGAGCGGTAGGGAGTGGCAGACTTCTACTGACTAAAAACGACCCATGTTCCTTCTTAGCCCTTTATGTCGAGGCCGCGGTATCCCTTTCGAACCACCCGCAGCCCGACGGGCGTAAGGGTCGCAGTTAAATAAAAGCTTGTAACAAAGGACAAGGAAAGCAATTCGATTAAAATTGATACTAATGTAGAGTGTATATTTGTACAAAAGAACCACGATGCTGCAAGCAGAAAAAATTGTTAATGCATAAAAGGTACATGAGATTTACTATTTCAATGAAATTTTCTTGAGAATTTCCATTTTCATATTTTAATTAAATAAGTAGATATTCTAAAAACATTAGAACGCTTTTGTGTTTGATTATTAATTTTGCTAAGTGCAATACTTATACTGAGAAATGTTGCAATATAAGGTCTTCGTGCAATTTTGATATTAAAATATGGTTTCCAAACTGGAAAGCCAGGTATTCTGCATTATTGCATCGTGTGACAAAGGTCGCTTTGTAAACGGGGTCTCTCTGGAATTGGAACCAGGCTTAAGAATAAAAATGTCATCTTCTGAGAATAGCATTAATATTATTAATAATCGCCATTGTAGTTTATTGACATTATTTATTGTTATAAAGCAGTTGTATTTTCAATCTATTTTTGTTAGTGTGTAATCGGTTGAAATGTCAAAAGACTGCCTTATCAAAATCAGATGATGATTATTTGAAAGACGGCTAGAAGAGATGTGACTGCTGAGATGATGAAAAGAATAAGAGATGCTGCAATTGGTCAGGGCAGGACAGTGATGACTATTTGAAAGGCAATATTTCGTACACAATCGATAGTACAGTACGATCAAATTATCTTGGCAGGTCCGAACTTCGTGCAGGTCATTTTGTTACAATGAATGTATAAAAGTGTTATGATATTTATTTTATTTGTATTTCTCACTGTTTAAATTAGATATTTTCTGATCGTTTAAGTATTGGTTTATCTGGCAATAACAGTAATTTTCTTCACAAGTTTACATGCGTAAAATTTCGCAAAGCCTATGTTCAGACCTGCCAAGATAATTTGATCGCACTGTACACGGTTATCACCAGACGGTAATTACAGGTTACAGGATTCAAGCTAATTATTCCTGAACAAGATTGCCTTGCACGGCTACGGAGGGTCCGTCAGCAACGATCATGCGATCATGTTGCTGACATGTTATTTGATTTTATGCATATTGACGTGGAGTAACGCAGTTCGGTAACACAATATGGGATTTCGAACCCTGCTGGGAGCTGGGACGTCTAACGTGGGAGAACATTGTAATTAATCATACAGATATTGATAAGCTCTACCTGTACATGTATATCTATGTGAAATAAAATAATTTAATTAGATTTGACTATTTTAAATTTATTTAAAAAATAATATTTTAAATTCCATAAATAAATGACTAAGCTACGGTTGCTCTCAAAACGGTGAAGGAAAAGACCGTGAAGAAACCTGCATGTCTTAGAACCAAAAGATTAGAAGACATGTGACCAACGCGACCTTAAGAGAGAAGGCCCGAGTTCCTACAGTGGGAACATTATAGGCTGATAATGATGAAGAAATGACTAAGTAGTAAGTACCCTAACATCATTACGTCCCAACCTAATACCGATTCTGTTAATTTTCAATCCCTGCATGCATGTACGCCAATTATCGTAAATCCGTTTAACTTCGAAATTGCCACTGGACTTAATAGGATAAGCGATGTCCTATAATCAGGGGTGCAACGTATCGGAGAATTGGATATTACAACCCTTGCGCACAATAATTGCCCTGTCAAGCCGCGTTTGATTTTACCAGTACAGAGTTTGGAAGTAACTAGGAAATGCAACAGTGAATTCGGATTCTACTGTAGGTACAGTCGGACAAGCTATATTTGTAATTCTAGTACACACGGCTACACATCAAGCTATACAAAACCAGTTAATCTTGGCCTCATTTTACTAGATCTTTTCGCACAATGAACGATCAGATTATACTGGTTTTGTATAGCTTGATGTGTAGCCGTGTGTACACTGAAAATATTTATTGCAATTTTGTTTTATAAAGCGTTTCGCATTAAGCGACTGATGTCAAACGCTGTATCATTTCACATCAGTCTCTAAATCATCATTCTCCTGCCCTTATCCCAATTTATTTGAGTTATTCCGGTCTGATCCCCTAAAACTGATACCCTAGGGGATCCGTTTTATTATAAATTATTTTCTATTCCGGTCTGATCCCCCGTAAGGGTCGGTGCAACATGTCTTCTTTTTAAGCACCTCTTTGTTATAGGTGTCACAGATAGTCCTCTGTGTCGAGCCTGCATGGAGGAAGAAGAAACAGCCGCCCACGTGCTTCTGCACTGTCCGGGCGTTGCCCGGTATAGGACCAAGTACTTCGGTGACCCAGGTACTCTCCGCGAGATTGCCAGTAACACCAAGGGATTGCTGGCTTTTCTCGGGGAGCTAGGGTGGATCGAGTGATATTCCCACCTGCACGCAAAATACGCGCATCGAACGTGGAGTTGCGGACACCAGCCCGTCGTACTTATACTTTATAACATGTCGTCTTCTACCATACTTCTCTATGTTTCTCGTCATGTCAGCAGTCACCTCCTTTCTAGCCATATCATCCTTCACACAGTCCATCCATCGTTTCTTTGGTCTTCATCTACTCTTATAGCCTTCTACATTCATACTCAACATTTTCCTCACAACATTTCCTTCATTCCTTCGCATCACATGTCCATACCACGACAATCGATTACCAATCAACTTTTCATTCACCGGCGCCACTTTCAGACTTCTTATGTACTCATTCTCTAAATCACATCAGTCTCTAAATGTATCTGTATAATCTTAAAAATAATGCAAATAAAGCTGGCTGTATACTTATTAGCTTGTTCGACTGTATTTACATTCAAATCTGGGGGTTAGCACGACCGGGGTGTAATTCATGTGATTTTAAACTCTCTCTCACATAGTAAGTTTAAATTCCACAAGTGCGAATCTTATTCTTCGTGGCGCTGGCACGTTAGTTTTTATTAGCTATTTATTTATTTTTTTGGAAATATTACAGCTAGGTAGACACTATAGTTTGGTTGATAAAAACAATTAATTTATATTATACTAGCTGATGCCCACGGCTTCGCCCGCGTGAATGTCAGTCAAATTAAAATCATCCTCAAGAACCATAGAGTGGTTCTTGAGGATGATTATATTGGTGAAAACAGCATGAAAATCGGTGCAGTAGTTTTTGAGTTTATCTCGAACAGTCAGTCAGACGCGGCGGAGAACTTCGTTTTATAATATACTAGCAGTTGCCCGCGACTTCGTTCGCGTAAAAATTTTGACTCTCTTGTCTGGACTGCCTGTGGATGGTACTGTGGCGACTAGCGACATCTATCGCAACACCTGCGTACTAACAAAACGATCGACAGAAGTTCCTACATCGCGCTATCAACATTATCCGCGACATAAGCCTATATAGGAGTTCCCGACTTACAACTGTCGGGCAGTTAGCCCGCCGGACACAACACCCGTCCGGTCGGAGGATCCTCCCTTTTCAACGGGGGATGAGGAACTTTACACCCTGTTCCTCACACCCCAAACTGGTGACCCCGAGCATGAACGTCAGCGCAGCCTTCGTGCAACTACTTCAGACGTCGTCACCACTTCCCCTTCGCCTTCGAGCAGCGAGTCATACCGTCAGCCAGCAGCCACGGCTTCATGGGGTATCCTGTCCACCAGCATGCAGCGGAAGCGCATTCCTGGACATCACCCCCAGCCTCATCAGCGACTTTGGCACAGCACACTGCACTTCGGCCGGTCAGCAAGCAGAGACGCCCTTCTCTCCTGGTCGACGCAGCAGCCAGCCACTACGCAGCACTGCACACTCCGACTCACTGGAGCATACGCAGCATCACCCCGACTCACTGGGGCATCTACGGCAAGCACTGCATCACTCCGACTCACTGGAGCTAATATGCAGCATCACCCCGACTCACTGGGGTATCACCGCAGACAGTTCCGACTCACCGTGAACTATGCGGCATCCGGTTCCGACTCACTGGAACCTTCCACTGGCTGGCAAGCGCCAAGACTTAACCTGCTTTCGACCTCCGGTCTCGGAGGGGAGTGATGTGGCGACTAGCGACATCTATCGCAACACCTGCGTACTAACAAAACGATCGACAGAAGTTCCTACATCGCGCTATCAACATTATCCGCGACATAAGCCTATATAGGAGTTCCCGACTTACAACTGTCGGGCAGTTAGCCCGCCGGACACAACACCCGTCCGGTCGGAGGATTCTCCCTTTTCTATGGGGGATGAGGAACTTTACACCCTGTTCCTCAGCCCCCCCCAAAGTACTATGTCAAATCGAATGCCAAATGCCAATCGAAGCGATTATATTCCCTTAAACCAGCCCTGTCGTAAAATCTATTCCTACCTGAAATGTCTTAACTATATTCTATCTCTCTGCCAATTTTCAGGTACAAAAAGCCAAGGATTTCATATGGACTTACGGGAGCCCTTAGTCCAGGTCTTCCTTACAAACTTAGCTTAGATCTCCTACTCCTAAACTCTAGACTTGTTAAATTTCAGGTTGTTAGTACAAAAAAAAACAGTACATTTTTACAAACATGTAAAAGCCCTCAGACCTCCTTATTCTGGCCATGTTGCTAAACTCGCTAAATCCGTTCTTAGTCAACGTCTACTAACTATAAAGTACCTTCCTGCCAAAATTGTAGCACAAAAAAGGAAGGACTGTCATACAAACTCGCGTGAGCCCTTAGACCTCCCTAGTCCGGCCCTGTCGCAAAATCGGTTCTTAGCAAACTTCTACTCACCTACTACGTCCCTGCCAAAATTCAAGTTCACACAAAATGATGGACTTTTAAACAAACTTGCGAGCGCCCTTAAACCTCTCTAATCCGGCCCTGCCACAAAACCTGTACTTAGCAGAGTTCTAACTATAAACTACGTGCCTGCCAAAAATCAAGTTTGTAGCACAAAAAATTAAGGATTTTCTTACGAACTTGCAAGAACCCTTAGACCTCCCTAATCCGGCCCTGTCACAAAATCTGTTCTTACCAGACGTCTACTAACTATAAACTACGTCCGTCTCAAAAATCAACTTTGTAGCTCAAAAAATGAAGGACTTTCATACAAACTGGCGAGAGCCCTTAGACCTCCCTAATCCGGCCCTTTCTCAAAATCTGTTCTAAGCAGACGTCTACTAACTTTAAACTACGTCCCTGCCAAAAATGAAGATTGTGGCACAAAAAATGAAAGACTTTCATACAAACTGGCGAGAGCCCTTAGACCTCCCTAATCCGGCCCTGTCACAAAATCGGTTCTAAGCAGACGTCTACTGCCTATTAACTACGTCTCTGCCAAAAATCAAGATTGTAGCACAAAGAATGAAGGACTTTCAAACAAACTTGCGAGGGCCCTTAGACCACCCTAATCCGGCCCTGTCGCAAAACTAATTTATAGCGGATGCCTACTGACTATATACTACGTCTCTGCCAAAAATCAAGATTATAGCACGAAAAATTAAGGACTTTCATACAAACTTGTGAGGGCCCTTAGACCACCCTAATCCGGCCCTGACGCAAAATTAATTCATAGCAGACGCCCACTGACTATAAACTACGTATCTGCCAAAAATCTAGATTGTAGCACAAAAAATGAAGGAGTTTCATACAAACTTGCGAGGGCCCTTAGACCACCCTAATCCGGCCCTGTCGCAAAATCCGTTCTTAGCGGACGTCTACTAACCATAAACTACCTCCCTGCCAAAAATCATCTTTGTACGTCCAGCGGTTTTCGAGATTTCGTGATGAATCAGTGAGTGAGTGAGTGACCTTTCGCTTTTATAGATATAGATAAGGCCACTTCTACCGTGTCGTCGGTAGCGCCCAATAATCTAGTTAATGACAACTGGTATTCGTTTATAGTTTATAAACAATTCATATGGAAGAGGCTCATTGTGCTTCTTACAAAAATAAACCAAAATTGTACATTGTACAAGTGCGAAAAGTTTGTTATTGAACGATGCATGGATGAACTTTATTGTCCCCAAATAAATTAGGATAAGGGGAGTAGAATGATGACGATGATGAATACATAACCCATAACATTTCTGCCAAAAAGTATATATAAATTGCTCTATTCGTCTCTAAAAATCGAATTTTCAGATTAATCAAAATCAAAATATTTTATTTCACATAGGCCTACATGGGCACTTGTAAAACGTCGACAAAAGGTGCAAGGGTAGGTGCTTTGGTCGATTCTTAAGGAGAAAAACCGGCAAGAAACTCTTTAGGTTACTCTTTGTGCCCGTACACCTGATCGATATTCAATAGCGATTAGCATATGACAGAAATGGATGTGTCAGCGATCAACCGTGATGCCAACTAGCAGTCTGTTAGATGAAATACATTAAAAAAAAATCCGTGTGGTGGCGGACTCAAAGAACACCATCACCCCATATCATCCAGTGGGTGTCGTAAAAGGCGACTAAGGGAACAATTAGCATAATTAACAGTCAAAGATATGCACAACAGCATTCCCAAGGAGGGTTGACGTCAGGCAGGCGGCCGGTCATAAAACTTGAAAAAGCCAAAACCCAAAGCAGCATGAGTTCATTATATGGAAGAAATGTTAGGGCTAGGGCGAACCCCACAGGCGACGCGCAGGGGCATTACCGGCCACTGTGGGAAGTGGACAAGGGTTGTCGCACCAGAACGGGTGGGTGCGACGTAAGACGCAAGCTCGGAGGGTAGGGGAAGCAAGAAGGAGATGTGCGAGCTGGAATGTAGGTACGATGACTGGAAGAGGAAGAGAGCTAGCAGATGTTCTAAAAAGGTGAAGGATAAAAGTAGCGTGTCTGCAAGAGACTAAGTTGAAGGGTGAAAAAGCAAGAGAGATACGAGAAGGATTTAAATTTTATTACTGTGGCAGCGATGGCAAGCGAAATGGTGTGGGAATAGTGAGTTGAAAGAATGTGTGGTGGATGTTAAAAGAGTGAGCGATAGAGTGATAGCTGTAAAAGTGATTTTTGATAGTTTGGTGATAAATATAGTTAGTGTGTATGCACCCCAGTCAGGAAGTGAGGATAGCGTAAAAGAGAAGTTCTGGGAAGACTTTTACCGAGTGATGTTGGATGTGCAAGAGAGTGAGGAAGTATATGTGGGGGGTGATTTTAACAGAGTGAAGGATGGGTATGAGAGAGTGCATGGTGGGTGGGGGTTCGGAGACCGTAACACTGACGGTGAGGCACTACTACAAGCTGCTTCTGTCTTCGACCTGGCAATTACAAATACGTGGTTCAAGAAAAGAGACGAACACCTCATAACTTATAAGAGTGGCCACCACACGACGCAAATTGATTACTTTTTAGTCAAACGGAACAGCTTCAAATGCCTTACCAACTCAAAAGTACTGCCAGGCGAAGACCTAGTCTCCCAACACAGACTGATTGTAATGGAGGTAAAAGTCAGCGTCTCTTTTAGGGGAAACAAAGAACGACCCCCGCCTAAAACCAAATGGCGTATGTTAGAAAACGAAGAATGTGCAAGTGTGTTTAAGAGCCAGGTAGTGATAAGATGGTTGAAATGAAGGATATGGAAGGAAAATCTGTAAATGAATGTTGGAAAGAGATGGCAGATTGTATTAGAAGAGTAGCAAAAGATGTTTGGAGAATCAAAAGAGAAAGGTATAATAGATAGGGATACATGGTGGTGGAACGAAGAGGTGCAAAAAAGTCTGAAAGAGAAGAAGGTTGCGTTTAAAGATTGGCAGGGTGAAGCAAACGGGAACGACAGCTTGAAAGAAGAAAAGAAGAAGATTTATAAAAAATGGAAGAGAAAAGCAAAAAAGGCGGTAGCAGTGTCCAGGGCTAAGGCGCAGGAGAAGTTATATGACTCACTGGACAGTCCTAGACGCCAGAAGGAGCTCTACCGGATTACAAAAGCAAGAGAAAGGAGAACGAGGGATATGAATCCTCAGTATGAATCATGTAAAGTGTATGAAAGACAGCGCTGGTAAGGTTTTGTATAAAGATGATGAAATAAAAGGGAGATGGAAGGTCTATTTTGAAAAGTTAATGAATGAAGAGAATTGACTTCAATCTTGCCCTAAGGGCAGAGACTGGTACCAGTACCATGGTCCGGGGCGAGGAGGAATGGGACGCTGTCGCCTCCTTCTGCGAAGCAGTGATGCTAGCGAAGGAGGTGGCGGAACGTGAGAGGGAAAGAACCTCTCGTCCCAGCCGCCGCGGGAGACGCTCCGGGCGTCGGGGGACACGTGATGGCTTCCGGCCACCGTAGACGCGGGCCTGTGGACGGTGAGTAATGGGCTAGCTCGCCGTCCGGCCGTCTCATGATGGCAACAGACCGTGTCGACGGCGCGTTCGTGTTCCACGCGCGCCTCAAAGAGATGTCAGCAACATGGAAGAGCCCGCAAGGGCCGACGCCCGTCGGGGCTGCGGATTATCGAAAGGCATAACGTGGCCTCGGCACAAGGGCGAAGAAGGAACATGGGTTGGTTTTTAGTCAGTAGAAGTCTGACACTCCCTTCCGCTCTGCCCAAGAGCGGGGGGGGTTATTTGATGATTTTCTACCCACCAAAAAAAAAAGGCAGAGTCTGGTAAGACTGGTTTTCAGACTTTCAGGCCACTAACTGTCTGTAACTACTGTCAAATATCTAAAAGGCAGGGAACGGTTTAACATACTTACCGAGGCACAGAAGAAACTCCGCATGTAATAACAGGTGGTCAGTGGTCACTAATCCACAGACCAATCAAAAGCGGCGTAACCTAAAGATCGACCCGTGCGGCTGTTATTATATAACGAGCATCCTTTTCAGTTAAATATATTTAATAAATAAGAATAGCTTTATTACTGAACATGTTTACTACCTGCGGCGGCTCTGTACAGTTTACTCGTCTGGCCGTAGCTTTATTAATTTTGTTTACGGTGTGTTGGTTGCACCGCACATTTTCAAACGGATACCGCTGCGGGTGTAAAGCGGCGCCGCCGCATTGTTCAATAGCCGCCGACAGTGACATGCGGCATCAACACCCGGATGAATGCGTTTTAATTGTTTAATGATTTACGAAGTGTTACTGGAGTGTCGATAAATCAAGGTTCAAAATAGTTAAACTTTATTCGCGTTTAACTGTCAAATCTCAACTCATTCATCCATTATTTGTTCTCTCCCGCGTTTGTTATAATCATATAAAGTAAGTATCTAGTGTTAGGACATTGACGTATGCAGTTTTAGGTAACGTCTACTAAATTAAGCCACTATCAGTGAAAAGAAACGAGGATACAAGGTTTCAACTTCATAGCCCAAGAAGTCGTATATAATGTCAAAAAAAAAAAAAATAGAACAGTTATTATTGTTATTTATACCGTCTTTCTTCAGCTCCTTAGGTACCTTAATTAGTTGGAAACTGAAGCCATGTAAATGTATGATGACGCCACGTTTATCCTTATGTGAAAATTGACGCACTTTCAAAGTTCAACCTACTTGCGAAATCAGTGAGAAACCGCTCAAATGCTATGAAACTTGTAACAACAATGGCATTTCAGGTAAATTTGTACGAGCGGAAAACGTAAAAACGTGAGGTAGAAACAAAGCTGAATTTTCTCGAAAAAATAAAACAGAGTTGATTACCATTTCTATTTTATTGGGACAAGCCCGCCACACTGTTACCAAGCTAGTGAAAACCAGAATCAACAGTGGCGACTACCAGAAAAGAGCCCAGAAAGAAAAGCTCGACGAAGTCCCAGAAAAACAATGCAACTACCTGAATCGCGCAACGAAATTAATCAGTACAGAATAGCGGAGGAGTAGGAAAGCACAATTTCCACCCCTATGCTAAGTAATGCTACCTAGTAATATTGATTTCCGCCAATTCCTGTAACTGACTCGTCAAATACGTTATGTTATGCCCAAAACGATCCACAACGACCGTGTAAACTACCCACTGAAGTTCACATGCAATAAGTATATTGATTATTGAACATCTCATGTGGATATTATGCATGTGTCATGTGTTGCTATTCATTATTTGGTCACCATTGTGCTACAAGTTTTGTTATTATCCATCAATCCTAAAAATGTGTCAGGGTATCCGATTCTTTTACGGGGGATCAGACCGGAATAGAAAATAATTTATAATAAAACGGATCCCCTAGGGTATCAGTTTTAGGGGATCAGACCGGAATAACTCGTTTGAATACGTATTGTAGAAACAAATTAAATCTAGAAATGAGTACATTCGAGGTTGCTAGAAAAGTTAGTTAATACAGCCTGGTATTTATTTAGTGAGTTCTGATATTTTACTTAAACTTCACATGTCTAACTGTTCGGGGATTACAGGTGTGATGTTATATTATTTGCAAAAAGGAACTATTTTACACCAGGTATAATCAAGTCCCATGTAAGAAGGGGTGAGCCCATTGCCATCAACCAGGTACAAAACCAAACTCCGAGGCTGCTACCGAGAGATTCATGATAGAACAACCCAATAAACAATCTATAAATAATCAGGTGAACTATATCTATATTATTACAGTCTTAAATTAGAACATAACATCCCCATACCCGACTGCCAATTAGACTTAATCGTAGTGTCAAAAATTCCACCTACCCACGGTCACGTTACGTCCTGCGAAAAATTGCACGAATTCCGTTCCTAACTAACCTAATAAAGGCAGAAACAACGAAACTTTGATCAACAATCGATAACCGAACATAGGAATACGTAACTGCAAAATATTAATCGGATTAAGTTTTGAAGCGCCAGTTCCATTTTGCTATTACCTTTTGTGGAATCGCGTGTACGAGTATTTCGGTGCAGAAAACATTTACCTACACAACGTTCGTACTGAACAAATATTTTGTTTTTCAGTTTTCCACCTGTTTCGGCGTTAGGCTTAGCTAGTGCTGGTTTTCAATATGCTTCATTTTCGTTTTTTTAACGAATGCCCGTCAAAAATAACAAATCCACTGCACGAGGGATTTATTCCACATCCATACAAAATGTTTTTTATTTATTTTTAGCCGTCAGATTATTTAATCTATGCCAATGCCAACGTTGATGTTTTCTATCGACTATCTGTAAGGAAGGATTATATTTTCTGTGTGAAACCTACTGAATAAATATAAAAGTATAAGGTAAAGAAATTAAAAATAAAACGTATTAACTTGTAACTTGTGTGTTTGATGTTGTTGAGAACACGACCTAAAATTCTTAAAGTATTTTTCATTTTTAATGTAACACAAAAGACAAAAAAAAAAACCAGTACGTTGTTCATCGGCCCTAACTCAGCCCAAATAATACCTACAATACATAATACCTTCTAAATTCGCAACATTACCTTTCAACTATGACGTACTCTTAACGCTGAAGAGTTAAATTAGAACCTACTTAACCACCATCATTCATGAAGGCTACAGATGCATTAGGAAAGCCAGCTCGAACCTTTATAAGTCCATTCGTAATAACTCATCTATCACCTACTTTGCACCGCCAAAACTTTCATTTCAAAAACTTCACTCGCAACTGGAATATTATAAGTCTCAATGCACATCTGACATCCGTCATATCAACTTGTAATAGAATTCTATTAACTTGAAATTGTATGAAAGTTTGCAAATATGAAGTTAGAAGAGAAAGCCAAACTCCTTTATAAAGTGTAAGAGCTTCAATGCATTTGAGATTATTACTGAAGTATCCGTCCTTCGACGGGATTGTAAATCGAGTCAGGGAGAATCGAAGGGTCTGAAATTCTGAATCGAATCGAAGGACTTCGATTCGATTCAGACCGCTGTGTATTAATTGTACAGTGATAGGAAGACCTATGTATAAAATGGTCAGACGTAGTTACTATTATGAATAGTCATTTCTACGAATTTTAACGCAATTCATATTATTGTCGTATTATGATCTGCCAAAGTGGTCATTTTAGACCCCCTAAGCATTAGTATTATTAACATTTCGTCGAAAAAATGAAGAACGAGCTGCAATCGATCAAGTGTGACATTGAAGTGGGGTAATTTCTTGTGTACACTAGTTCACCAATGACGTCTTGTCATAAACAAACAAGCCTTCAAAACAGCTTAGTGCATGTGCCCTAATTCGATCTCGATTATAAACCGATCATTAAATTATTCATCCCCCCGTGTTTACTACTGTTTACCCTGCGCTACCGACGCGACAGAATAGGACCGTGACCTTGTTATGAGGTATGCCATTAGTTACATACGGTGCACGTCAACGTAACACAAATAATACTGCAAAATTACAAGTAAATAATGACAAGCAAGGAAAACCGAGCGTACCCTTTCATATCTGCATTGCATGTAAACCCCAAGAGGATACGACCCGTCTACTAATAACAACTAACGCGTCAAAGGAAAATTGAATATGGCGAATATTGCAATTTTCCTTTGGTACATCTCCTGCTCGCTGTCTTAGGTGGACTCTACGTAGTAATTTGTGGACTTCCTAATAAATGGAAATGGACTTTGACTGGTTTCACGTTAAGCACATTATCGATTTGGGTAGCGTCGTTATTAAATTCACTTTTATGACTGGGTAATGGGTATCGTGGGTCTATCCTGTGGCGACAAAGGAAAAGTTTGTGGTTTGAGTTTTGACAAAGTACGTTCTTTATTTCGGAACTTTATGAACAGGAATGCATTTTCCGGGCTTTTCACTTTGATTTTGAAGAAGAGTGAGAACCGTTTATAAGTTACGACATTATTGAGACCAACCTAACCAACATCATGTTACAGTCAAATTGCACAAATTATACGTATTCGTAGTTTAGAAACATATGAAAATTAAAATGAACATTCCACGCATTCCACTTTAGCCTTTTTTTTTGGTGGGTAGAAAATCATCAAATGACCCCCCCCCCCCACTCTTGGGCAGAGCGAAGGGGAGTGTCAGACTTCTACTGACTAAAAACCGAACCCATGTTCCTTCTTTGCCCTTGTGCCGAGGCCACGTCATCTCGTTCTATAATCCGCGGCTCCGACGGGCTTCCACTTTAGCCTTACTCCCAGTTACAATGATTTTAAACAAACTAAAATATATTCAGTGATCCGAATAATTTACCAAAATGCATTTCACAGTTTCAATGAAGGAGGCCTGCAGTCAAATAAAATCTGGCACTACCGAACTTTGCACTTGCAATTATTTCGGTTGTTTGTTTGAGTTCAATTTGTGAACTCGTATCGAAATATCCAGTTACTGGGATCTAACGAGTAGTTCGTCGTTCTGGCTCGTCGCGTATAACTTTACGCATACGTACACAAGGGGCAACTACAGCCAGCACCTTTGACGGAGCTACAATGCAATCGGAATTGGCCAGCTGCCGCTGTCGAGAGGATCGTTTGAAGCGGATTAAGTTAGTACCTACGTGACTGACTGCCGCACTCAGAGACGGTTAATGATTACTTAAGCCGACACTTGTAAAGGTTTTGTATGTCAAATCTTTAGAAAGTATAGTATATAATGATTAATATATAGTATAATATATAAAGTTTTATATAAATTCAATGCAGATTGAATTTATATAAAACTTTATATTATTTAAATATTAATTTGAGTTATTTGATGCTGGAACCCCAGACTGGGTATAGGGATCCTCCAGTTTACTACATTTCTCTGTGTTTGTTACACTGTGAGAAATGGAGTGCATTGTATGGACTGAATTCTCGGTAGCCTTTTGAGTGTCGTTGCCTTTCGTACGTAGTTATCTTGTATGTAGTTGACATGTTTCAGTCTGACGACATTACCCGATAATCTTAATTCAGTACTTATTCTAGTTAATGCAAAGACACGTCTCTCTATTTTACAAGCATAGACCGATCCAGTTTCAAACCAGAAGTAGGCCATGACCCAGCCTGTTTTAAAAATAAGCCCTGCAACTTTCGGCAACAAATATGGAGTATGGACACCGGTTTAGCGGTGACATTTCAACTCGGGGTTGGCACATGGATTTAAAAGCTTTTGAACTATTCGTCATATTTTTAAAGTATGAAAACTGTAGTGTATTTCGATTGGAGACCGTGTTTGTTTTGTTGGCAATATAAATAAAAAATTGGCCGGGCGTTAAAGACAAACAGAGTTACGGGACTGAGCTACCAGCTCGTTTTATTGGTGCCGAAATGATCGGAAATTCGGAATATGATTCAATTATTACGGAGTTCACCACTCAGCACTCTCGAATACCCGTTTGAATTGGTTTCGTGGCGGCTTTGTTGTTCTTTTGGACTTTAGAAAAATAACACTTTAAAAAGAAGTTTAAAGCAAAGTCTTTCACAACAAAGAAAAAATGCTTAAAGCCTTTATTTTTTCTCAGAAGGCACTAGGTTCTGTAATTAGACTGATTATTAATTCCTGTAATTACATGTGCACAGATTAAATCTTCGTTGTATGCACAAGAGGAGAGAACGAGAAAAGATAAGTACTAAGGATTAAAACTGGGAGCCATGGCGTTAGGGATGAAATGAAAAAGAAATAAGGTAATATTAGTGTGAACAGGGGAGAGTGGAAAATGAAAACGTGTTGCGCCGACCCGAAGTAGAATGGGATAAAGGCAGAAATATGATGCCAGTCGGGGCTGCGGGTTGTTCGCAAGAGATACCGCGGCCTTGACATAAAGGGCTAAGAAGGAACATGGGTTGTTTTTACCCGACTACGGCGAAGCCAAAAGGAAGGGTAATGATTTTGGCAGTCTATGTATGTATGTTCCACCGTAGCGCCTAAAATACTGAACGGATTTTAATAAATGTGGTGTCAATAGATTCGTAAGAATAGCCCGGGTGACATAGGCTATATCAATTTTATAAATTCTTTTTATGACGGAATTTAAATGTCAAAAACTTACCTCAAAAATATTAAATTGAGATAATCATCACATGTTTGGTATCAAATGAAAGGTCTTGGCGAGCAAAAACCAATATTTTATTCGTAGTCGGGTTTTAGATTTTTAAACTTGTTAGTCAGTAGAAGTCTGACACTCCCTTTCACCCTGCCCAAGGGCGGGCATTTATTTGATGACCACAAAAAAAGTCAGAAATATGATGATGATCATTTGAAGTATTTGCTGCATGAATAAACGTCATCAACAAGTACCGAATGTTGAACTAAATGTACACATTTTACATACTTCTAATAAGATGAATTTAGATTGTGACTGCTACAGAATCATGAACCTAATGTTTTGTTGGACGTCGATAGAATAGGGGATCGGACTGACTCAAAAAAACATGATTCTGTTTAGTCCGTCAGTTAGATTATCGAAAAATATTGGATACGTGTTTTTTGTTTTATCAAATCAATTAAAATTGACGAAGTTATAGCGCGTCAAAGATCATGGAGTGGGGCTTGAAACGTCAATTGAAGGTACAAAATGTACCATCCTATGATGTCACACGAGTTTTCAAAGCACGGTCTCGTCTTCATTTTTTGTTTACGTGAAAAAAGAAAAAATATGTGGTCAATATTTTTTGGAAATCTATCTGACGGACTAATTAGTTTTTTTGTCCGATCCCCTATTGCCGCTTGGTTGTAGATTTATGTATGTATCTCTCTCTTCCCCAATATATTATGATGGCTCACTATCATTACTGTTATAATATTCCCTTGCAATACTTCGTATATTATTCACAGTGAATACAATGTATTCGATCACTCTGTCAATAGCAAATGATGAGTTAACAGCAATAGTATCAGACATAATAATTCGTGTTTTATCTTTGCCAAGTAATAAGAGTTTTGATTTTCCCCGCTGCAAGTACAGTAACTAAATCGTTTAAAAAAACGTTTCGCATTACCCAGGGTCCCTGAAAACGTTGGAAGCTAACACTGACTTTTTATTTTGTTCACAGTTTACACAGTCGAATGTATTGAGTAACCGTCAACAAGGTCTCGTATGCAATTAAAGTTTAGAAACTCAATTTACCCTTGCCAAATGCAGGTATTTCCATTTTTCCCTCGTGCGAAAAATGTTTCTAGCTAACAAAAAAAGATATTTTGAAGGCAGTGACATTCTGTTTTTCAGTTTAGAGTGTAGCTGGAAATTGCGGCAAACGTCAAAGGTCCGTTAAAGCTTTCATTTGTATAATTACATCGGTTGGTCGCGCCGACTAAATCCTAGCCACGGGGCAACTCTCTGTCTACGCTGTTTATTATTCCGCCCGCCCATTGCGTGTTCTGTTCTAGGTAGACTAAAATTCGACGTATTGAGTTCGTCAGAGAAATTATTAAAATATTTTTTTAATCTGTCTTTTGCCGCGTAGTTATTGCATTTTTGTAGTAAATGGCAATTTAATTTTTTAATCACCTATCTTCTTCGTGGTATGGTTAGTGCTTAGTTTCGTGTACTTAAGACTTTCGGGCCTCTTTTTATTTGGGACGGTTTGAAATCATAAAATGACTTCTCCCGCTCAGGGCGGAGCGGAGTGTTACGACTTCTACTAATTAAAAACCACCAATGTTCCTTCTTATCCTTTTGTGTCCGGGGCCGCGATATCTCTTTCGAACAACCCGAAGCCCCGGCCCATGGACCTCTGACTTGGCTTTACGTGCCGTCGAAGAATATCTTTCAGGCAATAGCCGATGAACAATTTGTATTGTGCCAACCCTTTGAGCTGCGGTGTCTTTCCACCCTGTATTCTACTTCAGTCTTTGACTCATCTGCCTAGCCTTTTCCAAACTATATTGGGGTCGGCTTCCAGTCTAACCGGATGCAGCTGAATACCAGTATTTTACATGGAGCGACTGCCTATCTGACCCCCACAACCCAGTTAATACTAGGTAATACGATACCCTTTGGTAAGACTGGATGTCAGAATTTCAGGTCACTGACTACCTGTAACGACTGCCAAAGAACCAATATATGGCAATATGTCCACCAACAGCTTAACGTGCTTTCCGAGGCACGGAGGAAACTCGGTATGTCGGGCGGTCACCCATCCACAGACCGACCTAGGCAAGCACAGCTTTACCTAAAGATTGACCCGAGTGGCAGTTCTTATTAAGCCACGAGCTCCTCCACTCCTGACTTCAGTCTTTGACTACGAAGCGTAATTTAAAATATACGATACCGGTATTCTCGCTTACGGAAAAATTGTATTGGTTTTACAAAGGCAACTTTAGACATAGTATAAAAATAACAATGAGGTTTGGTATTATATTTTTAATAAAATCAGCTTTGACAATATAATAATGACAGACATAAAAACAGAATTTAAAAAAAATAACTTTACTTTCGGAATTCGGTGGCAAAAAAGTCAATGAAACAAACAAAGTAACCGACTTCCGAATGTAAAGTTATTTTAGACGTTTTTTAGTTTTTTTTTTTTGGAAGTCTGTTTTTTTTTTGCAATTTTTTTTTGTTTCGTCCTTTTCTAGTTAAAAATATTGATTATACGATGTACGTTCATAAGTGTGTTTTCGTCATTTTGTATGCACAATTGCACATGCACAAATTAATATTTCTTCTTTCTTCCTTCCTAATTGATCGTCGAAGCGGATTTTTCAACATAGCCCTATATAAACAACCGACGATAGACCTTTTAAAATCTTCGTAGTTAAATAAATTTCTGTTTTCACGAATGAAATTCAACTTCCAGCGCCGAGTAAATGAAATCCGTTTGACTGCTCTTAAATAAGATCACTTTATCGGATTTCCACGACTCGTTTAGTTGTCGGTTACTGGAAAACGAGCATAGTTCATTATTGGTGTTGAAGTAAACTGAGACCAATTGGAATGCATTTACGTACTTATTTAAATCACCAGAATCAAAATATTTTAATTCATATAAGATTTTGTACATGTCTACCATCCAGCCAGGTCCAGCCGGGCCAGGTGGTGGTCTGGTCGTCTGCCAGTCGTCCATTTAGTTGCTGTACTTTCATACTTGTTATTTTCAATTAATTTATGAACTGATTTTAAATAGATTATTCATAATAATTAAGCTGTTGATGCTTTATTTTTTACATTGATTAAAAACAGTGAAGATTTACGAAATTCCGCAAACCTGTTTCCAATTTTCCATACTTTTGTTCCCTTTGCCCGAAAAAATACGTAGTTTCAAGTGAATAATATACATTCGGAATTCGGATGTTATTCGGATTCCGAATATTTGATCGCTAGCAAGACAAACAGGAACACTGGGAATTCAATGTACTGTAGTTTTACACACTTTTATTTAAAATGTTATTGGCTTAGGTCTGCTACGTTCGTCGAGTAGTCGCAAGCGCGACTACTGGCCATTTAGTCCTGTGTGCGGTTACTGGATCGGGCAAAATGTTATTGGGTTTTTCCATTAGTATTTTTTTTTCAGTACCAGTCGTTACGGTGTCTGAATTTGGGCACAAATTGATGGTTGATGGCAAAAGGCGTGCCCCGTATAACGTGGGACTTAAGCATAACTGGCGAAATGTAAGTGTATACAGGGTGTAAATCAACCTATCACACAGCCGTCAACCAAGCATTCTGTACATCAAACTAAGTACCCATACAAAAAAAAATTTGCTGGAAAACGACTTTTTTTGGGAGGTCAAACATCACATATTACGGTAAAACTCAAAGTAGCACTCTGAAAACATTGTGCTAGTGGATGCTTTGCATAATGCACGGGTCATGGAGGTAATTTAAGTAAAGTTATAACCTGAAAAACTAGTATTTACATAAACAGCTGTGAAAAATTTGGAAATTTGACCCCCAATATCTCCGTAACTAGGGGGTTCCCAGGTATGGTCTAGAACAAAAAAAATATCGCATTGGTGGGTAGAACAAGTGCCCTTCGTTTGCGTTAAGGGTCCTTTACACCCTTTATATTACAACATTAAGCATAACTGGTGAAATTTAGGTGTATATACATACTACCTACATATATAACAGGTGTGATATGTTATGTTATTTTCTTTAAAAAATATCATTGTCACGTCGAGGTAGCCAAGGAGTGGAATTCCCTGCCTGCGTCGGTTTTTCCGAGTTCATATAACCCTAATCTGTTTAAGTCGCTACGGGCCTTGAGTTGAGCGTGGAGAGCGAATCCAGAGATTTCCTAACGAAAGTATTCGGGATTCAGTATTCAGTACTCAACCAGGTTGCTATGGTTACGGAAAATAACAAGGTTGTCAACTGAGGTTTTCAAATTAAATAATTTATAACCTCACGTTGTAAAGGTTGTAAAGGTGTAAAGTTTTTCTGTTTTGTCTCTCTGCTTTCTCCTTCTAAAATATTCTTACTCGTATAATTTGTGTACAAAGTGTTTTAAATATGAATAAACAAAGTGCATTTATTAATGAAGAAAGTCACGAAAAAATAGTGAAAGAAAATGAGTGAGGAGTGATACTCTATTAACATTCATTTTATTATTAGTACGCATAGATAAGTTTTATTGGTTTTTGCATTACTATTCTGCGAATCGGTCTAAAACGATTCGTTTTCTTATAAAATATCTAAAATAAAATAAATAATTTTCATATTTTTCAATGTTATGACACTTACGTCAGGCTGTCAATACTTTTTCTTTTAAATTTTCTGTCATAGAGTTTCTTACTAGCTAGTGTAGTGAAGGTTAGTTTTGATTTATATAATGTACATCGCGCGAAATTCGAAGATCAAACTCTTAATATCGTTATTTTTGTTCAAATTTTTTGAATTAATAATTATTTTGGTGTGTAATTACACTATTAATACCTAATTATTTATACCTATTGCATAAGTTGATAAAAAATATGCTATGCAATAGATTTACCGCGGCAGTCTCCGAGTGCCACACGTTTTTTTTTTGTTGTATGGGATGGGCGTACTCTTGACCTCATTCTTACCCTAGGGGCAGGGATGACGTCGACGATGGAACGAGCTAACCCAGAAGGAGCCTATTTACTCGTGACTTAAATACGAGTTGATATAATCCCCCAAGGATTATATGAACTCGGGAAAACCGACGCAGGCAGGGAGTTTCACTCTTTGGCTGTGCGCATAATAAAATATTTAGCAAAGCGCTTCGTACGAATGTCTGGAAAATCGACAAGGTATAGATGATAACCTGCGGTACGTCTAGTCTCTCGATGGAAGAAAGGAGATGGCGGAATCAGCTCGTGGAGCTCCTTCGCACACTCTCCGAAGTAAAGTCTGTAGAAGACCGACAGACATGCTGCGGCGATGAAAACTCTGTTTTAAACGTGATAAAAAATCCGCTCTCCTCTCCGAGTCGGTCTGTGTGAACGGACCCTAAGTACCGCGTTCCGGAGCGGTCTCGCTGTGGGAGCGTCATTGCTATTAAGCGGAAACAAGGTGTCCCTTGCAATTGACGCCTCGTAACTGCACAACAAACACGCTCAACGTACATACGTGTACGCGATACGTGATCACGTGCATTTTACTAATAAAATAAATAAACGCCATATTGTAAGGCAATTGGTGAGAAGTGGCCAGTTACGTCGTTACGTGACCTTAGTACCTGACACTCCTGTGCTGATTTAAGTGGTCCCGATGCACATCTGAGCTCCAATCTACATAGTCAATGTCGGCAAAGGTCACGGCGGCATAATGGCGTACCAGCTCAGGTGCATAGGTATATGAAGTTCCTTTTATGCCATACTTGCCGTTGCCCGAAACTTCGTTCGCGAGGACATTTTGACGTGTATGTATATCTGGGACTGCCTCTGGATGTGCTATGCCAAATCGAATGACAAATGCCAATCGAAGCGATTATATTCCCTTAAACTGGCCTTCTCATAAAATCTGTTCCCACACATACAAATACATATGGCTTAACTATGTTCTATCTCTCTACCAATTTTCAGCTCCAAAAGCCCTTAGTCCAGATCGTCACAAAAAAATTGTTAGTTAATAGACTTGCTAAATTTCAGGCCGGTAGTACAAACATCAAACTTACATGCAAACTCGCGAGAGCCTTAGAGATCATTACTTGTGAGCCGTGATTTTTACTTAGTGATGGCTTAAGTAATCATTAAACGTCTCTGAGAGCGGCAGTAAGCAAGAGATATCCTCATTCTCTTGCCCTTATCTCAATTTACTTGGGAGTCGGTGCAGCATGTCTATTTCTTCTTTACTTCTCTATTTCCCGTCTTTCTGGCTATATCAATATCATCCTTCACACAGTCAATCAATCGTGCTCTAACTCTTAAAGCTCCATTCATACTTAAAACTTTCCTCACGACATGTTTCGTTCCTCCGCATCAAATAGTCATACCACTACAACCGATTACCAAAAAATTGGTTTAGGTAAGCAAGAGACAGAGGAGATCTGAAACTAAATATGACTTGTTCTTAAACTATCTTATGAAATCTTATATACGTTTCTTTCTTTCCTAGTAGTCTCTTAGTAGATGCAAATCCGAATCAGGACGAGGATCGAGTTTATATAAAAAAGGAACGTTATATTTTAACGTTCGATGCATATATTTTATCATAAAAAGTTTTCCAAAAGTATTTTTTCAACACAAAAATAAGAACGGACATTGATCAGACTCAAAAAAAACCCTTTGTACGATTTTGTTTGTGAATCGCCCATCGATGCTGCCTGCACATTGAATTGGGGAAAATTCGAGAGTGATTTTATTTTAATACAGCAAAACCGGTGGGATTAATGGTCGAGCATTTAATCCCACCTGTTTGCCTATAATAACCGAAGCTGTATAATTGTGAAGCCGCACAATTTGGTTCTTGATATTTGATAACCCAACTGAATTTTTTCAGTGAAAAACAGTCTGTTTTTCATTTCCACTCACACAGTTTTTGCATGTTTTCTTTTGTTTAATTAAAAACGCACTCTACTGACTTGAAGCTACAGTTCATTTTCCAATGCACTGTAGTCATTTAATAGAACTTATGATAGTTTACTTTGGCATTGTCAAGCCCACTTTCGGTTACCAATCAGAAAGGAACTTTAAATTAACTCAGTTAGATGCTGATTTACAATGGATGTATTTTTTTTTCATGTTTATTTTAATTAGAACTAAAATCGATTGAGAGACAGTGAAAACTTGCGTGTTCGGGACAATTTTATTATAAGGATGCGGAATAAATAGTATGCAGCTTATTGGTTTCTGGCACCTGAAATATGCCTCTGATTCCCATTGGATTTATAGGTACTCGTATTAAAAGTTAATATTTTTCTTGCCGTGTTAGTTCGTTATTTCAGAGTTACCAATACTAATAAATAGTGATTCGATTTATTGATTGATAAAGGAAAAATTGTTTTGGAATGTGTCATGTAATTTATTATAAAATTGACAGTGTAAGTTAAGTACCTAATAATATATTATATTTACGTAGTTTCCATATTTGTATATTTTTATGGAATGTCTAATAATAGCTGGTTTAACCAATGTGAATCATATTCATTTTTAGTCGATTGCTGAAAATTTGCGGAAAGGACAAGAAAATGAGTGGATATATTTTCTTAATAAAATTATTATTTTATTTAAGATACATTTTAAGTATTTAAAGCTGACTTGGTCACTATATTATCATTAACACTAAAAACGGGATATATATGTTTACTGTTAATTTTCGAGGTCCCGATATTTCGCCGCTGTTGCAAGCACCATGACCGGATAAACTGAAATAATTGAGGGAGGGTGTTTTTGAGCGGACATTTCGGTCTACCTTGGTCGTTTTTTGCGCTCGACACCGATACCACTGTCACTCTGTGCACTCGTTTTCAGTAAACATGGTAGATATGATATCTCGTTTTTAATGAACATGGTATATCTCGTTTTCAGTAAACATGGTAGATTACTTATCTCGATTTTAGTGAACATGGTAGACATCTCGTTTTCAGTAAACATGGTAGTTATCTCGTTTTCAGTAAACATGGTAGATAACTATCTCGATTTTAGTAAACATGGTAGATATCTCGTATTTAGTGAACATGGTAGATATCGTATTTTTTCTAAACATGTTAGTGTTTATTTCATCACCACTGTTCTCAAAACGGTGAAGGAAAACATCGTGAGGAAACCGGCATGTCTCAGAACCAAAAAGTGTTAGTTGTCCCGTTTTCGGTGTTAATGATAATGATACATTAGAGTCTCTTCTCTATCTCGCGACGTCACACGAGTTTTCGAAGCACTGTATCGTCTTCATTTTAAGTTTACGTAAAAAGAAAAAATACGTGTCCAATAATTTTTGGAAATCTATCTGACGGACTAATTCGTTTTTTTTGTCCGATCCCCTATTATGTAAGTTAATTATTATTAACTTTTCCTGACACATCAGGTGCCTTTCCATTAATTTTATACCTACTTAGTTGTAAAACGCTCTTCCTTGTCCTTTCTTTTTTATGTTATAACTCCCTTATTCATAAAGGCCATATTTATTTATTTTCTTTCCTTTCACATTTATAAGTATGTTTTAAAAATGGTGTTAACCATTCAACAACTTGTTGTTTTTAGACTATTGTTGTGATATTACAACAAGCCAAGTAATTATATGGCAACGGTAACAATACAAGATGTCTGCGTTATAACTTTTCTTTTGTGGCTGTGATACTGACTTTCCTAGTTCCAATGGTGATTTCAACATACCGATACAGGATAAGAGAGTTAAAACTAAAATTTCCACAAACCATTGATGAACGCCTTCCTCCATATGAAGAGACCAACCAGAGAGACCTGAAATGTACTTACCGTTACAAAGTTGGCGTTGATGTAGTCCCTCTCAGAACGCTTCAGGATAACTCTGGTGTGGTCGAAGGGGTTGACGTCACGGTAGCGGTTCAGAGGCCTGTTCTGGGGTTTCTTAGCTTCGTTCCAGCTGTAACGGAACCGTTGGCATTCCATCCCGATCTTCTGTTGAGCAAAGATTGGAGGTATTAGTTGACGTGACTCAAAATAACTGTGGAAACGGTGTCCTATTCAAATTCAAAAGAATATAAATGTAAATGGTGTACTTATTGAATGTGTGTGTATGGTTTTGTCTGAATTTACTTAACTATTTATTTACTATCCATTGAAAAATGCTCTAGGATTCCAAGATTCAGAAAACATATATTATAGAAATTGTATGAAGTAATAATATATACATATACTAGAATCAGTACATGTATATTACTCAAACAATAAACTACCTAGTACAGCTTATTATTCAAAGTTGAAGCAACACTACATTCCCAACCAATTTCTAAGAAACTTTCAAATGCTGTATTTGAAACTATTGCAGGAATGAAATCATCCCTCGGTTTTCAGGTATCTCTAACGTAGGGAATGAAAATGCGGCCCGTCTGATTCTCGCCCTATAACCGCGCTTTCACACGCACACAAACATACGCAACCATTTATCCCCTATCGTATTCCCTTATACACGGCGCGGCGTTATTCTGAAATACTGGTTTATTCTGAAATACTGGCTTATTCTGAAATCTTTTGATTGCTTTTGTTTTATTATACAAAATCATTCATGATTTCATTTCATTATGAATGTGGCAGAAAAGAACATATTTTAGGATATGTTTTTTCATATTTTCATGCTTTACTACCATTAAACTAATTAAATATCAAGGGTATGGAACGTTATACCTCTATCTATATTTGTGTATAAAATATATTACAATTATAGTGTTAAATTGTCCCGATAAAAGAGATTTTTTTGTGAGAAACTGTGTCTACTGCCTACCAACCTATTGCTCACCAACTACTAACCTACTAGCTACCTACTTCTACCTACCACCTTCCACCTACCTACTACTAGCTATCTAGTTCCTTTCACCTACCTACTACAAGCTTCCTAGTACCTACTACTACCCACCACCTCTCTACTACCACCTCCCTGTATAGCACCTTCCACCTACCTAATAATAGCTACTTACTGCTACCTACCACCTTACTACTAAGAGCTTCCTACTACTACCCACTTCCTTCTACTGCCTGCCACCTCCTACCTACCTCTTACTAGCTACCTAGTACCTACTACTACCCACCACCTCCCTACTACCACCTCCATACTACTATCTACCTACTACCTTCCACCTACCTAGCTGGTAGCTGGGTAGTAGTAGGTTACTACCTAGCTAGAAGTTATGTACCTAATTAAATTTTACGATCCCTGGAAATCTTCTACAGAGTATTAGAAAAACAATAAAAAATAGATGAATGAAATCAGATAAGTCGTTCTCAAGATATGGCGAGACCCGAAAGAGGATAGGAATACATTTTTACTTAATTATATACAGTTTAGGCTCTGCAGAACTGCCACCAGCTACCTATAAAACAATACAGTACACGGGAAAACATTTGGAACTCGCAGAACACTCCATGGACACCTAAACGTATCTCTGCAATAGTAAACATAACGCAAAAAAAAACAACAGCGTATTACGTTAATTAACATAAACAGTAAATAAAAGTTACATTGCACTCATTTCTATGCCACGGTTAAAAACCGCACGCAAAAACAATTAGTTTTCGTATCAAGACCCAAATAAAGAAGTTTCAAGACATCGCGAGTCTTGAAGTTCACTAATTGTTGTTAGTTTTTAGCGCGTGGCACAGATGTATCGCGTTCCACCTACGCAACCTACCTGATAGATCAGGGGCCAAGCATTCTTGGAGACGATGTCCAAATACTCCTCCTCAACTTTGTTGGTGTACACGTTGTTTTGACTCATTGTTGAAGTTGTTTCCTTCTTTTGCTCACTCATAACGAAGTATTGTTTGGGTATCGGATACCGCAAACAGTTACAACTTTTGGAAGTTATTAACAATTGTAACAGTCGAATGATACTTTGTATATCTAGGATGTGCCGGGTGCAGGTGGTATGCAAAACTTTTTACGACCCGTACAACTGTTTCAGCGACGAAATCAGAATGATTTAGTTGTGGATTGTGGATAGCGGCCTCCGACATCGACATGAGTGCACCGCTGTCGGATTTAGTGTTGCCAGGTTTTGTTTACAAAATCAGATTTACCCTTAGTAGTTTCTATTGATACGTATTGTGATAAAAATCGTTTGAATTGAATGTTAACAATAGGGGATCGGACAAAAAAAAACTAATTAGTCCGTCAGATAGATTTCCAAAAATTATTGGACACGTATTTTTTCTTTTTTCACGTAAACTTAAAATGAAGACGATACAGTGCTTCGAAAACTCGTGTGACGTCATATGATAGTCCATTTTGACGACACAAGTGACGTTTCAAGCCCCACTCCAAGATCTTTGACGCGTTTTATCTTCGTCATTTTTTATTGATTTGATAAAACAAAAAACACGTATTCATTATTTTTCGATATTCTAACTTACGGACTAAACAGATTCATATTATTTTGACCCAGTCCGATCCCCTATTGCAATCGCAGCTCACGCTTAGTTTTTGGGGGTATGAGGAACAGGGTGTAAAGTTCCTCATCCCCCATTGAAAAGGGAGGATCCTCCGACCGGACGGGTGTTGTGTCCGGCGGGCTAACTGCCCGACAGTTGTAAGTCGGGAACTCCTATATAGGCTTATGTCGCGGATAATGTTGATAGCGCGATGTAGGAACTTCTGTCGATCGTTTGTTAGTACGCAGGTGTTGCGATAGATGTCACTAGTCGCCACATCACTCCCCTCCGAGACCGGAGGTCGAAAGCAGGTTAAGACTTGGCGCTTGTCAGCCAGTAGAAGGTTCCAGTGAGTCGGAACCGGATGCCGCATAGTTCACGGTGAGACGGAAATGCTGCATATTAGCTCCAGTGCGTCGGAGTGATGCAGTGCTTGCCGTAGATGCCCCAGTGAGTCGGGGTGATGCTGCGTATGCTCCAGTGAGTCGGAGTGTGCAGTGCTGCGTAGTGGCTGGCTGCTGCGTCGACCAGGAGAGAAGGACGTCTCTGCTTGCTGACCGGCCGAAGTGCAGTGTGCTGTACCAAAGTCGCTGATGAGGCTGGGGGTGATGTCCAGGAATGCGCTTCCGCTGCATGCTGGTGGACAGGATACCCCATGAAGCCGTGGCTGCTGGCTGACGGTATGACTCGCTGCTCGAAGGCGAAGGGGAAGTGATGACGACGTATGAAATGCTTGCACGAAGGCTGCGCTGACGTTCATGCTCGGGGTCACCAGTTTGGGGGTATGAGGAACAGGGTGTAAAGTTCCTCATCCCCCATTGAAAAGGGAGGATCCTCCGACCGGACGGGTGTTGTGTCCGGCGGGCTAACTGCCCGACAGTTGTAAGTCGGGAACTCCTATATAGGCTTATGTCGCGGATAATGTTGATAGCGCGATGTAGGAACTTCTGTCGATCGTTTATTAGTACGCAGGTGTTGCGATAGATGTCGCTAGTCGCCACAAGTTTACTACTTCAAAAACGATGTGACTTCACTTTTGTCAGCGGTTACGGTATACATCCAATCCAATGATCCAGTGTAATGCGGCCGCCACACACTCGACGAGTGGCATGGGAAGTAGCGAGGAAAAGAGGCAGGGACATAGTGTGGCAACGTTACTCGTCATGCCGCACGTCATGCCGCGATGATCGCGCGAATAATACATGTGATCCACCATCTCCGTTGGCGAGGACGATGACGACGATGTATATTTATTTTTATGACATTGATATAATTAACTATACTAAAAATGCATAGCGCGCACGCTGCCACAGTTTCATCATCCACCAAAGGCAAATAACAAGTGAGGAGCGTCGCGATTAATTGCGCGAGTAGAGCAGTGTGGCCGGACCGAGCAACAACGCGGCAGCGCGAGTAGCAGCGGGAGGAGCAGCGCGAGGAGCATAGTGTGGCGGCCGCATAAGGTCAGGAGCTGTCGGTTATTACGTAACGCACTTGCATTGTTAATGTCTATTATTACTTCGAGTAATTTACACTTACATTCTTGTTATGTAGGTACTCACTCATGAAGTGATAATATTTAGACTTCTATTTTGCTTATCCAACTAACATAATTTTATTCAGCATTGTAAAGCAAAAGTCTACTATATGTGTTGTGTATTTAATAACGGACTCTATCATACAATCTTAAGTAATCACTCGTTTGATGTGACTTATTTCGGTTTACCTATAATTTAAATAACAAAAGTTACCTGAGTTGTACTTACCTTCACAATATAAGAGACTAGCGGACGTCCCGCGGTTTCACCCGCGTAGATCCGCGTAGATAGATAAAAAGTAGCCTATGTTACTCAGGGTGAATGTAGCTTTCCAAGGGTGAAAGAATTTTTGAAATCGGCCCAGTACTTTTTGAGCCTATTCATTACAAACATACAAACATACAAAAATAGGTACAAATCTTTCCTCTTTATAATATTAGTGTAGATGTAGATATAGATAGAGATACTTACCGTTAATAATACATAGAAAAGGAACAGATTTAAACTTCTACGTGGATTACGTAGTTTTTACTTAACCACTGGCACAATTATTGTTTTGAATTGAATAACATTCATCAGAGAGTAGGTACCTAATTAATTATTGTGACCATTTCGTACTTGAACGACTGTCTTTGTAGTTCTTCCTGGACCTCGTGTTACCGTAGTCCATCATTTGTAGGTACATTAAAAAAAACCGGCCAAGAGCGTGTCGGGCCACGCTCAGTGCAGGGTTCCGTAGTAATAATTCTTTTTTTGTTTGAAAAAAGATACGTTTAGGATAATAAAATATGTAAACGAAGTTAAAAAAAAATGCTTGCATTTACGATTATACTACAGACTTAGTCCTGAAATTATTTTGTACAACTTTTTGTCTTTTTTGTACAAAAACTGTTTCCGTCCAAGTTCAAAATGATTTTCCTAGAAAGTCCTTATAAAGTTCTACTTTTCAGTTTTTTTTCATATTTACTTACATAACAAGGTTCAAAAGTTAGAGGGAAGTTAAAACAATGTGTCGCCCACACATTGTTTTTTACTTTTGGAGCGATTATTTCCGAAATTATTGACATTATCAAAAAATGGTTTTAGTAAACCCCTATTCATTTTTAAATACCTTTCCAACAATATATCACACGTTAGGGTTGAAATTAAAAAAAAAAATCACTTCCCACTTTACATATAAGGGGGCTACCCTAATAAAACATTTTTTTGCAATTTTTATTTTACCACTTTGTCGGCGTGATTGATACACATATTGGTACCAAATTTCAGCTTTCTAGTGCTAACGGTCACAGAGATTAAGCGAGGACGGACAGACGGACAGACGGACAGACAGACATTGCGAAACTATAAGGGTTTGTTGACTACGGAACCCTAAAAAAAATAAAGTAAGTACATTAGACACGGAATAAGAAAAGGTAAGAGCAGGCCCCTGGTTCCGAACAGAAAACTACCAATTCAGTATAAAATTTTGAATAACAGAAACTTGTTGCGCCGTCCGTTGCAAAAAATTAATAAAAAGAAGTCATTTATGCATTGTTCCTTATTTGGTAAAAGTGGGACAATAATTAAACAAACACATAACCCTCCCTTTAGACTTCGCCACAGTCGGGTAACAAGTGATTCAATAAACTATGAGCAGGTGAAAGCTACATCTTTGAGCTAATAACCATGGGTTCAGGTCTTGGGATACGTATGTTGACATAGAAAAGTTTAGATCTTGGCAATGGATGCCAAGTGGACGTCTGGGGGCCAATTCTCGGTTTTAGAGATTGTGTCGAACTCGAGAAAAATTTCTAATGACGTCATTTTTTCGAGAAATTTTAAAAGTTGCTATTCTGGGGATGTCGAATTCGACATTTGTCGAAGGCTAACGTTAGAGTTCATGTCGAGTGCTTCTGAGCAGTAGAGATGTCATGTCGATTATATAGATACGTCATTTCAGAGTGAATTTGTTGAGTTTTGGATTGTACACTGTGTTTTCTTTTCTTTAGTTTTTAAATAAAATACGGCTTGGCATCTCATACTGGAAATTCGATTTATACTCTTTGATTTGTGCATTGTGTTTTCTTGAAACGACGAAAGAGTCAACGACAAGAGTCTGTCTGCGCGAAGGTTCGCGCAGACAGACTCTGTAATTTGTGTACCTACGATTGGACTTGAAACCACTGAAAGATGGACGAGTTTATTAGCATTTTTATCTCGGAGTTGTTGGAAAGTGGCGAGCAACTGGCCAATACACGGCGACAACAGCTATCCCGCCGTCGATATTTACGACTTGAGCGAAACAGAAGTCATTAAAAACTTCAGACTAAATAAAGATTTAATAAGGGTTCTAATACTTAGATCTATGGGCTGCTGTAATTCAGGATACCACTAAAATAGACCTGAAAACGAAGGTAAATAATTGTTTGCTTCATAATTTTATTAGTCACTGACCTCACTGACAGACAGTCAGCTGTCAAACTGATTATTTTTACACTAAACGTTTCGTTTTACTTTGGCTTTGCACGGGACTTATTCAAATTTAATATATAAATTTTATTATGTCCTAATTTTAAGTGTTTCTCCTAATTAAGTTTACTTGTTTGTTTGTGAAACCAATAAATACTTTTTCTTCCTTTCTTTCTTTCTTTTATACTTAAATAATTAGGTTTAGTCAGCGTTTTAAAACAAAATCATTCATTCACTCATAGCTACCTAAAACGGAACGCGCGATTCTTCGTAATGGTAACATTAGCTTCACTCGAATCGACATTTTCGTGACATTTATTTCTATTTTGACTGAGAATACGGAATTCTGCTCAATTCGAAATTTTTTGGTAGAGATAGAGATATTTTTGATAGACATAGAGATAGACTTACGAACTCGAACTCGAGATAAATGTCGAAAATTGAGAATTGGCCCCGAATCTGAAAATTTTTGACAATTCGTAATTCGCTGTTTTGCGAGTGTACGTATTGTACTCTGTGCGTTTGTGCATAATATATAAAATAACACAATAAATTCGCGTAAAACAGCTAAGATATGGCTTCCCCACGAACCCGCAGGAAGCTCAACTCCATACGAAATATCGACGATAATAACGTAAGTCATTGTGTGTTGAAATTCATAACCGTATGCTACGAAAAATTTTGTGATTCCGTTCTCTGTTGTAACTTTTCGTAATTTGTTATAGAAATGTTTCGAGTGTGGAACTTTGAATCCTCAATGGGTATCAGTGACGTATGGCATCTGGATATGTTTGGAATGCTCAGGAGTCCACCGCAGCCTGGGGGTCCACCTTTCCTTTGTAAGGAGCGTCACCATGGACAAATGGAAAGACATTGAACTTGAGAAAATGATGGTAAGGCTCCCTTCCTCTTAGATTTTTCCTAGGCGGGACAGCAGCAAAGTTCAAGAAACTTCAAGAAGTAATACAAACTAAATTGCTGGCGACACTGCTTCTGCGAATTAACTTTATTGAATATTTGCTGTTTGTTCATCATTTTAGCTGTACTCAAACACCTACAAATTAGTATCATCTTGTCATTCTTGGTTGTCTGGTGGCTAGATGGGCATAGAACATTGATGCCATCGTCTCATGCAGGGTATACCCTGCATACCCTGCGGGCACAAGCACAAAGAGACCTATGCCCAGCAGTGGGTGAAGTGGGCTGTTGATGATGATGATGATAAATCTAGGCAATAAATATGGTAATTCAACAACAATAATTACAAGCAGGCAATAAAAGTTAAAATTTTTAAACTTTTCTTTTTTTGTGTTTGAGAAACTACATTAGAAGATGCCTAGTTACTCTATGATGACCTTTGAAACATAAGTAAAAAATATTTAACTATCGCTCAAAAAGTTTTATCTAGGTTAGCATAGGTCACAATTTAATAAATTGAATATTGCAAGTCTTGTCAAAGTGTCCAATTGTCCATTAGGAATCCACACAATATAGAACAAACATCATGCTTGTAAACCCCAAAATATTTTAATTAAAATAATAATACTTTTAATATGTATGTATGTATTAAAAGTAGAGAGAATGAATAAAGTGAGGAATGAATAAATTAGAGGAAGTTTGATAGTGGTGCCTGTCTTATAAAAATCAAAAGGAAGTCATCTATCTTAGTAAGGACATGTAATGAGAGGAGATGAAATGCATGTGACTAAAAAAGTAATGGATGAATGTTGATGGATGCAGCCCAACTGTGTTTGGGTTGGCTTCCAGTCTAACTGGATGCAGCAGAATAAATAGCAAGAAACATCTATGCAACTTTTCATTCAATAACTTCTGTCTAATAGTAATCAACTATGGTCTATGAGTATAAAAACTGATTATATAGGATTTTGAACCAAAACCATGGTAAGAATTGCTCTATTGTAAGTACCTACATCTTATCATGAAGATCTTAGAATACATTATGTCATGAATATGTTGATATTTAACATGTAGGTACTCTTCAAGGCAGTCATATTTTAAGACCTAATTTATTCGGAGCGCGTTGTTTACGTGACTGCAACGCCATCTAGATGTTTTCAAAAGTTGTTTAATATGGGTCAAATATTTTAAAAATATTTTCAATCTGAACTACAAGTACAACTTAGGCGATCTTCAAGTTAATCCTGAATAAAATATTTATACAAATTCACTCGAGTTATGGTCAAGTTATTATACCACCTGTTCTGATTTGTCAACAAAAATTTAGGTACTCCATGACTTGAAAATCAGCAAAACTAAAACCGAATATATTTTCTGCTATTTCGGCAGTCTCTGTTGTCCTGGAGTCATAGCGCTAGATGGCGCGGTACTTCCTGTGTGCTCCGACTTCTGATATCTCGGTTCACTCGTGCATAGCAATGGCGAAATAGATCGTAGTATTAATTACAGATTTTACTCTGAGTGGATGAAATGCCGGCAGGTCACGGGAACAATGGTGTAGTTCGATTGGAACAATGGGTTTGATTCCCAACACTACGTCTCCCGTATTCTTTATTTTTTATTCTTATTAAACTTATTGGGAAGATATAAATATAAAACAATGATTAGACCTGCTGTCTTGTATGGACCAGAATGTTGGGGCCCACAAAAGGAATGAATGAAAGACAATAGCTTGTGGTTAGGATGGGAAAGTTAAGGGGGATGTGTGGTGTTACGCAAATGGATTAAATAAGAGGAAGTCTAAAAGTGTGGTGGTTACTGAAAAGCTGTGTGGTAATCGATTGTCACTGGTATGGGCATGTGATGCGAAGGAAAAAAAAATGTCGTGAGGAAAGGTTTTGAGTATAAATGTTGAGGGGTACAAGAGTAACAAGAGTAGAGGAATACCAAAGTAACGATGTATGAGCTGTTTAAAGGATTCTATGGCAAGAAAGTAGATGTCTGATGAGATGACGAGTCAGGCTGATGAGATGAATTGGGATAAGGGCAAGAGAATGAAGATAAGAAGCCTTGAATGGTTTACTCATTACATAAAGCTATAATATAATCATTGCGTTGGCGCCTGGCGATTGCTTAGTAGCAACGTGTTGCGTTTCTTGCATTTGCGATCATAAAACGAGAAGGTGATGAAACTGATTAGCAGTTTATAAAGGATGATTAGAGAGAAAAGGGCACTTTAACCATCACTAATAGCATAAAGAGTTACATAATATAGGAGGTAATCTCCGAAACTAAACAACCGATTGTAAAACATCTTTCACTGAGTGGAAGCCAAGTTTTTGCTAAGTACCATAGAATGTTTTGTGTTCAAGAAACTTGCATGAAAGTGTGGGCGGTTGTTCGAAAGGGATACCGCAGTCCCAGACACAAAGGGTTATGAAGGAACATGTGTGATTTTTATTCAGTAGAAGTCTGACACCCCCTCAGCTCCGCCCAGAGCGGGAGGGTCCCTCTCCATATAAAACAAAATAATATTAGATTCAACGAATAAATAATCCGAGATGCAAACCTCCTATTGATTACCTATTCATCCCAATTATAGAACGACATAATTTTAAATTTCCTTACCCGACTACGGAGGAGCAAAAAGTCGGGTTATGTTATGATTCTGTTCAGACTTGTAAATCCTATTCATAGAGTGCAATAAGTGGATTACCGACCGAGTCGTTCGTCCTGTCTGGATAATATTTTGTTATGCGAAGAGTCGGTGAACGGAAATAGCATATTATTGACAACGGACTCTAATTGGGCTACTGCAAGCCAAGAATCGCTTCAACTACAAAGACGGCACAAGCATTGTATCACTCTCGCGAACTCGTATAACCAAAGAACGGAATAGTATAGGTAGAGTTTATTTAACTAAAATTAACGTAGAGCAGCAGTGGCCCAGTGGTGGCGGCCCCGACTTACGAACAGTAGATCGTGGGTTCGAACCCAGGCAGGCACATTACTTAGTGTAATTTATTTCATCACCGCTGCTCTCAAAACGGTGAAGGAAAGCATCGTGAGGAAACCGGCATGTAAAGAACTAAAAAATATCGAAGACATGTGACATCTACGAATCCGCACCGGGCCCGCGTTGTAGATTATAGCCCATTCCCTCTCGAAGAGAGGAGGCCTGTGTCCCAGCAATGGGAACATTAATAGGCCGTTGATGATGATGATGAGTCAACATGTAACAATTGCGTAACACCACCCTGTAAAATCCCGTATTGATTTTTAAGTTCCATAATAAAGTTGGCAAAGTTTTGAGTACGAATGTGGTGTAAGTCTAGAGGAAGATCAAAGTAACGATGGGTCCATAAAGGATGACATGGAGGCAAGAAAAGAAGTGTACATACTTAATGAGATGACGAGTAATGGAGACTTATAGGTAGGTATCGGCAATCTATATCTATACTTCTATATCTATACTAATACCTATTATAAAGAAGTAAAGTTTGTGTGTTTGTATATTTGTTAAATTGTAAGGGGTAATCTCGGGATCTACTGAACCGATTTTAAAAATTCTTTCACCAATAGAAAGCCACATTATTGCTGAGTGTCATAGGTTATATAAAAAACCGAAAAATAAAAAGGCTTTTACGTGGTAGTCCGTTTTGCAAAGTGAATCGGAGAAAAAATGGTCGAATGAAAGCGTTTCTTACGAACGCGACGCTGGCCCAACGAAGTGGGCACGGGTCAGCTAGTCACAAATAAATTGGAATGCGGACAAGAGAACGATGATCACCAGTCCTTTACAGTGCCAGTCTTTTCTTACGTTCTCTCTTGTGTAACATGTCACCTGAAACATTTGAACTGCACTAATAATTTTTAAAACACAATGTTGCTGAATAATTAAGTTACTTGATAATGGTATTAATTTAAAACTTGTGGCGTTACAAATTGAGTTCAATATCACAAAGCTATAAATCGTGACGTCATAATTTTACAACTTTGTGATAGTAGTGATTCAGTAGTTCAAGTCAATTGGATATAATCAGACAACTACAGCTGTGATAAGATAATGCGCTATTATCAGAACACGAGCTCATACGTATAATTAAAGGAAGTTAATATCCGAATTATTTAAACAAGCTATGGTGGAGGTTATTTAAATATCATAAGTTTTTCGGCGTTAATTGCCATGTGTAAAAGGCAAAAGGAATAAATGAGGATCGTAGCAAGTGACTTGCTACTCGTATAGTCACGGCTTACCCACCCTGTGGGATAAGCAGTGAATTATGTGAGAATTAAAACTAGACGTGTTTTTTTTTACATTCATTACCACTGAAAGACTAAGTTCGGCCGCGTTTGTGTATTCCTACCGCTGAGCGTGATACCTCGGATTCGATTCCCAGGCCGTCGAAATGTTGGCTGTGTCTATCAGCTGACTCGATTGTTGCACTTTTTATGGCATTGGGCTCGGCCCATATGACACCCAAGTACCAACTTTAACAAAATTGGTGACATACAGACGTACTTACGGTAGACATCTGCTTTACCCTACAGTGATAACAGACAGTGATACCTAACTATGGCAAATCTATGAATCTGGTACAGGAACCTGGAGATTTACACCAGAAAAGCCTAACCTATACCCAGAAATGGGTAGAATGATGATGATGCTTGCAAATTAATACCTCTGCCTGCCTTCTCGGCAAACATGATGTCATTGCTTACTGGCTGTGCCTTGCATGCGTTGCAATGCCCCTATTTCCACCTACTACATAACAGTTAAAATAAAAAAATAAAAAAATATCGTAACATAAAATACGAAACTTTCTTATTTCTTTATACAGTAACAAACATAATTATCATTTTTTTTACGCGTGATGTCATGGGAAAAAAACTGGCCAAGTGCAAGTCGGACAGTTTGCGCATGAAGGGTTCCGTACGTAGAGGCTTAGTAGTTTCGGAGATAAGGCCCCCCCCCCTTATCTCCGAAACTACTGAACCTAAAATTCTGAAAAAAATACAGAAATTAGTTCAACACTTATAGATTACGGGAAAACCTATAAGAAGTCTAAGTACGGAATGGTCGGACAGACAGACAGCCAGACACACTTACTGAATATCATTATCCTCCAGTATTAATTAATAAAACATCATGACGCCTGTAACCCCCGAATGGTTAGGCAGTCCCTTTCTAATAGTACACCCACATTTGGCAAAATATTTTGGTACAGTGCGATCAAATTATCTTGGCAGCTCTGAACATAGGCTTTGCGAAATTTTACGCATGTAAACTTGGGAATAAAACTGTTATTGCCAGATAAACCAATACGATCAGAAAATATCTAATTTAAACAGTGAGAAATACAAATAAAATAAATATCATAACACTTTTATACATTCGTTGTAACAAAATGACCTGCACGAAGTTCGGAGCTGCCAAGATAATTTGATCGCACTGTACTATTATGCAGAATATCACAAACATTCAGGCTATTACAGTATTTCAGTTCTACAGATAAAACATAGACCGACAGAACATTGAGCATTGCAATGAACCTATTGCTACCCAGTTTGTCCCTATCAATTCTGAGGTTTTCTTTGGACCATCTCCTTTACAATAAATAATGCTAAAAATATTAAATAAAATACCTACATAAAAAAACGAAAAAACCATAAAAGAAACATAAGAAAAAGTAATCTTTCGTTAAATCTAGTAAAATCAAGTACTTACATACATGTTCTAAATTTTGACCTCTGTAATAAGATACGACCCTATTGCCATCAACTGACCTCAGATCAAGACTCCTTGGTTGCTACGGAGAAATTCTTTTTTTTTTTTTTTTGGGGGGTTGGGGTTGGTAATCGTCCAAGAATCCTCCCACTCTGGGGCAGAGCGAAAGGGAGTGTCTACTGACTCAAACTCTCTTGGGAACAACTTGCAGCTCCGACGGAAATTTCTATACTCCTCCAGTACCTATTATTCCCAATTTATCGCAACATGACGAAAAACTTAGCAATTTTGTTCACACTGTTTTTCTTATGATGACTTGATATGTAGTAAAAACACGCAACTGGCACACGTGTTTGTTTGATCAGGTGGCCTACCAAAAAGTCTCATAATAAACTAAATTAGAAAGCACATCAACCTATTCGTCCCGTCCCGACTGTCATATAGATCTTTGACAGTCGTAAAAGGCAAGTCAGTGGCCCGAAAGTCTGCAGATAACCAGCCTTACCAAGATATTACCCAGTAGGTACAAACAGAGTTGTGGAGTTCTTAAAGGCAGTCGCTACATGTAAAATACTGATATTCAACTGCATCTTTACACTGGAAGCCGACGCCAACATAGTTGGGAAAAGGTTAGGCAAATGATGATAGTCACAATTTGTTTTTCCTCACAAATATTACAGATGTGTATCGTGCATAGAAATCATTGATAAACTATTTCTTTATTATCAAAATGAAATGATGATCACAAAAACATTGATACATATTTGGACAACAATGTGCTCAAGCGGCCATCTTGTCTAGGCGTCTAGCGATACCAATGCAAAGCTACGGTTATAATATTTTGTACGAGTAACAGCTTAACTAACCCAAAAACAACTCTTTAAGCAGTGCCTTATAATAAAGATATTTGACTTTGACAGCTGCTCAAAATTTAGCCAAAAGCGAACTAGCGCAAATATCCAATAATAGTAAACATATAATCACGTCTGTAATCCGCGAAGGGCTAGGCAGAGCTGTACCTAATAGTACAACCACATTTCGCCAGTTATGTTGAAGACCCATGTTTTTATAGGAGAGCCTATTGCCATCAACCGCGCACAAATCTGGACTCTGTGGCAGTTACTGAGATATGTAACGAAAAAGCCTATCACTTTGCTTGACCTGCGAACAGCGAATCTAACCCTCTTGCTCCGCAATAGTGCTTGCGACTACTAGACAAACGAGACAGCAATATTCTTTTATTCTAAAGAACTAAATGCAGATGAACTATGAAACAAAATTATATATAATATGTCTATACTAAACATAACAACAAAATATAAACTAAACTAAATACAAAAAGCATCGAAAAACTCCTCCTCAACGCTGTCAGCAGGTAAAGTGCCCAAGAGACTGGCAGCGTTGCCACGTTGTATGGCAACGCAGATATTATATTATCAGATATTAAGATCAGATTTATCTGTATTTCGTATTGTATGTAAAACTCCTTTTGAAGTCAACCAAAAGCATCGTATAATAACTACATGAAATGATTAAAAAGTAAAGTAAAAAATTATTAATTTTAAAAACTAAATAATTATTTGAAGTTTTTTCCAAAAGAGAATGGGCCTATTTGGTTATATGTTGTACTAGTAGCCATCATTTCATAAATGTATTCTCTCAGCGACGTCTAAGTATTAAAAATCATAATAATCAATTGTTAAAAAAAATTGCATCTTGAGCAAATGAATGACTTCCTTGTTTAGTGGTTTATGATTTAATCGATTTCATTGCAAGAATCGATTAGGCCGAAAGTAGCTTTTTATTCGTAATCATGAAACTTGGGTCAGCACTAAGAACTGTTATGTTCCAACATATTTTATTAATATTTGTCAATACTTGGATCGTGTTTTATAATAAAATAGCTGATGACCGCGGCTTCGTCCGCGTGAATGTCGGTTATAGCCAATGATATCGGTTATCGCGACAAAAAATATTTTTCCCCCTCTTTCAACATTTTACAGCCCCTTTTTCGCATTAAAAGTAGCTTATGTCCTTTCTCAGGGTCTAGACTATCTGTGTAGAATTTCATTCAAATCGGTTTAGTACTTTTGGCGTGAAAGCGCGACAGACAGACAGTTACTTTCGCATTTATAATATGTTGAGTATGAATGTAGAAGGCTGTACGAGTAGAGGAAGGCCAAGGAAACGATGGATGGACTGTGTGAAGAATGATATGGATAGAAAGGAAGTGACTGCTGACATGACGAGAAACATAGAGAAGTATGGTAGAAGACGACATGGACGACGGGGCCGGCGCAAGAGCGCCAACCCCAAATAAATTGGGATAAGGGCAGAAGAATGATGATGAATAGGAGTAAGGATGACGTATGAATAATGGCAAAATAAGAACACAGGTAGAATGTTAGCGTCTTTATATTGGTCTTTCAAGTTTTACGGTTTTACTAGCAAACTTAAACCTGTCTATGTACGTTATAGTCCAGTCAAATTAGCCAAAATTAGGTAGGAATCTCGGAATTTGAGATACCCAGCTACAAACTTGTATAAAGTTGTATTTTGACATCCTAAACGTTGCCTCAAAACTTACATATGGTAGGATGTCCGCATCTGTTAAAAATCTAAGGTCAAAGGTCACAAAAATCGTTTTTTTGCAAATATCTCGTTTCCTATGGGATTTTCGCTATTTGTGTTTATGATCAATATTGTAGAGAATTAAATTCCCTACAATTTGTGATTCAATAATTTTCTTTACGGCGATAAAGAAGAGAACTTTGAAATACTATAGCAGTCGGAAGAGGATGATGAAGAAAAAGACGATAATTCAAATTACTGGCTTTTGTCCGCGGCTTCGCCCGCGATACGTGTGAAAATAGCCCACGAGACGTACCAGAATGATAAATATACCAAATTTTATGGTTTAAACTACAAAAATGACGATTTCATAATACAAAATTCATCCCCTTTTAACTCCCTTAGGGGCTGAGTTTCGAAAAATCCTTCCTTGCTCCTTGTCTACATTACAAAGAAAACCTCTGTAGAAAATTTCAGCTTTCTAGGTCCAAGGGTTTGGACTAGGCGTTGATGAGTCAGTCAGTCAGTCAGTTAGTCAGTCAGTAAGCTAGGAAATTCTGTTTTTTTTTTTTAATTTTATTTTGCCCTGGCAGTTGAATAGGCCTTTGGTGTAGGATGCAACTTGCGTCGTTACCCTTGCGCCATCGCATCTTCCAAGCTCTTCGTGTTGTGCTGGCGCTGCCGCTGCGGCTGCGGAGAACCTCATGCGGCGTAAATATAGTAACCTTTGTGAAAACTATATTTTCGAGCCGTTTGGGGTTGAAACTTTAGGGCCGTGGGGTCCTCGTGCACACAACCTTTTTAAGGAGATTTCAAAACGCCTTGTTGACGCTTCCTCCGACCCAAGGGCTGGCTTTTTCTTTGGCCAGAGGATAAGTGTTGCCATACAACGCGGCAACGCTGCCAGTCTCTTGGGTACTTTACCTGCTGACAGCGTTGAGGAGGAGTTTTTCGATGCCCTTTTGTAGTTATTTTGTTTTTAGGTTAGTTTAGTTTATATATTTAGTATAGTCTTTTGTTGTCCTTAAATTGTAACATCATGACGTAATAAAGATGATTTATACAAGTTTCTATCTGGGTATCTCAAATTCCGAGGTGAAACTCTAATTTCACTGGACTATTACTATTGGGGCATCCAAGATACACAATTTTTTTGTGAGCGCATCGTTGTACAAATGTTATTTTACACATACATATTAGGCAATAGACTGACGCTGTTTTACTGACCTTAACACGGTATTGGTAATAACCACAACTTATCGTATGAAACAGATTTCATCATAAAATCGAATACTGAAAGTTCGCGAAAAAACTTGAATTTCAGGACAATGCTAGCATAGGCCTCCCTTCCCTACTTTCATATTTGGCTTTTGCTGTTTCGGCCCAATCCTTTTGATGAGAGTCCAGCTTCCATCAGCCATGTCTCCATCTGGGCCTATCACGTCGCCTTGTTCTGTTATTCGGAACCCAATCTGTGGCCACTTTACACCAATTTTGGTGCGACATGCGGCATATGTGGCCTGCCCAGTTCCATTTTAATTTGGCGGCTGTGTTGCAATTGCAAATGTCTTCGATTTTGGTTTTACGTTAACGTTACATTTGCAAAAGGAATTCACATAGAAATATGACACCCTGCAACGATTCTCTTTTGTTATTTACAAATTTTGTTTTAGAAATTATTTCATATCTATATAACTTACTAGCGGACGTCACGCGGTTTCACCCGCGTAGTTTCCGTTCCCGTCGGAATACAGGGATAAAAACTAACCTATGTTACCCGAGGATAGTGTAGATTCCTAAAGCCTGAAATACACAAGCTACTAGAAAAGCATGCTTGTTTGCTACTAGGTAGTATTGTCATTTGTAGCAGGGATGTTGCGAATATTCGAATCCGCATCCGCAAATGCGGAGCTTCCGCATAGATTTGAACATCCGCATCCGCATCCGCAATAATCAATGCGGATATTCATGCGGATGCGAATGTCATACAAGTTGCGGCAAGAAAGAAAATTCATGCGGATGCGAATGTCATACAAGTTGCGGCAAGAAAGAAATTGGGCGAGGCCGCCGGCCGGCGAATGGCTCGTGCCGTTTCCCTTGTGACAAATGACAATGACCAATGGGAGCGAAGAAATTGGTGACAAGATCCGACGCGTTTGTTGTGGTGCATCTTTTGTTTCTTGTAACTATATCATTACGTGTTTGTTTGCGCTATTGATTACTTATCGTATAGATAGATATTTCGAGTGTTGTCGTGAGTTGTGATTGTGATCAAAATAATTGTTTATGGGAAAACTTTATATTAGTTACACTAATCTAAGACTACTTTAGTCCTAGCTCAGCTTATTTCAATCGTCAGGTCAATTCCATTATGTTACACCGGTAATACGTTTTATTGTAGGTAAAGTTTATTATTATTATAACAAAATTCTTTATTTTTCAGCGTCTAGTTAATTAACAATGTCACCACCGATTCAAAGTACCTAATCTAAAGAATGTTTTAATAATTCTTCATTCATAATATACCTAGGAACTTAATTTTTATTTTACTTAATTTTTTTTTTTTTACTTCATTTATATAATATCTTAAACATCCGCATCCGCATCCGCGGATGTGAGCCATCAAAACTCCGCATCCGCATCCGCAACATCCCTAATTTGTAGCATGCTTTCCGAGTGTGCACATTTGCTCTAAAGCACAGACCTCAAAAGCATACTTTTAACTATCATACTTCTGTTTAACACATCTGAGTGACATTATCTTAAGCCGCGACCCCACAAGAGCCACGCGGTCGTGCCTCGTGATTGTGGACGTGAGCGAGGCCTGAGCCGCACGGCCTAACAGGAACGTTTGGCCGCATTTGGGCCGCGAGGCTCCGTGAGGCCGAGACGCGCGCCTAGCAGGAACGTTTTGGGTCTGTTATTGGAGACACTGACAGAAAACAGCAAAAAGGTGACAGCACGATAAAAAAACATATAAAGTAGTAAAACCAAAGAATATCAAAAAAGAGGTTTTATGCGTCGTGCTAGTTAGCACGAAAAATAGACCGGCTTGCGATTAGGTAGCATACTTTGAAATAAGCATGCTCTTTTCGTATACACGTGCTACTTGAATGCTACTAAGTGACAGCTGCTCGAAACTAGCATGATTTCGTGCTACTACGTAGCATGTGTATTTCAGCCTTAACGGCGAAAGAATTTTTCAAATCGGTTCAGTAGTTTTTAGGTTTATTCATTACAAACACACACAAAAATACAAATCTTTCCTTTTTATAATATAATAATAGATAATAACCCCCGTATTTATAGTCAAGTCAAAGTAATTACTTATACAAATATTTTTATGCAATGGGCAAGAATTTAAACGAAGTTAGAACCACAACCGTCAACACTCTTGCCCATCGCGTTTGAGACTCATTAATGTCTATTTAGCCCCTTAACTTGTAACCGCGCACGCGATTGGTTCGGACGCGGTGGCTATCCTAGATGTAGGTAGTAGGGTAGTAGGTGATCGCAGACACAAACAAACGTGGTAATAACTTGCCCATGACATTTCTACTTTGCATCGTTCCTTTTTTATTACCCGACTACGGCAAAGCCAAAGGAGGGTTATGATTTTGACTGGCTATGTATGTATGTATGTATGTATGTATGTGAGTATCTTCATCTGTTCCCTCATAGCTCCTAATCTACTTATCGGAACTCGACATATGAGGTATCGTTAGAACCGTCTTAATTGTCCGCTAAACATATGCTACGTGACATGTCACAAAACTCGATATGGCGCCCTCTAGCGGACAAAAAGTAAGTGTTAAAAAATAAAAATGGAGATAGATACGCCGTGTTTGGTATCATTTGAAAGGGCCTCACTTGTACATTTCGAAAATATTGCTCAAATTTAAAGTCACGCCCTCTAGCGGACAAAAAGTCATGTGTTAAAAAAAATTAACACCAAAATTGTTTAAAAAAAAGTAAAAAACTAAAACCCGACTACGACAAAAAAACGACGCTGAAAAACTAGGAAACAAGATTTTCAGGATATAACAAAAAGAAAAGCCGTAGTCACACGTTATAGGTACAATACACTTTAATACCGTGTGACTACGGCTTTTCTTTTTGTTCTATCCTGAAAATCTTGTTTCCTACTTTTGGCTTTACCTGAAGATCGACTCGAACTGTTATTAACGACAACCTGACAATAATGACACGAGCTTCTCATAATTTAATTTAACCATTATTTCCACCAATCAAATAAAATCAAACATAAGGACAAGTTAATGATGAAGACTACTCGCTACACTTCTGGCTAATCCCCCGACATTACAGGTGTGATGTTACGTAATTATATTAGTTAATGAACTACGATTTCTTCTATACATCATCAGGTATCAACGGTAGTACAGCATCTTAACTCAGTTCGGGACTTATCGATAAAATCAAATCACAGTTTGGGGCCCGAGGCTTATATCTCAAAACATTAATAAACTATTTACCTTCACGCGCCGCGCGACGCCCCGCGTCTCCGTAAACGAACCCTTACGGGTGAAACATGTACGTACGAAATATTGTTTTAATGTAACATCTAAATAAAATGACGTTTAATTACGGGAATTGGTCTTCAGATTACTAAATCTGAAGACCAATTCCCGTTATAAAACGTTAAATATATATTATATAGTTGTAACATCATTTCAACGACATTAAATGTCAAAACAAAAATATTACGAATTACCCCCTCACAGAACCAAAATACTTAAGTAATATGTAATTATTCCCCGAATGAACCTGAACTCCAAGTTCATAAATAAATAAACAAAAAAACGAAACGAACACGTTTTGGAAACTGGTGCACAATATTGCAACTCGATAACTAGTGCGCAAGAAGAGGTCTCGTCCCAATGACAAAAAAATATGCGTCATATAGGATCAAATCACTCCATTTGCAGGCATTAGTAACATGTCTGAAAAGTGATTCGAGGAAACGAGCACTAGAGCACTTCAGGCCCACTTGTGATATCACTCTCGCTGCGCTCGCTCAAATGTCTTTCAATTGTTAAATTGATGGCACATAGAATATTACTCCAAGGGGGTGTTCATTGTTTCCGTTCTAGAATTCAATTATATGATTCGCGTTGCAGTCTTGAGTGGGATGCAGTAGGTCCAGATTGGATTGACTTTATTTCTGTAGCTGTAGATTTGTTGTTTGATTTAAAGTTTCGTTTCTGGTCTAATTTTCCACCGACGCTTCATGCATATGGTAGCAGGTGGCATTATGTATTTTCCGTCTTCTCCCAATAGACCAGGGCATTTAATTTTTGAAAACAAATAAAGTTATAGTAAGATGAAACCCAATGGAAAAGGTAGAGAATATAACAAAAATTTTAAGAAAAATATATTACGGTCGATCTGAGGTCGGGAAGGGGAAAAAACTGTACAACTCCTATGGAAAAAAGTGAAATGGCAAAGTTGTAGGCAATAAAAAGATCTACAACTTTGAATTTACACTTTTTTCACATAACCTCAAAATGTATGTGAAAAATTCAAATAACCATGTTTCTGGTTTTTAATTTTTATCTTTTACAAAAAACATTTTTTTTCTTTTTATGCTCTTATAAAAATTCAACTTCTACAATTTTCTACTCAATCTTCCTTACTTACATCTATTTTTTACCCGACTGCGGCGAAGCCCAAAAGGAGGGTTATGTGTTTGACGTGTATGTATGTATGTATGTCCGTTTCTTTGTTCCCTCATAACTCCTAAACGGATGAAGGGATTTGAATGAAATATACGTCGTTAGATTCGTATTGATGGCGCGAGTGTTATAGACATTAAAATTAAAAAACAAAGATAAGTTGCGGATTTTGGGGGCCAAATCGCGGATTTCAAAAAAATATTTTTTTCCAATACAATCGAGTAGGGTATCAAAATAAAGGGTTTTAAAAGGAGATTACAAAAATATATAACACTTAAATGTTTTAAAGAAATCCAAAGTGACAAATCCTATAAACAAGCACAAAAGTTAAATCATCTGCGAAGAATTTTACGCGACCAACGAAAGAACAAACACAAAAGAACTTCTTCAGTCGGTCCCTCATTACTGAGGATCGTGGTCACTGGATCCCTTCAAGCGAATCATCTGCCTCCATCTACTCCGGTCCAAGGTTGCCTTCACCACCTGCTGAAAGCTTGAGGAAGTAGCTTTTTTTACTTGGTCGGACCATCGTGTTGGCGACCGGCCTCGCGGTCGCTTATCTTCGGTATTGCCAACAATGACCAGCTTTTCAAGGCTGCTATCTCCTCTTCGCATTATGTGGCCGAAATAGGACAAAATACGCTGTAGGCAAACTGTAGACAATCGAGTCTTGACATCGAGTTGGGAAAGGATCGACATATTTGTGCGTTTGGCCGTCCATGGAATTCGGAGCATCCGCCTCCAGCACCACATTTCGAATGCGTCTATTCTCTGTCTTTCTCTCGTTTGGATTGTCCACGTCTCAACTCCATAGAGGAAAATCGGGAAAACTAGTGCTCTTACCAAACGGGCCTTCGTTTTAAAACTCATACCACGATATTTCCAGATGTTTTATTTCTGGAACGCAGCTACCTTCATTACTTATATTAGACCCCAGATAAACGAAACTGTCCACAGTATCGATGCCCTGGATGATATAGGCGCCCGATAGCTTTCCCGCACGATCCACCACCATAAGCTTGGTCTTCTGCCTATTTATTGCAAGCCCCACTTTGCCACTTTCCACCTCCAATCTGTGCAGGATCTCTTTCATGTCCCCAAATGATGTAGCAAGGAGAACGGTGTCATCAGCGTACCTCAGATTGGAAATCCGCTTTCCACCAACAGCAAACCCCTTGTCCCAGCCCTCAAGAGTCTTGCGAATGATATACTCTCCATACACATTGAAGAGCAAAGGTGAGAGGATGCATCCCTGCCTAACGCCTTTCTTGATGGAGAACACATTTGAACAGTCGGTGTCTATTTTGACGAAAGAGCGGTTGTTGATGTAGAGGCATCAGACTAGGTCAATAAGATGTTGAGGCGTTCCCATGTCCTTTAGAACCTCCCACAGCTTGTGCCACTCCACACAATCAAAGGCTTTGGTGTGCTCGTGCCTTTGCCTTTAACAAAACCTGCTTGCTCTTCTGGAATTTGTGGCTCCAGAAAGTGTCTTAGCCTGTTGTTTATGATGTACAGGAGTATTTTGCTGATGTGTGGAATAAGTGCCAAGGTCCTGTAGTTGCTGCAGTCTTTGGTAGAGCCTTTTTTATGCAGTGGAACAAACACGGACTCTGTCCACTCTTCAGGCCATCTCCTGGTCTTCCAGATAGAATTGCAGATGATATGGATCTGTTTGACACCTTTGCCATCTAGGTTTTTTAGTAATTCGGCGGGAATTCCATCTTTACCTGGAGATTTTCTTTCCTTGAGACATTCAAGTGCATGTTCGACCTCAGACTGCAGAATTTCGGGTTCTTGTGGTGAAAAATCTGTTTGTGCGCCAGCTGTTATAGGTTGACCGGTGTCATAAAGTACTGTGCAGTACTGCTTCCAACGTTCCAGAACCTGATTTTTATTTTTAAAAGAACTAAAAAGTTGGAAATAAAAAAAGTAGTTAAAAAACTAAAAAACCCGACTGAAAAAACTGAAAAGCAAAAAACAAGCACATTTTAAATTAAATAAACAAAACTTGGAACCAGGCGGGGTTCATTTGAATATTAAATTATGAAATGAAAAAAGTAGAACCCCGCCTGGTTTCAAGTTTTGTTTATTTAATTTAAAATGTGCTTGTTTTTTGCTTTTCAGTTTTTTTTTGTCCTTGTTAGCACAATTCTAATATTCGTAAATGCTTTATGCAAGCAAAAATTGCAATAGATAAAATCTCTGAAACTTTAATAAGTTATCTATACTTATAATAAATCTGTAGAGAGGTCAATTCTGTACATGATATATATTTTCAAAATAACTATCAGGGGGTAATTAGTGATCGATACTGATGCCAAAAATGCAATCAGTAAAATTTTTGTCTGTCTGTCTGTCTGTCTGTCTGTCTGTCTGTCTGTCTGTCTGTCTGTCTGTCTGTCCTCCTGTCTGTATGTTCCTTATAGAAACAAAAACTACTCGACGGATTTTAACGAAACTTGGAACAATTATTCTTCATACTCCTGGGGAGGTTATAGTATACTTTTCATCACGCTACAATCAATAGGAGCAGAGCAGTGAAGGGAAATGTTGGGAAAACGGGAGAAGTTGCTCCATTTTTTAAGCTTCCGTCGCGTGTGCAGTCTTAATGGTTAAAGTTACATAGAAATCATTTATGACGGAAATGTTCTACATAAAATTATCTAAAAAATATCCCACAACAGCATATGTCTATCTTTTATGGTTGACTCACAATAACACGTGTAACTCCCGATAGCTTAGTAGTTCGGAGCTTTCTGAATATACAGGGTGGAATTTTGTAATGCCACCTGGAGGGAAAGTACTCTTAATACTGCAGATAGAAAATTTTACTCAAAGGAAACATTCCTTTATTTTTGAATAGAAAGCAAACTGCATTCAAAGATTTTCGAAAATTCTCTTCTCCCACACCCGGGAATCGAACCGGCTAAAATCTGAAAAAAATTATACCCTGTACTTTTATTGCATCGATCGTTAGGGTCAACAAACATGATAAATTAAATGAAAGGAAAACCTGCCTGCGAGATCGCCAGATCTCACCCCATTAGATTTTTTTTTGTGGGGATATGTAAAAAATCAAATTTACATGAAATCTTATGCGAATGACAACGAGTTGAGGTTTAAGATCATTTATTCTCATAAGAATTACATTATTCACTTACATGAGAATATTAAAAACTAAACATAAAAATAACAAAATGTGGGGTGTATTACAAAAGTTAGACATCGATTATATTACTGATTTGAAGGTAGATTATTTTATGTACAAATGACAAATGCCAGTTCGATACATGTAAACAAGTATTCTTACACCGCTATGCGGTAACTGGATGTGGCTCGACACTATTGTAGGGAATGTGAATTTTTTATTATGAAGTTCTTTAGTAGCCTTTTGAAAGTTGTTTTAGATTTTAATTCTTTGAGGTCTCTTGGTAATTTATTAAATATTTTAGATCCTTCGTATACGATAGTTTTTCTACCGTAGTTTGTGCGGGTTGGGTGTAGTTTTAAAAAGTCTTGTTCGCGTCTTAGTTTCATTTTGTGTTTTTTAATATTTTTTGTGAAGGTTATGTTTGTGTGTATATTTTTATTTAATATTTTTCGAATTAGTATGCATGTGTTATAAATGTATGTTTGTGTTATATTCATTACTTTAATTTTTTTGTAAAGAGTTTCTGTTGGAGTTAGATAGTCATAGTTAAATAACGTTTTAAGTAATTTGTTTTGAGCTGTCTGTAGTAGGTTTGTATTTGTTTTGGCCGCGGTACCCCATATTTCTACTAGGTAGTCAATATGCGGCTTAACAAGGGAAAAGTAGATTAGATATCGAACTTGGCGCGGTAAGCAGCGAACGATACCTCGTAGTGATTGTATTTTCTTTTTAATTTTTTGAATATGTGGAAGCCACGTCAATTTGCTATCCAGAATTAGCCCTAAATATTTTTCTTGATCTACTTTGTTTATAATTTGGTTATTTATTTTTAAAGGTGTATGATTGCCAATTTTTTTATTTTTTGCTGTAAATATCATGTAATTTGTTTTAGCTGTATTAATCGTGAGAAGATTTTGTTGAAACCATACGTTGAGCATATCCAAATCGTTCTGTGCTTGCTCAACAATAGCATCGATTGTGTGGCCAAAGTAGAACAAACATGTGTCATCTGCGTACAAAGTTAGGTCAGCTTTTAGACCTATTTTGTGGACACTATTTATGTACAGTAGGAATAACAGGGGAGCCAAAATTGAGCCTTGAGGCACACCATATGTAATAATTTTGGGATCACTCTGAGTGTCACCAATTTTAACTACTTGGTATCGGTTTGACAGGTAGGATCTAAAAATTTCAAGGGCAGGTCCTTTGATGCCGATTTCCATTAGTTTTCTTAGCAACAAGTCATGACTGACTGTGTCGAATGCCTTTTTTAAATCAATAAAAACACCCATGGCCATTTTCTTATTATCAATATTGAGCTTTATAGTTGTCACCAGGTCTATTGTAGCTGAGAGTGTATTTGATTTTGGCCTAAAGCCGTATTGTTTTTCATATATGAAATTTAGAGATATTAGGTACTTTTCAAGGCGATTGTATAAGACTCTCTCAAAAATTTTGGATAGAGATGGATAGAGATAGAGTTGAGAGTTGAAGTTCAGAATACGATTTATAATATTCACCACAACACTTTATTAAAGGTTACTAGAAAAATTTGTGTATCCAAGAGAATGGAGCTCATTTCGAGAAACTAATTAGTTAGTTTACCATTTTTTGTAAATAATTAAATTAATTTAAGATTTCCTGGTTTTCTTTTCATATATATAAAAGGAGAACTGACTGACTGACATATCAACGTACAGCCGAAACTACTGGGGCTAGGAATGTGAAATTTTGCCCACGGCTTCCTATTATAATGTAGGGGAGCACTAAGAAGGGGTTTTTGGAAATTCAACCCTTAAGGGAGTTAAATAGGGGATGAAAGTTTGTATGGAAAATCGTCATTTTTGTAGTTCAACCGACATCCACGCGGGCGAAGCCGTGGGCAAAAGCTAGTTTCTTAATAAAAGTGTTCCTTTGACACAAAGGTTTTATCGCGGAGAATGCGTTTTAAGTTGGCGTTACGTTTCACCAAAATCACGATACATAAAATAATAAAATGTCAAATAAGTGATGTATTAGACAATTAATAAAAAAATGCATCATGATGTTTGTATGGGCCAAAACAAGGGATTTTTAAGACATTTACAAAGTTTTGTTTATCTTGTATAATTATTCCCTATTATTATAGTAAAAAATATTGAATATGCACAATTCTGACCCTTTCTAATATATTTTTTAAGATATTGCATGGTGTCATGCACTGCTGGCGCAACAATTCGTGCTCAATATCACATTTTACTTCAAACTATTCAATTCGTTAAGAGCTTAAACGTACTCATACAACATCAACAATCTTCATGAATCTAAATCTCCCCACTGACAGAACTCGGCACTTTTATTAATCCGTGAACAAGCACCGTCACTCAAAACGTATTGTATCGTACGCTCCCAAACAAGATCTATAGACCTTCTGACTCTTCTCTCCGTATGTAAATAAATCAAGCGCTGTAGATGCAGGCCGGCCCGTTGCGTAGTATCTTCGGCTTAATTCGAAGATTACAATAGTGCATACCCTGTGACAGGTAGTCCTATACAGTAATGACTGGGTTCCTGTTACTGGAAGCTTGATAAACGAACGCCTCTAGACGGACGGCGACATTATTCACCGTGGCGTCGGGCGGGATTGACGTTTACTGCTGTATCGTTTGCGAATCTGTGATCAAGTGTTTGTTCATCATTCGCCGCCGAGCTCCTCCTATTCGAGATGGTACGTAAGCTGGCTTACTTGGGTATTCTTTCAATGTAATCGGTGGTCTTTTTCTCAATTTTTACCCAACTGCAAGGAAAGGGTTATGTTTTTCGCGCATATCTTTGTTTGTTATATTCTTTTTACTAGTGACCCGCCCCGGCTTCGCACGGCTGCAAAAAAGACACTTAAACCTTTCTCTTGAATCACTCTATCTATTAAAATAACCCGCATCAAAATCCGTTGCGTAGTTTTAATGATCTAAGCATACATAGGGACAGACAGCGGGAAGCGACTTCGTTTTATACTATATATACTTAGTGATAGTGATAGTGATGATGATAGTGATGATGATAGTGAATTGTAGTGATACCTTCATATCTTCCAAACCACTCGATAGAGTTTTGCTGCGTTTGCTTTGTTGTTTGGGGTTCATTGTGTTTAGTTTAGTGTCTTGCTACTGCTGCGGAGCTTGGGTCTACATCTCTAGTTCGAACAAAGAAATTACTCGTTAAAAAAATATCAGATTCGAATTTGTATCTGGTCCATGACAATATCGGGCCCTTTTAAATTACTAGCGAAAAGTGAGTTTACTAATAAGTGTATCGTCTTCCAAACCCTTCAGGTGTTTTTATGTATATAGTTGTTACATGACATGTTTTGTGTGTCCACTCTGTTTGTGTTAATTTTAAGATTTTATAAGGTTGCTTTGCGTCGTCCGATATGCGTTCCGACCCGGCTTTTGAAGGTGTTAGCCTCATTGGCCAAAATTGACATTGTGTTCGTTATTTGTTGAGTCAAGTTGTAATCTGGTAAGATCGTATTTGGTCGCTTTTAAATTGAAAGACTTATACTTAACGAGTATATTAGAGAAAGTTTAAAAGTAGCGTCAGTTACAGAAAAGTTAAATGGGAATCGAATGTCGTGGTATAGACATCTTATGAGGAGGGACCAATCGCATGTGACTAAAAAGGTGATGGATATAAATGTTGATGGATGGAGAGGGAGAGAAAGGCCAAAGAAAAGATGGATGGATTGTGTGAGGAATGATATGAAAGGAGTAAATGCCACCGTACCCTCTAACAGGGTAGAATGGAAAAAGAAATCGTGTTGCACCGTCCCCAAATACATAGAATGGGATAATGGCAGGAAGATGATGATAAATTGAAACACTACCAAATATGGCCTGTTGCTTGTAGCCGCGTAACACCTTTGCAAGAATCGCGTTGGATTTCAAATTAAATAATTGCTAGTGTGTGTGTAGTTTTTGGTAGTAAATGAATATCTCTGCCGTTTTCGTTGATTTTATTCCGGATATTAGTTTCTGCGAACATTTTAACCCCTTTCTGCATGAATTATGAAGGAGTTACAAAAAAAAATATTTTTGCGTAATTTTGTTTTAATGAGCTAAACTAAGAAAAACAAATCAATAACAAAAATATTACAATGGTTATCACTGAAATTTTAGCACGAAGCCATTTATGCCATCGTATGCACTGTCGTAATGCATCGTTCATGCATATGTGGCTTCGCATGCGTTTAGCAATTATTCTGTTTGAAGTTCTTGAAACAGTTTTGGTTATCATTATAGCACAAATATACTTCACAATATTCATACATGGTGTAGAACAGAACTTTGAGCAGTTTTGGCATAACTATCGATTTTTCATCCACGTGAAGAAAAGACTGATGTTATCAATTCATACAGAACTCAACGGCACGTCTTTATGTCTTTCTGGAGTTTTTCGAGACTTTTTAGTGGGTATCGGCGAATCGGGCAAGCTGGATGAAATGCCGCTTCGGCTTGTCAGGGTTCCGACATGATTTTTTGGAGTACCAACTCTGCTTGTCAGAGTTCCAATCCGGCTTGTTGGATATCTAACTCGGCGTTTTGTCGGGATTCCAAAAAAGCTAGCTGGACGCCCATAGGTTTGTATTTAGGGTCGTAGTTCAAATTAAGGTCATCACCACTCGTGTACCCATCACCGGGGATAGAATTGAAATACTTGGAAGCACCATAGAACCGTGAAAGGTCCTTTCCTGAAAAGAAATGAAAGCGTTAGCAGAAAGCAAGCAATGCATACGAATCCAAATATGACAAACAGTATGTAGGATAAAATGCATACGAATCCCTATATGGATTTCGATAAAAACTTATAATACTTTTGACTGATTCAGCTCACCATGTAATAGATGAAAAAAATACGTATCGTTTAATGAATAAATGCTTATTAATATACAAAAAAGTTTGTAATTGATCTTTTGTTAATCTGTAAAAAAATAGAAACTTACGAAGCCATGAACGGCTTCTTACGCGGAAAGGGGTTAAATCAAGCCAAGTTAGAAATTATTCCTTCTTAGTTCAGCTCATTTTCCTAAGAAGACCTTCATTAAAACCGTTAGGTTGTTCTGATGAAGTTTACATTAAATTTATCGAAAACCATGTTTAGGGCGGCATTCGTATTTAGTATAAACTTTAAAATTCTTTGTTATTGTCATACAGGTCGGAGGAAACGGGAAAGCCCGGAAGTTCCTCGAGAGCTCTCCTGACTTCAAACCGGGGCTGACGATACCACAGAAATACAACACCAAAGCCGCATCCATGTACCGTCAAAAGGTGAGTCATCTACAAGGCATGGCCATTCAGACAGTGCAACGGAGTGTTGTATTCAATTGGCGCTGGGGGTGCTACCGTTCACAATATAGCTTTCGCGTGGCCTCGCCTTGCCTTCGATTTGCTGACTGTGTAACTTGGGCTTTATAAGCAGTTTTTGAGTATTGGTTTAGTGTATCTTTACAGATTCGTAGCGAAAATTTTAAACAGCATTTATCAGTCGAAAAATTTTGATTGTGAACGTAATTTAAATTAACCTTTTTGCTTATCAAAAGGCTGCCTGCTAAAAGTCATGTAACTCTTGTTCGGGTCATCCTGCATAAAACGTCTTACAAAGTAAGAAATAAATCATTCCTTGCTTCTCAAGACATTTTTCCTTGAATAAATGGCCGTGATTGACGCTGATTGGTCATTCATTAAAGCGCCGCATGAGATATTTAAAACCTTGCACTTTGCATCTGATTGATTTTATGGTGTTATTATTGGGTGCGCCAAAGTTCACCTAAATTTTCAACTCCGATAATTGGAAATCCGAAAATGTTCTTCCTAACATTTTTCATCCTAACAATCACAATTCCTAACTACTCTGTCTCTAATGTTTATATTCCGAAGCATTCAACTTTTATTTGTTTTCCTATATTTTCTCAACATAACCATCTTTTACACCATTATTCAAAGTCATATCTTTTTTGTTTAGATTTCTTTTTATTCATAATAATCAGTACCTAGGTATTATATAAGGTCCCATTAAAACAGGTTTTATTCATAGTTCTCCCAAGACGACACTCTGACCTGAATTTCATTAATTTAAGACAAAAATCAGTGAAACGACCTTTAATCATTCTGAACAGTTGTATGAGTGAAAATATTATGGTAATTATATTCGTTAGGAAGAACAATTTCGGGTAAAGAACTTTAGGTGAGCCAATATAATAATAATAAGACAAATACAACAAAAGCTGTCAAAACAAGAACTGGTCAAGAAATTCACATATCGCCTCAACCTTATTTTAAAAAGCAACCTTAATTCAAGAAATATAATTAAAGCCATCAACACCTTTGCGATACCCATTCTAACATACTCTTTTGGAATTATACGATGGTCAAAGACTGATATTAAAAAACTACAACGCACTATCCATACACTCTTAACCAAACACAGAAAACACCATCCAAAATCATGCATACAGCGACTTACACTACCACGCCAAGAAGGAGGGAGAGGATTAATAGACATTCACAATTTACACAACAAACAGATACATTCACTCAGAGCGTATTTCCATAACAAATCAGAAACTTCATTACTACACAAGCAAGTAACAGAGACAGATAAGAAACTAACACCACTAAACTTACAAAACAGAAACACACAAATAAATGAACACATCGTAAGTACACAACAAAAAATAGCAGCATGGTCTAAAAAAGCCCTACACGGAAGACATCGGGCCTGCCTGAGCCAGCCACACGTCGATAAAATAAAGTCGAACGAATGGCTCAAACGAGGCGAACTGTTTCCCGAGACCGAGGGTTTTATGCTGGTCATACAAGATCAAATAATAGCTACTCGTAATTACAGAAAATACATCATAAAAGACCCAAACCAGCCGACTGACTTATGCAGACATTGCAACAATGCCTCCGAAACTATACAACATATAACAGGAGCATGTAAATCACTCGCACAAACTGATTACAAACACCGCCATGACCAAGTCGCTGCCATCATACACCAACAGTTATCATTTAAATACAAACTAGTATCTGAAATGATACCGTATTATAAATATAAACCGGCACTAACATTAGAAAATAACGATACAAAAATTTATTGGGACCGAACTATAATAACTGATAAAACAATTCATTACAATAGACCCGACATTACTATTCACGACAAAACCAATAAAACAGCTTATTTGATTGACATAGCAATACCCTCAGATCACAGAAACAACAGGAGATATGCCCTTTAGCCGAAAATGTATGGGGACCTGTGTCGTCAGTTCACACACGCAGAGCAGTAAAAACAATAGATATACGCATTCGCAAACACATCCGCATTTCTTAAAACATTACGTACTACACAATCAATTATAAACCTTATCCCTTCAGTCACAGCGTGTATTTACCATGCACCGCACAATTTACTTAATACATTTTGTTTTACTTCGACGCTAGTGATTGACTAAATCGAAAAGTTATCGATTCGTTCTATTTATTAATATATTGTAATAAAGTTCTTTTGGGGTCCTGAAAATAATATATTATAAATAAAAAACAATATGTCCAGAAATCATTCAAAATAAAAAAAAAGTCATTTATTCAAAACAGGTTGATTAAAAAAAATATATGGTATTAATTTGTGTCTGTAGTAAATCGTAATATTAACTTACACCACAGATGACGTGTTGCAACAGATTTTGATGCGGTTTTTTTAATAGATAGAGTGATTCAAGAGGAAGGTTTTAGTATATAATTTGAACGACATCCACGCGGGTGAAGCCGCGGGCATCAGCTAGTTAATAATAAAAGCAAGATGCAATGAAAGAAGAATCATGCACGAGTACACACGGCTACACATCAAGCTATGGGAACATTTTCAGTTTACAGTGACCACGCACTGTACGACGAAAATCCTATACAATGCGAGATCAGCATATACTAGAAATGTGTAGCTTGATGTGTAACCGTGTGTGAGTCGCCAATAAAGACAATCCAATGTCTTTAAGTATTCGCTTATTTTTTTTTACACAATACTGTTTTACATTTCATCGGCTATTTAATGCCCGAATTCTGAAGTTCCCAGTTACATGCATTCCCATTAGCTATTGATTTAATAAAAGACTAGCTTTTGCCCACGGCTTCGCCCGCGTGGATGTCGGTTTAACTACAAAAATGACGATTTTCCATACAAACTTTCATTCCCTATTTAAGTCCCCTAGGGGTTGAATTTCAAAAGATAAATCCTTCTTTATTTTGTGTCTACATTATAAAGGGAACCTCTGTGCAAAATTTCAGCTTTCTAGGTCCAAGGGTTTGGGCTGGGCGTTGATGAGTCAGTCAGTCAGAGAGTCAGTCAGGACTTCTCTTTTTATTTAAGTATCTAAATAGATAGATAGATAGATAACTCGAGCAACCAATGAATACTATTTATTCAGTCAATATTAAGCAATATAAAGCACTTTCTATTTTCAGTATTGCTTGCAAAAATAAGAAAGCGTGATAATATAAACGTTGTTATTAGCCTTTGTTCTCATATTATTACATTCGCAAAATATTATATTCGCAAAATATTATATTCTCGAATTATTATATTCTCAAAATATTACACAAAGAACAATCACAACGAAAAATGTTTTTAATTTGAGGGAAACAATAATTAATATTTGACATCATCACATAGGTTATATTCATCACATATATTTGTCTCGGATGGGAATCAAACCTACAACCCCTTTTTTTAAGGTTTACCTACCTACCTTCTGTAAAATAAATCTATACTAAATACTGAAAACTTGTATGCACTTGATCACTCGGGATTTGTTAGTTTCAGTTATATTAATTATATTTTATTAATGTTAAATGCAAATAATTTTGCAATACTGTATGATACTGCAATTAATTTTTATTTTAATATTGTATTACGTTCGAAAGTGTTTGTTTGTTTTTTTTTTACCTACCTATATTTATAATTTGTTGTTTAAACTAAAAATAAATTTATATTTTATTAGTAAATACATAGTACAGAATATTGGTTTTTCTTATCTCCATTTACGGCAACGCTCAGTAACGCCATAAAATACGCCTTATACTGCAGTAACAATTGTGTAGAGTAATTAATTGTATAATGCATAATATGTATAACCATTCGTACGTATACGCAGAATCATCGTATAAAATATCGACAACTACAAACATCACAATTAGACATCTCTAGCTCACAAAGACTGACAGCAGCAGCTTTTCGAAAATATTGTGTGAGTGAGAGCATCAGTAAAACACCTATCCATTGCGCTATTAGATCAGCCGATTCACTGGTCGATTTGTACTAAACAAGCAATGGTTTTTGTTCCTAATGAAAACAATTGATTTGGTTTTTCATCATGTTTCTCGTACCACGAAGTAATGTTTTAATGAATTTAATATGAAAAACATTATTTTTGTAGTACTTACGTGTGAAATGAGATACCATCTTTCGTGTAATTCACAATACAGCTATTATTTTTACAAACATTCACTGAACAACGCGGCATTTTGTAAAAAATCACGAGCAGTGAAGACGTCGCAAGTTGACATTCGACTTATTATTGAAAGTGGCATAAGGCCCCGTCGTGGCCACATGAGTTCGCATGTACCACGCCTCCTTGCCATATCTCCTGTTGTTTCTGTGATCTGAGGCAATACCTAACTCACATAATATCCAAGCCACAATATCCGAAAAGCTTAGTAAGTATCAAGACCTTGACATTGAAATTAAAACCCAATGGAATGTTCAAACTGTTCATATTGTCCCCATTGTTCTCTCATCGACTGGTATTATACCAAAATCTCTCACACAAAGCCTCAACACTCTACAAATGCCTACTCACACACTCTACATGCTACAAAAAGCCACCATTCTCAACACCTGTCGAATCACCCGAAAGTTTCTGACTTCTTCTACATTATCATCCACTTTCTCTATCTAAATTACACCTTACATCCTTGGTTTCGACCCGCGTGTAAGGTTTCTTATGCTCTCTTAAATGAGAAGAAACAAAAAGAACCAAAAATAATAATAATAATATTCCACAACTATCACACAACGCCATCTAGTCCCAAGCTAAGCAGAGCTTGTGTTATGGGTACTAGACAACTGATAAACATACTTATATATTTCTAAATACTTACATATTATAGATAAATTACACCCAGACACAGAACAAATGATCGTGCTCATCACACAAACATTTGTCCTGGGTGGGAATCGAACCCACGACCTCCGGCATAGCAGTTAGGGTCACTAACCACTAGACCAATAGGCCAGTACCCGAATAATGGACCCGTTATTATTGTATTGATTGACTGCCAAGCTGTTCAAAGTTTATAAAAAAGTTTGTAAAAACTTTTTATTATAGCTAGGTTTGCCCAACGATGGAAACCTAGCGTGTCATCAACCGGCGTGCCGCAAGGAGCTTTGTTAGGACCTACACTGATTTGAGTAAATAGTTGTTAAAAAAAAAATCTTCAATTAAGTGCGTTATTCTACCGATGAAAATGTCTAAGGAAATGTGAGTAGTACACAATCCGAAGAAAAGAAATAGTTTTTTTAATAACTTTAAAGGAACACAGTAGACATTTTTTTCTTAATAGGGATGTTGAGTAGCGAAAGTTCACAGTGAAAGTGTCAAATTCGGACTCGAAAAGGTAAGGCATTTTTTTCTACAGAATTATTTTCTTTCACGTATTGGAAGTCTTCGAAAGTTTCTGTTTCGAGTTTTGCAGTTGTGCAAAACTCTTTGGGGTCTTTGTGCATTGTCGTTTTCTTAATGACATTTTTAGGCTGAGTTGCACCAAAAAAGTAGTTAAAGTTAAAGTTTGTGTCAAATGACACGTCAAACAAACATCGAAACTTCATTTTAGTATCGGTTAGGCCAACAATGAGTTGCGCCATTTGACAAATAGTTAAATGACGTCATAACTTTAACAGTAACTGCAACCGCTCACTTTCCGCTGGTTAGTGTTATAGTTTGTGTTAAATTGTCTGTCAATTTTATTGTCAAACGCGTTGAATATAACCTTTAGACATCATGTCCCTGCTCCAAGAAATACTCGCAGAAACCAGTTCTGATGACGAAAGCGATGAAAAGAAAAGTGTGATTACCTAGAGCCGATCGTTTTTCCACATGGAACGACGAATGTTTCTTGCCAAAATATCGAGTCTCTAAAAACGTAGCTTGGTGGCTGACTTTACGATTGCATTGCTTAACACATTCGACTCCACCCCCATTTCATAGAACTCATGTGCCATCCCGCCATACATATTGCAAGTGGGCCCTCCAGGGGGGTCACTGGCATTACGTTTGGGAAAATGTGAGCCCTCCAAAAAAATAAGTGGTGCTCAACCTTTTGTGGTTTTTTTTTATCTTGTAGAATCTTTCGTTGGTCTAGTGTTCACAACCGCGACTGGTGATCATGAGATCGTGGGTTCGATTCCCGGGTCGGGCAAAGTGTTATTGGGTTTTTCCATCAGGAATTTCTAGTAGCAGCCACGGAGTCTGGATTTGTGCTTGATTGATGGCAATAGGGTCGCCCCCTATTATGTGGGACTTAAACATAATTGGCGAAATGTGGGTGTACCTACTATCAGGTACACCTCTGCGCAACCCTTCGGGGATTACAGGCGTGATTAAATTATCTAGCGATACTCCACACATGATGAGTATCGCTTTCTGCCTATTTGACCTCCACAACCCATTTAGTACTGGGTAATGCGATCACCTGTCAGTCCTGACCACCAGTCTTACCAAAAGTAAGACTGTTGCAGACCATAACCTACTAGTCTTACCTTATGCTTGATAAGACTTGTTGCTGCCCAGTTGTCAGACTTGACAGGTTAATCGTATCACCCAGTTGTCGTCTAACTGGGTTGTGAAGGTCAGATAGGTAGTCGCTTCATGTAACGTACTACATCTGAACTGCATCCGGTAAGACTGGAAGCCGAGCCCAACATAGTTGGAAAAAGGCTAGGTGGATGATGATGGAAAGAGTAAAAGCATAGAATATCCTACGTTAAACTGACTAAGAATGTATTTAAAACATGAAAATTTTTCCGTTTTTTTTTTCGTTTTATTGGAAAAAAAACATGAAATATATACTGGTCTTTTCTTGAAACATTGGAAAAATTCTAAATAACTATTTTTAGAAAATATTGAAAATCGTACCAATGGTTTTCCACCTCTGAAATAGAACCTACCACGTAGGCTCTCGGCGTCTAGGAAGAGGTAGAAAATTTATCTATACTAATATTATAAAGCTGAAGAGTTTGTTTGTTTGTTTGTTTGAACGCGGTAAACTCAGAAACTGCTGGTTGGAATTGAAAAATTATTTTTGTGTTAGATAGTCCATTTATCGAGGAAGGCTATAGGCTATATAACATCACGCTACGGCTAATAGGAGCGGAGCATAAATGAAAAATGTTACAAAAACGGGAAAAGGTATTTCCTTTTTGAGAGCTTCCGCTGCGTGCGCTGCGAAAACGGTTTAAGTTACGCTAATATCATGTATGAAGGAATTGTTCCTCTTTAAAAGTTCTAAAAAAAAGTCCGCGACAGCATATATCTATCTTTTAAGATTGACTCACTGTATCCTTTTTTTACAGTTAAACTGTTAGGTTAAATAGAATTATTTTTTGCGAAGCTTATTTAACCCATATGGTATTAATCTATATCTAAATAAATGTTTGTTAGAACGGAAATTTAATATAGAATATTTGTGCCCTTAACTCTATACAGTTTAAACAAATATCTTAGAAGATATCGCAATGTAAAAATATCCGCGCGGCAAAATATTTCGCGCGTCGCAATGTAGGTACGGGGCATTCTGGCTGGCCTCCGGGAAATTCAAATTCAAAATATTTACTGCATCATAATGTTTACAAGTATAGTGTTATAGTATATTTAACAGTAAGAGATACCTATAGTAATTCACACTTTAATATAATCTAAGCTAATCTAAACCACCTGAACTATTATAATGAAGAGGAAAGATAAGATTTTTTGTTTGTTACGATTTAGCTTAATTTATGTCGGATAGTCGATATCGAGAAAGGTTGTAAGCTATATTTATGTGACGCAGACGAAGTTGCGTGGGTCAGCTAGTTAAAAATAAAAGTGCTTGGAATTTAAAACCACGGCGTATTCTTATAAATCTTGTTAAAATATACAACTTTTTTATTTTTACATTATTTCATGCTGTTTTCGCAAAGAAAAACCTACATTTAAAATGAGCCCTCCAGGAGGGCTCCCGGCATCGGTGATACGATTTGAGTGAGCCCTCCAGGAGGGCTCCCGGCACTGAAGGTGTTAAGGCGTAACAATAACAAGGATATTCATCGTAGGTAATTGTTCAACCAAAAAATAATACGTGCTATAGACAAAGCAATAAATATACTACTTCTACTGGTACTTACTTTGTTTGAATGTTTGCAAAAAAATTTTTGTTATAATTTATCTATACCCCATAAAGTACTGTCAAATTTGACACAAACTTTAACTTTAACTACTTTTTTGGTGCAACTCAGTTATTCTTTAAAATTCTCGTATTTTTGAAGATATTTTTCACCGATTTATTTTCATTCTTTGGCGGTACTTTTAACACATTCACTATCATTGCATTGACATTACGATATCTATCACTTGTGTTAATACATAAGGTTGACTTTACCGTCGGGGCTGCGGGTTGTTCGAAAGAGATACCGCGGCCTCGACACAAAGGGCTAAGAAGGAACATGGGTGGTTTTATGTAGGTATGTCAAATGATTCGAAGAAATTTGAAACATATATACATAATTATGGGAAGTAATTAATTACTTTAGCAATTAGAAAATTTGGTGAGCCAAAAAAAAACAGCATTTAAATAATTACAAAGATTTTGTTTGCAATTTAAAAAATCAGGCAGCAATCCTTGTTCCGCAAATAATTTTGATAATGGGCAAAAATTAAATCATAAATAGGCAGCTTACAATAACATGAGTTTGCATAATAAACATTCAGTCCGCAAAAACCACTTGGTCAGCAAAATAACTACTTGATCAGCAAGATTTTATGATCGATCAGCAGAGAAATTATTCTATAAGCAGTTTGTTTGATCAGTATGCATATTTAAAACATGGTGAGCAAAAAACTAATTGGATTGCAAAAATCGACAATGTACGTTAAAAGTGGGCGGTTAGGTTAGAACTGTGACAATCTACGCGCGAGCCGAGCGAGCGAAACGAGCGGTGCCGCGGCAGCCGCCGGTTAGCGCTACATCGAAATTGGTCGCAATATTACAGCATTCCGGTAGTTATATGCTGCTCAAAATGATTTTTTTTGCTTACCCTCTGAGTGCTTACCAAAATTTTATTAAACAGGAGCTGCTTCTTGCAGCTTATAATAATTAATATGCTGTACAAAAATAATAACAGCTATCCAGAATGACATAAATTGCTGATTGATTTTGAAATATTTGCTGGCCATGAGTTGCTGACCAATTAGCTATTTCTGCTGACAAATTATATTTTTCTGCTGTCAAAATACGAATATTATGCTAACCAGTTAAATAACACCCTATAATTATATTTGAGTATAGAATTAATTATTGTTGTTGTTGAATCCGTAAAACGTTAATTGAAATTCACTACAAAAGAAGAAAATTGCCTTTGAATTTTGACAAATGCATACATTTTATTGCTCGTTAATAACCTAGTACAGCAGATCTTGCATTTTGTGAAAATGTTAGTTTAGGTCTCACAGGGCTACGATCGGACTAGCAATCGTCTAAGCTATTTCCGTAGTACACAGAATAGGAAATGTATAATTTTATAAATTCTTTGTAATAGTGTCAGTTCTTTGTGTGCATACTGCATAGTTAATATTGTCCCGCTGTAGTTCGCACCGTGTTGCTTACAGGTCTAGAGCGACTTAAGTCATGAATCTATTCAGCCACTTTTGATCGACACGCACCAATTACCTATGCATAGACTATTCATAAAACATTCGTAAAACGGTTTTTGATTTTTTGATTTCGTCAGTTTATTAAGTTCATTTTTTTTTTTAATTTATATAAAACACATACCACTACCAGCACTGGCTCACCTATACAATAGGGTAAAACTACACTACTATATACTTATAAGTTATAATAGCTACAGAAATTAGACTTATAATTATATTTTAAGAAAAAAACTAATTTTACAAAATGCAGCCCGTGTGAATTCACTCAGAGACCAATTGAGGCAGTCCATTTGTTGTGACACCAAATTGAGCAGGCGGCCGCCTCCGTCACCCGTACCCATCAGGTACCTACACCCAAGCCAAAGGTGCTTAGAACACCTGGGTTGTGGCGAGAGCTACCTCCCTTCTAACTTCCAGTTTATAGTAGCCTATACCAAGCCTAGAAAAAATAGAGTAGGATATTGCAGGGTTTACCCTGGATACACCCCATATAGCCTTAAGTACAGGATACGTTCTAGCATTAGTTTGTACTTGACTTCATGTGGTGACCAGACGACAGCATTGCATTCCAAATGACTTTTCACCAGCGCCTCGTACAACGATCTCAGAGCACTGATGTTCGTGAACTGGTTTCCTAGCCGTAAGACCAACCCTAAATTGCGGTACCTATGCTTTTTTGAAACATCCACGGCATGCTTACGGTTTAAATCAGTTGTAAAATGCACGCCAAGTCCTTAACCTCTGAGACGTTGCAATCGGATTCCGTCCGAGCTATTTTGATAATCCCTTGGGTCGCGGGCACGGGAAAATTATAACATCGAACATTTGGCCACATTGAAATATAACTTATTGTTACGGCTCCAGTCTTCTACGCTATTAATATCCTGCTGCACTTTGTCATGATCAGTCTCCTGTTGTATGTTACAAACCAATTGCTATATGCCATAATATTACTTATGGACGATTTCTCATTTAATTATTTCGTATTGTCAAGTGTCAATACACTGCACGTAGATATTATAACGAGTACACTTAGATATTTACCAATCATTATAATTGTTAAGGTTGGAATTGAACTCATTTGCTCGAAAGACAAGTTGCTGTGGTCAGCAACCAATGGACAAACCAGTCTTCGAGTTTAAAGAAGAGAGTTTTGAAATCTGTATACGAGAACAGGTAAGGCACACGACTTAACTGTGAACTCAGAAGCAGCAGCCATGTCTTTACTGAATGTTTTTTTGTTGGTAATATTAAGATGCTATTCGAGATCATGACCCGTCGTCGACGCTCAATGTCCGTCCCGTCAATGCCGGAGTCACGCCCGTCTAGCAATGCCGCAGGCTCCAGTGACAAGGAGATCCAGCCTACCCGGACTGCAAATCTCCTTGTCTGTAAGTTAACATTACTTACATATTAGTGTTGTGTAAAGCTTAGTATCCACAAGGCAACATTTGGCGCGGGACACGTTGAAATATACCGGGGACTTATTTCAACGTCACGCGCGCCAAATATTGCCTAGTGTATACAAGGCAAACGCCCGAATACTCGAACGTCACTCAATTTTAAGTTGCACTTAAATCTCGTGCTGTCTTTGTTACTTTAACGCAGAGTGACAGAGATAGCACGAGTTTTGAGGGCTACTTATAATTGAGTGACGTTCGAGTATTCGGGCGTAAGTCTAGCGACAACATGAGCCGGTGTTCGACGAACTCGTTTCAAACTACCACACTAATTGGCAACATTCGAAATTAAAGCATCGCGAAGGGATGTTACGGTTCAAAATTGGTTAGTCAATATGGGTATCTTGTTAGGTTTTTTTTTCAGTGTTTAATAAAAACATAATATTTCATTGTCATTGCATATAATCACTATCACTACATAGTATAAAACAAAGTCGCTTTCTCTGTCCCTATTGCCCTTTGTATGCTTAAATCTTTAAAACAACCGCATCAAAATCCGTTGCGCAGATTTTGATGCGGTTGTTTTTATTAGATAGAGTGATTCAAGAGGAAGGTTTATAAGAATAATATAAATCAGCATTGCACCCGTGCGAAGCCGGGGCGGGTCGCTAGTATCATTATATTTGTAAGTTAAGAATCATTACAAATTAGGTTCTTGGGCGATTTCCGTGGTTCGACAAACAAACGAGTGCAGTCAGCCGATCGAGTTGCCTTCTATGACTGGGCTTCTGTGGGCGTTTACACTGGGGCCGCTGTAGATTTTTGTGTTTCAGACGTTTTTGTGATTTTTTTACGTTCTTATTGACGTTTTTCGTTTTCTTTGGTTTTTAATTTTTGCTTCGTACGTTAAGATGTTGTTATTTAAGTATGTTGTGTTACTAGATTAAATGTTTAAATATGCTTGGCAAAATTGTCTGCACACCTCTGTTTTATGCGGCCGCCACACACTCGACGAGTGGCATGGGAAGTAGCGAGGAAAGGAGGCAGGGACATAGTGTGGCAACGTTACTCGTCATGCCGCACGTCATGCCGGGATGATCGCGCGAATAATACATGTGATCCACCATCTCCGTTGGCGAGGACGATGACGACGATGTATATTTCTTTTTATGACATTGATATAATTAACTATACTAAAAATGCATAGCGCGCACGCTGCCACAGTTTCATCATCCACCAAAGGCAAATAACAAGTGAGGAGCGTCGCGATTAATTGCGCGAGTAGAGCAGTGTGGCCGGACCGAGCAACATCGCGGCAGCGCGAGTAGCAGCGCGAGGAGCAGCGCGAGGAGCATAGTGTGGCGGCCGCATTAAATGTTTATCATGTTGTGCTTTCCTGTGAACCCAAGCTCTGATGTAATACATGTTTTAGTTTAAGAGTAGATAAAGTTATATGTTGAAAATACATACCTACATTTTTTTGTTTTTAAAAACGTTACATAGGTACTTTAATTATTAGCTATATTTGGCCCTATAGCTTTAGCATCGGTGGCTAACAGAGTATTCTTAGCCTAAATTAGGTAATGCAAGATACGAGAAAACTCGAGATCTGGCATACTAAGTTGAGAATGACCATAGAACTTGTGGCTGTTGGCGCAGTGGCTGAGCGATTGGACCACTGAACTGCGTGTCGCGGGTTCGATCCCCGCATGGAACAAATATTTGAATGGCCTACAGATAGTTGATTCGAGTCTGGGTGTGTTTGTGTATGTCATTGTGAGTTTAAATGTTTGTAAACACTCCCACGATACAGGAGAAATTCTTGAGTGTGAGGCAAACTTCAAAAAAAAAATTGATCAAAATCACATTGCAAAGACATTTACACTGTAGCCTGTAGCACACCATTTTTTTTTTTCAAACTAGGCTGACAATCAGCACTTTTCGAACGTCAAAAATTTACTGTACTTTACTTTACTATTTACATTTTTATAAGACAGTCCCCCAAAACGCCCACCCATCGAAACTTCCTAGTGTTTAGCTGGAAAGAAAAAGTGGCGGAACAAACTCCCCAGCACACATCTGTCTGTTAGGTTGGTTAGAAGAACCAGACGATACAATAGCAAGGTGTCAGTTAAATTTAAGATTTACTACAGATACAATCAGTAATAAACAATAACAACAAACAATGAACAATGTAAACATAAAATAATAAATACATAACATAACAGTAAGCTAATTTCGGAGAAAGAACATAAATAACAAAACTATTCTTATCATCTAAGTAGTCGTTAATAGAATAGTAAGCTTTTAAACAAAGATTAGATTTAACTTTGGCTTTAAACTCATTAAATGGCAAGTCTAAAAAAGAAGATGGCAGTTTATTATAAAATGTTATCCCGAGCCCTATGTTATTTTCTGAGCCGTTTAGTTTTTTTGCCTATGCTACTACTACTGAGGGCTAGAGTCATTTATCATCGAAGCTAACTAACATTATTCTCTTTTCAGATCGCTTCGCTCGCGGACGGTCGGTCCTGGACCGAGAGTGACTACAAACCAGAAACGGTTGAACGGAATAACGACTACACAAGCGAATTTTATAGTTCAGCTGATAGTACATTCCACACCTCTGAAAGTGATAACAACATTTCGTACCAGTAAGTTTTTTTTTTAAACCGGGGAAATTCTTTATGTGGGGCAACCCACATTAAGAATTTCTCCTGTATCGTGGGTGACGAACATATAAACTCACATACACAAATACCCAGACCCGAAACAACTGTCTGTAGGTCATATAAATATTTGTTCCGTGCGGGGATCGAACCCGCGACACGCAGTGCTGCAGTCAATTGCTTGAGCCACTGCGCCAACCGTGCCGTCAAGTTTTAAAACCTCCATATCCATTAGCAGCTAGGTCGTATTTAGGCCACGCTGCATCCGATGCAGTAAACTAGTACACTTACATGAAGTAGGTTAGGTTCGAACGATAACTTCGAGGTACTCACCTAGAGCCAGAACACTGCATTGACTCCTCTTAAGTCAATTTATTCGAGCCAGTAACCTCATCAATATATGCCTATTACTGTTTTATTGATATTACAACAACGAACACAATATCTTAAGTACCTTCGTACAGGCGAACAAGATTTTTGGTGAATAGGACACAGGGGATAATGTTGCTTCCCGAATCCCGTTAGTGAAAGAATTTTCGGAATCAGATCAGTATAGTTTCTGAAGATTACCCCCTGCATACCAAACAACAGACAAAGGGGATAGAACCGATGTGGCATATCAACCCGTCCGCCATTTTGATTTTTTTTTCGAAATCGCGGCCCACGATGGAAGTGGTATGTATGGATAGAGGACATTTAGACGAACATAAAATGTCATGTCAAGTTATTTATGTAAACACTAAATACAAAAAAGGATAAAAACTTAAAAAAATGAAGAGCACAAAGGTACTGCTTATTTCATAAGAAATTTCTTCCAGCAGCCCTGCGAGAGGAAAATTGGATTAAAAATGTAGACAGTGTGGAAAAGAAAAACAGGAAAATTTTACTAAGAATTAAGAACAAAGGGTTGGGTTGACGGTTCACGGGTAACACCTGGATGAGAGTCGCACGGGGTCGGGACATATGGTGGAAAAAAGGGAACGCCCATACCCAACAGTGGGTGATTCCGGGCTGATATGATGAAGATGATGAAGAACAAAAGCATATCAATATTATTAGGATAGGTTTAAAAGATAAAGCAACTTAGTTGCGTGTATACCAACCACTTTGTTTGAGCGTACCTATCCATTGTTTTAAGAGAGCTTTCACATCAATTCACTTCACGTTTTAAACTGATGTAAATTATACTGAATACGTGGCCGTGGTTATTGCCTTGGGCTAGTGGCTGCAATACCGTATACTACCGTGTGAACCGGGGTTTGATCTCCATAGTTATTACATTTATCTACTAAGAGCCTTTTAGTTGCTAGCACTCGTGCCTTTATTTTTCTTAGTCTATAATGTCCCACTGCCCACTGCTGGACAAAACCCATAACCTTTCATTCGGGAAGGGCGGTTTTCTCCATCTAATTTGTCACATATAAATGAAAAATGCTCTCTTACAAATGATAAAATGTTAAATCGTGTTATCTTGTATTTTATTAACAGCAGTGAGTACGGAACTAACCGGTACACCGGCTTCGGCAACCAGAAGACTTCGCAGTCAACCCCCATGTCTCCGATGCACAGCGGCAATGAAACCTTTGACTCAACCATAGCTTCTTTAGCTACTGTAAGTACTTATTTATTTATATTTTTTCATTAACACTTTAAAAAAAATAATTTCAAAAATAACATCACGCCTGAAATCTCTGGAGGGCTAGGCAAAGGTGTACCTAATAGTACACCGACGTTTCGCCGGTTATGTTTCAGTTCCGTGTAATAGGGGGCGAGCCTATTGCCATCAACCAGACAGAAATCCAGAATCCGTGACTGCTAAAAAAAATTCATGCGGTTACTATTGGTGGCAAAAATCATGTTGTACATTAATAATTCTGTGATGGGTTCCCGACAACTGGTGATTAGCATGATGAAAAATAAGTTAACAATCACACTAGTTGTACCGCGTTTAAACCTAAGTATCAAACATAAATTCCACAGGGTGTGTCGTGTCTACGGTTTATAATTATGTTTGAACTCACGGAACAGAAAGTGTTTGAACTTATAACCAGTCGAAAACAACTTGAATACAGTCAATTTTATTGAACTTATTAATTTAATAGATACACCACAGTCATGACATTGTTTTGAAAAGACATTTTTATCTATATTTCAACCAACTTTACACAAAACTAAAATAAATTCGATACAAATTTACAAGAACCTGAACTGCATACTCGAAGTGGTCATACGACACAAACATCCTTGTTTTGCTAAGTTTTCAGCGAGCGATGTTGACTTTCACTTGAATTTGAACTCTTGCCGCTGGGCTAGACCTGTTTGAAAATGCAACAAATCCCTTTAATATCAAATTAAATTATTGCACAACACATTACCTGCTGAAAACTGATAAAAGTTCTAGACTTACTTTGTCAATAGTCAAAGTTAAACGCTAAAAGCATTACTTTTTTTTACTTAATCAAGGGCAAGTTCGGACGGTCGCGCAAACGCTATAACGAAGAGAAAGAGCGCTTTATCCCGCGCAAGCCGAAATCATATGGCCTGTCGTTGAGGATCGTATGTATTCATTTCAATAAAATGATCGCAAACATTCGCATGGTTATTGCACGACCTTCTGGACTTACCAGTTACCTTCTATGCGACTTCTCATCATCAATCCATGCATTTCTAAGTATATCATGCCCTACATTAGAATAGACTAACGTTTTCGGCTGTCCGATCAATAGTCTATCATGACTGCAGTGTGCTCTCAGGGCTGAACCATGTCTATCAGCAATATCAGATGGAGCATGGAAAATATGCTATTCAGTATTGATAGATGTGCTTTAACCCTTAAGCAGGCATTACTCGATTCATTTTCTATTCATATTTCTTTTCCCTTTAAGAGTCTGAGTAAAAAATGAATCAAAACAGAAAAATAATTCATTAGTCAACCGAACCAACTATGCTCATGTAATTCCACTCTGCATCTTGCTCTCTCCTTTCGAATAATGATAAAAAAAAAATAGCAGATGTACCTAATTAAATAAATTAATTACGTTTTCAACGACTTAGTAGGTACACAAGTTACGACGAAATCTACATGTTCGTCATTTTCTGACATATTTATATTGTGCCAATAGGTATGTATGTTTACATCAGTTGTCGTTCATATCACGCTACATGATACCAAGTACTGTCCTCAACTCAAATACCACGTTTTCCACCCAATCATGACTCGATGCATGTGTGGAACACCCAATCACGCATGCACTTAGTCTACTGTGCTCTTCCTTTTTTATTTACAATGACATCAGATTCACATTACACTACACGACTATGGTGCCTGCCTCACTGCCACCGATGAAGAAGCGACTAGCTATCGACTATATTCGCACTTAAGAAAATATATCGTGTGAGTGAAAGAGATAGTAACAGTAGTAGTAAGTAAGTAACTGTACTGTTACACATGGCGTGAACTGCCAAGCAAAATACTCGTTTGGATTGGGCAAGTGTGAACTGTGATCGATTCTCGCCTATCGCCAGCGGTGGGGCAGGTGCTTATCTCAGGACGAATTTCACCAATAAAACTGAAAGCGATCAGCACCTCTAAGGGCGTACGCTTCACTCGCTTCACCCCCGGACGATTCAAAAAGGCCCCACGAGTTCTAGCGTACACCTTACCGCGTTCAAGGCGTCTTTCTTGACCTGATCGCGTTCAGTTTCCGTGGCGAAATTTGCTCTAAGGTTCCTAATGACGTAACAGGGCTGGTCGGTGTTCGCGTCGTCGGTGACCAAGGCTGCTCGCACCGCCACTGAGAGCGCTGTCCGCTACGGCGGGATAGCTACCCAGAAGGTATCTGAGATGGCTTCCACTGTGACCGAGAAGGTAAGAGTATACACTTATTACTTCCTCTACACAACAAGCATACAACATAAGACAAATGAAACACACAGAATATAAGATAATTGAAATACAGACAATAAATACCGAGTGTATCTGATACTGTGGAACTCTTGGAGAGACCAGGAGACCAAGTCATATTTTATTACTCAAAAACATAATTTCCGAGACATCGAAAAATCTTGAAATTACTTTAGTCAATTCCCGCCGGTCCCCATAAGCGCCACGGGCGCGGGCGGTAGGCACAGCGGTAAATACTTACGCTTTCAAAAAGAGGCCAAAACTTTAATGTGTTTGGGAAAAGCAATTGTTTCTCAGTACCTACTCCAACTTTTTCGGCGACTTTGGGAGTCTTCGGTGTTCACGTGTTCGTTCAGGCCAACAATATATTTTTAGTAATAAGAAAATATTTCTCAATGTTTTGTAAGTTGAGCCGCGCAGTGGCCGGTGAAGGAAAACATGGATAGACAACGGGTGTTGCTAGAAGCAAGCATGCGATGACATGTGACACGTAGCATCCCACATGGTGCCTGCTGGATTGGTTATATGCCAGTCTCTCTCACTGAGCGGTCTTTTCCTTAGCGGTGGGAATGTTATTTGGTCTATAAAGCGGTCGGTCGGCGGCGAAGGGCTTCCTTTTATTATATTTAAAAACAGATTATTGAAAATGACTGACTGGTGGTTCTAGTGGACGCCCTGTTGTGTCATTAGCAAATCATCTTGGGTTCGATTCCCAAGATTTACCATCAGAAATCTTCAGTAGTAGCCCGGAGTCTAGTTTTGTCTCGCCCTCTATTACACTTCGTAACTATAAAGTGCTAATGTTGTTCATCTGCCTAACGCTTCGAAGATTGTAGGCGAGGTGTTATGTAATGAATAATACGAGTGTATAATGTATCCATTACTAACTAGTTTAAAACGCGGGTCAATAAATCCTACTAATATTATAAACGCGAAAGTTCGTAAGAATGTATATAAGGATGGATGAATGTTTGTTACTCATTGACGCAAAAGCTACTGAACGGATTTGGATAAAATTTGGTACACAGATAGTTTATAACCTGGATTAACACATAAGATAGTTTTTTATCTCGATTTTATCTTCCCGTGGGATAATTTTTGAGTTGTAGCGGGCGAAGCCGCTGGCAACACCTAGTATTTATGATTTGTTCTCTGTTACAGGTGAACACCCGCGGGGGCTGGAGCACGCTGGGTGGCACCACTGATCAGCGGCGAGCGTCCAACGCTAGCGCGAACTTATACCAAGGATCTGGGTACGGCGCCATGAAGAACTCTACGTCTGAGCCTTTTAGCCAATGGTACGTTTTCTAATATTCCAATATTTTCTACATCATGGGGCTCATAAACAAGTCCAAATGAGAGGTGTATTATTACAGCCTCATTACATTCCCAACCTTACTTTATATAAACCATATTCTTGAGTATAATATTGGTAATTTTTACGCATATATTATCATTGCCACGCTAAAGTTACTCAACATTATTCCTATTTATGTCGAGATTTCCCAATACCTTGAAGTAAGGGCTACTTAAATTAACCAAAATTAACCTTAATATCCCGAAGCCAGCTTAAGGACGCTGTTACATTTTCGATCAACTCATATTTAGGTAACTAAAGTCGCCCAAAGCAAGGTCACACAATAGCGCTCGGTTTTATACCTCATTTAAATAATCTTGATCCTTGATATTATTTTTTAATTTTATTGAAATACACTCGGTTCCAAAAATAACGGGTCAGTCACATAATCCCGAATATCTCCCGAACTACGTATGTGGCTCCTAATGAAACGAAGACTGTTCAATTGAGAATTTAATTATATAGATAAAAAATAAAATAAAACTTAGTTGCACCTACAATATTCATCTCTAAATTAAAAAAAAAAACTAAAGTAGTCATTCATATTTTTCTTAAGATTACATTTTTTTTATGATTGTTTTTTGCTGTTTTTCATCACTTTCTTCATTTAATACTTTGTATTGCCTCCACGAGCTCGTCTGCCAGCTTCCAGGCGATTAGGCATGCTGTACACCAAATTTCGGAGCCGGTGCTGAGGAATACCTTCCCATTCCTCCCCAAGTGCTTGTTTGAGCTCGGGAAGCGTGATCGGTGGGGGGTTTCGACCTTTCACGCATCTCTGAAGCTCGTCCCAGGCGTGCTCGATGGGGTTTAAGTCCGGGCTTCGCGCTGGCCACTGCATGAGTTCGACACCGACCTCTTCAAGGTAGTCATGTACAATTCTGGCGGTATGGGGACGCGCATTATCATGCATTAATATGCCATGCCGGTCCATCCTGGCCATGAAAGGACCTACATGTTCATTGAGGATCTCTTCCACGTACCTCTCTGCATTTAGAGTTCCATTTTGAATGAGTACCAGCTCGGTGCGGGCCTCAGCAGAAATCCCAACCCAAACTTGTACGGAGCCTCCACCGTACGCCATTTTTTCCTCCACACACGCTTGATGGAAGCGCTCCCCTGGTCTTCTGTACACCAACTGCCTACTATCATGCTTATAAAGCATGAATTTAGACTCGTCCGTGAACATTACCCTAGACCAATCGTATAGTGTCCAGTTTAGGTGCTCGCGCACGTATCTCTGTCTTGCAATTCGATGTCCCCGTTCCAGTTTGGGGCCATTGGTTTCAAATTTGCTTCAGCAAGACGTCTTCTTACTGTTTGAGCGCTTAAATTGCCACCTCCAAAGCGAATAAAGTGAGTTTTTAGACCAACAGCAGTTTGAAAACGATTTCGGAGCATTGTAGCCACCAGTTGTCTGTCTTCCCTGGCCGTTGTGCATCTTGGACTGCCATTTCCTGGTCTTCTAAGGTGTGATCCGGTCTCTTGGTACCGCTGGACTACCCGCTGAACAGTCGACAAAGATACACCAATGTGTCTGGCTGTTTCAGGCTGGCTCCGCCCAATAAAAGTCACATTTCTAGGTTTGGCTCTCGCCTATTTCCTCCTCCAATATTGAACCAATAATTATTAAAAGATATTTTTCACTCCTCTTGCTCAAAAAGATCGTCATAATAGCATACCAGAGCGGGCGTAAAATTGTATTTATTGCCCTAGGGCTAAAAGTAAATCTCGTACGATAACTTGTTTAGCCAGCTGGTGCGTGATTTAGTTTCAAGTAAAAAAAAATGTTTTATTTTTAAAAATGGAACTAAACGCGCTGAATGCCGAACTCTTTGGTAGAATGAGTGCGTTGCATTGCAGCTACAAAATAAATAAAAAACCGGCCAAGAGCGTGTCGGGCCACGCTCAGTGTAGGGTTCCGTAGTAATAATTTTGAAAAAGATACGTTCAGGATAATAAAATATGTAAACGAAGTTAAAAAAAATGTTTGCATATACGATTATACTACAAACTTAGTCCAGAAATTATTTTGTACAACTTTTTGTCTTTTTTGTACAAAAACTGTTTCCATCCAAGTTCAAAATGATTTTCCTAGAAAGTCCTTATAAAGTTCTACTTTTCAGATTTTTTTCATATTTTCTAAACTTATGGTTCAAAAGTTAGAGGGGGGGGGACACATTGTTTTTTACTTTTGGAGCGATTATTTCCGAAACTATTGACATTATCAAAAAATGATTTTAGTAAACCCCTATTCATTTTGAAATACCTTTCCAACAATATATCACACGTTAGGGTTGAAATTAAAAAAAAAAACACTTCCCACTTTACATATAGGGGGGCTACCCTAATAAAACATTTTTATCCAATTTTTATTTAACCACTTTGTCGGCGTGATTGATACACATATTGGTACCAAATTTCAGCTTTCTAGTGCTAACGGTCACAGAGATTAAGCGAGGACGGACGGACGGACAGACAGACATGGCGAAACTATAAGGGTTCCTAGTTGACTACGGAACCCTAAAAAAAGGCATTGGCGCGAAATTTTTGGAATAGGGGATCAGACTGGGTCAAAATAATATGATTCTGTTTCTTGCGTCAAAGATCTTGGAGTGGGGCTTGAAACGTCAAACGTCACTTGTGTCGTCAAAATGTACTATCATATGACGTCACACGAGTTTTCGAAGCACTGTATCGTCTTCATTTTAAGTTGACGTGAAAAAAGAAAAAATACGTGTCCAATAATTTTTGGGAATTTAACTGACGGACTAATTAGTTTTTTTTATGTCCGATCCCCTATTGTATTATTAAATTGAATAAATAAACATAACATAATTATTAAACTCATATTGAACATGGTTATTTTATTTTATACTACACTTGCTTGGTAAGTGTACCAATACTACCCCACTATACGGCTTGAAAGCTGTTCATTAAACCTTTTCTAAAATCTAGGCAGTTATATTGTATGGAATTTCATTACTGCCCTGAAAATTAGGGTAGTAATGGGTTCATTACTAACGCGTTTTGTTTTTTTTTTAAAGTCTTGATGACGTTGGTAATCAAACGATTTAATTTTACCATAAAAAGTACTGGCCACTAGAACTTTTAAAGCAGGTAGCATACATTCCGATAAGGCCGGAAAACTTCAAACCTCTATGCGATAGAGCGAGAGATTTATAACACTCTCGCTTTAAAACGCGCGTAAGTTGGAACCTGCGAAACGGGGCGTTTTTTACCTTCTCTAAAGCCGCGTCCCCACACAGAGCCGCACGGCTCGGCTTCGGGTGCCGCGCGGTTCTAGTGGGGACGCGGCTTAACGTCTTTTGGCGTGAAAATTGTTTGACGCGCAAAAATTTAAAGAAAAAAAAAAGACTTATTGTTGGTTGACGTATTTTGTAGAAACAATTTTCTTGGTAAAGTTTAAAGTTTGGCGGTGTAAATCACAAGTTAAAATGAGTGATTCAAGTGACAATGATAGCAATTTATTAACAACAACTCCACCTGACATAATAGCAGATGCTAAAGACATTGTTAGTAATCTCTTGCCTGGAAAATCCAAGATGAAATATATGAAGGACTATGAAATATTTATGCAGTGGGGAAGTGAAAAACAAGCTAAGTGTAGTATAAAGCAGTATATTTCACTCGAGGGTAAGTACAGATTACTAAACTCGTGTGGTTCACGGCCCTCCGCTTCGCGTCGGGCCTCAAATGCACACTCGATTAGTTATCTGTGCCTTACTCCCCTTAGTGAATAAATAGCTATTCTCGCAATCGTAGTGAAAAGTACAGTGTAACACACGGCGCTAAAATCCCATTATAACTCGGTTCATATTTACTACCTCGCTAAAGCTCGGTAGTAAAACTACCTCGTATATAATGGGTCATTTCAGGCCCTTGTGTTACAATTTACTATTAGACAATGAATAAGGAGGATATATACTACGCCGCTATGTTTTTCTTTTTTCGTTAATAGTTGTCAAGTTTGTACACTAGGACTCTGTTAACAGCGATATAAACAAGCAATTTTGAGCATTCTTTGAGGGTTCTAGTGCTTATTAAAATAATTTATCGCCAAAAAGGAAAACATAGGGGCATAGAAATAGTTAATATTTATTATTCTGTAAAAAATCATTGCTCTAGCTAGGGTCATTAACCAAAAATGTTTGTATGGAGAAAAGACCACCCGCATTTCCTCTTAAGTGGCAATGGGCAGGGCACATTGCTCGCAGAACGGATGGCCGATGGAGCCAAAAAGTTTTAGAGTGGCGACCGCGAACTGGAAGACGTTGCGTTGGAAGTTGGAAAGCCTCCCACTAGGTGGACCGATGACCTGGTGAAGGTTACAGGAATCCGTTGTATGCAAGACTTACAGGACCGGTCTATGTGGCGACACTTGGTCTACGTCCAGCAGTGGACGTCTTTCGGCTGAAATGATAATGATGATGATAAACCTTAATATAATCCATCGAATCAAAAAATCTTAAAACCGTCCATCAATTTCAGGACTGAGTCAGTGCCACAGGAGTCGGTGACAACTCGTAACGTGGATGGGCGGGATTTGTCCCGGGTCGGAGTGGCTCCGGGCCACAACTTGCGTAACGGAAACAACTCCGCCACCGGGCATAAACCTGGTAACAACGCCGGGAACAAAGCCGGTAACAACGCCGGGAACAAACCCGGTGACAACCCCAGTAACAACACCGGGGCTGCGGCCGAAGAGGAGAATTGGGACTGGCTGAACCAGTAAACTGTCCAGGTGAGGATACCACAGCGAAGCTATGGGGAGACCATGGGGTCTAAAACGGCCACTTTAGCAGTTCATAATAGGAATTGCGTCAAAAAGCGTAAATGACCTTTCATAATAGTAACAGCGTCTGGGACCATTAAGGAAAATAGATCATAGGTAAGTAATAATAGGAAAACAATATGAATTGCGTTAAATTCGTAAAATGGTCACAGACGCAGTTACTATTTTGAAAGGTCAATTCATATTCTGATCTGCTAAAGTGGCCATTTTAGACCCCCTGGTCTTTTTTTTGGCAGATCTGGAGGGAGTGTCGTACTTTTACTAAAAACCACCCATGTCCCTTCTTAGCCTTTTTTTCAAGGCCGCGGTATCTCTTTCGAAGAACTCGCAACCCCGACGGGTAGACCTTCTGCCTGCCGCCCATGGCCCTCTGACTTGGCTTTACAAACCACTTAAATTGGTCAATTTCACCAAACCATCACAGATTGCACTAAAAGTAAAAAATCGTTCCAAATGGGACGGGCAACTGGTGGAACTAATGCCGCTAGCACCGCATGAACCTAAGCTCTTCATTGGTTGAATATCTGTCAATGTCATTTTATATTTCAAAATAGCTTGACCTCATTGGTCGGATTGGGACAAGCTATGGACACGCCATCTACAATCAGCTTTCACTTGCCAACCCCATTAGGTTACTTAGTTATCTAGTACCACCCATTTGAAGGGACCGCACCCCATGACTAATCACCGTGTCATCATCATCTGCCTAGCCTTTTCCCAACTATGTTGGGGTCGGATTCCAGTCTAACCGGATGCAGCTGAATATCAGTACCTATTTTACATGAACCGACTGCCTATCTGACCTCCACAACCCAGTTAATACTAATTATTAATATCCTTATTTGCATTCCATAATGTTTGAAGATCTTACAATGGCCAATAGTATTACAGTTCAATTAGACCGATTTTAAATTCTCTATACAAACAGAAATTTCCAATTGTCTTTAACTAGCTGTTGCCAGCGGCTTCGCCCGCTAAAATTCGGAAATTATCCCACGGGAAGATAAAATCGGAATAAAAATAATCCTATGTGTTAATCCAGGTTATAAACTATCTATGTAACAAATTTTATCCAAATCCGTTCAGTAGTTTTTGCGTGAAAGAGTAACAAACATGCACACTCACACGCAAACTTTCGCCTTTATAATATTAGTGTGATAGTGTGATTAAGTAAGACATTTCGATAACGTTTGCTACAAACTTTTTTTACCTATGTATCCTGCTATTTTCATTAAAATAGGTTCAGTCATTTCTAAAAATTATATTAAATATTGTATGAAATTAAACCATACGCCGTACACGCTCTTAAGCTAAAGTACAATTACGGACCATCTAGGCCATAGAGGGTCCCTGCAGATTGAGATGTATAGTATTACCCATAACTTGTATTAGGTACTCAGTACGTAACTTAATAAAATTATTCCCGTGCTTTGTCTTTGCTGTCGTCAATTCGACAACAGACAAATAATTTCAGGATACACATTGATATGTAAAATAATCCTTGTTACTTCAGTACATTACATTTGCTCATTTAATAAACTCAAGTAGAATAGGACCACGATGATATAATTTATTTTATAAACCGGACCCCTGAAGAAAATTATTGGTGATCCCTGCCGTACAGTCTAGTAGGGTATACTATACTACATCACACACACACTGCAATACACCATACCAACTTACGGGACTTCCACAAAGATATTACTGGCAGTAACAGAATCCCGCTGCATTGTATTAGAAGATAAGCGGGATTTGCTGGCAACATACCAACAGTTTCTATAACCTCGCCAGACTTGTGCCAAAACACTACGGGGCGGAATCTAGTAATTGTTTTTAGGTCTTCGAGTGCAGGTCTAACCCTAATTAGGAAAAGCACTCGTCATGATAATGACTTAGTTTTTTAGGGTGTAATATGGGGTGGTCCCGTCGGGACTGCGAGTTGTTCGAAAGAGATATCACCGCGGCCTCGACACAAAAGGAACATGGTGGTTTTTAGTCAGTAGAAGTCTGACACTCCCTACCGCTCTGCCCAGAGCGGAGGAGTCATTTGACGATTTCCCACCCGCCGCAAAAAAAAGCTTGGTTCTTGTGGGTTCTCTGGGGATAGGTGGACCCCTTTTCGAAAGTCACGTGCGGGTGGGGACCCCCTGGAGGTCAGATAATAATCACGTTAAGAAAAATCACGAAAAAATATTAAAATAATGTGTGACGTGTAAAATATTAAAAACAAGCAAGCGAATTTGTGTCGTAAGATTAGTTGAACTTTGTGAATAGAAAAATACCACGTGATGCTTGGTGGGTGTGGGGGGTGGGGGTAAACCTCACGTGTTTGGCTTGGCGTGAAAATTCTCATTTTCATAAGATTTTTTACCCTCAAGGAAAATGAAAAGTTTTGTTACCAACCAACAATAGAAATACTTTGGATACAGAACATAAGTTTATTTAACGACTAAGAAAGTGAATGAGTGAGCCGTCTTAACAGAAACCACGAACCAGAAACCAAAAACTGCGTTACGTAATACTTGAACGCTCCCCGCGTTCAAGTATTACGTAACGCAGTTTTTGGAGAGTTTTGACCCTCCTTCCCCCTTTGTTACGCGCTGTAACGTTTTCTTTACCCTCTCCCCTCTCCTAGTAAAACGTTACGTAAGCACCAAGTGACCATTTTAACCTAAAATTAGAAATTTTGAGAAAAAAAAAAGTTTGACAGAAACCCTAACTCTAGACGGTCGACGACAGGGGCACACCGAAGTTCGGTTAGTTAGGTGCCTTTAATCCCTGTAGACAGAAATAGCTCCGTGGACCTGCTGACGGAAAATTATTTTTGTTTGGAACTTTATGATCTTGTGACATTTATGATATAAGCTGAACCCGCGCATGCGTTGCAACTTGCAATGCGTTTTTCCTGCCTACCTATCTACTACCCTACCTACTACCCTACCTACTACCCTACCTACTACCCTACCTACTACCCTACCTACTATACCCTACCTACCTACTACCTACTACCCTACCTACCTACTACCCTACCTAAAAATGTCCTTCTCCTGGTTCTTAGCTACCTCCCTACCAATTTTCAGCTAGTTCTTGAGTTATAAATGGAGTAACTAACACGACTTTCTTTTATATAAATATAGATTGGTGATCTCTTTAAATTAGTTTGCGTAAATAATTATATGGACAAAACTATTATTATAATATATACAAAAACATTTATTTGGAACTAGACCCTATAGAGCAGCGGTGGCCCAGTGGTGTCGGCCCCGACTTACGAACAGTAGGTCGTGGGTTCGAACCCAGGCAGGCGCATTACTTTGTGTAATTTATTTCATCACCGCTGCTCTCAAAACGGTGAAGGAAACCATCGTGAGGAAACCGGCATGTCTTAGAACCAAAAAATTCGAAGACATGTGACATCTGCCAATCCCTTCGATCAATAATAGTACTAGATTAAGCATCAGGAACAAAACTAAGTCGCTCAAGTGGCCACGTTTGCACACACGTAAACATCTACTTAACATCTTAGTAAAAAGTTCAATATTATTAACACCTTCAGATGATTATAAACCTTAACACTTAAACATAACGTTTAATTATCATTGTAAAGTATATTTATTTAAGCCCTTTCATCGGAGAAAGATTAGAAGCAAAACATTTTAAATGTCGCTCCAAAGTAAAAAGTCATCAGTACAAAAATATTCATTCTAAAATGAAACTTAAACTCTAAGCAATACGGTTAAAAGCATTTTGTGTACAATGTCGTGCTTATTCTATTGCGGAACTAGCGTTCCCTGTTCAAGAACATGATACAATAGTTGGTGCGTTGTAGCAAACATTGGCCAAACAATTATAATATTCGCTGATTTAATTAAATTTACACTTTAATTATGTTTAAATATTATGAAAAAGCACATAATGATATTAAATTACCGAAAAAAAGATATTCCTTCCAAAGCCTTGGTGTTACGGTGGTTATTTACGCAGTTTTTGAACGCATACTGCGGTATTTTGACGTCTTCATGTTGGCTATGATTGGACCATACTAATTTGAAATAAGACCACAAATACGTTTGTGGTCATATATTTCGGGCCGTTTTTGAAGCGCTTATCGGGAATCTAGTACATTATTGATCGAAGGCCAATCCGCACTGGGCCGGCGTGGTGGATTATAGCCCATCCCTCTCCTAGAGAGGAGGCCTGAGTCCCTGCAGTGGGAACATTATAGGCTGATGATGATGATGATGATGAGACCCTATAAATCTCCACGATTTTAGGTGATTTATTGTGGAATTGATTTTAAATTTGTTGGTGACTACATTATGGTGACAAATCTTCTATTTTGGGGACAAACCCTATTATTTAAGAAACACAATACTAATTAAATTGGCGATAGCTTAAATGATACCCTTATTAAACTAATACTACTACTAATCTATACTAATATTATAAAGCTGAAGAGTTTGTTTGTTTGTTTATTTGTTTGATTGTTTGTTTGTTTGTTTGTTTGTTTGTTTGAACGCGGTAAACTCAGGAACTGCTGGTTGGAATTTTAAAATTCTTTTTGTGTTGGATAGTCCATTTATCGAGGAAGGCTATAGGCTATATAACATCACGCTACGGCTAATAGGAGCGGAGCATAAATGAAAAATGTTACAAAAACGGGAAAAGGTATTTCCTTTTTGAGAGCTTCCGCTGCGTGCGCTGCGAAAACGGTTTAAGTTACGCAAATATCATGTATGAAGGAATAGTTCCTCTTTAAAATTTCTAAAAAAAAGTCCGCGACAGCATATATCTATCTTTTAAGATTGACTCACTGTAACCTTTTTTTACTATTAAACTGTTAGGTTAAAAATAATTATTTTTTGCGAAGCTTATTTAACCCATATGGTATTAATCTATATCTAAAAAAATGTGTTTGTTAGAAGGAAAATTTAATATAGAATATTTGTGCCTTTTACTCTAAACAGTTTAAACAAATATCTTAGAAGATATCGCAATGTAAATATATCCGCGCGGCAAAATAATTCGCGCGTCGCAATGTAGAGAGATTCTTTCCGGGTAATCCAAATTCAAAATATTTACTGCATCATAATGTTTACAAGTACAGAGTGTTATCGTATATGTATTTAACAGTAAGAGATACCTATAGTTATTCACACTTTAATATAATCTAAGCTAATCTAAACCATCTAAACTATTATAATAAAGAAGAAAGATAAGATTTTTTGTTTGTTACGATTTAGCTTAATTTATGTCGGATAGTCGATATATCGAGAAAGGTTATAAGCTATATTTATGTGACGCAGACGAAGTTGCGTGGGTCAGCTAGTATGCTAATAAAGAGCAGTGGTGGCCCAGTGGTGGAACCCAGGCAAACGCATTACTTCACTGCTCTCAAAACGGTGAAGGAAAAGATGGTGTGGAAAAAGGCATGTCCTAGAACCAAAAAAAATCGAAGATAAGTGACGTCTACCAATCCGCACTGGGCCCGCGTGGTGGATTATAGTCCATCCCTCTCCTAGAGAGGAGGCCTGAGTCCCTGCAGTGGGAACATTATAGGCTGATGATGATGACTATTTGAAGGCTTTATCTGATAGGGCACGCCACGATAGTGGCGGTAAGTCCCTTCTTTGAGGAGTGGCTAGAGAGGAACCACGGCGCCCTCACCTTCCGTCTGACGTAGGTTCTCACCGGACACGGATGTTTCGGGAGGTACCTGTACCGAATCAGGCGGGAGGAAACGCCCGGATGCTTCCACTGCGAGGATCGACCGGAGGACACGGTGGAGCACACTGTGGAGGTGTGCCCTGCTTGCGCCGTGTTGAGTAGCGTGAGGCGGCACAGACCTGAGCGTCCGGGGCCAGGAGGAATGGGACGCCTAGCCTCCTTCTGCTAAGCGGTGATGCTAGCGAAGGAGGTGGCGGAACGTGACAGGGAGAGAACCTCTCGTCCCAGCCGCCGCGGGAGACGCTCCAGGCGTCGGGGGACACGTGATGGCTTCCGGCCACAGACGCGGGCCTGTGGACGGTGAGTAATAGGCTAGCTCGCCGTCCGGTCGTCTTATGACGACAACAGACCGTTTCGACGGCGCGTTTGTTCCGACGCCTTTGGGGGCTGCGGATTGTCGAAAGAGATAACGCGGCCTCGGCACAAGGGCGAAGAAGGAACATGGGTGGTTTTTAGTCAGTAGATTGTAGAAGTCTGACACTCCCTTCCGCTCTGCCCAAGAGCGCGGGGGGGGGGGGGTTATTTGTCGATTTTCCACCAAAAAAAAAATGCTTTATCTGATGGTATATTATTGTTGAAATTGACAATTCCCCTTCAATATATACTATCAAGAGTATTCGTTTATGTAGGTAGGGTATGTTGATAATCACTGAGAGATTCACCCGTGTTCTGTCGTCTTTGTCTAAAAACATGGCGTTCAGTGCAATAAGAGATTGTATGGAAGCTGGCACAACAACCCACCGCCATTTTGGCGGGCAGGTTGATATGCCACATTGGTTCTATCCCCTTTCAATATAACACGCGGAAATCTTTTACTTTGGTCGGGCGAATCTAAAAATCCAAATATTTAGTGCTCCCGAAAAAATATGAAGTACCGTGATTTAATCTTTGTAGTAATAACACTTTATCTCTTTTACTTTCAGGGTTACACAGTACACCACCTGAGCACAGAAGTTAGCAGATTACAGCTGTACATTTATCTATATGTTGACAACGTTTGAACTGTAATACGTGTAGTGTCGTGTCGCGCTTGCACTGCGAACGAACGCGCCATCTCCGTTTGGCTATTTGGCTATTTGACTACTGTTCAAAATTCACAAAAATGTTATGTTATTTCAAAGAACTAACAAAAATAACACGATGTGTGAAAAAAGTAATAAAATCAATACAAGAATGGAGTAGCTACACGCTTTAGAAGTTTTTAGCAGTGGCAATTTCTATCCTTGTCGCGCGAAACTGCTATTTGTACTACGTAACTATAGCGATATGAAACATGACATCACATTTTTGTAGCGCTGTCTTTGACTAGCAAGTCATTTAAAATCAGTTACAACAAAGCCATTTTTTATCGATTTTATTACTTTTTTCACGTGTTGTGTTATTTCTGTTAGTTCTTTGAAAAAACATAAAATTTTCGTGATTTTTTAACAGTTGCCAAATTCCCAATTCCCACAGACAATTTCACCAATGTCATGCAAGCGTCAAGAGATCCAGTCCCTTCACAGTTGTTGCAACTTTCATCATCTGCCTATCTGACCTCGACAACCCAGCTACTTCTTCTTAGCGTGTCGATCTACTGGTACGTGTATACACGTAGCGTAACACTGGCTGTCAGGCTTTTGGACCAACTGCTTGTAACTGACACAGATGTATGTATATTCATCATCATCATCATCAGCCTATAACGTTCCCACAACAGGGGCTCGGGCCTCCTCTCTAGGAGAGGGATGGGCTGGGATATAATACACCACGCGGGCCTAGTGCGGATTGGTATGTATATTATCTCAACCAAAACAAAAATTAGAGTGGGTTTAGCGGTGATGCAAAGTGACATCTGTGAAAAAACTGTATCGATCGATCGAACCGAAATAAGCCAAACAAAATGCGACTATCGATAAACAAGGATCGATTAACATTCCAGTTTAATAAGATGACGTACTGATTTTCTCACTATAGTATTTGATCAGTCGCATTTCGCCAAATTCTAGTTCTATGATGAAACGTTCGAACGTTGTCACAGTATACTAATAATTTGAGGCGAATCTCACCAACAAAATAAACGCGAGTTGCAAATTAGACCTTGTTCAAAAGCTTTCAGAGTCTCGATTGCAATAATAACAAGGGTGCCTTTGACTCAGTTTAGCTGTGCCGCTTGGGTTTAGTTTTGTTAATAAAATTCGCCCTTAGTAACATTAACACCTCGATAAATTCAAAATTGCCCAATCTAGGGGAAATATGTACTGCTTTAGTTGTCGAGTATAATTCGGTATACACTAACGGTTTCGTTTTAACTTGAAGTGAATTGTAATAGTAAAACGTCAGTCTATTCGGAAGTTATTTTTAATTGGGTAATCATGGAAGTATTGTTTTTCTAATGGCTGCAGTTTTTGATGTGGATAAGAAACAACCTGAAAAAAGTAATATGTGCTGGTAAAGGCTATGCCTTCTCGGCTGTCCGTGGACACTGTCGATACAAATACATAACATGATGTCTGACAGACTTCATAATCATTCTCCTGCCCTTATCCCAATCTATTTGTGGTCGGCGCAACATGTCTTCTTCTTCCATACTTCTCTATTTCTCGTCATGTCAGCAGTCACCTCCTTTCTAGCCATATCATCCTTCACACAGTCCATCCGATTCTTTGTCTGACAGACATAACAATTTCAATAAAAACGCATATACCTGCTCCGTTCCGTCGTGGGTAAAAAGACAAAGAAGTTGAATGTGGAAGTTTCTTAAGAGGGAACACACAGTTCGATATACTTCAGTCCTTAGAAAAAAAATACAGCCACAATCAAAATTACTAATTGGAATATTTTTCATTTTATTTGAACTGACTGTTTACGATTTCAACATAGACAATAGGGGATCGGACTGGGTCAATATAATATGATTCTGTTTAGTCCGTAAGTTAGATTATCGAAAAATATTGAATACGTATTTTTTGTTTTATCAAATCAATAAAAAATGACGGACTTATAACGCGTCAAAGATCTTGGAGTGGGGCTTGAGACGTCACTTGTGTCGTCAAAATGTACTATCATATGACGTCACACGAGTTTTCGAAGCACTGCATCGTCTTCATTTTAAGTTTACGTGAAAAAAGAAAAAATACGTGTCCAATAATTTTTGGAAATCTATCTGACGGACTAATTAGTTTTTTTTTGTCCGATCCCCTATAGTGCAAGAATATAATTGTGGTTTACCGCCAGTAAACTATAATCATCCAAGTTGCAACACAAACCCGTCAATGTAAACCAATTTAATTATTTTTAGTTAAACAAATTCTGTATGTATTATATGATATAGATTAAAAATCGATTTAGGAAATTGTATAAATATATATACTTATTGTTATAATTCTGTCCATATTTGGTGCCACATTATTTTATAGTATTTTGTTGAATTAAATACATTATTTGAATTTTATATTGCTGGGAAATGCGCAATTCCAATTCGTGCGTCTTTTCTGATGCTTTTCCACTCGTCCAATTAGTGAGAGGGCTTAGTAATTATATAACCAAAACTCTGAATTAACTCTTTGTAACTATAGCTACTGCCAGTTAAGATGTCAATACCCACCTACTTTTATTAAAGTTCTTAACTATGAAATAGTCCTACCTATAGTGATCTTCAAAATTGTTTTCTAATGAAAAACGATTCATGGATCATTTGTTTTGGTTCGTCCGAAAAGATATTAGGGAAAGGTCAATGACAAGTATTGGCATCTGACAAGTATTGGCATCTTAACTGGCAGCAACATAGCTATCATTCTTTCTTCTCCTTTTCATAAATTGCGATGTTTATTTTAGCCTTTTCGGACGAGCTTGCTCCCGTAGCTATACTGGCCTAAATATGTTAATGACTGGGCCTATATTTATGATAGATAGTAATTAGATTATAAGACGTATGGATTAAAAGGTTAGGGTCGCTGGTCCTCGTTAATTCCAGACGAAGTCTGGTCGATGGTGGAAATATAAAGTATCGTACGTGAGATGGAGTTTGCTGTAAGATTTTCAACTTACGGCTCTCGTGTCGAACGTTGCTAATAGGACTAAAAGCTCGTGACCCCTAAGGCATTCAAGTTTCCGCCGTCGCACTGTGATCAATTCCTAAAAGTTAGGGTCACATAATTATTTTTGGTCAATGCTGCAATGTGTCGAAATTTCGAAAAATATTTTTTTTCAGACTTGTGGGTAAGTGTTGTACATTATTCTAAAACATCAACATTATGCAGACAGTAGTTAAATAGACAAATGTCCTTTCAAAGTTGTCTCGAATTGCTCAATTATTATTGTAACAAGATTTATCGATGTTTTGTCGCTTCTATTCAAGTTAACTAAATATTCAGAGAAAATTGAATTGAAAAAAATTGTGCCCGTAAAAGGTTTGTACTTTTTATTGGTATATAAAAAAAAACTAAAATGTTAAAACTAACAGATTCATATTATAAAAAAATATACAAAATAATGTACTGACATTTACTAACTTTTCTTAGTTTGAACCGTGTTACGTACACAAACCGGTAATCACCGGTAAAAAAAATGCATATTTTTGTATAGCTAGCAGTACCTACCTGCTATGTAATGAAATCAAAATGGTTTTGTACTTATTTGTACTTTTAAACGTAACACAGTTCAAATTCAGAAAAGTTAGTAAATATCAGAACATTATGTTGTAATATTTTTAATATAAATCTGTCATTATTGATTTTTTTTATATACCAATAAAAAGTTCAAACCTTCTTTAATAGGCACCATTTTTTTCAATTCACAGTATTCTCTGAATACTTAGTTAACTTAACTTGAATAGAAGCGCAAAACATCGATGAATCAGACTTTTTACAATAATTTAGCATTCGAGACAACTTTGAAATGACATATCTGTTTAACTACTGTCTGCATAATGTTCATGTTTTAGAATAATGTACAACACTTACCACCAAGTCTGAAAAAAAATATTATTCGAAATATCACACCTTGACCAAAAATAATTTAGTGTGACCCTAACTGTCAGGAATTGATCAGTGTGCGTCGTGATATTAATGGAGGACTACGTACATTGAATGATATGCAACTGATTTTGTACTGAGACTCGGTCAGTACCGTAGTAACTAACCGCCTTATTAATAAAAATAGTTAAACCTGGTTTCACTTACGCTTGGTTTATCTCGCATGCCGTCACTTTCTTTTGAATATCGTTGAAGTGAGACGGCATGCGAGATAAACCAAGCGTAAGTTAAACCAGGTTTAACTATTTTTATTAATAAGGCGGTAAAAGTATAAATAAAAAACGTGTAAACTCTTGCTTCTTTCATGTTTGTGAGATCTGCGACCGGTACGCGACACATATCAAATTCATGCTTCAAAATGTCATCACAAATGTATTTAATACCAGTATCGGTTACGTTTAAACGTTTACGTTTTAAAACAGACTTCTCAAACTACAAAAAAAATATTCCATTGTGTATTTTATAAGTTTAGCAAATTTTTACAGTATCTTAGCTTTATAATTTTATATCACACATGTTGGTTCATAATATGTATCATGTCATTCAGCATATTCTTGTAATAGTTTTGTATAATTTATTGATGTTTAGTAAATAAAAATTGTAATCTCGGAAATTATTTTTTTATAAACATTTTATTTTGTATTTGTCTTGTATTTTTGTGTTGCCACCGACGTCGATAGATACTTAATTTCTAAAACTCTATTTAAATATTCCAAATCTACCTATAAATTACCGTCCTCTTGTGATTCTTATAATTAATTAACGAAATAAAAAAACAATTTTATTTACTATGTAGGAAAATTCTATCCAAAGTATTTATATTTTTTTATCAACCGTTTATCTATCGACTTCAATGGATCCTTGCCCGGTCGGACCCGGATCAAAATACAAACGGTAAATATTCGTTTTATACTATAACGAAAATATCTAATAACCACTTATGGTAGCTGAACAAGGCTTAGAGTCCAAAATTTTATAATTATCTGGTAGGCACGGATTTTAAGTTTCGATTACAAATAGTTTTTATATAATTGTCTAACCCAATTTTAATTTATTATTTTCTACATTTAAGTTTAAATTTACATTTTATGTACAAATATTTTATATTTATAAGACACTGTATTTACTTTTAGGTTTTTGATTATATATGTATGGCTCCAAAAAGAACGGAATTGTTTCTAAAAACAATAAAATTAGGATAAAGATTATTTCTGTTTTATTCAAAAACCCTTTTTCTACCTACTACCTCCTTAATTTATACGTATTGTATACTGGGTGTAAGCGGACCCTTTACGAAGCCGTCAACCAAGCAATTCTGGAATAAAAGGCATTGTATGGGAAATCGTCATAATAGGGGATCGGACAAAAAAAAACTAATTAGTCCGTCAGATAGATTTCCAAAAATTATTGGACACGTATTTTTTCTATTTTCACGTAAACTTAAAATGAAGACGATACAGTGCTTCGAAAACTCGTGTGACGTCATATGATAGTACATTTTGACGACACAAGTGACGTTTCAAGCCCCATTCCAAGATTTTTGACGCGTTTTATCTTCGTCATTTTTTATTGATTTGATAAAACAAAAAACACGTATTCAATATTTTTCGATAATCTAACTTACGGACTAAACAGAATCATATTATTTTGACCCAGTCCGATCCCCTATTGGTTGATAACCCCAAGAGTCGTACTCAGTGCTTCTCCAGCACGTTTAATATGCGCACACTCAAAGTGTGGAACTCTTTGCCGTTCCCTCCCACACATAACACGTCTACCTTCAAAGCAAGAGTGAATAGGCACCTTCCGGGCACGCTCGCTCCATCATAGACCTCATCAAAGAGTACCATGTAATAGGGGACTAGCTTATTGCCATCTACGGGGCACAAATCCTGGAGTCTGCTACTGGGAAATTTCTGATGGGAAAACCCAAAAACACTTTGCCCGACCCGGGAATCGAACCCACTCTCAAGCTCAGCAGTCGCGCCTGCGACCACTAGACCAACGAGGCAGCGCATTATTTTGTGTAATTTATTTCATCAGCACTGTATCAAAACGATGAAAGGAAACACCGCGAGGTTTACTTGAATTTATCCTTTATTCTTACGGAATAAAACTGCATTAAAATCCATTGCGTTGTTTAAAATTCTCAAGCTTTTATCTATCGAAAAACATCCTTTATTAAAGAAACTAGCTGTTTCCCGCGACTTCGTTCACGTGGTAATGTGTATGTGTCTGCCTTGAAGGTTCTGGGTTCGATTCCTGAGTCGAGTGTTATTGGGTTATTCCATCAAGATTTTTTCAGTAGCAACTACGGTGTCTGGATTGATGCCCTGTTCATGGTAATAGGTTCACCCTCTACTATGTACATGGGACTAGCGAGCGCACTGATTATATAATACATGCGTGTTCGTTATTTACGTCATAAGGGTCGTAGCATGTGGCGTTCTGTTGTTTCTGGCCACCCCATGGCAACAGGGTGCGAGTTTATGTATACATTGTATTGTATGTATACAGACATGAACCGTATAGCGGCGGGCGGAGCGTACAGCCGTTGAGAAATAACGCAGAGCGCATGCGTGGTTATCGATCCGCGTTTTGAAGGGTGGGTTTCAGTACTAGAATGACGCACTACGCAGTGTCCGTTCAGCTCACAGTCGGAAAAGGTGTCGCGTTCAATCCGAGGTCGAAAACTGAAACATGCACTTCAATTGCGTGATTTTGGTGACTTTCTGTGATTCCAATTCATGTACGTGTATTCCGATTGACTTATGGAGTAGTGAACATTCTAAAAACTATGTGCGATATATTCGTGGGAGTAGCGGCTAGAAACGCAGCTCTTACTCAGAATCAAAATGGCGGTCCACGAGACGCTACTGGTAAAACCATTTTTTATTGTAAAGTATATATTCGACCCGTTTGGGGTTGAACTTGAAACTCTAGGGCCGTGGGGTCCTAGTGCCCACAGCTTTTTTAAGGATAGGTATTTCTAAACGCCTTGTTGACGCTTCCTCTTACAAAAGGGCTGGCTTTTTCTTTGGCCAGAGGCTAAGCGTGGCCATACAACGTGGCAACGCTGCCAGTCTCTTGGGCACTTTACCTGCTGACAGCGATGAGGAGGAGTTTTTCGATGCCCTTTTGTACTTAATTAGTTTATTTTATTGTTCTACAATAGTTGGGAGTGGAAGTTAAAATCAATCCCAGAACAAAGTCTTGGATGGACCTATGTGGTGTGCATTGATATATAAAAACCCAAGATACACACTCCGCGTCTCAAAACCGTCCGCTCAAAATGAGTGCAAAATTACAAATCGTGAACTCATTTCAAATAGTCTCGCGTCGCTCGCGTCTCTGCACGGTCGTACAAAATGCCTAAGTGTTCGCTGAGAAATTGCAAAAATACAGCTTCAAAGACATTAAAAAAGGATGGGATATCGTATTTTCGGTAAGTAAAAATGTTTATTGATTTATTTTTGTTGCATTTATGGCATAATATAGAAAGCAATACGTGATTTTGATTTAATTTCTCTCAGAACTTTACTAAACGGTCCGAGTATAATACGGCATATTTCAATGGTCGCTTTGTTAGCGTAAGAACGATGTATTACAAGTCTCTTCTTTTAGTCGCATTATACAAATGACCCTGTTCGTATCGAATGGAGTCGATTTTTTTTTATTGTGTTTATTTGTGTTTTTTTAATCAATAAGTTTTTTGTTTTATGTTTTTAACAATTATGTATACGTTACATATTACATTAATTTTTAATTGGATTTCAAAAGGAGAAGAGGTCGTCAATTTGACTTCGTTTTTGACACCTTAAACTTAATAACTACTTAGTTTCGATAATAATGTTCTACTAATACCTTTAAACCAAAAATGTAAATAAATGATTCGAATGGATAATACTTGTTTCATTGATTATACACGACTACACGTACACTAACACAGTCAGATCCTAATTAAAAACATTTACCCTTAGATAAAAGTAAAATTATGTGTTTAAAACACAATTTAACTAACTGTTAAAATAATAATTAAGTATTAAAAAAACATAAAAAGTACCTATTCGTCTCCACTCCATACCTTGTCCTACCGGCTTACTTCGGTCGTAAAATTATTATTGCTTTTTATAACTGCATTGTAAAAACAACTTTAAGGAATCTGCGTAAGGTTGAATTTGCAAACAAATATGTTTATAGTGTAACGATAACTACTTATGTAGTAGTGCGTGTATTGGTGAGTGTTTGGCGACAGCTTCGACTGTTTGTTTTATTCGACACTGTGCATCTAGGGTTTTTATATATCAATGGTGGTGTGTGATATTATATCGTTTTCGATATTGCAGTGATGTGATTTATGGAAGTTATGGTAGACATATTATTACATAATATTCTATATATAGCTCGTTACTATATTCTAAACTTCTAGGGAAATTAACTTGACCCAAAATGGCGTCGTTCTGCGCAGGTTCGGACGTCTATAAAACGACTACTGCGCAGGTTCAAGTTACTTAAATGCCGCGTGGTATACCTTCTTATATCTTTATCTTCACTATCACGATCACTACATAGTTTAAAACAAAGTCGCTTCAAACTGTCTGTCCCTATGTACCTATGTATGCTTAGATCTTTATAAAACTACGCAACGGATTTTGTTGCGGGTTTTTATATAGATAGAGTGAGAGTGATTCAATAGGAAGGTTTTAGTATCTTTTTTGCACCCGTGCGAAGCCGGGGCGGGTCACTAATAGATTTGATTTGAAGATTCCAATTCCCAATACCTCCTTCCTACTTCTGTAACTGTTCTCCTGGTAGTTTGTGGGATGATCGTACGATTGTAAGTTATAGAAATAGAAACTGATTATTTTTTCATTATCAACTGTTTTTCGGTTGACTGTACTTCACTTGTACTTGTGTCAAAAAGGGGACCAGAACGGAATGATAAATTACAGGGGATCAGAAAGGAATAAACAAAAGAAAAATATTGGCAGTGGATCGGTTTGGGGGATCAGACCGGAACAACTCTATAATTGTACTGAACTACTAAACGGCTGGACAGATATTGATGAAAATTTTTGTATGTGTTCAAATGGATTAGAGAATGGTTTAGATTCACAATTGAACCCGGTAGGTGGAGCTGCTGTCCGGGCAAGGCGACGTCTGCCAGGTCCGCTAGTATCACTATCACTACATAGTATAAAACAAAGTCGCTGTCGTGGTCTGTCCGTCCCTATGTATGCTTAAATCTCTAAAACTACGCAACGGATTTTGAAGCGGTTTTTTAACAGATAAAGAGATTATCGAGGAAGGTTTTAGTAGCCTGTATTTAATTTGAACGACATTGGCGCGGGCGAAGCCGTGGGCATCAACTAGTTTATATATATGTTGCAGGCAAAACTATTAGGTAATCAGTCAAAACTACTTTTGACTGGTTTCAATCAAAACCCATATTGGGTTAAAACGCGTTTATTCTAATGAAATAAATGTTAGCTATCGTACAAGGTTATCCAAGGGTAAAAAAAACCTAACAAACCTAATAAGTTTCCTAACGACATTTAGGTTATTATAATTTTGTAGAGAAATAAAACAGAAACCATCTAATAATTTGTTATAATAGTTTTGACCGTTCAAAAGTAGTTTTGACTAGTCAAAAGTAGTTTTGACTGATTAAGAGTTTTGCCTGTGACATAAAATATATAATATTCTCGTGTCACAGTGTTAGTTGCCGTACTCCTCGGAAACGGTTTGACTGATTTTTATGAAATTTTCTATGTAGGTATTAGCTTTACCTAAAGATCAATAGAAAAATATAAAATTCAAATATCTTTTAATTAAGAACACAAATAAATGTTAATTTGTGCATAAAAATAAATATTTGTTTAAAATAATCATGTTTATTTATTAAATAGTATTCTTTTTATAAACATAATTTAAATTTAAATAATACTGTCGACTCTATATTCAGTGGTGTTATTTTTTTTTTAATTTCTTAGTTTTTATCGATTTGTACATTGAGTAGTAAGTAGGAGGTATAATGTGTGGAAAAATAAGAAAACCACAAGCGTGCGAAATACATTGCATGTCGAACCTAATCGTAGTGCAATAAGAGCCAGTTTTCGAGGAAGACGTGTATTGAAAAATATGTTAGGCGACAATTGACGCGCAACATGTTGCCCAACATGTTGAAAGGCAGCGCGGAACTTTTGTTGAACAACGTTGTCTGTCTACGCATCTACTACTTTACAATGTTGCGCGCCAGCTAGCAACGTCGCGCGCTGTTGTGCAGCGTTGCCGTACATGTTGAGCGCCACGTGTCGCGCGCCAAATGTTGCCTAGTGGAAACGCGGCTTTAGACCAGCCAGCAAAAACAAAATTACATTGGTCTACCGGGCGTGGAAAAATTTTGTTTTGCTTAACCACTATATGGATCGGATACTTTGTTCATCGAGTGATACAAAAAAATGGCTGGCTGGATTCATTTGGCTCTTTGTAGGGTTTTTGTGGACATATTGAACTGTAAAAGGCACACTTAACATTATTGGTTTTCTCAATATTTATGATCAAGCGCTAGATTTTCCAAAAAACACCAAAAGCCCTTTTTTTGTTGCATTTTCAAATACATGTGACATAAAGATTTTTTTTTCCGAGAAAACAATGCCTAATCATAAAAGTGTGATCCATTTAACTTTCTATGCGATCATTGGTTGCTGAGATATCGATATCAAAGACAAAAGGATCCTTTTCCATTTGAAGACCGATATCACGGCGAGAAGTTAACGTATCAAGGTCTATAAAAAAAGAAATTAAAGCTAAATGAACAAAGTATCCGATCATTACAGTGGTTAAGCAAAAAAAAAAAATTCAGCTTTCTACATCCAAGGGTTTGGGCTGGGCGTTGATGAGTCAGTCAGTCAGTCAGGACTTCTCTTTTTATTTATTTTCGAATTAAGAACACAAATTGTTATAATTGATATGCAAAAAACAAATGTTAATTTGTTCCTAAAAGTAAATATTTGTTTAAAATAACAATGTTTATTTATAGTATTCTTTAATAGAAACACAATTTAAATATTTACGCTGTAAAGACTCGTATCACTGTAACGAGATTAAAAAAAAACTGTGTGTCGGTGTCGGATTTTTTTTCCTATGTTTTTAGCGATGTGGACTTACTTTAAAGTATGGTAATTCTTGGTAGTTTTCTTTTCCGCCCTTGGTTGCGGAAATTATAAGAAAACGCACACGTGCAAAATACATTGCAAGTTGCTAAACTTCAAGTATCTACATCAACACAATCACCGAGTATATTCATGATACATATAGACTTATCGTAGGTATGCATAATTCCTACAACAGGCTTAAACTGCGTTTTCTTTCCAGGTCGCCGTGCATTACTGCACCCTCTAGAGCCTAAATATGACGAAAAATATAAGTCAACGACACGGCGTGTCAAGCAAACAGTAAGTATAGTAGATTAACAGTCTCTATTGTACGAAAATGCGAATATGTAGCAATGTGGACTCTTCAGAACACGAATAAATGTTAATTTGTGCATAAAAATAAATATTTGTTTAAAATAACCATGTTCATTTAAAATTTTAAAAACAATTTAAATGCTCAAAAATATTTACGCTGTAAAGGCGTAAATCGAAATGACGAGATAAGAAAAATAACATTATATGCATAATTCCTACAACAGGTTTAAACCGCGTTTTCTTTCCAGCTCGCCGCGCATTACTACATTCTCTAGAACCTAAATATGACGAAAAATATGAGTCAACGACGTGGCGTGTCAAGCAAACAGTAAGTATAGTAGATTAACAGTCTCTATTGTACGAAAATGCGAATATGTAGCAATGTGGACTCTTCAGAACACGAATAAATGTTAATTTGTGCATAAAAATAAATATTTGTTTAAAATAATCTTGTTCATTTAAATTTATTTTATAAACATAATTTAAATGTTCAAAAATATTTACGCTGTAAAGACGCAAAAGGAAATGAAGAAATTAAAAAAGAAAAATATGCATAATTCCTACAACAGGTTTAAACCGCGTTTTCTTTCCAGCTCGCCGCGCATTAAGTACTGCATTCTCTAGAACCTAAATATGACGAAAAATATGAGTCAACGACGTGGCGTGTCAAGCAAACAGTAAGTATAGTAGATTAACAGTCTCTATTGTACGAAAATGCGAATATGTAGCAATGTGGACTCTTCAGAACACAATAAATGTTAATTTGTGCATAAAAATAAATATTTCATGTTCATTTTTTTATTTTATAAACATAATTTAAATGTTCAAAAATATTATTTACGCTGTCTGTAAGAAGCAAATCGAAAAACGAGATTAAAAAAAATATATATGCATAATTCCTACAACAGGTTTAAACCGCGTTTTCTTTCCAGCTCGCCGCGCATTAAGTACCTACTGCATTCTCTAGAATCTAAATATGACGAAAAATATGAGTCAACGACGCGGCGTGTCAAGTAAACAGTAAGTATAGTAGATTAACAGTCTCTTTTGTACGAACATGCGAATATGTAGCAATGTGGACTCTTCAGAACACAAAAAAATGTTAATTTGTGCATAAAAATGAATGTTTGTTACATTCATTTTTATGCACAAAAATAATCATGTTTATTTAAAGTATTCTTTTTTAAACATAATTTAAATATTCAAAAATATTTACGTTTTAAAGACGCAAATCAAAATGATGAGATTAAAAAAAAACACCGTCGTCTCTTTATTCGGTGGAGTTTTTTTTTATTTTCCTATATTTTAATCGATTTGAACTAAATTTGGACTCGTAGCTTAATAAGAACTGCCACTCAGGTCGATCTTTAGGTAAAGCTGTGCTTGCCTAGGTCGGTCTGTGGATGGGTGACCACCCGACATACCGAGTTTCCTCCGTGCCTCGGAAAGCACGTTAATCTGTTGGTCCCGGCTGCCATATATATAGATCTTTGGCAGTCAGAATTTCAGGTCACTGACAGGTAGTCAGTGACCTGAAATTCTGACATCCAGTCTTTCCAAAGGTATTACTTTACTTTCTTTGTATTACCTAGTATTAACTGGGTTGTGGAGGTCAGATAGGCAGTCGCTCCATGTAAAATACTGGTATTCAGCTGCATCCGGTTAGACTGGAAGCCGACCCCAATATAGTTGGGAAAAGGCTAGGCTGATGATGATGGACTTTTGGACTTAGTTCAAGGAATGGTTATCTGTGGTAATTTTCTTTTCCGCTCTTGGTTGCGGAAAAATAGGAAAAATGCACACGTGCGAAATACATTGCCTGTCGTTTTCGAACCTAAACTAACCTAACCTAACCTAACCTAACACAATTACCGAGTATATTCATTATACATATACAACACTAGCGGACGTCCCGCGGTTTCACCCGCGTAGATCCCGTTCCCGTGGGAATACAGGGATAAAAGCCTATGACACTCAGCAATAATGTGGCTTTCTATTGGTGAAAGAATTTTTAAAATCGGTTCAGTAGATCCCGAGATTACCCCTTACAATTTAACAAATATCCAAACACACAAACTTTACCTCTTTATAATATTAGTATAGATAGTATAGATATATAGACTTTACGTATGCATAATTCACAACAGGTTTACCGCGTTTTCATTACAGCTCGCCGTGCATTACTGCCCTCTCTAACACCTAAATAAAGATTATGACAGATCTATCCAAGTTGCAACTCATGATTAGATAAAATATGAGTCAAAGACTCGGCTCGGCGCGGCGTTGTATCAAGAAGAAGAAGAAACAGTAAGTACCAGGCCCTGCTGTACGAACATGCGAATATATAGCAATGTGGACTCTTCACTATAAAAACAGTTACCTGATGTCCATTAAGTAACGGGTTTTATAGTGAAGTTCCGTTCCTTCTATCCTCAATGGAGAGAGTGAACACTTACGGATTGCAGAAGTGTTTAAGGAACACTTCAAAGTAGAATCGATTGTAACAAGCCCGCTACTGCAGGTGCTCGATGCTGGCAATTTGATTGGAAACTAGGTACTTCGTTATTTAACTGAAGAAGTAGCGTTAGTGGTTAAAAATAGGACTTGTGGGAAATCATTAGGCCATGATGACCCTAGTATCAAGCATTTGCAGTATGCAGGTGTGCATTTGCCTAAATGTTGGCTTTATTTTATTACTCGTGTTTAACCCCTCCTGAGTTTATGAAGACATTATCGTGCTAGTTATGATGTCTCCGAAAAGTTCAACTACAGACCAATCGAAGTTGCGAAGGTGCTGGATGGTTTGCTTGATAATCAACTTAGCAGTCATATTGATTTACATGGGGGCCAATTTGTCTTTAGGCTTGGGCTCTCCACTGAGACTGCAATTTTGAGGGTCAAGCATATTTTTCAGTACTACATCACTAGGTTCCGTATGGTGTCGGACGCAAAGAATAGCACCATCCCCTATCTTCCCGTGGGTGTCGTAAGAGGCGACTAAGGGATGTACCAGAGAATGGGCAGCAGCGTTCTCTGTGCTTTTTGTATCGACCGTACTGCGATCGCCAACCCGCCTGCCAAGCGTGGCGATTATGGCAAACCCCCCCTAAGCAAAAATTACACTTAGGGGAGGCCTGTGTCCAGCAGTGGACGTCTTTCGGCTGAAATGATGATGATGATGATGACATCACTAGGAACAGACCCGTATATGATTGTTTCTTGGACTTGTCTTAGGCATTTGACCTGGTCTCTTAAAAAAATATGTGGGATAAGCTCCTGACATGTATTCATTGTGTCATACTCAGAAAACTATAAGCTGGAGTGTGGGGTTAGGCACAGTGGCTTGAATGTACCGTACCTTTTTCATTTCTATGTATGTATTTTATGTTCTATGTTATCACTCTGATTGAGGAGCTCAGCAGAGCTGGAGTCGGTTGTTCTGTAGACGGTCAATTTGTGAATACTATTATGATATGCAGATGATATGGTTCTGCTGAGTTCATCGGTCAGAACATAGCAGTTAGTGGACATTTGTGAGAGGTACGCGGCCACCCATGACCTCAGGTACAAATCCAGCAATAGTGAACCAATCTTCTTGTATTCAAGTCTGGGAACATACCAGTCTATTCTTTTAGTGATACTTCGGAAAGTGGCTTTGAGGGTAACACAGTTCAAGTACCGGGCATTGGGTCACCGAGGATCTCTCCGATGATTTTGATATTGAGCAGGAATGTAGGGCATTGGGAATGCATTGCATGATTACCCACAGGTTTGCATAGTGTACAAAGGAAGTTAAGGTTATTTTATTCAAAGTGTTCTGCTAGACTTTTTACAAAAAAAAAAAATTTAGCAAATCATAAATGAATTGCGAAAATTTAGGTACTGACTATTCATAATAGTTAGGTAACTGCGTCTCTGACCAGTTTACGAATTTCGAATTTCATAATTATTATGATTCATAATGTTATGATTTGATTAAGGGGCCATTTTAGAACCCCCAGCATAGCTATTCACAACCATTCAATTGTCAGTCGCATCCAATCGAACCATCGTACTATTGAAAATCACTATTCACAAAACCGAAGCCGAGTCATAGATTCGGTTGTGATTGCCGATATCTATTTGCTATCGAAAGCGCAATTAAATCAGAATTACGACGCTATTTTGTACTATTCCATAAGCTAGAGTCGTTGCGTATCCAATGAAAATAAAAATCATTTTTAAATTGATTTTAATTATATTTTTTGTTACTCGATGGATATTCAGTACAATCTATAGTAAAACTTATAGAAATACTTATTAAAGATAATTTATTGGCTACATAAAATTTTCCACCACGAGTGTTCATGTCAATGTCAATCGAATCTGTGAATAGCATTTGCCAATCGTACGATCCAGAAATCTGATACGCGATAAATTGTCAAGGTCGACTCGGTTTCGATTCGATTATTTGTGAATAGCTAGCTGGTCTGCAACCTGTGGACGAAAGAACAATGGCCAAAGAAAAATTACTGAAAGTGATCCAATTGTCCACCACTAACGAGAGCTCTTTTACCTTACAGGTAGTCCACTAAATAGAGAGTAACTTTCAAAATGAGACCAAAAAAAAAGCTCTTATTCAAAAGTTTTGAATATTTGAATAATTACAATACTTTTTTCTTGCACGGATCCCTATTTATTTTTCTGTAATGAAAGTAAACTTCGTTAGGTACTCCTAATATCATCAGAGCTATTTATCCCGGTAATACTTTTGTTTGCGGTCTGGTTAGAAGTATTTAGAAGACTATTTTATTAAATAGGTCTCTTTGGTGGTGGACGTTTGGACATAGCTCCATACATTTTTGGGTATTCTCCTTTCTATAAATTTACGAGCTGGACTTGTTTTTAATTTTTCATGTCCCAAAATAAACTAAAGTTACTTAGATAGGTTCGATTTTATGTTGTAAACACCATCCCGTTTCAAAATAATATCTAAATAGCCACGATTTTTTTTATAATATTCTTTTTTTAATTTTATAATAATTAAGGATTTTACTGTGCCCTTTGGGAAGGCTGACTGTCAGATTTCTAGTTCAATGGCTCATTGTGCTATCCGAGATACGAAGGACACTCGCTATATTATGGATGTGGCTATTTGAGATCGTATATTTATATACGAGTATTTAACTGGCCTGTGAGAAATAATCATATTTAACACATGTCTGTCACTGATTTTAAATTAGTTTAGTTACGAGTTGTTTATATCTATCTATATAAATAAAGAGAGAAGTCCTGACTGACTGACTGACTGACTGTGTCTGAGTGTGTCATCAACGCCCGGCCCAAACCCTTGGACCTAGAAAGCTGAAATTTTGCACAGAGTTCCCTTTATAATGTAGACAAGGAATAAGGAAGGATTTTTCGAAATTCAACCCCTAAGGGATTTAAATAGGGGATGAAAGTTTGTATGGAAAATCGACATTTTCACGCGGGCGAAGCCGCTGGCAAAAGCTAGTTCTAATATAAAGGGTGTAAAAGTACCCTTAACGCAATTTTTGTAAATACGAGTTTCAGGTTATAAAACTTAAATAACCTGCATGACCCGTTTACTATTCAAAGCATCCACTAGCATAATCTTTAAGGAGGCTACATTGAATTTAACCGTAAAATGTGATTTTTGACCCAAAAAAAGGTAATTTCACAGCAATAATTAGTTTGATGTACAGATGCTTGGTTGACGGCTGTTACACCCTGTATTGTAACAGGGTTGTAAAATATTAACCACGAATGAATAAACTCATATCTTCCCGTGGGTGTCGTAAGAGGCGACTAAGGGACTTACCAGAGAATGGGCAGCAGCGTTTTCTGTGTCTTTTTAACAACCATACTGCGATCGCCAACCCGCCTGCCAAGCGTGGCGATTATGGCAAACCCCCCCAAAAATGCCTGGGGGAGGCCTATGTCCAGCAGTGGGCGTCTTTTGGCTGAAATGATGATGAATGATGAATAAACTCTACAGTGGGATTACTGCTGATGTTATCATTATTTCAATTCACACATCCACAGACTGGCGATAATAACAGTCGCACGGGTCGATCTTCGAGGTTACGCCGCTCTTGCCTAGGTTGGAATGAGTGACCATCTATTCCTACTCCTCTGCTATTCTTTTTCTTGGCTCGGCGCCAGTGGAAATTATGTTTTTTTTTTCCTCCGCTATTTTTTTCTGATTAATTTCGTTGCGGGATCCAAGACAGTTGAATCGTTTCTCTGGGACTTCGTCGAGCTTTATTGTCTCGGCGCTTTTCTTGGGTTTACCCTTGTTTGGTATAGCAACGTTTTGTCGAAAATCACTTCGACTAATTTTAGTTACAATAAAGTCATTCCGTATAGTTATTCATTTGACCGAATAATTAATTAGTAGATTTTAATAAGATAAACATTTTTATTTACAACATTTAAAAGCTACTATTTACAGAACTAAGATAATAATAAAATATATACAAGTATCAAAAAGGGGAGTAATTACAGGGCGTCAAAAAATTCGTCCACACCGCTGTCAACAGGAAAAGTGCCCAGAAGGCTGGCAGCATTGCCACGTTGGATGGCAATGCTGCTTATTTGCTTATTTTTATTTAGCATATTTATTTATTTATTTGAATTATTATCATTTGACCGAATTTTCAAATGCACTAATTTTATTTAAACTAATGTTTCACTAGACTAATAATGATTTAGTCCAAAGATCGTATCGAATATTCAGTTCATTAATCATTCGTTTCCGTCTGCAGTACGACGGAGCCCCGCGGCAGTCATTTCGTATAATTCTTATTCTTATTCTTAGTGCGTGTTCACGTACGCGCGACGCGACGCGCGGCGCGACCTGCGACGCGACGAGCGGCGCGTCGTGCGATTTTTGTGTTCACGGACACGCGATGCGTGCAGCGGCAGATATCATCGCACGCGCAAACACAAACGTATGGCAATGTACTACGCTGTTCATACAGACGCGGGGCGGTGCCCGCGGCGGCGCCCGCGGCGACGGCCGCCGCGATTATCGCGGCGACTTTTCAAGCGGGTAGCAAAGCACGCGGCGTTCTCAATCAAACCGACTAGTTTTAGGTATTGCTGAATTGATAAAGTAATGTTTTTGGGGTCGCTGATTACAAAAATGAGAATGAAAATCCAAGATGGCGCCGACGAAAATTTTTGGTTTTTCCGTCATGGGTGTCGTTTTAATGGTTTTCGGGGTCGCTGATTATGAAAATGAATTCAAAATGAAAATCCAAGATGGTGCCGAAGAAAATTTTTAGTTTTATCATCATGGGTGTGGTTTTCATGGTTTTTGGGGTCGCTGATTACGAAAATGAGGTCAAAATGAACATCCAAGATGGCGGCCAGGAAATTTTTGGTTTTTCCGTCATCGGTGTGGTTTTCACTGTTTTTGGGGTCGCTGATTACGAAAATGAGCTCAAAATTAAAATCCAAGATGGCGGCCAAGGAAATTTTTGGTTTTTCCGTCATGGGTGTCGTTTTCATGGTTTTTGGGGTCGCTGATTGCGAAAATGAGCTCAAAATTAAAATCCAAGATGGCGGCCAGGAAAATTTTAGGTTTTTCCGTCATGGGTGTCGTTTTCATGGTTTTAGGGGTCGCTGATTACGAAAATGAGGTCAAAATGAAAATCCAAGATGGCGGCCAGGGAAATTTTTGGTTTTTCCGTCATGGGTGTCATTTTAATGGTTTTCGGAGTCGCTGATTACAAAAATGAGCTCAAAATGTAAATCCAAGATGGCGGCCAGGATTTTTTTTGGTTTTTCTGTCATGGGTGTGGTTTTCATGTTTTTGGGGTCGCTGATTACGAAAATGAGGTCAAAATGAAAATTCAAGATGGCGGCCAGTGAAATTTTTGGTTTTTCCGTCATGGGTGTCATTTTCATGGTTTTCGGAGTCGCTGATTACGAAAATGAGCTCAAAATTAAAATCCAAGATGGCGGCTAGGAAAATTTTAGGTTTTTCCGTCATGGGTGTCGTTTAAATGGTTTTTGGGGTCGCTGATTACGAAAATGCAGTCAAAATGAAAATCCAAGATGGCGCCGAAAAAAATTTTTAGTTTTTCCATCATGGGTGTCGTTTATATGGTTTTCGGGGTCGCTGATTACGAAAATGCAGTCAAAATGAAAATCCAAGATGGCGGCCAAGGAATTTTTTGGTTTTTCCGTCATGGGTGTGGTTTTCATGGTTTTTGGGGTCGCTGATTACGAAAATGAGGTCAAAATGAAAATCCAAGATGGCGGCCAGGAAAATTTTAGTTTTTCCGTCATGGGTGTCGTTTTCGTGGTTTTTGGGGTCGCTGATTACGAAAATGAGCTCAAAATTTAAATCCAAGATGGCGGCTAGGAAAATTTTAGGTTTTTCCATCATGGGTGTCGTTTATATGGTTTTCGGGGTCGCTGATTACGAAAATGAGATCAAAATTAAAATCCAAAATGGCGCCGAAAATTTTTTTTAGTTTTTCCATCATGGGTGTCGTTTATATGGTTTTCGGGGTCGCTGATTACGAAAATGAGGTCAAAATTAAAATCCAAGATGGCGGCCAGGAAAATTTTAGGTTTTTCCGTCATGGGTGTCGTTTTCATGGTTTTAGGGGTCGCTGATTACAAAAATGAGCTCAAAATGTAAATCCAAGATGGCGGCCAGGGAAATTTTTGGTTTTTCCGTCATGGGTGTGGTTTTCATGGTTTTTGGGGTCGCTGATTACGAAAATAAGCTCAAAATGAAAATCCAAGATGGCGGCCAGGAAAATTTTAGTTTTTCCGTCATGGGTGTCGTTTTCATGGTTTTTGGGGTCGCTGATTACGAAAATGAGGTCAAAATGAAAATTCAAGATGGCGGCCAGGGAAATTTTTGGTCTTTCCGTCATGGGTGTCATTTTCATGGTTTTCGGAGTCGCTGATTACGAAAATGAGCTCAAAATTAAAATCCAAGCTGGCGGCAACCATGAAAACCACACCCATGACGGAAAAACCAAAAATTTTCCTGGCTGCCATCTTGGATTTTCTATTTGACCTCATTTTCGTAATCAGCTACCCCAAAAACCATGAAAACGACACCCATGAAGGAAAAACCTAAAATTTTCCTAGCCGCCATCTTGGATTTTAATTTTGAGCTCGTTTTCGTAATCAGCGACCCCAACCAAAAATTTTTCTGGACGCCATCTTGGATTTTCATTTTGAGACCATGAAAACGACACCCATGACGGAAAAACCAAAAATTTTCGTCGGCGCCATCTTTGATTTTCATCTTGACCTCATTTTCGTAATCAGCGACCCCAAAAACCATTAAAACGACACCCATGACGGAACAACCTAAAATTTTCCTAGCCGCCAACTTGGATTTTAATTTTGAGCTCATTTTCGTAATCAGCGACCCCAAAAACCATAAAAACCACACCCATGACGGAAAAACCAAAAAAATTCCTGGCCGCCATCTTGGATTTTCATTTTGATCTCATTTTCGTAATCAGCGACCCCAAAAACCATGAAAATGACACCCATGACGGAAAAACCAAAAATTTTCCTGGCTGCCATCTTGGATTTTCTATTTGACCTCATTTTCGTAATCAGCGACCCCAAAAACCATTAAAACGACACCCATGACGGAACAACCTAAAATTTTCCTAGCCGCCATCTTGGATTTTAATTTTGAGCTCATTTTCGTAATCAGCGACCCCAAAAACCATGAAAACCACACCCACGACGGAAAAACCAAAAATTTCCTGGCCGCCATCTTGGATGTTCATTTTCACCTCATTTTCGTATTCAGCGACCCCAAAAACCATGAAAACCACGCCCATGACGGAAAAACCAAAAAAAATCCTGGCCGCCACCTTGGATTTTCCTTTTGACCTCATTTTCGTAATCAGCGACCCCAAAAACCATGAAAACCACACCCATGACGGAAAAACCAAAAAAAATCCTGGCCGCCATCTTGGATTTTCCTTTTGACCTCATTTTCGTAATCAGCGACCCCAAAAACCATGAAAACCACACCCATGACGGAAAAACCAAAAATTCCTGGCCGCCATCTTGGATGTTCATTTTGACCTCATTTTCGTATTCAGCGACCCCAAAAACCATGAAAACCACACCCATGACGGAAAAACCAAAAAAATCCTGGCCGCCATCTTGGATTTTCCTTTTGACCTCATTTTCGTAATCAGCGACCCCAAAAACCATGAAAACCACACCCATGACGGAAAAACCAAAAAAAATCCTGGCCGCAATCTTGGATTTTCCTTTTGACCTCATTTTCGTAATCAGCGACCCCAAAAACCATGAAAACCACACCCATGACGGAAAAACCAAAAATTCCTGGCCGCCATCTTGGACGTTCATTTCGACCTCATTTTCGTATTCAGCGACCCCAAAAACCATGAAAACCACACCCATGACGGAAAAACCAAAAAAAAACCTGGCCGCCATCTTGGATTTTCCTTTTGACCTCATTTTCGTAATCAGCGACCCCAAAAACCATGAAAACCACACCCATGACGGTAAAACCAAAAATTTTTCCTGGCCGCCATCTTGGTCTTCATTTTGACCTCATTTTTGTAATCAGCGACCCCGAAAACCATTTAAACGACTTACGACACCCATGATGGAAAAACTAAATTTTTTTTCGGCGCCATCTTGGATTTTCATTTTGAACTCATTTTCATAATCAGCGACCCCGAAAACCATCAATCAGAAAAAAAGTTCCGTCGCGGGTATAGCTTCATCGAGAATTGCCGCTGCGTGCGTCGCCGCGATAATCGCCGCGGGCGCCGCCGCGATAATCGCCGCGATAATCGCCGCGGGCGCCGCCGCGGGCACCGCCTCAAATTCAAATAATCGCGTATAAAATCGCTTCTCCGTGAACGCACTCATACACCGCCATATGTTTGAATTTAATCGCCCATCGCGTCGCGCGTCGCGTCGCGCGTACGTGAACACGCACTTATTCTTTATTGCACACATAAAATAACAAATATAAACAAAAAATACAATTATAAAGCTTATAATTGCTTATAATTATTCATTTGACCGAATAATTAATTGGTAGATTGTTATTTAGCATATTTATTGATTTATTTGAAATAATATCATTTGACCAAATTTTCAAATGCACTAATTTTATTTAAACTAATGTTTCACTAGACAAATAATGATTTAGTCCAAAGATCGTATCGAATATTCAGTTCATTAATCATTCGTTTCCGTCTGCAGTTCGACGGAGTCCCGCTGCGGGGCTCCTATTTCTGACGTCGACCGTCTAGAGTTAGGATTTCTGTCAGCATCTGTGTTTGTTTGGGGGAAAAATTGAATATTCGATAAAACACAAATTATACCACCTGAACATTACATCAAATGAACATTATACCTTTTGATCAATAGCGCAAATGTTGTTATCGTAAATAAATATTCGATGAAATGAAAATTATGATAACCGCTATTATACAAAATAATTATTTTCTTAAACGTTGATCGAATTAGTAACATTACATCAAAAGTTGTTCGGCGAAACAAGGGTGAACTCTTTTCTTGTGGTCGCCACTGTTAATTCTGGCTAAGAGGAGTTATAGTGGTTTGGGAATAGTGTGGGGATTGTCCCAAATTTTCTTCTTGTCTCGGCGCTTTTCTGGTGGTCGCCACTGTTTTTTCAGCTGGCTTTCAGATGTTACAGTGGTTTGAGAATAGTGTGGCGGGCTTGTGACCTTCTATTACTTACCTAGTTTCCTCTGTGCCTCGGAAAGCACGCTAATCCGTTGGTCCGACGGATATTTGTAGATCTTTGACAGTCGGATGTTTTCTGGCAAAAAAGTAAAATTCTGTTTAGTTCGTAAGTTACATTATTGAAAAATATTGGATAAGTACGTGTTTTTTGTTTAACAAATGAATAAAAATTGACAAAGATAAACGTGTTAAAGATCATGAGTGGGGCTTTTGACGTCATTGGCCGGTAAAAAAATACTGCAATGTGACGTCACACGAGTTTTCGAAAGACTTCATTTTTTGTTTAGGTACGTGAAAGAAAATTTTTTTTGGAAACGGAAATCTATCTGACAGACTGATTAGATATTTTTGTCAACTACCCTATTATGTAGTTAACAGTAGTTAACAGTTACGTAGTTGGGAAAAGGCTAGGAAGGTCATGATTTTGCAGATATCACGGAAGGATTATTTGGATGTTTACAGGGCTGCATGCAGGGAAGCGGCCGGGAGGGAACAGCTTGCGTGCTGTGCGAGTGCAAGGACGAGATATGCACGCAACAGGTGGCGTGATGCGACTCGCCGCTGATTGCATCTCGACCCCTTGCGCAAGCCTATGCGCCCCGCGCGGCGCTATTGCGAATTGATTTGCATGCGTTATATATTATATATTTTAGGTGTTTCTCTTTTTTCATGCATTATCCGTGTCCAGACCAAAAAATACTTATAGATTAAAAATCAACATTTTTTATATAGGAAACCAAATGATACCAAAGTGTGCTTATATGCATGGGTCATTTACATGTAAAAATAAAACAGTTTTTAAATTATAACTGAAGATTTTCATTTTTACTACCATTTACTACTTTTTCAAATACATTTGCTATTTTACTAAAAATATCCACTTGGTTCTACGATTTCGTACCACCTTGAATCGTAGAACTAGTGGAAAAAAAAACATCCCACGAGTTCTATCGTAGGACTGTGCAGTGGAACTAGTGGCATTGATTCATTAAATTGAAACTTAGAAAAATCATGGAAATTCACGAAAAAAGAGAAACAACCTTTTCAGTTTCAGGTCAACAGGTCCCACCAGCCAATAACGGTTATCTCTCACTATAGTCCGGTCAATAGGGTAGTTGACTGACTTAAAAAAATACGATTCTGTTTAGTCCGTCAGTTAGAATATCGAAAAATATTGGATACGTGTTTTTTGTTATCTAATTAATAAAAATTGACGAAAATAAAACGTGTCAAAGATCATGAGTGGGGAGTTTTGCTTTTGACGTCACTTTCTGGTAAAAACGTTACAGACTCTGACGTCACAAGACTTTTCAAAACACTGTATCGTCTTCATTTTTTGTTTACGTGAAAAAAAAAATATGTTTCCAATATTTTTTGAAAATCTATCTGACGGACTAATAAGATTTTTTTGGTCAACTACCCTATAATTATATACCCACATAAAAATAGTGGTCAAATAACAAAAAATCCCGGGTTTTTTTATAACCTAAACTGTTGACCTTTCACCCCGAATAACTTTTCTAGCACACATAGGATCGATAGGGATATTTAAAGCTTTATTTGGAATGGTCTCTTCACCAATATTAGGCTCTCCGGGAATTTTTGTTATTTTAAATGTCTTTATTGACCGGACTAATATTTCTACTGAACAAAACGTAGAGTGTAAGAGCGTTTTCGGTGTACACACGGCTACACATCAAGCTATAAAAAACCAGTATAATCTGATCGTTCATTGCATGAAAAGATCTAGTAAAGTAAGGCCAAGATTAACTGGTTTTGTATAGCTTGATGTGTAGCCGTGTGTACATGCAGCACTTCATAAAAGACTTGCTGTTTTTTTTTTAAATATTGTGGTGGGTGGGTAGTCAGTATTTAGGTTTATTTTGTTGCGAAAGTGTCTGTTCACACTTTTTCTTGGTCTTAGGTTCACACCGATCACAATCGATCACGCGTTGGTACTCGTAGTATAATCAATCGACTTGGGCTTCCTTGGTGAAGTAAGGAGTTTCAATATAATAAGAGGCCAACTTGTAGTCGAGACGGTGTTTAATAAGTAATAACAACGGATTATACTAGTTTGTTCAAAAATCTTTCTTTTTGGTGTCACTGAAGTTCGTTATTTGGAGGACAGTAGAGGTAAGCGTGCTTTTATTATTGTTATTTATTCCAGAATATGATGAATATCGTGGATATTGTTTATATTTTCAATAAAATTGTAACTAATCTAACATCCAAAGCTATTTTATTGCAGTTATTTTACAGTGACATAAATATTGGTGTGCCAATTTGGGTACTACAGCTACTACTGTACTAAAAATAATCAATTTATTTTCAGAATCAATATGAATCGGCAGCAATATTTTAGTGACACTAACTAATGCCTTCAGCGGCTTAGAAGAAGCTATCAGCAGAATAGCAGAGGTTAGTGATGACTTGGATTAGGATTTAGCCATCAGTCCACCTGAGCCAAGCGTCGTCTACTATAGCCTCGAGAACATAATGTATTGGTCTTTAGACGGTGTTGCAGTGGTGTCAAAATCTATGTCCAGAAACAGATTCAGAGAAGTAAAACAAAATTTGCATCTTGTTGATAACAATGATGCTCCAAATACACTAGACAAGATGATCACCGAGTTTTGAATATCGCTAAAGATGAACCAATGGACCAATTACCATTCCGCAAAATTGTCGCCAGACACTACCCTATACTGTCATCCCAAAGATGTTCTGCTCGCCCTTCATCATCGAATTTTGAAAGTTTACAGCTGAATGGGGTTTATCACTTCCCTGAAAAGCTTCGAGTGCGATGTACTGTATGCCATATCAGAGGCCGCTGGGATTGCAACAAGTGCAAGTAAACCTTATGTATTGAAAAATGGTGTTTTGCAAAATTTTACTCGTATGCAGCAATTGTGCCAATTTGGGAACACCACTGTAAAATCATGAAATTATTTTTTTTGTTATACTCTTTACTCTTGTAGCTACTAATTTTCAATTAATAAGAGAATTTTGTAAATCCACTCAGTAGTTTTGATTTAGCCACTAATGGGCTAACGTGCGAAGTCCCCCTGTTGTTGGTAAGCAATGTAATGTTCGATTCCCACCCTATCACCCCATACATTGCTATATCCTTTTTCCTACCTACATTGATATGTACCTCATTGATATCAACCTACCCACCTACTCGTACTACTAATTAGATAGATTTAAAGTGAATGTGAACTAAAGCGACGCGAGATTATCGTGCGAGACCTATAGACAACTCTCTCAAAGGAAACATGTATTTACAGATCATCTACTCTCAGGGCGGAAGAGTCAAGGAACCAAGTGTCTCGGATAACATAAGTTTGTCTCATTCTGATGATGAGCTCAGAGCAGTTAGGTACTGCTCCACGTAATGATTGGAATATGATTTAGTTGCTGCGGATTAGTGCAGTGCAGATGCTAAGTATAGGCAAGCAATAAGCAAGCAAAATAAGCAACATAAGCTAAGCATAATGATTGTTATTATTAACATTATTAATAACAATCATTACTGGAATCGTGGAATAGGCCTACCGGGGAAACCACGTTAAAAAAAACGAGTCAAGTACACTACCTCAGGGGTGGCGTGGAAAGTGTGCATTTTATGAAAAACATAACATTTTTATCGTTACCTACCTACTTCTCAAAATTGGTGATTTTTAGGATAAAGTGTGAGATAATTTCTGATAGCTAATTGTGTGATTCATCATCATCATTTCAGCCAAAAGACGTCCACTGCTGGACATAGGCCTCCCCCAGGCGTCGCCACATTGACCGGTCCCGTGCGTCTCTCATCCAGCGGGTTCCTGCAACCTTGACCAGATCATCGGTCCACCTAGTGGGAGGCCTTCCAACGCAACGTCTTCCGGTTCGCGGTCGCCATTCCAGAACTTTTCGGCCCCATCGGCCATCCGTTCTGCGAGCAATGTGCCCTGCCCATTGCCACTTAAGTCTGGCGATTCTTCGGGCCACGTCGGTAACCTTGGTTCTCATGCGGATGTCCTCATTTCTGATTCGATCACGCAAGGAAACTCCGAGCATAGCCCTCTCCATTGCCCTTTGAGTGACTTTGAGCTTTCTGATAAGGCCCATTGTGAGCGACCACGTTTCGGTCCCGTATGTAATCACTGGCAACACATACTGGTCATAGACTTTCGTCTTGAGACACTGGGGTAAATTGGACGAGAAGATACCGCGCAGCTTCCCGAACGCTGCCCAGCCGAGTCGGATTCGACGATTGACCTCTTTCTCGAAGTTAGATCTACCCAACTGGACCGTTTGTCCCACGTAGACATAATCGTCCACAACTTCGAGCGTAGAGTCTCCGATCTTGATAGGAGTGGGTGTTACATGAACATTCGACATAACCTTGGTTTTGTCCATGTTCATTTTAAGACCCACTCTTTAGGAAGCTATACTGAGGTCATCGAGCATTTTACTGAGGTCTTCCATGGTCTCAGCCATGACCACTATATCGTCGGCAAACCGAAGGTGAGTGATGTACTCGCCGTTGACATTGATGCCAAGTCCTTTCCAATCTAGAACCTTGAAGACATCTTCCAATGCAGCGGTGAACAGTTTCGGAGATATGACGTCTCCCTGTCTCACACCGCGCTGCAGAAGGATAGGTTCCGTGGTCTGGTCCTGAAGTCGGACTGACATGGTGGCGTTTTTGTACAAACACTTCAACACCTCGATGTACCGGTAGTCGATTTGGCACCGTTGGAGAGACTGCAGTACAGCCCAAGTCTCGATCGAATCGAAGGCTTTCTCGTAGTCCACAAACGCTAAACAGAGAGGCAGGTTATACTCTTCGGTCTTCTGTATAACTTGCCGCAGCGTATGTATGTGGTCTACGGTACTGAAGCCTTTTCGGAATCCGGCTTGTTCGGGAGGCTGGAAATCGTCGAACCTGCGTGCGATTGTGTGATTAGGTTTCCTCAAATTTATCAGGAGTGAGATGCTAAAAAGAAGGTAATAATGCTAACATTACCTTACAATAGGGGATCGGACAAAAAAAAACTAATCAGTCCGTCAGCTAGATTTCCAAAAAATATTAACCACGTATTTTTTCTTTTTTCACGTAAACAAAAATGAAGAAGATACAGTGCCTCGAAAACTCGTGTGACGTCATATGATAGTACATTTTGTACCTTCAATTGACGTTTCAAGCCCCACTCAATGATCTTTGACGCGCTTTATCTTCGTCAATTTTTATTGATTTGATAAAACAATAAACACGTATCCAATATTTTTCGATAATCTAACTGACGGACTAAACAGAATCATATTTTTTTTTGAGTCAGTCCGAACCCCTATTTCTTCTTTTTGACAAATCCCTCATTCATTATATTTCAATTTTTGTGTTAATATGCTACAGATTTTTTAATAATTTAATATACCGTCTATTAGAAAAGGGTTTATCGATGGCACTCATGCAGCCATAACAAGCGGGAACGCAGCTCATTGGCAGTTCGATGTACCTAACATCAAGGGCGGATCCAGCTTTGGTGCCATAGTCGCATAGTCGCATTGGTCACATAGTCGTGGTCAAGTCACAAGAATTTATAAATATTTTTTATGATCATAGATACAAGTACAAAATTGGTATTTTATTAATGTATTTTTATGTATAAATAACAAAAATTTTCTTTTACGTCTTCTCCCGAAATGCGTTATCACTTCATCTACTTCAATGGCTACGTTTTTATGGACAAGGACATGGACTTCGAATTGCTATGAACCTTATCCAGGTGGATATAGCGTTGAACAATTTTCCCTGAATGGGCGAAATTTTTGTAGGCCTGTATTATTTATTTAGATTTTGGGGGTGACAAATTATTGTCATTGCAATAGAAGTATTTATATTGATGACATTTTTCAAATCCTCAAACGCAAATATCTCAGATTCGAAATCACAGATAAAAATAGCTTTTGTGTACTTAACACAGCACAACAAAGTAACATGAACATAAAAAGTGGCCCCTGAAATAGTTATTTATGATACTAGTGCGGTAAGTTGGTTTTTACAAACGAGGTCGAGGGCTTACCATAGTCACGAGTTTGTAAATACCAATTTCTGCACGTGTATCAACGCAACACAACGTTTTTCAACACATTTGCGAGAAAACAGTACAATTATGTAATGAAACAAACTTTTTCAAGACTATTTTTAATGGCAAATAAAAGTTTTAAAAACGTACCTTAGTTCCCAAATATTTTTCATCTGGCGCGTCATTAAGAAATTTTTCTACGTTAGCTGCAGTGAATACTTTTGATTTCTTGCTGGTATAGCCATCTGTCTGTCGTTTTAAAAATACATGTAGTTTTATGTATTTTGTTAAATCTATGTCATTAGGTATTGGTTTTTAGAGTGGTTTTTAACATTGAATATATTGACCACATTGAGGACGGTTTATACTTCACACGTAATTCATTGAAGTAAGCCATCAAAACATTTTCAGAGAATGATTGAGTATTTCTTCTAGTCTTAAATGCTATAAGGGTGAATTGCCCAAGCAAAAAAATACACGGCAAACCTGAGAACGGTAGTGCAATGTGCTGATTATTAATTTTATATATTTTTTCTCAACAACGTAACTATTTCTCTACCTTGGCAAAAAAAATCATTGGTATCTACCCTCTAATATACCCAAAAAAAAAATTACAAAGTGTTATTTTATCATCACGGTGACCTGTCCTGAACCCAATTCCGCTCATAACATACCTTCTCCTGCAAATACATTCGTAATATGGATTTAAATTGATTTTGTTATCATTAAATTATAATATATTCGATCAAATAAAACAATTTTTGTTTGTTTATCTTCTTTCTCATGGATTTGACAGGCAGTCAACTTTTGTCTGGAAAAAAGTTATCATTTCAGAGGACAGTAAGTTTTAGTAGAATAGCCACATCAACATTGCGTTGTTACGCCCCTTTCACCTTTTCTCACTCCGGATCAGTCCGGCTTAAGCTCTCGGCGCGAACGCACCGGTCCCAACGTCTTGCGGTTTCCCGCCAAAAAAGTAAGTTTATCATTTCAGTAATATGGGGACAAAAATAGTTTCATTTCGGTGGCTGTTATAACTCGTGCTAGATTTGTTTAATTTGTTTCAAAATTGTGTATTAAATTCGCAGTAAGTACTGTTTTGTTTGAGTAGTGTTCATATTTTTTAAATAATTTTTTTTCGGAGTTAAATGTAGAACTAACCTCTATTTTATCATCTCAGTGTTATCATTTCAGTGGATTCGGTGGACTGTTATACCAATTACAGTCCACCGGAATTAAAAGTATCTCCGAAATGATAAAAACATAAAGTTTTAGAGATCCTGGTGTCAAATACAAAGTCATAGTTTTGTAATGTACCTACTTTTACCTAGAGTGTCGATTAGATTATTTAGGTGTATTTGTTGTGTAATATTTGTGCTTAAGATATATAATTCATATCATTCATATCATAATAAACATTACATTACATTAATATCATTCTTTGAGGTTATTGTAACCTCAAAGAATGATATATGTAATAATACTAACTGTAATATCTGTATATTAATGATGATATTAAAAAAACTGTGTACTGTCCTGTCTCAGTGTTTATCTAAAATTTGTGGAAATCAAACCTAACAAAGTACGGAACCCTGGCTGGGGGCACGGTTGTTCTTAGCTGTATCATTTCGGTGGATTTATCATTTCGGTGGTAATTTTTATCATTTCGGTGGACACTTTTAATTTCAGTGGACTCTTAAAACTTTATCCTTATATATTTATGTAAGTTTTGATAATATTTGATGTCCACTCACGCACAATGTTATAAAATAGACTAAAGTATTATTTGTCACTAAAAATATATAGATTGCATTGAAATAAAAAAATCCCACCGAAATGATACATAAAAATCTCTTGTTGAAATTCACCCATAAAATTATTGTAGGTAGGTAATTAAATAGCGCTCTCGCGATTTTGGCGGCAAGAGACCGTTTTCTGCAATTTTCGCCTCATTTAAAATATCAGGTGGAGTAGATTCCATATTAATATCGGATTCGCTTGAACTCATATTATTTTGTTTTTAAATATCAGTCTGAAAGTCGCAACAATCTTTGACGTTTTAATATTAAAATGCCGCGCATTTGCAAATGGCACCACATGCACGTGGTGAAAATTAGAACTATAACTTTCATCTCATTTACTCTTTAGTATTAAAGTGAGACAAACGTATTGAACAAAAGCGCTTCCAAGGAGGTTCGTTCAGTCAGCTTATTTATTCTAGTAATGTGAAACTCCTTGGTGGAATCTTGTATTACTTTTTATGGAAATTAAAAAAAAAACCGTAAAGAATACGAACGGTGCTATACAAATGTGGTTCTGGTTGGCTGGACATTTCTTCAAAACTGCTCGCATTTACAATAGGGCAATAGGGCACTTTATGTGACGGCTAAATACCCTTTTTTTTTTTTTTTTTTTTTTTTTTGGTGGGTGGAAAATCATCGAATAACCCCCCCCGCTCTTGGGCAGAGCGAAGGGGAGTGTCAGACTTCTACTGACTAAAAACCAAACCCATGTTCCTTCTTCTTCGCCCTTGTGTCGGAGCCGCGGTAACCTTTCGATATCCACAGCCCCGACGGGCGTCGGCCCTTGCGGGCCCCTCCTTGCTGACATCTCTTTGAGGCGCGCGTGGAACACGTACGCGCCGCCGACACGGTCTGTTGCCGTCATGACGACGGCCGGACGGCGAGCTAGCCCGTTACTCACCGTCCACAGGCCCGCGTCTACGGTGGCCGGAGGTCATCGCGTGACCCCCGACGCCCGGAGCGCCTTCCGCGGCGGCTGGGACGTTGAGAGGTTCTCTCCCTCTCTCGTTCCGCCACCTCCTTCGCTAGCATCACTGCTTCGCAGAAGGAGGCGACGGCGTCCCATTCCTCCTCGCCCCGGACCATGGCTTGCACCAGGGCCGGGCGCGAGAGGTCGCCGCCGCCGATCGCCGCTACGAGAACACGGCGGGGCTCCGCCCAAGCAGGGCACGCCTCCACAGTGTGCTCCACCGTGTCCTCCGGTCGATCCTCGCAGTGGAAGCATCCGGGCGTTTCCTCCCGCCTGATTCGGTACAGGTACCTCCCGAAACACCCGTGTCCGGTGAGGACCTGCGTCAGACGGTAGGTGAGGGCGCCGTGGCGCCTCTCCAGCCACTCCTCAAAGAGGGGACTTACCGCCACTATCGTGGCGTGCCCTACGGCTAAACACCCTTATTTCAGAATAGGTGACGCTACAGAATCTTAGATAATCGATCGAAAGCGTGTCCAGCCAGCTTGAAAAACCACTTTTCGCTGGTCTCTCAATCTCCGTAACGGAAGTGATTTTGACGACTTTTTGCATATCAACGGGCGTCACATAAATATGTGACAGGCATCAAGCTAAAAGTTTTGTGATACGTACAGTGGTTTAGTAGAAAAATGCAAAAAACTGTGTCCAGCCATCTTGAATTTACGTAGAAAACTTTTGGCTGGCACTTCCGAATCCCACATAACGGGAGCGTTTTCGAATATGGTTCCTTTACTAATACTTGGTGACGCAATGTGTGACAGTAATAACGTTTGATTTATGCCGTCACATGCAAGGGTTTACGAAATATCAATGAAAACTTAATGTATACTTGTGTCCAGCCATCTTGAACTCAGGCTGGCTGGACACCTGTATCTCCGCTGCCTGATGATCTACGACCTTCAAAATGGTATCAAAATGTTGTGACGGGGACGATAATGGTAACCTGAATTTGTGACGGAGAAACTTTGCGTAGTTTCAAAGATATTGATCTATTAAATTTTCCCACACAAACACAGTAGTAGGGTTACCAATATTGTAGGTTTTATGTAGGACTAAGTATATTTTAAGGTGTTTTCTTTAATGGACGAAAATTCGCGTATTGGTGATACTAATACGAACAACTGTAGATATTTTAATCAATAGAAGACAAAAGTGTATAAGTGAGGAAGGGAAGGGGAGATTTTTTTTAATGTTATTGCTTATTTACGTGCAGATACCTATCTACTCTTTTTAGTAGATAATTATTGGTGTTTTTATATTAAGTACATAGGTAGATATTGTGTCAGGATAACATACTAATGCTCTAAGGTATTTAAATGAAAAAATAATGTAGGTAAATAAAATCACATTTATTTATTTGCGCTAGAGCGTTTCAATGACGAAAATGACGACGATCAACTCCATTTGCACTTCAATAACCCCCGCCTTGTACCAAAGCGTTGTTTTTACCGCCGCCCTAAGTATTTGAAGCGCAAATGAAGCCGGTGGTCGTCATTTTAATCATATAAATAGCTGAATAAACTAAAATATTCTTCAATACCTATATATGGAAAAGAATAAAATTATTACACAAAATAAATCACAGCATCAGTCTTCATTTGGTTTTAGTACGTACTACCATTATTACGCTGTCACACTCACAGCCTGTGTACAATCTGTGTCAGTGCATCGTTGTTGCCAACAAGACCGATATAGAATCTGCTAAAATGGTGTTAAAATTATGCCAATTGCTTTAGAGAAATGCTAAAAAATCTGCTAACATTTTTCAGTGTCAAATGAAACGTAACATAGTTTTAACTTTTTTATTATTTAACAAAATATACATACTGTTTTAATCGACTATGATCTCAAAAATACTCTTTCCATTATGTTGGCACCAGAAGCGCCAACAATATAGTAAAGGGATTTTTTTTCTAAATGGAAATAATTGCGTACGCATTAATGTATTTTATTTTATAATTATTTTATATGCTAAAAATATGCTAAACAACTAATAAGTTTGCTAAACAACATGAAAAAATGCTAAATTGGCATCACTGAGTGCAATGCACTTTGTTCTTTTTTGTTAAAGTTTTTAATTATTATTTTGAATTAACACATACTTACGCTTTTTACTGCAGGAAAACCTTTTATTCCCACGGAGAAATCAAATAAAAAGCAGGCGTGGCTGCTACCGGCCGATTAAAAAGAAATCCTTTATTTATGTAAAAATTATGGTCACCTCACAATATTAATGGATGTTTGTATGGGAAAATTTAAATGATCAATATCTTTGAAACTACGCAAAGTTTCTCCGTCACAAATTCAGGTTATCATTATCGTCCCCGTCACAACATTTTGATACCATTTTGAAGGTCGTAGATCATCAGGCAGCGGAGATACAGGTGTCCAGCCAGCCCGAGTTCAAGATGGCTGGACACAAGTATACATTAAGTTTTCATTGATATCTCGTAAACCCTTGCATGTGACGGCATAAATCAAACGTTATTACTGTCACACATTGCGTCACCAAGTATTAGTAAAGGAACCATATTCGAAAACGCTCCCGTTATGTGGGATTCGGAAGTGCCAGCCAAAAGTTTTCTACGTAAATTCAAGATGGCTGGACACAGTTTTTTGCATTTTTCTACTAAACCATTGTACGTATCACAAAACTTTTAGCTTGATGCCTGTCACATATTTATGTGACGCCCGTTGATATGCAAAAAGTCGTCAAAATCACTTCCGTTACGAAGATTGAGAGACCAGCGAAAAGTGGTTTTTCAAGCTGGCTGGACACGCTTTCGATCGATTATCTAAGACTCTGTGGCGTCACCTATTTTGAAATAAGGGTGTTTAGCCGTCACATAAAGTGCCCTATTGACCTACTTAAATGCGAGCAGTTTTGAAGAAATGTCCAGCCAACCAGAGCCACATCTATACAACGGGGTATGGACCGTGCGGTAAAATAGGTAGGTACTTAGGTGAGAGTACCCATTTTACCGCACGGTACTTAGGTGAGAGTACATATTTTACCGCACGTTCCGTTGTATAGTGCGTAATTTTTAACTTTCGAACAATGTAAGGCTCCGTAAATGCATTTTTCGAGCAAATGTGTTGAAAAAAAAATTACGCCTCTAGTCTATACAAAGTTACTCAATGTTCTTTTATTCGAAATATTAGTAAAAAGTTCAAGATTTTCCATGTGTCATAATGCCGAATCACCGATCGAACGACTTGAATAACTGTTTTATTACTGTGCATTTGTGAATCAAGAATCGCCGGAACCAGTGAGTAAGAAGCAAAACATTTAAAAATACTTATTTGCAACTGACCGTTGTCCCTATAACCTATAAAAGGCATGTTTGTGCTTGTAATAAATAAACGATTTTAAAATAAAATTTGTTTTATTATAACACAAGAAATACCTTATTGTAATAAAAGGTTTAAATAGCACCCATGAGCCACGTGTTTTTTTTTGTAAAGGGCAATCCGTGAATCGCTCGTTGAATGAATCGAGGACGTTGTTTTATATGGCACGTTGATTGTTGACAAAAAGACCTGAAAGGAATAGTTGTAACATGGTTGTCACAAACTTCCAAAGAAATGTAATGTTGAAATTGGTTCTCCCCAACTGTCATCTCGAGCGACAACAATAATAGTCCTATGTCTAACTATATGGGGAGTGGTTCCACCGCGACCGCAACCATTTCACTGCCATTGATATAAATAAACTCGCTCACCGTTAATCCATATACAGGGTGTAAAAGTACCCTTAACGCAAACGAACGAACCTACACTTGTTCTCCCCACTACTGCGATAATTTTTTTGTTCTAGACCATACCTGGGAATCCCCTAGTTTCGGAGATATTAGGGGTCAAAGTACCAAATTTTTCACAGGGTAACCATCTATCTTGCAGAAACTTGATGCTCCGAAATTTATTTGGCATAACACGACACTTGGTATATTCTTCTTTGAACGAATGTGTTTTTGGCCGAATGTTTAACTGGCCGAATTTTCAATGGCATACTATTAAGATGGCATAGGTAATTTATTTGGTAGAATTTTATAAGGCATGTTGCCAATTCTATTACAATATTTTTGAACTAAATTAAAATTAAAAGTCAATAAACCTTAGTTAGTTATTGACAGAAACGAATCGCTGCAAAACCGACTCCACGTAGTCTCTTCTGCCCTACCCCGAGAATGTAATTTAAGCCCGCGTAGGCGCGGCCATCTGCGACGATAAGCTTGCGTGGGACCGCCGCCGGAGCACCGCAGCGCCGCCGCCGCCGGAGCCGTGACAGAAGTCATGCCTTCTGCATGTTACACGTATCCGTATGATGTATGAAATGATATTATGTAGGTATGCAAAAAGACGATTCTGATTTTGAACTTCTCGGCAATAATATGATGGTTCTAGAAATGAAGTTTATGCTCAATGATGATTCTGACTTACAAAATTATGCATTTTGAATTTATGGTAAACTAGCTGTGCCCGCGACTTCGTTCGCGTGCAGTGGCGGATTTGCCCTAAGGCACAGTAGGCCCGGGCCTAGGGCGGCCAGATACTAGGGGCGGCAGAGAGCGAAGTCAGGCAGTATCAGGTCATGATTATCAGATCTGATAATGACTGTTGTCATGGGGACTATGTTGTAGAAATAAGTACAACCAAGCTGTGGTGTATTTTCCTTACTATAAGCCGCTGCTCTGGGGCGGCTTTTCGAACTAGCTTTACGTATATTTCGGTTTGCTGCATGGCCTAAATAATAATAATAATAATAATTTATTTTCAGAAAAAACACATGTTAGGTTCACAAAAACAATTTTACAAATAAAAATGAACATTACAGACAAAAGAGATTCGTTGGTGCCTGTACTAATGAAAATCATTGTATCACAGACACCAGCTCCTTCCAAAATAGGTTACATAAAAAAAAAATCGAATGTGTCACAAAGTGAACGCCGCCCCAAAAATCTAGAAACAAGCACTATATTCTTCTAATCTGCCGCTAAATTTTTCTGGATTGCTCAGTCTTCTGAATTGCCCAATCTATTAAATGCCTTCAATACGTTAGTAGTAAAAGTAAATAAAAAAAAAAAACTTAACGATAACAAGAAAATCAGTTACCTTTCCTAAGTGAGGAGCTAAAATTTTCGAGCTCGCTTCGCTCGCTCTGGCGTTTTAGTACCCTCTTATCTGGGGCTTCATGCATAAATCGTAAAAAAAACTTTTCTAGGCATCTCTATGAAAGCAAAATGTAATTTATCCGATGTGCAAAGTATAACATTTTCAAATAATATAAAACTTGACTTAACTTTGCTAAGGAAACATTTTTTAATCGATTTCAATATAAGTTGAGAAAAGGGCGGCACATGGCCTGGGGCCTAGAGCGGCCAAGACTGTAAATCCGCCACTGTTCGCGTGGTTGTCCAAAACTAAAATGCATCGCTTTAACAAAAGTACATGAAATCATTACCCTGCGTTAACTTACTGACGCTGTATAGAAAAAAAGAAGAGGGTAATGCAAAGCACTGACAATGTCTAATACTAAAGTCTATATGGATGGATTTTTACCCACTACGGAACGGAGACGGTATATTATATGCGTTTGGGGTGAGAGGTTGTTTGTTGGTTCGTTTGTGTGTTTGTGCAAATACATGTTGCCATTTTTCTCCAAAACTGCTAGTCCAATTTTGATGCAGTTTTCAGTTATGGGTTCGCGTTTGATTGGTGCATGTTCTTAGATGGGTGTTACGGTGACAACTCACCAGGGGGCGCTGCAGCAAACATTTTTTGTGCAAATCAAAGTTGCCATTTTTTTCCAAAACTACAAGTCCGATTTTGATGCAGTTTTCAGTTATGGGTTTAGGTTTGATTGGTGCATGTTCTTAGATAAAAAAAATAAAAGTAAAAAGTTTAAAATAAAAAGCAAAATTAAAATTTTTGAAAAAACCCAATGAATGAGAATGTCCGTCGGGAGCTGAACATTGCAAAACTAGTTTATTTAATGGCAGCCCCCGACGGACATTCTTGGGTTTTTTTAAGGCGGGTGTTTTATGTTATTTTATCCTTTTTTCAATTAATTTTTAACCATCGTGGGTTTTTTCAAAATTTTTAAATTTTTGTTAATCAACCACGTCAGAATCTTGATGAAATTTGAAACAGAGGTAGATTATAGTCGACAGGCCCTGTCGTTGGCGCATTCGTGTTCCACGCGCGACTCAATGAGATGTCTGCAACAATGAAGGGGCCCCAAAGGAACGTCTGCCGGGACTGCGGGTTGTTTGAAAGAGATACCGCGGCCTCGTTACAAAGGGCTAACGCCACACCACATCCATATGATGGCATGGTTGGCGCAGTGGCTGGACGATTGACAGGAGCACTGCGTGTCGCAGGTTCGATTCCCACACGGAACAAAAAAAAATATTATGTCTATGTTTTATCTAATTTTAATTTAGTTTTTAAAATCGGCCAAGTGCATGTCGGACCACGCACAATGTAGGGTTCCGTAGTTACCCATCGAAATAGGTATATATGTGAACTTACTAAACTGATTGGTTGGTCTAGTGTGTAATAAATAAATAAATAAAAAAAAGGAATTTCAGCAGCAATTATCCCGCAGTAATGTATCTCGATAGTAAAACTGCATCAACTTGCCACGACAGAACTGCAACTTATTTGCTGAAAAGTTCGCAAGTGTGCACCACTAGTGTGCGACACTATGACGCACGTCCTCACAACCGTCAAATGTTAACATTAACGACAATTCACCGACTCTCTGTAAACTAGAACTCGAAAGCTTGCGAAATATTCCGAACCTTAACATCTAATCCTTGGATGAACTGAAAAGCGAAGGAGACGATGGTATTCCTCGGATGTGCGAAAACGCAGGCATTACCTCTCTTAGCATTATCTCATAAAGACGGTATTTTCCCAGACCAATGGAACAAGACATTGGTCGTTGCAACTTCTTCTTTGACAAACATATCCGAAACAAGGTATCAATAAAGTTCTTTAAAATTCTGAGACAAGACTTCTCACGCAACAGCAAAGATTTTATTGCAAAGAATTGATTTCGAAGCATTATAATGGCTGGACAGATTTAGGTACTTAAAATCAGGTGTCTACCGATTAGTCTTAGTTTGATGGATTGCTAAAGGGAGTGTTGTTTTTGGTGTTCCGTAGCCGAATGGCAAAAACGGAACCCTTATAGATTCGTCATGTCTGTCTGTCAAGCCCGCGCCTTCGGTGGCCGGAAGCCACCACGTGCCCCCCGACGCCCGGAGCATCTCCTGTGGCGGTAGGGACGAGAGGTTCTCTCCCTCTCACTCTCCGCCACCTCCATCGCTAGCATGACTGCCTCGCAGAAAGTGAGGGCGCCCCATTCCCTCTCGCTCTGGACCATTGAACCAGGGCCGGACGCGAGATTTCGCCCGTACGAGGACTCTTTCGATCGATTTTTACGGTTATATTGGAATTACCCAGCACTAAAATGTCCATCATAATAATATCATGTCATCAATTTAACAATAAAACAAGGTATGTGCTACGGAAAATCAGTTTATTTTGAATAGTAACAGTTCAGAATACATCAATTGCAGTTGATCATGGAGTTCAAAAACATCTACTGGGTACTGTTATAGGTACCCTTGCGCGATCAATATTTTGAAGTAGTGAAAACAAATACCGGCAAAATGCGTGTTTCCCATACATAATATATATTATTATATGTTATACATACTTAAGGATTTAGGGTTTTATTTGTAATCTATATTTTTATTATTATGAATGTATAAGTAAAGAACTATAATTATGTTGATTTTTATTTTGTAATTTTTCATATATTTTCATAAAAAGCTAAAAAACATGTGAGACCCTCCCACAATATAACAACAACATTTCCTTTTACTTGATATGTCACACGGTACAGTTTGCAAAACATTTGTTATTTATTAATTTCCCCCCTAAAATGGCTCAAAATATAATTTAATAAAACTTTCGAGTACATTCCACGCGAATTGCGCACGGGTTGTGCATCATATTATTATAATTGTATTCAGTTTTCATTTCTACAAAGTGCGGTTTGTTGTAAGGTATTGAAATAGGTATTAAGTTCCAATATAATATGAACTAATAATATATTATGACGTGAACACGTCTACAGTGCTGTAGTGCTATTCTGTAACATAGAAGCTTCGATAAGTACTCAGAGAGTTAAACTTTCATTATTAAAAAAAACCATACCTACTTAAAAAGTCAGCAGCTAGTCACGTGGACGACAAATAAAATAAAAATAGTGTTCAAAACAACTGATTGAGCTGAAATTTTGGACACTATTTTTATTTTATTTTGGTTGACTTAGGTTGACTGCGTTGATCGGCTAAACTGGTTTAAAATTCAGTTGCAAGATTTGGCCAATACATGCTAAGAAACGAGGCAAGTTGAATAAAGTAGTCAAGTACCTAATACTTGACTACTGTTAAAAATTTACAAAATGAAATTAAATAAATTAATTCAAAGAACTTACAGAAAAAAGAAGTCTAAAAAAAGCAATAAAATCGATTAAAAAATGGAGTAGCTACACGCTTCAGAAGTTTTATGGTAGGGGCACTTTCTATCCTTGCCGCGCGAAACGGCCAATGGCACTACGAAAATTCATAGGGCTGTTTTTGTCTAGCAAGTCATTTTAAATCGGTTAAAACTAAGCCTAACTACTAACTAACTAAGAATTGATTTCGAAGCATTATAATGGCTGGACAGATTTAGGTACTTAAAATCAGGTGTCTACCGATTAGTCTTAGTTTGATGGATTGCTAAAGGGAGTGTTGTTTTTGGTGTTCCGTAGCCGAATGGCAAAAACGGAACCCTTATAGATTCGTCATGTCTGTCTGTCAAGCCCGCGCCTTCGGTGGCCGGAAGCCACCACGTGCCCCCCGACGCCCGGAGCATCTCCTGTGGCGGTAGGGACGAGAGGTTCTCTCCCTCTCACTCTCCGCCACCTCCATCGCTAGCATGACTGCCTCGCAGAAAGTGAGGGCGCCCCATTCCCTCTCGCTCTGGACCATTGAACCAGGGCCGGACGCGAGATTTCGCCCGTACGAGGACTCTTTCGATCGATTTTTACGGTTATATTGGAATTACCCAGCACTAAAATGTCCATCATAATAATATCATGTCATCAATTTAACAATAAAACAAGGTATGTGCTACGGAAAATCAGTTTATTTTGAATAGTAACAGTTCAGAATACATCAATTGCAGTTGATCATGGAGTTCAAAAACATCTACTGGGTACTGTTATAGGTACCCTTGCGCGATCAATATTTTGAAGTAGTGAAAACAAATACCGGCAAAATGCGTGTTTCCCATACATAATATATATTATTATATGTTATACATACTTAAGGATTTAGGGTTTTATTTGTAATCTATATTTTTATTATTATGAATGTATAAGTAAAGAACTATAATTATGTTGATTTTTATTTTGTAATTTTTCATATATTTTCATAAAAAGCTAAAAAACATGTGAGACCCTCCCACAATATAACAACAACATTTCCTTTTACTTGATATGTCACACGGTACAGTTTGCAAAACATTTGTTATTTATTAATTTCCCCCCTAAAATGGCTCAAAATATAATTTAATAAAACTTTCGAGTACATTCCACGCGAATTGCGCACGGGTTGTGCATCATATTATTATAATTGTATTCAGTTTTCATTTCTACAAAGTGCGGTTTGTTGTAAGGTATTGAAATAGGTATTAAGTTCCAATATAATATGAACTAATAATATATTATGACGTGAACACGTCTACAGTGCTGTAGTGCTATTCTGTAACATAGAAGCTTCGATAAGTACTCAGAGAGTTAAACTTTCATTATTAAAAAAAACCATACCTACTTAAAAAGTCAGCAGCTAGTCACGTGGACGACAAATAAAATAAAAATAGTGTTCAAAACAACTGATTGAGCTGAAATTTTGGACACTATTTTTATTTTATTTTGGTTGACTTAGGTTGACTGCGTTGATCGGCTAAACTGGTTTAAAATTCAGTTGCAAGATTTGGCCAATACATGCTAAGAAACGAGGCAAGTTGAATAAAGTAGTCAAGTACCTAATACTTGACTACTGTTAAAAATTTACAAAATGAAATTAAATAAATTAATTCAAAGAACTTACAGAAAAAAGAAGTCTAAAAAAAGCAATAAAATCGATTAAAAAATGGAGTAGCTACACGCTTCAGAAGTTTTATGGTAGGGGCACTTTCTATCCTTGCCGCGCGAAACGGCCAATGGCACTACGAAAATTCATAGGGCTGTTTTTGTCTAGCAAGTCATTTTAAATCGGTTAAAACTAAGCCATTTTTTAAGATATTACACTATTTTTTTATCATTGCCTAGCTTTTTATTTACTGTTTCCACAAAACACCAGTAAAAAATAGTCAAGTTCCCAATTTCAAAATACTAGTAGTAGTAGGCGACTGCTAATATCGGTGTTCTTCGCATGCACTCCCCAGGAGAGAGTCGGATCATCGTTCTTTTTACCCGACTACGGCGAAGCCAAAAGGAAGGGTAATGATTTCGGCAGTCTATGTATGTATGTTTGTATGTTCCACCATAGCGCCTAAACTACTGAATGTATTTCAATAAATGAGGTGTCAATAGATTCGTAAAAATAGCCCGGGTAATTACGAGAGTTATCGTTAGAGACATAGGAGAGCTCGTAATCGAGTGTAAAGCCATCAGACTAAAATATCGTTGTACAGTTTAGATTTGTTTGTTGTCATACACAAATGTTCTACTTTACAGAATAGCATTACAGTTACAATCAGATTGACATTAAAGTATGAATATTATATATAAGGTAAAGTACCTATGCCACAATGTCGTAGTAATATATTAGTCGTAATGTTATAATATTTACAAATGTGAATACATGCATACCACACTACACATAAAAGAAATAATCATTTCGGTAATTTTACAAAAATGGAAATTTTTCTGCAATAAACAGTTATCATCACATTTACTTTGTAATTACAAGTCAATTTAAGAATATGTTTTTTTAAGGGAACCAGTAATTGTTAGTACAATTACTTACAAACACCCAGTCAAACAAATTTTAAAATATAGTAAGTTGCATCAATTTGCATACAATACAAAACATGATATGTGCCAATAAAAGGTAGTTTAAGATATAATGATAACAGATAAACCATTTAACTGATTGATACAATATCGATATTCTACACATATATTATGTCACATTGACACTTATTAATTATAATATACTAGCTTTTGCCAGCGGCTTCGCCCGCGTGAAAATGACGATTTTGCATACAAACTTTCATCCCCTATTTAACTCCCTTATGGGTTGAATTTCGAAAAATCCTTCCTTATTCCTTGTCTACATTATAAAGGGAAACTCTGTGCAAAATTTCAGCTTTCTAGGTCCAAGAGTTTGGGCTGGGCGTTGATGAGTCAGTCAGTCAGTCAGGACTTCTCTTTTTATTTATATATAAGATGTAGGTACTTTCTTGGGCGATAGTACAAGACTGTATTTAAAATAGCAGAATATATTTCGGCTAGGAATTATATCATATTATATATATGTACAGTGCGATCAAATTATCTTGGCAGCTCCGAACTTCGTGCAGGTCATTTTGTTACAACGAATGTATAAAAGTGTTATGATATTTATTTTATTTGTATTTCTCACTGTTTAAATTAGATATTTTCTGATCGTTTAAGTATTGGTTTATCTGGCAATAACAGTTTTATTCCCAAGTTTACATGCGTAAAATTTCGCAAAGCCTATGTTCAGAGCTGCCAAGATAATTTGATCGCACTGTACACATATATTATGTCACATTGACACTTATTAATTATAATATACTAGCTTTTGTCAGCGGCTTCGCCCGCGTGAAAATGACGATTTTGCATACAAACTTTCATCCCCTATTTAACTCCCTTATGGGTTGAATTTCGAAAAATCCTTCCTTATTCCTTGTCTACATTATAAAGGGAAACTCTGTGCAAAATTTCAGCTTTCTAGGTCCAAGAGTTTGGGCTGGGCGTTGATGAGTCAGTCAGTCAGTCAGGACTTCTCTTTTTATTTATATATAGATAAGATGTAGGTACTTTCTTGGGCGATAGTACAAGACTGTATTTAAAATAGCAGAATATATTTCGGCTAGGAATTATATCATATTATAAATTATCTTGGCAGCTCCGAACTTCGTGCAGGGGGTCTAAAATGGCCACTTTAGCAGATCAGAATATGAATTGACCTTTCAAAATAGTAACTGCGTCTGTGACCATTTTACGAATTTAACGCAATTCATATTGTTTTCCTATTATTACTTACCTATGATCTATTTTCCTTAATGGTCCCAGACGCTGTTACTATTATGAAAGGTCATTTACGCTTTTTGACGCAATTCCTATTATGATCTGCTAAAGTGGCCGTTTTAGACCCCCTGGTCATTTTGTTACAACGAATGTATAAAAGTGTTATGATATTTATTTTATTTGTATTTCTCACTGTTTAAATTAGATATTTTCTGATCGTTTAAGTATTTAGTTTATCTGGCAATAACAGTTTTATTCCCAAGTTTACATGCGTAAAATTTCGCAAAGCCTATGTTCAGAGCTGCCAAGATAATTTGATCGCACTGTACATACATAGCTTTATAGCTGGGCTATGATTAATGTGTGGTTGAATATTTCTACTTTTTATTGTGTGATGATAAATCATATCGTATTTGGATGAATGTTTGTCAATGTCATTTAATATTCCAAATAAGCTTTGTTCAGCGTTCACATTGGGCTTTAACCCACCTTCCTCAAATAAGCATTATGGTGTAGTTATTCCGGTCTGATCCCCCAAACCGATCCACTGCTAATATTTTTGGGAACCAGCAATGTACAACACAGCAATGTACGACACGAGAACGCGCGACATCGTTTTGACAAGTGTTTTGATTTCCAGTGTTGTGCGTTGCTGTGTCGTGCATTCTCGGCCCGGACCTCGATTGTCCGGGCAAGAATGTACGACACGCCAATTGGAATCATCACAAACAGTGACGTCACATAAAAAAAGTAATAAGCCACGTGACAATAGGGACGGGTGATACAATAAAATACTGGAAAATTCCGTGGTTCCTTCTTTTTTTCTTCGTGTTCCTATAATACGACCGTCTCGCGACAGTATCCTTTATGGGCGGCATGGGCACCGGGCCGTAGGCCGACGAAGGAGGCCGGCGGAGGCCCGGCACTTCGGGGACAGAAGATATTAGTGTTATAAAATATGCGAGCGTAGCGAGCGCACGTCATGGAGTACAATTTAATTCGGCAGCACTACCTAGCTCAATTACCTAGTATCCAAGTCCCAAAATTTCGAGTTGCCCAACTAGTCGGCCAACCAATCGCGCGATGTCGCCGATTACTGTGTCGTACACTCCTGTGTTGTACATTCTTGGGCCGGACCAGCAAGGTACACCCCAGTAATTGGCGACATCGCGATGTCGCCAATTACTGTGTCGTACACTCCTGTGTTGTACATTCCAGTGTCGTGCATTGCTGGTATGTGCATTACTGTGACGGGCATTATAGGGACTCATATTTTTCTTTTGTTTATAACTTTCTGATCCCCTGTAATTTATCATTCCGTTCTGATCCCCTTTCTTTTATTAATGGACACAAGTACAAGTGAAGTACAGTCAATCGAAAAACAGTTTTTAATGATAAAATAATCAGTTTTTATTTTCTTAACTTACAATCGTACGATCATCACGGATTTTTTTTAGTGTAACTTTAAGTTCCAAGTATTTCTAAGCTATCAAGTAGGAAGAAAAAAGGATAGTAAAGTCCCATAGCCTACCAGGAGAACAGAAGTAGGCATGAGGTATTGGAAATTGGAATGTTCAAATCAAATCTATACTAATATTATAAAGCTGAAGAGTTTGTTTGTTTGTTTGAACGCGGTAAACTCAGAAACTGCTGGTTGGAATTGAAAAATTCTTTTTGTGTTGGATAGTCCATTTATCGAGGAAGGCTATAGGCTATATAACATCACGCTACGGCTAATAGGAGCGGAGCATAAATGAAAAATGTTACAAAAACGGGAAAAGGTATTTCCTTTTTGAGAGCTTCCGCTGCGTGCGCTGCGAAAACGGTTTAAGTTACGCTAATATCATGTATGAAGGAATTGTTCCTCTTTAAAAGTTCTAAAAAAAGTCCGTGACAGCATATTATCTATCTTTTAAAATTGACTCACTGTAACCTTTTTTTACAGTTAAACTGTTAGGTTAAAAAGAATTATTTTTTAACCCATATGGTATTAATCTATATCTAAATAAATGTGTTTGTTAGAACGGAAATTTAATATAGAATATTTGTGTCCTTTACTCTATACAGTTTAAACAAATATCTTAGAAGATATCGCAATGTAAAAATATCCGCGCGGCAAAATATTTCGCGCGTCGCAATGTAGGTACGGGGGATTCTGGCTGGCCTCCGAGAAATTCGAATTCAAAATATTTACTGCATCATAATGTTTACAAGTATAGAGTGTTATTGGTTATAGTACATTACTGCAGCGGCCAGCAACAGAGGCATTGATGGACGAACGTGTAAATGTGGGCCGAGGCGAAGCCGAGGCACACATACGTAAGTCCATCAATGCCTAGTTGTGGCCAAGGCTTGTATAGTACTTTTCTCAAATAATGCGAGGAAATTAAATACAATTTGCTTTTCAAAATCACATACAACAATAATTTTTCACGCGTTGGAAAAATTTTCGTTCAGCCAATTCGAAATTTAAATAAAACCTTTAATAAGTCACCTCCTTGGTCGCTATGGTTCAGAGTAAAAGATCGTTCCATTTTTAAATAACACGACAGATATGAGTTTAGTATGCAATTTATTTGGCCGCTAAACACGACAGATATGGATTTTCATACAACTTTTGCCGGCCGCTGGTCGCATGTATCTGGCCAGTATAGCAATTTCGATTTATCTCGAAGAAGGTTGTCAAAATAATGCTCAAATTTCCAAGCATGTTTGATAAATAGTATATTTAACAGTAAGAGATACCTGTAGTAATTCACACTTTAATATAATCTAAGCTAATCTAAACCATCTGAACTATTATAATAAAGAGGAAAGATAAGATTTTTTGTTTGTTACGATTTAGCTTAATTTATGTCGGATAGTCGATATCGAGAAAGGTTATAAGCTATATTTATGTGACGCAGACGAAGTTGCGTGGGTCAGCTAGTCTATTTATAAATATGCCTTTCTAACACCAGGCATTTTTTTTTGTAGATGAGAAAAAAGGATAGCTAGAAAAGTCCCACAAACTACCAGGAGAACAGAAATAGGAAGGAGGTATTGGAATCTTTAAATCAAATCTATATTACTTCTTTCTAATACCATGCACTTTTTTGGAAATGAATGGTGACACTTTTAATTCACCATTTTGGCCTCCTGGTAGTTTGGTGGGCTTTATTATCCAAGTTTCCTATCTCCAACAAAAAATTAGTGCATGGTATTAGAAAGGCATAATATAGATTTGATTTGAAGATTCCAATTTCCAATACCTCCTTCCTACTTCTGTGCTCCTGGTACTTTGTGGGACTTTACTACCTATTTTTTTTTTAAGAATTTTTTTTTTAAAGGATTCTACTCTTGAGTTAATAATAAAAAAAAAAATATTGAGCCCTAAATACTAACAAACGAAAATACAACAAAGGATAATATAGATTTGATTTGAAGATTCCAATTTCCAATACCTCCTTCCTACTTCTGTTCTCCTGGTAATTTGTGGGACTTTACTACCTATTCTTTCTTTTCAGGAAAAAAACATATTTAAAAGGATTCTACTCTTGAGATAATAATAAAAAATAAAAAAATAGACAGTGTTCCCTAGATACTAACAAACGAGTTTACAATTTAAATTATACTAGCTGATGCCCGCGGCTTCACCCGCGTGGATGTCGTTCAAATTATATACTAAAACCTTCCTCTTGAATCACTCTATCTATTAAAAAAAACCGCATCAAAATCCGTTGAGTAGTTTTAAAGATTTAAGCATACAGACAAACAAACAGACAAAAACAGCGACTTTGTTTTATACTATGTAAGGATATTATGAACATAATCTAATAGAACCTGACAAATATTTTGTGGCTGACTGTCCTAAAAATGTGTCAGGGTATCCGATCATATTATAATCCTATACGGGGGATCAGACCGGAATAGAAAATAATCCATAATAAAACTGATCCCCTAGGGTATCAGTTTTTGGGGATCCGAACGGAATAACTCAATATTTTTAGTATTTAATTGTACATAAGAAGGTTATCCATGCTCTATTATCGCACTTACTTAATTACAATCTGAGTTTAGAGAGAATATATTTAATAAATTAATCAAGTACACAATTACGTAGGTTCATTGTTATATATTTTTAAAATAACGTTGTGGATGGTGAATTAATGCCTGTAATAATTGACTATACCTAGAAAGACGATTCTTTCGAAAAATATTTATTGTAAATATGTATACATATGTAGTTGCATTCTAAGAAACTGACGTATTTATTGTTTTAATTTACACGACAAAATATGTGTTAGATAAATTCGTTAGTTGAGATGTATACAATACCTGTATATATATTTTTGAATTATATTATGGAAATGTGAGCACAGAGCAACTCTCTAACAAGTGCATGGACACATTATGTATATGCTATGGTTTAGTAAAGTTTTCTCAAAAAGACATTCTAGAAAGTTTGATAATAAGATAGTACCTATATACTACAAAACTCACAAATATTCTCATCACATAGTAAGACAGGACATTTTGCGTTTTTTTTTTAAGATCAATTTGGTTATAACAATCTAATTCGTTCTTATCAAAACCGATAACATTTAATACTTCCCGAAATATCTAAACCTAACCCATTTCATCAAATTCCCTATACGTTCGAAATGTCCAACAAATATTATTCTTCTTTCCTAAGAATATATACATAACATCAAAAGGCAAGTGCTGCCACTAAATACCCACGTTCCAAAACTTTCAACAACTTCGATCCAAAAATATTGTATTTAGGTACTGAAAGCTTCCCCTCTCATACATAAATACTTGAAAGCAAAGAGCACGAAAACGCCTCGGCGGCTGCTGCTAAAGACGCTACTGTACATATAACAGTTATAACTAATACACTTATAACAGTTAGCAGACCACCTTTGCAAAATGGTTTGTTATTATTGTTTTATAGAACTTTATTATTTCTTTTATTCAAGATGTAAACGAACTCTTCACGAAGCCGTGAACCAAGCAATAAGTACAGTCACCAAAACAGATAAGTATCCGGGCACCTAAAAACTTCAAATAACTTTTAAACAATGTTACAAGTGTGCTGTGTTATGTTATAATAGAATAAAAGCTTAGGACACATAGATAACTCATGTCAAAAGTAAAGCTTCACAGCACAATTCCCTCATATTCACATCCACACACTCACCTCATAATCAGTCTCATACACACTCCTACATATACGCATATAATTATATGAAAATGACCCACACATCTACAAATTCTCATATACATACATCACAAACACACACACACACACACATACACACCACATACATACATACACTCTCAGACCATTAAATATCTAGATTAAAATTATGTACTCTCCTTTTTGCAATTTACTAAGAGTACTGAAACTGTATTCAGTAGTACCGATTTAACGTTTAAATTACGCTTCTACTTCTTGGCAGCTATTTTTGTATTAGAAAAACTCGAGGGGAATGGTGCTGATAGCCGAAATACAGGCTATGCCTAGTTCGGCTACAGACGCTAAACTCTTTACTGTAATTAAAATTATTGTTGCCACACTTTCATTGTAATATAGTATTAAGTTTTTTGAGAATAAAATTATTATTATTATTATTATTATTATTATTACAATTGTAACATTGTTTAGCATTTATTTGAAGTAAGGTTCCTAGAAACTTATCTCTTTTGATGACCGTATATCAAACAAAGTACCTCTACGTATAATATCTCCGTAACTAGAAGGTAGTAAGTATGGTCTAAAACAAAAAAATAATAATTGCCGTGTCGGGGTGAACAAGTGCCTCTCGGTTTCGTTAACGGTACTTTTACACCATTTGTGTTATGTCATGATCCACAACCCGATTTCGCCCACTGCTGGGTATAGGCATTTCTAAGCTTGTCACTTGTGCCAAGCTCTACGCTCGTCTAGGGTAACTCCGCAATAGCAACAATGTCGCCTGCTCATCTCGAATGGTAAAATTAAAAAAAGAATTACAAAATTCTATCGATTCGCATTCTAAAAAAAAACAACCACTTATGCAAAGGTGGGTTTGTTATAACTTACTGTACATAGTATATACATTTCATACAAACTATTTTATCTCATAGAAACTAAAGGTTGCATATTATATAGCATTAGCGATAAGACCACACATTGCGTTACCCTATGTCAAATGAAATGTTTTCTTTTTGTGTTAATTGAAATTGATTTGGTGTACACACGGCTACACATCAAGCTATACAAAACCAGTATAATCTGATCGTTCATTGTGCGAAAAGATCTAGTAAAGCGAGGCCAAGATTAACTGGTTTTGTATAGCTTGATGTGTAGCCGTGTGTACATACTCGTAGAAGAATATAATTGTATTTGACACACCGAGAAAATTATAAGAATGATCTGTGGGGTTCCCATAACGTCCGTGTTTTATTGTTATTTCAGTGAGGGAAAGCTACAGAGCTGTACAAGGTATCTAGCGCCATTTGTTTACCATACTGCAATAAGAATAAAACAATACCGGGTAAAACGGGGTGAATAGGGACAAAACTTTAAAAGGGATTTTAACATTGAATTAATTTGAAAGGTTACCAACAAGTACTGTATTTAGAATGCTTAATTTTACTGGTAGGCCACCCGAGCAGATAAAGCAAATTCGGACACGCATATTGTCCACGAAGGCGTCTCTAGTGCCTGCCGGAGCAGCGTTGACGTGTTCTGTGCTTTAAACAGTTACCAACCGTTTTTTGTATAAGTGCATACATAAAATATATCATGTCATTTTCATGAAAGACTAAAGTCTCTTTTCTATTTAAATATAGATATTAATTACCACAGAATGAGGAAACCGATACATGTATATGTAGAAATTGCTCGCAGCAAACTTACAATGGACCTATATGTCGCATAATTATGTATATATAACTAACATCACTGTATGCCACGCACATACACTTATAACTAACATCGATGTCACTTACACTAGTGTATTCAGGTTTACCGATAATAACAGATAAATAAAAATGCACTAAATGTCCTTCTCATGTTCACTTCGATGTCTTATCTGTCCTCATCGGTAAAACAAGAAACGTCACTAAAAATAGAGAAGAGTTCAAAAAGACGTGTCGATGAAACGGTTCAACCGTTTTATTTAAATTTTATCTTAACAAATATTATTTACAATTGACAAAATTCTTTTTAAATTAATACATTTGCCAAAGAAATGGTGTGTGCTGTGTCATTGCAAAATAAACCGGAATCTGATCAAATACGAGTGAAACTTACACGTACGATTTTAATAGACATCAACACTAAAATTACTGATTTGTTCATAATATTAATGTGTTTGTTAACTGAGCCAACTACATATTATTTCATATAAAAGTGAGTTTCATCAAGTTCGTGAAGTCTTTGACCACTTGGTTTAATTTCTCAAAATTTCGTGTCTCATGTCATTCAAACTCAAAAACTCATCCCGTATACAACGAAGGATCTAGTCAATTACACCCTGATTCATGAATACGATAACTAATCTGAGAGCTTTTTCACTAATACGTTTAATGTAAACCTTATGACCTATGTAGTGTAGATGTTTAAATCGAATGTAAATTCAACCAGACTACGCTGAAAGAAAACTATATATACTCGAGTTTTCAAAGAGAATCTTATGAAATAGTTCTTATGAGAGTGTTATAGTCCAACAAAACATCATCTGGATGGGCAAGAAGTCAAATATGCAGAGAAATAGTGGAATAATAATTTACATTGTTAATAGCATGTCATCACTCCTGTAACTTACAGAACAAGTCCCAATCAGAAGGACCAATCATCAAATATCGTAATAATTTTATAACATGTACTAGTATTTGTAACTCCCGAGTTAGGTAGTGTCGAAATACTAATGTTAGCATAACACATATTTATTTAAGTAACCATTTGTGATCCTAAACAGTTATCTACTATTAAAATGACTGAAGTAGACAGCTTTAACCGTGAAGATTACTACTTAATGGGCCTACGTGGGATATTCTAGTAAATCCTTAAAAATCCTTTTTTGAAGGACTACACTTGATAGTTGAGAGTAACTCTCTAATGCCATATAAGTATGTTACAAATAGGTACATCGTACGTGACGTTTCCTTACAACAACAATCATTCGTTTTTACCACAATACATGTGTTACAGATATATATATATATTTATTATCAATGAATGTTAGATGTGCCATTACAAGTACGGCGGTTGGTGGAACTCGGTAATACCGCTATATCTACCATGTTCGAGATCCAGTAATAATAATAAGATATATCACCAACACGCACCTACTACGAATAAATACTCTCATATTATCTATGAAATATTGAAGAAATCTTATAATATTATATTACCACTACAAGAGATTTGGGGATTAAATGTGGATTAAGAATTCAAAAAAAATTGAATTAAAAAGGTCAACTATTTTCTAAAAGAGTGTGACATGGATAAACGATCTACTTTCTACAATTGAAAATTTGTTAAATGGTGAGGCCTGTACTGTATGAACGAATGCTGCAAGTTAGTACACCAACATTAGTTGTCCCACGCTATATTCCATATTCAGGTGTGGTTCAGGCTGAAATTTCACCATTTTTTTGACAAACGCCCCGTGCTAACCTCAAGACGTAGTATTCACCGCGCATTAGCGGTATTAGAGTCGCTCTCGGGTCCGTCGTGATACTCGTGGAAGCAGGGCACGATGCAGAGGTTGGTGCGGCACTCGGGGCAGTGGTACTGAGTCTTGCGGCGGAGGATGCGGCCGCACTCGTCCACCGTGTTCCAGCAGAAGTTGCAGCTCAGCGGCGGACCGGAGCGCACTGCGGGCGTGTGACTCGCGCGGGTGGCTTGCGACGCGTCGGACGCCGTCGACTCGAAGGACGCAGACGCCGACGCAGGCGCCGATGTCGCGCTCGTGCTCGTACTCGTGCTCGTGCTCGTCACGGCGCGGATCAACAGTGAACCTACTTCTTGTTGTTCGAGGAGGCGAGGCCTCCGACTTACTGTGGCCTGGGAATTGAAATCGTAAAATAAATAAGCATTCCAGAAAAAAATTGAATAGATAAACGTTTTATCCAATAATGTTATATGAAATATGATTCAGACTATATAAATGTAAAGAATAAATGTAATGAACAGTTGGTATACTTCACATTTATTACATCTTGTGAACGTTATTGAAATGAGAATAATAACGTGGGCGTAATAATAAGTTGTTATTATATTCTAATAAATAATTAAGTTGAAAAGAATTAAAAGTACTCTTTAAAATACTTATATATTTTTTTAAAATATGAAAACGAGTTTCTTTTTCTCAATTATCTATCTCTAACTTTTTTGAAAAATCTGAAGATGATGAAGAAAAACTAAGTACATAATATGCATCAAAATACACCAGAATCAGCTGTCAAACAAAGAAGAAGTCATACAAGTAATTAAATTAAAAATTTAAAAAACCCCCAACTCAATAAAGATAAAACATTGGTTCTCCACTTTTACTCCCTTTAAATCAAAGTTTGACCAAGTTTAAAGTTTAAAGGGAGTAAAAGTAAAAAAAAAACAATTTTCAAGCTTTTTTGTTTTAATTTCATTAGTTTATATTCCTCATTCCCTTTCAATATAGTGACCATTATTCTACAAATCAATCCCTTTAATTTTTTTGCTACCCATATTAAGGGAGTTGTAAAAACAAACGAATTCGTCATTTTGTGATGGCGGCCATCTTTGATTTGAAATTTGTTTTAGTGTATAGTCTTCTACTAATCAAGCCCTTTCATTTGATAACCATATTGATGTGTTGTGAAAAATATGTACCTAATACGCCATTTTGTGATGGCGGCCGTCTTGGATTTGAATTTTGTTATAGTATCTGTATAGTATTCTCCCAATCAAGCCCTTTTATTTGATACCCATATTGATGGAGTTGTGAAAAAATAATATGTAAATCGCCATTTTGTGGTGGCGGCAATCTTGGATTTGAAATTTGTTATAGTGTATAGTATTCTACTAATTTAGCCCTTTCATTTGATATCCATATTGATAGGAGTTGTGAACAAATATGTACTCCGCCATTTTGTGGCGGCGGCCATCTTGGATCAATGTTTTTCAAACATAGCTAAGAACACTCTCGACTAATTCACCTTTCAAACAAAAAAAACTAAATCAAAATCGGATCATGCGTTCGGGAGCTACGATGCCACAGACAGATACACACAGATACACAGACACACAGATACACAGACACACAGATACACAGACACGTCAAACTTATAACACCCCGTCGTTTTTGCGTCGGGGGGGGGTTAAAAATAACATAACTCTCAATTTGCAGGTCTGTGTAATTTATCTCTTACCTATTTTATTAAAACGACGGCGTTTGTCTAAATTTTAAATCGAACAATACAATGTCGTTCTGTAAGTATTATGGAGTAGAGAATCAGCTTTGCTACGCGGCAAGGTCTAAACCACAGATATATATTAGATAGACCTAGATAACGCAAGTATCACGATCTGTGTGAAAACCAAGCGTGCCATTTTTTGACTACCTATTATGCCGTCACCAGCACTATAAATCGGAAAATCAAATCGATTCAAAGACGCCGCCGCGTACGGCGCCTTCTTCGCCCCACCCCTGCCTTTTGCACAAGCGCCGACGTCCGACTAGCGCTATACACCGATGCAAACTGAGCGCGAAAGTAGCCAACTAACCACTTACGATTTTTGTACGCTAGGCACGAAAAGTGGCACGCGAAGTAGTTGCTCTTGCGTTATCTAGGTCTATCTATATCTGTGGTCTAAACCAATTCAAATATTAGTTTCGTCCGCTCGCGCTGACTCAACACACGTGTTGCGTGTATCTTGCAAGCAGACGGCAATAGTTCCCGTCGGGGCTGCGGGTTGTTCGAAAGAGATACCGCGGCCTCGACACAAAGGGCTAAGAAGGAACATGGGTGGTTTTTAGTCAGTAGAAGTCTGACACTCCCTTCCACTCTGCCCAGAGCGGGAGGAGTCTTTTGATGAATTCCCAACCCCAAAAAATAAAGACGGCAATAACCTTAGAGGCGCCGCCGCCGCCGCCGTACTGCGGGTATGACTCGTGTTTTTGTAGGGTAGGCGTGGTCTTAGGGAGGGCAGGAGGGGCTGGCAGAGGCTCTGAGGACTGCTTTCGAATGTTCTGCTCATCGGGCACTCGCGACTGCCGTTTGAAGTGCTTGGTTCGTCGGTGCCAGCCGTCAGCCGAGGGCGTGCTCGCTGAAACTGAACAGAGTTACATATTATTTATTATCTATATGGTTCATATAGATGGTGGCATCACTAACAATCAGTCGCTCATGTCAAGTATTACGTTTATTTCGAAGTAAGTGTACAATGTTGGTGGTTTGATATGTTAGTACATACAACTTGCAATATTGTCACTCGTACTTATCATCCTAAATTAGCATTCATTGAACATAATTATTATTTAGTTATTAGTTACTTTTATATTTATCAAGTTCCCACTACTGGGGCACAGGCCTCCTCTCTTTGAGAGGGAATGGGCTATAATCCACCACGCGGGCCCAGTGCGGATTGGTAGATGTCACATGTCTTCGAATTTTTTGGTTCTAAGACATGACCGGTCTCCTCACGATGTTTTCCTTCACCGTTTTGAGAGCAGCGGTGATGAAATAAATTACACAAAGTAATGCGCCTGCCTGGGTTCGAACCCACGACCTACTGTTCGTAAGTCGGGTCACATCAAATTTGAAAAATCCAAAATAGTATCATGCTAGTAAATAAACCTGTAGTATTTTTAAAATCACTTTTCATGATTCTAGACTTGATAAATTAAGATAATCACTTATTACCGCCAAAAGTTGCCACTTTTATCTTTAATCAGTAATTCTCATAACATAGCAAATGATTTTGGAGTAAAATAAATAAGATGTGGGTGGCGCTAGTGTCGATGTTCCTGTATTATTTAGCGTATAATTTCTATCAGCACCAACTCCGCGACTCACTAAAGAGATTTCAAAGTCATAACAGATCCAGACAAGGGGCACTTATTCCTAAAACAAACTAGAATAAGATCCACACGTCGTAAATTGGGATCCTTCGGATAAGATTACTTTTTACACACACTACACTATTATTTACACCCGAATTTGCGTTTTCACGGGCGTAACTCTTTCAAGTTTTCAACTTTTTGACTACGTGGTCTTAAATGAACCTCCGTCTTACAGTCCGCTCGCTTACGACATCTTTATGGACCTCCTAAAGTGGATTTGTTACTTCAACAGTTCATCTGTCGTGAGGTGCCGATTTCGGAGCATGCTCGTAACAATATATCAATGCTCTCAACTACTCTCAAGCCGTTAACGATGGCGGAATGAGTCGTCCATACATGTTGTGGGCCAGTGGAAGTTCGATGCCATAATTATTATTCTTAGCAAAAGTATAATGATTTGTAAAAAATCTGATTAAAAAGAAAAGAAAAACCGGGCAAGTGCGTGTCAGACAACGCACAAAGTAGGGTAGGTAGTAGTTGCCCATCAAAAAATGTGGACTTACTAAACTGATTAACGTCCCTGCCTACCTGCGTGACCTGCGTCCGAGCGATGATTTATATTGTCATAATAAAACAAAGTTGTATTTGCAGTTTTAAAGCCTATGCACCCATTATGTTTAAATATAAATTAAATAGCATTATGTTAAAAATATAATTTGCAAGTAAATTTTATAATATTAAGTTGGTCGACTATTACTCCTAACCGCCTTATTAATAAAAATAGTTAAAATTGGTTTAACTTCTTACGCTTGGTTTATCTCGCACGCCGTCTCACTTCAATAATATTCAAAAGAAAGTGACGGTATGCGAGATAAACCAAGCGTAAGTTAAACCAGGTTTAACTATTTTTATTACTAAGGCGGTACTACTTAGTTGTGATAGTTTTCCTTTTAATTTCGTTACCTATATAAGCAACTGTTTATCTGGCAGGGGGGAGGGGACACCTGAGTGTAACAAAAATCAGTACTAAGCTTAGCTTAACCTAATGTGCGACACGCTATGTTTTTTGCATTCAGTAAAAGACAAGTAGTGTTATTAGCAGCAAAGCATTTCGAGAGAATAGTTGGACTTTCGTTGGTACGTTATGACATCTATATATTTTCTATTAGCAAGGTGACTCATCAGCAAATAGATTTGTTTCTGACAATTTGCCCAGAGATCATTAATGTAAACAAGAAAGAGGAAAGGGCTGAGAATTGAACCTTGGGGCACGCCCATCCTGACTAGAAACCGGGAGGACGTCGCCCCATTAATATTTACCTTTTCCTGCCTGTTGGATGTTTATCCAACATAGGAAAGAACAAGATTGCGAAACTTGTTTGTCGACGAATTCCGTAGTGGTGTAATTTGGCGTATAGTTCTGTCACGTTTCCACACTGGAATAAGATTAAGTTAGGACTGTTTTAAGACGTCATAGTAGGGGGGCTGGATGTTTACTGGCTATCATATTTGCGTTAGTACGGTTTTTAAAAACGATAACCAGCTAAACTATACTTGTACAGCTATACATTACGTATATGCATGGGGAGAACTGAATGAGGGTGGGGAGGGTTTCAGTAAAAGAGTTCAATTACAAAATAATCAAAATTATTTATTTTCTATTTTGGTATAGAACAATTATTATTAGTGCTAAGCACAACATTACCTAACATTACCCACACACGAGAAAATCATCTTTGTTAGCTGGTAACATTGATATTTCATGGCCAATTTCTTCATGACCAACATAATACTGTGAAATCACCTTGGATGGCACTAAATTTAAGAAAAGAAATAGGAATAAAACAACACAAAACGTGAGAACAGATCTCTACATAATCTGAACATTCTGAACACAAAAAAAAATATTCCAATATTTTAATCAACATTACAACTCGTGTGTGGCTTTGCAATCACTGACTAAAAAAAAACTTAATTGTAAATATTCCATTATTTTTATTAACATTCGTGTGTCTTGGTAATCACTGATTTAAAAAAACTTAATGTAAAATATTCCATTATTTTGATCAACATTACAACTCGTGTGTGTCTTGTTAGTCACTGATTCAAAACAAAAATATTATATAAAATATTCCAATATTTTGATCAACATAATTATCAACTTGTGTGTGTCTTGGTAATCACTGATTAAAAAATAACTTAATGTAAAATATTCCAGTATTTTGATCAACATACCAACTCGTGTGTCTTGGCAATAACTGAATTAAAAAAAAAACTTAAAGTTATTATTCCAATAGGTACATATTTTGATCAACATTACAATGATCAACATAATTATCAACTTGTGTCTTGGTAATCACTGATTAAAAAATAACTTAATGTAAAATATTCCAGTATTTTGATCAACATACCAACTCGTGTGTCATGGCAATAACTGAATTTAAAAAAAAAAACTATTTTTTTTTATTCCAATAGGTACATATTTTGATCAACATTACTACTCATGTGTGTCTTCACTGATTAAAAAAAAACTTAAGATTAAATATTCCAATATTTTTTTTTTAAATTGTTCATTTATTGAAAGAACTGATTTATGGCACTCAGTCGTAATTTTACTGATTAAGATCTAATCACAAGACTATGTAATCGAATAATACTCTTAGTAAAAAAAATCGAGGAAGAGAAGAAGCTACTCAGTTACCTACCGTACGTTGTATATATACATAATTATTATATTTACAATTTGAATGGCCTCCGTACATAGCAGCTATGTTGCCAGCCTAAACGAGAGAAACCTTCTAAATTATTTTAAAAAATCAGTCGAAATTACAAAAAAGTTACAGAGATCGCAAACCCCGAAACTGGTTATTATCGTTGTAAATCTAGGCGAATAGAAAAATATAATACTCCTTAGTTTATTTAAAAAAATAAAAAGTAATACTTATAAATGACAGTAGTGACAAAATCACAAATTGTACTCGCGGGCGGTTCGACTTTTAGTATAAGAATCGTAGCAGCTTAACACACTTTTATAATTTAAAGAACGTTCACAATTGAGCAAGGCGTAAAGAAACTGGGCTCTTATTACTTTCCCTAGTTACTATTCTACCTTCACGAATAAGAAATTAATTCGTTTCCTTTTTCTTTAGTTAACTTGGGCGCCTGCGCACATATTTGCCAACTACTGCAAGGATTATATTAAAATGGCAGAGTTGGATATTAGGATATGAACTAATTACTAATATTAATTGCTTATTTTAATTCTGCGTTCTAAAACACACACAATAAACGATGCAATTCAATCTAAGCGGAATTGGAATACGGGTTAACACTGAACGAAACCTAGATAGAAGGTATGTACCGTGACTGTCATGTTACCGCTGATGTCGAAAGCCGCTCGCGAGACAAAACTACGTTCTATACCAACACTGGCACCGTTTATACTTAACTTATACTATAAATGCAGATACATAATAATACATGCTTATCTTAATACTTTACACGATAGAGATCTCTGGTAATATTGTTCACGCCGCGACCTACCAGCGACGTGTATCCACGTCCCAAAACAAAGATATGTGCGGTTTTCATCAGTCTAACGTAAATGCATAAAGAGGACAATGAATACTTTAGTTTGTTTTGTTTGTATAATTATCATTACTGGCTTTACCTTATCACTGAACATCAAATTATTGGTTAATATTTTTATAGCCAAAACATATGTCTAAAAACATTTTTTTTTTTTGTTCTAACTAGTAAAATAAATGCAATTAAAGCAGCATAGTAGTGTGTTGTATAGTAAATAACATTAGAATACAGGTGAACTAGATTTAAACACAAAGTTTAATTAAGCTGCCATTTAGAGAGGTACTGCGGGTAGGTGAGTTCACAGAAAACCAGATATCTCGACCCTCGGGTACGATATTGTAGAACTACTCACACCAAATTGGCGCCGCCCTGAGATGACGACCAATAAAAGGTAAAACCAATTTCCCCAATGATCTGAACATATCGCTCCGTGGGTTCTGTGGCGGTTTAAGCGACATGTTTTATCACGAGTAAGCTTATTCCGACCAAATTCCACAAAGTCGAAACGAAGTGGTGAATTCGATGGATATTGAGCGAAAATTATCGAAGGGATTCATGTGACGCGCTGATATGCGCTAACCAGTTTTGTTTTTCTCTTTCATGTATTAGCCTAGAAGTAAACTCATGTGTGCCGAATGGCAAACGAGCGCTGGTTGCACCTTTGCGCAGCGGCGGGACACTATTAGATAAATGAGCATCAATTTAGCGGCCGGAATTTGAAAATTAAATTATACGACTTATAATTAAATATTTCACCTGCATTCTAATATTAATTACTCCGAGATAAAAATATGAAGTATGAAAAACTCAGCGAATAAACAATACTATGTATAGTGGTTTCTTTTTACACTGCACCAATATGGAGAATTCCAAAAATATACGTAATATGAGAAGATTTTCTTAGGAACCATTATTTTTTCCCACTTAGCAAAATTTGGTGATTTATATATGTAGTTTTTGATTCAAATAAATCATTTCATCCTATAATTATTTCAATTGTATATCAAATATCGATCTTCGTAAACCAGATCTCTAGAATACGAAGCAACAGAGATTCGTTAATAAAGTCAAGTATAATAAAATCCTTACTGTTCCAAAAACAGAATGCACAATACTATTTCATTGTTCTATCTCACACACTACTTACCTTCAAATTAATGATGTAGTATTTAGGACATACTATAGGTACTTTGATTTAGGTGACTACTAAACGTATCCGAGCGTAAAAACATTTGCGCGTCATTTTCCGAAAGTCCCGTTAAAAACTAAAATACTTACAAATAGAGGTAGTTAATAATTAAATGTGTGTAACTTGTCACTCAAAATTACAAGCTAAATGTTTGCACAGTTCCTTTGTTTAGCCATTGGTCCCCAAAACGATCCGAACACGGTGATTATATGGTCATTGAAGTAACTGTTTCAATTTATATGTTTTTGTATGACATTAGCAACCTGTGACATCACTTTAATTTCGAAGCAAATTAAAAATCTAATTTTACAGTTAACTAAAAATATATCAGGTTTGCAGGACTAATTAAAATGGTTTTTATAACATAGTTCAAACTAAGTGATCGAATTAGCGAAGCTTTACAAACGACATGGTATTCATTCTAACGATTACAACTATATCCCTCGCTTTTTCTGATGAGTTCCACTAAACTTTTGAAAAATATATTTAAAAAAAATTACTACTATTTGTAGTACATTCTAAAACTCGCGTAAATATGTACTTTGTACTGAACCTTAGGCAATGTTTCAAAAGATTACAGAATTGAATATTGTTGATTTTGTTTGGCCATGTTGATAGTATGAATTACAAGGCTTAAGCTTATGAGTTTATGTGCCAATTAGATAATATACCTATGATGTTTGTGAAATTTAGAGACACGCGAAGACCACGACTAACAGGAACTGTGCGTCAGTGACGCCGATATAAAATGGGAGTCACAAATAGACAATTCGCTATCACAATCGAACCGACGGCCTACGGTTGTGAATTTCCCTATAATATGTAAGAAACCACCAGTTTATAACTTACGGTTCTATTGAGATCTACAAAATACGTTTGTTTACATGGCAATACTACGGCTGCAGACGTCATCCAGTCTAGGTCGAAGAAACACCAAAGCAGCTTCATTACAAATACATTATTTACAGATATCGATATTATACTGTTTCACGACTCACTTTGTCATGGACACTGGTCTACTAGTTTATATCTAAGAAAAATGATTGACGCCGTCGCTTATACCTAAATAAGTGGTGAGCTTAATACGATTTTCAACGACCCGACAGGCTGCATTGCAGGTGTATGTCGTCATAATTTGACCAAAATCATTCCCTATATAAAAATGGAAAACATTGCTTATATTTATTGCCTATGAAAGTTCGACGACACGGCCCAGCCACAGCGCTTGTTCAATAAGTACGTAAGCGAGCGCGTAATATTTACAACGCCAGATGCATGTAGAAATGCGGGTGCGGGGGCTCAGACGCCACAGCGGCGCCTTGCCACTCGTGTCACAACGAGTACGACTCGTCGGGCGACACGCCGCAGGCCGCGTTCTATTGCATCGAGTTGAAGTTCACGCCGAGCAGGTTGAGGGGCGAGTTGTGCGCCACGCTCTGCAGCGGGAAGCCGTGCGGCGCGCCGGGCTCCAGGAAGCCGGGCGGCAGCTGGTGTTGCGGGCACAGCAGCGCCATCTGCTGCGGCGGCGGCGCCGGCTCGTCCTTGTGCTCAGGCGGCGGCGTGGTGTGCTCGCGCTTGATGCGGCTCTTGATGCTGGGCCGGTTGTTGGGGTAGCCCTTCTTCTTGTACTCGAGCCATAGCGTGCGGTTGTTGACGCCGAACATGCGCGCCGCCTTGCAGAAGCCGATGCCGCCGAAGCGCACGGCCTCGAGCGCGCGCTGGAAGTTCTCCTCAGACTGCGGGTTGGTGGTGCGGCGGCGCTTGGGGGGCGCGGCGGGCGGGGGCTCGGCGGCGGCCTGCACGTCCTGGCACGAGGGCCCGGGCGAGGGGCCCGCCACGCCCAGGCTCTGCGCGTACTGCAGCTCGTCCAAGTGCGGCTCGATCACGTTGTTCATGTACATGCCCTGCTCCTGCTGCAGCGCGGCGCCGGCGCACGCGTTCGTGTATCGCGGGTACGAGTGCTCCATCATTGTCCACTGTCCTCCTGGGAAGAGAGATAAATGTACGGATTTTAATCAAACCCTCTAGGTACAGTATTATTAAGAGTTAAAGTTTAAACAAACGGTTTCTCATTGATCTCCCTTCCCTGGAAAATAAAACGTCGTTCAAGTCGCGTTACGTTTTAGTTTACGGCGATTTAAGCAGACTTGGTCACGCTTTGTTTTTCAAAAATTGAATATTTTTTTACTAATTGGTTTTTATAAATCTACTATTATTTAAATACGAGTTTATTCTATTTATTTTATAGATTTTTTATGAACTCTGTACCATTAGGTTTGTATTGTTGTCGCGCTGGTTGTAGAATGTTCCAGCGAGTACAGTGAGTAGGCAACAAAACTATCAGCACAGAGCGCGGTACACGCGTTACGTACAAACGTATACGTGAAGCATACAGCAAGCGGATGATGTTTTTGTTAAGTAGTCGAGATGAATGAGAAACAGATGATGTTTGATACTTTTGTTTTGTGATATGATTTTAGTTTGTTTTTTAGTGTTTGAGTCAGTTCTGTTGCACTGATGTCAGTAGAAATACACATTGTCGGAAAATCAATTGTTTAACCAGTAAAGTATTGGATAACTCTTCGATTTCGTGTAAACGCATGTGTATTCGTCGATTCAACATATTTTCCTAGCTGAAATACATGTGAGTGATATGATATGTATTAATATGTCTAGGGTGACAACAGGAGGGATTTACTTCTACAACATTTAAAGCTCACAATGACACCAATTAACTGAAATAATCTAAATAACTATGAAAATAAACAGAGTGTATATGATATCTAGCTTTGATTCCTAATAAATTCATGATATTTTAAGTGGCAAAACAATGTTTTAATGATTCTCTGGCCCTGAATGGTCAAACGACACTTTATATTAAATATATTAAACTTTCATTCGCTAGTACAGAAAAGGTAATACATACACTCGGTGATACAACTTTACTTTAGCATAACTCGAGATGACTCTTTTTTGTTAATGGCAGTCAAGTAATAAATAATAAAAGAATACAACTCGGTCACATTAACTTGACGCTTGGTGTTGATGACGTAATTTTGGAAAAACGTAACAATAATGTCAAAAAACAATATTATAACAACAACAGAAAACTAGCCAAATAGGGATGTTAACTAACTTAAAATAATATGATTCTAATTAGTCCGTCTGTTAGATTATCGAAAAATATTGGATACGTATTTTTTGTTTTACAAAACAATAAAAATTGACGAAGATAAAACGCGTCAAATATTTGAGTGCCCGGTAGGAAATGTCATACTAATGTCTTAGAAAATGACGTCACACGAGTTTTCAAAGCACTGTATCGTCCTCATTGTTTGTTTATGAGAAAAAAGAAGAAAATCGTGTCCAATATTTTTTGTTTTTCAATCTATCTGACGGACTAATTAGATTTTTTGTGTTAACTACCCTATTATCGACGCGCGTACCGGTAACAGCGTAACTTAATTGTTGTGTCAGAAGCGGGCAGGGCCTCGCATTCCAGAGATGAATCAAGTAACCCGCGATATTCGTTTTTTTGCAATTAATAATATAATAATAATCTTTATTTATCAAAAAACATACAGAGTTTGAAATACAGTTTGCTATTTCGATAGAAATACATTAATAGTTTATGTTGCTAAAATTCTGTACAATAATAATACTCTACCTCTTAAGCTAGGGTATACCTGTATTTTAAGAAGTAGTTTACGGTCTTTATCAACAAAAACTTATTATTATTTGCCTATCAGTGTCAGGTTGTATGCTAAATAAAAAAATAGGATTCGCGACAAAAGTGACTTTACTGATTAATAATGATTAAAATCACCAATACAACCCTCTCAGTTCATATTATTTCCTTGAGTGATTATTTGATGAAAAAGGCATTTAGAAATCGAATTATGTGGCTTATTTCGTGAAAATATATCAAAGTTTAAATCAGATAGCAATTTAGAAGAGCTACATTGCGCTTGGATGTTTTATAGTGTGGCCATAATCGGTACTAAAGGTGACGTATTCTATTTTTAAATAATATAATGGTCCCATTAAAATAGATAGACAAACTGCAAGGAATAAGCATTAGATACTTACAAGAAAAAAAAACAGCTAACTGGAATAAACTAAAAATGTTGTTTACACACATTTTGGGTCAAAATAAATGTCTTTAGTCAGTGATTTTTGCTTGGATATCATTGGTTAGACATACTGAACACTGTGTTGAAATTTGTTCATCTATTTTAATGAGACCTTATATGTCACGGAATATATACCTTATATGTCCTTATATGTCAAGCGTCAGTAGGTCCATGCAACGAAAGTGATCGAATAGAGAGGAAGAAGGTTACCTTGGTTTGGTATGGCTGCTGGGGTCGTGTTCGTATTATCAACTGCAATGCTCTCCATGTTCATGGTGTCATCATTTGTCTGAAATTATACAATCAACGTTTTATTATTGATTCAGTACACTGTTCGCATTCAGCAAGTACTACCTCAATATTATGACAAATAAGGAGATACATATAAAAGTAAATAAATATACATAAGTTTTTTTTATCCACCACATGTTTACAATAGGTACGTACATAACAGTAGCACAATAACTAATTCTTACAATATAAACACACTTTGTTTACAATGAAATATAAAAAAATATAAAAAATAATAATAAAAATAATAATTTATGAGAAGTTTTAAATTAGAAAATAAATAAATACGTAAATAAAATTAACTAATTCACACACATCACCTTCAAGAATAAACACAAATAACAAAGAAAACATAACTTCTTTAGCAAACTAAAAACAACGTAATGAAGCTGCTATTTTTCGTTTACTATGAGCGACGAGCCAACAGAACACTTAGGAGTTGCGCCTCATTTATCACTATAGTTGCTGCCAATTAAGATCGCAATAGCGGTCATTGCCCTTTACCTGATATCTCTTCGTACGAACTAAAATAAATGAATCATGTATCGTTTTTCATTAGAAAAAATGTTGAAGATCACGATAGAAGACGATTCAAGACAAACCTGGCTTATTGTTGGATTTCAAAGGTAAGAAGTTTAATAAATGTAGGTGGGTCAATGACCGCCATTGCGATCTTAACTGGCAGCAACTATAGCGACTCACATACATCCATGCTCCATTGTGCTATTGGAAATGCGATACTGTGCTGTTACTGTCCCTGACGATATTTCTTTTCATTTTTCGGCGGCCACTCACGAGACATTATACCTACATGTAGAAGAAAATAAATATTACAAACTATTTTTTGTTGGCGATGCAACTCGAAACTCAGTCTGGACCGATTCGCTTCGGATTTAGCTCATGTCATCATAAAGTAAACCTTAGACCACCAGAGTTACATCCTAAGCATATTATGAGAAGTTGTATAAAGTTCGTTAGGACTTTAGGAGCCGCAATACATTTAGAATAAAATGAAATAGGTACTTTATCCAAAATGTCGACGCATTTCTCAATTATGTAAATAATTTAGAATTCAGAATATGTATGGATACGTGGGGAACAAAAAATTTGGAACTTTGACCCCCCCGGTCAAAGTTCCAAATTTTTGGTTGGCAACTACTTGGTAGAGGGCTGTGTGAAGACACAGCCGTCAACCAAGTAGTTCACACCCTGTATATAAAAATTACTCTTTGTTCGTATTTTAGTTGCAGCCATAAAATGTTGACAACTTACAAAAAATACGCGGACAACGCCACGGGAGGTTATATTATTTTCAGCTTTACAGTTTGTTTGTTCTAAGTATCTAATAATTGGAAATCTTTCTGTGGTAGTCATTTGTTGGACCTTAATCAAACTTTAATTTCTAGTTGTGAGAGAAAGATCAATTAGGAATATGTACGACCGCACGGCGATGTTGTGAGCGGGGATGTTGTATGATCTCATTGCAAGCTCAGCATTCGTCATTGCTGATCCACGACTCCAGCCAAGGCAATGATCTTTGCAACCGAGTAGGCGGTTTCAGTCATAGTCGTTTCATCGACTAAAATATCTGTCAGTGAGTGCTGTTCGCAGTCAGTATGCAACTTGTACTTACGTATCGGTTTAACTGAACCTTTAAATGGGGAATTTAAACAATATTTATAATCCCCCCCTCCCTCTTCCCCTTTCCCCTTGTAAAATGTTTTACTATTGTTTTTTTTGTAATTTGGTGTACATAATAAAGAGTATTCTATCTATCTATCTAATATAAAAGCTTTTAAAAAGCGCTTGTCTTGATGTGTCACGTCCCACTTATTTACGAGTAGTCTAAGATTCGAAGTAAAAACGACCTTCACCCATCGGTTTAGCCAAGTGTACTAACACTAGCTAGAAACAATTGAACAGTATTTACTACTCCCCCTCTCTTTTTCTATTTGTGAACAAATATAACATTTCACTTAATAAAATTCTAACCACAGTACTTGCAGATAACCTTATATCCTCGTGTTCGCAATGAAATAGCGCTTATTTTTATGTAAGTTTTATATAATAAACAAATAAGTGAAAATAGCTAGTATCAACATACATGTTTATACCTGCCGACTCAGTTATTACACCAGGGTAAATAGGCAACTCTATCGTTGGCATATTCTATAGGCTACTTTCGTTTGGTGTTAAATTAATTCGTTTAAGTGTTAATTTTTTTTTCAATTATAGCTTGACCTGTAATTTCTCTAGCCGACACACTCGCGATGTATTTTCTGACATGGTACTAAAGACAACCAAAAAAATCATTGCCTAAACAGATGGGTGAAGGTCGGTTTTGATTCGGATCTTTTACTATATATCCTTACCTGGACGACGTATACTCTTCCAGTAAACGTCTTTGCAAGAACTTGAGTTCCTAATGGTTCTCCGAGCATTTTTTCCTAATTGAAATACTGTATATTAATACTGAAATATATCAACAACTGTCACTATATACTGCAACTAGCTCAACAGCAATAAATACTTGTGTTAACTGTTCTACTTATATTATGTTCTACTTGTGCTGCTTTGTCAATTATAGCCCAAAAACTAGCCGAATGTACGATAGTGCTGTATCTAATCTATAAACAAGCATTTATTCAATAAAGTTTCAAAACAAAGCAGTGTTTCGTATCTTAGTGCACTTAATTCTTCTGAATTATAGGCACTGAATTATGAGTTTGTGTAACATCACGCTTGTAATCCCCGAAAAGTTAGACATAGGTGTACACCCTAATTCCGCTTGTTATGTTTCATCATTTCATCCTGACGCCGAGGCTGCTACTGAGTCATTACTGATGGAAAAAGTTCAAATACTTTTGCCCGATCTGGGAATGGAACCAAAGAGCTCTTGTACAGTAGTCGCGCAGTCAGTTTGTAGCGTGAATGTAAAAGCAAAGCAAAAACAAGAGTGTTTACTAACATCTATGGGTCGCGGGACGTCAACGGTATATGTCTCGATGAGCTGCTGGAATTATGAATTACGTTAAAAATCTATCCCGAATAAAACAAGTTCATAAAATATAGCCTGATTACAATGACAACTGTCTAACTTATGTGACTAAGAAAGTACTAGTCACAGACATAATTACATAAACCAAGATAATGCGAAGCAGGCGATTTAAGCCTTTTCTTTCTTTCTTTTAAAAATCGTATAAATGTGAGCAAAATGCCAAAGGTAAACCTTTCGTCGATAAGTAATTTAGTGAATAATTTTATGCATTTTTATTTTAAAATCAATTATATTCAATCTAATACCCTTAACAATATCGCGAAATGGCTTGAAGATTGGCGTATCGAGGCGAATGAGTCCAAATCGGTCCAAGTGACATTCACATTCACGACTCGACGTGACATTTGCCCTACAGTCACATTAAACGGAGTTCAAGTCCCCCAACACGATGAGGCAAAGTATTTGGGAATGTACCTAGACAAGAGACTCACATGGAGAAAACACATCTTCACCAAAATACTAGCATTGGGACAACAGGTCAGAAAAATGTACTGGATGTTGCACAAGAAGTCTCAGTTAACAATGACAAACAAGCTACTCATTCATAAAGCCAAAATTAAACCCATGCGTTTTTGACAAAAATTACGTCTGGAGACTTTAGGCTATACGTAAAATTATTTTTTATATTTTTGGCTGACTTTGACATAGTGAAATAGTGAAGAAAAATTAAGAATTTCGTTTGCAAATATTACTTATGCCATTTTGCAAATTAATATGTACTGCATTTACTGTTACGAGTGCAGCACTGTGCTGCATGGTTTCTTTTGGTGCTTGAATGACATGACAGGCGCTATTGGTAAACATTCGTAAATATTCATTGAGAACAAAATAAAGGGAGCACTGGTTCCGATTAAAGTGACAAAAACAACCATGTATCACTAAAGCTGATGTTAGTAAACAAAATCAAAAAAAGGCGTGGTACTAACGTCTTCGTCTACCTGCTGTGCGTTGTCGACGGAATATGCCGATCTGTCACCCCGCTTTGTCCCCGTAGGGTGACGGATAGGAAAAAAAAGTTTGATCTGTCCCCCTTTTTGCAATGAGGGGACAGTTCGAACTTTATTCACTACGTAACGGTTTCATCTGTCCCCCTATTGGTGATACGGGGACAGATGAAACTTATTTATTCCTTTTTGTCCCCCACAAAATTTAATATTCTTAATAGTAATGCCACACATAAGACTAGTGGTTTAGGTTTTTATTCATCTGTTTTTAAATAAGTTACAAATATTTCATTTGTTTCTGTATCGATCAGTCACAGTCCCATAAATCACGTAGTAGGTATTCTAGGTATAATAAGTTTTTTTTTTTAATTTATTTATTTCAAAAAAGTTACATGAGTGGGTATAATACACATCTTCTGCCAAACTGCAGGACAGTTTATCGGCAAGTATAACAATCAGTCCTCTGATTTGACTTCATATTACAAATGTTAATTTTTACTAACAATGTTAACTTTTAGATGAGGAAATGTTCCTAATAAGAAATGTATTATTCAGGAATGAAGTAAATAAATTCAAGTTTTGACGTTTTCATTCCTTTAAGAGTTATCAAACAAAATAAAAGTTCTGGTTGTGATCTGTATGTCAGTACAGAACAACTCCACTTGTATGGGAAGTAGAAGTAGGAAGTACTCTTCTTATTAACAAGGGACCTAATATCGTAAACATTAATTAAATTAACTTTACTTTCGTAGGATTGGATGATGTGACTCGTGCATTTACCTACGTGCTTTTTAATGGACAAATCAGGGTGCATTTCAACCAGTCGCTACTCGCCTTTCCTTTTCTTTCCAACTAGTGGAATATTCGAATTTATTCATTTCCGAATTTTCTCTATAAATCACTGGTTCATTGTGCACTCTCTCAAAGTGGTTAATTCTGTACCACCCCATTCTTACAAATTTTGAGATTAACTAGCCACGTGCACAAACACGAGGAGATTGACGAAACTATCATAAGTAAAAGCAATTACTAATTTATCAATTCAATTGATATTCAGCTACTATTTACACAAATAAATTAGACGAAATTTTACTAACGTTATTTTATTAACGGGCCTCAAAGGCGTTTATTTTATGCAGTTTGCATCAAACGGTAACGTAATTTTTTTAAATTATTTGCATGGATCACTCTGTACTGCTGGTTCATTGTTAACCACTCGACTAATATGTACAATACCTACTGTGATTTATCGGACTGTGACTGATTCTATCAATCAATAACAAAACAAAATATTCTTATTATTAGTATGTTTTTTATTGTAATTAAAAAACAGATGATTATATAAACCTAAACCACTAGTCCTATGTGTGGCATTACTTTTAAGAATTTAATATATTAAATTCTGTGGGGGACAAAGAGGAATAAATAAGTTTCATCTGTCCCCGTATTGGTGATAGGGGGACAGATGAAACCGTTACGTAGTGAATAAAGTTTGATCTGTCCCCCTTTTTGCAATGAGGGGACAGATCAAACTTTTTTTTCCTATCCGTCACCCTACGGGGACAAAGCGGGGTGACAGATCGGCATATTCCTTGTCGACCGTGCGTACCACGCCGACTGACTGTTTGAAATGAGAATGGGAGAGTAATAATTAGGTTATATAAAGCTTAACTAAAAACTGTGCTTTGCTGTATGCTTCATTGGGCCTTTTCAAAACATATTATGAAAGAGACGGCGCTAATTCTTCAAATGAACCATCCAACACTACAGCTGTGGTTAGTAATGCATTAGTATTAAAAGCAGGTCCATATTGGCTCACCTAAAGTTCTTTACCCGAAATTGTTCTTCATAATGATTTGTAATCCGAATGATCACTCTTCCTAAAATTTTTCATCCTAAAGTTTTCATTCATACTATTTGTAGTGCTACCGGTGATGTTTCCGAAAATTGTAATTAATAATATCATTATTGTAAATATATTTAAACTCCTACTGTTTTTATCATAACGCTTTTATCCCTAAACATAATTACCATAATATTTTTTCAATTATACAACTGTTTAAAATGATTAAAGGTCGTTTTACTGATTTTTGTCTTAAATGAATGAAATTCAGGACAGAGTGTCGTCTTGGGGGCACTATGAAAAAAATACTTGGAAAAATTTCGCGACCAATTTCGAGATAGTTGGTCACAGTTCTAACCTAACCTAACCTATGGATACCTATCTTTGCATAGTTTATAATACTGATTATTATGAATAAAAAGAAATCTAAACACAAAAGATATGACTTTGAATAATTAGTGTAAAAGATGGTTATGTTGAGAAAATTCAGGAAAACAAATAACAGTATAATAGATGTTTATTGCTACTGACATTATGAAGTTGAATGCTTCGGAATTATGAACATTAGAGACAGAGTAGTTAGGAATTGTGATTGTTAGGATGAAAAATGTTAGGAAGAACATTTTTGGATTTCCAATTATCGGAGTTGAAAATTTAGGTGAACCTTGGTGCACCCATTAAAAGCAAATAAAAAGAAGGGTGTGGTACTAACGTCATCTACCTGCTGCGAGTTGTCGATGGTGCGGATCTCGTGATATTCTCGCACGCGGCGCTGTTGCTGCGGAACGCTGCTCAAAGTGATCGCGTCCACCGTCTGAGCACTCACGTCTGCGCGCCCCTGCTCGTTCTCGAGCACGTTCATTTGCGTCGAGCCCGTTGAACTTTTGCGGCGCCTATAATTTTATTGTACCTACAGTTGTTTTTATTTCACTGTTAAAGGGAATTTACTAGCTTTCAAGGAGCGGGAAAATTTTAATTTATTTCCAAAATAAACTAAATAACGGCCACGCACAATCTTATTTGGGCTTCCGTACGTTTGTTCTCGGGTCACCTCTGAAAACTAACTCTGCTCTATGGGCTCCCCGATATCAGAGCACCATGCGAGTAAACATTTTGTCGCAGTCACGATTTACAGGTGCTGATGTTTTTATAATTATAATATTTATTTTGTCTTATGCACGACATATTTTTGCGACCAATAAATATTTTTTGAAGTGAAAACATCTTTTGACGCACCGCACACAGATTTTTCCGTAGGTAGTAAGTTGATCCGTCTGGCTGATCCGTCACGCTCTGAGGTGAAAGGCTCGAACGGGTGAACTCGGGACCGTCTAGTGTAACCGAGCGTGAAAGATACAGTCAGCTGCTCTTCACTGCTACTACAGTGCGACTGTGCGATCAAATTATCTTGGCAGGTCTGAACATAGGCTCTGCGAACTTTTACGCATGTAAACTTGTGAAGAAAACTGTTATTGCCAGATAAACCAATACTTAAACGATCAGAAAATATCTAATTTAAACAGTGAGAAATACAAATAAAATAAATATCATAACACTTTTATACATTAGTTGTAACAAAATGACCTGCACGAAGTTCGGACCTGCCAAGATAATTTGATCGCACTGTACACTGTCGCTGTTTAGTATATTCAATTCATACATAATAATTGTCTTTGTTAATTTAATAATTATTATGAAGTTTCCACTTCTACCGTGCGGTCTTAAGCACACTCTTTTTTTCTGAGTTTTTTCTTTATTATTTGCGGTCTTACCAAACATTAGTAGTTGAAAAATCTTTATTAGAATTATTCTGAATACAAATCTACTAAGTAATTGTTAATGATTGGTACCTCCGGCGCTTGTTAGCAGGCGACGCGACGGGGGATGGTCGTGACGAGTCCATGGAGTCCCCCTGGTTATGGAGCTCCGCGGACGTAGGCTGCGAGCGCGTCAGTGACGTGGAGTCCGGCATCTCTGTCAGACCCTTGATCTTCAGGAGTTTTGCGGTGTCCAAAACCTGAAAACACAGAACGGTCAGACAAGGCACGAAAACATCATCTGTCTAGCCTTTTCCCAACAATGTTCGGGATCGGCTTCCAGTCCAACCAGATGCAGCAGAATTTCATATGGAGCGAGTGCCTATCTGACCTCCACAACCTAGTTAGCACTGGGTAATACATACCCCTTGATAAGACTGGTTTCAGTTTGTAACGACTGTCTATGAACAAAAGACAGCCGGGACCGACTTTCCGAGACGCGGAAGATAGTCAATATGTCATCGGCAGTCACCTATCCACAGTTCAACCTACGCAAGCGCTACGAGCGACTGCACAATATGTATGCAGTTTTCTGAATTGTCCGGACACTTGACTTTCTTCATTAGGAAATAAGGTGTATAAACCAGTCTGTAGAAGTGGATGATGCAGCTGTCTTCGTAGATGATGCGAGTAGTAACAAATCCGAAAATCTGACAACCGATTTTACTATGGTTAGTAAGCTGTGGAGGGCAAAAAGGCAATACCTCAAAGTCTTCAACTGCATCAGTTGAAACTGGAAGCCGATCCCAAAATAATAGGAAAAGGCTGGATGATGAGAAGGCTATCTACGAGTATATTAGCTTCGTACGAGTTAGCTTTTGTCCAAGGAGTTTCTTGCCCATTCTTCTCATTAGGATGAAAGGAATACCTATAATTACGCCTGTGGTTACACAGTAAATGATAGTAAACGAATATATCCGAGTGGGGTATCAAATGAAAGGATTTGACTTGCATATTGAAATAAAAATACCTCCTATCTAAATGTTAGTTTAAAAAACGTAAAATAAAACTAAAATTTACTCAAAAAAAACAACGGAATAAAATTCTGAATGGGGTACAAAGTAAAAAAACCTAATTTTATTAGTAGATGCACCTTCTTGTAATTGAAATAACTGCTAAGAGTATCGTTACCTGAGGCAACTGCTCCTCAGTCACGTTCACCTCCCCACAGTACATGAAGTCGACCATTGTGCGAAGATCCGCGTAGGTGACATCCTTCAAGATCACAATCGGGTGTGCCGCCGGGTGTTCCACAAACAGAGACTGAAATATAATACCAGAACATTTTAGAATAATTTATATTATTATTTACTTTATTTACTTCTTCACAAACTTAATACATTTTTAAATATTCTTTACAAAATAAATTTAAAAGAAAAAACATTAAAAAGAATATATGTATTATAAAAAACATAATTATTGTATTATTCTATTATTATTATCCAGAGGAGATGAGATGAGGATTCACATAGTTTACGAACATGCATTTGCATGCTGAATGTAGTAAGCGAAATATGTGAAACCTTTTATTTTATAGACCATGTTGATCCATATTTCATGTAAATAAAGAATCTTGAAAAATCTATGTAAATAATCTCAACACATTAACTTACATACTTAAATAACCAAAATAATGTCAAATCAATCAAATAGAATTTCGAGCTGGAAAGATAATAATATAATAATAATAATTTATTCATCAAAAAACATTGTAGTACGTAGTAGTTGAAGATGGTCGTCATTTAAGGGTAGGAGTACAATAAGTAATTATAAAGTATTGAGTCAGGGTTTTTATTAAATTAGTTGAACTAATAAATAGAAGTAGTCGACTATCACTTCTATTTATAATCTTCATTAAATCCTGCGCTTCTGCGAGTGCAATCAGAGCAATTTCTAGAAAATACTGGTAATAGAACGCCGGAAGTACGTTCTATTTTCAGACAAGAGTTTTCACCGCTGCAATGGGGGTTCGATCCCCGCACGGAACAAATATTTGTATGGCCTGCAGATAGTTGTTTCGGGTCTGGGTATTTGTATATGTGAGTTTAAATGTTTGTGAACGGACCCACGATGCAGGAGAAATTCCTAGTGTGGGGCAACGTTTTAAAAAAAAAAAAAATATGGAAGCGGCTTCTTAAAACATATTTCATATCATTATGAGATTGAATAGTTTTTCTTTTATTATTTATTTGAAATAAATGTTTTGAAAATTGAAGAAATTTTTTTTTTTTTTTTTAAATCACGTTGCTACTGGTGGGGCTTCGATAGTGGGGCGCGATTCGGAGATCCGGGATTCTTTCGATACAAAAGTGCATTCCATAATAGCCAACATAATAATAGGTAAATATGCATCCGAATATCCGATCACTGTTTATAAGCGTAAAATAAAACTTTTTAAGATTCAAAAAACCACCGACTCAAAAAGAAAACAACAAAATAAAATTCCGAATGGGTACAAAGTGAAAAACCATAAAATAAAACATAAAAAGTAATACATATATAATTTGAAAACATAAAAAATTATCATTCATCATTTCAGCCAAAAGACGTCCACTGCTGGACATAGGCCTCCCCCAGGCATTTTTGGGGGGGTTTGCCATAATCGCCACGCTTGGCAGGCGGGTTGGCGATCGCAGTATGGTTGTTACAAAGACACAGAGAACGCTGCTGCCCATTCTCTGGTAAGTCCCTTAGTCGCCTCTTACGACACCCACGGGAAGATATGGGATGGTGCTATTCTTTACGTCCGACACCACACGGAACAAATTATATAACGGTAAAAAATTATATAATAATTAAAATTAAAACTTTGTCATGTCGGGGTACGGCTCCATATTTAAGTACATTAGGTAATCTGAGTTGGTTCAAAGATAATATTTTTTTATAGTTGTAGGTATATAGTTTGGTTTATTGGTATTGAGCGGTCCCACGAGTCCCACGACACGACCAAGTTTTAATTTAAATATGTATTTGAAATACTTATTTTCAATGTGATAAAATATTTTGATTGTTTGTGCCTCCTCCTGTGAAAATAATGCAAAAACTTAATGCATTATTCGAATCAAGAAGTATTACTGTAGCGTCAGTGTGCCATATCACAGATATGCTTAAAACCTGTTATGAATATCTCTGACGCTCAGCGCGCTCAACATATCACGACAGCCCCAGAAACTCCGTCTTTTTGGCTTACTAACCATTAAACAATAGGGTATTTCACCAAAAAAAAACTAATTATTCTGTCTGTAAGGTTAGCGAAAAATATTGGATACGTGTTTTTTGCTTTATGAAATTAATAAAAATTGACGAAAATAAAAGATCATGAGTGGGGCTTGTGACGTCACTATCTGGGTAAAAACGTACTAATATTGTGACGTCACACGACTTTTCGAAGCACTGTATCGTCTTCATCTTGGTGTCCATTCGTTTTTGGAAATGTATCTGACGGATTAGATTTTTTGGTGAAATACCCTATTGTAATGCATAGTATAACTCGTTGTAAACACAGGCTAAAATTAAATACCAATTAGTCCGAGTCAAACTTTGAAAATTTAAGATGAAATTGTCATAGAATTTTGAATTATAATGTTTGACACGTTATACTTGTATCGACAGTATCTAGATGATTTTGTTCGCTTTGTTTCTACTCTATTAATTTAACGTCTTTGATTGCAGTCATGTTGGTGCGCAACATTATAATAAAATAGTTTAAGGCGATTCTCACACTATCTCACGTTGCATTAGGTTCGTACGTAGCTGGTACGAAATATCCGTTAATATCTATGCCTAACACACGCACAGTCAGCATCAGAAATAGATTAACACTACACAAAGCAGTTTTTTTTTAATAAAAAACTTGTTAGAAGTTACTTGAAGAGTAAGAAATATTTTATAGAATAATCTTCTTAAACATTAAACATAATAGCTGTAGTCCAGTACATCAAATAATTAAAATTCCGAAATTGTAAGCTACTTCTGTTGCTGACCATTCACTGGGCCAGCTGCAACGATCAACGGCGTTCACCGGCTCTCCGACAGTACGGTGTTGTGAGAATCGCCCAAGACAATTATACAAAAAATGACGTACCTACATAGATAGAAACATAAACTCACATGGAAATAGGTACTGCACGCAGACAAGACTACTTTGTGCGCCAGTAGCTGCTTGCCGTCCGCAGACAAGGTGACGTCCACCAGCGTCTGCGTGTTCAGCAGTGTGGTGAACATCGAGATGAAGTTGGGCTGGTGGTTGTTCCACCGCAAGCTGTACTGTTGCGACATGCTGGGGGCCTGGAATACAATGCTCATTATTATTATTATCATCTAACTTATGTATAATCAGCCAATAATGTCCAGCTGAGACAGAGGAACATTATTTTAAAGAGTATTGCAGCAAATCTCTTTGAAATAATGTTATTTTAATGGTGTGTTTGGTAAAACCGCATCTTATGAAACCTACTTTTGTTATACCAACTTTTCCACAACGGTACCTAGACACCAAACGAAGACTGCTTGGCTATACTAGTCGTAAGAGTCACTGCTAAGCATGAGGTCGACCTGGGTGTCGAACCAAGAATTTTCCACGGAGAATTTCTAATTAGCTACCATATAGTCAGAACTTGTGCCAAATTAATGGCAACAGGCTCGTCCCGTATAACATGCGACTTAAAAGTGACAAAATATGGATGTGCTATTAGTTACACCTCTGCCCAACCTTCCGAGGAATACAGGGTTTATGTTGTTTGTATAAGAAAATACTTATTTCTTTCCAATTCGATTAATTTAAATAAACTTATGTTTAGTTTATCACATGTTTTAATAGGCTTTATTTAATTTTCGTTAAACCAATCGCTACGAACGTTACTAGCTACCATTACTAAACTCAAACATACGACACCCAAAGGAACCTATTACTAGTGATGAACTGTACAGCCTGCAGACGGTGTATAAAGGCCTCAATTGGAAAACTAATCAGGATAGGATGGGATGTAGGCTGCTAACGTTCTATGTGCCCAAGCAACAAAAGCTTATCCATGGAACGTGTCTCAAAACCATTTGTTGTCATAGATTTGGACTATCAACGTTAAACAATATATTTATAATCCTTTTTCATGAGAATGTGTAATAATCGCTTTAATTTACTAATCTTCTTCTTATCGTGTGGGCTGTAAGGTCTAACGACCCTACACACCCTAGTGTCAGAGTTTCTAAACCACCTCAAGGGCCTCTGACACAAACACTTATATACTATTCCTACGCCGTTCTTTGGTTGAATGATGCAGAAATAAAGATATAACTTAGGAAAGGTCACTCGTCAACTCGCGTTGATTGGACACGTTATGAAAACATTCATTGGGTTTAATTGAAATCAGAATTACCATTATGTAACACTTGCAGCAATTTATTAGCTGTTTATCAATTGAGGGCCGCAGTCACATCGAAGGTCATCAAGAACTCGAGACGTAAATCAAAGTGCATGCTAGACCTGAACGATACATCGTTAATCAACTAACTCTTACAAAAAGCGGGAAGGCTTCATCGGTAAAAAAAGCTCCGATACTTATTATTAACATTAAAAGAAGTCGGGTAATAATATCAGCCGCTGGACTCAGCCGCGGTTGCCTAGCACGGCCGAGCTCTGATCGATCCTAGGGAACAGTGGTGCTTGCCTTGGTTGGTCCTTGAGTTGATCCCGAGTTTGCTCCGTGCCTCAGAAAGCACGTTAAGCCATTGGTCCATTACGACATTTCATTTCTATTCGTTACACTTTTCTTTAGCAATCGTTACAAGTAGTAGTCTGAAAGTCTGACAAGCAGCTTTAGCATGTCTTATATATGCAGTATAATCCAGTACTAACTGGGTTTTGGATGTCAGATAGGCAGTCGCTTCATCTAAAATACTCGTATTCAGCTGAATCAGATCGCTTTAGACTGGAAGCCGATCCCAGCATAGTTGGGAAAAGGCTAAAAAAATGATTACAAGTTACTAAGAAACCTTTGAGCGATAAGTTAACGGACTCGTGAAGTCTTTAAGTAATAAGTGGTTACGTTTTGCGTTTTAAAATGACTCTTTAGCTGCAAAAGTCAATTTTGTTTTTCAATATGCGGTTGCCTCGTCTTGCTCCGATCAAGCCAATAGGAAAATATAACTTCCGCTTCTTGCAAATACTGGTGAATAAATGCACTTCCGGTAATCGGGGTATGGCAAGACTAATAATATCACCGCAACCCTTGAAAGTGGATATGAAAAATGTTCCAGGTTGTCGATTTTCAAAGCAACAAATATTTTTTCTGAGCAGAAGGTATTCAAAATCATACAAAGGTACTTATTCAAATTTATTTAGGTCATTTAAAGTTGATTCCTTTTCAGGGGGTCACTAGACTTTGTGAACGAAAATGCTATTAATATTTATTTGGCCTAAAAAAAGACAACAAAGACTGGCGACTACACTTTTACGAAATCCACAAAATGTTTACACAAAAATTTTAACAGATTTCGAGATAGCTTGTCCACATCCATGGACACCACACACACCACACCACGGACACCACACACACCACACCACGGACACCACACACACCACACCACGGACACCACACACACCATAAAACCAGCCAATATACGCAAAAATTGTTTTATTTTTGTTTTAATTTTTAGGGTTCCGTAGTCAACTAGGAACCCTTATAGTTTCGCCATGTCTGTCTGTCTGTCCGTCCGTCTGTCCGTCCGTCCTCGCTTAATTTCTGTGACCGTTAGCACTAGTTAAGGCGAAGGCGACAAGGCAGCCCGCGAAATTCGAATTTTCTTACGTTTTTGCAATTTCCCGGTCAGTGTCAAGTCGCATGTTAAATAAAATGGAATTCGCGGCAGTAACAAATGTCTATTTACTGAATAATAATGATAAAAATCACCAATAAAAACATCAGTAAATAGACATTTGTCCAGGTGACACTGACCGGGTAATTGCAAAAAACGTAAGAAAATTCGGATTTCGCGGGCTATCTTGTCGCATCAACCCTAATAGTCCGGTCAATATAGACATTTGAACTAACAATAATTCCCACAGAGCCAAATATTGGTGGAGAGCTGGGGTATACCATTACAAACAAAGCCTTAAAAATCCCCATCGATCCTATGTGTGCTACAAAAGTTATTTGGGGTCAAAGGTCAAAATTTGAGGATTTTTGAATTTTTCTCGAAAACGGTAAGTTTTAGCAAAAAAAACCTCAACCCAAAGTTGTAGATCATAAAATTCTCTACAAAAATGTGCTTCATTATTATTTTCTAAGAGTTACCATTCCTGAGATATCGCGATTCTAACAGTCACATTATTATCCTTATCCTTACATAGTATAAAACAAAGTCGCTATTTTTGTCTGTCTGTTTGTCTGTATGCTTCTTTAAAACTACGCAACGGATTTTGATGCGGTTTTTTTTAATAGGTAGAGTGATTCAAGAGGAAGGTTTTAGTATATAATTTGAACGACATCCACGCGGGTGAAGCCGCGGGCATCAGCTAGTCAGCTAGTACTATATAAAGCTCGATTACCACTCACTGACTGACTGACTCACTGACAGCATTGTTCTCCCAGATGGTGGATGGGGAGGTGGGTATATTTTGACAGATTCGTAAACAAGTAACTTTCGTGAGTATGGGAAAAGTGCCAAACCCCCCCTTTTCCCCCCACCCCATCGTATCTCGGAAACAAAGAGACTTTACGTGTTTTTTTTTAGGGATTCGTATAGAGGAGGCTCGGGAAAGTAAAAACCATTTTTCAATGATGACCCCGTTGCCCCTTCACCCCCCCTTTAGGCGTATCTCGGAAATAAAGATACATTACGTGTTTTTTTTTAGGGATTCGTATAGAGGAGGCTCCGGGAAGTAAAAACCATTTTTCAAATTTGACCCCCTTACCCCCCTTCACCCCCCTTTAGGCGGATCTCGGAAGTTAGGAGACAAAGCTTAGACAAGCCCCCCCCCTCTTCACGCCTTTTTTTCTGTTTTGTTTACGGATTCGTATAGAGGAGGCTCGGGAAAGTAAAAAAAAATTTTTCAGATTCATTGAAAGGAGCCTATCCTGTGGTGGTACCGGTAAAGCGAAGGGGGGAGCGGGCGAGCGAAGCGAGCCGGCGACCCCCGTAGCGTAGGGATTAGGTCACGATAGCTTTTCCTCGGTGGTAGGCAGGTCCTGAGTGGAGCGAAGAGGGGAGGTGGCGAGCGAAGCGAGCCGGCGACCTCCGCAGCGTATTATAGTAGGCGTCTAAAACTAACCTGTGGTGGTACCGGTAAAGCGAAGGGGGGGAGGTGGCGAGCGAAGCGAGCCGGCGACCTCCATAGAGTAACGAAGGTTGAGTGGGTGAAGCGTATAAGCAACTCTCATGAGTAGCTAAAAAGTGCAAAACCTTCTCCCCTCCTACCTTTTTCAAAGTTGCCCCATGTACAAAATACAAATACAAAATAGTTTATTGTGCGAATTAGGTATAACATTACATGATTACGTGTTTGGAGCCCCCATTTAGGCAAACAATGCCTGTATTAGAAGGCTCCATTTGCCCCCTTTCTCCCCCCTTAAGACGGATCTCGGAAGTTAAGAGACTTGGAACATTTTTTTTTTTCAAATTCATTGAAAGGCTTCCCCCTTTCTCCCACTTCACACCCCGCGAGCTGCGCGCAGCTCGCGCAGCCACGCAAATACTAGTTCTTTATATAAAAGCGAAAGCTAACTCACTCCTCACGAAAGCTCGAAAACCGCTGGACGTATAAATATGATTTTTGGCAAAGAGGTAGTTTATAGTTAGTAAACGTCCGCTAAGAACGGATTTTGCGACAGGGCCGTATTAGGGTGATCTTAGGGCCCTCGCAAATTTGTATGAAAGTCCTTCATTTTTGTGCTACAATCTTGATTTTTGGCAGAGACGTAGTTTATAGTCAGCAGACGTCTGCTATGAATTAATTTTCTGACAGGGCCGGATTAGGGTGGTCTATGCAAGTTCTGATTCATACAAACTTGCGTGGGCCCTTAGACCACCCTAATCCGGCCCTAACGCAAAATCCGTTCTTAGCGGACGTCTACTAACTATAAACTACCTCTTTGCCAAAAATCATATTTATACGTCCAGCGGTTTTCGAGCTTTCGTGAGGAGTGAGTTAGCTTTCGCTTTTATATAAAGGATAATGTGACTCTTAGAATCGCGATATCTCAGGAATGGTAACTCTTAGAAAATAATAATAAAGCACATTTTTGTAGAGAATTTTATGATCTACAACTTTGGGTTGAGGTTTTTTTTTATAAAACTTACCGTTTTCGAGAAAACTTCAAAAATCCTCAAATTTTGACCTTTGACCACAGATTACCAGATACACTCCATACAAAATGTTCAATGCCTACCGCTATAATAGCCTACACTGTCAAGTCTATAGACGCTACGAACGAAAATGTACCCTAACGTGACAAACGTAAAGTGAGTTTTGCTTTGTAGATGCGCGCCGCCGCGTGGATATTGTGAATTGCCAGGGCTGCCTCTGTCGACAAAGATGTTAGTAGGGATTTGTAGTATACTTACTAGATTCCCGATAAGCGCTTCAAAAACGGCCCGAAATATAAGACCAAAACGTATTTGTGGTCTTATTTCAAATTAGTATGGTCCAATCATAGCCAACATTAAGACGTCAAAATACCGCAGTATGCGTTCAAAAACTGCGTAAATAACCACCGTAACACCAAGGTTTTGGAAGGAATATCTTTTTTTCGGTAATTTAATATCATTATGTGCTTTTTCATAATATTTAAACATAAATAGACTGTAAATATAATTAAATCAGCGAATATTATAATGGGGAACACAAAAGGGTCAGAATATTCGTATCAAATACACCTAAAATCGAAGCGTAGAACGTGTACATTACATTAGTTTTTGTTTTACTTCGATACATGCAGTATTTCCAAAGTTATCACGCCAAGAAGTTTAAGTAATTTTTTGAATTTCCGAGATTACGCGCGCTCGTACTAATACGTCACAACCCTGTTCAGCCCGCGACCGCGTCACTGCGCGGCACTTAGTGCATGTTCACGTACGCGCGACGCGACGCGCGGCGCGACCTGCGACGCGACGAGCGGCGCGTCGTGCGATTTTTGTGTTCACGGACACGCGATGCGTGCAGCGGCAGATATCATCGCACGCGCAAACACAAACGTATGGCAATGTACTACGCTGTTCATACAGACGCGGGGCGGTGCCCGCGGCGGCGCCCGCGGCGACCGCCGCCGCGATTATCGCGGCGACTTTTCAAGCGGGTAGCAAAGCACGCGGCGTTCTCAATCAAACCGACTAGTTTTAGGTATTGCTGATAAAGTAGTGTTTTTGGGGTCGCTGATTACAAAAATGAGAATGAAAATCCAAGATGGCGCCGACGAAAATTTTTGGTTTTTCCGTCATGGGTGTCGTTTTAATGGTTTTCGGGGTCGCTGGTTATGAAAATGAATTCAAAATGAAAATCTCAAGATGGCGCCGAAGAAAATTTTTAGTTTTATCATCATGGGTGTGGTTTTCATGGTTTTTGGGGTCGCTGATTACGAAAATGAGGTCAAAATGAACATCCAAGATGGCGGCCAGGAAATTTTTGGTTTTTCCGTCATGGGTGTCGTTTTCATGGTTTTTGGGGTCGCTGATTGCGAAAATGAGCTCAAAATTAAAATCCAAGATGGCGGCCAGGAAAATTTTTGGTTTTTCCGTCATGGGTGTCATTTTCATGGTTTTCGGAGTCGCTGATTACGAAAATGAGCTCAAAATGAAAATCCAAGATGGCGGCCATGGCAATTTTTGGTTTTTCCGTCATGGGTGTGGTTTTCATGGTTTTTGGGGTAGCTGAATACGAAAATGAGGTCAAAATGAACATCCAAGATGGCGCCGAAGAAAATTTTTAGTTTTATCATCATGGGTGTGGTTTTCATGGTTTTTGGGGTCGCTGAATACGAAAATGAGGTCAAAATGAACATCCAAGATGGCGGCCAGGAAAATTTTAGGTTTTTCCGTCATGGATGTCGTTTTCATGGTTTTTGGGGTCGCTGATTGCGAAAATGAGCTCAAAATTAAAATCCAAGATGGCGGCCAGGAAAATTTTTGGTTTTTCCGTCATGGGTGTCATTTTCATGGTTTTCGGAGTCGCTGATTACGAAAATGAGCTCAAAATGAAAATCCAAGATGGCGGCCATGGCAATTTTTGGTTTTTCCGTCATGGGTGTGGTTTTCATGGTTTTTGGGGTAGCTGAATACGAAAATGAGGTCAAAATGAACATCCAAGATGGCGCCGAAGAAAATTTTTAGTTTTATCATCATGGGTGTGGTTTTCATGGTTTTTGGGGTCGCTGAATACGAAAATGAGGTCAAAATGAAAATCCAAGATGGCGGCCAGGAAAATTTTAGGTTTTTCCGTCATGGATGTCGTTTTCATGGTTTTTGGGGTCGCTGATTACGAAAATGAGGTCAAAATGAAAATCCAAGATGGCGGCCATGGAAATTTTTGGTTTTTCCGTCATGGGTGTGGTTTTCATGGTTTTTGGGGTCGCTGATTACAAAAAAGGAGGTCAAAATTAAAATCCAAGATGGCGGCCAAGGAAATTTTTGGTTTTTCTGTCATGGGATGGGTGTCGTTTTCATGGTTTTTGGAATCGCTGATTGCGAAAATGAGCTCAAAATTAAAATCCAAGATGGCGGTCAGGAAAATTTTAGGTTTTTCCGTCATGGGTGTCGTTTTCATAGTTTTTGGGGTCGCTGATTACGAAAATGAGGTCAAAATGTTAATCCAAGATGGCGGCCATGGTTTTTTTTTTTTTTTTTTTTATTATTGATAGGTTCGCGTTTGACCACTATCTCACCTGATGGAAAGTGATGATGAAAATTTTTAGTTTTTCCGTCATGGGTGTCGTTTTCATGGTTTTTGGGGTCGCTGATTACGAAAATGAGCTCAAAATTAAAATCCAAGATGGCGGCCAAGGAAATTTTTGGTTTTTCTGTCATGGGTGTAGTTTTCATGGTTTTTGGAATCGCTGATTGCGAAAATGAGCTCAAAATTAAAATCCAAGATGGCGGTCAGGAAAATTTTAGGTTTTTCCGTCATGGGTGTCGTTTTCATAGTTTTTGGGGTCGCTGATTACGAAAATGAGGTCAAAATGAAAATCCAAGATGGCGGCCATGGAATTTTTTTTTTTTAATTTTTTTTTTTTATTATTGATAGGTTCGCGTTTGACCACTATCTCACCTGATGGAAAGTGATGATGGAAATTTTTAGTTTTTCCGTCATGGGTGTCGTTTTCATGGTTTTTGGGGTCGCTGAAAACGAAAATGAGCTCAAAATTAAAATCCAAGATGGCGGCCAAGGAAATTTTTGTTTTTTCTGTCATGGGTGTCGTTTTCATGGTTTTTGGGGTCGCTGATTACGAAAATGAGCTCAAAATTAAAATCCAAGATGGCGGCTAGGAAAATATAAGGTTTTTCCGTCATTCTTGTAATCAGCTCATTTTTGCAATCAGCGACTCCGAAAACCGTGAAAACGACACCCATGACGGAAAAACCTAAAATTTTCTTAGCCGCCATCTTGGATTTTAATTTTGAGCTTATTTTTGTAATCAGCGACCCCAAAAACCCTTGAAAACCACACCCATGACGGAAAAACCAAAAAAAATCCTGGCTTCCATCTTGGATTTTCATTTTGACCTCATTTTCGTAATCAGCGACCCCAAAAACCATGAAAGCGACACCCATGACGAAAAAACTAAAATTTTCTAAGCCGCCATCTTGGATTTTAATTTTTCAGCTCATTTTCGTAATCAGCGACCCCAAAAACCATGAAAGCGACACCCATGACGGAAAAACTAAAATTTTCTTAGCCGCCATCTTGGATTTTAATTTTGAGCTCATTTTTGTAATCAGCGACTCCGAAAACCATGAAAATGACACCCATGACGGAAAAACCAAAAATTTCCATGGCCGCCATCTTGGATTTTCATTTTGACCTCATTTTCGTAATCAGCGACCCCAAAAACCATGAAAACCACACCCATGACGGAAAAACCAAAAATTTCCATGGCCGCCATCTTGGATTTTCATTTTGACCTCATTTTCGTAATCAGCGACCCCAAAAACCATGAAAACCACACCCATGACGGAAAAACCAAAAATTTCCTGGCCGCCATCTTGGATGTTCATTTTGACCTCATTTTCGTATTCAGCGACCCCAAAAACCATGAAAACCACACCCATGACGGAAAAACCAAAAATTTCCATGGCCGCCATCTTGGATTTTCATTTTGACCTCATTTTCGTAAACAGCGACCCCAAAAACCATGAAAACCACACCCATGACGGAAAAACCAAAAATTTCCATGGCCGCCATTTTGGATTTTCATTTTGACCTCATTTTCGTAATCAGCGATCCCAAAAACCATGAAAACGACACCCATGACGGAAAAAATCAAAATTTTCCTGGCCGCCATCTTGGATTTTAATTTTGAGCTCATTTTCGCAATCAGCGACCCCAAAAACCATGAAAACGACACCCATGACGGAAAAACCAAAAATTTTCTTGGCCGCCATCTTGGATTTTAATTTTGAGCTCATTTTCGTAATCAGCGACCCCAAAAACCATGAAAACCACACCCATGACGGAAAAACCAAAAATTTCCTGGCCGCCATCTTGGATGTTCATTTTGACCTCATTTTCGTATTCAGCGACCCCAAAAACCATGAAAACTACACCCATGACGGAAAAACCAAAAATTTCCATGGCCGCCATCTTGGATTTTCATTTTGACCTCATTTTCGTAATCAGCGATCCCAAAAACCATGAAAATGACACCCATGACGGAAAAAATCTAAATTTTCCTGGCCGCCATCTTGGATTTTAATTTTGAGCTCATTTTCGCAATCAGCGACCCCAAAAACCATGAAAACGACACCCATGACGGAAAAACCAAAAATTTCCTTGGCCGCCATCTTGAATTTTAATTTTGAGCTCATTTTCGTAATCAGCGACCCCAAAAACCATGAAAACCACACCCATGACGGAAAAATCAAAAATTTCCTGGCCGCCATCTTGGATGTTCATTTTGACCTCATTTTCGTATTCAGCGACCCCAAAAACCATGAAAACTACACCCATGACGGAAAAATCAAAAAAATTCCTGGCCGCCATCTTGGATTTTCCTTTTGACCTCATTTTCGTAATCAGCGACCCCAAAAACCATGAAAACCACACCCATGACGGAAAAACCAAAAATTTCCATGGCCGCCATCTTGGATTTTCATTTTGACCTCATTTTCGTAATCAGCGATCCCAAAAACCATGAAAATGACACCCATGACGGAAAAAATCTAAATTTTCCTGGCCGCCATCATGGATTTTAATTTTGAGCTCATTTTCGCAATCAGCGACCCCAAAAACCATGAAAACGACACCCATGACGGAAAAACCAAAAATTTCCTTGGCCGCCATCTTGGATTTTAATTTTGAGCTCATTTTCGTAATCAGCGACCCCAAAAACCATGAAATCCACACCCGATTTTAATTTTGAGCTCATTTTCGTAATCAGCGACCCCAAAAACCATGAAATCCACACCCATGACGGAAAAATCAAAAATTTCCTGGCCGCCATCTTGGATGTTCATTTTGACCTCATTTTCGTATTCAGCGACCCCAAAAACCACGAAAACTACACCCATGACGGAAAAATCAAAAAAAATCCTGGCCGCCATCTTGGATTTTCCTTTTGACCTCATTTTCGTAATCAGCGACCCCAAAAACCATGAAAACCACACCCATGACGGAAAAACCAAAAAAAAATCTGGCCGCCATCTTGGATTTTCCTTTTGACCTCATTTTCGTAATCAGCGACCCCAAAAACCATGAAAACCACACCCATGACGGTAAAACCTAAAATTTTCCTGGCCGCCATCTTGGTCTTCATTTTGACCTCATTTTTGTAATCAGCGACCCCGAAAACCATATAAACGACTGACGACACCCATGATGGAAAATCTAAAATTTTTTTCGGCGCCATCTTGGATTTTCATTTTGAACTTATTTTCATAATCAGCGACCCCGAAAACCATGAATCAGAAAAAAAGTTCCGTCGCGGGCTATTATTGATCGAAGGTCGCGGGTATCGCTTCATCGAGAATTGCCGCTGCGTGCGTCGCCGCGATAATCGCCGCGGGCGCCGCCGCGATAATCGCCGCGGGCGCCGCCGCGGGCACCGCCTCAAATTCAAATAATCGCTTCTCCGTGAACGCACTCATACACCGCCATACGTTTGAATTTAATCGCCAATCGCGTCGCGCGTCGCGTCGCGCGTACGTGAACACGCACTTAGTCCGGTGCGTTGACCATAATAAATTAGGCACGTCTCGTTTTATTTTGTTTCGATCGTCTTCGTTTTCCTATTATGTACTTATACATACACATACATACATAAACTCACGCCCTTTTCCCATGGGGATAGGCAGAAACCACAGATCGCCACTTGCTTCGATCCTTAATACATAGGTACTCCTTTTGCCTCGTCGTTGTTGTCGTACTTATAGTGTCCTTGTATTTCAAAGTAATAATAATATTATCCTTTATATCCGATTACACTAAAGTGAAACGTGTATTGTTTAGAATGGAAGGTTTTCTAAATATCAGTCGAACAATCTGCCAAGAGTGGATAGTTTGATGGTGACTTGGTGACACAATATGTCATGAAAAATCAGGATTTTATGGCTGCTGAAAATCGTGGAATAACGATGAAAAGGTATATAGGAATGTTCTAAGTAAGCATTACCTACTCCTGGGTAGGTATTTGTTCAAACTTAACTTAAACTTAACTGAAAGTGTGTCTTTCATTTAGTTAGTACCTATAGGTAGGTACTCGCAATCAACATCTCGAATCTCGAGGTTGTCGATGATTATTTTATGTGTTTTATTAGTAGGTTTAAACTAAAAGAAAAAGTCACTATTTACCCGTATACAGAATGTAGTAAGTCTTAGTAGGTATTTACGTAGTTACCAGTTTTGTAAGTAGGCAAATACCTTAGTTTTATAGGTACTAAACCAGATATTTTTGATTAATTTTATTTTTAAATGAAAAGAAAATAAAATCGAAATGGTCTTCACAGCAGTGCGCTTTAGTTTTAGGACCTATTGAATCAACTCTTTTTACGGGTGTCATCCACTTTTTCTTCATTTTTTGGGTCCTCAAGCACATAAAAAAAGAGTTTATCAGGTGTTTAAACTGTTGAATTGAAGGTGATTAAGCACCGAGGCACAATACAGTATTTTTTTCCATTTTTACCACAGAGAACTTTATAAGTTTGATTTTTACTGCGCACGGGCGTGCAAATGAGAGCGTGGTTGTGGGAGTTGTGACGTCATAGGGTAGTGAGCGCCCGCCCGCGTTTTTAAAAACCTTCGGGCGGAAATACGCACTTTGATCGTAAATATCTCAGTCATTTTTTAAGATACGAAAAAAGTAAAAACACAGTTCTTCTTGTAATTTTTTGTAGATTTATTTGGTGTGTAAAAAACGTTTGTCAGACCCATTGTTTGGCCAATGTTTGCTACAACGCACCAACTATTGTATCATGTTCTTGAGCAGGGAACGCTAGTTCCGCAATAGAATAAGCACGACATTGTACACAAAATGCTTTTAACCGTATTGCTTAGAGTTTAAGTTTCATTTTAGGATGAATATTTTTGTACTGATGACTTTTTATTTTGGAGCGACATTTAAAATGTTTTGCTTCTAATCTTTCTCCGAAGAAAGAAATTAAACGTTATGTTTAAGTGTTAAGGTTTATAATCATCTAAGTTGTTAATAATATTGAACTTTTTTCTAAGATGTTAAGTAGATGTTTACGTGTGTGCAAACGTGGCCACTTGAGCGACTTAGTTTTGTTCCTGATGCTTAATCTAGTACTATTATTGATCGAAGAGTATACTATGTACATAAAATAAAACAAGTTGTTTATTGTACCAGAATAGTTAATTTTGCTTAGAGGTGTTTAATTTTGATGTACTTACTTAATGATTTTTTTTTTTAATTTCCGATTGTTAAAGTTTTACGTAGAGAATTTTCGAAATCGAACAAACAATAAATTTTAATAAGTAATCTTGGGGGAAACAAGGGCAAGGGGAGTTAAATGGTATATTTTTAAAGTTCAAAACTCGAGCTGCCTGGCTTCTGTCTCATGTTTTGCTCGAAATTTTTAATAAATGTGGCCTCGACACATTTAACTACATAGTTACAAAAAGAATCTGAGGGTACTTTCAACTGTTCGTGGAACGACGACGTTTTGTTCAAAGTTTTAAAAATAATAAAAATTCTCGATTCATTAAAACCGGGAGTATGATTTAATTCAGAAATGAATTCGGGACAGGTATGCTTCTTACTACATTTATAATAGATATCCGGATATATATAATACATCCACTGCACATAATACACCAGTTGTAGCCATTTCTTACGCGGGCGCCACACTATGCTCCTCGCGCTGCTCATCGCCATGCTCCTCGCGCTGCCGCTATTTGCTGCGATGTTCTACTCGCGCTAATTGCGCGCGCTAATCGCGACGCTCCTCACTTGTTATTTGCCTTTGGTGGACGATGAAACTGTGGCAGCGTGAGCGCTATGCATTTTTAGTATAGTTAATTATATCAATGTCACAAAAAGAAATATACATCGTCGTCATCGTCCTCGCCAACGGAGATGGTGGATCACATGTATTCATCGCGCGATCATCGCGGAGCGGTGGGCAGGACGAGGAGCATGACGTGCGGCATGACGAGTAACGTTGCCACACTATGTCCCTGCCTCCTTTCCTCGCTCGCTACTTCCCATGCCACTCGTCGAGTGTGTGGCGGCCGCATTAGGATTTCAAAACTAACATCAAGTCGACCGAAATATAACGTATAAGTACGCGCCGTGCGGCTATTGACAACCCGCCTGCGCTATGGGCTACCGTAGACCGGCGCCCGGTAGGTAGTTAGCGCGCGTAAGTACATTGAGTGTAGTATCTGGTAATCTGTGCTTTGACCCCGAATAACTTTTGTAGCACACATAGGATCGATGGGGATTTTTAAGGCCTTGTTTGTAATGGTATACCCCAGCTCTCCACCAATATTTGGCTCTGTGGGAATTATTGTTATTTGACCACTACTTTTATGTCTAAATTGACCGGACTATAAGACTTATTCTGAAACTTTCGGGTCACTGATAACCTGAAACAACTGTCAAAGACATACATGAGGACAACCGGAACCAACGGCTTAACGTGCTTTCTGAGGCACGGAGGAAACTCAATGTATATAATTAGTAGTCACCCATCCACGGACCAACCTAGACAAACGCCGCTTAACCTAAAGATAGAGCTGAGCGGCTTTAAGTGATTAGCCACGAGCTCCTCTTGCAGACTTGCATAACATAATCCGGTCTCCAAATAATCATTCTGAAGGTCAGAGGCTAACTTCCTAAAGTTGGGCGCGCGGTTTCAAAGGGCAAATCAAAGGTCACTTTCTATTTGTATACGAGACTATCTAATAGACATAGGTATCAAAGTATTTTTGTTTGCACTCAAACAATAACACATATATGTAATAGTAATCATCATCATCATCTCCCTGCCCCTATCCCTTTCTATTTTGGTAATAGTAATATTAATAATTATAATATTCCTGAGTAATTAAATATAGTAAAAATATTATTTTTACTTATAGCCTATTCCCGCTCATAGAAGGATCGCAGTCCCAGCAGTGGGACGATTATTAATAGGCTGATTATGCTTATGCTAAACGTAATTCTGGCATCATACTTATGAAAAATATATGCTGTGAATAACCCGCGAGCACTCGCGCTATGAGCATTTTGCTCACAGTAAATTTAAAACACGCGCCATTTTATCAAAATACGAACATTGTTCATTCAGTAGCTGAGTTTTGTTCCTTCCCCAACCCCTGGATACAGTTCACTTCTCGCCAGTGTGCACCAGTCGCTCGTACACACAGCTACACATCAAGCTATCCAAAACCAGTAATCTTGGCCTCACTTTACTAGATCTTTTCGCACAATGAACGATCAGATTATACTGGTTTTGTATAGCTACATGTGTAGCCGTGTGTACGAGGGGGTTTGTTGCGCCGTGTACCATAAAGCGGTGCTTTGCTCATCGCGCGGGTATCGACGTAAGTACTTTTTACCCGACTGCGGCGAAGCTTTTTCTCATGGTTTTGTTTTTTTTTTCATCTCATCGACAGTTTTACTGCTATTACTTTTATGTAATACTATGTTTTAAAATTACTGACATAGAAAATTATTATTTATTTCTATTAAGATTTTTTTTGTTGATTTTTTTCCTTAACACTCTGCCATAAAGACTGGCAAATTAGTGCCTATGATTGTTAATCAAAAATAAAAAAGATTTATATTGGAAACTTTTTGTTTTTTTTTCTAGAATATATAAAGTGTATGTTATTTAATAAAATATAGTATATTTTTTTGGTAAAACTTTCATTTAATGACATTCATAAACATTCAATGAGCAAAATGCTCTACACGCGAGCGACCGTGTGATTTCTAGAAGCGCGAGTGCTGGCGGGTTAATTATATTAGTTTAATCAGGCGTTCTAAAATGACTACTTTAGCAGATCATAGGATCTTAACTGAATGAAATTGCGTTAACATTCGTAAAATGGACCATTCATAATAGTAACCGCGTCTGTGACCATTTTACGAATTTGAACGCAATTCATATTATTTTCCTATTATGATCTGCTAAAGTGTCCATTTTAGACGCCAGGATCGAATCGACTGTTGTAAATGCAGGTTGAGTTTCGTATTCCGAATGGCCGCCAAACAAATATTGCGGTATTCAGTTATATACTGCTAAGATCAAAATGTTCTTGAAGGCTGACTAAATGAAGGGCCAGGCGGATTTGCCGAACCAATTAGTAACTTCGGTAATAAATGGCTTATTCAATCATATCGAATATACAATGTCACTGTCTGATCATTGTGATAGTACACACGGCTACACATCAAGCTATACAAAACCAGTTAATCTTGGCCTCACTTTACTAGATCTTTTCGCACAATGAACGATCAGATTATACTGGTTTTGTATAGCTTGATGTGTAGCCGTGTGTACAGTGCAAGATTAGGTTACAGCTTTATACAATAGAGTTCGCTCAGGATTTGAAGTGATCATTATACGGTTAAAGTTTTATTAATAAACTACAATTTACAGTACTATAATTATAATAAAATATTTACAAGTATCAAAATGGAAGAATTACAGGGCGTCAAAGAATTAATCCACATCGCTGTCAACAGGAAAACTGCCCAGAATGCTGGCAATACTGATTCTTATAATTATACCTTGACAACTTCCTTGATAAAAAAAAATTAAAAACAATCTTTACTAACATTATAAATCCGAAAGTAACTCGGCCTGTCTGTCGCGCTTTCACGCCAAACCTACTGAACCGATAGTCTAGACTCTAGAGTCTAGAGTCTAGACTGTAGACTCTAGAGCCTGAGAAAGGTTAAAAAGGCTACTTTTTAAAGCGAAAAAAGAGTTGCAGGGGGTTGAAAGGGTGGAATAAAAAGATTACATTTGGTCGCGATAACCGACATTCACACGGACGAGCCGCGGGCATCAGCTAGTCATTTATATACTTCAGGAGCCTATTGGAACGCGATTTGCAGCTTACACAAATGTCAACTAAAAAAAAAATCAACTAACAGATTTGTTTGGTACATTTTTGTGTCAAAACTAAAGAATAATATGTAAACTTTTAAGTACTAGGCTGTGTTTTTTCTGTACTTAACTGAATTCATAACAAGCGACATGAATTCTTTAAGAAACAACAAATCACAAAAGATTTGTGATAATGTTGGAAAGTTGATGGAAACAGTAGCATCGCGTTGATACAGTTTTGAAAAGTCGCTTGTCTGAATCCGGGAATCGAACTGAGATTCATACAAAAAAACGCTAGTACTACTCGCTTGTCGCTGACGCGGACGATAGGACAGAGGCCTTACATTGCCCGTGTGTTAGTTCTGGCCCAAAGAACATCCTTGATTTTATGGCACCATTCGAAAGGAACACGACACCACACACCATTGTAATCAATGAATTAATACGAAATTATTAACTATACTTTTTTTTTTTTTTTTTGGTGGGTGGAAAATCATCGAATAACCCCCCCGCTCTTGGGCAGAGCGAAGGGGAGTGTCAGACTTCTACTGACTAAAAACCAAACCCATGTTCCTTCTTCGCCCTTGTGTCGGAGCCGCGTTATCCTTTCGACAATCCACAGCCCCGACGGGCGTCGGCCCTTGCGGGCCCCTCCTTGCTGACATCTGCGCGCGTGGAACACGAACGCGCCGCCGACACGGTCTGTTGCCGTCATGACGACGGCCGGACGGCGAGCTAGCCCGTTACTCACCGTCCACAGGCCCGCGTCTACGGTGGCCGGAGGTTATCGCGTGACCCCCGACGCCCGGAGCGCCTTCCGCGGCGGCTGGGACGTTGAGAGGTTCTCTCCCTCTCTCGTTCCGCCACCTCCTTCGCTAGCATCACTGCTTCGCAGAAGGAGGCGACGGCGTCCCATTCCTCTTCGCCCCGGACCATGGCTTGCACCAGGGCCGGGATTATTAACTATACTTTAAGTTACTTCTGTTTTGATTCATGTTGAACAAATAAGATTTAAAACCTGAAGCACCTGAAGTGTTAATCGAATTTCTTTGTTGATCATATACTAAGAACTAGCTTTTGCCAGCGGCTTCGCCCGCGTGAATATGACGATTTTCCATACAAACTTTCATCCCCTATTTAACTCCCTTAGGGATTGAATTTCGAAAAATCCTTCCTTATTCCTTGTCTACATTTTAAAGGGACATCTGTGCAAAGGGGATAGAACCGATGTGGCATATCAACCCGGCCGCCATTTTGATTTTTTTTCGAAATCGCGGCCCACAATGAAAGTGTTATGTATGGATAGAGGACATATAGACGAACAAAAAATGTCAAGGAACTTGGTACCTAAAGTGTCACGTTACCGAGATATTGTATTAAAGTTTAGGTAATTCATTTTACAACAATGTATATACTAGAACAAAGAACCTAAAAATAAAAACCATAGTAACTAAAATATATTATTAAAAGGAGTCCCTTTAGGCAAGGTTCCGAAGATACTGGCAGCGTTCCCCCTTTGAATAGCTAGACTAATTCTTTGTCCGAGGTAGCTGCCAGCTCTTCGGTCTCCTGTGACGATAAGGTAAAGATCGACAATTGATTACAACGACAATCATTAAAAATAGACTTATTACGTTTATAGGCGTTAAATTGTATCCAAATAATAGTTCCCATGTTGATTATTATTATACGCACGAGAAAATCGCTTCGCATCGCAATAAACGGTATGTTATGTCCAAGAATAGTTTTCTCGTGTTCCTAGTAGTATGTAATGTGTGTACTCTCTTTCAATAAACTGTAATAATAATAATCTACCCCTATAGACACGTAAATGGTCTATTTTTAATGTGGTCATTGTACTCAAATGTCGATCTTTACCTTCAAATATCTCGATTACGTGACACTTTAGGTACCAAGTTTTATGACATTTTTTGTTCGTCTAAATGTCCTCTATTAATACATACCACTTTCACCGTGGGCCGCGATTTCGAAAAAAAATCAAAATGGCGGTTGGTCGATATGCCAGCTCCCATACAAAAAAGTTCAAACCCCTTTCAGCTTTCTAGGCCCAAGGGCTTGGGCTGGGCGTTGATGAGTCAGTTAGTCAGTCAGTCAGGACTTCTCTTTTTATTTATATAGATGAATCAAGCCTAAAATAAAATAGAAAAAAGAAATAAATAAGATACAATATTATTTATGGATGGTTCGGCAAAACAAGGTAAGTTTAAATAGAGTTCTAGGTAACATTATAAATAGGTAATTCAAATTAACATACCTCGGTCACAGTCGGTTTCAGTTTCCTATAACTCCCTGCAGGAGGCCGATTACTGAAAACCACAAATATTTTATGTGAGAATTTATCACACAAACTTTTATACTCTATCAGACCAGTAACAAACATAAAAAACAAACACGTTAATAAAATAAAACAAAAAGAATGCAACAAAAAAAGTAAAAAAGAAAATAAAATAAATCAGAAATCTGGGCTGTGCTGTGCATCACATCACTATCACTACTCACTACATCCTTTCCTTACATAGTATAAAACAAAGTCGCTGTTTTTGTCTGTTTGTTTGTCTGTATGCTTAAATCTTTAAAACTACGCAACGGATTTTGATGCGGGTTTTTTTAATAGATGGAGTGATTCAAGAGGAAGGTTTTAATACCTTTTTTGCACCCGTGCGAAGCCGGGCGGGTCACTAGTTTATTAATTATACTTGTTGTTGTATTGTCCTCGATGATTAGGAAGACTAGTGTAGTCTCGGCTTTTAAGTCACCGACGCCTACATAAGTTTAAAGAAAAAAGTTTCTTTCCGAACGCAAATGCCTCCTGTCATCCGCTTCTGAAAATAGGTTCATTCGGATTTTATGTCATACCGGCGCCATTCTTTCCAATAATTTTTATTTATTTTTTAGGTTGATAAGTCTTATTTTAACGTTTAAATGGGAAAATAAAGTTGGTGTTAACAAAGTCGAAGCTACTGAAGATATTAAAGATATTGCGGAAAGCGCATAAAATGCTATTAGCTCTGTTTTGAGTGCTAGAAGTAAGAAACCAAAATGGCTTCACTTGTGTGACCTTAATTTGTTTTTTGCCTACTGCTGAAGAATTGGAATCAAAAGCCTAAAGCTCTGCTATGTGGCAATAATCGCTACATCTAAAATATTGTATGTTTTTTATGCCTTGCGCTTTGCACGTACCTATTTGCAACTAACGGCATGATTGCCATGTGGGCACTACATCGGAGTACAGAGAGTTTAAAATGTTTGCCCTTGTTGGCTATTAACATGACCTGAGACCGCTCCGTTGGAACTTGCAACAGACTATGAAGTCCAAAATGGATACATTATGAACAACTGGCCTGGCCTTATGGCCTACACCGGCAATGCCGTAAGCAACCTGAGGGGTGTTCGGTAGGAACACACGCGGTTGACTGTTCTATTATAACCTGCAAGGAAAGTGAACGACTTGCAACGGACTATGAAGTCCAAAATGGATACATTATGGACGACTTGCCTGGCCTGGGACGTCTTGTGGGGGCGTACGCGGTCTAAAAGGCTATGTCGAGAACTCAGCAACCTTCACAGGGTGCTCTGTGGGAGTACACGTGGTTGACTGTTATATAATAACCTTCACGGGAAGTTTTTTGGGAACTTACAGGTTATTTATGTGTAGTTGTTCTTCAACATGCATTATGTTTTTCTTCAAGAAGGTGAAATACCATAGGAGGTCACCTTATGTGGGTGAAGACAGTAAAATTGTCCCTCCACAGTGATTAGAAAATATCCTCCCGTTATCGGTTGAGAATGATTGCCCGGAATTGGTATATGGATAACCACAATAGAAGTTGAAAATGCAGATCAAGAATTAAATGAAGTAAGTACCATAGAAAGAATTATTATATAATCAAGTTTCTTGAAATACTTTATGTGGATATACACCCAGAGAAAGAAGAGAAGATTTACATACATTACATACAAGCTGAATCTACCAACCCGCACTGGGCTGGTGTGGTGGATTATATATAGCCCATCCCTCTCCTAGAGAGGAGACCTGAGTCCCTACAGTGGGAACATTATAGACCGATGATGATGATGATGAAGAAGCTGAATGATGCTTCTGTTATTTGTGTATACATTAAGATACAAGCAAGGGGACACAGATCACTCTTATTGTTGGTAAACAACAAAGACATTCAAGAGTTTGTTGCATTCATAGACGGAAACATATATTTTGGGTGAAGACGCTGAGAAACTAATCTCAGAAAAATCTATAAATAAATCTGGTTGAGGATTAAAGATGAGTGTAACATAAAATTCACTCCTAGAGAGAGCACATGGGTGCCCAGAGCAAATGCTCCTAAAATTAACAATAAATTTTTAAAACTGGCGGTGCCCTCCTCTGGCAGAAATGCAAAAAAAAGGGGGGGGGGGGCGTCATCAAGAGTACGAGTGCAGCAGACAGGTGGCCAGGAGAAATCATCCCCCTAAATTCACAGGTTGGTGGACTAAAATATAATTTATGATTGGAAACTAGTCACTCAAGCGACCCAGTTATTCTTAATTGGATGGTGGTGATGGAGTGATACTCCTCTAGATGATAAAATCTCTATACTTGAATTTATTCAGATAGTATCTGAAATAGAGAAGTGAATTGCTTTCATAGCAATGGAATTTTGTTACCCAAAGGCATGTTTACAAAAACAATTTTGCTTACCATTTTTTCCTTGTCAAAGGCACAAAAATATAGCTTTCCGTTTTTTATGTAAAAGGCGTTACATATGTTTAGTTTACTTGGAGATGACCTAGTATACAACAGTATACCAATTTTTACAGAATAATGGTTTTTTCTTGTCACATTGGATTGGATGCTTATTGCATGAGACAAGGAAAATGCTATGTTTTCAATATTATGTTCAGCCCCATAAACATAAATAACAAAAACATTGAAACCCATTACAGGTTTCAAAGGACCCTTAGAGAGGCCTTTTAATTTTTTAAGAGATGTATAATGTTTAGAAAACATGCAATCACCAGAACCAAAGAGAAATGTCATTTCATACCTATCCGACACTGTAAACTTCTAGGTTTACTTCTTAATACTATTCACATAGCTTAACAAGTCAAGACAAGCCTTAACATCACTGAAGAGAAAAGAAATAATTTAGAATTTATTGATAAAAAGTCGAATTAAAATTGTTTTTAAGGTTTTAAAACTTTAATATTGTCCAGCCATTACTATAGGATTCTATTCACTAAGAAACTCGAATGGAACAAATACCTTGTTCTAAGAGATAGTTATGGTAAAATAACATCACACCTGTAATCCCCGAAGGATTGGGCAGAGAGGTACCTAATAGTACACCCTCTTTTTTGCCAGTTTGTTTTTATGATAATTATGATATAAACACTGCAATGAATATATCATATCATTTGGCTTGGTCTATAAACATAGCCAGTTCTTTTGAGTTAATAAAAATATTCACAGATGCTTCTCCCGCATGGTGTGGCCCATAGATTGCTATTATACTATGAACTGTAGATTCAGCTCAGTTTTTTCATATCAAAATTGAGTGCTGCCCCTTTTTTCTGGGCTTAAGTGTTCAGTCAGTCATTTACTAGTTATTGAAATTTTTCAAGAATTGAAAATATAACTACAGAATCAAAATTTTTATTTATTAAACATAGTTATAGTAGGTACATAATGGATACATTATTATACTCTTTTTTATGATGAGCTATTACATACATTTCTGAAAAGCATTGGTGCGAATCTAAATAGATGGTTACTTACTCGATATTACTTACATAAATACCAAAGGTAATATTATGATAGCAGATTTTGAATGTGGAAGGGAATCTTAGGTGTTTTTAAATTATCAAAATATTATATCCGTATTGGGTGAACCCCCAATTGATTAATAATTGTATCATGGACTAACACAAAATATCACACTTATGCATCATGACTCTGGGATCTCCAGGGGTTGCGCTGTGATAAGTGGTGGATGCTCCTTGCCAATACAAGGTGGCAATGGAAGGAATGGTATTGAGACCAATATCATTTATTCTATACTTTTTTCAAATTCTCTATGGCTCTGGAACCTATAGAAAAGATAATTACAGACAAACAACTGGTATTATAGGAAATAGATACCTTACTCAACCATGGTCTTTTCCATTATTTAATTTAATACTTTTGTGATACAGGAACCTGCACTTTACATAATTTCAAATAGTTACATCCCTTTTTTCACAAAAAAAAAAAACTGGGATTGATGGCAGGAGTATTATCAGGAATATATTTTAGGTTTTCTGGAACTAGTAATGAAGCTGTTGATATTATTAGGAATTCAATAATTAAAAATACAGAATATTAATGCTTGCCTCATTACCTGCAATTGTATAGACAAGACAAGATACTGTAAGTAATTAAAATATTATATGCATTAGCAAACCATCACTGAAGTTATTCAGTCTTTTCGTTTTGAGGATTAATAAAGGTTTTTTCCTCTATTTTCATATTCTGTTAGTTCAGCTCTATCTCTAACTATAAGACCACATAAAGGTACAGATGAAATATCAAAATACTGTTCAGAGACTTTTTTAAGTTAAGTCCTCCAAGATCCAGAGAATTCTTGGGAATTGGGATGTTTTCAGTGTTTTATTCTCTCTCTACTAGATTACATTCAACAAAGTGATTTACAAATTGTTATCAAGAAAGCGGTAACTATATTACTGTTAGAACCACTAACTGCTACTGTTACCACTGTTGCTGTTATTACTGTTGCTCGAATGAGTTTATGTTTGCACCAACTTATTATATAAATGTAATTGTACAACTATTGAATAAATAAATAAATAACCACAAGTGGAAAAGTGCAAACAATACCTCTAATATATATTTATTATGTAGTGATTACACAAAATCGTATTACTTTAAGGATTGATATGCTAACTTTTCTGGGCCAAACAAATGCCAACCTTTTATAACTGTTCCTTTCTCTAGCAATAGAATATGGAGTATGAAAGCCCAGCTACAGCTGTGGATATGATAGAAGGAATTAGTTAAAAATTTACCAATAGTGAACAATAGAAAATTCTCTGAAGCAATTTTTAATAACACTGGTAATGATTAAACCTGAACTGTAAAAAATGACTTATTAGTTATTTTATATTCATCTGAATGTTTATTGACTTTAGACAGATGTTTATTAATTAAATGTTTATTGATTTTGTATAAATGTTTATAGGTTTTACATAAATGTTTACCTATTTTATATGAATGTTTAATGTTTTTATATAAATGTTTATTGATTTTATATGAATGCTTAATGCTTTTATATAAATGATTATTGATTTTATATAAATGTTTGTTGATTTTACAACTAGTCTTTAAACATCTACACTAGTCTTCCTAATCATCGAGGACAATACAACAACAAGTATAATTTAATAGTCAAACGAACTTACCTGTAAGTGAAGTTCGATGGTAATTATACTTGTTGTTGTATTGTCCGAAGATGATTAGTCCCACCCGACCCAGAATCTTCATGCTTTATAGTCATATGAGCATGAACCCTATGTTGTAAAACCAATAAATTGCTATGAACTTAATGAACCTATTTTCAGAAGCGGATGACAGGAGGCATTTGCGTTCGGAAAGAAACTTTTTTCTTTAAACTTATGTAGGCGTCGGTGACTTAAAAGCCGAGACTACACTAGTCTTCCTAATCATCTTCGGACAATACAACAACAAGTATAATTACCATCGAACTTCACTTACAGGTAAGTTCGTTTGACTATTAAATAATGTACATAGATTAGTAGTACATATTGTAAGAAGCGATAGATCAAGAAAATCGGCAAAAAATTGAAAATAATTAAATAAGCAGTAGGCCAATGAAAATAAATAAAAACAAAACACAGAAACAAAGAAGTTCTTGTACTATATTTTATATTGAGGAACTTTAGGTATCTTGAATTCGCTTTGCATTTCACTCGTTTTCGTGAACGTCACAGATGAAATGTTCGGGGTAGCCCGCGAAATTGAAAGTTTAGAATTAAAGACCGCGCCGTGCAATTGGCGGCTAGTGCAGGGGTGCAGTGAGCGCAGCCACCCTAGCCCGTGTCCGTTGCGTCACTGGAGGCAGCCCAGTCAGTTCGCTACCCTCCGAACATTCGAACATTCGCTAACCTGTATAGGTAGGTATGCTCGGATTTGTTCCTAGTGCACCTTGTAATTTGTTACAGCTATTCAATGTCTTGATTTGATTGCTACATGTATATGTCACAGTCAAAATTGTTAATCAGTCAAAACTACTTTTGACTAGTCAAAATTATTAAGTAGGTGGTTTTTGTTTTATTTCCCTACTGATTTATAATAACCTCATTAGGAAACTTATTACGTTGTTAGGTTTTTTTTTGACCCTTTCATAACCTTGTGCGATAGTTAACATTTATTTTAATAAAGTAAACGCGTTTTAACATAATAGGGGTTTTGACTGAAACCAGTCTAAAGTAGTTTTGCCTGATTAAGAGTTTTGACTGTGACATAATACATTCAGTTTGACAAAGCTGTGATGACGTTCTTAGGAATTTATATGTGTGCGTGTCTCTTGTGAGTAAAACTGTATAGTTTCAATATGTGAGATGAAGTCTAACCAACATAGTTGACTATGCTGGATGATTATGATGAAATACATAACACCTTATCGATGGATGGTGAGCAGCGTTGGCCGCCCCGAATTACGAACAGTAAGTCGTGGGTTCGAACCCAGGCAGGCGCAAATCTTTGTGTAATTTATTTAACGAAACGACGATTTTAAAGTCAAAAAACCAATCGTATCGTGTACCAACCAACTAATATCCATCGAACATGATCTATCGTTTATCCCTAAAGTCAACTGAAATGGCCTGTGGGCTGTGACAATAATATTATTACTAATAATATCTTTATTTATCAAAAAATACACTGAAAACTGAAAAAACTGTTCGCTTTGCTTTCGTGCATACTCTGAATAAAGTAAAAAAAAAAGAAATTATTACCACCATCACCACAACCGTATTATGTGTAAATAAATGCTCAGATTGTATCAAAATAATCGCTTATCAATAAAAAGTTTTTAACAAAAAATAAAACCAGACTTGTTTGTTTGAGTTAATTTTTTTGCCACCGACTTCAGAACTGATTTTTCTTCTAAACTTTATTATTCTCTTTTTTTTTTGTTGAAAGTTGGTTTTATTTTTTGTTCAAGTTTTTATATTTCACTTTTTAGTGGTTCACATGTGCTTACCCACCCCTTCACAACGTAACGGCGTGATGTTATGTTATGAACTGGTGTAAACAATAGACAGCCATGAGATTTTAGGAATCCCCGTTCATTTGGTATCATTTATTGAGGAGTTCCGTTGCCTATCTCCGAAGTTCTAGCCTATCTCCGAGAAAGTACTCTTCCAAAAACTACGCAAATCACTTCAAGTGTGCCTATAAAATTTGAAGAGTTTTCTCTATTTCTCCAGGATACCATCATCAGATCCTGACTTGCTGATCATGGGATCACCTGGGAAGTGTACCCTTTTAAACAAAACAAAAAAAATCTAAATTGATCCAGTCATCTTCGAGTAATCGGGGAACATACATAAAATAAAGATCGCCGACGAGTTGAACCTCCTCCTTTTTGAAGTCGGTTAAAAAGATTTTACACGGCAAGGTTTCAATTTTAATATACCCCCAAACTATTGAATTGAAATTTAGATTTGAGTAAATAAAAAACAGAAGAACCAAATTCATAAAAGCTTGTCGCGTGAATAGAAAAGGCCAAAGAAAAACTCTAAGTACGCGACAAAACTTTATGATTTTGTTTTTTTCGTTTTTATTTATTTGGTTTATTTTCTACTTATATAAAAGTGACTTTTCATAAAACTTGTTTTAAAAAACTTTTTTAATTATTATTTTTTTTTTTAATATATTTCATTGATAAAGATCTGGTTCACGCTTAGCTTAGTGCATGTTTACGTACAGGCGGGGCGTCGCGCGGCGCGTTGTGCGTTTTTAATTCAAACACATGGCGATGTATGAAAACGTTAACGATTTCAAACGTCGATTTTACAAGAAGCGATTTGCGCTCAGTAGTTCAAAATGCAGAGTTCGTTGCAGTGGACCCGCCTCTCAGTAAATGGAAAAAAAACCACGCGACTAGCCTTTTGCACGCGCCGCGCAACGCCCCGCGTCTCCGTAAACGAGCCCGGTCCCACCCTTACAAACTGGAAAATTCCCTTTGCAGAAGAGATATATGATCGCTGTGCATAATAATTCGTTACGCTTAACACGTTGATGGTAACAGCCGCACTTGCGACCAAGAGACCAATCTCTGTTGGGGATTTCCTTTACTTTCTCATTGACGGGTTGATACACCCGTGTACTGGTCCTGCGCCTGTAGCTCTACCATGAGTTGTCATCGAAAACTTAATCGCTAGCGTTGTACTCGCTAGCGTGCTAACGTGGATCAAATAGATTACGATTATGTTTGCACCATGAGATTTACGGAGTCTTACGCAGGCGCTAAGGTAAGCTCGATAGATTGTGTCGTCTAGCTAACTTCACTCTACTCATGTTTTGTTTCTTTCTTTCCCACTAATAAGAAGAGAGAACGGTATCTACACAAATAAACCGACGAAATTGAAAAGTTGACAGATAGTAGACTACACATAGTGTTATGTGGTTTTTGAATTTTTATTCCTTATAATATGTCACTGTCGTGTATTCAATTTGTAATTTTGATAGTTGACCTTGAGTGACAGAGCTGCGTTGTGTAGTTTAAAAGTATACTATAGATTCAAACAGATTATTTAATACAATGAGGACCAGTGTCACACAGTTCCAATTGTTGGTAGAGTTTATAGAAAGGTAAGTTTGAACTTTCCTCAAAATTATATTTTCCAATTGGTATCTAATATGTTGGCTTGAAATTCATGTTAGTCAAGTCGTTGGTCTTCAAATTTAGTGACCACTAACATATTCCATGCTAAATAACCACTTGCAGACATTATTTTGACTATATTAGACTCAAAAACGTATATAATTTTGATGTAAACATATGTTTCACACGCCAAAATGCTAGTGAGCTACGTAACTACTAAAGTAAGCGTCTTACTCGATAGGTTTAGTGAAATTAGTGACTCATGGTACCGTTTTGTATGGTGACAGTTGAAGAACGTTAGTGACTATCGAATAGATTACGCTAGGTGTTAAACCTTTCGTAATCTATAGCGCTCATGGTATGAATTTTAATTCTTTCTGTGAGCGCTAGGGGCGCTGTACAATATTTCATACAACTAATTTACGGAGACGCTAGCGAGTTTTTGCTGTGTAAACTCATGGTAGAGCTACTGATTCTATGATCGGCGCGATCGGTTCGTATTGTAGTCACATGGATTATGGGACTAAGGAAACAGAGAGTTTACCTGTAGATAGATGATCTCCACTCAGATTGGCCGCCGTGACCTAACACGGTCAGGAGGACTGCTGTTGTAAGACGACTAAAATGTCATGGTGTATATGTTACCGGCCAAACCCGATTTCAGGACAAACTAGTTTACTCTCAAGAATGACCTTTTGATGAAATACTCATTCTTGACAGTTACATGAACTTGGAGGGTTGTAATGATGATTTTGATGATTATAATTCTGTAACTGCATACGTCTTACAGCCGCGAATCATATTTTCACTAACATACAACCTAGCACTGGCCTGCAAATTGCTAAAAACGTAAGAAAATTTGAATTTCGCGGGCTACCCTGGAACATCAGCCTTAAGTGTCACCACATTGATTGGTCCCGTGCGTCTCGCATCCAGCGGATCCCCGTAACCCACAATAGGTCTATTTTCTAATACCATAATATAACTTTTAAGACTACCTATTCAGAGTGTAAAAGTACCCATAACGAAGCCGAAACGTGATGGTTCTCTCCGTCATTGCGTTTTTTTTGTGCTGGAGCATACCTGGGAACCTCCTATTGATACGGAGATAGTTCCCACGCTGTATAAAACTTATTATAAAAAATTTAATATGTTATTTTTAAGACATTTTGTAAACAATTCGTAAATATTTCAATATAAAACGTTAAAAAAAAAACAAGAAAGAAAACGAGAACCGTAAATAAAAGCACATGACACAAGTGGGCATTTCTTGGCCCCTGATAATGGCATCACTTCAGTAATTGACCTGCTACAATGATAGAGCTTTCATTGTTTCACTTGAACATTTATTGATTGTCAAGTATAGTGGTTGTTTACCGACTAATAAAACCATTTTTATGTAGTAGTCTTTAATTATACTATTTGATTTGTAAACATATATGTTTCTGAAAAACTCTTTAGCAAGTTGCAGTTTTGTTTCCACTATATATTTATTTCTATTTACTAGTTATTTTGAGTTTGTCTTAACTTTCACTGAACTGTATTAGTCATCTGCCTAGCCATGTTGTAGTTGGCATCCCATGTAAAATGTAACCATATTATAAGTTATAACCATATTGGATACAGCTGAATACCAGTATTTTACTTGGAGCTGCCTATCTGTCCCCACCTAGTTAGTACTGAGTAATATGATGCCCTTCGTTAAGACTGGTTGCCAGACTTTCGGGCCTCTGACTACCTGTAACGACTGTCAGAGATCTACAACATGACACCCGGACCAACGGCTTAACGTGCTTTCCGAGGTACGAAAGAACCTCGGTATGCGGTCACCCATGCACACACCAACCTAGGGAAGCACTGCTTAACCTAAAGATTGATCTGAGCAGCTGTTATTATAAAGCTATGAGTTCTTCTTTCACTGAACTATTATGAAGTATTTTGTGACTACAAACAAACAAAACAAGTTGATATTTGTTTGTATGGAAACAACAACAATTGAAAAGTATTTAATAATTCAGATAATCAAAGCTTTTTTTATTGTAAATGGGCTTGCCCTTGACTTCAATCTTGCCCTATGGGCAGAGATGAGATCGACGGTGGAACAAGCTTACCCAGAAGAAGCCAATTTACTCACAACTTAAATAGATTGTTTATTATGAACTCGGAAAAACCGACGCAGGCAGGGAGTTCCACTCCTTGGCTGCTTCTTGGCTTAGCTTTCTGTAATTGGACACTTAAAAGCAAGTTATCCTTACTCATACTTATATATCTATTTGTTACCCATTCTCAGTATACTTGTTATGTTATTTATAGTCAGGCTTGTGGGGTTACCATGACGTCTAAAAGTCAGTTACTGTTATGATAATAAAAGCGGTTATTGCCCTTTCCCTAATACTCTTCGTATGAATCAAAACAAATGATCCATGTTTCATTTTTTATTAGAAAAAACGACGATTTAAGACATGAACAGGCTTATTTTTCGTTTTTAATTTAAGAACTTTAATAAATGTAGGTGGGTTAATGACCGCTACTGACATCTCAACTGGCAGCAACAACATTCAAATCATCAAATAAGTTGAACATTTTCAATTGTCAACAGGTCTCCGGTAACTTTAGTTTCACTTGTTGCAGTAAGAATTGTAGAACTTATTTGTCAGCTATGATTTGAGATTTATATTCCAATTCTGTTGCCCTTTTGCCCATTTTTACCACACCCCTTTCCATTTGCATAATATTATTTCAGAAAGTTTTATATATTTGGGTTTTAAGTTAGGATATTATTTCAACCATTCAAGTTCGTTATAAACCTGTTGTCTAGGTATTTATGATACATTTACTAAGTTTTCTAAAAATGTTACTTGTGACTGAGACTCATTCATTTGTTAGCCTAGTCTTTTCCACTCCTGAGCAAAGACCTCTTCCTCATTTTTGTGCTTCTTTTTTTGTTGATTTATTTGTTATTTCATAATAAAATTAATTGAGTACCTAAATAATAGTATGGCAATTGAGAGAAAAATTTGAACAACAAATTGTAACAATACACCTGTAATCCCTGAAGGGTTAAGTGAGGTGTACCGATACAGTATGTACGTAAAGAGAGGTGGTGTTTGTTACCTAATAGGACACCTGTATTTTTCAAGATATGTATAGACTTCTCCAAAGCATTTGGTCTGGAGGAAGTTACATGAAACAGGAGTTCTTACAGAGCTGATAAACACTCTTAAATGCTGGCAGGACCTAATGATCAGTATTTGTACAAGGAGAAAAATAATAACCACAACTTTGAGATGAGAGATGACAAAATTAAATGTGTTGACAGTGTAATATGTGGGAAATCACCTATCCATAGCGTTCTGTGTATTCATAAACATGCTGCAGACTATGTTACAAAGATCTGAGGGCATAAACAAGTGGCCTTTTTTATTTATGCAATTACTTTCAACAGAATTTATCGTTTCAGTTTTTCTGTAGCCACAAAATTGCCCACTGACCCAGTTCAGCGCTTTCTCAGCAGTTGAATTTGAATACTTGACAAAGAAGATGAGGCCGAATGGGTCCAGCCATGTAGCACTTTCTAACCTACATCAAACTTTGATGTATGGACATTCCTAAATTTTTATTATGACCGCTGCTAATAGAGCAACTGCAAAAATAAAGTATGTAAGTTCACCTGCATATGAATCACTCTTCAATGTTCAATAGCACTTACTTGCCCAAGCTAAGCTAAGCTTTATGTAAAACTAAGATATGTACCAAACTAATCCATCAAATCTTAAATCACTGATTATTCAAATCAACCTATCGCAGTCCACAGCTGGTCCCTTCCAAGTTCCATTCTGCGCCACAATACTGTGTCCTCGTCGTCTGTCCCAGCCACCTTTGTAAGGCCTTAAATCACATACTAGCTGACCCACGCAACTTGGTCTGCGTCACATAAATATAGCATAAAACCTTTCTCGATAAATCAACTATCCAACATAAATTAAGTTAAATTCGTCTTTATAATATTTGATTAGCTTAGACTACATTAAAGTGAAAATTACTAAAGGTATCTCTTACTATTAAATATACGATAACACCCTGTACTTGTAAACATTACAGTGCAGTAAATATTTTGAATTTGAATTTCTCGGAGGCCATCCAGAATCCCCCATGCCTACATTACGACCTGCACGCGTATTTTTTTTACCGCGCGGATATTTTTACATTGCGATATCTTCTAAGGTATTTGTTTAAACTGTATAGAGTAAAGGGCACAAATATTCTATATTAAATTTCCGTTCTAACAAACACATTTATTTAGATATTGATTAATATCATATGGGTTAAATATGCTTCGCAAAAAATAATTATTTTTAACCTAACATTTTAATAGTAAAAAATGGTTACAGTGAGTCAATTTTAAAAGATAGACATGCTGTCTGTCGACTTTTTTTTAACTTTTAAAGAGGAACGATTCCTTCATACATACCATTTTCGCAGCGCACGCAACGGAAGCTCTCAAAAAGGAATATCTTATCCCGTTTTTGCAACATTTTTCACATGTTAGGAGAATCAACAGGTACGTCTACATTTGAGCACTAGCACTGAGTCTTGGTATTACATAATTTTTTGTTGTGAGCTTTCAATATGTGTACTAAATAGCACCACATTACTATTAAACATTCAGGAGTTCCCAAGTAAGCACATGATCATAGTAGCAGCACCGTGTCATTACAGTCATTCTGTACTTGATCATCATCTCATTTATAAAAGTTGTATAAAAAGTGTATCTATGGTAAATACAATGATGAAATTCAGGCAATAGTGGTAATAATTGGTGTTTTAGAAAATTTATTGTCATGGTATCTTGTAATAAAATGTTATTTTTTATTAAAAGAAACACTGGGCATATAAGTTGTCTCCTCTTTTTGATTAATAATATAAAATGCTCATTTTTTGTGACCGGCACTGGGAGACGTGATACAGTTTCACTGAAAGGGTTGTCGCGGTTAATCTTATTGTCTGCTATATTAGATGTAAATAATTCTACTGCACTAAGGTGTAGTTGTTACTTTTGTTTTGGTCAAATTAACCTACTACTATTTACAAGTCACTCATATCTCATTGACATAGAAACCAAACACAGCTTTGACATTTCCTAAAATGTAAATAATTTAAAAAAAATAGCCAGAGGTTTCACTTTTTTAGATTTTTTTAATTATGTGTATCTGTTTCATTTAAAAGCGATTGGATTTTGTTTCGGGTAAAACCGAATGTCAGTTTGTACTTTTGTAGTTTTTGGTCAAGTCAATGTTGATCCACTGACAGTTATTTGAAGCATTTAATAGACGCACTTGTTTTCTTTTGATTTAAGATTATGCTGAGCGGGTTAGTAAGCTTACAAGGGAGACGTTTACGAGTTTTTCATGGTGCATAACCCTTTACAAGTGCTATTTGAGATACATTGTGGCCATACAATAACAATCACCGTTCTACGCTAAACGTCAACTAAGATATTCTCAACATTAAACTTTTGTTAATCACCGTATTTACTAACCATCGCTTCGCGTGTAAGCATCTTAATATCACTTTTGGGGCCAAACACGTTTGTGCCCGCACAAATAGCTATAGACGTAAAAAAATCAAGCACCGACAGGCCACCCCGAAGATGACATCAATCAATAACAAAAGAAATATCGCCAGCTGTAATTCAACACTAACAAATTGACAACTTACCCATAATGTGGTTTATATGTTTGTTTCGACGATATTAGTGCACTTTTTGATATAATTCAATGGAAATAATTAAAACAATCTACCCACGCCAACAAATATTCACCCAAACCCACGCCGATCTGAGTTGCCTGTATGAAAAAGCCAGCGAGGTTTTTTTTATAAATTTGATGGAGCATGAACTAAATACGAACACTTTCGAGTTTGTAGTGACTTTGGTATCTATATTTTTATGTTTGTGGTATTTTTAGTATTATTAGGTGACGTTTCAGATTATAATTACCTAGAGCTACGGCTGTTTTCAATCCTCTAATTCATTTATACGATGTTGAGTTAAACGAGAAGAACCAAACTTTACTTTATTTACAAAGACAAAATAATCTAAAAAAAAAACAGACTCAGATTGTGACATCATTATTGCAAGGTCAGGACTTAGCCGAAACCTTGCAGCTGTGGTTCACAAACGCACTTGCAATCAGCCTAATTGCTGTCATAGACAAATAGCACAGTCATACAGCCAGCTAACTACCATTTACTTTTACGATTATTACAGATACATTTAGAGACTACCGAAAGTGCCAAACTAGTAGCTCAGCATAGCTATTCACAATCACAAACAATTTATTCAAATATTATGTCGTATCAATCGTATGTCTATCTCACTCTCTCTCTCATAATGTCAAAAAAAGAAAGATACGACCATGGACCTATAAAAAAAAACCTTTTTTTATAGGTGATTGTTTGTGAATAACCATGCAATGAAATATATACATATTGCCATCGACACGCTAACAAGATAAACAGGATTCTGTTGACACTGCCCCCGCACCCTACGAAAAAAGAATGCGCAAGCGCATCGTTTCCGATGGCCATTTGAATGAGTTGAGCTGACGAAGTGACGAGGCGCATCATCTGTCATTCAATTTAATGAGTGAGAATGAGAAATTCTCACCTCATGCCTCATGAACATCAATAGTTCCTCTGTCAGGTGTTGCAAGCAATAAATTATTACAAAACGTTTCATGTTACGGAATATCACACTCATAATAATTTGAACCAAAACAAAGCATTGGCACGCGCAAGGTTCATGATTGCATTATTGCTATGAAACGGAACGTAATACAAAAACGTCAGTGACGTCATTCCTCTGTCTTTTAGTCCTTGTAAATAAAAACGTGAATTTTTAAATTTAAGCACAGAAAGCGACCGCTGAAACATTATTAAGCGTCATTGGTCTACATAACAGGTAAGCATAGTGCTAAGATGAATTTTAATGCTTGGTTTCATTGTTAATTTTGAGTTTAAGTGTTGACGTAAATTATAATAAAACGCCTTATTTATGTAATTGCTCGCGCGGATTCGCAGCTATGCGCTAAAAAATGTCTACAATGTATTTTTAGTATGTTAGCTTGTCCTCATTGGGATCTTTTTGTGTGACCTTCAGTATAAGGGAAGGTCATTGTGATGTTTATATAATTTCGCGATGTTTATTGCGGTCACTTCTTGTCTCCGGAGTGAGCGCGTTCATTGTCCTGCCCTTGTTTACTTTATATTCAAAACACCCGGTTGTCGTTATCAGGCCCCCCTCTCTCTCTCACTATTTTTAGAGCCATAGAATTTCCAAGTGGACTTTATTATTGATGTGGGCGCAGGCGCGGATCCACCGTTGTGGGCACTGTGGGCATGCCCACAACCCTAATAGACTTGTGACGTCACATTTTTACGGTCATACGGGTCATGCATGACCCCACCAAGATCATCAAAAAATTGCAAATTTTTGGAAATTTGATAAATTATTAACTTTCTGCACAACAGAAACTAACGATTCCAAGGAGCCTCGGCAACCAAATATTGTAAGCTCGCTATTGTATTTCGCCCTTTTTTATTGATGTCTTTATAAGTTGACGTTTAGTTTTGTTGTCATCTCTGTATGAATAAACAAAAAGAACCCAATATATGGAGGTGGGGTGGGATGCTTAAATTTTGAAGCTTTCTTCTCTCGCTCCTGCATTATGTTATTATAGAAAGCGGTTTCAAAGGCTTCCGCCTTAATACCTATAACCTAATACTTTCGAGGGCCGGCTTGCTCCACTCGCTCTTGTTTTGTCTTAATCTTGACAAATTCTAACTCATCTCGGGGAACCTCCTCACCTTCCCCCGTAATCGAAGCGATCAACCTATCCGAGGAAGAACACAAAAAAAATCTTGCTCGCTGCGCTCGCGAATACCTACATCTTGTCTCGTTTCTACAAAAAATTAAGTTCAAAAATCTAAAACCCGACTACTAACAAAATCGCGGTCTTAAAAGTAGAAAACAAGAAAATAATTCTTGTCTGATATTCTTCGTAGTCGCATGCCACTGATACCTGATGCTCCTTCATGGCGTTCTCATTGATACAGAAGTCAGCTGCTAATTGCCATTAGCAAGGCGGCATGCGACTACGAAGAATATCAGATAAGAATTATTTTCTTGTTTTCTACTTTTAAGACCGCGATTTTGTTAGTAGTCGGGTTTTAGATTTTTGAACTTAATTTTTTATTTGAATTTTATTTTTGTGTGTACTTAAACTATAATATAATACATATTTGTAATGTGCTCGCCAAGACCTTTCATTTGATACCAAACTTGCTATGATTATCTCAATTTAATATTTTTTGAGGTAAGTTTTTGACATTTAAATTCCGACATAAAAAAAAATTATATAGCCTATGTCACCCGGGCTATTTTTACGAATCTATTGACACCTAATTTATCAAAATCCGTTCAGTAGTTTAGGCGCTACGGTGGAACATACATACATACATACATAGACTGCCAAAATCATTACCCTTCCTTTTGGCTTTGCCGTAGTCGGGTAAAAATTGCCAGAGTGCTTTCTGTTCTCAATCCTGTATGAATGAAAAGAATCTATTTTTTCCGAGGAAGTGAAAAATTTTCAAGCTCACTCCGCTCGCTCTCGCAATTTTTTCGTATTGGCTATTATAGTAACTCCTGACAAGACACAATTTCAGACAGTAAGAAAACCTCTTAAATTCAAACTGGGTAGGTACTAACTTTTAAGAGCTCATTACGCTTATTTTTGAAACCTGCCTTTAGAGCTCTTTTCGGGAAACTAAAGATGCACACCGGGCGGGCTCACTCAAATAAACCGATGCACGTTTTGATTCAGATAACTATCGATTTAGTTCCTAATACTGTCACTATATCGATCATGAGTTCATACTCCAACTCGCACTTGGCTGATTTTCGGGTGACTGTGCCCACAACCTTTTTTGAGGGCTAGATCCGCGCCTGTGTGGGCGCTTGTTTCTCTAAATGTAATATTTAAAACATCACAGAGTGCGAAATATTACATGAATAAACAGATAAATAGGCCAACCTTTGTGTCTTGTGTTTTACTAAAGGTGAGTCCTACTCTTTGCTTTGTTGGTAAGTGTTGACAATCACCTACAGGAAAAGCGCATAATTTTCTTTTGTTGAGGAAACAAAAGAATCAGTTTCGTCAAAACAAACAAAAGACCTCTATTATGTCCAAGGATTATGGTGCGTAATTCATTTGTCACTATTTATTACATGGTGCAATTACGATCATCAACTTGCAGGAAAAAGATTATAACTTAGTTGACTATTTTGGCGGACTTATCTATAGGTACCTATAATAATCCCCCCTCCCCCTCTCTTCGTGGGATGATAGGACTGACTCGATTTGTACTTTTTTCAGAACTTTAGGCACTGTAGGTTTTTATTATTTACTTGCTTTTGCCAGCGGCTTCGCCCGCGTGAAAATTACGATTTTCCCTACAAACTTTCATCCCCTATTTAACTCCCTTAAGGGTGAATTTCGAAAATTCCTGCCTTATTCCTTGTCTACGTTAAAAAGGGAACCTCTGTGCAAAATTTCAGCTTTCTAGGTCCAAGGGTTTGGGCTGGGCGTTGATGAGTCAGTCAGGAGTTCAGGACTTCTCTTTTTATTTATATAGATTTTGTTTCGTTAGTTCATCGCTGGGGCACTAGCATCACCACAATAGGTACACTGCCATCATCTTAATGGGTTAACTAAAAAACGTAAGAAAATTTAAATTTCGCGGGCTATACTGGAGCATCCACCATAGACAACCGTCTTTCAGGCTACAACTACTTCTAGGATATCACACTTGTTTGTTCTTCTGCCTCTCCAATCACTGAGTGTTAGCCATTATCTCCGAACATTTATCTTTTGCGAGGTGGTTTAGCTCAGCAGCACTGGTTTAGTAGTCGTGATGCATCAACAAATCGTTTTTCTTCGTCAAACCCCACGGAATGGGATCGGACAAAAAACTAACTAAATAGTTCGTCAGATAGATTTCCAAAAAATATTGACCACATAGTTTTTCTTTTTTCACATAAACAAAAAATTAAGACGATACAGACATAAGTGCCTACCTTTATAATATCATTGGATACAGTCCTTCAAAAACTCGTGTGACGTCATATGATAGTACATTTTTGTACCTTCAAGTGACGTTTCTAGCCCCACTCCATGATCTTTGACGCGCTTTATTTTCGTAATTTTTTATTGATTTGATAAAACAAAAAACACGTATCCAATATTTTCCGATAATCTAACTGACGAACTAAACGGAATCATATTTTTTTGAGTCAGTCCGATCCCCTATTTATAAGGTACCTATTTTCCCAGCAGCTGTCATACAATCAACCCTGTCATCAGTTCCCGCTGCAGGGACTTAGGCCTCCTCTCTAGGAGAGGGATGGCACACCTCGGACACTCCATACAACGCCCGCAAAGTAATTACCTATTACTACTACATAAACAAATAACGTTTGTGCACGACGTGCACGTGCAAATGTGTGCGTAAACTCTAGTAGGGTTATCGTAGCCTAAAAAATGGCGCGGAAAGTGCAACGGTCTGCGTCGCGAAAGCCGAGCGGCGACTGATGCGAGCGCGAGCCATTGCTCAAGTGGCGACGACGTATACCTCGAAGTGCGGGCTGAGGTGCGGTATTTAATATGAGCGCGGTGAGTGTCCCTTCTGTACGTAGTACTATTATGTATTCTGTGGGGATGGGCTAATCACTACGCGGGCCCAATGCGGGTTGGTAGATGTCACATGTCTTCGAATTTTTTGTGGTAGAGACATGCCGGTTTCCTCACGATGTTTTCCTTCACCGTTTTGAGAGCAGCGGTGATGAAATAAACTACACAAAGTAATGCGCCAGCCTGGGTTCGATCCCACAAATTACAGTTCGTAAGTCGGGCAAAAAGCAATGGCTAGTCGTTAAAGGAAATCCATTCAAGTTCTTGAAACCCACCTTTAAGTTTCTGTGCGATCATTGGTTGCTGAGATATCGATATCAAAGACAAAAGGATCCTTTTCCATTTGAAGACCGATATCACGGCGAGAAGTGGACGTATCAAGGTTTATAAAAAACAAATTAAATAAAGAACAAAAATTCCGATCTTTGTAGTGATGAAGCAAAAAAAACCCTTAATTTTTTCCAGTAGTAGTAATTAAGTGCTTGCCCATATTCTTTTGCGCTCTATTATACGGAAGAGACGCCGCCGCCGTCGCAAACACGGTTACCTCATGCTCGTCAGATAGATTTCCAAAAAATATTGTACACGTATTTTTTCTTTTTTCACGTAAACAAAAATTGAAGACGATACATTGCTTCGAAAACTCATGTGACGTCACATCACACGACTGCGGCGAAGCCCAAAAGGAGGGTTATGTGTTTGACGTGTATGTATGTATGTATATCCGTTTCTTTGTTCCCTCATAACTCCTAAACGGATGAAGGGATTTGAATAAAATATACGTCGTTAGATTCGTCTTGATGGCGCGAGTGTCATAGGCTAAAAAAACAAGCAAGAAAAATTGCGGATTTTGGGGGCCAAATAGCGGAGTTAAAAAAAATCCTATAATAGCGAGTAGGGTATCAAAATAAAGGGTTTTAAAAGGAGATGAAAGTTTATTTGTTAAATATAAGTACAATAATAATTAAAGTAAGACTAAATAATATATAAACTAAACTAAACTAAAAAACAAACTAATTACATATAAAATTGCATCGAAAAACTCCTCCTCAACGCTGATTAAAGGAGATTAAATGAAATTCAAAGTGACAAATCCTATAAACAAGCACAAAAGTTAAATCATCTGCGAAGAATTTTACGTGACCAACGAAAGAACAAACAACAAAAGAACTAAAAAGTTGGAAATAAAAAAAACCTAGTTACCGTATGTATGTCCGTTTCTTTGTTCCCTCATAACTCATAAACGGATGAACCGATTTGAATGAAATATACGTCGTTAGATTTGTCTTGATGGCGCGAGTGTTATAGGCTACACTAAAATTAAAAAACAAAGAAAAATTGCGGATTTTGGGGGCCAAATCGCGAAGTTCAAAAATTTTTTTTTTTTCAAATTTCATCGAGTAGGGTATCAAAATAAAGAATTTTAAAAGGAGATTACAAAAATATATAACACTTATATGTTTAAAAGAAATTCAAAGTGACAAATCCTATAAACAAGCACAAAAGTTAAATCATCTGCGAAGAATTTTACGCGACCAACGAAAAAACAAACACAAATGAACTAAAAAGTTGGAAATAAAAAAAGTAGTTAAAAAACTAAAAAAACCGACTGAAAAAACTGAAAAGCAAAAAACAAGCACATTTTAAATTTAATAAACAAAACTTGGAAGCAGGCGGGGTTCATTTGAATATTAAATTATGATAAAAAAAAAAAATAGAATGGACCCCGCCTGCTTCCAAGTTTTGTTTATTTAATTTAAAATGTGCTTGTTTTTTGCTTTTCAGTTTTTTCAGTCGGGTTTTTTAGTTTTTTAACTACTTTTTTTTTTTACCACGTAGTAACGTCAAAAGCCCCCCTTCCTGATCTTTGTCATTTTCATTAATTTGATAAAACAAAAAACACGTAAGTATCCAATATTTTTTGATAATCTAACTGACGGACTAAACAGAATCATATTTTTTTTAGTCAGGACACATCCCTAATCGTCTCAAAACATCCATCATTATGATCTTTCTACTGTAATGCAATAAAATATTACATTCATTATTTACTTTTAACGATCAAATCTGGATCTGACCTTACGGGTAGTAAGGTCAGATCCAGATTTGATCGTTATTACATTACTAATTGTGTTGTGTATTGTGTGAACTTGAAAAATAAACGAAATAGATCAACAATTCAACAATCGATTCAAAATAAACTTTACTCTATTGGGAAAAGTCACGCCATGATATAGATAGCCATAAGCAAATAAAAGTTTATTATTGAAGTTTATTTTTTTATATAAGTAATAAAATTGTGCAACAAAATTTTAAGTCTAGAAATTGGTAACAAAATTCTAATTGTAAGAAAAATTGATGGAATCCATGGATGGAATAATGTTGTCCTTGACATATATAATTATATACTCGTAATACTTGATTCGTTGTGAGTATCAATCTATTCCCGTCTACATTTCAAGTATTAATTAATGAATGTAAATGTTTCGTACTGTACACGTCGTAAATTGACTGTATACATAACATAATAATTATAACAAGCCAGCAATCAATTGCGTGATTTAGTCTTAATAAGTGCTTCATTGAACAGCAACAGAATCATCATCATCTGCCTAGCGGTAGCCATTTCCCAACTACCTACATATAGTTTTCATGGAGCGACTGTTTATCTGACCTCCACCAGTAAGTCTTTATCGAAGGATATCGTACCCGTACATTGGTGGGTAGGCGATTGGATTAACATCAGCTCCGTGTAATTAAATTGCTTATAAATAGTAAATATACAGTTTAGAACAAAACAATCAGTAAAAGTTCATAATAATAGTGCAAATAACATGTGACAGTATTATCTCTTCAATATTCTCATGAAAAGTGCATAAAATTACTCAACCAAAGTGACAGTGCAGTCCAGTAAGGTTTTGTTTACTTATAGGAGAATAAACTTGGTTCAATACTAGTAAACACAGTGCAATGCATAAATCAATCTGGTGTTACAGTAATCATTGTTTAATAATAAACAAGTTAAAAAAGTGATTTTTAGAAGAAGAAGGTGGTCTCGGATTGTGCGGACTTTGTTATTTTTTTTTTGAAAAAATACAATATACCCTCACTCAACAATACTTTGTCATAAACACTACAGAACCAGAACCATAATTTCAACCGACGTTGTAAGATATCAGTTGGCGTGGTGGCTACGGACGCGACATTGCTCACTGATTTAATTGGTCCCGGGTTCGAATCTCAGTTCTACGTAGTCTTTTTGTGAATGTTTCTGGGCAATGAAATCATATTATTACTCACTCTCAGGACAAGACGTTAGTGCATAGTAAATTAGTAATAAATAAAAATAAATAAATTTAGCCATGAACAGCTTTCTAGATAACATCACATTTCGTCGTAATCGAACACGTTCGGTAACAACTGATGATGACAGTGTCAGTATCTCGCAAACCCTAGAGAACACGGTAAACAGTATGCCCGACTTATCCGACCATGAGGATAATCAAGTAAAAATTCTAAATGACAAGTTACTAGATTTAGAGGCTCAACTACAAAGCGCTCACAGAGAAATTGAGTTGTTATCTACAGAAAATTGTAAGCTCAGACAATCAAATGAAGAATTATTGAAGAAGAATAGCTTATACAAAAAGATAACGAGTAGTCCAGTCATGCATAAAACCTCATCTCCGATCAAGAAGTCAAGTAAAGCTTTAAAAGTAAGACAAACACAAACTAAAACTATAGAACAGGAATTCAGTGAGCCAACAACTGATTATGAAACAACAGGGATATACCCTGAGCCCTGTACCTTCCAGTAAAAACAAGGTTTGCATAGTGAGCGCAAATAATACAAATAAAATCTTGTCGATAGCTCAAGATTTACTTAGTGACAAGTACGATATATGTCATTATATAACACCAAACGGAACATTGCAGCAACTTCTTAGCGGAATTCAAACAAAATTATGTGACTATACCCTAAACGACTTTTGTATATTATTAATTGGAGAAGAAGACTTTACAATTACTAGTAACTATTTCAATACTATTGTGTACATTCGGGATATTCTAAAACGAATTACTCACACTAATGTTATAATCAGTGTTCCTACCTTTAAACTTAGAACCTACAATAATATCTACAACTGGAGAATTGAAACATTTAATAATTTATTATACTTAGATTTATTAACACATGAACATGCATATTCTTTTGATTCTAACTACAATTTGACGTATGATCACAAAATGTTTAACTTATCGACTGGCCGTATAAATAACTACGGTCTACGCAATATTTTTGAAGGTCTGTTGCATTTGATTAATGACATTGCTGTGAGTTACAGGACTACCTCCACGGAAAACATTGTAAATACCGCAGTAGGAACATCTTCACTGTTTTTTCGACATTAAATATCTCAATGTTTTACATCAGAATATAGCGGGACTACTCAGTAAATCTGACCAACTGTTAGTAAATTTAGAAGAGCTAAAAGACCAAAATATAGACATTGATGTAATTTGTATTACTGAGCATTTTATGTTAGCAGGTAATGAACAACACCTGAGTATACCTAATTATACACTAGCGGCATGTTTTAGTCGTGCTTGTAATAAAAGAGGTGGAGCATGTATCCTAGTAAATAAGGTTCACAAGTTCAAAGAACTTCTTCAAATTAGTAAATTGTCCATAAATAATATAATGGAATGTTGTGCAGTCGAGTTACTAGATTTAAAAATCATAATAGTCTGTGTATACCGTGTACCGGGACAAAGCAACCTCAATATGTTTTTTGATAGGCTTGTTAATGTTCTAAATTGCATTTCAAAAAATAATAATCATAATATTGTTATAGCTGGTGACTTTAACATAGATATCATGAAGTCCAATAATGCCACATTGGATTTCGAATGTTTATTGTTGAATTATAATCTCACATTAGCACTTAAGCAGCCCACAAGACTAGCAAGTAAGACTTGTATAGACAACTTTGCACATGACTTTAAAAAACCGTGTAAGACTGATGTGTTAGAACTCGGCTTATCAGATCACACTGCCCAATTAATTAAGCTTCCAGTTAAAAAAATATTTAAATTGAAGTATTGGCATAAAATGAAGCGTGACTACAGCCCAGAAAATATTCTGAAATTTAAAAAATATATAAATAACCTTTCTTTTTATGAAATGTATAACACAAGTGATCCAACAGCAGCATATAAATGTTTTATAGAAACATTTAAATTATTTTATGATTTGTGTTTTCCGCTAACTAAAATGACTGTGCAAGTAAATACTAAGCTAAAATGGATATCACGTGGAATTAAGACCTGTAGTAAGAAAAAAAGAGAATTATTATGGAATTTCAGACGGAAACCAACATCAATTAACAAACAAAAATATTCAACATATTCAAGACTTTTTAAACGAATTATAAACCTTACTAAACGCGCTCAAAACAATTACAAAATAAAAACATCGGCTAATAAAAATAAAGCAGCTTGGCAAATTATAAATAATAATAAATTAAATATTCCAAAGGATTCAATAACTGAATTAAACATTGACGATAAATTATTAACAAATCCTACAGAAATTGCCAATGCGTTTAATAATTATTTTATTGATAAAGTAATGCCTATTCCAGGTGCTGGAAAAGAATCCACAGCCCTAATTAATCCCCAACCAAACTCAATGTTTTTATTACCCTGTTCGCCTTATCATATGCAGAAGATTATAAAAAATCTCAAAAATACTAGCAGTGTAGGGAATGACGGTATTTCGACTATAGTAATCAAAGCAGTAAATGAAGATATCTCTCACCACTTAAGCCATATTCTAAATCTTTGCATACAGAGTGGGACATTCCCAGAAGACCTCAAATTGACAATTATTAAACCTATATTTAAAAAAGATAGTAAATACTTGATGGAGAACTATAGACCTATAGCACTAATTTCGGTATTCTCAAAAATCTTTGAAAAATATATTTACAGTGAAATAAATAGCTACTTAGATCACAATGCAATCCTGTGTGATGAGCAAAAAGGCTTCAGAAAAAACAAAAATATTAATATGGCGGTTTATGACTTTTTGTGCGTAGTTTCTGCACAAGTTGATAAATCTTTACCGGTATGTTCAATTTACTGTGACATGTCTCAAGCATTCGATTATGTTGACCACAATATTCTGCTCGACAAACTTGAGGCTTATGGTATAAGAGGGAATGTCCTAGAATTGATAAAATCATATTTATCAGACCGCCAACAAGTAACCCAAATATCAAAATTTGATATTAAAACTAAAAGGGAACAAGTTTTCTCCTCCGATAAGCGCTATATCGCATATGGTGTTCCTCAGGGAAGTGTATTGGGCCCTCCATTGTTCCTACTATATATTAATGATCTACCAAATGCAACTAAGGAACCCATGTCATTGTTCGCTGACGACAGTACTGTAACCATAGCACCTAATAATTTGATTAGCTACCATTCTGACACAAATGAGTCTTTGAATTCTATAATTACCTGGCTTAATGATAATAATTTGAAAATTAATCTTAATAAAACAAATATAATGCATTTTAGACAACGAGAAAAGTTACGCAATCCGTCGAAATTTAATTTAATATATGAAGATAACATAATACAAGAAGTAGAAACAGCCCGATTTTTGGGATTGATCATTGACAAACAATTAAATTGGAAAACTCACATCAATGAACTCTGTAAAAAAATTAGTAATTCGTCATATGCTCTTTATAAGTTGGCACCGATCGTCAACGCAGATACTTTACTTACAGCATATTACGGGCTTGCTGAATCAGTATTAAGATTTGGAATAATTTTCTGGGGCAATTCAACTCTCAAGGATACTGCGTTCAAAGCACAAAAGCGTTGTATACGGGCTATGTTTGGGTTGCAAACTACTGAAAGTTGCAAGCCTATGTTTATACAGCACAGAATTCTGACACTTCCGTCACTTTACATATTAGAAATATCACTATTTGTAAAAACTAATCCTAATTTGTTCCCCCTTCTGGTCAATAATACAGGTAGAAATAGACGTGAGAAGTATAGACTTTGGGTGCAATCAGTCCCCGCCAAAACAGCATTTCTAAAAAAAAGTGTAATATGCATGGCACCATTAATTTACAATAAAATACCAAATTCCCTTAAGATATTAACAATTAATTCATTCAAGAGAGAGTTAAAAAAATTGCTTATCAATAAGGGATACTATAGTGTTACGGAGTTTTTGAATGACAAATTTTGATTTTATTTAAGTAGTAATTTAATATGTAATTTTAATAATGTTATTGTTTTTAATTATTATTTTTTGACTATAATTTTTGTATTGAATGTAATTGTGTACTTGAATTGATTGAATTTTGACTATTATGTAATTTAATTATTTCTTAATTTCTAATAAAGTATTATAAACTATTTTGTACGCCGAATATGGCAAAACATGTTGAACCAAAAATCTCTGAACTCGTTCTCCATCCATATGTGCATATTTATGTATCATGCCACACATGTTTAAACAAATAAATGCATCTTTATCTTTATCTTTATCTTTACCCAGTAGGGTACGATAATTATCCTTCGATAAAGACTGGTAGGTCCGTATTTATATGTAAAAAATAGTTGCAGTCCCTGACTACGTTAGTCAGTGGACTGAAAGACTGCCATAGATATGGCAGCCGGGAGCTACGGCATAACGTGCTTCTGAGGTACGGAGGAAACACACACAGACCAACCTAGGCAAGCACGGCTTAACCTAAAGATCGAGCCGAGCGGCTGTTATTATTAAGCCACGAGCTCCTCCTGAGCAGCGACAATAGTCTGTGTATTGTTAGCAAACAAACATGTTATTTAAGCCGCAATTATATTTAGGCCACGCCGCGTGTCGCAACGCGTGGGTAAGCTATCGGTTACATACATTTAGTATTGGATTGATTACATTAGTCCCGTCCCGCGTGTCGCAGAGCCTGCTGACGCCACGCATACTGAGCGATTTCGATCGGCGTGGGGTCGGTGGTGGGGGTTGTGACGCGTCAGCTCAGTCGGGTCTAGTGTAATAACGCGTGGGCAAGCGCATACAGCCGAGTGGCGACGTAGAACGTGGACGTGAAAAATGTCAGACAAATTAATAGAAGTCGTGAGAATGTGTATGCTAGATTTTCTTCAAAATCCGTATCCGAGTCTGAAGAAAACATTGTAGACGTAACTCCAAAGGCCACCACTATACTGACTGAGACGATTTTTCGTGAGGCCGCGTGGCGACACGACACGCAAATGTAATAACTCGCCGTTGCGTCAGGCAGCGCGGAGACACGCGGCGTGGGCTAAATATAATTGCGGCTTTATTTAATATTTTCAAGCAAGAAGTGAAAGGGTATTTTCATGATATAGGAGAACCTTTTCAATTGGGTATTCTGATCGACTCTTTATAAGCAGACTTAGATATCAGTCCGACCAAGAGATAAGACCGCCTTTTTTTTTCGGGGGTGTAAATAATCAAATAACCCCTCCCGCTCTGGGCAAAGCGGAAGGGAATGTCAGACTTCTACTGACTAAAAAGCACCCATTATCCTTCTTAGCCCTTGTGCTGGGGCCACGGTATCTCGTTCGAACAACCCGCAGCTTTATACAGTAAAAAAACTGTGTCTGTACATTGAATATATTAAAAAAAAAAAAAATTGAGGGGGGTTTAGAAACAGTAATATACATATAATAAAACAGTAAAAAAACTGTGTCTGTACATTGAATATATTTAAAAAAAAAAATTGAGGGGGTTTAGAAACAGTAATAGACCACGAATCGAAAAAAAAGAGTCTGTCTCTTTGTCTGTGTGTCTGTTTGTTTGTACACGCTAATCTTCGGAACTACTCGACGGATTTGAATGGTTTTTTTTTGTTGTATAGATATTATGTCTGGCCAACATATAGGCTATAATTTATCTTGGAAACTTGAATACCTGATGCAGAACCGCAACAGACCAGCTTAACTATAAGAGATACAAAAATGGTACCATAGCAAAAATTGTTCCACGTGATGAGCATTTTCTGCAAAGAGAATAAATTCGAAGATCTGGAACACCTGATGTGGAACTCCAAGAGCCCAGCTACACTATAACATAATATATAGGAATGACGTCTTAGCAAGAATTGTTCAGCCTGATGAGCACTCTCTGTTGTGGTATAAAATTTGAAAATCTGGAACAGCTGATGTGGGAATCAAAGCTATCACTAATTTCACTGTCACTCAATCAACGAGACAGTCATTCATCAAAATTTCCACGTGAACGAAGTCGCGGGCATCAGCTAGTTATTAATATTGTAGTCGTAAAATCATCGTCATCATTTTCATAATAAGTAAGTTTCCTGCCCTTGTATGCAGTGACGGATTAAGGGTAAACAAGCCCAAAGATGGTTATAATTAGTGCTAAAATATGAAAGTTTCGACGCTCATTAACTTCCAAACGATTTTTTTTTTCCAATTTTGCTTCCATAGAGGCCTAGATAATGACAAGACCAGTTGATACAATTTTTAATTTTGAACCTACACCGTCAACCAGAGGAGTAATCACCATACTACGTTTGTATGGAAGAATGACTGGCTTGTGCAACCTTAAGACTACTTGATGCCCTAAGCAATCCACGCCTGTGGGCCCCCCTATCCGTATGTCAACTAGAATTGGTTTTCAAACCTTTACCTCCTAAAAACATTCGTTTTTAGGGTTCCGTAGTCAACTAGGAACCCTTATAGTTTCGCCATGTCTGTCCGTCCTCGCTTAATCTCTGTGACCGTTAGCACTAGAAAGCTGAAATTTGGTACCAATATATTCACGCCGACAAAGTGGTAAAATAGAAATTGGAAAAAATGTTTTATTAGGGTAGCCCCCCTAAATGTAAAGTGGGAAGTGATTTTTTTTTTATTTCAACCCTAACGTGTGATATATTGTTGGAAAGATTTAAAAATGAATAGGGGTTTACAAAAATAATTTTTTGATAATGTCAATAATTTCGGAAATAATCTAACTATTTTTAACCGACTTCACAAAAAGGAGGAGGTTGTTAGGGTGTTTTAGCGGAAATATTCAAAATTACTATATTTTTGTATATTTTCTCACCGAAAATGCTAATATTATTATTTTTAATATTTTTTATAATTGTTAACTAGAGTCAATCTCTAAAATAAAAGCAATTCCGAAAAACTGTTAACATCCCTATTGCACAAAATTACTTACATGTTACAATAGTGTGTCTTGGACACGCAGAGGTCATATGAAGAATACTGGAGACATAGTTAAATGTCTCTACCTAGGTATGTAAAAGTCAAAGCAATTTTTATAACAATTCTCGCCTTGTATTCAAAACGGATGGTGGCCATTGACGCCAATTGTAGCATGCAATTTATCACTATTGCATATTTAGGCTGTCTATCACAATAAATCAGTGCATCCCTTTAACAATGCGAGAATGTCAGCCATCTTAATTATCCTTGTTTACGTTCGATGTTTAAAATATTTTTTTTCGTGCAAACTATACCTACACAATGACAAACGTGGGAGGAAAATCGTTCTGTAGCATACATAAATTGGTTTCCAAGTTATTTTACATATTTGCTTTCCTAGATGTTTTTTATTTACTTACTTACCTGATTGTGTATCGTTCAATTAATGTTGTTTGTAAAATTTTGTTAAAACATTTACATTTTCAGTCACTGCCAAATCTCGTAGGCACATTGGATTCCTCCTTTATAATTACCTATTATCTTTTCTCCTTACTTTAATAAAATTCAAAATTTGTGTAGGTAGGTAGGTACCTGAGATTCAAGGGGAGCGTATTACGTAACGTAACTTAATTTTGGAGATTTTTGACCCCCCCTCCCCCCATGTAACGCGCCGTAAAGTTCACTATTTATACAAATCAAATAGGTAGTAAATAATATGTAACTAATAAAAGTAACAATTAAACAACAAACAATTAGTTAGAAATACACAACTAAGTAGATGGGTAGGCCTTTAGTGTGGGACGCAACATGTGTCGATACTCTTGCGCCATCACATCTTCCAAGTTCATCGTGCTGCGCAGGTGGAGCCGCTGCGGCTGCAGAAAACCTCAAGCGGCGTAAATATAGTAACCTTTGCGGAAACTATATTTTCGAGCCGTTTGGGGTTGAAACTCTGGGGCCGTGGGGTCCGAGTGCTCATAGCCTGTTTAAGGAAATCTCGAAACGCTTAGTTGACGCTTCTCGTGACCCAAGGGCTGGCTTTTATCTTCGCCAGAGGCTAAGTGCTGCCATACAACGAGGCAATGCCGCCAGTCTTTTGGGCACATTACCGGCTGACAGCGTTGAGGAGCAGTATTTCGATGCCTTTTTATAGTTTATTATTAGTTTAGTTTATTTTATAGTTTTTAATTAATTTAATATGTATCTTAATAAGAATATTAAAAAAATTTATTAGTTTGTTAATTGTATAACATAGCGAGGGCTGTGACCTGTGACGAAGGTGAACCGTTGAGCAGTCATCATCTTTCTGCCCTTATTCCATTCTATTTGGGGTCGACACAACACGTTTACTTTTTCCATTCTGCCCTTGTTAGCCGTCATAACCAACTTAACGTTCAACCGTTGTTGCGCAATAAGGAAAAATATTAATTACTCTTTCCTATTCAGACTGGTATTGTTATGGTTTCAGAGGGGAGAGTTTGATAGAATTTCGACATTTTTGTTTCCATTTTGGCGACTTGTTTGCGTAATGAAGTGCCATATTATGTACGTTTCGGAACACGTGAAGGGTTCTCGTAGTCGGGGACATGGGGCGTAATATAATATTTTGTCCGAAGAGCACGCCAAACATTAAAGTTTAATTTAAAAGCACCAACTGATATACACAACACCCGTCCGGTTGGAGGATCCTCCCTTTTCTATGGGGGATTAGGAGCTTTACACCCTGTTCCAAGTTGGCACGCATACCCCTTATTGAGTGGTAGGTATCTACCATGCTATTTCAGGACTAAGTATAGACTTCTGACAGGTATGTCTACCTGTAATCTGATAATACAAGTAATTAAATTAAAAATCTAAAAAACCCCCAATTTAATAAAGATAAAACATGGGTTCTCCACTTTTACTCCCTATAAATCAAAGTTTGACCAAGTTTAAAGTTTAAAGGGAGTAAAAGTCAAAAAACAATTTTCAAGCTTTTTTGTTTTAATTTCATTAGTTTATATTCCTCATTCCCTTTCAATATAGTGACCATTATTCTACAAATCAATCCCTTTATTTTTTTTGCTACCCATATTGAGGGAGTTGTAAAAACAAACGTAATTAATAAAACTGGCCAAGTGCAAGTCGAGCCCGTCGCATCACCCGTCGTATCGTCGCATCGTAGCCCCCTTTAATTTGTATTATTTCTTGTTAAAGTGGCAACAGAAAAACATATTTTGTGATATAAACTCATTTTTGTTTAATTTTGATAAGGGCAAATGTTGATCCATGAGAACTTTTCTAGTTTGTAGAATGGGATAAAGGAAGATGATAAATGCGACTGTCGGGACTCAAATCCGACTAATCGTAAATTCGTAACTTGTCGCTGATCACCACTGCTCTACAAAATATTTATATGGCAAACTTTCTACGTGATAGCCCAGTGTAGAGCCAGTTAATGCTGACCCTTCAACAAATGGTTGTGATTGAGCATCGTGATTGAGGAACATTCTGGATAATTGTCTGGGTTGATGTCCTCAACCGGCTTTATGCAGTAAGGCACAAGATTTAGGGCTGCGACGCCCTTGATTGATTTTTGCTTCTTTCTAATGGGCCTACTACACGCTCAAGCTTCACTACACTTTTCGTTCACACTTCACAGTACATCGCGCGTATTATGGTTGGTAAAACTGTATTACCATTACAAACCACACGCGCGATGTACTGTGTGCACCGTGTAATCGCGCAGGCAAGACTGTGGGGAAGTGTGAGCGTGTGGTAGGCGCTCCTAGAGTATTAGTGTTCTGTGGGTAGGCGCATAAGCCCGTACCTGACTAACACGAAAGATTTCATCATCAACTCATCCTACCATTCGTTCCACAATGGTATACAAGCTACTGGCATAATGTAGTCCCTGGCATCTTTATTAGTACTTACCACGTGACCGTCCTGAAAACGTGACGTTGAAATGTTCGCCAATAACTTGTTGTTTTGTAATACATATAAGTAAATATAGGTGCTGCGTCACGAGCTATTTAATGATGTACCTTCGTGACCGTTCAGCTGGATTTGTTTGTGAGAAGTGCGTGGAGACAGAGTGATCGCTTAGTCACTCATTAACTAATTACTTGTTAATGTATGGAAATAAACATGTTATCGTTTTTGAGGGAAAATGTGTGTAAATGCACGTATACAATGTGAATGTGAGGTCTTTGAGCGTCGATTTTATTTTCTATAGATATTTAAAGGTACTTATCCATTTTTTCCTGTATATGCGTCATGGAGCCAAATAACTGCGTATATAAACCGTTTGGTCGCGTAATTTTTTGCCTGTCTAGCGAGACATATTCAGACAACGATCGAAGTAGGTTTAAAATTCCAAAATATATGGGCGCCAACCCATGACCTGAAGTGATCTGCTCGCGAGATCAGCGGCTGATTAACTGATAGGCAACACGTGTAAGCAGATAACAATACTCTAATATTACTTCCACCAAACAACACGGAAAACAAACAGTTTAATTTAAATCTTTTTATCCCACAAAAGCTGATGCTGCTACTGTTGCATATATGACTATCTTTTAAATGATCCTTTTGTTAATGTTTTTGTTATCTTCTATATCAATATGATTGTGTACTTAATGATAGTGAGTTTCCTCAATTCATAATTGTGCGCGGTCTCGGGACGTACGGACGTTGTCTTTATCTAGTGGAATTATTTACTGACATAAACATCGTTGCGAGCCATCATTATCACTCGTTTGCAGTAAGAACTGAGGTAGGCACAGTGATTGAACCTTGTAATCAGAGCGTGTAGAGAGAAGTCTCAATGTTTGTGATTTATTCTTCGATCAGGATTTTTTACTTGAAAGGATTCCTTCATAGTTATCTTGTCTTATATTTGTCATACGGCATTAAAACTCGTTGCAATATTTCCCTGACCGCAACTCACAGCATGTTCAAAGATTTTTATACAATGTTGTTTTATTCACAGATTTCAAAATGAGTAAGCTGTGCAGACAAGTTTCCATCGAGTCCCCCGGACCTACGATGAGGGAATGCGTGTTCAGTTTCGACGTGCCCGTCCCTGACGTGCCCATGTACGGTGCCAGGATACGAGTGGTGTACGCGGGAGCTTGCTACAGAGCCAACAAGGCTCGCTCAGCCTCCGTTTGCAGCACATCTTCCATATCCTCCATCGGCAGCCTGTCTGGAGAAATGGAAAACTTCGGCATCCATACCCACGCCACTCCTTCTCACATAGGTATCAGAGATGGTGCCTTGTTCCCGGGCTATGAAGTCGCTGGCGTCGTAGACGCCATCGGCAAAGCTGCAGAAAGGCTAGACGGAATCAAAGAAGGTTCCAGGATTGTTTTGTACCCCTATGATGGTGTACCCAATGGGTATGCGGAGTACATTGTCGTGCCAGATTTTAAGTGCTTGGTGCCTGTACCTGACCAGCTGCCTTTGAGCGTGGCAGCAATGTTGCCGACTGGTGCTCTTCTGGCTATGAATACGGTGGCCACGGCTGGGGAGTGTCTGAAGAGGGTGTTGGAGGGACCATCAAAGAAGGACAACACGACGGTACTCATCGTGGGCACCGGCGGGCTGGCGCTATGGGCGCTGCGTATCGCCACTCACTACTTCAAGAACGCTTCGTACAACAATCGCATCCGCATCTGTGTGGCCACACTAAAGGACGAAGGATTCATCCTGGCTAAGGAATGCGAAGAGTAAGTTGTGCACATGTTTATTCTTGTGTCATTAGAAGGTTTTAACCTCAATTGGCGTCATGTCGTGACTTTCAATAATCTTACATTTTCTGTTTAGCTAATCAATTAATGCATTCATATTTCTTAGACATGTAGGTTTAATAACATCTGCACACTAACATTATCTTGATCTATGACCAAGGTTGTTGAGGTCATCATATTGTTTGATTTAATTTGGTTGTATAACATTGATAAATAGGGTAATCGACAAAAATTTAAAATCTTTTGAGCATTAAAAACCCCTAACGACACTGCGTATCGCAAAAATTATTCGCACGATGACAATAAGAACATAAATAACATCTCGGCAGATATATGAATACAATTGAAAGATGTCTCAATTGAAGATGCATTATCAGTGCACAAAAGGAGGATCAGTTCAGTCAGATTAGTTAATGGCCAATTGGTCGTAGTTGCGGACTGCTTTATACACAATGTCACCGATTGTGTGCAAAGTGGTGTTCTGAAGTAACTGGCAAATGAACCGATGTTTACGTTAGGACGACGTACACGATGTTTACACGACCTAGATCAAGTTCGCGTTAGCAAAATAGCCATTGTGTTAGATGATTTACAAAGGCTTAGGTTTAAGCATAGATAACAGAAACAACAGGAGATATGCCCTTTAGCCGAAAATGTATAGGAACCTGTGTCGCCAGTTTACACACGCAGAGCAGTAAAAACAATAGATATACGCTGTCGCGCACACACCCGCATTTCTTAAAACATCACGTACTACACAATTAATTATAAACCTTATCCCTTCAGATACAGCGTGTATTTACCATGCACCGTACAATTTACATAGTACATTTTGTTTTAGTTAGACACTAGTGATTGACTAAATCAAAAAGTTATCGATTCTTCTATTTATTATTCTACAAAAGCTTTTATGGGGTACTGAAAATAAAATAATAAAATACACTTATATTTTTCATACAATAGGTACTTTTTTACATTTTATCGGTTATATTTTAATGCCCGAATGCTGAAGTTCCTATAAGTTACCTATATTCCCATTAGCTACTGATTTAATAAAAGATAACTCGAGTAATCAATGAATATTACTTATTTATTGTCAATAATAAGCAATAAAAAGTACCTACTTTCTATTTTCAGTATTGTTTACAATAATAAGAAAGCGTAATAATACAAGCGTTGTTATTTGTATCTATATTAACTTTTGTTGTTTGTAAATTTATATTTTACTAGCTGATGCACGCGGTTTTTTCCGCGTGTATGTCGATTATCGCGACTAATAGTATTTTTTTAATCTCCCACTTTCAAGCCTTTTTTTATTTAGGAGGTTGGGAAATCATCAAATGACTCCTCCCGCTCTGGGCAGAACGTTAGGGAGTGTAAGACTTCTACTGACAAAAAAAAACGGTTCAGTAGTTTTGGCGTGAAAGCTCGACAGTCAGACAGACAGAGTTTCTTCCGCAAAGAATAAATTAGTAAGGATTAGTCAATACATAATTATTTTAAGTAGTAGTAAAGAATATTGGTTTTTCTTATCTACTTTTACGACAACTCTCAGTAATGCCATAAAATACGCAGTTCCTTACACTGTAGGGACAAATTGTGTCTACAATAATTAATTGAATCAGTCGTACTAAGCAGGATCATCGTATAAAATATCGACAACCACAAACATCATCATCTCTAGCTCACAAAAACTGACAGCTGCCGCTTTACGAAAATATTGTATGAGTGAGAGCATCAGTAAAACACTTATCCATTGCGCTATTAGATCACCCGATTCACTGGTCAATTTGAATTTAGCAAGCAATGGTTTTTGTACCTAATAAAAACAATTAATTTGGTTTTTCATCGTGTTTCTAGTACCACGAAGTAATATTTTAATGAATTTAGTAAGAAAAACATTAATATTTTAATACTTTCGTGTGAAATGAGATGCCATCTTTAATGTAATTCACAATACATTTGTTATTTTTACAAACAATCATTGAACAACGCGGTATTTTGTAAAAAAATCACGAGCAGTGAAGACGTCGCAAGTTGATATTCGACTCATTGTTGAAAGTGGCATTAGGGCGCGTCGCGGCCACATGAGTTCGCATGAACCACGCCTCCTTGCCATATCTCCTGTTGTTTCTGTTATCTATGGGTTTAAGCAATCACCAGATATAATGAAATATAACGCCCAAAACATCGTAAGTACTTACCAGAATTTAATCCCCATTTTAATATGAAATTATCACCAATAAACGTTAAGTCTGCTAACCTAAAAAAGGCAGAATCTTCAGAATAATCGCTGAGCTACCCAAAAAGGCCACGCATGCACCAAATATGTACTCGCATTTTATTTAAAATTTTCATCCAAATATGTTACACAATTTTATCCTAATAAAGTAAATTAATATACAAAAATCACTGTTTACCCAAAAAATATGAATGAAGTTCTAAAGGTTCACTGATACTACCGTAAAATTTTTACTAGAGGCTGAGCTTCTTAGAGCTTTCAATAAAATAACGGCCAAAAAAAAACGTTAGTTTATAAACAACATGTTTTATTTCTACATACAAATAAACTTAAAACTAATAGTCCTTAGTGTAATTTTAAAATTTTAATGAAGAGTGGATCTTCAAAAAACTTAATTTGCCATCAATATAATATAGGTATTTATTTAAATGACAATGTATTCGTTTTTATAACAAACTACCAAGCCACGTTCAAAATTTAAGCCTAAATAAATTCAAATCCTTCATAAAACGAAAACTTTGCCAGAAAGCTTTCTATGCTGTTAAAGATTATATAGAGGACAAAAAAGCTTGGGATTGAACTGCTCCAATCTGAATTGACATAATACCTATTTTATTTTATTTTTACTTTTACAATTTGACATTTTATTAATTTTCTTTATAAACATTGACATTATTTCCTTTTTTAAGTATGATATTATTATTTTTTGATGAATATTTACCTTGTTAAATATTTTTATTTTGTTTTTTTATTAATTTTGCGTATTTTTGACATGTTTTAATAGTTTGACATTATTATTTAATATGCTTAATATTTAATTATTTTATATGTATTGTGAATGTGAGGATCATGTGGGTCTTTCTTTAATTTTAACGATTGTCTGGCAGTTTGAGTACTATAAGCGACCCACCCAAATGACCTTTCTTTGGTACTGTTCGTCGTGACGTTGAGCTCCTTGCGTTATTATAAGTTGAGCTCCACGATAACTGACAAATGCTTGCACTGACTGGACGGGTCCACTCAAATCTGTGTGGTGCTTTCTTCAAAGGACCATCTCAGACACTAATCTGCATAGTCTTCATGTATTTTATTATTTTTATATAGTGAATGTGAGGACCGTGTGGTGCTTTCTTCAAAAGACCATCTCAGACACTAATTTGCATATTCTTCATGTGTGTATTATACCAAGATGTCTGTACTTTGAACATATTGTAAACCCAAACGATTTTAAAAGAGTGTCCATGAAGTTTCTTGCCATTCTTCTCATGAGACCAACGCTTTGGAATGGGCAACTACAGTACAATCACGAGTTATTATGCCTTGTGACTGGGACTGTAGCTTAGTTTATTTAGCTTCAGTAGTTTACTGCCGCACTCGGAGAGCTTCAGTGGTTGCTTGGGACGTCGCTTGGTAAAGGTTTTTGGCAGTTTTGTTATACAAAAGTATGTCAAGCCTTTGCTGGGTGGCGGCTTGAGTAATCGTTGGATATCTCTGAGTGCCGCAGCTAGTTTAATTTGACTATTCAAAAGTGCCTGTAACGGCCTACTTGAAATAAATGCTTTGATTTTGATTTTTGGTACATAATTATATGGTTATATGCATACATTTTATGGCAAACGTAGTGATACATTTGGGTAGTAATGACACAAATCTTTGCTAGTTAAAATTTAGTGCAGGCGTGGCCTTTTTGGGTTATGAAAAGTTTTAGTAATGCTGCCTGCATTACTAAAATGCAGGCAGCATTACTAAAACTTTTACATTACATTACTGGCATGACTTAAATAGCCCGAAAGATTTTGGTACAGGTTTCATTTATTTGTACATATTATATTTTTTTTGGATGAGGCTATGTGAGGCTGTTTAGGGTAACGATTGTTTTTTTGGTGGTCATTCAATTTCATCCCATTTACAAAATCCGGCCAAGTGCATGCACAATGTAGGGTTCCGTAGTTGCCCACCAAAATACATGTGTACCTACTAAACTGATTACGCACCCTGTCTACCTGCCTCCATTATTATAAAATAAAAACAAACTTGCTTTTGCAGTTTTATGTTTAGGAAAATATTTTATAGGTACATTTTATAAGTTGGTCGACGAGGTTTTACAAGTTTACGAGTAATTGTAAACCTGTAAAGCCTACTTAGCCGTGATAGTTTTCTTTTTAATTTCGTTATTAATAGGTACCTACCTACTACTACCATGACCCAAACACAACTGTTTAGCTGGTAGGGAGGGTACACTTGAGTAACAAAAAGTTGTACTTTAATCGGAAAAGTATTTGAGCAAATCGCAATATTTTTTAAAGGCAAATCCAACGACACCCCACAATATTTCCGAAATTTATCTGAATAACCGATTAATATCGTTGCGGGATTTAAGACAGTTAAATTGTTTCTCTGGGACTTCGTCTAGCTGACTCGAGCTTCATTGGTGAGAAGCTTTTCTGGTGGTCACTACTGTTGGTTCTGGCTCTCAGGTTGCAGTAGTTTGGTAATAGTGTGGCAGGTTTGTCCCAAATACAAAATAAGCCCAGTGCTACGCTTATTACGGTCTCTTAACTCTCGACGATCCATGGAGAGAGCTATATGCTCGGAGTTTCTTTGTGCGACAAAATCCTTAATGAGAAAATTCGCCGAAGAACCAGGGTCACCGACATAGCTCTCAGAATATGCAAGTTGAAATGGCAATGGGCAGGCCACATCGCTCGAAGAACCGACAACCGATGGGGAAGAAAGGTTCTCGAGTGGCGACCACGAACCGGTAGACGCAGCGTTGGTAGGCCTCCCACCAGGTGGACCGATGACAACGTGAGAGTCGCGGGCAACCGGTGGATGCAAACGACAGGTTGCCGTTCGTTATGGCGTTCTATGGGGGAGGCCTTTGTCCAGCAGTGGACGTCTTATGGCTGATGATGAACTCTCGACTCATGAAATTATCCCAAGCATTCGCTTTTGTTACCCCTTATTTGCAAAATGACTATAACTATTGGCGTTGGTCTACCATTCTGGAAGGGACCACCCGATCATTACAGTTGTATGTCGAAATCCAAAGGTTGTTCATGTTTTTTAGTATTCCCACATCTACACCGTTTCCGAAGTTCGAGATTCCGTCTTATGTGCTTTAGACTGACTGAACTGTCGATTATCTTTTCTTTGAAACAGAGTGAACGTAGTCCAGTGGACCGAAGATCTCTACGAAAAGCAGCTCATCGAAAGGACGACAGACGCGTGTGGTGGCCTTGTTAATGTGGTCCTGAACTTTGGTACTACCTCTCGATCGCTGCATCGCTCTTTACAATGCCTTGCACCTGTAAGTAGAAATATTTTTACCCCCTACACGTTGTCTGAAATGCTAATATTAAGTTCGGCAACGAGTTTTTTAATGAAACTGTACACTTTTGAAACTGATCATGATCTCTCCTTGTGGAACATTCTGGTGATCACAGTATGTGATGTGGCTCTGGTCCGCTGGACAAAACTTCAAAACTGCTCGCATTTACAATAGGGCAATAGGGCACTTTATGTGACGGCTAAACACCCTTATTTCAGAATAGGTGACGCTACAGAATCTTAGATAATCGATCGAAAGCGTGTCCAGCCAGCTTGAAAAACCACTTTTCGCTGGTCTCTCAATCTCGGTAACGGAAGTGATTTTGACGACTTTTTGCATATCAACGGGCGTCACATAAATATGTGACAGGCATCAAGCTAAAAGTTTTGTGATACGTACAGTAGTTTAGTAGAAAAATGCAAAAAACTGTGTCCAGCCATCTTGAATTTACGTAAAAAACTTTTGGCTGGCACTTCCGAATCCCACATAACGGGAGCGTTTTCGAATATGGTTCCTTTACTAATACTTGGTGACGCAATGTGTGACAGTAATAACGTTTGATTTATGGCGTCACATGTAAGGGTTTACGAGATATCAATGAAAACTTAATGTATACTTGTGTCCAGCCATCTTGAACTCAGGCTGGCTGGACACATGTATCTCCGCTGCCTGATGATCTACGACCTTCAAAATGTTATCAAAATGTTGTGACGGGGACGATAATGATAACCTGAATTTGTGACGGAGAAACTTTGGGAAGTTTCAAAGATATTGATCATTTAAATTTTCCCATACAAACACTGTAGTAGGGTTACCAATATTGTAGGTTTTATGTAGGACAAAGTATATTTTAAGGTGTTTTCTTTAATGGACGAAAATCCGCGTATTGGTGATACTAATACGAACAACTGTAGATATTTAAATCAATAGAAGACAAAAGTGTAGAAGGGGGGGGAGGGGGGCTTTAATGTTATTGATTATTTACGTGCAGATACCTATCTACTCTTTTTAGTAGATAATTATTGGTGTTTTTTATGATAAGTACGTATGTAGATATTGTGCCAGGATAACAGACTAATGCTCTAAGGTATTTAAATGAAAAAAATAATGTAATTCACGTTACTTACCAAGGACCTCGTTAAATGACAACGCGCTTAGCAAATATTGCACGTATTCCTTACAAATCGATGGAAGGCTCTAAATACCATTATGTATACTTTACTCTAAACGATTAAACGAAAACGGTTTACGCTGTCACAGCACTCACAGCCTCTGTGTACAAAACAAACTCAGTATCAGTGCATCAGTGTTGCCAACAAGACCGATATAGAATCTGCTAAAATTATGCCAATTGCTTTATAGAAATGCTAAAAAATCTGCTAACATTTTTCAGTGTCAAATGAAACGTAACATAGTTTTAACTTTTTTTATTACTTATTTAACAAAATATACATACTGTTTTAATCGACTAAGTTCTCAAATACTCTTTCCATTATCATCAGCATTAGCATCAGGAGCGCCAACAATATTATACTTAGTAAAGGGTTTTTTTTCTAAATGGAAATAATTGCTTACGCATTAATGTATTTTATTTTAAAATAATTTTATATGCTATATGCTAAACAACTAATAAGTTTGCTAAACAACATGAAAAAATGCTATTCTTATTCTTTATTGCACACATAAAATAACAAATATAAACACAAATTACAATAATAAAGTTTATGCTAAATTGGCATCACTGAGTGCAATGCACTTTGTTTTTTTTGTTAGTGTTTTTAATTATTATTTAAAATTAACACATACTTCCCCTTTTTCTGCAGGAAAACCTTTTATTCCCACGGAGAAATCAAATACAAAGCTGGCGTGGCTTGGCTGCTACCGGCCGATTAGTCGATTCAAAAGAAATCCTATAATTATGTAAAAAATATGGTCACCTCACAATATTAATGGATGTTTGTATGGGAAAATTTAAATGATCAATATCTTTGAAACTACCCAAAGTTTCTCCGTCACTAATTCAGGTTATCATTATCGTCCTCGTCACAACATTTTGATAACATTTTGAAGGTCGTAGATCATCAGGCAGCGGAGATACACGTGTCCAGCCAGCCTGAGTTCAAGATGGCTGGACACAAGTATACATTAAGTTTTCATTGATATCTCGTAAACCCTTACATGTGACGCCATAAATCAAACGTTATTACTGTCACACATTGCGTCACCAAGTATTAGTAAAGGAATCATAATCGAAAACGCTCCCGTTAAGTGGGATTCGGAAGTGCCAGCCAAAAGTTTTTTACGTAAATTCAAGATGGCTGGACACAGTTTTTTGCATTTTTCTACTAAACCACTGTACGTATCACAAAACTTTTAGCTTGATGCTTGTCACATATTTATGTGACGCCCGTTGATATGCAAAAAGTCGTCAAAATCACTTCCGTTACCGAGATTGAGAGACCAGCGAAAAGTGGTTTTTCAAGCTGGCTGGACACGCTTTCGATCGATTATCTAAGATTCTGTAGCGTCACCTATTCTGAAAGAAGGGTGTTTAGCCGTCACATAAAGTGCCCTATTGCCCTATTGTAAATGCGAGCAGTTTTGAAGTTTTGTCCAGCGGACCAGAGCCACATCAGTATGTGTTGTATGATGTCTAAAACTATAAAATTGACACTCTATAAATGTGTAAGTAATGCTTTGTATGTATTCATAAAAAACATCATAAAGACTGTTGGCACAAGCATCATCACCAAAACTACCGGCCCTGTGTCCCCTGTGTAATATAGCGGAATCCCGCAACCATTACGAGGGACCCATTTTATAAAACCGACAAGTTTTAGTGCATTATTTATTACCTATCGTAAAACTGTAACAATTTCATAATTTTAGTTACCTTAACCTACCTGTTTGACCTGCAGGACTATTGCGTATCTTTTTAAATGTCAGTGGCTAGTGTCCATCGATTAACTGTCAAATGGTTATGGTTTGGTATACAAAACTAACCATTTGACAGTAATAATTAATATAATAGCCCTGCTGGTCATAGGTCCATCGTATGCCATCAGGACAGTTACATCCGTGTTAATACTGAAAATATGTTCTCTGTCAGGGTGGAGTGGTACTAGTTACCGAAGATGTCGGGGAGCACCTTCTGCCTAAGTTCACCAAGAAAGCTGAGGGCATGAATGTGAACATGGACATCGTTCCGAACGGGTCCATAGAACAACTCAAGGCACTCGTGGGACTGGTGGCTAGGGGTGAAGTAAGTATAAGCATGTTTTTGTTTTACAGGAGGGGTGAATATGATGCCTACATAGAAATTAGGTACAGTGCGATCAAATTATCTTGGCAGCTCTGAACATAGGCTTTGCGAAATTTTACGCATGTAAACTTGGGAATAAAACTGTTATTGCCAGATAAACCAATACTTAAACGATCAGAAAATATCTAATTTAAACAGTGAGAAATACAAATAAAATAAATATCATAACACTTTTATACATTCGTTGTAACAAAATGACCTGCACGAAGTTCGGAGCTGCCAAGATAATTTGATCGCACTGTACTTAAGTTGTTTGGCTAACGTCAGTGGCATCCCGTCGGGGCTGCGGGTTGTTCGAAAGAGATACCTCGGCCCCGGCACAAGGGCTAAGAAGGAACATGGGTGGTTTTTAGTCAGTAGAAGTCTGACACTCCCTTTCGCTCTTCCCAGAGCGGGATGGGTTATTTGATGATTTCCAGCAACCCAAAAAAATAAAGGTCAGTGTCATCTCTGTCTCCGTGCGTGTATCTTAAGCTCGATATATTGATGTCCATTGCCCAGACGGTCTTGAAAAAAAGTAGAATGTGGTGATTATTTTATTTTATAGTTTTTAATTTGTTGAAATAAACCTCAAAGCTGGAAGCAATATTAGAAAAGTAGTTTTTAGTTTGATGTGACAACGTGTGTCACTTGTGTGCTCGCTGCTCTGTAAAACCTTTACTGGATAATAAACCGTTGTTAAACTTTATCTCTTATTAGTTATTTCCAACAGGTTATGGGCCCAGTCCGTATACCTAATAGATTCAAAGTTTAATATTTATTATCATAAAGTATAGCACAGTTGTATATAATATTTCGTAACTTCATCGAAAATCGTTCCGAGAAAAATGGCTACGTCAAACATTCAAATTGAGAAATTAGCCGGTCGGGAAAATTTTTCGACATGGAAGTTTGCGGTAAAATCTTATCTCGAACATGAAGATTTGTGGGAATGTGTCGATCCGGATCCTGGCACCAAAGTCGACTCCAAGAAAGATGTGAAGGCCAAGTCTAAAATCATTTTGTTGGTGGAACCAATAAACTACGTCCATATTGAAAATGCAAAGTCAGCTAAAGAAGTATGGATGAACCTGCAAAATGCTTTCGAGGACTCCGGGTTATCAAGAAAAGTCGGCTTATTGCGAGATTTAATCAATACGACACTGGATAATTGCACAACCGTCGAGGAATATGTGAATAAGATTTTGAGTACCGCTTACAAATTACGAAATATCGGTTTTCAAGTTGATGATGAATGGTTGGGAACAGTCATGTTGGCGGGTTTACCGGATTATTATAAACCAATGATCATGGGTCTGGAAAGTTCCGGAATGAAAATTTCATCAGATTTTGTCAAGACAAAACTTTTACAGGAAGTGAAAGTTTCCGAGTCTTCAGCGTAATTTACAAAGCAAAACAAACACGATTACCGTTTCCATATTCTGGTTCAAGAGCAAAATAACTTTTAGAAATAGTACATACAGATCTATGTGGTCCGATGGAGACACTATCTGCTGGTGGTGCGAAATACTTCATAACTTTCATAGATGACTATTCCCGTAAAGTATATGTATATTTTCTCAAGAACAAATTGGATATTAAATCGGTGTTTCAGAAATTTAAAGAAGAAGTAAATCCGGACCTGTGGTATATGGGCTCAGGTGCCTTCATGCATATGACATATAGATGTCAGTGGATGTATGATGTCACAAGTCCACCGATATCAACCATAACTGTAGCCAGTGAGACACTGCTACCCGTGGAAAGTATGGGAAAGGTCAATTTATTGTATACGCAAATAGTAACGAAGAAACAGGTCAATTCATTGAAAATGTGGACTACAGCAATCCAGAGATACAGACACTCAAAGAAAATTAGAGGAAAGCACAGACAGTTCTACTGAATCCGATGGTTACCATTCCAGGACGAAGCACATTGATGTGAGACACCACTTTGTACGCGATAAAGTTGTTAAAGGGGCCTTTGATGTGCAGTATGTGCAGACAGACTTGATGGTAGCTGATGCACTCACTAAAGCCACTCCATATTCTAAACTAGCATACTGTGCTTCCAAGATGGGGTTGATTTGAGTTTAAGGGAGGATGTTGAAATAAACCTCAAAGCTGGAAGCAATATTAGAAAAGTAGTTTTTAGTTTGATGTGACAACGTGTGTCACTTGTGTGCTTTCTGTTTTGTAAAACCTTTACTGGATAATAAACCGTTGTTAAACTTTATCTCTTATTAGTTATTTCCAACATAATTAATGTACAGTGTTGATAAGAAAATAAATAAGAGGCATTATTTAAACTTATTGACAAACAATTAACAACATTTTCAAAAGTTGGTAATGAATTTAGGTATTACAAATACAAGTGTCTGTTGGCACTGTATTTGTATTTGCAGATAGGAGACGGATCCTTCACGAAACCGTCAACCAAGCATTATGTGCATCCAACAGTAACTCTTACAATTAACAATTATTATTACTGTATTTACAATTATTATTAGTAACAATTATTACTGGGAAAAGACTTTTTTGTGGGGTGAAAAAAATCATTGCTTTGAACAGTAAACGGACCATGGAGGTATATAAAGTACAGTAATTACATTAAAAACTAATATGTTTTTAACCTTGTGAAATATTTGGAACTGGAGGATGAGGGTCAAATCCTCAATATCTCTGTACCTAGGTATGGTCCAGAACAAAAAAATATCGCAATGACGACGAGGACAAGTGCCTTTTCGCTTCGTAAAGGGTATTGTTATGTCCTTTACTTTGTAGTGTCCGCATTTTCATACCGAATACCGCTATTTGCTTGGCTAAAGTTCACGTTAAACTTACTTCTGAGAATGTATTTTCTGAATTAACTATTAAAGTCTAGTTTACTTAAGAATTGTTCCTCCTAACAGAAGCAGTAACAGTAAATATGATGGAGAAAAGATGTATACCTATGTGCGATCTTCCTCTAACCAGAAACTAATCTAAAAAAAAACAAAGTGTACTTTCAAGAATTACCACGTCTACGTGAAGCGTACGCGAAGCTTGTTGTAATATCTCGTCAATATTCACAAGCCACGTAGTTTTCGTTGGAATCTTATCCGTCTTTAGTACGAAAAGCAGAAAGCAGACAGGTAGACTGTCATATCTCGTGTGCTAAACACGGGTGTCTGGTACTTCACCATGTATCGAACATTGTGGTCGGACAGACCCTACATCCAATACATAGGTCATTACGACCCCCATGTGTAAGATAAGTTTTTTGGTAGTCCATCACCTTTCATCCCGTATCTACCTGTTAAAATCCGCATACTCATACAACTTGCGGAGAATCAGGGTCAACTGATAAGTTCTGCGCCCCTCTTTAATTCCATCATAAGCATAGGAAACTGGTATGTAAACCATGGAATTAGGAGTACCGATATGTTCATGGTGGTATTAAAGAAGTACTTAAAACGTATCGGTTGCCCTTAATCCCGCAGTTCGTGCGAGCATACTGATGGTGACATGCGGATGGCGGGATCAGAGGTGATGGACTATACGTCTAGCAGTACTGCAAGCGTATTTATAGGTCCCGGCGTATACACTGCACTGATTGATTCACAAGGGGGCAATTCGCTCCCTCAATGCAAGGCCAATTTAGCCCAATTTATCCAATTGCAGTGTTAGCTTCCAATCGCGGCAATACACATTTCATTCCCGATGGTGCATGACACCAGTGCAATCGCTCCTGTCTTCCCATGCAGATGACATTCTTCTAACTATCTCCCAGCAGTCCGGTGAAATCTTTTACGGTGAAATCGTAAGTCAATTTTGTTTTTTGCAACAATTTTGCTGAGATTATTCGCTAAATGGATTATCTCGGTTTATTCTGGAATTGTTTTGTGTTTTTAGCTTCATTTCTCCTCGTTCTTTATTTGCTGGATTGTTGGTTTATCTATCAGGTCTATAATTATAGGAATCTTGTTTTAGTTATTTGTTTGCCGATTTTTGTCAACGGATGCCGAATAAGCGTCCGTTCACACAGACCGGCTCGGGGAGGAGAGCAGATTTTTCATCACGTTTAAAACACAGTTTTGAATCATTGTAATAAGATTTATTTTTACATGTGGGGAAAACAAGTGCCTTTCGGCTTCGTCAAGTCTTACTGGTCTTTGACCAATTTTTTTCCGCTGCTTTTTAGTGTGTCCATTGCATTTATGTCGCGTTTTGTTTTTTAACATTGATGAATAATTGTGAGATTGTTTTGAATGAACTGTCCCACTATAATACGCCCATAGCCTTATAAAATTGTTGCAGTCAAAACTCTTAATCAGTCAAAACTACTTTTGACCGGTTAAAACTATTATAACAAATTATTAGGTGGTTTCTGCTTTATTTCTCTCTAAATTATAATAACCTATAAAATGTCGTTAGGAAACTTTAACGTTTTTTTTTGTTGACCCTTTGGATAACCTTGTACGATAGCTAACATTTATTTCATTAGAATAAACGCGTTTTAACGCAATAATGGTTTTGACTAAACCAGTCAAAAGTAGTTTTGACTGCAACATATACACAGTTCTTTCCGGTATTCTCCGGGCAATCTCTCACAAACGCCTATAAGATGTGACGCCAACGTTTTCCTCGTTGACGATGCTGCTTTAGACATTTATAAAATGATTTCATTTGATCATCTGATCTAGCTATCTATTAGTAGAACTGTCTTTATGATAACTCATTATCATCAGCCTATTAATTTTCCCACTGCTGGGACACAGGCCTCCTCTCTTTGAGAGAGGCCATGAACTAGCCACTGAATGTAATAAGGCATCATTGAATTCGTATCGTAGTTTATTTTTCTACTCCCACGCACGGGAAATAGGGGTTAAGTTATGTATTTTTGACAGTCGTTACGAGTAGTCAGAAGCCGAAAGTCTGACATCCAGGCTGTATGTCAGACTTTCGAGGGGTATCGTATTACCCACTTACCCAGTTACCTAGTTGTGAAGGTCATATAGGGTACTCAGCTGCATCCAGTTAGACTGGAAGCCGACTCCAACATACATAGTTTGGGCAAAAGGCTAAGCAGGTGATACTTGCTATAACATTATCAAAAATATCCGCGCCGAAAAATCGGGAACTCGAAACAATAAGAACACATGGTAAATATCCCGTTCATAGTATTATTAGAAGCGAAGATTAGTATAAGCCTAGCCTGTAGCTGATACTAAAGTGGCAACTTATCACAAAATGTGTATTATTTCAAACTAGTTTCAAATATCGGTAACTAGCACATTAGTAAAGTCACAGATTTGAACGAGTTATCGCGTGCAATTATTTCGAGTAGAGCACGCGAGTTCTTGTTATCCGCACAAGGTCGATGATGCCCGCGCACTTTACCGGTATATTATGTAACACACACCTGGTTATCAGCCTCTTGAAACTAATGAAATACTCAAGTGTTTTGTCATTGAGATAAAATTGAAATCATTTCGGGATACTAGAGGACCTTTTATGAATGATTTCATCGATATTATATTCAATCGGTGTCGCGTGGCCGATGAGATTGGCGGAACAGCTACTGTCTTTGCTGAAGCCTCCTTTGGCCCAACGCACACCGGCGGAGGCGCGGCGAAGATACTGAGAATAAATCAATTTAAAATAAACCTTAACTCCTATGACATGCGGTTGAAAACGGCATGCAAAGCGAGACCCGTCAAGCTGCCACGAGAGCAGACAAGAACCGCGCTTCGCCGCGCCTCTAGGTTTATTTTAAATTGATTTATTCTCAGTATCTTCGCCGCGCCTCCGCCGGTGTGCGTTGGGCCTTTGTATCCATTACCCAATACATGCTGAGTTTCCTCCGTGCCTCGGAAAGCACGTTAAGGTGGATGTTCCAGGGTAGCCCGCGAAATTCAAATTGTCTTACGTTTTTAGCGATTTGCAGGCCAGTGCTAAGTTGTATGTTAGTGAAAATATGATTCGCGGCTGTAAGACGTATGCAGTTACAGAATTATAATCATCAAAATCATCATTACAACCCTCCCAAGTTCATGTAACTGTCAAGAATGACCTTTTGATGAAATAATCACGTCTTACAGCCGCGATGGATATTTCAATCAACATACAACTTAGCAATGGCCTGCAAATTAAACGTAAGAAAATTTGAATTTCGCGGGTTGGTTGGAACATTCACCTTAAGCCGTTGGTCCCGGCTGTCAAATCTTTGACAGTCGTTAAGTAGTCAGTGGGCGGAAATTCTGACAAATAGTCTTACATATGGGTATCGTTTTGCCCTGTACTAACTGGGATGTGGAGATCCTATAGACAATAGCTCCATGTAGAATACCAGTACCTACTCAGCTGCATCTGGTTAGATTGGAAGCTGACCCCAACATATAAGTTGGGAATCAGCTAGGCACATGATGAATGGTTTGAAGCCGCGGCTAGTCCGCCTAAAACGAAGTCGGCAGATCGGCTTTCGTGTGTAGAATCTCCATTAGTAAGACGGAGGGTATTTTTCTGATCTCTAAGAGAACGTGGATTAAAAAGCAACCGTTGTGGAGCCAATTCGCGTACATCGCTATATTTTGTTCGGTTAAGCCGACGCGTCATCATTGGCTAAAGTTCGCGTTTGAATATATCAAGTAAATATTGGGTGATAATTCTTGATCACATAATGAACGTCCATCTTGAAGAACTGACTTCTCTTCGACCTTCACACTTACAAGGAAAACAGAATCTTCCATATTTTTTATTTTTTTCTAGTTTCCCCACTCTAGGAATTTCTCCTGTATCGTGGGTGCGTTTACAAACATTCAAACTCACATGACACAAACACACCCACACCCGAAACAACTATCTGTAAGCCATACAAATATTTGTTCCGTGCGGGGATCGAACCCACGACACGCAGCGCAGTGGTCCAATAATATCTCTTAGCCACTGCGCGAACCGTGCCGTCATAATCCTGTTAGCAGCCGCTGGATGTTATTAGATAACCAGCAGTGTAATCGGCCAATCGTTTAAGCGCCCCGTTAGCCTGTAGCCGGGACTCGTAGCTCAATTGAAATTACAGTCGCTACTGCGCCGTGGTGAGCTCAGTCAAGTTCAATGTCACGGTGCATTGTGATTCAAACTAAAGGGTACTAACAAAGAAAAACTACATGTATAAAGAGTCTGATATGTTGGAACTTCATCCGCGAGTCTTAAATTGTTGCTCTAATAAAATGTAACACATGACACAGGAGACAAAGTGACACCCTGTATTAGTGTTACACTCCTTTTACGTATATACCACAATATAAATATGGACAGTACGGAAACTGCCTACAAACGCTCGAAACCGCACACTCACACAAACATGCGCATCGACAGGGCCAGCCAGCGAACACCGCAGTGCTCTCAGTTGTGCGTGCCGCGCCGAGACGAGTGATTAGTTTACGTAAAAGTTTTTTTTTTAAATATCCTCCAATCTTTTTTAAAATGCCGGGAACGTATACGGGTGTTTGAACTCGGCTTCATCAAAACCGGAGATTGTGTGTATTTTAAACTTCCTACTAATTTTTAAAGGTAAGAATGATTTTTGTTATCGAATTATACCTATTATGTCCTTGTGATCGATCATAATGATTTTTTATTTATTTGTTATACCGACGCTGCCTACGTGTTATCATTATAATGTCTAACTCAACAACACGCCAACGAGGCCAGATCGGGTTAATATTATTATAATAAGTATAACAGCGTAATAGCAAGCGGTGGCGCGCTGTGGTCCTACGATGCACCGTTTCAAAGTTATGGGCGTTCAAAGATTCTGTAAAAAAAAAGTTGAAATTTAAATATCTCGAAAACGGAGCGTCCTAGACAAAAAAGGACCAAAATTTTGACCCCCCTCTGCCACCCCCGTGATATTTAAGTGAGAATCACATAACACCAAAAAAAATTTTTTGGTCCAACTTTACTTAATAATAACATTAAATAACATTTAATTAGTCTAAAACTGTGTAGTATGATATGAAGGAAAGTTCATTGATAATAATAATTTAAAACACATATAATAATATATTCGTTCTTAATATTAATAATATGTTACTTAATTATTTATAGCAGAATTGCACATCACTAGTTGTAGTAAGCTAGTTATTTCAATTCGATTCATTGATCACAACAGAATAAAAATATTTAAGAAAAAAAAACAATATCATCAACATTAAAAGGGACAACCCTATGGCTTCAATGGAGCGTAGGTAGTTATCGCATCAACTAGGCTTAGTTTCGGTACTGTCCATATTTATACTGTGTATATACTACGGTCTATCAGCTGTAACAGAGAATAAGGACCAGTGATTTTGACTGAGGTACATACGTGTTGCATTGTACTGAATTGTACAGTTCATCTAGGAACAGAATCGTGAAGTTTCTAACTGAAATGTAAATCCTGGGTCTCTTCTAAGCAGGTAAATCAACAAAACTCAAAAAACACTACATTGTCCACATTGACCCATGTACAGGTGAACCACTAAAAAGTGAAAATTAAAAACTTTAAAACCGACTTAAAAAAAAACACAAAAAAGTGAAAAATAAACTTTAGAAGAAAAATCTGTTTCTGAAGTCGGTGGCAAAAAAAAATTAAATCAAACAAACAAAAGTCACCGACTTCAGAAACTGATTTTTCTTCTAAAGTTTATTTTTCACTTTTTTGTGTTTTTTTTTAAGTCGGTTTTATTTTTTGTTAAAAAGTTTTTATTATAAAACTAGTCGGGAGCTGAGGGCAAATAAGTGTTTACTTATTGATATTTTTACTTTTACAATTTGACTTTTTATTAATTTTCTTTAAACACATTGACATTATTTACTTTTTCAAGTATGATATTATATGACCTTGTTAAATATTTTTATTTTTGTTTTTTATTAATTTTGCGTATTTTTTGAGCTCCACGATAACTGACAAATGCTTGCACTGACTGGACGGGTCCACTCAAATCTGTGTGGTGCTTTCTTCAAAAAACCATCTCAGACACTAATCTGCATAGTCTTCATGTATTTTATTAATTTTATATTGTGAATGTGAGGACCGTGTGGGTTTTTATTTAATTTTAACGATTGTCTGGCAGTTTGAGTACTATAAGCGACTTAAAGCGACCCACCCAAATGTCCTTTCTTTGGTATTGTTCGTCGTGACGTTGAGCTCCTTGAGTTATAAGTCGAGCTCCACGATAACTGACAAATGCTTGCACTGACTGGACGGGTCCACTCAAATCTGTGTGGTGCTTTCTTCAAAAAACCATCTCAGCCACTAATCTGCTTAGTCTTCATGTGTGTATTATACCAAGATTAGGTATGTCTGTACCTTGAACATATTGTAAACCCAAACGATTTTAAAAGAGTGTCCATGAAGTTTCTTGCCATTCTTCTCATGAGACCAACGCTTTGGAATGGGCAACTACAGTACACTCACGAGATATTATGCCTTGTGACTGGGACTGTAGCTTAGTTTATTTATCTTCATTAGTTTAGTAGTTTGCTGCCGCACTCGGAGAGCTTCAGTGGTTGCTTGGGCCGTCGCTTGGTAAGGGCTTTTGGCAGTTTTGTCATACAAAAGTATGTCAGGCCTTTGCTGGGCGGCGGCTTGAGTAATCGTTGGATATCTCTGAGTGCCGCAGTTAGTTTAATTCGACTATTCAAAAGTGCCTGTAATTGGCCTAATACTTGAAATAAATGCTTTGATTTTGATTTGATTTTGATACCTTCGCAAATCGCAACATAACATTATTTTGTACTCAGCGTTAGGTTTCACGAGAGGTATTTTACTTTTCGTTTTCGTAGTTTACCCCGAAGGCCCGAAGTAAAACTTGCTAATTTTTATGTAAAGGTATCTATTAATCCCTCGACTAACGTAACTGCGTCGTTGGTCTAGTGACTAGTGGTCGCAAGCGCGACTGCTGGCTATGGGGTCCTGGCTCCGATTCCCAATTTGGGAAAAATATTATTGGGTTTTCACGAAGTCACGAATTGCGCGCGGTTGGTGACAATAGGCTTGCATGGGACCTAAACATAACTTGTGAAATATGGGTGTACTATTGGGTACACCTCTGCCTTAACCTTCGGGGACTACTTTTCCCTTAGGTATGTCCCTTGTTTAACACTCCGCATATATTTTTACTGTGACCGTAACGTGTAAGTAAAAAAATGTTTTTTTTTTTGTAAACAGATTGAACCTCCGCCACACTCCGTGTTCCCGGCGGAGGAAGCTCAAGAGGTTGTGAGGAAGCTCTGCAACTCCGAGATCAAGGGGCGGGCGATCCTCAAGTTTCACAACATTGACTAATCGACCGCAGCATAACGACACACTGTGACTAAACAATATAATCTGCTTAGAATAGACGGTACGTAGCACGTATAGTTATCTGTAGATCTGTGAACATTTGGAGATTGTACCTTAGACTGAAGGTCGAATCCTTTCTACCCTTTTAGAGGGTCCACCTTCGTGCCCGTCAGGGTCACAGAAACATCCAACAGAACAGCTGTCGTAAAGAATCGACTGGAACTGAGACCGTCGGACTTGTTCATCCGTCGGACCGTGTGTGGCCAGCCGAACTAAGAATGTAACAGTAGGACCTCGAAGACGTTGATTACGGAATCGATTCTTCGTTACATTATAAGTCGATGTTAAATTGATTACTACCATAAGCAACTAACCAAGTAAAATCATAAACGTTTAACATTCGTCATAATCGACCCCTTCGGCAAAGTCACAATAAACGCGAATGTTTTTAACTTTGTCTAGTGTAACTTCAGGATTTCTTCATGGGTATCGGTGCCGAATTAACTGAGTCTGACGAGCAATGCAAAGTTACAAAAAGATTGGTGCTTACCTTGTTGCGAGTTCTTTTCTTTCTCATTATTGTATACGCTAAGCGAACAGTCTCCAAGCCTCTAGTATTTACTGCTGGCGTTTACTTCGGTGTTCTTATGATCGTGTTCCATTGCTGAGCGGGTCACTCTTAACGAGACTTTCGATACTTGGTGGTCTACAGTAGCGGCACTCTGAACCTTTCATTTGGTTAGAAATCGATATCTTCTCCAAAAATGTCTATTAAAAACGTTTTCTCTAGAATTTTGAAACGGATCCTTAAGCGTTTCAACAAGTTGTACTAATTTCATAACAATTTGTTGTGAACGCTGCCTGATGGCTGTCACTTGTAGATACTGTTCGGCAAGAAGGACGAGCATCAGTTGGTGGATATCGATTACAGTTACTCAGGCCCCGGTTCTCGGTTCCGCCGAAGTAGTCTCTTTCCTGGAAATTATAATTATAATTCCAAATGAGATTGAACCGATTGTCCTAAATTAAAGCTAGGTAAATAAAAACCACTCTTGGGTAATATGTTTAAATTAGTAAATCTTGCGGCGCTAGGAAATCGACGCTAAACTTATAAGTTAATTTTCTTTTGTCTATCAGCTGTAGTATTGATTTGTAAGATCGAAAGATCTAAGTCAATTCTCTCGCTGAAGTCTTAATTGCCATGTCTCTCTGCGTTAGCATTTCTATGCAGATATGTATGTGGTGGCTTGCCAACTTTATCTAAGTAAACTATAATCTTCCGAATTTACTTTACGCGAACATCACGAAGTAGGTATAATCCAAACTCATCAACCCAAACTAAGGATGACAGAGGCGGCCATAACCCGTTGCATCATTGTCAAAAATCAGTTTGTTGATGCCAACTTTGAAAAAGATTAAATTGTGCGCTGCGCCTGATGCGATTCGAAATTACTTATTTAACTGGCATTGTCATTTTTGAGTATGAATTTTATTTTTAATATCTACCATTCATAAATCATTAATGAACGCCCAAATTCGGATAATGCGTAGTGCATCAAGTTCGATAGAAATAACGATACAGATTCCACGATCGCTGATAACCCGTTTTCGGATCGGGCGCAGGGCTCATGCGTCTTTGCTTATCATATTACGGATACTTCGAGTGATATTTTCTCGGGTTCATCTGAGAGGGCGGGCACTTGCGTCGGTTTTAGCTATACTGCGGCTATTGCGAGCCGCTTTGTCTTGAGGACTGGGCCGGAACGCGGGATAACTAAGCAGGGATATGAAAATAAGGCTGACTGTGCCACCTTCGGATAGACGACTATACCAAGAATGGACCTGTGTAGATGTGCTAGGCCCTTTTAACGTGTGGTAATATAGATACGGGATTGTGTAATCCCCCTGTCAACTTTTTGTTAGAACCAAAACCATGCGGTAGTTACTGTAGCCCTATATTCCGTTTCCATCCTATTATAATTAGCATTGCCAACATTAACAATGAGTCATACTGCCGCACTCAGAGATGTTAACTGATTTCTTGAGCCGTCACTTATTACAGATTTGCCATAATTATAAATCTTTACTAAGTGACAGCTTAAGTAATCATTAAACACCTCCGAGTGCGGCAGTTAGTGTAAAATCTCCAATCGGCTTTCAACATCTCCAAACTTCCGACATTTGTGGTGACTATCGCTGTTCGGGTTAGCCAAATAATAACATAGTGGTTTTTTAGCACAAGTTTATAAGTTTTCTTTCTCTTGATTTGTTTTATATTTTTCTATTACTTAGCACAGTTTCTTACACGTTATCTTTGTGTACAAAATACAATACTGACAGTTTGCACGTCACTTGCTCATAAAATATGATTATTACATCCACCTCCATTTTGAATAGTGGTGTTTTTTCTAACTACTTCGTAATTAATTGGCATTCGTTTTGATTGTAGATATTCATGTTATAGTCACGGGCTTCCAATAGATACGCACATGATTTTTTAACGACTCAAGATCCTACTCGTTGTGTTGTTTCAGATGCCTAATCAACACTCAACGTCATACGAACAAGTAGGTAATTATATTCAATTGAACTGTTTTGGACGAACATTGAACACAGTAGGTATTTTAAATTAAGTATAATTCGTTTGTATGTAATTATAAGCCAAAAAGGTTTAGTTAGTTAGAACAAAACAAATAAATAAAACAAAAAAAACGGTTTGTTTAAGTATTTATTATAGTTTATTTTATAGTCTTGTTAATTGAGGTTATAACATGGATTTAATTTTAATCGACAAAAGAGTTTATATTAAAGTTGATCATTTAAATTATGTTAAAAAAAAACAATTTATGTAATAAATATTAAAAAATATTTTATATTTTAAGTGCGATTTCCTCATAGTATTAACTTTTACTCCTATAAAATATATAAACTAGCAAGAAAATCTTGGTAAGTACTTATGAAAGTTGGCACCAATTGCTCACAACCATTACAGAATGACGCGAAAAGTCTCAAGATCAGAAAAAGATCAATTGTTAAATAAGATACAATGATCGACTGTTTTATCTAAATAAGTAGTTCGTTCAGAATAAGTAGGTATCCAGTAATCCTGAACAATCCACGTCGTTCAAAATTCAACCCTCAGCTATTTTTTCCACATATTAAACAAACAAATAAAACACGGCTAAAACTGCTGAACTGATAATCATATAGAGGTAGTTGAAAGGAAGAGAAAGCAAGAGAAGGATTGAGATAGAGTCTGACGACAAGGAAAACATCGTGAAGAAACCGGTATAATTATCTTAGAACCAAAAAGTTCGAAGATATGTGACATCTACCAACCCGTACTGGGCCCGTGTTGTCAATTATAGTATAAGCCCATCCCTCTCCTAGAGAGGAGACCTGAGTCCCTGCAATGGGAACTTTAGGCTGATGATTACTGACGTTTGTTTGTAGTAGCAGACCGCCGTCTTAGTAACAGGAGGCCTTCTATAATAAAACAAAAAACATAATTACATTATCAAACATCTATCTTACCGCATTTTTTATCTAAATCCGTACAGCTGTTTTGGCGTGATTGAGAAACAAACCTTTACATTTGTTGTTTTTTTTGTTAGCCTGTAGATAGACAGATTAGTTAGTTGGTTGGTTGCTTAAGCGCCGCGTGGTCCCCGGCGATTAGAATAGGCCTCCCCTCTCTTCCCTAGGGTGTCGTAAGAGGCGACTAAGCGGTAAGGAATCGGGGCTTAGACATCTCAAAATTGGGTAAAGTGAATGTGTTGGGGTCCATATTGATCTTTTAGTTTGTTATATCATCTATGTAATACATATGGAGTGCAATAAGGATTGATTATTACCCACATGACCCTTCTGTGGTCCAATTAGCGTATGCCCATTAGATGCTATAAGATGTTATTAGATGTATCATCATTAGATGCTATTAATGAACCATGTGGTTTTTTAGCAAGCAACTATGTATCTATCGGTAATTTCTCTCTTGCTCGGACTTTTGCCCGGTTGGTGGCATTAGACTTACCTTCTAGTCTCGAGTTAATAGTCTTATTCTGGGTTAGCTCGTTCTATCGTCGACCTCTTCGCTGTCCTCAGGACAAGAGTGGAATCGTTCCTTATAAATGGGACTTGAACATAAACTACATATTTAACTGAAATGCATCCATTGCATGGATATAGTCCAGTCATTTGGTTTGAAAAATGAGGGTTACCTACCTGGAAAGTTTTCCGAGATGGCGGCGCAAGCGACAAAGATTGACAAGGTGGCAAAGTTGAAATTGGAAAAGAACTCATCAAAATCTATAAAATTGCTCATTTTTAAAACTCCCAAAAAACTTTCCAGGTAAAACTACCAAATAACTGTCCTAGTAGTCTTTTTTTGTTTATTGTAGTCTCAAAGTAGAATTTAGGTTAAATATGTAGAAGTAGCCATGATTCGGGCAAAATTAAAACTATTTAAGATTTGTTTGTCATGTCTTTGAAAATCACTAAATTATTTTTCGTAGTTGCTATTTGCTACTGCAAAAAGCAACTACGAAAAATAATTTAGTAGTTAAAGCAGAAATAGCAAAGGTATTGAAATAGCGTAGGTATTCTAAATTAGGATAATTAATTCATTATAATTATTTTCCAAGCCACAGCTTTAAATTTTTAAATAATATTTGTTTATTTTTGACACTGTTTAGATTAGATCCTGCATAGTAGAAGACTTATAATCTTAAAAGTATTTCTGTAATACCTTCAATTGATCAGTTTTCGCCGACACAAATGATCTCCAATTAGCCGTTTTTAATTCGAAACAAGAAGATTATTTCTGTCTTTCTACTACTTCTTTAACGTTTGGTTAGTTATTTCCTTACAAAACACAAATATAATGGGTGATTCGTTTATAGGAACTCTTTTTTGCATAATATGGTCTTTTTGGACGAGGAAAAAAGTTCAGAAAATCAGTATAGCATAGTATAAATTGACATTTCATCATGAGACAACTAGACTTTTCCTTTGGGTGCTTCGTAAAGTCCAACGTCTGTATTGATAAACCGCGTACGATTGAACGATTGAATTGATTGATTGAAAAAAGTACTTCCAAACGAATCACCAGTTATTTAGTTACAAATATAATCCATTTTATTAATTACAGCCTTAAGCATTAATTATATTTCTCCCGCATACCTCATTAATTCAAGTACCGTCACTCACGTAGGACAATCGGTATCAATGGTTCTGCAATGCGTTGGTTTGATGCGTGATAACAAGACCTTAAACAAAGTTGGTAATGATAACGTTCACGCTAATTTTAGCGCCCTATCATTTGTGTGGGAAATGCTTACGTCGTACAAAAAGCTACTCTATGCGTTGCGATGTACAAGCATATTGAAATTGATTGATTGAAGAATATTAGAAAGGAAACATACTGGGAGGATAAGAGGACGTTAAAAAGTGTTGATTTTGGCATCGAATAGACCTGCACGCATAGCATGACCAACGTGGAAAGAGATCGAATGTCGACGGAAGAGCTTACCTTTTTCTTGCCGCGTATAACTCTTCCAAAAATTCAACGCATTCGAAAATAATTAGTAAAAAGACCTACATCGTTACAATCATTATCATCATCATTCTCCTGCCCTTCATCATCATCATCAGCCTATAATGTTCCCACTGCAGGGACTCAGGCCACCTCTCTAGGAGAGGGATGGGCTATAATCCACCACGCGGGCCCAGTGCGGATTGGCAGATGTCACAGGTCTTCGAATTTTTTTTGGTTCTAAGACATGCCGGTTTCCTCACGATGTTTTCCTACACCGTTTTGAGAGCAGCGGTGATGAAATAAATTACACAAAGTAATGCGCCTGCCTGGGTTCGAACCCACGACCTACTGTTCGTAAGTCGGGGGCACCACTGGGCCACCGCCGCTCCTGCCCTTACCCTAATTTATTTGGGGTCGGCGCAGCAAGTCTTCTTCTACCTACCGCTCTATTACCTGTAATCTCATCAGATCTTGCCAACGTTTCATTTATTACCATTATACTAGGGGTCCGTGCAATACGATCATCTTCCACTCTCCACTGTCAGACGTCAGATGTCATTTACTCTTTTCTCTTTCAAATCATTCACCTTCTCTGACCTTCCTCTCCATCCATCAACATTCATGTTCATCTATCCACCTCTTTTAGTAACATTGTGTTTCATCCCTCCTCATATAATGAGGCGGATTGAAACGCGATGCATGTGAGTGTGCCCATACATGTTTAATTATTATTCAAAAATATTTTCCTTGTTTGTTAACAATCGAGTCTTTCATCTGAGTCTGACACCAATTTAAAAATATGTTCTAGCTACGTTCAAATGTTATGCAAAATATTACCACAAAAAATCCAAGGCTCGTGCATTTGACAACTTTTTTGGTTAACTAAACGTAGTAATTATCGAAGGATTCGTGGAATATCACAAGCTATTTTTCCGTTGCTATGGAAAGAACTTCTCAGCCTTGGTCTTTGGATAAACTCGAGCTTACGGGTCGGCTACCTAAGAATGGCGCGCATGCTCGGGCAGAAGATTTATGTCGAGTTGTATAGAAAGAACTTTATTTGACGATGTTCTTACGGAGTTCATTTTAACTAACCTTTCAGAAGATGAGTTTTTGGTCCAGGTAGCAGTAGGTCCCTAGTTTAGCTAGTAGTCTAATTTATTTTCATCGCTAGCGTACCTAACTAAACATTCTCACAGCGATAGTCACCCCATTCCCTCTTCTAATACGAAGCATGGTTTTTGGCAGAATAGACCTTACCGTCCTCGGTTATCGAGAAACTAAGTAATCATAATAATCAGCGTCAACTACTTCTGTGCTCCAACCACGAACACTACTATCACCAAATCGCATAGTTTATTAAACGGTTTTGATTGGTATTTTTGCGATTAAACATCAGAACACTACAAGCAATGTACATTTTGAATCAGTCGGATACAAAAACGTAATGGTCCTAACTAGTGATGTGCCTGGTTTTGGGAATATTGGGAAAATACCAAAATTGCCAGCAGCATTGGAAATATTGCCAAAGTTGCCGGTCAATGTAGATTAGGGCCTATTAATGCTAATTATAAGTGGATTACATAGTTTCCGTACTTAATTTGACTTATAATTAACAAATACTCTGCGAATATTCCCACTCCCGGCAATATTTCCGGGAATTTTGCCAATTTTGTCGGCAACGGCACATCTCTAGTCCTACCACACGCTCAAGGTTCACCACAGTTTTGCCTGCGCGATTACACGGTGCACACAGTACATCACATACACAGTGCGTGTGGTAGGCCCATAAAGCAGGCGAGGCTATTCAAGTATGTATTACGTAAGTACGAACGAGCTATGAGGCGGACTTTGATTTATTTATTTGTTTTGACATGGGTTCTGGAAGATGGTTACTAGGTACTTCAGCAATGAAGATACCAGGACAGATTTAAACATGAATACTACTGCTGTCGTAAGCATGGGAGGGCGGGTAAGAGATTTGCTTAGTTTTGCTGACATGGGGGAGGGGTGATCATTTTAAGAAATTTGCTTGCGTAATACTAGAACGGTCCCTTATCAGAATTGGATTTAAAAGAACAGTTAAGTCGAACAAATAATATACTTGTACGCAGTGTCCATCATTAAAAGAATAAATAAACCCTTGTTGTTGGCTAGAGATTGAGCTAGATTTTTTTATGATTTAACATCGGAGCCCAACCATAAAGTATTTTTTTAACGACCGATTAAAAACCATTTCTTAGAGCGTAGCTTCGGTTACGCGAAAGCCTGATAGTGATAACCAGTTGCATAGGTTACGTTACGTCTGTTTTGCTTGAGTTATTCGCGTCCCAGCATAATGATAACGCTTGAGAGGCAAACAAAGATTCAATGTCACAACATTTTATTGTAAGTAGTTTTACCTATATAATAACTAAACGCATATGTATCGTAGAGTGACACACTGATACGGTGTTAGATGGAATGTTAGGTAAAATGGTTGACAAAACGGTTTATGATTAAGCCAAATATATCAAGAAGGGGTGGGTTTTTCTGGTCAGAGTTCAATTTGTAAACACTATTTGATCAATATTTATAGCTTTGAGTTTATAATATACCTATAATGCCTACATGGAACGGACACATTTGCCTCAGCAATACCTTATTTGATCGATTCTTTTTGAATTTTATTATATTCGTATCTCAGCCTACCCTTGATTTCTAATAACTAAGAGGTACCATTGCATATCCAGTGCCTACCCCCGTGTTCTTGGAGGAATATTAAATATCTTACGAAACTACTAGGATCTAGAACATCACACTCCCTGGTCTGAGACCGGTGCCTTTTGAGGGCTCCGCCCTGAAAACAAATAAGGCTGCGGTTCCACTGAGGCGGGGTGGTGCGGTGCGGAGCGGGGCTGAGCCGCGATTAACCAATCACAAGCGGAGTGTGGAGAAGAGATGTGGATTTCAAGCCATGGGATTGGTGATTCGCGGCACAGCTCTTCTCCGCTCTGCCTCAGTAGAACCGCAGTCTAAGGGTAGGCTTCTTCTTCTCGTGTCGCTGGCACGACAGTATATTATGTTTTGTTAGCTTAAAAGTTCGCCAATGCCAAGGCGTCTTCGGTTCGTGAACTTGTGATTGATAACTTGTTAGTTAATTATAAATAATATTACAATATGAGGATATCATCCAGTCAACGCTCTTGTGTCCATTTGCTAGTCTATACTTCTATACTAATATTTAGAAGTAAAGTTTGTGTGTTTGTATATTTTGTTAAATTGTAAGGGGTAATCTCGGGATCTACTGAACCGATTTTAAAAATTCTTTCACCAATAGAAAGCCACATTATTGCTGAGTGTCATAGGTTATATAAAAACCCGAAAAATAAAAAAGGCTTTTACGTGGTAGTCCGTTTTGCAAAGTGAATCGGAGAAAAAACCAAAGCGGCGGACGGCGCGGGATGGTTTCGGGTTTAATACGGTTCGCGTTCGTGCTCGCTTCGGGAGAAGGGGGCGTGGCCTTTTACATCTGAGAAGTAGGTACCCGCGCGGCTCAGTCGCGTAGTCGGCTCCTTACAGTGCGATCAAATTATCTTGGCAGCTCTGAACATAGGCTTTGCGAAATTTTACGCATGTAAACTTGGGAATAAAACTGTTATTGCCAGATAAACCAATACTTAAACGATCAGAAAATATCTAATTTAAACAGTGAGAAATACAAATAAAATAAATATCATAACACTTTTATACATTCGTTGTAACAAAATGACCTGCACGAAGTTCGGAGCTGCCAAGATAATTTGATCGCACTGTACGCAGCGGACGTCCCCGAAATTGAATTTTTCGAAACGTAATTAGCACACTTTCGACTAGTTATGCCCAACGAAGTGGGCACGGGTCAGCTAGTAGCTTATAAATATGTAATAGCTTTATATGCAGGTACTGCTATGTTCATAAAGAAATGATCATGGTTTTTCGTAGTAATAATATTTGTAGATATCTTATCTCATGATGAGCACTGCGGCAGCATTTTTAACTAAAACACAATGTTAGAGTAGAATTTTCTTCTTCATACATAGCGTTTCTTGGCGAACTGCCACCATCATCTTTCTTAAGACTTTTCTGCTTGGCTCGGTCTTGAGTTTTCTCAGCCATTTCTTGGCTCTCGCTTCGTGGATAGTATTGAAACAGCGACTAAGGCGAATACGTATTTGACAAGAACGTAACAGTTCCCTAATTACCTATCTATTATAGCTAGAATTGCTCTAGGTATCGCTCTCGTTGAGAATGTAGTAAAAAAGGTCTAAGGCCCTACACATAATGTTTCGGCCTCAGTGCAAGTATCGGAAAGTCGGTGAAGAGTGCTCTAGCTCCCTGCTATAATAAAAATACTGCAACATAACGATGTATATACAAATATATAGGTACTGTAATTTAAAAACGTCAGCAGTATTAGGTATATAAAAAAATTACGTAGATAATTTTTATCTGTATCCTTTCAAATATAAAGGGGATAGGTTGAAGCTTAAGTCGTGATGACAAAAATTACCATCTACGCAGAACTTGTTCTGCTCTGAGTCGGGCATCGAACAATGGAATAGAACTGGAATAGCACTGTCAGTATAGGCAAAGCCAGGGTGTTTCTGAAGTATCGAGCGGATTGTGGACTTAAAAAGTATCAAATGAAGTTACACAACGAAATTCCACTCAAATGACGGATATAAACATCTAAATCGTTGCGCCTGCATAGATTCGCGACGTAATTTGTTATTTGAAGGAATAAATACCAAAGATAATAGGTACAAAAATATGTTTGAATATTTTGGGTTTGGTGTTGGCTGACATTCCTGGTAGGTCACGGTAGAAAGCACGGTCTAACCATACTTTAAACATCCCCATCCCCACCGCTAGGCACCCCGCTTTAAGAGAGAGAAAAAGGGCCAAGTGTTCCGAAGTTTGGAGGGTTTTTTTGTAAGGGCTCGTTTCATTGTATGCTGAAAAAACTCGAAGGCTATATTTTACTAAAATTACGTATCGCTTCTGTATCCAACTACTGTAAATATGTTATTTTTATTGGTCAAGCCGCGTCCTTAAGCGTTCATTCAAAGTCCGAAGTACCACGCGGCGCCCTCTACCGGTGCGATCAAGCGTAATGGGCCTACCACACGCTCAACTTGATTATATTGACATTTTATAGTAGTTGGATCCAGAAGCAATACCTACATAATTAAGTGAAGTTTACCATATGGCCGCTCCCTCCCTCAAAGTAGTTTGCCTGAGCCAGCGGTGGAGCGTTGTAGGCAGATTATGACAACTATTAAACTACTTGCCGGAATTATCCCTGGTCCTCGCTTACCCTTGCCTAGTCTATTATCACCTGTTCAGTTTTTGTTAAAGGACGGATGCCAAGACGAGTCCATGGGCATTTCTGTCAAGTTAAGGCTCTCTTATTCTACAAGACCTTGATTAAGTCCTAGTCTACTATACTGTGGTGATTGAAAGTCTGTGGAGAAATGATCCTCTTAATGCCAGGAGAGTAACGAACAAAGAAAGAAAAGAAAAGTAGTAATATAAGTCGGAGTGATGAGGGAGGGTTTGGGATTGAACCGATCTGGTGTAATGTTATGAGACTGCTCGCAGCAAGGCACCTACCTACCTACCCCGTACTCGTATATTGAAACACAGTATACCTTGAGTAGCGTGTGTGTAATTAAGCCCGCCAAAGTTTTATAGCTATACCTGTCCATCATTTTGCCAAAATAACAAATAAAATGTAATGTATTTTTCTGTCCACGATTAAGAGATGTTCCTCAATGTTGCAACCATTTATTTAAAACATGTCTGTATCTCTTGTCGTACCTATTGATAACCTAGAATAACTCGTGATATAATACCTAAGTAATATAGAAATGTAATCATTAGAACTATACAAGTACCCTTTTTCACTATACACATATTATACGAGAATGCAATTAATCGTAGTTTAATTTAATTATGCTATTGCTATACATGTCAATATACAAGGTGACGTTTTGTCTCCGTGGAGTGTATTAAAATCTAACATGTACCTAGCTTTATTTAGATAGTAAGATGTAACCAAGTAGGTTATTATATTAGTATCGCTTAAAACATGTTATTCATACATCATTCATATTATATTAAACATAATATTATAGAGCATCGAATGTCACAAATAGTTGACACAAATGTCATATTACATTATTATTAATAATGTATACACTGCATAATAATAATTAAGTTATACAACATAGTAATTATAAATGTCAAAAACATCATATTATTAAAATCTATTATTATTGTAATAGTTGAGTTAATTGGCACAAAGTATACACATATAATATTTAGTAATATATCTTTAATAACGGTTTTATAACACTTTTTATTCTTTTTGATGTTAAAATGAAAATCTCTTGAAAAATGTTGCCACCTCTAGTCAAAAATGAATTGATATCCAAATTGGTTCGTAGATATATACAAAGTATATATTATGTACAAAGTATATATTATATACACGGTATATTATATAATATTAGTCTGGTATCATAACTCTGATATAAGTTTATTAGTAAGTTGTCAAATATATGTCTGTATTGTAAACGTATCTTTATTTAATAAAGTAATTTAAAGTTTGTTATATTTGTGTTTAATTTAAAACTGCACATTCATCTCTGAGTTATTTTGATGAAATTAAAATCCCCGAACCTACAATACACCTACATTTCTCGAGTTATGTTTAAGTTCCATGTAATAGGGGGCGAGCCTATTGCCATCAACCGGGCACAAATCCGGGCTCTAGGGTTGCTACTGAAAAAATGCTGATAGAGTTCAAAGGGCCAAAGGGTAAAAACGGGACCCTATTACTAAGACTTCGCTGTCTGTCCGTCCGTCTGTCTATCACCAGGCTGTATCTCATGAACGCTAGCGTTAGCTAGACAGTTGAAATTTTCACAAATTATGTAATTCTGTTGCCTCTGTATCAAAAAATACTAAAAAAAAAAATATATTTTAGGGGGCCTCCCATACAACAAACTCGATTTTTTCGTTTGTTTGGGCTCCCTTCATGTGCGAGTCCGACTCGCACTTGGCCAGTTTTTTTTAGTACAATAGGGGATCGGACAAAAAAAAACAAATTAGTCCGTCAGATAGATTTCCAAAAATTATTGGACACGTATTTTTTCTTTTTTCACGTAAACTTAAAATGAAGACGATACAGTGCTTCGAAAACTCGTGTGACGTCATATGATAGTACATTTTGACGACACAAGTGACGTTTCAAGCCCCACTCCTTGATCTTTGAAGCGTTTTATCTTCGTCATTTTTTATTGATTTGATAAAACAAAAAACACGTATTCAATATTTTTCGATAATCTAACTTACGGACTAAACAGAATCATATTATTTTGACACAGTCCGATCCCCTATTACCTAGCGACTGGCGACGATACTAGGACGCTGTTAGGTGTAGATTTATTGGCGCCACCACTTATAATAGACGTCACCCGACGCACATGTTCGTTCTGGGATCGTCCGGGACATTGTTATGATTTTGTTTACACGCTCAACCCAACTGACGAGGGCCTGCTGTGCGCCGCATCTACTGATTTGTCGCTGCGCTCTGATAAAGGTTCGATGTTAAACTTCGGAAGCCACTGTTCGGGTCTAACCCGAAAGAAGTGGAACTCCTCGCCTACCTTGACGACCTAATATTACTGTCTCCAGGGCCTTTCGAGTACCTGGCTGGCCTGGAGGCAGTCTTCGAATGACTAAGCTTAAGCTAAGGTTCAATAGGGACAAGAGTTTCTTCGCGAAAGAATCTGTTAAGTTTTTAGGCCACGTTTTAGTGCCAGGCAGAATCCAGGTTCATCCAGACAAGACGGCAGCTATTGACAATATAGCTGCCCCTCAGAACGTGAAACAGTTTTATAGACGTCGAGTTGGTACCGACGCTTCATTACTAATTATGCAGAAGTCGCGAAGCCCCTTACTAACGTCCTGAAGAAGTCGAGTGTTTGGCGATGGGACATCGAGCAGCAGATGTTTGAAACTTTGAACGCATCAAGGTTCTCCTCGTGTCGGTTCCCATCTCCAAAAACATTGTAATTTTGTTGAAACACACGTCATTGTTAATTTATTTGTTTTTCTTTTTGTAGCATTTAATCAATTAGTTATTTTTCTTTAGGAGTGTGTGTCAATCTTTACCATATAAAATAAAGTCGCTCCAGCTGTTTGTACGCTTAGATCTTTTGAACCACGCACCGGTTTTTAATTTAGTTTTTAGCAATAGATAGACTATAGAGTGACACTCTATCTATTGTCGTAGATCGCTGCGTGATTTAAAACATCTAAGCGTACAAACAGCTGGAGTGACTTTTGAATAGCCCATTTAGCGACGAGTTTGGCATTTTCAGTTCCGACCATTAGCTCCTGAGATGTTCAAGTAACGGGACAGGCAGGACACAATATCTAAGTGTACCATCTACCATCGTCTTTGAGGTCACATAGAGTCATCTATGAATCTCCACTTGAACAGGTTTTCCTTGCTTCGACCAACCTGTGTCCGGAGTCTATTTAAGGACAGTGGCACAAATGGGATGGGTAGGCAAACACTTTCCGCGCCACAGCTAGTTGTCTGTGGCGAGCAGAGTTTATAGTTTTCATCATAATGCAAGTCCCAAAAATTGTGTGCTCTTGAAATACGCATATTTTGTCTTATAGAATATTTTTTTCTTGAAATATTCCCAGGACATGTTTGAGCCTACCATTGTGTTCTGCGTCATCCTTGCCATACACGACAATGGTGCCATCATAAGAAAGAAGTAGGTATTCATTCTACAAGTTTTGAAAATGCTCTGGCGCAATCCTACAATTTTTTTTTGTGGATTGGGTAATCGTCAAAAAACCCGCCGCTCTGGGCAGAGCGTATAAAAGGGAGTGTCAGACTCCTACTGACTAAAAACCACCCATGTTCCTACAAACCTCCTACAAACCTTGACGTTATAAACTTCATGACTTATGGGCCTACTACACGCACGCACTTCCCCACAGTTTTGCCTGCGCGATTACACGGTGCACACAGTACATCGCGCGTGTGGTTTGTAATGGTAATACAGTTTTACCAACCATACGCGCGATGTACTGTGAAGTGTGAACGAAAACTGTGGGTTTTGCGTGCGTGTAGTAGGCCCATAAAGAAAGGTTTATATAAGTTTTTAAACTGACATGGTCACTGACACTACTATTTATATCATAAACAAGATATTTACCATGTTTGATTTTTGTTTCGAGTTCCCGATATTTCGTTTATCCGTGATCATGGTGCTTGTAACAGCGCCGAAATATCGGGAACTCGAAACAAAAATCAAACATGGTAAATATCCCGTTTATGATATTAATTAATTTATTTATTTAGTACTTGGAGGACTTACAGCTAATAAAAACAAACAAAATGAGGAAACCATAGTCACCAGAAAGCCAATTACAAGTCCTCACGTATAGCAATATAATACAATGATTTATGGTATGAGCACAAAACAAAAAAACGCCTTTTGTAAAACAAATACAATATAAAAAAAAACTTAATTCGCAACGCATGTTTTTACATGCAATTACAACAACAACAGATAATTTAACCTACTGCTACTTGAAAAATTTGAGGCTTAAGCACCTTCTGGCCGAATTCACACTAGTTGTGAATGGATCTAAGTCATATTCCTTGCATATGTCGTTGAAATGTCTGCTTGCACGCACAATATAAAAGAATAATAGTAAAGAAAGGTTATTCAAAGATATTCCAATACCGAGAAAATTAAATAAAAAGCAGAATCAAGTTTGAGACAGAATATATTACTTGTAATCAAATAAACCTCAAAGGTTAATACTTGTTGTTCTTGTTGTTAATACTTGTTGGTGCCTTCTTCTTCTTCTTTAATTAATGCAACGAGACGGCCAATCCATCACCGTCATCATCTGAAACGACATACAAAGGAAATTCAAATATTTTTTAAGTAGAGGTTGCATCTGTTTCAAGCAATGGATTTGTAGGAGGCTGCCAGAGTAGGCTGCAGCCTAAGGTGGCAGATATTGGGCCAATTTTGTTATTATGTCAAATGTCACTGAACTTCTCCTAAACGGCTGAACCGATATGGATGAAATTTTTTGTGTGTGTTCCAGTAGATTCGAGAATGGTTAAGATTCACAATTGGACTCGGTAGGTGGCGCTGCTGTCCGGGCAGGACGTCTACCAGGTCCGCTAGTTATTATATAAAATTCTCGTGTCACAGTGTTAGTTGCCATACTCTTAGGAAACGATTTTTATGAAATTTTGTGTGTGTATTCAGTAGGTATGAGAAATAGGTCGTATGGTACTTTTCACCCTCCTAAACCCCCTCCAAGGTAAGGTAGGTAGAAAAAGGAACAATGCAACGCATGCAGGGCACAGGTAGTAATATTATAGAAAAACTGTTCTAGCTAAAACTCGCAAAAAAAAAAAAACACGAAAATGTTACTTATGTTATTTCAAAGAACTAACAGAAATAACACGACGTGTGAAAAAAGAAATAAAATCGATCAAAAATGACTTAGTTTTAACTGATTTTAAATGACGTGTTAGACAAAGACAGCGCTATAGAAACGTGACGTCATATTTCATACGACCATAGTTACGTATTACAAATGGCCGTTTCGCGCGACAAGGATAGAAAGTGCCCCCCACCAAAACTTATAAAGGATGTAGCTACTCGATTTTTTATTGTATTCAATTTTCACACGTGTTGTTTCTGTTTCTGTTTTGAAATAACATATTTTCGTGATTTTTTTAACAGTAGGTAGTCAGTAATTACTCACATAGCTCACAAAAAAATGGCATAAGTAGCTATAAATAATATTTAAGTACTTTCTGACCGCGGCTTCGCTTGCGTTTTGGTTGGTAATTTCCCCACAGGAGCGTTTTGAATATATTCTATGAGACTTATGTAGCTTGCCATTAGTGCAAGAATATTCGTAATAGGACAGTTCTAAAGATTACACTCCGCATCCAAACACAAAAACTGACAAAGTTTACTGTTTTATAATGTCAAGTGTAGATTATATTTATGTAATACGTGTCAAGACTGGCACCTTTATCGTCAGTATCCATAGGTTCGGATGGCTCCAGGTACGCCGGAGCCAGCGGCGACACCACCACGCCATCCCACACGGTGATCTCAGTCGTGATGTCCTTGCCACCTTCGAACGGCGTCAGGCCCAACACGTACCGGTGACCACCTCGAGCTATCACGCGGAGTAAACTGTGGGCAGAATTACTTTATAACAAGCATCCATGACAAGTAAACTTCACCTGTATTTTGTAAATAAACGATTATAATGTATCTTCTTGTACATCTCAATGAACACATTCAACCAAAATTGATTGTAACGAGGTATAGTCAGCAGCAGTATTTGAGATGTAGCACATTTTCATTTTTGCACTTTGTCATTTATACAAACACTATTGAAAAACAAAGTTTAAGAGTGGCTTCCCTACTACAATAGTATGAAAACTTTGATGCGCGAGTCCGACTCGCACTTGTCCATTTTTTCTAAACGAATTAGGCTTTTGTTTGGTTGCTGATGTGAACCGATGACGTGGATTAGGACGAAGCACGCTGGCTTACACCGATTCACTCGAACTTTGAAGAGATCTAGAGAACAGGGTTGGAAAAAAAACGTTTTTTTTTTACATTTTATAAAACAAACAGTTAAAAATGTTTTAAACAGGTGTTTTTTTTTGTTTTAATTGATAGTTCTTTCTTAGCTCTTTCCGCCTTATTAATAAAAATAGTTAAACCTGGTTTAACTTAGGCTTGGTTTATCTCGCATGCCGTCACTTTCAAATTCCACGCTAAAACTACTCAAAGAAACACTCTTTTGAGATTTATCTATTTTAGTTGGTTTGATCCTACGTATAATTCACTTTTATACTATTTAAAAACTGCATCTTATTTTTAGCGTGTCGATGGCAATCTAAATTGTGTCAGCCCAGAATTGGGCCACTAGTTTGGCGCTTTCGGTAGCGTCCATCAGTTCCTGCAGTGAACAACCAGCAGGACACAAATTGATCTTAATTCAATACATCCTGTATGTTCCGATGTTCATTTATAGGAGGGAAATCACCTAAACTTCTCTTAAAATAAGGGGAATACCCAATACATATATTAAGTAATCACGTTCACGAATAGGGTCGTTGACCGACTAAAAAAAATATGATTCTGTTTAGTCCGTCAGTTAGATTATCGAAAAATATTGGATACGTGTTCTTTGTTTTATGAAATTAATAAAAATTGACGAAAATAAGGCCTGTCATAGATCATGGAGAGGGGCTTTTGAGATCTTACGTCCGGACTCAATGGAGTGACCTGAAGGTATACTTTGAAGACTGTTACTGGACACCTCCGGACTCATCGTAACTAACAAAACGAGCCCAAACACGGCATACCTAGCTCAACTCGTTTATTAGTTCCAGTAACAGTCTTCAAAGTATATCTTCCCGACTGTGGCGAATCCGAAAGGGAGGGTTATGTGTTTTTACTTCTAAAAAAAAACGATGAATAAAATCTTATCTTGGTTGTCCGTAGTCCCTACAAAATACGTAAAGTATCAAGTTTGTGGTCAGTCAAATATTTTGTGTACGTACAGCGATCTTTTTCAACACGAATTTCTGGTAAAATCCGACATAGGGTCCACTCACGACGGCGGCCGAGCGCAGACTAAATTTTGCATTTCAAATTTTTGGTTAATAAATCATGACAGTGACCACTAGAATAAGCCTTAAGTCAAGCGAGTAAGGTTCACGCAATTACTGGCTCTGCTTGTAATATTTTGATAGGTTTTATAGTAATTATTTGAGTTGAACATGTCTACTTCCATAAAATATTTATATATTTTAATAATTAAATTTATGTCACAGAAGAGAGAGTAACGTACATAAAGTCAACACGATTTCGTCAATTTTTTGCGGAGAGGCACCGAAGATATTTTTTTACAATATAATTAACGAACATTTTCGAATAAAAATTAGTAAATTTTGAAGATGAAGGAGTAATCTTTAAAATGTGTTAATTATTAGTATTATTTGGTTTAGTTTCGTTTGGCCGTAAAAACTGCTTATTTTCGTCAGATTTGCAAACGCGTCCATAAGGATTTTAAATAGGTACTTATTAAAAATTGTACATGTTTAAATGTCAAGTTAAGAAGCCACTTTTAATTATTTTATAAAAAATGTTTAAATTTGATTAAAAAAAAATAAGTAGTATTCATTTATTTTTGCAATTAAAATTTGTTTAAAACCCTGTTTTTTTAAAACAATGTTTTCAAACACCTAATAAAAACAAAGTTTTAATTTTAAACTGTTTTTAAACATGGGCACCCTGCTAGAGAATGATTATGATGAGTTGACTCACGTTTGGGCGGTGGCAGCGGCGAGGTCCTGCGCGGCGAGGTCGAGCGAGGTGTGCGCGCGCGAGTGTGCCGCCTCGCAGGGGTCTGCCAGGCCCGCGCAGCCGGGTAGGAACAGCCCGCCCGCTAGCAGCGACAGGGCACGTCTGCGGACCACTAACATTACTACCAAGCGGGGCCCAAAACAAAAGTAAGGGAGCTCATTTCATTCAAACACATGAATATACATGACTGACTGATACTGACATTGGATTATTGTATGTGTGTATTGTATATCCAAACAAGTATCATGATTTTTGGGGTCACTGACTTCAACTTACTTACATCAGTGGATGTAAGACTATAATGTAATGTATTAATATCCACCAATTAATAAACTTTGAGTTCAGGATGATTACTAGTTATTTACTGTGTTCGAAAGTCTCTTTAAAAAGGTGTGTTGGGAACAGGGGTTTTATGAAGTAAAAGCACAAAAGACAAGACTATTCATTTTATTTCTTTTGGTCTTGTCAACTACATCAAACTCGATTCCATTCGCTAGGTCCCTAGTCTTCGTGGAGAAGAATGGACAAGAAACTCCACGGGAACATATTTTAAAGTATTATGCAAAGACAACCTGACATTGTCTTGGACTGTCTCAAGTTTGTCTTAAACTCTTTTAAAGGGTTCCGTAGCTGAATGGAAAAAAACGGAACCCTTATAGATTCGTCATGTCCGTCGTTATGTCACAGCCACTTAATGCCGAAACCATTAGGACTACACAGTTGAAACTTGGTAAGTAGATGTATTGTATTCTGTGAACCGCTTTACGATTTTCATGCAAGGATAAAGGGGTCCCCAAACATGGATCTGAAACTAAAAACAAAATACATCAAACCTATACGTACGGTGTGTAATAGGTCTTTAAAAATTACATTGATGTTCCTTAAACCATTTTTGCTTAAAGTCAATCGTTTAAAAGATAGACACTTCCAAAGTGATAAAATGTGACTCCCCCCCCTCTCTAACTTTTAAAATAAGAGTGAACAATCTAAAAGAAAATATATGGTGTAGATCTCAATGAACACTTTCAAACAAAATTGGTTTGAACGAGCTAAATAGGCAGCAGATTTTGAGATATAGCATATTTTATAAAACCGCAAACATAACTTTGTCATTCATACAAACACTATGAAAAACAGACTTATCACAGAATGTGTATTTCTGTTGCTGCTATAACAAAACATTATACTAATTCAAGGGGGCATTTCTTACTACGATGGTACGGAACCTTTCATGCGCGAGTTCAATTCACACTTGGCCGGTTTTTTTGTGTTTTTACTAAACAGGCTTTTTAAATAGGACAGAACAAATCAATAAGTTAAAGCCTGTATAATGTTGTTTAAGTAGTTCACCCACATCATCATCATCATCAGCCTATAATGTTCCCACTGCAGGGACTCAGGCCTCCTCTCTAGGAGAGGGATGGGCTATAATCTACCACACGGGCCCAGTGCGGATTGGTAGATGTCACATGTCTTCTAATTTTTTGGTTCTAAGACATGCCGGTTTCCTCACGATGTTTTCCCTCACCGTTTTGAGAGCAGCGGTGATGAAATAAATTACACAAAGTAATGCCTGGGTTCGAACCCACGACCTACTGTTCGTAAGTCGGGGCCGACACCACTGGGCCACCGCTGCTCCTGTTCACCCACACATTTGCTGCCAGTTAAGATGTCAATAGTGGTCATTGCCCTTTCCCTAGTATCTCTTCGTACCAAATGAACCATGTATAATTTTTCAGTAGAAAAAATTTTGAAGATCACGATAGATGACGATTCAAGACAAGAACGTTAACGGATGTCAAAGTTAAGAACCTAATAAATGTAGGTGTGGGTCAATGACCTCTACTGGCAGCACCTATACCTATACTAGGTTGACGAGCTCATTACCTGAAGGCAACATTTATGGGCAGAGCCTGGCGCGCCGGGTTGTTCATGATGCAGTGGTGAGCCAGCAGGTCGATCATCCAGGGCGACAGGGCTGCGAGTCCCGAGTGACGCGTGCACATGTCGCGGAGTAGGCGGATCAGCACCTGTCACACAACAACACATCAAAACAATGATACAGCATCTAAAACAATAGGGGATCGGACAAAAAAAACTAATTAATCCGTCAGATAGATTTCCAAAAAATATTGACCACATATTTTTTCTTTTTTCACGTAAACAAAAAATGAAGACTATACAGTGCTTCGAAAACTCGTGTGACGTCATAATTATGATAGTACATTTTGTACCTTAAAGTGACGTTTCAAGCCCCACTCCGTGATCTTTGACGCGCTATAGCTTCGTCAATTTTTATTGATTTGATAAAACAAAAAACACGTATCCAATATTTTTCGATAATCTAACTGACGGACTAAACAGAATCATATTTTGTTGAGTTAGTCCGATCCCTTATTGTGTTGTACATTTATTAATCACATTTGGGCAACACAAACCATCATCTACCTAGCATTTTCTCAACTGTGTTTGTGTCGGCTTCCAGCCTAAACGGATGCAGCTGAATACCTATTGCTATTGTATCGTCTGGTTCTTCTAACCAACCTAACAGACAGATGTGTGCTGGGTAGTTTGTTCCGCCACTTCTTCTCTCCAGCTAAACACTAGGAATGTGTCGATGGGTGGGCGTTTTGGGGGACTGTCTTATAAAAATGTAAATACAGTGAAACCTGGTTAAATGTGTCTCAGATATTCAAATCTGTCTCATGGGACCCCAGTATGAGTTCCAGTTATAGAGGTTTCTCACTTATCCAAGTCCCAGTTAACCAAGTTTCACTGTAGTAAAGTAGGTAAAGTAAATTTTGACCTTCGAAAAGTGCTGATTATCAGCCTAGTTTGAATAAATGAATTTTGATTTTGATTTTGATTTTTTACCAGTGTTTTATATGGATCGACAGCCTATCTGACCTCCACAACCTAGTTAATACTAGGTCATACGATACACTTCCACAACCCAGTTAATATTAGGTCATACGATTCACTTCCATAACCCAGTTTATGCGAGGTAATACGATACCCTAAGCCTTAAACAAAATAAACTGACCTTGATGGAGGAGTGGTGGGCGTTCTCCTCGAACCAGCGGCTGTGGCGGATGGCTGCCAGGTGGCTGTTGATCACCTTGTACTCCAGGTGCACCTGTTCACAAACACAACCATTCAATAAACAAGTTTGTACTTGCAAACTAACGGCTTTTTACTGAATGCAGGTACGGACTTAAAATAACAAAACTTATTTTGAACCGACTTCAAAAAAGGAGGAGGTTCTATGTTCGTGTGTATGTATTTTTTTTTTATGTATGTTCCCTGATTTCTCCCCCATTTGTGGACTGATTCTCAAAATTATTTTTTATTTGAAAGAGTATACTCCTGAGGTGGTCCCATTTTAATTTGGTGAAGATCTGGTGCTGATCTTCGGAGATATACAATGGAACTCTTCAAAAATAGACGGCAAATCTGTCGTAATTGCTGGAATCGCTTGGATGTTTATTGAATATACATTATCATGACGTAACATCACGCCTGTGTGCTCTGAAACAACTAAAAAAATATGTACACATCTGCATACCCCCTGTATGCAGATGTGTACAATACACATTTTTTTAGTTGTTATACATGTATTTCATAGGCACGTATTACGTGTTTCGTGCTTTTTCTGACGCTATACAAGTATTCGCATCTAGCAGTCATCACTTCATGTTGATGAGCTTATGATGGAAGGTACTACTCCTCAATGGTTAGGAGTTGAAAGCAATAATCAGGGAATCTTGAAGGTTAAGGGTTAGGTGTCATAGTAAGTATTTCTATAAGATATTACAACTAAAAATGAAAAAATAAAAAACTTTTTGAAAAAAAAAACAACCGACTTCAAAAACACCAAAAAGTGAAAAATAAACTTCAGAAGAAAAATCAGCTTCTGAAGTCGGTGACATTTCTTTGTTTAATTTGGTTTTTTTGCCACCGACTTCAGAAGCTGATTTTTCTTCTGAAGTTTATTTTTCACTTTTTGGTGTTTTTGAAGTCGGTTGTTTTTTATCTGTTTGTTCCAGTTAACAGGCAAGACAGACAAATCAACCGCTGAGTCGAGAAATTGGCTACTGGTTCATGAATTCGCTGATGAAGGGTGACCTACCCTGCAAACTTATTTAGAAAATACACTCGAGAGCAATGAATCCGGGTCACTTAAAGAATGTTAAAAATTTCGGAAACTAAAAATGATAGGTTAATGCAATAAATTGTATTTAATAGACAATGTAATACTCCTTAAATGAAGGTATTAAAACTTCTTAGTTATTGTAAAGTTATATCATAAAAAAAAAACAAATTTGAAAAAGGGCCACTTTCGAAGATGGAACTACGTAATTACAGCATTTGGTTTTGCTTTTGTTTGTAATCTGTCATTTATGTGGGTACATAAACCATGTTGATAGTGCTCTATATTCATTATTCAAGCTGAAATTATGTCGCTTACGCCTGAAGAATGCACCAGAATACTTACAATGCTGGAAACCGGCCGGAGTCAGCGCGATACAGCCAGGACTGTCGGTGTGTCGCTGTCAACAGTACAAAGAGTTCTCCGACGTTACGAAGAAACTGGTTCTAACCTACGCAGACCAGGAACGGGCAGAACCAGGTGTACCACAGCACGAGAAGACCGATACTTGGTGAACACCATGCTTCGAAATCGCTTTCTCACAGGAACTGAACTCACAAATCAGTTTCGACGCCTCGGAGGAAGTAACCCAAGTGCATGGACAGTAAGACGTCGGCTTGCTGAATCTAACTTAAAACCCCTTAGACCTGCAAACGGCCCTAAACTGGAGCGTGGGCATCGTATTTCAAGACTAAGATATGCCCAGAGCCACGTAAATTGGAGTATTGAAGATTGGTCAAAAGTTATGTTCTCCGACGAATCAAAATGTATGCTCTACAAGCACGATGGAAGACACAGAGTGTATCGAAGACCAGGGGAAAGATTCAAGCAAGCATGCATCGAAGAAAAAGTAGCCTACGGTGGTGGGTCTGTACTTGTGTGGGCCGGAATTTCTTCTGAAAGTCGCACAGAGCTGGTGATCATAGAAAACGGCTCTTTAACTAGCGAAAGATATGTGGAAGAAATCCTCAATGATCACGTTGGTCCATTTATGGTCAATTTAGGTGAGGATGCTATATTTATGCATGACAATGCCCGGCCTCATACAGGTAGGATTGTGAATGACTACCTTCAAGAGATGAACATTACTCGTATGGAGTGGCCAGCGCGCAGCCCGGATATCAACCAGATCGAGCATGCTTGGGACGAGCTAGGCAGATGCGTAAAACAACGAAACCCTCCCCCAATCACGCTTCGTGAGCTCAAAATTGCTCTCACAGAGGAATGGGAGAATATTCCCCAAAATCGTATAAGGAACTTGGTGTACAGCATGCCAAACCGCGTAAAGGCAGTAATGGAAGCACGAGGAGGCAATACGAAGTATTAAAATTCAAGAAAATCGTAATAAAGTTCAAAAATTTCATGTTTCCTATTTTTGTTTTAAGGAGAGATCAGCAGTTTTTTTCTTTATGTAATTTTGTGTTAATAAAATGTATGGTGACTCATATTTTTTTTACTTTCATTTAAGGAGTATTACATTGTCTATTAAATACAATTTATTGCATTAACCTATCATTTTTAGTTTCCGAGATTTTTAACATTCTTTGAGTGACCCGGATTCATTGCTCTCGAGTGTACTAGGTTAATCAGCCTAAATTCCATTTTATTTGGCCAAGGTTCTATATTTCTCAATAGGTCGTCATCCAATAAGTGCTCTCGCTGTACCATCTTTCACATAGTTCAACTATCGTCAGTAAATGCATACTTAAAATTTCTCAAGACATTTTCTTCAACCCTCCGCATACCATGAAAACGGCGTCATCTTGTTAGTGGTCATTTAAATATAGTCATTTGCAGACGGCCCCTACATTTCCCTAGCTTTCCGTTCTTAGCCACAAGCAATCACTAGAAATACCTTTACCAACGTAATTACTGAATTCTGTAACGACGCTACCTATACTACTATCGGTATATAAATGTGTCAATACACGCGATATTTGAATTGATAAAATGACCATTAGTGCAATAGGTATATTATGGCAAATTTTGTGTGTATTGGTAAACGAAGAGCAGCGGTGGCCCAGTTGCAGCGGCCTCGAATTAAAGTCATGGGTTCGAACCCAGGCAGGCCCATTACTTTGTGCAATTTATTTCATCACCACTGTTCTCAAAAATGGTGAAGGAAAACATCGTGGGGAAACCGGCATGTACCAAATATTAGAATACTTGTGACATCTACCAATCTGCACTGGGCCCGCATAGTAGATTATAGCCTATTCCCTCTCAAAGATTGGAAACCTGTGTGGCAGCAGTGGGAACATTAATAGGCTGATGATGATGATGATTGGTAAAAGCAGATATTTGGAGAGTTTGTCATATAAAGTGGCAGTTACCAGTGGCTCCAGCTTCCTCAAGTTCTGGTGCAGTGTGGTGACGAGCACGCGCGCGCCCGCGCTCGGGGCCTTCACTGTGAAGCCGCGCTCGTTGGTCGCGCTCGTCACGGACCATCCCGAGCCCGGCGCCAGCATCTCAGCGCGGAGCAACTTGTTCAACTCCTCGCCCACCTGTGAACGCCCACATAAAACATGATAAAAGGAGAAATGAAATGAATCATGGGCAAAAATATAGGATTAAAAAAGTTGCCACCATGTAAGCTTTACTGCCTCCGTGGTCGAGTGGTATAGGCGTTTGCATTGTGACCCGGTGGCTGTGGGCACGAATCCCAAGGGAAGCATACTTTGTAAAGTTGTTTCCAGTTTGGCTAGGACATTGCAGGCTTGAATTACCTGATTGTCTGATAAAAAGATGATTCCGTGCTACGGAAGGCACGTAAAAGACGGTGGTCCCGGCCGCCAAATGGTAGTTGTCAAACCATGTCAGAAGCCCTTGAGGCGGTTTAGAAACTCTGAGGCGGCGTCCTAATTGGCAACGATCGTACGATCGAACGATGCGTTCTCGTCGCACGACGAGATTAAACACACTAATTTCCCATTTAAATGAAAAAACTGAAAAGCAAAAAAACAAGCACATTTAAAATTAAACAAAACTTGGAAGCAGGCGGGGTCCATTCTATTTTCATTTTTTTTCTTTTCTTAATTTAATATTCAAATGAACCCCGCCTGCTTCCAAGTTTTGTTTAATTTTAAATGTGCTTGTTTTTTTGCTTTTCAGTTTTTTCAGTCGGGTTTTTTAGTGTTTTAACTACTTTTTTTATTGCCAACTTTTTAGTTCTTTTGTTTGTACTTTCGTTGGTCGCGTAAAATTCTTCGCAGATGATTTGATTTTCAATTTCTTTTAGACATATAAGTGTTATATATTTTTGTAATCTCCTTTTAAAACCCTTTATTTTGATACCCTACTCGATGGTATTGGAATTTTTTTTTTTTTGACCTCCGCGATTTGGCCCCCAAAATCCACAATTTTTCTTTGTTTTTTTAATTTTAATGTAGCCTATAACACTCGCGCCATCAAGACGAATCTAACGACGTATATTTCATTCAAATCGGTTCATCCGTTTATGAGTTATGAGGGAACAAAGAAACGGACATACATACATACACGTCAAACACATAACCCTCCTTTTGGGCTTCGCCGCAGTCGGGTAAATATGTATGTATTTTCGCTTAAAAACGATAGTTTTTAAACATTTATATTATATATTTATATTTTATATTACTGTTTTCGTGCGATTAGTTGTAAGATCTATTAGGACACACTAAAGAAATTGTGTGTTTAATGTCGTCGTGCGACGAGAACGCATCGTTCGGTCGTACGATCGTTGGCAATTAGGACGCCGCCTGACACTAGGGCGTGTGGGCTCGCGATAAGAAAAAGACCATATAGCCGAAGAAACCCTGAGCAAAAATGATTGCTGGAAAACGACTTTTATTTGTGGTAGCTAGTGTGCAATGAATAGCAGTCAGCTCAAATAGGGGGGGTATAACTACTTACTGCCAATTTAAAGTTATTAACCACTGCTGAGCATGAGCTCCTGGGTTCGATTCCCAGGTCGGCCAATATTATTGGGTTTTTCCATCACGAATTTCTCAGCAGCATCCAGGGATTCTGGATTTGTGCCCGGTTGATGGCAATAGGCTCGCCCCCTATTACATGAGATTTGAACATAACGGGCAAATTATGGGTGTACTATTAGGTAAGCCCTTCATATATTAGAAACAAAAATATAACAGCTCACAACTTATGACCCAGTAATATTAACGACAATAGCATCTGTGGTGCTAGGCAACTGGGCTTATCCCAGTTGTATAGGTACGTGCCTACCTTTGTGCCTATTGGCCTTTATCTGTTGTCTCCTGCTGATATGGAGGGAAGTGAAATTTTTGGATTTCCTTCTCCGCTATTCTTTTCTGATTTATTTTGTTGCGTGATCCATCATCCAAGACAGTTACATTATTTCTCTGGGACTTTGTCGACCTTAATTGCCTTGGCGCTCTTCTGGTGGTCGAAACTGTTGATTCTGGCTTTCATGAGTTACAGTGGGTTCAGGAAAAGTGTGAATTGTACCAAAAAAAGGGAGTATCTCTGGAAGCAGAGGGGAGTAAGTACAAGTAGGATGTAGTGCTCACCGGCCACTCGCTTCTTTTATAGTTCGTTGATTTCGTTCGTTCGTTTGTTGTTCGTTCGTCTTTGTCGTTTTTTGAATGCACAAAGGCATAAGAAACAATCATGTACTTTTAACTGCCCGATTCTTGGATTCGTCTAATTGCCTTGGTGTATGTTAAAATTCACCGCTGTGTCCGATTCAAATTATTTAATGAAATTATTTCGGACTTACATCATTAACCGCGTACTGACTGAGCGAGCAGCCTCGCGAGGCAGCGAAATCGCCCCCGAACTCTACATACAAAATTTCATGAAAATCACTGGAGCCTGTGTGACTTTAAGACCTTAAAAGAAAGAAAGATTAAATAATAGACTATTTCTATTATCTTCGGGGACGCCGGCAAACACCAGACGGGCGATCAGTCATTTCGTTGCGGATTATTGTGTATAAATAATAGACTAATAGCATACCTTATTAGACAAACCCTCCACAGCCTCTTTAGTAGGAAGGGTCTTCATGATGACCACAATGTCAGCTACATTCTTGCCAGTCATCATTGTGCCTTTCTTGTAGGAACCAACTTGACGGACCTCTTCTAGTTGCTGCCAAAAATATTTTGAAATAAGTTTTAGTTACATTATAAACATTATCAAGTTCCAAAGTACCAAAAGGCCGTTACATAAATATAATCATGTCAAGTCTTCACTAGGGTTTATTCTGCAATTTTACCTGTGTGTTATTTCCCAAGGAAATACCTGTAAGTTCAATGAACTTAAGCCTGGCCTAGAGGTTTATCCCACAAACAAGAGCAAAAAGTAATACTCACACATGCTGCAAAGTCACCAGGTGCCACAACGAGGTTGTCCAACACTGTCTGCAGCTTTGTTACAAGATTCAGCACTGCCGACTGTTCAGCAGGTGTTGGGCATAACTCCCCATGCCTTTTAAGAAGTGCCTGTAAATTGATTTTTTAAATATTAGCCAACTACCTTCACCATTTAATTTATAAGTTCATCTATGGCAGCCCCATGGTGTTGATCATAGTATAGTATGATTGATTACAGGCTGCAACAATAGCAACCATCATGAAACCAATCATATAATACTAGCATGACTGCCAATGGCAATGCCCTTTTTCCTACTTAAGTACCTATTACTCAGAAATCGGAGGAGCTCGTGGCTTAATAAGAACTGCCACTCAGGTCGATCTTTAGGTAAAGCTGCGCTTGCCTAGGTCGGTCTGTGGATGGGTGACCAACTGACCACCTGACATACCGAGTTTCCTCTGTGCCTCGGAAAGCACGTTAGGCTGTTGGTCCCGGCTGCCATATAATAGATCTTTGGCAGTTGTTACAGGTAGTCAGTGACCTGAAATTCTGCCCCAGTCTTACCAAAGGGTATTGTATTACCTAGTATTAACTGGGTTGTGGAGGTCAGATAGGCAGTCACTCCAAGTAAAATACTGGTATTCACCTGCATCCGGTTAGACTGGAAGCCGACCCCAATATAGTTGGGAAAAGGCTAGGCAGATGATGATCTATTACTCAGAAAATTAAAACCCACATTTAGGCATTTTAGTTGTATGCTGATAATGCTGATATGATACATATAATGGCTGGTTGGTCGCTCTCTTTTAAATAATCTGAAAATCTATTTAGTAATACCATACCTTGTATGTGATTGGTGTTCAAGTATAAACCTGTTTGTGGTAAGATGTGAAAAATGAAGAGTTATAGCTGTATCCGTTCTGAGTAATCACACTAATACCATATTCACACTATAATAAAGTATAAACCTGTTTGTGGTAAGATGTGAAAAATGAAGAGTTATAGCTGTTTCCGTTCTGATTAATCACACTAATACCATACTCACACTATAATAATATAATAATAAAATGTGTATATGTGCAGTTCGTCCGTTTCCGAACTGGACAAATTTCATTAGAAAGGGGATAGAACCGATGTGGCATATCAACCTGTCCGCCATTTTGTTTTTTTTTCGAAATCGCGGCCCACGATGAAAGTGGTATGTATGGATAGAGGACATATAGACGAACAAAAAATGTCAAGTAACACGGTACCTAAAGTGTCACGTTACCGAGATATTTGAAGTTATAGATCGACAAATAAGTACAACGACAATCATTAAATATTTTTTTAAATAGCCTTTTTACGTGTATATGCGTTAAATTGTATCCAAATAATAGTTCCCAGGTTGATTATTATTATACGCACAATAAAATAGCTTCGCATCGCAATGAAACGCTATGTTATGTCAAAAATAGTTTTCTCGTGCTCCTAGTAGTATGTTATGTACCTACTCTCTTTCAGTAACCAGAAATAATAATAATAAACGCCTATAGACACGTAAAAGGTCTAATTTTTATGTGGTCATTGTACTCATATGACCATCTTTACCTTCAAATATCTCCGTATCGTGACACTTTGGGTACCGTGTTACTAGACATTTTTTGTTTATCTATATGTCCTCTATCCATACATACCACTTTCATTGTGGGCTGCGATTTCGAAAAAAAAACAAAATGGCGGTGGGTCGATATGCCAGCTCCCATACAAAAAAGTTCAAACCCCTTTCCCAGTAGTAGCCCGGAGTTTGGAAGTTATAATACCCCCGTGCCTCGGAAAGCACGTTAAGCCGTTGGTCCTGCGCCTGATCTCTCTCCGGTCGTGTCGGATTGCCGTCCCATCGGACTATGAGAGAAAAGGGAACAGAGAGTGCACTTGTGCACTATAATATCTCCTGCGCAGATGGCTAATCTCCGCTAGGATTGGCCGCCGTGGCCGAAAAACGGTCAGGAGGACTATTATTATTTATTATTGGACGGACTGCACAATTTTTGGCTCAAATGGCTCAGCAGTTCACACACTTGCCTGGCATCTTGGATGTCGACAGATTCAGGGGAAAGATGAACCTGTATGGATTAAACGGGGAATATTCCAGGGCGACAGTCTGAGCCCGCTTTGGTTCTGTCTGGCCCTGAATCCTCTTAGCACAATGCTGAAAAATTCAGGTCTAGGCTACCAGTTGAGAAGAGATGGTAAGGTCATATCTCACCTACTTTACATGGATGATCTGAAACTGTTTGCTCCCAACAAATTGCGACTGATGGAGTTACTAAAAATAACTGATTCTTTGAGTAGCGCCATCAGGATGGAATTTGGTGTGGACAAAATGTGCAGTCATGCATGTAAAGAAAGGGAAGATTATGGAATCCAAGGGAATTCAGCTCCCGGATTCCATACACCTCAGATCCCTTTCCTCGTCCAAAAGCTATAAATACTGGGTATGTCGGAAGCGTTAGGAATTAACGTAGCTGACACGAGGCAATCATTGAAGGAGCACTTCTTCGGGCGCCTAAAGAAGGTTTAAAATAGCATTCTTTCAGGTGGGGACAAGGTGCGCGCCTTGAACGGTTGGGTCATGCCGGTTTTAATGTACTCTTTCGGCATACTCAAATGGACTCAGACTGAACTCGACGTCTTGGATAGGAGAGTCCGTACATTGCTGACCGCAAATGGGTATGCACCGAGTGGACAAGGACAAGGGACTCACCCCGCTGTCCATGGCTAACGAGAACTGGCGCAAACTTACTTACTGCTGATGATCGCAAGGAAGTATGGCAAAGCAAGGAGCTTCACGGGCGCTTCTACCGGGCTCTTCATGGGCCCGATGTAGATTTTCTAGCGTCCGTGTCCTGGCTACGTTTCGGCGACCACTTTCAAGGTTTTGTCTGTGCGATTATGGACGAAGTTATGTTGACGAACAGCTACCGGAAATATATTATGAAGGATGGGACGGTTGACGTGTGTCGGGCATGCCACCGTCCAGGTGTGTCCATCAGACATATTATTTCTGGTTGTTCTCGTCTGGCTAACGGCGAGTACTTGCACAGGCACAATCAAGTGGCCAGGATTATTCACCAGCAACTTGCTTTGAAATATAAACTTTTAATTTGATTTGTAGAGGGTGAAACCGTTGGCAACAGCTAGTTACAAATATTTTATGTATTTAGAAACCAATTTAATATTTGTGTGCCATCTTAGTTTAGTTTAGTTTAACGGGGCTTTTATCCGCACTTAGCCTCTTGATTGGGCCATTGTGCGTGATGTTTTAGTAATACCTACTCCAACCAACATAGGTCGTCCCAGAATTGCAGCAGCCTTCCCAGACTGCTGCAGGCTTCCGGGAGAGTTAATGGGGATCGTAGAGTTTGTGCCCGGTGATCTGCTACGCTCCTGCACTCTAGGAGTACGTGCCGTGGCGTTTCTTCCGCTTCCATGCATCCTCTGCACAGTGGGCTGTCTGTTACACCTATGTTATGTAGATGTTTGTTTAGGGAACAGTGACCCGTTAAAATTCCTATGATTTTACGGAGTTTGTCCCTTTTAAGTTTGATGAGATTGCGAGTAAACTTCATTGATGCCTCCGGAACTGCATCTTTTGTTTGCCTGCATCCTTCACTGTTTCTCCATTCGGTGAGGTGTTTTTCTGTGGTTCTTGAACGCAGCCATGTTTTTATTTGGGCCTGAGGTATGGGCAGTAGTGGTTCCGGTCCAAATACTGTATTGCTTGAGCCTCTCTTGGCCAGCTCATCTGCTGCGTCGTTACCCAGCGAGTTGCTATGTCCTTTTATCCATTGCAGGGTTACACTATTTGTGGTTGCAATGGATTGGAGTGCATTGTGGCATTCCAGTATTAGGACAGAGGTAATTGTGTTGTTTTTTAGGGCTTGAAGCACCGATGCACTGTCTGAGATGATCTTTATTTTAAAATCACTGACGTCTCTGGCTGCAACTGCTTGTGCCGCTCTGGTGATACCGATACATTCGGCTTGGAAGATTGTGTTTAATTTATCTAGGGTATTTGATATTGAAATGTTTAGATCATTCGAGAAGACGCCGGCTCCAGTACCGTGTGAGGTCTTGGAGCCGTCCGTATATATCCTAACTTCATTGATGCCAGAGCTATCTACTGCTTCTGCAGTGAGTTGGATGTCGTAACTTCTATCGAACACATGGTGGCATGAAGCTTTATCCATGGGCGCCTCAAGGAGTGGTATTTCCTTCAGGATCCCATGCAAAACTTTTGAGTGTGTTGTTTCTGTATTTACTTTCCATAGTCCGTTTGATCTTAGTCTTAAAGCGGTTGCCTGAGCTTCCTCCTGTATGACCAGATCCAGAGGTCTTAAATTTAGAAGATACTCTAACGCTGCTGATGGAGTTGTTCTCATGCATCCAGTGGCTGCTACACTAGCTAGGCGTTGCAGACTCTGGAGTTTCGTTTTCACCGTGGTCAGCTGAGTTCTGGGCCACCATACAACTGATCCGTAGGTAATAGAAGGTCTGATGACTGATGTGTATAGCCAGAGTGTGATCTTTGGGTTAAGACCCCATCTCTTACCAACTAGTCTTCTACACTGATTAAAAGCTATACAGGCCTTCTTTGTTTTAGCCTCTAGGTGACTCGCCCAATTCAATTTGTTATCAAGAATTATGCCCAGATATTTCACTTGCGTTGATAGGGAGAGTCTTGTGTTGAAAAGCTTTGGTAGTTGTAATTCTGGTAACTTCCTTTTGTTGGTAAAAAGGATAAGTTCTGTTTTCTTGGGGTTTACTGAAAGTTCGTGTTCTTCACACCATTCTTCTACTATCTGCAGAGCAGAGCGCATCACTTTGCATAGCATATCTTCAGCATTCCCGTTTATCAGTATAGCAAGGTCGTCTGCATAACCAATAGTAGTGTATCCTCTGTCATTTAGTTTCTTTATGAGGCTGTCCACTACTATGTTCCAGAGAAGTGGAGATAGAACGCCTCCTTGGGGGCATCCTCTTACTACCTTGGCTCTTGTGGTAGTATTTCCCACTATCTGAACCGCCCTTTTGCTGACCAGTTCAGTGATCCAGTTTCTTATTACTGGTTTTACACTAAATTTTTGCAGGGCGTGGTTAATGCTGTTGTGTATTGTTTTATCAAAAGCTCCTTCGATGTCTATGAAGGCAGCAAGTGTTGAGTTTTTATTGGTTATAGCCGTTTCTATTTTGTGCACTACCATGTGTAATGCCGACTCTGTTGATCTGCCTTTCCTGTACGCATGTTGTTGGGGATGCAGTGGTTTGCTTTTTAAAGCTCCATCCCGTAAGTGTCGATCTACCAGTCTTTCCAGTGTTTTCAGAAGAAAAGATGTTAGACTGATGGGCCTGAAAGATTTGGCTTGTGTGTAGTCCTCTTTTCCTGGTTTAGGTAGGAAGACTACTTTTGCCTCTCTCCAAAGTGTGGGAATATATTTGAAAGCTATACAGGCCCGGTAGATTGGTATTAGGTGCTTGGTTACCTGTTTTAGTTGCCATTGTAGTAGGGCCGGGAATATTCCGTCCAGCCCTGCGGATTTGAAAGATTTGTGTGCCATCTAACAGATATTGATTTTAATATTTTGCCAACAGCGATTGTTTGCTAGTGAAGTGTGTTTTAGAAACACAGTTTAACAATAAAGTACCTACTTTTGTTTAAAATTGTGTGGGTCCAGGCTAAGTCAACTTCAGGGTAGTCATGAACACGTGTTCTTGATATCTTTTTAAACAGTTAATAAAATTAAATGGTTCTGTATTATTCATGTAACAGCTTAGAAAACACTGAACCTTGCACTTACCACAAGCAGCAGTACATAGTAGAATTTGTGAAATACAAACAACAAATAACACGAAGTTTTTGTCAATCATTGTCCTAAGAAAGTTTCGAAATTGTTATTGTTATCTGGTGCTACATATTATCTTGAATGAATAAGTTTAAGAACAAAAGTGATTGGACCTCCAAAAACATCGTGCGATTCGCAATTGCGGAGCACAACGCGATGACGGCAGCGTCGTGACAGAGCTAAAACATGTTTTGCCGGCCAAAATCTACGTATTTATGAATAAAGTATTAAGTACCTATATCGGTACTCCTGCTCTAATTGGAAAGCTGCCCCTGAAATGACCGTTTGACCAAGACGTCAAGACGATAGTAATAACTTATATTTACCTTTGTTAGACCACAGTCATCCGGAGGAGGCTTGCATCGAGGAAACGCCGGTTCAGCGAGTACCAGATCAAATGGGGGCCTAAGCATCAAGACGCGAGGCCTGGTGAACGGGGGTCGCCCCATACCACCGCGTATGCCCATACCCCGTAGTCCGCGACCACCGCCACGAACCATATTTTAATTTAACACCAGAAAATCTTGAATATTACTACTTCGTGTGAATTCCGTTGTTACAACCGCTACAGATACTCCAATTACGGTATAAATTTTTGCCCACTCGCTAGGTAAGCGTACCGCCCCCTAAGCCGCACGTAAAAATGCGAGACTGATTGTTTAGTCCCGTGTTTTCTGTAAGCAGATAGATATTTTTCGAAATAAAACACGGACTCAAAATGGTTGAAAACGACGCGGTAAGTTTTTGGCTTTTGACAGAATCACAATGTGTCAAACTACATGTCAAAGTCAAACAGTCAAATTGTCAAGCAAGAGTACCAATTTATATTTTACTCTTTGGTCAACAGAATCAAAAATGTCGTGTTTCATCATGTTTCATAACTTTCATAGACTAGACAATCATTGAATCATGTTGTTGTTGGTTGCCTTATGAACAGCACAGTGGCGCCCCCCGGATTTTCTACTCTTTTTTGCCAAGCTGTACTATACTTTTATATCTAAGTGTTGCCCGCTACCTACGTTTGCATGATTGTACAAAAAGTATTATTTCGAATCCATTGACTTATATATTACTTAGTTTTATATCAATATTTGAATCGTATTTTGGGAAGGTGATGCCACAAGGTAGCCCGCGAAATTCGGATTTTCTTACGTTTTAGTATCAATGTTTACAGAATACGTTATTAAGCTATTGCATAGCTTCTATCGCGGGCCTTGAGCGTGGAGAGCGAATCCAGAATTTCCCTAACGAAAATATTCAAGATTCAGTATTCAACCAGGTTGCTATGGTTACGGAAAATATCAAGGTTGTCAACTGAGGTTGTCAAATTAAATAATTTGTAACCTCACGTGGTGTTTTAAATATGAATAAACAAAGTGCATCTATTAATGAAGAAAGTCACGAAAAAATAGTGAAAGAAAATGAGTGAGTACTCTTTACACATTCATTTTATTATTAGTACGTGTGGCGACTAGCGACATCTATCGCAACACCTGCGTACTAACAAACGATCGACTGAAGTTCCTACATCGCGCTATCAACATTATCCGCGACATAAGCCTTTATAGGAGTTCCCGACTTACATATCATGTCGGGCAGTTAGCCCGCCGGACACAACACCCGTCCGGTCGGAGGATTCTCCCTTTTCAACGGGGGATGAGGAGCTTTACACCCTGTTCCTCATACCCCCCAAACTGGTGACCCCGAGCATGAACGTCAGCGCAGCCTTCGTGCAAGCACTTCATACGTCGTCACCACTTCCCCTTCGCCTTCGAGCAGCGAGTCATACCGTCAGCCAGCAGCCACGGCTTCATGGGGTATCCTGACCACCAGCATGCAGCGGAAGCGCATTCCTGGTCATCACCCCCAGCCTCATCAGCGACCTTGGCACAGCACACTGCACTTCGGCCGGTCAGCAAGCAGAGACGCCCTTCTCTCCTGGTCGACGCAGCAGCCAGCCACTACGCAGCACTGCACACTCCGACTCACTGGAGCATACGCAGCATCACCCCGACTCACTGGGGCATCTACGGCAAGCACTGCATCACTCCGACTCACTAAAACCCCAAAATACGCATATCATAAGTTTTATTGGTTTTTGCATTACTATTCTGCGAATCGGTCTATTGCATACGTTGATAAAAAATGCTATGCAATAGCTTTACCGCGGCAGTCTCCGAGTGCCACATCAACTTTTTTTTATTTAGGTAATCATCGCACTTCTATAACTGAAATATCCTGTATTCTGACCTTTGATTGGAACCCTCTGTAAGTGAGACAGGTTTTTATTTATACCTGGATATCAGAGACACTGGGTAAGTGGAATACCTCTTTAAGTGAGACAAAGGAGAAGTTGCAAGAATGCCCCACTTCCAACTGCAAAGATAAGTATCTAAAAAAAATTGCTACTATGATGATATAAATAAATGATATACTTTTCTCGGGGAGCTAGGGTGACCATTGATAGCGCACTGTTTACGTCGTCATTATCGTGTCTATTCCTATCTACTTTAAAGATAAGAGAGGTATCATCTGCAAATAGTAGGTACAACGTCACAAAAACCCTTTAAATAATATGGCAGATCATTAATATAAACCAAGAATAAAAACGGACCCAGTATTGAACCTTGAGGTACACTTAGCCGAACCGGTAGCCCGGAAGATTTCGCGCCATTTACGTCTACACATTAGAATCTATTTTGTAAATACGAATCTATCACATTTAGGACCTCATTTTGAACACCATAATGACGCAGTTTCCGTAAAAGCGTGTCGTGATGTACGCAATCAAAAGCTTTAGAGAGATCGCAGAAAACACCGATTGCATTTTGCGCTTTCTCCCATGCGTTAAATATGTGTTTTAGCAAAGCAACACCTGCATCCACAGTCGAATGACCCTTTGTAAAGCCATATTGATCATTATGAAGGAGTTTATTTAAATTAAAATGTACTAACAACTGTTTGAGAATTAATTTAAAATTTTGCTAAAAGCAGGTAAAATAGAAATTGATCTAAAGTTACCAATATCATTTTTACTGCCTGATTTAAATAGAGGGATGACTTTACTGCTCTTCATAAGGTTAGGGAAAGTACCCAAATCAACGCATTTATTGAAAGTAACAGCAAGACAGGGGGCTACGATGTCGATAATTTTACTTAAAAGTTTAATAGAAATGCCCCAGTAATCACCTGTGTTTTTAGACTTAAGTGAATTAAAAACGTTAACTACATCACGAGGTGTTACATGTTCGAAACTAAATACGTTACCACATTTAGACACGCTGCTATGCAAAAGATCTTCGGCTTTAGACGGCGACGAACTCAGGGAACGAGTTGTCGCTATGGGTATGCTGGCAAAATACTCATTAAAAGCCTCGGCTACGTCGGCTGCTTTATTAACTAATTTGTTACCCACCATGATCTCAAGGTGATTATCATGTATAACAGATTTACCCGTTTCATTGTTAATGATTTTCCAAGTGGCTTTAACTTTATTATTAGAATTTTTAATGGTTTCGCTTAAGAATTTTGATTTTGCAATAATACAAATCTTACCTTTTTAACAAAAATGTTCTTAAAAGTGGTCATACTTATTTCTGAGTTTCAGTTTGTGTGCGCATTTAATCTATTTCACCACAGGTAACATCGTGGGCAAAGCCAGTTAACAATATAAAATACCTCCTTCATAATTCTGGGGTCCTGGTAGTCTGTGAGACTTTACTATCCTTGTTTTTCATCTCCTGATTTACCTCTGTCAATTATTTCGATAAAGTGTTTTATTTCACAAACAGAATTATGAAGAAGTAAGCTATTTGAACGTGATGGAGTAGCCAACATACATATAATAATTATTTGTGTCAAATCTATTAAATGTATGTTTGTACATTTCTATTTATCGTGCTACATGTTATGAAGATAAATAAATACTTCTTCATAATTCTGACCTCCTGGTAGTTTGTGAAAGTAAACCACATTATCTGTACTGCTGTAAAAATAAAACTAAAATATTCGGCTTTACTCCGTGACTGTACTTTATACTGAAATTAGATAGTGGGTCCAGTCGACCAGGGGGTCTAAAATGGCCACTTTAGCAGATCAGAATATGAATTGACCTTTCAAAATAGTAACTGCGTCTGTGACCATTTTACGAATTTAACGCAATTCATATTGTTTTCCTATTATTACTTACCTATGATCTATTTTCCTTAATGGTCCCAGACGCTGTTACTATTATGAAAGGTCATTTACGCTTTTTGACGCAATTCCTATTATGAACTGCTAAAGTGGCCGTTTTAGACCCCCTGTTCAAAATTTGAATTGGTGTCTGGACCCGCGGGTTCATTTCGAGTGGGTCCGGTTGACCAAAGACTCCTGTTTCCTCGTGGTCATACTATTTTGTCATAATATCATTTTTGCATCTCCTGTAGAAATACAAAGTATCTGGTAATTAGTGAACGGCTTGTTCATCAACTGGTGAGTGTGAAACTCGCGCATGCACCTGAGTTGGTATCTTCTGATTAGGCACCCCATTATACTTTCTTTTTCTACAGAGGGTGCAAAAATAATGTATGACCACGAGGAAACAGCCGAAGCGACTTTGTGTTACTAGCCCTTATAACTTATTGTATTCTACAAAACTATTTACAGGACCCAATTAAAACGACATTACGGATTCGACAGTAAAATTTTATTAAGTAAATCACATAAATACACGACAACACATACATTACATAAGAATGTCACAATAACAATATATTTTACACAAATAGTAAAGATTGCACACGTGCGTAAAACAGTAGAGATAGATAGATAGATGCATCGGGCTAGTGTCCGCAACTCCACGCCCGGAGCGTGTGTTTTGCGTACGGGTGGGAATCTTATTCGATCCACCGAAGCTCCCCGAGAAAAGCCAGCAACCCCTTGATGTTACCGGCAATCTCGCGAAGAGTACCTGGGTTACCGAAGTACTTGGCCCTGTATGGGGCAACCCCCGGACAGTGCAGGAGCACGTGGGCTGCTGTTTCTTCTTCCTCCGTGCAGGCTCGACACAGAGGACTATCCGTGACACCTATAACAAAGAGGTGCATATTAAATGTACCGTGTCCAGTGATGGCGGCCGTCATGCACTGTGCGTAGCTGCAGCTTAGTCAGCCGGAGCGCTTGTTTGGTGAGACGGGGGTCGATGGCGGGAAGCGCCTCCTTGGCCTGCCTGCACTCGCCGTGGTCTAGCCACAGCTTGGCGTGAAGTTCTCTGGTACATTTCCTTACCAGCGAGCGAAGATAACCGAAAGGAAGCGGCACGATGGGTTCTGGTCCCACCGCCGCCATGCTTGAGCCTCTTCGAGCGAGCTCGTCCGCTGCATCGTTGCCTCTGGAGTCGCTATGTCCTTTAATCCATTGAATGGTTATATTATTGAGGTTACCTACCTGGTTCAGGCGTTGGTGGCACTCGTATATTATATATTATTATTTTTTTTTTTTGGGACAAGCCCACCACACTATTCCCAAACCACTGGAACTCCTGTTAGCCAGAATCAACAGTGGCGACCACAAGAAAAGCGCCGAGACAATGAAGCTCGACGAAGTCCCAGAGCAGCGATTTCACTGTCTTGGATCCCGCAACGAAATTAATCAGAAAAGAATAGCGGAGGAGTAGGAAAAAACATAATTTCCACTTCCCTCCATATCAGCAGGAGACAGAACAGAACAAGGCCAATAGGCACACAGGGACGTATACAACTGGGATAAGCCCAGTTGCCTAGCACCACGGATATTATTGTCATTAATATTACTGGGTCCTAAGTTGTGAGCTGTTATATTTGATTCCAATAATAGGTATGACAAAAATGCTTAAACGCACGGAAATTTGTTCTAGTTTCTACAAGGTCCGTATAGTAAATAACTCCGGATGTAACCTGTACACTATTTAACATAATATTACGTTCATTCTGCCAAAGACTACACTCCCATAAAATGTGATGTGCAGTTTGTTCAAATTCGCAGTCAGATGTAGAACATTGACAAAAAGGCGAGGCAACAAGCTTGAAGGAAAATAATTTACTCTTAAAGTTACCATGACCTGTGAGAAATTGGGCAACACAGTGATCGACCTCCAGCCATGTCCTGGCCAGCCGCTCACGAACGGATGGAAAGAACTGGTGGAGGTGTCGGCCTTTGATGGAATTATCCCACCTACATTGCCATTCAGACAAAAGTTCCTTCCAGACGTCAGTCTGTGGTTTAAGTAATCTAGCTATTTTAGCACGGTCACGTTGCGTTAAAAAGTCTGCGTCCGCGGTCTCTCGTGCGCAGTAGTACATTGAAGCACGGCGCTGTACTTCAAGATCAACTGGAAGTACCCCTGCCAGTACCGGTAAGGCTTCAGTACTAACCGTCCTATATGCTTTACACAAGAAAATCAAAGCCAACCGCTGACTTTGAAGTAATTTACGTCGTACAGCTCCTATGGTGGCCCTATCGGCCCAAACTGGTGCCCCGTAGCACATACACCCCAAGTAAGTAGCCCCATAGATCGTCTTTAAAGTTAAAAATGATAAACCCAACGTAGATTTGGATATTCTCGTTAAAGCATAAAAGTTCTTTTTAGCTTTTTCACCGACGGTTTTTATGTGTTCAACGAATGAAAAATTCCTCTCTAAGACAAACCCAAGGTAGCATACGGACTCCTTCTTTTTCACGGGAACGTTATTAAATTTAATACTAGGCCATGATTTAAGATTACCTTTTAAATGAAGTTGATAAGTTTTATGTGGTGCAAAGGTCAGACGGTTACGATCACCCCACTGGGATATTAATTTTAGGCAAGCGTCAGCCAAATTTTCGAGTCCAGCCCGAGTACTTGACTGAATGAGCAGCAGGCCGTCGTCCGCGTAACCGGTTAATGAACAGCCGTATGGAAGTGGAATCGCGAGGAAGTCATCGAAGCCTACGTTCCATACATACGGACCCATAACCGAACCCTGAGGGCATCCCATGGTAAGGGACTTTGACATAGAATGATGTCCGAGTTTGAGTTTCGCGGAACCATTTAAGAAGTACGAGTAAACAAGATTGTATATGTTTTTAGGGCAACCACGAATTTTTAGTTTAAGGAGTAGCATCGGCCACCACGCGTTATCAAAAGCCCCAGAAATATCTAGAAAGATCCCAACTACACTCGAGAGCAATGAATCCGGGTCACTTAAAGAATGTTAAAAATCTCGGAAACTAAAAATGATAGGTTAATGCAATAAATTGTATTTAATAGACAATGTAATACTCCTTAAATAAAGGTATTAAAACTTCTTAGTTATTGTAAAGTTATATCATAAAAAAATCAAATTTGAAAAAGGGCCACTGTCGAAGATGGAACTACGTAATTACAGCATTTGGTTTTGCTTTTGTTTGTAATCTGTCATTTAAGTGGGTACATAAACCATGTTGATAGTGCTCTATATTCATTATTCAAGCTGAAATTATGTCGCTTACGCCTGAAGAATGCACCAGAATACTTACAATGCTGGAAACCGGCCGGAGTCAGCGCGATACAGCCAGGACTGTCGGTGTGTCGCTGTCAACAGTACAAAGAGTTCTCCGACGTTACGAAGAAACTGGTTCTAACCTACGCAGACCAGGAACGGGCAGAACCAGGTGTACCACAGCACGAGAAGACCGATACTTGGTGAACACCATGCTTCGAAATCGCTTTCTCACAGGAACTGAACTCACAAATCAGTTTCGACGCCTCGGAGGAAGTAACCCAAGTGCATGGACAGTAAGACGTCGGCTTGCTGAATCTAACTTAAAACCCCTTAGACCTGCAAACGGCCCTAAACTGGAGCGTGGGCATCGTATTTCAAGACTAAGATATGCCCAGAGCCACGTAAATTGGAGTATTGAAGATTGGTCAAAAGTTATGTTCTCCGACGAATCAAAATGTATGCTCTACAAGCACGATGGAAGACACAGAGTGTATCGAAGACCAGGGGAAAGATTCAAGCAAGCATGCATCGAAGAAAAAGTAGCCTACGGTGGTGGGTCTGTACTTGTGTGGGCCGGAATTTCTTCTGAAAGTCGCACAGAGCTGGTGATCATAGAAAACGGCTCTTTAACTAGCGAAAGATATGTGGAAGAAATCCTCAATGATCACGTTGGTCCATTTATGGTCAATTTAGGTGAGGATGCTATATTTATGCATGACAATGCCCGACCTCATACAGGTAGGATTGTGAATGACTACCTTCAAGAGATGAACATTACTCGTATGGAGTGGCCAGCGCGCAGCTCGGATATCAACCCGATCGAGCATGCTTGGGACGAGCTAGGCAGATGCGTAAAACAACGAAACCCTCCCCCAATCACGCTTCGTGAGCTCAAAATTGCTCTCACAGAGGAATGGGAGAATATTCCCCAAAATCGTATAAGGAACTTGGTGTACAGCATGCCAAACCGCGTAAACGCAGTAATGGAAGCACGAGGAGGCAATACGAAGTATTAAAATTCAAGAAAATCGTAATAAAGTTCAAAAATTTCATGTTTCCTATTTTTGTTTTGAGGAGAGATCAGCAGTTTTTTTCTTTATGTAATTTTGTGTTAATAAAATGTATGGTGACTCATATTTTTTTTACTTTCATTTAAGGAGTATTACATTGTCTATTAAATACAATTTATTGCATTAACCTATCATTTTTAGTTTCCGAGATTTTTAACATTCTTTAAGTGACCCGGATTCATTGCTCTCGAGTGTACGTACTTATGTTCGGATGTATTGACAATTTTCCTGACAGAAAGTGCCGCGTCTACGGTAGATTTTCCCACGGTAAAACCGAATTGGTTGTTGTGAAATTTCGGTCCGTCTGGCAGTAAACGTGGAACGATAAGACGCTCCAGGAGTTTCCCCAAAGATGGTAACAGTGTTATAGGGCGGTAAGACTTAGGATCGTCCGGAGGCTTGTCGCCACTTTTCGGAATTATTCGTATAAAGCCGCGTCGCCATATACGAGGAAAAACGCCTTCTGCAATACAACGGTTGTAAACACTTAAAATTGCGTCGGCCGCTGTTTTACATGCTTCTATTACTCGTATATTAGCCCGGAATTGACCGTGTGGCTCCTTAATGCCAGCAGCACCGACATGCTGTCAAAGAGTATACGGATGGATTGATCCTTTACCTCCCGAGCCAAGATGGCTGATGCCGCCAGGGAGATGCCCATGCATTCTGCCTGAAAGACAGCGTTGTGGGCTCCCAAAGGTACGGCTATGTGGATATTGAGATCCTCCGAGAAGACTCCGGCTCCAGTGCCAGTACCGGTTTTGGATCCATCCGTGAAGATCCGCAGTTGTGCAGGGCTAAGTCCCTCGCAGCGGTGGTCCTCATGGAGTTGGATTTTGTATTTCTTATCGAATACGTACTGTTTGGGGACTCGATCATTAACAGCTTTCACCAGGGGAAACTCGCTTTGGAGTCCCTCTAGTGCCGCAGTATGCTGCGTGTACTTCTTACCCCAGAGTTGTAGCGTATTAAGGCGCACCGCCGTCATCGTTGCTTCCTGCTGAATGAACAGGTGGAGCGGCGGAAGCCCCAGTATGGCTTCGAGGGCTGCAGTCGGAGTTGTCCTCATGCAGCCTGTGATCGCCATGCAGGCGAGCCTTTGCATACGTTGCAGCTTGTTTATGGCTGTTATTAATTTGGTGCGGGGCCACCAGACCACTGCCCCGTAGGTGATCATGGGTCGGATTACCGCAGAGTAAAGCCACATGTGGTTCACGGGTGCGCCAAAGTTCACCTAAATTTTCAACTCCTATAATTGGAAATCCGAAAATGTTCTTCCTAACATTTTTCATCCTAACAATCACAATTCCTAACTACTCTGTCTCTAATGTTTTAATTCCGAAGCATTCAACTTCATAATGTCAGTAGCAATAAAGATCTATACTATTATTTGTTTTCCTATATTTTCTCAACTTAACCATCTTTTACACTATTATTCAAAGTCATATTATTATCTTTTTTGTTTAGATTTGTTTTTGTAAAATTTTAGAAAATATCATTCCGACTACCAAAATAAGGACGTAATAATAAAAAATAATACTAAGAAAAACGCATTAAAGTAGGAACCTACTCATAAAGGATGAGTTTGATCTAGAGTGCCGGCAATTTATTATTTTAAGTAAAAAAAAAAACACTTTATTTAGTGTTTTTTTTTGTTTATATATCTTTGGTTAGACATACTGAACGCTGTGTTAAAATTTGTCCACCTATTGTAATGGGACCTTATATGGTTTGGTTAGGTTAGAACTGTGACCAACAACGCGCGAGCCGAGCGAGCGAAGCGAGCGGCGCCGCGGTAGCGGCCGGCGAGCGCTACCTCGAAATTGGTCGCGAAATTTTTCTAAGTATTTTTTTCATAGTGCCCCCATGACGACACTATGACCTGAATTTCATTCATTTAAGATAAACATCAGTGAAACGACCTTTATGGCGAGGTTGCAGTATTATGTTTTTATGAACAGGCGAGTGATATAATGCCTAAATTTTGCTTTTTCTTCTTGGAGAAAAATTATAAAGAAATTATACAATATGTTTTCAACATTTACTTCAGCATAAAAAGTTCTATCTACTGATATAACTTTCATATAAATTCATGATGAAATGTCTTAGCAGTAGGTACCTACACGTTTGAAATTGTGATTTAGAGTCATGTTTGATAAAAAAAAAGTAGGTATCGAGCCGATCATTCTAAATCGTGTTTCTATCTTTACGATTTACTTGAGAGATGTTCAATTTTTATGTAAGTAATGATTTTTATTTATTAAAAAACTCATATCTAGTTCGATTTTCATAGGTTCAAAAATCTTAAAAAGTACTGCAACCCCGCCATAATCATTCTGAACTGTTGTATGAGTGGAAATATTATGGTAATTATGTTTAGGAATAAAAGCGTTATGATAAAAAGCAGTATACATTTACAATAATGCTGAATTACAATTTTCGGAAACATGAGTGTTATGAACATCGCTGTTAGCACTACAAATTAGTATGAATGAAAACTTTAGTATAATAGTAGATTGTATCATAAGGGAGCAAAATAATATTTTTACGGCGAGGGCGCTTTTTTGAATCCAGAGCGAAGTGAGGGATTCTAGAGTAGAATCCCGAACGTAGTGAGGGATTCTTTAGTAGAATCCTGAACGTAACGAGGGATTCAAAGTACGTCGCCCGAGCCCAAAATATATTTGGACCCGAGTGATACACTCGACTTTTCATCACCCTCTATGAGAAAATAAAAGGCGCCTCATATTTTAATGTAATATTATTATTTAATAAAAATAGAGTGACGACACGTTTAAATCCATCAGACATATTAATTACGAATATGTGTCCAGTTTTACGTCCTTATTAAGACAACACGTTACTAAGCAACCTTCTACTCCATACTAAGAAATTGTCGTATGCCTTTAAATATTTCTCCCGGGATTTCGTAGGGATTAAGTTTTGTATGACGTTATTAGCTTCTATTTGTATTGTTTCAGGAGTTAATGCACTATCACTTTCAGAACTCGACGTAGAGCTCATTTTTTATGCACAAAATACAATAAAGTCCGTACCGATTATTAGAACAGGGAAGTAAATCGCGCGCTTTTGTTTTTTTTTAATTTAGTTACCGCGTCTCCTCGCACCGTACAGCCAACACAATACAATTTGCGTTCGATTTCAATGAACGATTCATGTTCTAAATTCAAATCTCATTACTGCCCGCTAAAAAGTCTAATGGAGAAAAGAGCTACTTTGCTCGCACTTATAGAGGAACAAAACGACACTTTTCGAATTGAAGGGATGAAAAAAATTTTTCACTCTGTAGGGAACTAGTGTTATTATTGAAACGACTGAAGCCGATCGGTTACCATTTATTACTGCTCATCTTATGCTAATACAATATATCTTATAACATAGATCTTACTTACTAAGTACATACACCTCACCTCGGGGGCGAGAGAAAAAAAAAACAAAAATAATAAATGAACGTTTTTTTTTTTTTTTTTAGTTTAAATGATTACTTAGATTATGCTTATGTTCTAAATGGCTTAGTTCTATTTTTATGGATTACATAAGGTTTATTACTCTTTAAAATCTTCACATTAACACCTAAATCTTCTGAAATAACAAATGGTCCTTGCCACAGAGTTTCTAATTTAGTGGCTGTTTCATTTTTAACTAGTATTAGTTGTCCATTATTATACGTTACATTATTAACATTTTTATCGTAAGATAACTTACGGTATTGTTTACTTTTGAGTAAGTTGTTGCGAGCATCTTGGTGTGCAACTTGTAATTTATGCTTTAGATCTAAAGGATAACTTTCCGGGTTATATAATGGTTCAATATACTGACTGACTCTACATGGTATTACACTAGCTCTACCAAATACAAGTTCGAAAGGTGTGTACTTTGTTTCTGTATGAACAGTATTATTAAAACTATAACACCAAAAAGGTAACCACTGACTCCATGTGTCTTTTTTTCCATCACATTGTATTCGCAAAAAAGCACCAAGGTGTTTATGTGTATTCTCAAGGGCACCAATAGTTTGATGGTGATATGCAGTAGATATCAATTTGTTTATTCCCAGAAGTTTACATACCTGATCCATTACTGATGACACGAATTCTGTGCCACGGTCAGTCGCAATGGCATTTGGCACTCCAAATCTTAGTATAAAATTATCAACTAATGCTTTCGCAACACTTACCGTTTCTTTGTTTTTCAGAGGATATGCCTCTACAAACTTAGTAAGCTCACACTGGAGGGTCAAAATGTAACAATTACCGTGTGTATCCCTTTCTAAAGGACCTACAATGTCGAGAAATATTTTTTCAAAAGAATGTGAAGCTGTTGTAGTTATCTCCATGGGCGCCTTGACATACCTACAATGCTTCATTTTCTGACACTTTGTGCATTTACTCACAAATTCTTTTATATCTTTGTCGATGCCTGGCCAGTAAAATTTCCTCTTTATGTTGTTCGTCATCCTACGTATACCTGCATGACCTGCGGTAGGTAGTAGATGAAAATCATGTAAAATATAGTTCTTTTCTTCCTCATCATCAATTCTCTTAACTCCTCTAAATACATATATCCGTGGACCGGTCCAATCCTTATATTCATTAATTTCTTTTAATAAATCTTTGATAAAGCTTTCATATTCTTTGTTCTTGACTATGCATAGTTCATTAATATTTATATTCTTACAAAATTCTCCTAACTTAGTCACAAATTCGTCTCGCGTAAATTGTGCCCTAAAGTTAAGATTAATAAATAACGTTTTTCTATGACGACTGTAAATGAAACATTCGTTCTCTACGTCTACGTTGTTTTGTCTTCTTAATTTAGTTAGTTCATCATTCTTTATAAAAGTCATTTCTACGGAGTCACTTGGTACTCTTAGTACCTCGACTACTGGTGGTTGATCAGGCCACGAGTCGTCGGGTCTACTGAGAACAGGTGTGTCATGTACTTGTTTGTCTAATTCTAAACGCCGTTTTTGCGCTCTAGTCATCACTAACATAATTTCTTCATTCATTTGTTTTAAGTTATCTGATGTTATTATTATTCTAGACAACGCGTCTGCAACACTATTATCCTTCCCTTTTATATACAATATCTTATAATCGTATTCTTCCAGCGCTAATCTAAACTTAGTTAGCCTACTTGATGGATCTTTTATTGAGAATAAATATATTAATGGTCTGTGGTCGGTCATAATTGTGAATGTTTTTCCGTAAATGTAAGGCCTGAAGTACTTCACTGCCCACACAATTGCTAATAGCTCTTTTTGTATAGTTGGATAGTTTAGTTCAGCTTTATTGAGTGGTCTACTAGCATAAGCTACTGGTTTCATATTTTTATTGCACAAAACTGCTCCAACAGCTGTACCTGATGCGTCAGTTTGTAAAACAAATTCATTTTCTTCAGTGAAATCGGGAAATTCTAATACTGGTGGAGTTGTTAAAGCATGTTTTAACGTGACGAATGCATTTTGACATTCTTTATCCCAGTTAAATCGTTCATATTTTCTGGTTAATTTATTTAATGGATAGGTAATTTCTGCAAAATTTTTAATAAATTTTCTGTAATAGTTACAAAACGCCACAAATCTTTTTACTTCATCTGTATTAGTTGCTGTGGGATATTTTTGTAATATCTCTATTTTTGCTGGATCGGGTAAAACTCCATTTTGTGTTACTAGATGGCCTAAATAAAGAATTTTCTTTTGCAAAAAATTACATTTTTCTGGATTTAATTTCAAATTATGTTTTCTCAGTCTTTCTAAAACGTTAACTAAGTTCTTGTTATGGATATCTAAGTTTCTTCCAAAAACTACTAGATCGTCTAAATAAATAAAACATCTGTCAAATGTTAATCCGGACATGGCTACTGACATTACTCTGCTGAAAGCACTTGGACTTGTCTTGAGTCCCATCGGTAACCTTTTCATTTGGTATTGTCCAGTGTTTGTAGTAAACGCAGTATACTCTCTACTGTTTTCATCTAAAGCTACTTGGTAAAGTGGTAATAACCCTGATTTAAGTCTAAATGTGAGAAATAGACTGATCCAGACAGAGAATCCAAAATTTCGGTAATATTTGGTAAAGGAAACTTGTCATCTACAATACAGTCATTAAGTCTACGATAATCGACGACTAAACGCCATTTTTTGTCATTTCCACTTTTCTTTGGGACCAATAAAATTGGGCTTGACCACTCACTCCTTGCTTCCTCTATTATGTCGTTGTCAATCATGTTTTGTATTTGTTTATTGACTTCATTTTTCAAGGAATGAGGCAGTCGATACTGTTTAACATAAACAGGACTAGTATTTGGTTTTAAAGTTATTGACTGTTCATAAACGTTTGTAGTTGTTAATTTGTCGCCTGGTAAAAAGAACACGTCGGAATACTTAGCACATATTCCTTGTATTGATTGTCGTTCTTCTATGTTAAGATTATTTAATTTTAAAATGTCTAATAACACTTTTGCCCTCTTTAAATTGTTATTTTGTAATTTAAAGTCGCATAAATCATAATCTTGCATCGAATAAATCTCTGGCTGAAACATTGGCAATGTAACGTCATGCTCATTGGTATTTAAAATTTTTACAGGTAATCTGTTATTTTTAATTTTTCCTAAACAGCCCGCAAGAAACACGTTTTCCGTTAATTGCTTGCTATGTATAACACAATCTTCATCAGTGTTGTTATTTAAAAGTAAATAATGAAATGATTCACTTCTGGCTGGAATGTGTAACACTTCGTTCGAATAATCTATCGTGTCACTTAACACTAAAGAATATTCCACTCCATATTTAGACAAGGTAATGATATTAGTCTCCAAGTTGATATTGGATGTGTAATGACATAGAAAATCTAAACCTAAAATTCGATCTGCTTTTAAGGAAATGTTATCGAAAACATGCAGCTTGACATGAAAGTCAACATGTTGTTGCTCATTACGATGAGTCAGGCTAAGATTAATAAAACCGTTTGTTTTTGTTTGACCACCAATACCATTTATAATAGTATCATCTCTAATTATAGTCATGTTATTCGGTAACGCGACTCTCTTTATTATGGAAATGGATGCTCCTGTATCTACCAACCAAAAGTATTTTCTATTGCCAAAGTATAATGTTAAAAATTTTGCTTTGCCTGCTAACATCAAAATATTTTGTTTATGATCGAAAAAACTGCATTTCTTCTGATTTAGAATTTACGGATTCGTTGTTATTGTTACTATTATTATTATTATTAGATTGTTCCGTATAAAACACGCGACGATGATTTCCACTACCATGAGTTTCGTATCTCGATCGGTTCTCGTGAGGCACTTGGTTGCCTCGTCCTCGATTTGAGTTGAATGAGCTTCGAGGTTCACCACGAGAGCGATAAAATGATCTTCCACGTGATTGATCAAAATTTCTCCGGACATTATTTGAGTTATGGTGATAATATCCTCGCTGATTGTTTGAGTTCTGGTGATAATATCCACGTTGTCCCCGTGCTCGACGACTATAAGAATTCCCTCGACGAGAATAATTATCATAAGCATGCGACTCACCTCTACCACGACGTGAAAAATGCATGACATTTTCTGCTCCCGAAGTTGATGCCGTAGTCAACTCCTCGTCCTTCGCCGCCTGGATTGCATCCTTCAGCGTGTCATAGTTACGTGCTGCAATAATTGTACTGAGCCGGGAATCACTTAACCCATCTGCGAATCGTTTTATCGCTAGTTTTTCGTTAATTGGCTTTAAAACTACATAATTCTGAGAATTACCATCGGCTTGCGATATTGTCAGATTGGTGAAAAGTTTTTCAATTTCAGTACCGTATTGGTCGATAGTGCGCCAACCTTGTGTTGTATTTTGTAATCGCGATTGTATGGCAGTAAATGACTTTTTAGGTAACAGTGTGGAACGTAAGTCTTTAACAAGATCGTTTGTAGATGTGTAACTATGGGACATTCGTAGCTTAGCATTTTCTGACAGTCTACTTTTTAAAACAAATGTTATTAGTAATTTCTTCCCTGCTTCTGACAGCATATCTGAATACATTTCAACAGAGTCAATGATACTCTTGATGTTATTTTCCTTATTGTTCATTACAGGAATCAAATTACACGCAGTTTTTAAATCGAATTCCATGATTATTTCTGTATTTGAGCTCGTGTCACAAAAATCACTTTCACTACTACTATCTTCAGTACATAACTGTTGAATTTTTAAGTAACACGTTTTTATTTCATCTCTTATAAGAGTTAATCGTGCTAAAGCTTCCGATTTAATTCCTTCCTTAGTACTCAATATTTTAATTAATGATGTACTTTTATCAAATATTATGTCTGTCTCTGATAATTTATTTTTTATAACATTACCCTTGAAACGCGATTTTCCTTTCTTAACTAGATATTTTCTTATTAATGTAAGTTCATCTAAACATTTAAATAATTCATCTTCCATTCCCTCGCAATCAATGAATTAATATTTAATATACATACCACATTCTCACGGTGAGTTACGGTAGTAGGGGATACAGGCGTAACATGATACACGTAGTACACGACTTAACTACATTAGTAAACAAAATTCAGAAGGTGAGTTATAGTTTCACCTTTTTCCTAGGTAGTACTTAAAAAATAAACTATAAAGTCTTTAAACTTTAAAATCCATAATTCTGTGAAGAATCCACTCTATGAGTATAATATCACTATCACACATTATGCACTTTTGTATGTTGAAATCGCACAAATCACTCACAAAATTACCACTGCTCTTCACACTTGTTCTTCTGCATTCTTGTGCTGTTGCCTCCTATTTCATCGGGACATGGACCTCTCGTTCGTCTCCTCGGCTACCTCTGGTACGGTTGATTGATCGCCGGAAGTTATGTTGTACTATTTGGTCTGTGATCCATGAATGGTGGCACTTCTTGTACTGTTTGTACACAAAATAAATAGCGCCGAGACCCAGAAGTATACAAATTACTAGCAGCACAATGCTAATATTCGACATGTGCATCTTCATCTCTTCGACATGTCCATTGTTTGATCCTGCAGCATTCTGGTTTAAGAAAACCGTCTCCTTTTCCACGTTTGATGGACACATAATTTATTATTAAAAGACTGTACCGTGATCCGAAGTCTAATATATAATGAGAGATAAGCCATCGCTTCCGCTTCCGTTTTTCTGTCTCTTTTCCTCCTTTTGCGCATATATCGTCGTCTCTTTCGCTCACCCCACCACCACAGGCAGCAACTTCTCGTCGAGAAGTTAGTTTATTTCACCCGGCATTGACGTTGTTGTTTTCGCTTCAAACGGACGTGCACTGGTGAGAAGGTGATCAGCTCCTAGACTAATTTATAATTATTACCAAATTTCTAAATCAAGTTTTCTTTTCGATAACATTTGTATTTATTATGTGTTGTATGTTCAATACGTGTGCGTACATCACTAAAGTTTTTAGGATGCAGTTGATTTTAATGTAACGTCTACCCTCTTGAACTAGATAACTATTTTATTCCAGTTCGAACATTTTATGAAGATCGTATAATCTATACTGTGCAAATACGTATTGTTCAGAAATATTGTGTGCCTTATAGAACAGGATTTTGGTAAGTGTTTTCGTTTATATCAGTGCACAGATCTGTTTATGAATCTTTTCCTCCATTATGTCTAGTGCGTTGTTCAAACTATTTAAAATAACGGTGTGACCGTTCGTTAATTTTTATTTTATTGTTTCTTTGATAATTTTATCGTCGTTTATTTTAAATATAAAACGTTACGACATCGATTGGATGTTGGTGTTCCAAATTTAAATTTTATATTTTTATCGTCATTTATTTTGGAATTCGATTGAATGTTGGTGTTCCAATTTTAAATTCCTTGTCATGTAGGTTCATAACCTGATTGTACCTGCGTATTATTCTTATTTTCAACTATAGTTAATTCTTTGCTTTTAGTTTAAATATACTGCCTGCGTATGAAATATGAGTGATAAAGAAATCAATAATGTGGATCCAAGGGATCAAGCAAATGTTTCTAATACTAATGGCAATAAGCGACGTGCTAGACGCTCAGTATCATCTGATAGCAGTGATTCGAGTAGCAGTTCCGATACTAGTTCATCATCTGCAAGTCGTTCACGCCGTCACCGACGCAAACGACGTAGGCATCGTGCGCATAACCGTGATAAATTAAATAAGCTTTTAGCAGAGATAAGTGAGCTTAAATCAAAATTTACTCACGAACATAGCCACAATTTTTCTGAAGGTGATCAAGTGTACAATAATGATTTTATCGATGATAATATTAGTAGAAATTTATATTCCGAGACTAACTCTGACATACATGAAAATGAATTAAATTTTTGTCTATCAATTGGGACCACGTTAAAGGACCCTGATGTGTTGAAAACGCCGCCATTGTATCTCGAGTTTTTAAAAAATATTCAACGGTTTGATGATGTCGAGTGGCAAAACGTGAGATATGCAGAAGTGCAGAAAAATTACCGTCATACCCCCGGGTTTACAGAATTAGAGGCAAACGAGGAAATAAAACGTTACGACACGTCTCGCACGACTACAAATGCCGATAAAGCTTTTGCGTCTATTAGTTATGCGTTAATAAAACAGAGGGATCATCTTGAGAAGGAACTACGCGGTTTTCTATCTTGGGCAAAGGCTACGCCTGACCTAAACTATGATGCAATTCATAAAAAGATTGAAGAAATTTTTGTTGCGGGTGAGTTTTCAAAGATTTCTAATGATGCTCTTCAGTTGGTCTGCGGCCACAGAGCTGAAATTATTCAACATAGAAGGGAAGCAGTCTTGGCTTCAGTTAAAGATCCTTTACATAAAAGCATATTGCGCAAGATACCCCCTTCATGTAGTAATCTTTTCAACGCGGAGAAGTTCACGTCCTCCTTGGAAAAAATGGGAGATTCTCGAAAAATATTTTGGCCTCGGTTTAAAGACCGCGCTCCTGCTACGCAGACCGGTCCAAATACTACGGGTCCAACCGCTAGTACATCTAGCAGATACATTAATCAATCTGCTTACAGGGCGAGCAACGCTCAGCCCTCTCATACTAAGCCGCGTGGTGCTTTTAGCTCTAATAAATCCTTTCGAGGCAGAGGTGGAGTATCAAGCAATAGAAGGAATGACTATCGGCCAGCAGGGAACAAAAACTCACGAGCTAGACAAAACTCTCCCTCATCCCACCGGGATAGGAGAGGAAATCGGAAATATTGACTCACCGAGTCTTTTCCGTGCCGGCCAGCTGAGGCATTACCGAGAAAGATGGGTGGAAATGGGTGCGCCCGCTTACGTACTCAAGATAATTTCAGGTTACCGTATCCCATTTTCGAAACGACCTCCGCTTCATTTGCCCGAAATATACACCAGTCGGCAGGCCACACGCGAAACCACAGAGATGACAACAGTGATAGAAAAAAATGAAGACGGAAGGCGTGTTAGTTCCTGTTCCAGTATCCCAGAGTTTTCTATCCCGTATGTTTCTCGTTCCGAAAACAGACGGAACTATGAGACCGATATTCGATCTAAAATTGTTAAATCGTTTCGTCCTAACATCACCATTCAGACTGATAAATGTTCAAAAAAAAGTTCCAGCTTTTATTCAGTCAAACGATTGGCTGGCGAAGATAGACATTTCACAAGCGTATTTTCATCTTCCAACCAAGAAAACGCACAGGCGATTCCTACGCTTGTTGTATCGCCAGGAATTACTAGAGATGACTTGCCTACCTTTCGGGCTGAGCTCAGCTCCAAAAACATTTGCCTCCGTGACCAATTGGGTGGCCCAGATACTCCGCCAAAAAGGAATCAGGGTGCTGGTATATTTAGACGACTTCTTGCTTGCAAACACCAACCCCCTTATTCTCAGGGAGCACATAAATATTGCTCTGCATATGCTGCAATATCTAGGCTGGAAAGTAAAATTCAAAAAATCCGTGCTCACGCCAAGAAAAAGTGTAGAGTATCTGGGTAGTGTGTGGGATCCGTGGTTCAATCGCAAGTTTCTCCCAAGATCAAAATGCCTCAAAATACGAACGACAATTTTGAAATTACTGGAAAGTCGTATGATAAAGCTCGTAGGTCTTCAAAGTCTCGTAGGCATGTTGAATTTTGCGAGTTTTGTGATCCCTCGGGGCAGGCTCAATTATCGTCAGCTTCAAAAGTTGACTATCCACAATCAAAGTTCACTTGTGACTCTAAACGAGGAGTCGAAATTGGATCTAATATGGTGGCTCGATCACCAAGAAGAGTACTCCCGGATATGCGTTCCCCAACCCACGCTGTATATGGTAACAGATGCCTCGGCTATAGCTTGGGGCGCTCGGATACACAACAGGAAGTTTTCAGGAGATTGGCTTCCTGCGGAAAAAGACATGCACTCGAATGTGAAGGAACTTCTGGTCATTTACAAAGTTTTGGAAGAGCACGGTCTGAGCCTCCAATCAACCGCCATACACTTGCAATGCGACAACAGAACAGCTGTTTCTTACTTGCGCCACGAAGGGGGGACAAAGTCACAAGATCTATTGAATCTGACGTACAAGATTTTCAAACTATTGGACTTGTATCAAATAGATTTGACAGCATTCCATATTCCTGGTCTATACAACACCGAAGCCGATCGGCTCTCTCGCTATCGCCCAGCACCAGAGTGGCACCTTTTACCCCAAGCCACTACTCTAATATTTACCAAATGGGGTACCCCGATCATAGACTTGTTTGCGACTCGATTCTCTCGCGTGGTACCCAGGTATTGCACTCTAGATTACAACGACCCTGGGGCGGAATTTCACGACGCCCTGTCACAAACCTGGAACTATTCACTCGCATGGGTCTTCCCCCCTCCGTTTCTAATACCGAAGGTCCTTCAACATCTAAATTTTTGTCGGGGAATATTCCTCATAGTAGCACCACGATGGGAGAAAGTCTTTTGGCGTCCAGATCTACGGAGTCGGGCAATAGGACCCCCCTGGACAATTCACAACCTTCACCGTGTTATGGTAGATGTATCGACGGGTTACCCTCCTCAGAACGTACAAGAGATGGAGCTGGAGGTTTGGAGATGTGGGGCTGGGGCACCCAGCTAAAAGATTGGGCGCCTCAACAAAGAGACCTCCTTTTTAAGAGTTGGCGTCCTTCCACAATTAAGACCTACAAACCCGCATGGTCTAGGTGGATAAAGTGGTCAGAGCAGAACAATGTATCTAAATACAAGCCTACGGGTTCAGAGTTAGCGAGATTTTTGGCTGATTTATTCTACAATGAAAATCTTGCTTATAATACAATCCTAGTCCATAAGTCGGTAGTTTCTACTCTTTGTGATCCAGAACAGTCAGAGAGTCTTAGTAACCATCCCTTTGTAAGGCGGATATTGAAGTCGATCGCTTTATCAAAACCAACTCCAACTAAAGCCCCGGTGTGGGACGTTGATTTAGTTTTTAATTATTTGTCTAAGATAGATCCTAATATAAACAGCCTTTACCAAATATCTCGAAATGCTGCCGCTATTTTACTACTCTATTCTGGAAGAAAGGTGCACGATTTAACCCTTCTTAGAATTAATCCTGAAAACTGTATTATCCATAGCGATTATGTTATCCTATGGCCAATTTTCGGATCTAAGACTGATTCGGCCAATTATCGTCAGTCTGCTTAATGTTAACATTAAAAGCAAAAGTTTGGATCCAGTTCATTGGATAAACAGGTTAATTGAGGTTGGTCGAAACAGAAGGGAATCTGCTGACTGTACAAACCTCTTTATATCTACTTGCGGTCCGCCAAAATCTGCCTCCAGATGTGTGATTTCTGGTTGGATTAAGAAATTGTTAAAGGACGCGGGAGTAGACGCATCAGCTGGAAGCTTTAAAGCTGCAGTGGCCTCTAAAAGTTGGATCGAGAATACGCCGCTAGAGGACATTCTTTCCAGGGGAAACTGGAGATCCCATAAAACTTTTAAAAAGTTCTACTGTCGACAGATAGTACAATCAGGTGGAGACAATAATCAGACTGTAATACCGATTTTTCAAGCTGTTTAATTATAATTCAATTCATATGATTCTCATAGAATAGTGTATTAGTTTAATATAAGAGAATAAGGTTCAATTAATCTGATAAATGAATATTGAAATTTATGTTGTGTTGAAATTGAAATAAAACTTCATTTATTTAATAAAAGTCTTTATTTTATGTTAATCCACTAAAATAGAATGCTATTGTTTATACCTATTGTTAGTAACACATTCATCAGATACAGACTTTAACTATCTTCATGCATAGTCACATTGACGCTATCCACCACCACCAGGCGATAACAAACATCTCTCATTATATATTAGACTTCGGATCACGGTACAGTCTTTTAATGAAGACGTTTTACCTGAAAATAAAACGTTTATTAAAATACTTACCTGATCCGAAGTCTAATACTTTAAATTCTGCCTGGTGATAATGCAAAAACAACAACTTTAATGCCGGGTGAAATAAACTAACTTCTCGACGAGAAGTTGCTGCCTGTGGTGGTGGGGTGAGCGAAAGAGACGACGATATATGCGCAAAAGGAGGAAAAGAGACAGAAAAACGGAAGCGGAAGCGATGGCTTATCTCTCATTATATATTAGACTTCGGATCAGGTAAGTATTTTAATAAACGTTTTATTTTCAGGTAAAACGTCTTCATTGTGTCAACAGGTTAACTCGGATTTTATATATTGAAATATTATTGCACCGTAATTTTTCTTCACATTTTTTTTGTCTGTTTGGAGCCGTAACACTATAGTACTAACGCGTCACGCGCCCCAAATGGCAGGGTCGCCATGTAGGGAACTAGTGTTATTATTGAAACGACTGGAGCCGATCGGTTACCATTTATTACTGCTCATCTTATGCTAATACAATATATCTTATAACATAGATCTTACTTACTAAGTACATACACCTCAACTCCCCTTGCTCAAAAAGAACGTCATAATAGCATACCAGAGCGGGCGTAAAATTGCATTTATTGCCCTAGGGCTAAAAGTAAATCTCGTACGACAACTTGTTCAGCCAGCTGGTGCGTGATTTAGTTTCAAGTAAAAAAAATATTTATTTTAAAAAATGGGACTAAACGCGCTGAATGCTGAACTCTTTGGTAGAATGTGTGCGTTGCATTGCAGCTACAGAAGAAATAAAAAAAAAGGCATTGGCGCGAAATTTTTGGAATTGTATTATTAAAAAAACTAAAAAAATACAAATATGATTGTTTTAAACATATTTTTAACATATTATTTATTATTCTTTTAAAATAAACTCATATTGAACATGGTTATTTTATTTTCTCGCAATCGTAGTGAAAAGTACAGTGTAACACACGGCGCTAAAATCCCATTATAAGTCGGTTCCTATTTACTACCTCGCTAAAGCTCGGTAGTAAAACTACCTCGTATATAATGGGTCATTTTAGGCCCTTGTGTTACAATGTATTATTAGGAAGAGTGATTATTCGGATTACAAATCGTTAGGAAGAACAATTTCGGGTAAAGAACTTTACGTGAGCCAATATGGACCCGTGGTTCACACTTTATTCTAGTTGCCCGAACATAGACGAAATAATCATCCTTCCTCGGGATATTTATGCAGCTAACATAAGGTTATTACGAGTATCTGTCATCTTCGATAAGGTACAGATTGCATTATACATGGCTCATACAAAAAACGCCTCTCATTATAACACAAAAGCACAGTTTAAGCGCTCCCGCGCACGTCCAAAAAGATATCGGTCACCGATTTTTTACGAACAAATCGGTCACCTACAAAAAGTCGGACGTGGGCTTTCAGCCTTAAGAAATTTTAATATCGGTCTGGCGTAAAAATTACGTTCTTAGTAATGCTGGCAACTATTTAAGTGACAAGATAGCTCCCAAATATATAAAAAGCACAGTTGTTGAAAAACTGTCACCACTTGTTTTCATTTTGGAGGATCAGAGCGGTGCAAGAGGAAAATGGTACATCAAAGATTATAAAGTGTAACTAGTTATCTGCTCGGTTTTATTATAGGCCTTAGAACTTTTTAGAAAAAAATTAACTTATTCAATGTAAAAACCTCCACAAGGTTTTACTCCCCCAAAAAAAATTGGCTTAGTAAGATCCCTCTATTTATTTCTTAATTATTTTTTTTGTTGAGCGGTACACAACTCTATAAATAAGCCATTATGTCGAGCGGTCTCACAACTCGTAAAATAAGCCTTTCTTTACGCTAGTATTATATTATCTGTGCCTTGTGCGTGTTTACGTACGCGCGACGCGATTGGCGATTAAATTCAAACATATGGCGGTGTATGAGTGCGTTCACGGAGAAGCGATTTTATACGCGATTGTTTGAATTTGAGGCGGTGCCCGCGGCGGCGCCCGCGGCGGCGCCCGCGGCGGCGCCCGCGGCGATTATCGCGGCGACGCACGCAGCGGCAATTCTCGATGAAGCGATACCCGCGACGGAACTTTTTTTCTGATTCATGGTTTTCGGGGTCGCTGATTATGAAAATGAGTTCAAAATGAAAATCCAAGATGGCGGCCATGGAAATTTTTGGTTTTTCCGTCATGGGTGTGGTTTTCATGGTTTTTGGGGTCGCTGATTACGAAAATAAGGTCAAAATTAAAATCCAAGATGGCGGCCAGGAAAATTTTAGTTTTTCCGTCATGGGTGTCGTTTTCATGGTTTTTGGGGTCGCTGATTACGAAAATGAGGTCAAAATGAAAATCCAAGATGGCGGCCAGGGAAATTTTTGAGTTTTTCGTCATGGGTGTCATTTTTATGGTTTTCGGAGTCGCTGATTACAAAAATTAACTCAAAATGAAAATCCAAGATGGCGGCCAGGAAATCAGCGACGCCAAAAACCATGAAAACGACATCCATGACGGAAAAACCTAAAATTTCCTTGGCCGCCATCTTGGATTTTAATTTTGAGCTCATTTTCGCAATCAGCGACCCCAAAAACCATGAAAACGACACCCATGAAGGAAAAACCAAAAATTTCCTTGGCCGCCATCTTGGATTTTAATTTTGAGCTCATTTTCGTAATCAGCGACCCCAAAAACCATGAAAACGACACCCATATCGGAAAAACTAAAATTTTCCTGGCTGCCATCTTGGATTTTCATTTTGAGCTCATTTTCGCAATCAGCGACCCCAAAAACCATGAAAACGACACCCATGACGGAAAAACCAAAAATTTCCTTGGCCGCCATCTTGGATTTTAATTTTGAGCTCATTTTCGTAATCAGCGACCCCAAAAATCATGAAAACCACACCCATGACGGAAAAACCAAAAATTTCCTGGCCGCCATCTTGGATGTTCATTTTGACCTCATTTTCGTAATCAGCGACCCCAAAAACCATGAAAACCACACCCATATAATAATAATAATATTCCACAACTATCACACAACGCCATCTAGTCCCAAGCTAAGCAGAGCTTGTGTTATGGGTACTAGACAACTGATAAACATACTTATATATTTCTAAATACATACATATTATAGATAAACTACACCCAGACACAGAACAAATGATCGTGCTCATCACACAAACATTTGTCCTGGGTGGGAATCGAACCCACGACCTCCGGCATAGCAGTTAGGGTCACTAACCACTAGACCAACAGACCAGTTAAACCATGATGATAAAACTAAAAATTTTCTTCGGCGCCATCTTGGATTTTCATTTTGAATTCATTTTCATAATCAGCGACCCCGAAAACCATTAAAACGACACCCATGACGGAAAAACCAAAAATTTCGTCGGCGCCATCTTGGATTTTCATTCTCATTTTTGTAATCAGCGACCCCAAAAACACCACTTTATCAGCAATACCTAAAACTAGTCGGTTTGATTGAGAACGCCGCGTGCTTTGCTACCCGCTTGAAAAGTCGCCGCGATAATCGCGGCGACCGTCGCCGCGGGCGCCGCCGCGGGCACCGCCCCGCGTCTGTATGAACAGCGTAGTACATTGCCATACGTTTGTGTTTGCGCGTGCGATGATATCTGCCGCTGCACGCATCGCGTCCGTAAACACAAAAATCGCACGACGCGCCGCTCGTCGCGTCGCAGGTCGCGCCGCGCGTCGCGTCGCGCGTACGTAAACATGCACTAAAGTGTATTTTTTTAACTTAGATAATATTTTTTTATCCTAGAACCCCTCGATCCTTGAGCTAAAGCTTGAAGGCTCTTTTCTTAAGCAGAAAAACTTTGTAAATAATTTCTTTAAATTTTATCGGGATCCCTGATGGTGGCTCTGCCAGAGTCAGTGACACCGGGATTTTTTAGAACAGGAGCGGATTACGAAACCTAAATTAAATAAATAAGCCTTCGTAAAACTTAAAAATAATTCCGTATGGAGTATGACTGTGAAACATATCCCTTATGTATGCTGATGATGTATGATTGAGGAAGTGTGTAGAGTAGGTTGATGTAAGGTGTTTGAAAGAGCAAGGTCATAATAAACCCTCGAATTTTTTTAGTTAATAATTTTCTGGGGTTATGGTCAATCTTAGTGTTAATTTTTTCAACTTACTGTACCACTGTAAATACTCATTTAGCTTCATTTTTGCTAATTATTGCTCTCTTAATGATAGATAAGAAAAAGCGTCTCGGGCCTAGTGAGGGTTTAGTTAAATTCTAGCTCCGTATAGGTAGGCCCTATAATTTAAGATTTTTTTTTTAATAATTAACTCGTCCCCTTGACTATTTCTTTTAACAGTACTCCCCTTGACTGAAAGTTAGGTAGGTGAATGCTCAGTGTGACCTTACAGTTTTCTGGCTCCTACAAAGACTTTTCACGGGCTGCCTCCCTTTGCTCTTGGAAGTGAGAAGCACGAAGTTGAGCCATACTAACGCGGCACTCTTCACGTGCAATTTCTTGCTCTTCTTCAGTCCTTTCATTCGCAATGTTTCGAATCACTCTTGCATTACGGCTTTGTCGAGAAATATTTAATCGTCTTGGTCGCGGCATGGTATTGTTATTAATGATAAACTCGGCACAGCAACCTAATATTAAAAAATTTAAACAAATGCATTTTATTGAGTCGCTATTGAGTCGGATCTGCAGTTGTCCTTATCGCACGCATTTGAGGGCAGGGGGGCGGAGAGAGACAGCGATAGTGGAGAGAGACAGATGCATAGACGGAGAGAGACAGAGCCCACATTTCCTCTTAATTGCCAAGAGTATTTTGCTCCATGGCCAAGAGCCTCGACCAACACCTGAGGAGGCTCTCGTTAGGCAGCTGGATCAAGGGCTTGATGCAGAGAGCGGTAGGTACTCCTGGATACGGCTCGTATTGTTAGGAGGTTCCTTTCTCTGGAGCCCTGACCGCCGCGCCGGTAGCTTGGACCCTGTTCCCGATACCGGTGGGCTACAATTTTTTATATTTTTAAATGTTTTTTTATAGTTTTTGTAAGGAATATTTAAAAATGTATCAAAGTTAAAAACTAAATAAAGGAAATAACAATAAAAATAATAATAACACTATCTATTGAGCGATAACTAACCACTAACTGATTTACAGTTAAAACTGGTAAACTTGCAATTACATATAATATTGAAAACAAAATGAATGAATTGAATTAATGAATTGACCACATCTGCATCCTAGCACATGTTGGGATTGAGGGAGGTTGGGATATGTGTGTGTTGCCTGTGAATATGTAGGTAGATTGTAGGTAAATAGGGTCGAAATTCAATAAAAAAAACTGGTTTTCACACCAATGTACTTTATTTCAAACACAGAGATTTTTATTACACAATATTTCAGAGTAGCATACATATAAAGTGAATCCTTTTTAAAGGAATTTAAATATAGCACAGTCCATTGACATCCTCAGAAAGGAAGGTCTTACTCTCACATACAAAAGTATTTTAATCATTATTTTCAGACATCGTTCACATTTTAAATATGAAACTTTTGCAAGATAATATACCTCATCTGATCAAAAACCACATCGACCACTTAGCACAAGTTTTTACTTCTCTTACATACTACCAAACCACCAAATTTTATCATTAGGGCCTGCTCAAACGTTCCTTGCTGTCGTCTTTAAATAGATAATATTGATCAGACTTCAGTGTGTTTTCTTCTCTTTCAGAAGATTACGTTACAATGTTTTACACTTCATTAAATTTTGAGAACACGTTAAGTTGGAGATTTTTACATAATATTAAATGGTCCACACCATCAATTAATAAAATTTTTATAAAATTTACAGTTCAGAAATTCCGAGTATATTTTATGTTTCTCAATACGGTTTGAACATTTCATCTCTGTAGAAAACAACATTTAAATAAATCCTTTTCCAGAGATTTTTTACATTTGCATGAAAATTTTAAATAACGATTTTCTGTCATTCGCAATCTAAAGATGCCACATCAAGTTTTGTGCAGTTTCATAATTCTGCCGTTTTAAATAGAAAGTCGTTAAACCCAAAAAATAGTTTTTGAGTGATAATAGCAAAAATGCGCGAATCATTGTTTCTAAAAAACCATATACCTTTTGTAGTTAAGTAAAAGACCAAAACAGAATCGATACATCACGCTTTCAAGAGATGGAATCATCTTATATACCTACTAATATTTAACGGCCTGCAAAGATTTTATATCTCTGGCACTATTCATATTGTAAGAATGTTTCTTAGATATAAAGATCGAGATATTTGAACTGTATCAATATCTAATTACCTATGTATCGAAAAGTTATAATAAATTTATCATTTGAGGATTAATGGCTTTCTAGTTAAAGGACGGCAGAATTGTTAAATATACATACTATTCTTATAGTGAATATGGGAGTTAATATAGGGAGATAAACTGTCACCTACTACTGACTACAGATACCGATATTATACTGAATAATTAAGAAGAACTCGTCTACGATACGTTATTACATTTATCCAGAAAAAGTGAAGTTATACATCAATACAGCATTTAGTACTTAAAACCTCTAAATTATATTATATTATTAAAACACTTAGAACATCAAGATATTTTGCAATTATCATAAGATTTGAATTATCCTTCTATCGTGTTATGGTTATATATTGTATGTTTTACTACTGTCAATATTATGAAAAAAGAATATTATTATTCTTACGATAAAGACTTGCTGTACATATATGCTTGATAACCATTAAAAAAACACAACAATACTCATTAAATCCTAATTTTCTCATGAAACTACAATATTCAACATACATGTCTAATACGAATAAGATACGTACCAAAAGAGATATTTTTTTAGGCCCACTGATTTGGAGGGCCTGATATTCATATTACGCCAAAAAAGTAACCAAATTATTACTGTGAATAAACGAAATACTAAATTTAAATGTCTGGAATCTTTAAATCATAATAAATAATTAATACATAATTATTTTGATATGTCTTGCGAGTCAAATCATGCCTGTAATGGTTCAAATTTCAATGTCATTTGACAAGAATGGGCATTTTTTACGTTTACAAAAAAAAATACGGCACGCGGTCGTAGTATTACAATATTATAAAATATCAGCTTTGACTATGTAAAAACTAATAGTATTGAACTGTTTTTAATGCAATGCAAGATTTTCGCTAAAATCGAAAAGATGGTTTAAAACATCATCGTGACACGGAACGTTGTAAATCCGGTTTTTTGGTGGTAAACTTTATTTGATATTATTTCTGTTAATTCGATTTTCATTAAACGTCAGGTTTTCATTTTTCAATATTTCAAACAAAATTTTTTATCAATGCTTGGCTAATATTACCAATGCAATCTAAAGATTATAAGGAATAAATCAATATAATATGTTTCATTACTCGAAGTTAAAATTATGTGGCGAGACTATAGTACAAAAAAAAAATTGTCTCCCGTAAGGTAGAAAAATTGTAAGAAAGAAGTCCGTAAGAAGAAAATTTACGATGACAATACCTGTTTATTTAGTAGTTATTTATTTATTGTATACTTATTATAAAGAATGAAAAGATTTATTATAATTATCTACCTAATAAAAGTCACGGCGGTTCTCGGTCAACATGGGCGTGAGTGCATTCCCTGAAATGGGTGGTACTAGCCTAATTTGCAACAATTTTGATCTAGGGCATATTGAAAACATGAGCACACAGCAATTAATCCTAGCTTGGGTGCCAAACCTGGAAATAGGCTTCCATGTAGCATTTGTAGGCAAACATGCAGCACGCCAGACTAAAATGTTAACACTTGTTGGTCATCGACTGAAGTAAGGGTTGGCAAAATACCTCAGAAGATGCACATATTTATTATTAAAAGAGTGAATAGTCCATAAAACTTCAGATCAAATAGTCTATACTAGTTCCGCTTGCCGTGGCTTTGCACTCACCTTCCAAACACACATCCTAAAACATACGACCACCCACCAGAATATTAAATGTATTCTTAACATCATCATTAAATATTTTTTATCGGATAGAATAATTACGATTAAATACTTTTTATACTATGTAATAATTACGGTTAAATACTTTTTATCTGATATAATAATTACTATTAAATACTTTTGTTCAGACATATTTAGTCGCTCAATGTTCATTTATATCTAGTCGCTCAATTTTCAGATTTACATTTATCGTCCTGATACACTATTTAGTTTTATTTTTTACATATATAATAACCGCATCTATTCTAAAGCTCACTAAAGCTTTGATTCCTAACGTATTATCGAACAGATGGCCAATCTGCATGTTTCAGCCCAATTCTTAACTTGCTACTTAGGTATATATTATTACAGCATACATTGAAATGAAACTAAATGTTATCATTGTTTGGATACATTTTGTACGTACCTATAACCTATCTTTTTTTTACGGAAATATGTTCTTGATAAAAAAATTCGTTGTTGCGCCGATACTTTTTAATTTTGAATTTAGATTGTTTTATGGTAAAGTAATAAATTAATTTCAAAATCTAATTTCATTCCAATATATCCTTTTTTAATTATTTATTCTATCCTACTATAATCTCTTTTTTAGCCATTTATCGCGTCCGTTTGCAAAATGTACAACTTACAAACTAACTTATGAATATAATAAATGAAATATATTTTTAAATAATGAATACCTAACTTATACAGTCAATGGAAAAGAAAAAAAGTTTTTAAGACAATGTAAAAAACTTTAACCGTATATTACAAACAAGACAATTTAATCACTGAAACATTATCGCACTCTGAATGTTGTCTTCGAGCACCGACCGAGCGGTGGTCACAGTATACATTCAGAATACTTTATTACCTTTCATCAAAAGCGGTTCACTAACAAAATACTTTCAAACTGTTGGAAGACTCAGATGATTTAATAACTTAATTCTCATTAAGACATTCAACAGAACAAAATATATATTATATGTCTCGCTCAGACTACTTACAATACCTATTCTTATAAGTTTTTTCGGTTGCCCAATATAACTATTCCACTTATTTATAATAATTTGTCTATCTACCTTACGAATAACGAATTAATTATTAAACTCTTGTATGTCTATACTTATCTTTTTATAAAAATATATCAATTTTCTATTGTATTATATTTACTATTATGATGTTATAGAAGAAGAGAGTAACAGTCAAATGATCTAAATCTGGGGGCTAGAAATTTCGACAATGGGTTTATTTTAAATCGAAGATCTAAAGAAGGACTTTAAGAAAGCCAACCCCCAAATAAAGCAATCCTATTCAAGGGTAGTAATAATTATGAAAATTTGTTATTGTTTTGAAGTAAAATAAGTGTAAATTGATTTGTATTTTCGGTTCAGAATAAAATTAAAGAGATATAATCTTTTTATATAAAAACATTAAGTTTCGCAATCCTTACATTTACATCCTTACATAGTATAAAACAAAGTCGCTATTTTTGTCTGTTTGTTTGTCTGTATGCTTAAATCTTTAAAACTACGCAACGGATTTTGATGCGGTTTTTTTTAATAGATAGTGATTCAAGAGGAAGGTTTTAGTATATAATTTGAACGACATCCACGCGGGTGAAGCCGCGGGCATCAGCTAGTATATAATAATAACAAAATAAAACTGAGTGAAATTAAATGGCTTTGAAAACAAACGTAATAAAAGCTCAAACCCTCTCAATACTGCCGTCGGAACAATGAATGGTGTGTTTGTAAAACCGTTGGATATCTTTGATAGGTGTAGTTGTAGGCTTTTGGTAGTGTTAGTTCTTGGAGTTTGTTAAAATTTACAATTTATTTAATTTAATCGCTGAAATGTGCTTTGTTACTTCTATTTTTTTATTACGACGGCAGAATTTAATATATTTAATAACTTCTTCATTTGACAATGTTTGTGCATTCAAGTGCAGGCAGTTGTGTGAACCTGGTTTTCATTAAACTCTCTCATCTCTCCCACAACAGAATAAATTAGATCAGTCTTAATACCCTAACTGCTTGACCTTAACGGCCTACTAGTACATGCAACAAATAACTAAAGAGAACAATGCAAACGGAGTACCTACCATTGGCTCATTAGGAGCATAATGTTACTCATATATTTAATAACCATCTTCTCGTTTTGATATAATTTGACATACTAAATAACCAAAATATTATTTATGTTACTTTTAAGAAATAGCCCTCCCTTTATCTTATTAACTACTGCTTCTGTCATAGCGACGGCCATTACCTGCTGCTTCTCTTCACCCGTCTAAGGATGAATGAGCGTGCGAGGTACACTTATATACTATTAATAAATATAGAAAACTGACGTACATTTATAGTTTTTAAAAACAAGAAGCGAAGAATCATATTAGTTTACTACCATGCCTACTGAGACAAAATATACATAAATACATAAAAGACTATACGAGAATCCTGTAAGGAAATTTTTTGCAAAATTTGAACGTTATTTATGCAGTAGATTTTGCGCCAAACGAGAAAGAGGACACGACCTGAGAGAATACGACCATTACAGAAGGATTGCATCTCCTAAGTAATCCTTACTAATATTATAAATGCGAAAATAACTCTGTCTGTCGCGCTTTCACGCCAAAACTACTGAACCGATTTAAATGAACTTTGGTACACAGATAGTCCAGAGCTTGACAAAGGACATGCGGAAAACGGTTTGGGGTTGAAAGGGGGATGAAGGGATTAGTTTTGGTCGCGATAACCGACATCCAGCGAGCTACAGGTAGAAGATTTTATATTTTTTTATATAAATACAATACATCTCAGCTAAAATTATACTAAAATTATTCGAAGAACAAACAATAGCTAGATCAGAGAAATCGTAAAGATAGAAAACTATTCCAACAATAGCTGCTGCCGAATTATTTCCGACTCCTCGTCGGAACATAATAATTATGTTTTTTATAATAATAACACTCCGTTTGTATCAATATTTCCTCCCCCAGCAATAGAATCTTATTGAATACACTACTTTTATATCGCACGTCGACTCCATATATTTTATATTTACATATCTTACCAGTAGGCTGCTCGGTACCTCAAGGGGTCTACCGTTAAGCCTACCTACTAATGCACTATTTATCGCAACGGTCAGCCAGCATCTATTCATCAAGGATGAAAGAGCATGGGAAGTATTTACTAACTACGTAATCTATGAATACAAAAATAGCTGTTTATTTAATTAATAAAATGGTTATTTATTTATTTTGTACTTATTATATGGAATGAAAAGATTAACTGTTAGTATTATCTACCTAATAAAAGATGGATTCCCGTCAACATGATGAGTACATTCCTTGGAATGGGTAGTAATAACCTAGTTTACAACAATTTTGATCTATGCTCTTATTGAAGACATTGAGCACACATCAATTAATCCTAGCTCAAACTGTATTAACGCTGCATGTTAATTTTTTTTTTAATAGGTATACCTGTTTGACCTAGCACACGATTTGACACGATAGTGAAATATTGCGGATTCTCTTCAACTTACGAATGTTTCGCTACTAAGTAGACCAACGAGGTAGCCAATTCATTTTTTTTTTGTCATTAATTTATCTACCATTATTATCAAATATGAATCTTCGAAAAGGCATTTTTACTCTCAATTACTTATGTATATTCTGACATTAGAACGTCAATCACCGACCAGGATGAGTTGTGGCCGTCAACAGAGGCAGCAAATGCACAGAAGAATGTTACATGGGCAATACAATGTCGGTGAAAACGGAATATATACCCTATTTAATATTTTTTTTTGAGTTCCCGATATTTAGGCGCTCGCGCTGTTTGCTGTTGCATGGTCAAGGATAAACTGAAGTTATTGTCATGGGAGGATGTTTATGAGCAGACAAATCGGTCTACCTTCTATCTAGTTCGTTGTTTTTGCGCTCGGTACCTCTACCACCATCACATTGCCATTTGCCATGGTGTACTTAAGTATTCGGTTTTTACACAGTAAAAAGTTGAAGAGCCGAAAAAGCACAGTGCGCGAGCAGACACAGTGAGTTTTGTGTGTCGGGAACATAATCGAATTGTTTTTTTTTTGTTTTGTAAATAGTTGTACTATAATATTTGTAAAATTCGCAATAACAAGCCAATTACGTTATAACCAGCATCATCATTCAGCCATAAGATGTCCACTGCTGGACAAAGGCCTCCCCTATAGAACGCCATAACGAACGGCAACCTGCCGTTTGCATCCACCGGTTGCCTGCGACTCACGATGTCGTCGGTCCACCTAGTGGGAGGCCTACCAACGCTGCGTCTTCCGGTTCGTGGTCGCCACTCGAGAACCTTTCTTCCCTATCGGTTGTCGGTTCTTCGAGCGATGTGGCCTGCCCATTGCCACTTCAACTTGCATATTCTAAGAGCTATGTCGGTGACCCTGGCGAATTTCCTCATTTCGGATTTTGTCGCACAAAAAAACTCCGAGCATAGCTCTCTCTCATGGCTCGTTGCGTAACTCTGAGCTTCTCTAAGAGACCAGCAGTTAAGGACCATGTCTCTGTGCCATAAGTCATCACTGGCAACACACACTGGTTATCGGTTATCTGGTTAACCCTGGTCTTAAGACACTGCGGAATTTTGGACGAAAAGTTGTTGCGTAGTTTCTCGAACGCCGAGTTGGATTCTTCGGGCGACCTCTTTGTCGAAGTTGGATCTACCTAGTTTAACAGTTTGTCCAAGGTAGACATAACTATCGACAACTTCGAGAGTATCGCTCCCAACAATTACGGGTACGGGTGGAACACGGACATTCGACATAACTTTCATCTTGTCTATGTTCATTTTAAGATCCACCTGTTGAGAAACGTAACTGAGGTCTCTGAGCATTGTGTTCATATCCTCCAGCGATTCAGCCATGATGACTATATCATCGGCAAAACGAAGGTGAGTGATATATTCGCCATTGATGTTGATGTGAATCCGTCCCAGTCCAAGAGCTTGAAAACATCCTCCAGTGCGTTCGTGAACAGTTTCGGAGAAATAACGTTTCCCTGTCTCACGCCTCTTTGCAATTGGATTGGTTTCGCGCTCTCGTCCTGTAATCGGTTCGACATATTAGCGTTTCTATACAAACACTTCAGCACTTCGACATACCTATAGTCGATAGTGTCGATACGGCACCGCTGAAGAGACGTTATAACCAATCAAACAATTTTTTTTTCCTATTGATATGAATCAATAGGAAATATAATTTTAGTAAGTATGTGTTGTATCGCGAAATTAGATTGACTATACCATGAAACCCACCGACTGTGCATTTACGCTTATAACCTACTAGCTTTTGCCAGCGGCTTCGCCCGCGTGAAAATGACGATTTTCCATACAAACTTTCATCCCCTATTTAAATCCCTTAGGGGTTGAATTTCGAAAAATCCTTCCTTATTCCTTGTCTACACTATAAAGGGAACCTCTGTGCAAAATTTCAGCTTTCTAGGTCCAAGGGTTTGGGCTGGGCGTTGATGAGTCAGTCAGTCAGTCAGTCAGTCAGTCAGTCAGGACTTCTCTTTTTATTTATATAGATTATTTAATAAGTAAACTTACAAGATGCGGTTATTATCTCTAATAACTTTTTTTTTGTTCTTTGTCTTCATATCGGGTCGTCCCTTAATCACATGGTAGTTAAAGAATAGGGCGAAGCTGACAGAAAAAAAATATGTTTGTGAGAATAAGATAATAATAACGTGTTGTAAGTGGGTCAAAAAATAATATTTTGTGAGGTTTAAATATTTTTTTACCAAAAATGAATATTATATTTCCAATCATTTTTTGAACCTTATTTAATGATATAATAATGTATAAATTTTAAAACATATTCTTTAAATATTCTGATATTTTCAAGAATTCAAATACACGTATTGTGGGGAGGGGCAGAAATGGGTACATCACTTGAAGGAAGAGGAGGGGACATAAAATTGGCCTAAAAACCTCACGTGATTAAAGGAGGTCCCCTATGTATACATTTATTAAACGTTGACGTAACACTCTAATAATTATAATTCTATTATTACTCTGATTATTCTATTATAACTCTAATTATTCTATTAGTTCTCTAATTATACTAGTATAGTTTAACGGGCTGGTATTTGCGGAACTTCACGTCTGTCTACCGCACTCAGAGATGTTTAATGATTACTTAAGCCATTACTTAGTAAAAAATTTTACACTTTAGTGAAGGTTTTTTATGTCAAACCTTTACTAAGTGACGGATAAGTAATCATTGAATATCTCTGACTACGACAGTAAAGAGCGTATTTTGCTTACTCTAATTATTAGTCTATGACTCTAACTTCCGTACTCAGAGATATTTTAATGATTACTTAAGCCGCCACTAAGTAAAGGTTTGACATAAAATTTTACTACTTGATGGCTTAAGTAATTATGTATAAAATATCTCTGAGTACGGCAGTAAGTGATGGCTCAAGTAACCATTAACGTCTCTGAGACTGAGTGCGGCAGTACGTACCATTTATTGTCTACTTATCGAATGAAAAATATTTTTTTGCAATTTTAGTACACCCATAATACGGAATTTTTAACATATAAGTGTATTAATTTTAATTAAGAGGGCAATTTAGTTGTTTTGATGTCCTTAATAAACATATAATGTAATATTACAAAGATATAATATCAAACTACTACTCTTTTCCAGGAAACATAGGGATTTACGATGGTTTATATTATTTTTCTTTTTTTTATATAGTGTCGCCCTTTAATCACAAGAAGGTCTAACATGTTTTAAGGTAAGACAAAAAAGAATATTTTGTGAGGTTAAGATATTTTTGACCAAAAATGAATATTATTTTTCCAATCGTGTTTTGAACTTAATTTTATGTTATTTTATTTACTTATTAAAAAACATTTGTAAATTTTCTGATATTTTCAAGAATAAAAAACACAGGAGGGGCGGGGGCGGTGGATACGGCACAACGTTTTATCAAGGAGGAGGGGGGTATAAAAGTGGTATAATAAACCTCATGTGATTAAAGTAGGTCCCCATTTATGTACATAATATCTATTATTAATAATCCTTTAAAATACCTTTGGAATAGAGGTAAGCAAAGAAATGGTAGAGCATTTTAAATAATGACGTAAAACCCTAATTATCCTATTAGTCGAAGTACTACTTATAGCCTAAACGAGTGAAAATTATTTTAGCAATAATAAAACATTAAATTACCCTTACGGGATTCTTACAATATAATGTGTATTAATTTTTATTTAGGGGGTTATCATAGTTGTTTTGATATTCTTAAATTTTTAATGTAATACTACAAAGTCATTACTGATAACTTAATAATAACTTATTATATATATTTTCATAGAGAATGTAAAAGACGAGGGTATATTCGCTAAATCGAAACCTAAGATACTTGTTTTTATGGTTTTTTCAATTTGTTTTTTTTTGTGCGTTTTGTGTTTTTTAAATTTTTATGTTTTTTTCTTCATATAGGTTCAATTATTTAATCACGCGAAGATCGAATAGGGAGAGGAGAGGACGTCAGAAAAATGGGAGGAATAAATAATGTAACAATCACGTGTTTTTTGCGGGTCCATATTGGCTCACCTAAAGTTCTTTATCCGAAATTGTTCTTCCTAACGATTTGTAATCCGAATGATCACTCTTCCTAAAATTTTTCATCCTAAAGTTTTCATTCATACTATTTGTAGTCCTACCGACGATGTTCATAACACTCATGTTTCCGAAAATTGGAATTCATAATATCATTAGTGTAAATATATTTCAACTCCTACTGTTTTTTTATCCTAACGCTTTTATTCCTAAACATAATTACCATAATATTTTCACTCATACAACTGTTTAGAATGATTAAAGGTCGTTTCACTGATTTTTGTCTTGAAATAAAATAAATGAATGAAATTCAGGTCAGAGTGTCGTCTTGGGGGCACTATGAAAAAAATACTTAGAAAAATTTTGCGACCAATTTCGAGGTAGCGCTCGCCGGCCGCTGCCGCGGCACCGCTCGCTTCGCTCGCTCGGCTCGCGCGTAGTTGGTCACAGTTCTAACCTAACCTAACCTATGGATATCTTTGCATAATAAATAAGGTCCCATTAAAACAGGTGGACAAATTTTAACACAGCGTTTAGTAAGCCTAACTAAAGACATCTAAACAAAAAAAAACACTATTTATAAAGTGATTTTATTTTGACTTAAAATAATAAATTGCCGGCACTCTAGAACAAACTCATCCTATAAAAGTAGGTATTTTATTTCTTATTCTTATATTTTTTTTGCTATTGTCCTTTTTTAGCGGTCTGAATGATTTCTAAAATTTTGTCCACCTATTTTAATGGGACCTTTTATAATACTGATTATTATGAATAAAAAGTATTATAAACAGAAAAAAAGATATGACTTTGAATAATAGTGTAAAAGATGGTTATGTTGAGAAAATATAGGAAAACAAATAATAGTGTAATAGATGTTTATTGCTACAGACATTATGAAGTTGAATGCTTCGGAATAAAACATTAGAGACAGAGAAGTTAGGAATTGCGATTGTTAGGATGAAAAATGTTAGGAAGAACATTTTCGGATTTCCAATTATCGGAGTTGAAATTTTAGGTGAACTTTGGCGCACCCGTTTTTTGCGTGGGGCAAAAAATCATATTTAGTGTTTGCAACAATAAATAATATTTTTCCAATCACTTCTTGAACTCAGTTTAATGTTATTTTTTATTATTTTAAGAATGCCTCCGTGGTAGAGTGGTTTACTGTCGCACTCAGACGTTATATGATTACTTAAACCATCACTTACTAAAGATTTACGCTTAAGTAATCATTAAATATCACTGAGTACGGCAGATAGGCGTTTGCACACTTTGTAAAGCTGTTTTCAGTTTGGCTAAGACAATGCAGGCCAGGATCACATGATTATCTGATAAAAACAAATGATGGCATGCTTCGGAAGGTAGGTGGTACGTAAAATCTGAAGGTCCAAACCGCCAAATGGCGGTCGTCAAACCATGTCAGAGGCCCTTGAGGCGGTTTAGAAACTCACACGACAAGAAGAACAAAAATACACGTATGGTATGGCGGAGATGGGTACGTAAGGAGGACGGGGGGATATAAAAGTGGCCTAAAAAACCTCACGTAATTAAAGGAGGTCCTCTATATATGCATTTTTAAATGTTGACGTAAAACTCTAATTATCTTATTAGTCTAAGTACTACCGACTTGTAACCTACCTACCGAATAGAATAATAATAAATTATTTTAGAAATCTTAATACATTTAATTTAATTATCGGGATGATTCTTAGAATATATATGTGTTTTAAATGTAATTTAGGGGATAATATAGTTGTTTTGATATCCTTAAAGTTCTAATGTATTCATTTAATTACCCATACGGGATTCTTAGAATGTATATGTATTTTAAACGTAATTTAGGGGATAATATAGTTGTTTTGATATCCTTAAAGTTATAATGTAATAATTACTAGGTTATAATAATTATATACCACTATTTTTTACATAGAGGATGTAAAAGACGAGGGTATATCGCTAATCCATGACACCTGGGGTGGATGTTTATCGGATATTTACATATGTATTTTTTTGTTTCTTTTTGTTTTTTTTTTTGTTTGATTTAGCCGTTCTTTATAGCTGCTACTATTGTTATCGTGCACAATACGTTTGATTAGCGCGACTAAGGAACAATACCTATTTATATAGTAATTAGTTAAAATCTTATTACTAATTCCTTTAAAATAAATAAATACTATTATTATCTAGAAAGCGATATATATCTGACAGCATAATTATTCAAGTTTTTTTTTAAAGTCTTGGTGTTTTGGTTATCAAGCACATATTGTAGGTACGGAAAAAATATCTTGTTACAAAATCCCTTAATAATGCTGCATAAAGAAAGATCAGCTTATCAATAAATGGTTACATACCTACTAAAAGCGATACACGTGATTAAATGGATAACATTAGGACGAGCAACATGAGACATAAGGCCCCAAGAATGCAATCCCATTTCTGTGGATACTAACTGAGATAAATACAGAAGAAATAAATAAACATAGTATACTATATGTAGAGGTATAAACGCTTTCCTGAGCATATAAACTCATGGATATGTAATACGCGGGAGTCAAAGAGAGTTCTCTTTTTCTAACCGTTCAGTGGCGGGGCCCGCCTCACTCAGTATGACGTCAAAGGCCCGACCTTGTAAAAAAAAAGGTGCGCCGGCGCGCGCCGGCCGGCCGGGCTCTTATCTTAATTTTTTGTTGACGTGTTATAAACAATAGACGCTTCAAGTAATGTTTTTGTTCAAGCTTATGAGAGACCCTTTCAAGTGGTGTCAAGTGTTTGTTAGTATTACGTCTCAAATTTATTATGTTATTTCGTAAACATTGACGGGTACGGGATAGGGTTGTCAAAAGACATTATGTGAACTTTAAAAATTATTATTTCAAAAAGTAAATCGATACCATATATATTTTATGGCTTTTATTGGTGGAAGGGTTCTATTTACGTACGATAAAATAAAAATAAACATAGTTGGTAGTAGAAAAATATTATCATTATTTTTTTTTTTAACCAGTATTTATTGCCGACGGGGAATAATTTAATCACTTAAATTAAATAATTTATCACAAATATACTGTTTCACGTAAATTAAAAATTTTGCTACTATCAGAAAGATAATTTAATAATGTAACTTACTTGTAAGTATTATGCTGATAGGTTTATACAATAAATTAAAATATGGAATTAATTAATTAATGAATTAAATAAAAAAATTGCACTCGACATTGTTTGTTTATTTATTTTTTATGAATTTTGAGGTAAACAAAATACATACGATGTTATTGTTTTCTACAAGAACCGCCCCTATGACGACCCCCTGACCAAGAAATACTCTCTTTAATTAAATTTATTTATTTTTAATGAATTTTTAAAAAATATAATTTTGAATTTCGCGGGCCGCCATGTTTGTTTTTTTTCAAGGTTAGGTTGAACAAAACTTAAAATCTTAACTTTAATTTACTATCTTTTGTATATGTTTTTGCTGAAAACTATTGTCTAGTAAATATCCAATGTGATAACTATTACTTTGGATACGGAACTGGTCTTAAAATTTCATAAATTACGAAAGCATTGTGACAAAATTCTAACACCGTTACAAGCACCCGTAAAATCACTCAGAAGTTAAAATATACTTACCTTTAGGTTAAAATCCGGTTGCTCACACATACACTGTATTATAATTAATCACTTTATCACTATTTTATTCATTATCACTCACTCAAAACCAATAAATTACTTGAAAATACACGGAGCATCCGTCAATCGAACACGTCATTCAGCGGATTTCAAAGACTGACATTCAACTTTTTTTTTTAAATCGAATTGACCATAGTGGTATAGTGTTGCCGTGTTTTTAGTATGCAGAACTTACTAGAGAATCGACTAAAAGTGAGCGAAACGATTGAAACGTCACGTGATAGAATTAAATGGGTACTTTCCGACGCCATGTTGCGAAAAAGTACAAAGGGCTCGATAGTAACCAGCTGGCGCTCGGGCTGTCAAAACGGCATGGCTGATTCGTGACCGGTTGGCGCTTGACTGGCTAAGTGCGTGCACAACACAATTTGCGACTACTTTATGATCGCGCTTTCCGATGCGGCGTGCAGCTGTCGAGATGTTGAACAGTCCTAACTAACATCTGCGTCTTATTTACGGAATTCCGAGTGTTAAAAATGTACATTGAAGTAAAATTAAATAGTTACATGAATATTAAGAATATCAAAAGATCATTGTTTTCATTTTCGATAAGGCGCCTAATATTCCTTCAAACTTTTCAATCTTAGAGCCTTGCCTTCTGTTGCTGTTCTTCAATAGACACGTAATATGTTGACTAGAGAGCTAGATTCTCTCGATATCTACTTATAGGGCAAAACAATCATGATGAAATTCTGAACTTAACTCAACAAAAGGAAGTTTTTATTTTATTACTTATATGTAACTCTTTAGGTGCCGTTTAAAAAATAATTAGTTGGTGTTGAGTTCAGAATTTCGTACATTTTAAGTTTCAAGGTATACCGTTTATTTGGTATCGTACATGTCCTTTATGCGAGTCTTCAGCTGTTTAGTGTAGCTGTCCAAACGATAGGCGTTTTCCTCAAGTTTGGCCACCATCTCGTCAATATCGTCGACTTGCGCAAGCAGCGGTTTTATAGTGCTGCCATCTGTTATAACAAAGAAAAAGTCGGTTACTTCGCTGTCTGGGTTTCGTCAGATGGTGGATGGTGCTTCATTAATCCATGTGAGACACTCAGCACACACGCAGTAGATAGATAGATAGAATACTCTTTATTATGTACACCAAATTACAAAAAAAAAATAGTAAAACATTTTACAAGGGGTGACACAATGGGCGGTCTTATCGCTTAAGGCGAGGTTGCAGTACTTTGTTTTTATGTTCGCACGACCTCACCCCTCCCCCCCCCCCCCGCCCTGCCGCGCGAGCGATGTAATGCCTAAATTTTGACTGTTTTTTGCTTCTTGGAGAAAAACTATAAAGAAATTATACAATATGTTTTCAACATTAACTTCAGAATAAAAAGTTCTATCTATTGATATAACTTTTATATAAATTCATGATGAAATGTCTTAGCAGTACACGTTTGAAATTGTGATTTAGAGTCATGTTTGATAAAAAAAAGTATCGAGCCGATCATTCTAAATCGCGTTTCTATCTTTACGATTTACTAGAGAGTATGTTTAATTTTTATGTAATGATTTTTATTTATTAAAAAACTCGTATTTAGTTCGATTTTTATAGGTTCCAAAATCTTAAAAAGTACTGCAACCCCGCCTTAAAGCGATCTTTTAAAGACAACCTTTGGATGGATATATAGGAGAAGGAGAAACAATACTGCAGGTAGCCTGTGGTGTACCATTTACACAATTATATACAATAAATACACACATATACATACATAAAACATATTACACTTATATAAATTTACATAGACAAGTGCGAAGAACTAAATTAGAATAGCTATAACAAACATTTAAGCCTACGGAGACAGATACAGTTTCTTCATCATGCTTTTAAAAATTGGCAGAGATTGAGCCCGCCTTATAGACACTGGCAAGGCATTCCATAACCGTACTGCTTGAACTGTGAAAGTCTTGTCGTAGAAACTAGTGGAATAATCTTAAGTTTTCCGATGACCTCAGACATCTATTATGTGTGTCATGAAGGAACTTGAAACGTTCTTTAAGATAAGCGGGGGTTGTAGGATTGAACAGAATACTGTAGAGCTGAAACAGGATATGAGAATTCCGGCGAAGACGTATAGGAAGCCACTTGAGCTTATTATTACATATTTGCGCAAGCCATAAATCTTATGCAACAGTTTTGAAGTCGCTCAAGTTTATCTAGCTGTGCCTCAGTAAGATCGAGATAACTGACGTCAGCGTAGTCAAGAACGGGAAGCAAAAGAGATTGAGCCAGCGCAGTTTTAGTGGCAGTTGGAAGAAAGTTCCGCAGTCGTCTCAGGGACTTGGCAGATGCGAATATTTTGCGACTTACGTCCTGTAGCTGGGGACCGCAGGAAAGATTCTTGTCGATCCAAACCCCAAGGTTCTTGACCTTCTCACTTAACGGAATAGCGGTTCCATTAAATTTAACCTGGGGAAAGTGGCGACCAGTTTATCCTGGAGATCATCCTTGAGCTACCAACAACAATGACCTGAGTCTTCAGGTACCTTAACTCCGGCTACACTTCGGCTGCGGCATCATAGTACTGCTAAGGCTGAAAGCCGCAACAGCTTCTTGAAGTGTGTACCCCCAAAATCACTGGCGAACGCTCTAAGGAAAGACTTATGTTGTGGCGAGATAACGTTTCCTTACCCAACCCATTTGTGCCACTTGCCGAAAATCTTCCACCTGGACACGAGTTGCCATGGGCTGGCTGACCTGGAAGTCTCTAAACAGACTCCGGACACAGGTAGGCCGAAGCAAGGAAAACTGTTCAGGTGGAGATTCATAGACGGATCTGCCCGGGAGTGTAAATGTGGTCTTGACCCACAAACTATGGAGCACTTGATATCGTGTCCAGCCTGTCCTGTTACTTGCACTTCACAGGAGCTGATGGAGGTTACTGAAAGTGCCGAACTCGTCGCCAAATTTTGGGCCGACTCAATTTAAATTGTCATCGACACACTAAGAAGAAGAACTACGGCTGCGGCTACCCACTTCGGAATAAATCAACTAGGATGGCCCCGACGCAAAAACGACGGGGTGTTATAAGTTTGACGTGTGACGTGTGACTGTCTGTCTACAAAGGGTGTAAAAGTACCCTTAACGCAAACGAAGGGCACTTGTTCTCCCTACCACTGCAATAATTTCTTGTTCTAGACCATACCTGGAAACCCCCTAGTTACGGAGATATTGGGGGTCAAAGTTCCACATTTTGAACAGCTGTTTTTGTAAATACTAGTTTTTCAGGTTATAACTTTACTTATATTATCTCCATGACCCGTTTACTATTCAAAACATCAACTAGTACAATGTTTTAAGAGTGCCACATTGAGTTTTACCGTAAAATTGTTGACCCCAAAAAAAAAATCGTTTCCCAGCAAAACTTTTTGCGTAGGGGTACTTAGTTTTTGATGTACAGAATGCTTGGTTGACGGGTGTGTGATGGGTTGATTTACACCCTGTATGTGTGTGTCTGTCTGTGGCATCGTAGCTTCCCGAACGCATGAACCGATTTTGATTTAGTTTTTTTTTATTGAAAGGTGAACTAGTCGAGTGTTCTTAGCGATGTTTCAAAAAAATCGGTCCAAGATGGCCGCCGCCACAAAATGGCGGATAACATATTTGTTCACAACTCCTATCAATATGGGTATCAAATGAAAGGGCTTGATAAGCATACTTGATAAGAATACTATGCACTATAACAAATTTCAAATCCAAGATGGCCGCCACCACAAAATGACGAATTACGTTTGTTTTATTGCATGAACCGATTTTGATTTAGTTTTTTTTTTGTTTGAAAGGTGAATTAGTACTATGTTTGAAGAAAATCGGTCCAAGATGGCCGCCGCCACAAAATGGCGGATTACATATTTTTTCACAACTCGCATCATTAAGGGTATGAAATGAAAGGGCTTTACATTGTTCTCTCAATTTTGCCATACCCTTTGAGACTGAAAAGTTATTTAATTACTTGTTTACTTACATATATCGTTGTACTCCGTTAGAGATCTGTTCAAGTTCACGGCTAGGTTGCGTAAATCTGTGTATTTAGTAATAGCCGTTCGATTTATATCTTCCAGCAGCATGTAGTGATCCTAAGAACAAAGAAAGAAGATTTTTGTTAACCAATCCATGAATTATTGTTTTTGTTTTTTGAGAGTACCGATGAATGTTTTGTGAATAGTTTATAAATGTAATATCAGAAAAAAAAACAGTGCTTATGGCGGAGAGACTATGACCTGCGAGGAATTTGATAAATAGGTTGTTGAAGAAGATATTGCCGTCGCGCTGCGTCAACCCTTTTTAGTAAAAAAAGTTGTCTTATTTAACCCTAAGGTTGACTGGTAGAGAATGCCTTGTGGCATTAAGTCCGCCTATGTATCACTATTGTGCATGAAGTTTAAATAAATAAAAAGATGACGTTTTTTGCGTCTTTCCTTTCTTCGTTTCTTTAAATAGTGTGTAGAAATATATTGTTAAATGAATGAAAAAGAACTTACCCCGCCACAGGCAATTTCGCCTTGCAAGTATTCATTGGTACGTTTGAAGAGAAGCGTAGCCAGGCGACTCAGAGTGGGATCATGAGGATCCAAGAGCTCAAAGCTGGAGTGCGATGGCGATCCGTACATATCTGTTAACAAAACAACTCTATGAAAATTTTAAACAACACCTAACTAAGCGTTACAAAAACATAGCTAAATAACATAGGTTTGCGTTATTTTTGAATGTTTGATTAAGGCGACACTAACATCCGTATCTATAGTCAAGTTCAAGTATGCAAACATTTTTATGCAATCTACAAGAATTTAAACGAAGTTAGAACCGTTAATAAAACCAAACCTAAGAATTCTAACCTTTGACAGTTCTAACATCACTAGTTAACTACACTACTAAATTTTAATTGTTTTCTTGTTGTCTTAACATTGGTTAGGAAATAAAGTTTTATATAAGTATCTGTGATTAATGTCGCCGGGCTGCAATCCCTACACATTACCACACAGATAGGTATTGAATATCAGAAATAAAAATTATATATACCAGAAAATGGAGATATAATTATATCGACGAAGTGAATCTAAAAAGAAACTTTCATTTCCATGTTCGTAAAGTCTAGGTAATTGTTTTTTTCTACTAGCTACTTCTTCTTACGTCATGTCAACTTTTGTAAACTATCTTACGGGTGCTTACATAAAGATGCAAGCAATGATATTCAAATAGATGCAAGTTTTCCAGTTCCGATTAAACCTGTAATTTTCGAATTATTCCTCGTAGATACACTTTCCTCGTAGAGACACTTTTGAAAAAAACTCGCTTTATTTCCTTAGAGATTCACTATCGTTTAGTACAGCAAAACAGAAAATTGTAAATGTCAGGTAAAATAAAGAAAAAAGGTAACTAACTGCTCATGTTTAATAAAAAAAAAACGTTACCTACCAGTAGAACACATGTTATACAAAAGAATAATAGCTACTTCTTATAACATGACATAAAAAAAATGAAAATTAAAAAAAAAAATTAAAAATAAATAATTTATATAAGTATATATATTTTTTTTATTTATGACATGTACCGACCCATGTGGCTGTTATAAATTAGGAATCATTCCTCGTAGAAATAGCTACGAGCCTATCAATTCATCATTCATCATCAACATAATTATTTAGTGCACAACTTTACATAAAAGTGTATCTAAGAAGAATAGCTGTACCGGACTTTAAAAAGTGTATCTTACAGGAACATAAGTGAATAATTTCCAAAAGTGTCTGCAAGGAAAGTGCGGCCAAATAATAAAATAAAATAAATAATTACGCCTATGTACCACGTTTGTGCATGAAGTTTAAATAAATAAATAATACTTAGAATTTTGTATTTCAAAACAAAGTCACCTTTAGGAGACAAAACAGTCAAGTTGCGCTTTTACAATTTATCTCACATCGATTGCGTCAATTCTGAAGCCCCCGAGTCTCTCGATTCACCCCCATACTGGGGAGTTGCACCTCAACAGTACACCACACCCTGCTCGTCAAATATCCCTTGCACCACCGCACCCCTTTCCTCAAACAGCATTTGCATTAAACCCCCGCTCTTGTTGCTTCGATCCCCGCTCTCGAGTTAACATATTACCAATCGATATTGTGGGGAGAGCGTCGTGTGCGGGACGGAGAGTTGGGAGCGCCGTGTTACAACGGCAAACAGAGCTATCAACGAATGCAAACTAGCTGTGCGCGCGTGTGCAAAATATGTAGAGCGCATCCTTGGAGTTATTTGCCTGGAAAGGGATTTGACCTTTTTTGTATGGAAGCTGGCATATCGACCCACCGCCATTTTGATTTTTTTTTAGAAATCACGGGCCACGATGTAATTGGTATGTATGGGTAAAGGACATCTAGCTAGACGAACAAAAAAATGTAATGGAACATGGTACGTACCATGTTCCATGACATTTTTTGTTCGTCGAGATATTTGAAGGTAAAGATCGACATAAAATATGTATATAGTACAATGACCACATAAAAAATAAACCTTTTACGTGTCTAGGCGTTGATTATTATTATTATTACTGTTTATTGAAAGAGAGTAGGTACATTACATACTACTAGGAGCACGAGAAATTTTTTCTTAGACATAACATAGCGTTTCATTGCGGTGCGAAGCGATATTATCGTGCGCATAATAATATCAACCGTCTATCTCTATAGCCTTACCCTAACCGCCTATACACGTAAGAAGTCTATTTTTAATGATTGTCGTTGTACTCATTTGTCAATCTTTACCTTCAAATATCTCGGTAACGTGACACTTTGGGGGACCATGTTTTTGGTCATTTTTTGTGTCGGTCGTTATGTTTGGCGTTGCCTTTTGCGTTGCCTTTATTTATTTTATTAGGTGTTGCCAGCGGCCAACGGAAAAATAAAATCGGGATAAAAACTATCCTATGTGTTATCCAGGTTATAAAGTATCTGTGTACCAAATTTTATCCAAATCCGTTCAGTAGTTTTTGCGTGAAGAAGTAACAAACATACATACTCACAAACTTTCGCCGTTGAAAATATTAGTGTGATTTATGGAAGTAACGTGATAAGTTTTGTGCCCTTTTTAGTGCGGAGTCATCTGTCTGTGATAAAATGTATTTGTGAAATATGGTGATCGCAAGATTTGCACCTTGAAGAATATAGCGGAATCAAAACTAACGACGTAACGACGCAAAACCCGCAGGTCAAGATGACTTGAAAAGTAAGAAATTATTAAAAAATTATTGGACGCCTCGTGAGAGACAACAGATGTGTCAAAAAACAAAGATGGCGGTCAATGGGCGGGTAACACAAATTGCGGTGGGCGTGCGTGGCAGCCATCTTGAAAATGAAGCAGCGGCATCTGCTAACGCAATCTTCTTTCTGTTCGGCGAAAGGGTGCATGCGCCAGTGTTTGGAACGAAATGTGCGTTCAAATTTTATAGCCTTTGGCTTACTCGATGTCTTTTTGGCGAAAATTCGAATTATTCCTCGTAGATTCACTTTCCTTGTAGAGACACTTTCCTTGTAGAGACACTTTTGGAAATTATTCACTTATGTTCCTGTAAGATACACTTTTTAAAATCCGGTACAGCTATTCTTCTTAGATACACTTTTAATTAAGTACAGTTGTGCACTAAATAATTATGTTGATGATGAATGATGAATTGAGAGGCTCGTAGCTATTTATACGAGGAATGATTCCTAATTTATAACAGCCACATGGGTCGGGTCATGTTATAAATAAATTTAAAAAAAGAACATTTTTTTTATGTAATGTTATAAGAAGTAGCTATTATTCTTTTGTATATCAGTGTTCTACTAGTAGGTAACGTTTTTTTTTTTATTAAACATGAGCAGTTAATAATAATAATAATAAAGCCTGTTTATTCCATATTTCCAATTTACATTTCAAATGTTGTTAGTAGTTTGTTAGTAGTTTTCCTTATAATATGTTAGTATTGTTAATCTTCTTTATTTGGAATATGGACCCCTTTTTGGGTAAAGGCCTCCTCCAGCTTCTTCCACACGTCCCTGTCCTTGCCTAGGTCTAACCAAATGTTCCCTGTCACCTGTGTAATGTCATCAGCCCACCTTCTCTTTGGTCTGCCAACATTTCTTTTCCCTCCTGGGCCTTTCCATCGAGTGGTCTCTATGGTCCATCTTTTATCGGTGTAGCGTGAAATGTGTCCTGCCCATTTCCATTTTAGTGTAAGTGCATGCTCGAGAGCGTCTGTGATTTTTGTTTTCCTCCTGATGATTTCATTTTTAACTTTATGTATTTTTCTAATCTTCAGCATACTCCTTTCCATAGCTGTTTGGGTGCTTTTGATCTTCTGTTTTGCTTTGTTTGTGAATACCCAAGTTTGACATGCATATAGTAGGCATGGCAGGAGACAAGTATCGAACACAGTTTTTTTTCAGATGTATTCCATAATCCCCTTTTAAAATTTATTTTTGAGACCAGAATTTTTTCCAGGTTATATTAATTCTCCTGGTTAATTCTTCTTCATTAGTATTTTTATTGAAAGACACTTGTTTTCCCAGATATATATACTCTTGAACATATTCTATGGTATTTCCATTGATTATAATGGGTCGCTTTTGACTGTTAGTCATTATTTTTGTTTTATTTAAGTTCATTTCTAGACCAATTTTGGAGCTTTCATGATCAAGTGTTCTCATCATTTCTTCGATGTCCTTTGAAGTTTCCATGAGCAGTTAGTTACCTTTTTTCTTTATTTTACCTGACAAAATTTACATTAACTGTTTTCTGTTTTGCTGTACTAAACGATAGTGAATCTATAAGGAAATAAAGCGAGTTTTTTTCAAAAGTGTCTACGAGGAAAGTGTATCTACGAGGAATAATTCCATAGGCGGACTTAATGCCACAAGGCATTCTCTACCAGTCAACCTTAGGGTCAAATAGGACATCATTGTGGTAGAGTACAAAAATAAATAAATTAGGAGAATAATAATAATAAAAAAAAAATACTACAAAAAATATCTTCTTTAAAAGTAATCGGTATGAGCCATTGAGGTATAACGTATAGAGAAGCTATTTCAAACAAAAAATGTGCGCGCACTTGATGACAGCGGGGCAGGCGGGGGGTGTCATGTTCTCATAGATTACTATCAATACGTGCAGATGCGACATAATGTTATTATTCTGCCTACTTGATATTGTACGTATGTACTTAGAAAATAAATAAAAATTTACATAAACTGTAACAATAATTTTTATTTTATCTGTGATTGAATGTTGATGGCTGATTCAGTAAATGTTGATTCAAATTTGCAAATACTTCTTTCCTAATTAAATGCTTTACGGTGTTTACGGACATATAACTAAAATCACATTTCAGGACAAGACCACTTTGCCGTATTAAATTACGTACCTATGATAGATGTGTGAAGTGGAAGTTTAGTATAGTCAAACTATCAATGCAATCTTCACATTTTAACTTTTTTATTAATTGTCTTGATACATAAGCAAATATTATATAACCTACTATCAATTTTGACTCGCATGTAGAGGATTCGTGGCCAAGCATTGAATACGTCGATAGTGTCTGATCTGAGCATTTTATTCTTTGACATTCACGTAAAAATGGCCGCCGCGATGACATATTGCAATGGAAAAAATATAATTAAATTATGTGTGTTTTAAAGATAATAGTTATATTTACTGGTGAAAAGTCACTCCTTGACTTTTACTTATATTTATTGAATTATTTCTACAGTATCTAAATCACAGATCACAGAAACAACAGGAGATATGCCCTTTAGCCGAAAATGTATGGGGACCTGTGTCGTCAGTTCACACACGCAGAGCAGTAAAAACAATAGATATACGCATTTGCAAACACATCCGCATTTCTTAAAACATTACGTACTACACAATCAATTATAAACCTTATCCCTTCAGTCACAGCGTGTATTTACCATGCACCGCACAATTTACTTAATACATTTTGTTTCACTTCGACGCTAGTGATTGACTAAATCGAAAAGTTATCGATTCTTCTATTTATTATTATATTGTAATAAAGTTCTTTTGGGGTCCTGAAAATAATATATTATAAATAAAAAACAATATGTCCATAAATCATTCAAAATAAAAAAAAGTCATTTATTCAAAACAGGTTGATTAAAAAAAAAATATTGATTTGTGTCTGTAGTAAATCGTACCTAATATTAACTTACACCACAGATGTGTTGCAACAGATTTTGACGTTCGAAAAGTGCTGATTATAAGCAGCACTTTTTTCTGTCTGTTAGTTTAAGTCCCTTAGGGGTTGAATTTCAAAAAATAAATCCTTCTTTATTCCTTGACTACATTATAAAGGGAACCTCTGTGCAAAATTTCAGCTTTCTAGGTCCAAGGGTTTGGGCTGGGCGTTGATGAGTCAGTCAGTCAGGACTTCTCTTTTTATTTAAGTATATAGATAGATAGATAGATAACTCGAGCAACCAATGAATACTATTTATTCAGTCAATATTAAGCAATAAAAAGCACTTTCTATTTTCAGTATTGCTTGCAAAAATAAGAAAGCGTGATAATATAAACGTTGTTATTAGTACCTACCTATATTTATAATTTGTTGTTTAAACTAAAAATAAATTTATATTTTATTAGTAAATACATAGTACAGAATATTGGTTTTTCTTATCTCCATTTACGGCAACGCTCAGTAACGCCATAAAATACGCCTTATACTGCAGTAACAATTGTGTAGAGTAATTAATTGTATAATGCATAATATGTATAATCATTCGTACGTATACGCACAATCATCGTATAAAATATCGACAACTACAAACATCACAATTAGACATCTCTAGCTCACAAAGACTGACAGCAGCAGCTTTTCGAAAATATTGTGTGAGTGAGAGCATCAGTAAAACACCTATCCATTGCGCTATTAGATCAGCCGATTCACTGGTCGATTTGTACTAAACAAGCAATGGTTTTTGTTCCTAATGAAAACAATTGATTTAGTTTTTCATCATGTTTCTCGTACCACGAAGTAATGTTTTAATGAATTTAATATGAAAAACATTATTTTTGTAGTACTTACGTGTGAAATGAGATACCATCTTTCGTGTAATTCACATTACAGCTATTATTTTTACAAACATTCACTGAACAACGCGGCATTTTGTAAAAAATCACGAGCAGTGAAGACGTCGCAAGTTGACATTCGACTTATTATTGAAAGTGGCATAAGGCCCCGTCGTGGCCACATGAGTTCGCATGTACCACGCCTCCTTGCCATATCTCCTGTTGTTTCTGTATCTGTGATCTAAATGCACACGAAGGCATAATTTAGACAAGAAAACTTTACTCAAATATGTCATGTCGCAGCAACCGCTCGGCATAGACTAAATGAGGTTCAGTGCACGAACCGAAACGTGTGTTACAAAAAATCTAGTTGAGGCGTCTCCTCTAGTGCGTAGTACATTATACCTCAATGGTATGAGCACATACATAAAAGGAGAAAATTTCTAATAGGAATATTAACATATTGTTGAATCCAAATATTAGCTTTGATAAAGGATTCCCTTGACAACCGGGTTTTATTACGCTATACGTGAATTTAAAGGCTTCATTAAAATGTTTTTTTTTTTTTAATATATTAGGTCTTTACCACTATGAAATTGCCGTTCTGCAGTACTGGCCATTTCAAATCAAAATAATTTTTGTTTGGCTAAGAATTCTAATTTCAAATTAATTTTATTTTAAAAACATGGATTTTTTTTCCAAAAGTAGTCATTTGTTTATTGATTAGTGTTACATTTTCATCGCATTTCAATCTTTTTCGTCATCATGGATACGTTAAAAATTCGAGTAATTATGGAATATGAGTACCGTCGTGGCAGCAACGCGGCACAAGCGGCACGCAACATCAACGACGTTTACGGAGCTAACACTACAAACCAACGCACCACCAGTTATTGGTTTGCTCGCTTCCGTTCTGGAAATTTCGACCTGAAAAATGAACCTCGCGGTCGTCCGAAGACTTTGGTCGACAATTACGAATTAAAGGCGATTGTGGAAGCTGATGATACACAATCTACGGCTGAATTAGCAGCAGCTTTCGACGTTAGCGTCAAAACAATATTGGTCCATTTGCGTCAAATTGGCAAGGTAAAAAAGCTTGACAAATGGGTGCCCCACGAACTCAATGATCGCCAGCGCGAAGTACGCGTAGACGTAGACGTGCCTTGCACTGCTCAACAGACACACAAATGATTATGAAGGAATTTTGAACCGCATTGTTACCTGCGATGAAAAATGGATTCTGTTTGATAACCGCAAGCGCTCAGCAAGTTGGTTGGATCCTGGTTCAGCACCTAAACAATGCCCTAAACGAAAACTTACCCCTAGAAAAGTGATGGTCACTGTTTGGTGGGCTTGCGCCGGTGTGACTGGCCTGTTGGTCTAGTGGTTAGTGACCCTAACTGCTATGCCGGAGGTCGTGGGTTCGATTCCCACCCAGGACAAATGTTTGTGTGATGAGCACGATCATTTGTTCTGTGTCTGGGTGTAATTTATCTATAATATGTATGTATTTAGAAATATATAAGTATGTTTATCAGTTGTCTAGTACCCATAACACAAGCTCTGCTTAGCTTGGGACTAGATGGCGTTGTGTGATAGTTGTGGAATATGATTATTTATTATTATTATTATTCATCACAGCTTCTTACCAAACGGGGTGAGCATTACTGCAGATGTGTACTGTGAAGAACTGAACACAATGATGGAGAAGCTGGCACATCTCCAACCAGCATTGGTCAATCGCTCGTCTCCGCTGCTCCTGCACGACAACGCGCGACCTCATACTGCACAGCAGACGGTCTCCAAGTTGCAAGAACTGGGGTTGGAAGCTCTCCGTCATCCGCCCTACTCACCAGACCTTGCGCCTACAGACTACTACTTTTTCCAGAATTTGGATAACTTCTTGGCGGGAAAAAAATTAAATACCCGAGAGGCAGTACAAAATGCCTTTGAAGAATTTGTTGCCTCCCGACCAGCTGATTTCTTTAAGAAGGGCATCAATAAACTGCCACTGCGTTGGCAAAGATGCATTGATTGCATGGGTGATTACTTCGATTAATACAAATAAAAAATACATGAAAAAAAATCGTTTAAATTTTTTCAAACAAAACGGCAATTTCATAGGTTATCAAAGACCTATTAGTATTTAGGTATAGTTCAAAACCCTTTCAAAAAGGAACTAAATCTTATAAAACCACTAGCTTATGGCCGCGGCTTCGCCTGCCTAAAGTTTGATAATTTGTACCTCGGAATTCTAAATGCAGGAATTAATAGACGCATGACGCATGCGCACCGCAATGACTACACCACGCTGCATCTTGCACCGCCAATACCACGACTACTACAATTTGGAACGCATCTGCGACGGAGCTATATCAGATGTATATTGACCGGTAGTCACCGAGAATGATCTGCTGGACTGCGGCACTGGAGACCAGTGAAGAGTGCTAACTAGCTGAGAACGTTTGATACAATCGATTTCACGCAACCGCGTGGCTTTGTTTTGCTTTCAGCTAAAGATGGAGCTATTTCCGAGCAGTACCGATATCTTTTCCGATTTAACTGGCTTTTTCCAGCATTTTGTTGTCTAATATACCTCTGGCCTGACCTAGGAAAAAGCAAAATCAGCTGCTACGAAATAACAGGTAGTAAGGGCCAGACCAGAGATACACAGACTTTTTGAGACCAAGGGCCACTTGGGCAAATGATGAACTAATGGCGGGCCACGGGCCACCAGCACAAACTAAAAATATAAAAATTGCCAACAATTTACAAAATGTTTAAAAATTACACTTCGTTTCAGTAATTCATAGACATAGAGATGTTTTTTTTTTACGAAATATGCATGAAGCTTCAGACAAGAGGGCACTAAAATGCAAGAGCGAGCGAAGCGAGCTCGAAAATTTTAGTGGCATGTGGCAGACCGAAATGTTTACATGGACTAGTTCGAAAAGCCGCCCCAGGGCAGCGGCTTAAAGTAAGGAAAATACACCACTGCTTAGTTGTCCTAATTTTTGCAACATAGTCCGGATTACAATAGTCATTACCTATATGATTTGATAACCATGACTTGATCTGTAATAGGGGATCGGACTGGGTCAAAATAATATGATTCTGTTTAGTCCGTAAGTTAGATTATCGAAAAATATTGAATACGTGTTTTTTGTTTTATCAAATCAATAAAAAATTACGAAGATTAAACGCGTCAAAGATCTTGGAGTGGGGCTTGAAACGTCACTTGTGTCGTCAAAATGTACTATCATATGACGTCACACGAGTTTTCGAAGCACTGTATCGTCTTCATTTTAAGTTTACGTGAAAAAAGAAAAAATACGTGTCCAATAATTTTTGGAAATCTATCTGACGGACTAATTAGTTTTTTTTTGTCCGATCCCCTATTCCTACTAAAAACGCCAAATCTCACAACTAATCAGGATTTTTGAGTTGCACGAACATTTCTGAGTACGTATCACTTGCCTGGACAGCGAGCCCTCTTAGTAACGCGCGTGATTCAAATTACCTAATATTTTTTGTAAACCTCAGCTATATATTTTCCATCAAATGCACGGGAATATTTTTGCTGGCGGGCCACTGACATATGTCCGGCGGGCCGCGGTCTGTGCATCCCTGGGCCAGACCCTCCTAGCCCCTTCCCCACTTCTCTGTGAAATATCTTTTGATGGGCTAAAATTTTCCGTAGGTCTCCGTGGGCCATATTATTTGGTACCTAGTGGGTATTATTTCGCAGCAGCTGATTTTGCATCTCCTGAGAAAATTCACCATTGCAATTTATACTTTTTATACATCATCAGAAAGTAGAGAATTTACGCAACACAACACCCACCGACTTTTTTAAAAAAGTAGATATTTTGACGGGTGAATTTTCGATTGAATTTAAGGCTGATTTTTCGATATTAAGTCATTAACAAGGTGAAAAATAAATATTTTTAATAAAAAAAATATAGTGTGTTTAGGGCATAAAAAGGTAAGTTTTCACTAAATTTCGTGAAAAAAAAATGTTTTTTGTAAAAGATAAAAATTAAAAACCAGCAACTTGGTTATTTGAATTTTTCACATACATTTTGAAGTTATGTGAAAAATTTGTAAATCCATAGTTATAGATCTATTTATTACCTACAACTTTGCAATTTAACCTTTTTCCATAGGACTTGTAGTTTTGTCAATCGAGATAAACCGTTTTTCCCCCTTAAAACACCCCCCACCACTACTTCCCGACCTCAAATCGACACTAATTCATTTTTCCATTATTTTTTTATATATTCACTACCTTTTCCATTGGGTGTCCATTATACTATAATTTTCATTACTTTTTTACCTTTTTTGAAGCTTAGAGTACTGGTCTATATAGCAGTGTGAACGGTCACGTACAAAATGTATGACGAGCGATAAAATATTATAATTATCTCAAGATGTAATTTAGTGTGTATTACATCCTACGTACTACAAAAGGTCCCTTATTGCTTAACGATCTGCAACGACCACGCTTCGTTTGCTATCGCCTATGTAAACGGCCATTTTGAATGAGTGTAGGCGGGGCAGCTGTTGCAAATATTGCATCATAATATGATCATTACCCGCGCATGCGCGCTGCTGCTCTAGCACCGACCACAATACTTGGAACTACTTTGTGTCAGCCATGTTTTGCAGATGAGACCGACATTTTGATTTCAGTATTTTCGGCATTCCCAACCACGCATTGTTTTTATACAACCTAACTTAAAATTTGCTAGTCATAGTTACGCAAAATCTAGTACTGTAATCAAGAAGCACTAGAGGCTGTCTAAAATAAAAATAACTCGGCTGTTTGAAGAGCGATACGGCGCATGCGCAATGTAATCGCTGCGTCGTCACCAAATAAGAAACAAAGAACTTGACGTTTCTAAGCGTTTCGAAAATAACGATAATTAAAATCTAGATGAAGTACGTACCAACTGGATCAGTCTCAAGGCCATCTTAAGTTTCCTTACCTCCTATTACAAAACCCAACATATTTAGAGCACAAACCTGGAACCCTTTGGGATCACTTCGTTCTCCGTCTGACACCAGCTACTGTAACTGACCCTTTTTCTCAAGAAACATGTGGTGGTATCAAGTCTTTGGGGGTATGAGATCAAATACTTAGGCTACCTACGGTACTATCGCCTATGTAAACCGCCATTTTGAATGAGTGTAGGCGGAGCAGCCGTTGCAGATATTGCATTTATGATTGATACCCGCGCCTGCGCGCTGCTACTCTAGCACCGACTACACTACTTGGAACTACTTTGTGTCGGCCATGTTTTGCGGATGTGGCAGACATCTTGATTTTAGAATTTTCTGTATTCCCAATCACTCCACGCTCGTTTATAAGCAACGTGACTCAAGTTTTGCTGGTCATCGTTACGTAAAATACCTATTCAATTCTGTACCCAAAGAGCACTAGGCACTCTAAAAATAACTCAGCCATATGGAGAAATCGATATCGCGCATGCGCGTTGCCTCGCTGCGCCGTTGCCATAGCTGCGTCGCCACCATGTCAGAAACAAAGAACTTGACGTTTCTAATCGTTTTAGTAATAACGATCATTAAACTCTACATACGTACCAACTGTTTCAGCTTTCCTTCCGCCAGTACCTTCTATGACAAAAATACGAAACAATGCTGGAGTACAAAGAATTAGCAATCTTACCTTCCTCCTCGTTACAGCCTTCATAAGTAGCTAAATGAGTGCTGTCGTAGACGAGTTCTAGGACGGTGTACTCGATCGGCTCCTGCTTCTTTGCCTTAGCTGCTGCTACCATACGTTCGTAGTTACGTAAAGCTACACACAGCCCACAATCGCCAAAAAATATCTCCGGAGTATACATGGCGGCGCGGCTACTCAACGGTTCAGAAAAGATCAAATTGAAAATGACTCCACAGCGGTTTCTACGCGGACGACCGGTCTGTCGGCAGAGCTGGCGGAAACTGGGCGATGGGGTTCGAGCTAGACGCAGTAAAATTACCAAGGGGTCGATACCAGTTACGCATGCGCCTTGGTCCAAGGGAAGGGTAGTTCCATAACGGTGACCAAGCGCCTGTAATCTCATAGTCATAAGGTTCAAATTAGTGAAGCGACATAAAATCACAACTGTATACCAATATCCCCGTATCGTAGCTTTCAGCCATATATTTAAGAGTTTAAAGTTGAATTCTAAATGTTTTCAAGTAAGGTGGTTATGGTCTCGGATTCAGGTCGACATTACAATACAATATCTTTATTTTCTCTCTTCACAAAGGTTCACATACATATTATGCAGTTATAAAAAATTAAATTGTAAGAATAACATATTGACAAAATTTATGATATATGTTCCCTTGTGAGAGACTGGCGTCCATACTAGGATACCCTGTGTGACGGATCCCCAGGCTCTCACCTCGAATACAAAGTAGTTCATACTTTAAAATATCTAATCTGCATACTCAAACAAATAAATTTATTTATTTCAGAGGGAAAAAAAAAAGTAGTTAAAAAACTAAAAAACCCGACTGAAAAAACTGAAAAGCAAAAAAACAAGCACATTTTAAATTAAACAAAACTTGGAAGCAGGCGGGGTCCATTCTATTTTCATCATTTTTTCTTTTCATAATTTAATATTCAAATGAACCCCGCCTGCTTCCAAGTTTTGTTTAATTTAAAATGTGCTTGTTTTTTTGCTTTTCAGTTTTTTCAGTCGGGTTTTTTAGTTTTTTAACTACTTTTTTTATTTCCAACTTTTTAGTTGTTTTTTTTTGTTTGTTCTTTCGTTGGTCGCATAAAATTCTTCGCAGATGATTTATTTAACTTTTGTGCTTGTTTATAGGATTTCTCACTTTGAATTTCTTTTAAACATATAAGTGTTATATATTTTTGTAATCTCCTTTTAAAACCCTTTATTTTGATACCCTACTCGATGGTATTGGAAGAAAAAAAATTTTTGAACTCCGCGATTTGGCCCCCAAAATCCACAATTTTTCTTTGTTTTTTAATTTTAATGTAGCCTATAACACTCGCGCTATCAAGACGAATCTAACGACGTATATTTCATTCAAATCGGTTCATCCGTTTATGAGTTATGAGGGAACAAAGAAACGGACATACATACATACATACATACACGTCAAACACATAACCCTCCTTTTGGGCTTCGCCGCAGTCGGGTAAAAACAGTCAAAATTATTTTAAATTTCAATTAAAAGAACATAAAGAAACAAAATTAAGATTAGATACGGTGTAGTGTACTGTGTAATGCGTGTGAAGTAAAGTGTGCAGTGACCAGTGTAGGTGATGTGTGCAAGTGTAGTGTGTGATGAAAGGTAGGATGATGGTGTGGGTGTAAATGTGTCGGGTGATACAGTCGTGACCAGTATTACTAAAAATTACGAGGGTACGAGAAGTAACTGCTCTGTACTGTCATAATCTAATTTTTGCAACCAGGCTGATACTTTAATTTTGAAGTGCTTAGAGGGTAGAGAGTGAATTGTCAAAATTCTGACATTAACCCTTTGCAGGCGACACTGGGGAACGGGTTGTGGGGTTTCAAGTCTATGTGTCAAGTTTTTTTGTGTAATAGCTGCTGCAGCACTTATCAATATCAAATGCTATTTTTGTTCCGTGCTATAGTAAATTCAGCAACGTCGTATATGTCTATATCCACATTAAGTAAAAAAGAAGATTAAGTCTCAAATATTTTATTTAACTTTTTCACACAATATATTATTATGATCAGTGAATAATGCCTGCCTACATTCAGGGAAAAAATCGTCTCTGCTGATAATCTACAAATAATACGTTTATTAATACAAACAAATGACCTACTACAAGTAAATTTGCAAAAATGTTTACGACCCCTGTAACATTTTAATGAAATAAGTAAATCCTACCTCGTGATGCCATATTTCCTTTGAATATCAAGAATTAGGAATCGAAGCCCACAAAGAACTCTTTCTTTTAGCAGATCGCTGCTAGATAACGGAGAAAAACTTATAAAACATCACAGGAGGCCCATGACGCGCCAGGTCCTTCAAGCAGGCCCATGATGTGCCTGGCGCGTCAGCGTCCAATGTTCGGGGCCAATGTATTGGCCACTATAGATCACATTGTTTTAGGGACCACCGATGGGAGTGCTATGATGACCTTCGTAATCATGTAACAAAAAGCTCTAAATGTATGATTGCAGAATGTGTCATGTATGGATTAACATCATGTCTGTAATAAACATTTAGATCTCTCATTAATACATTTATTTACGTTAAAATACTGTGTACCCATCCCTCTCCTAGAGAGGAGGCCTGAGTCCCTGCAGTGGGAACATTATAGGCTGATGATGATGATGATGATGATGACTGTGAACTTAGATAATTGGACCGAAGATTAAGTGGACGTAGATGACCAAAAAGGATGCAACCCACAAACGAAAATGAGTTAAGTATACCAAACTGCTCGTCAAAGTCTATCAAATCTATGCAAAAGATAAATTACTAAACAGATTTAGAAAGCATGAATCTTTTTTGTTAAACTAAATTTTTACTAAAAAAATGCACTGGTTACGCGTACTTGTCACCGCGTACGCGGCAAGCGGCCCGTAGTCACGCACACATGCCCCGCGTGCTTGTCATTTCACGAGGTTGCAAGTAGCTTATACTCTGTCCGTACTTTGTGGCTTTAGCTTACAATGTGGCACAACAACATAATGATGTTGAATCACCTATGGCTCCGTTTTTTTTTCACCATTGACGCCATTGGTGACGCGAGAAGCTATTTTAAAGGAAACGCATGTAGGTGTACCTGTGTACCTGTACTTAGAGAAGAAAATCCGTCGCCAATACGACCATATGACTTCTGAAACGTTTGAAATTTATCAGACCTTAACCAATGAAGCGGAATCAGCAGTAGAAACCATCAAGAACAGCTAAATGACATTATCAGCGATACCGATTCCGATTATGTACCTAACAGTGGCGAAGAATTTAGCTGTAAAGATATTGCGGTAAGGTAAAAAAATGAGCGTTGTGGCTGTTTTGCATGACAAAAATACCTAGTACGGAAAATAATAACGATGTAAAAGCTTCTAACATAGATGCTTCCCACTAATCACAGACAACCAAATTTAGATGATCCTGAAACGAAGATGAGTATAATGATTGCACAGATGCTCCTGAATATTTTCAAAAAATCCTGTATCACAAGTCAAGACATCATGTAAAAATTTCAACTGCTGTGCCCAGCATATGCTGCAATGCATTTTTTCCTACTTCCTTACATAGTATAAAACAAAGTCGCTATTTTTGTCTGTCTGTTTGTCTGTATGCTTAAATCTTTAAAACTACGCAACGGATTTTGATGCGGTTTTTTTTAATAGATAGAGTGATTCAAGAGGAAGGTTTAAGTATATAATTTGAACGACATCCACGCGGGTGAAGCCGCGGGCATCAGCTAGTTATAACTAAAACAAAAATACTTTATGACCTATAAGACCTTCGATCAATAATAGTACTAGATTAAGCATCAGGAACAAAACTTAGTCGCTCAAGTGGCCACGTTTGCACACACGTAAACATCTACATAACATCTTAGAAAAAAGTTCAATATCATTAACAACTTCAGATGATTATAAACCTTAAGAAGCCGGGGTAAGAAGCTCGCAATTGCAATTCGAGGCGAGCATAAAAATCGAACGATACATTGCTATCTCTATCTGACTTGTCGCGGCGCAGCGCGCAGCTGTGTGCGTGCGTGTAGTACCTATGTTTGTAGCAAATCATTCATAATGACTGATAACCATTTCATTGTACTAATTTTGTTCAATATTTGGTTTATTTTTGTTAACTAATTTGGGGAATCGTTAGTGAACGCACAAACCCGCAATGCGTTTTTTGGAAATTACTCTACAATGGCTACATTAGAAGATTTTAGGACATTATCTAAAATCTAATAAAATAAAACGTCTATATTTAAATCTCTAGATTATAGAGATATTTTTTTTATATAGATATAAAAATAGACGTTTTATTACCACCACCGCAAAGCCACAAAGCGAAACAACCTGAACCGTATTCCCAAAGACTCAGCGGCTTGTCAGTGTCGACTACGGTTTGTCTTTAGTAGATTTTCAACTTTACAAATAGGATAATGCAATGCAGCATAATGAGCTACCTTGGTCATTACTCTCGAGGGTAAAATACCTACAGTCCGAGCCTAAGCCGGAAGTGTAATGGATAGGAATGCGAATGCCTATCTTAGGCTAAGTTCACATGACCGCGCGGCATCGTGCGTCTCCGTGCTGTGGAAGCATTCACATGATAGCATTTATGTACACACGGCTACACATCAAGCTATACAAAACCAGTTAATCTTGGCCTCACTTTACTAGATCTTTTCGCACAATGAACGATCAGATTATACTGGTTTTGTATAGCTTGATGTGTAGCCGTGTGTACGCGCGGCAGTCTAGCATCAAAATGATCACGGTTTGACACCATACCTACCACACCAGATTGTCTCTCAACCGCATCAGTGATCGATGCTCAACCGTGATCATCTGAACGGGTCGATTTAAGTTTGTAAAACTTTTTTTTTTCTTTCTTTTTTAATAGACGGTAAACACTGATTATTTTGACTTTGTCCCCGAGCGGTCATCTGAACTTAGCCTTACACGCGCTTAGTGGGTATTATTTGTTACCAGTAGCTAAACGTGTCCGCTTGTCACTATGTACCTATTATGTATATACGTAGTGTACAGACGCTAGCACATCAATCTAACCTAATTTATTTTCTTACTTTTGCATTATAGTCTAAATCCATTTTTGTAATGTGTACAGCACTGATTAAAGTCAACTAGATAAAAAGTAGATAGGTAAGTTGTAGATCAGATAGGTACTTACTGTGAGATACCTACTGTATCCCAACGTTCGTGGTCCATAACTAAAGTGACCATACGTCCCGTTTTGAACGGGACTGTCCCTTTTCTCGATCATCTGTCCCGTTGTCCCCAAACAAAGCTCTGGGACACAAACAGTCCCGTTTTCCGAAACTGCGTGAAATTATTAAAACTATAAAACTCGTCAGACGCAACTGTGGTAGACGTGGTAGACCACGTCGCAAGGGCCGACGCCTGTCGGGACTGCGTGTTGTTCGAAAGAGATACCGCGGCCTCGCATACAAAGGGCTAGAGAACATTTGTGTGATTTTTTAGGGTTCCGTAGTCAACTAGGAAGTATAGGAACCCTTATAGTTTCGCCATGTCTGTCTGTCCGTCCGTCCGTCCGTCTGTCCGTCCTCGCTTAATCTCTGTGACCGTTAGCAATCACGCCGACAAAGTGGTAAAATAAAATTTGGAAAAAAAGTTTTATTAGGATAGCCCCAATATAAATGTAAAGTGGGAAGTGATTTTTTTTAAATTTCAACCCTAACGTGTGATATATTGTTGGAAAGGTATTTAAAAATGAATAGGGGGATTTACTAAAATAATTTTTTGATCATTTCAATAATTTCGGAAATAATCGAAAACAAACGACAAACAAACCCCTCTAACTTTTTTATTTTATTTATTTATATTTTTGAACCATAAGTTTAGAAAATATGAAAAAAAAACTGAAAAGTAGAAATGTATAAGGACTTTCTAGGAAAATCATTTTGAACTTAGATGGAAACAACAGATGGAAAAAGCAGTTAACCAATATAATTTGGTCCCTGAATCGTATGAGCGCCTATACAATCCAGAGGTCAAGTTTCATTTGAAGAAATTGTATAAATTACTAGCTGATGCCCGCGGCTTCGCCCGCGTGGATACTGTAAAAACAATCCTTGATGCGGATTATATATACATTTTTTTATTTGCCCCACACTAGGAATTTCTCCTGTATCGTGGGTGCGTTCACAAACATTTAAACTCACATACACAAATACCCAGACCCGGAACAACTATCTGTAGGTCTTACAAATATTTGTTCCGTGCGGGGATCGAACCCGCGACACGCAGCGCGGCATTCCATTGCTTGAGCCACTGCGCTAACCGTGCCGTCAAAGTAAATATCATTCTAAAATTTCAGCTCGACCGGTGCAGAACTTTTTGAGTTTTTGAAGCGTACACAAACCAACATAAGATTTTTATATAAATAGATTAGCATACCGTTTTGGTACGGAACCCTTCATGTGCGAGTCCGACTTGCACTTGGCCAGTTTTTTTTCAGTAGAAGACTGACAGCGGGTGCCGATCCGCCTAGAGCGGGAGGAGTAATTTTATGATTTCTCAAATTCCAAAAAAAAACAACCTACCTAACTGGACCGTTTGTATAAGGTAGACATTTATCGTCTACAACTTCGAGTGTAGAGTCCCTGATCTTGAGAGGAGAGGGTGTTACATAGGCATTTAACGTGGCCTTAAAAAAATAATGGTCAGTTTATCCATAACTTCACTCAAACCAAATTGTGAAAAAATCTAAGCCCGTAAACAAAGCAAAAGTCGTAATAATGTAGGTTCCACAGTACCAAGTCACAAGGCAAATCATTATCCAAGTCCGTAGCAGAGGTCAATAGTGTCAGAATAATTTATTACAAAACAATTTCGCAAACAATAACGCACGCGCAAGTCAAGTCAAGTAATTATGTAACACTGACAACCCCTACTACCCACCCCGGAGCGGAGGCCAACGCGCGGGCGCCGGGCGGCGCGCGGCGGCGTGGTCATTCATACGAAAACGGTACGCTAGTGTGAGTTTCTGCGATCACGCAACCACGACCAGTGCGTACACGCACACAAACGCAGCCCATGCTTGATGCGACAGCGCTACTGCCGTTCCAGATTTGTGATAAATTTGATTGTGTTCCGTAATACCAAAAATTATGAATGAAAACTTGATATTTTTCCAATTTTTTTTTGATAATCTGCTACTAGACAATATAAGCTATGTTCCTATTACAATAACATTACGAATATTAATGTTTTTAATACAGAATAATTAAGTTGAAAACATGCTATTAGCGGTGTTAAAATGTACGAAATGCAATTCGCTTGCATTTCGAAAATAGTGAATTTTTTTAAAAAAAAGTTTAATAGGAACCTAGATAAATATCGTCTGTATCCGAATAACATAATTTTAAGTTGGTAATATGTTCGTATCGCGAATGATTTTGGTATTACGTTTGTATGGAGAAATGTCCGTTCACCGTCCCCTTAACACTTAAACATAACGTTTAATTATCATTGTAAAGTATATTTATTTAAGCCCTTTAATCGGAGAAAGAATAGAAGCAAAACATTTTAAATGTCGCTCGAAAGTAAAAAGTCATCAGTACAAAAATATTCATTCTAAAATGAAACTTAAACTCTAAGCAATACGGTTAAAAGCATTTTGTGTACAATGTCGTGCTTATTCTATTGCGGAACTAGCGTTCCCTGTTCAAGAACATGAGACAATAGTTGGTGCGTTGTAGCAAACATTGGCCAAACAATTACAATATTCGCTGATTTAATTATATTTACAGTTTAATTATGTTTAAATATTATGAAAAAGCACCTAGTGATATTAAATTACCGAAAAAAAGATATTCTTTCCAAAACCTTGGTGTTACGGTAGTTATTTACGCAGTTTTTGAACGCATACTGCGGTATTTTGACGTCTTAATGTTGGCTATGATTGGACCATACTGATTTGAAATAAGACCACAAATACGTTTGTGGTCTTATAATTCGGGCCGTTTTTGAAGCGCTTATCGGGAATCTAGTACATTATTGATCGAAGTATAAGACCTACCAAATATACTATTTAAATATACATAGAAAATTTCATAAAAATATAGAGAATTTTATCGTTAAGGTAGATTTACGATTATTCTTCATATTATAAACAAAGTGTGAATTCCGTGAGTTTGTACGTAAGCGGAGTGTGTGAGAGATAATGATAGAGAACTACTAATAAAACCAATAATTCAGACAATTCCAGTTAGAATCAAGGTTAAGTAAACATGTGATACTGCTTATAGGAGTGCAGTGGAACACGTTATCTTTCTCCAGCCCTTATCCCAAGGGCTTGGTGCAGCATATCTTTCTCTACTACAAATCTAGCCATAACATCTTTGACAAGCTTTTCATGATCTTTGTTAAACATGTATTCCTCCTAAAAGTAATGTCAATACCTATGTACCAGTGCTGTGTTGGATAAACTCAAACTAGCATATATTATAAACTAGCGAACCGACCCGGCTTCTCACGATAGCATTTATTGTATACATAATAATAATAATATAATAATAATAATATTCCACAACTATCACACAACGCCATCTAGTCCCAAGCTAAGCAGAGCTTGTGTTATGGGTACTAGACAACTGATAAACATACTTATATATTTCTAAATACATACATATTATAGATAAATTACACCCAGACACAGAACAAATGATCGTGCTCATCACACAAACATTTGTCCTGGGTGGGAATCGAACCCACGACCTCCGGCATAGCAGTTAGGGTCACTAACCACTAGACCAACAGGCCAGTCTAATAATAAACCTTCCTCTTGAATCACTCTATCTATTAATTAAAAAAACCCGCATCAAAATCCGTTGCATAGTTTTAAAGATCTAAGAATACATAGGGACAGACAGCAGGAAGCGACTTTGTTTTATACTATGTAGTGATAGTGATTGACTCCTTGCAATTTTAAAATTGTTAAAAACAAAGAGATGAAGAAAGTACTGTAGATGGCCATTGGAAAGGATACGATACATGCCAAGTCAGAGGCCCATGTGTGGCATAAAAAATCTGACACCAGGCTAGGCACTAACAACACAATGAAAAAGAAGAATCAGAAGTGACAACACTATTTATGGTTGTTTATTAGAAACATTTGCAATAACTAGCCTACATCTATATTATTCCTTCTACACCTTATTATATATATAAATACATGAAAATAAGAATGTAATTTGTATTGGTGCATTGAAAGGCACCAGCTATCAAAAGTGTCACAAACAATAAACAATTACTATATAGAATCTGATTGCAGTAAACAAACCCAATTAGATTCAAGTAGATGTTTGTATCAGTAAGACTAAGAATTAATCTTACTGGTGGTGTTATGATATAAATATCAATACATTGTGATACATAATGATACATGAACAGACGACCCACGGACCCACTGACCGAATAAACAATACATTGTAAAACGTAGACAGATAACTTTTGATCATTGAGGTTTATTGTACTGTACGTTATACCTCAATGCTTTTGATTGCCTTTATAAAACTACACAAATGCAGATCTTGTGAAACAGTAACAAAAGGACATGAAGCCTGATGAAGCTAGTTACCTTTGTTGCGGTTGTCTCGATTCCATCTCTCTTCGTCAGACATTTTCACAAATTCCAAAAATTTCACGAGATTTCCGAGATTTCACGAAAATGCGAGTTCAGTTCCAAATTCAAAAAGCTCACATTAACAGCCAGCACTTTTTTTAAAACACACATTAAAAACTTACAAAACAAACCTAATTTGGCTGTTTGGCTTGTTCATTGATTATTTTGTTATAGAAAACCTTGTAGCTAGGGTTGCCACCCGTACTTTATTTATCCGCTCAGCAGCTCCTGTTCCCATCAAGTATTGTACGACGAAAATAATTTATTTTGCATGATTTGATTTCTTGGGATTCTGAAAAGTTTAATCGTGTTTAATTTTTCGATAAACGAATTTTATCGATTGGTGCTGAATCGATGTCGCCGTTCGCCAGCGCTACCAACCGTTTCTGAACGCAATTATTATAACCTCCAGTCCAAGTAACCAGCAGGGGTATTGTCTCTGTCTACGGATACTGGCTTTATTTAAAAATAAATAATGTCTATCAAATAACTGTCAAATGGTGAGTTTAGAAAAAAATGTACTAAACCATAACCAATTTACAGTCTAATCTATGGACATTTCTGATAGCCACTGACAGGTCAAAAAAAAAAAAAAAACAATCTAACTTCGAATGCCAATGCCAACATGTTCAATGCCTGTGTCACTGTCTTAAACTGTCATTGTAACACAATTTCTTGTTATTTTTGTGCGAATGAAGCGGTTTAAGTGCAAGAAGAATACGAAATTCAATTTAAACTTTAACCGCCTTATTAATAAAAATAGTTAAACCTGGTTTAACTTACGCTTGGTTTATCTCGCATGCCGTCTCACTTCAAAAATATTCAAAAGAAAGTGTCTACATATGTTTTCAATTGTAAATAATAAAGAAAAATAAATTGTACTTTATTTTGATACGATGTACTTTTTTTTTCTTATCTTTGAGACCAATGTACTATAACTACAAAAATAAAAGGTGGCCCTACTTGTAACCTTGTGTCTTCGAAACATGGCTCGTAATGCAAATCAAACCGCGAAATTTGAATATTCTTACGTTTTTTAAGTTGTATGTTAAAATAAAATAATATAATTCGCGGCAGTAACAAATGTCTATTTACTGAGTAATAATGATTAAAATTACCAATACAACTCGTCTCAGTTCATAAAGGTCTCAAGAATGCCGTTATTATCAAATAGTCACATACGAGACATATAAGAACTGAGATGGTTGTATTGGTAATTTTAATTATTATTACTCAGTAAATAAACATTTGTTATTGCCGCGAATCTCATTTAATTTGACTTATAATTTGACACTGACCGGAAATTGAAAAAAAGTAAGAAAATTCGAATTTCGCGGGCTACCTTGTCGCATTCACTAATATTATGGTAGCTTTTATTTAATAACTTGGTAACCCAGGGCATGGCAAGTAAATTGACACATGACACACACACATTTGACCGTAGACCATTGAGATAGGATCCTATGGAGGCGCCGCGATGTTCTATATACACACTTGCTTATACAAATGTGAGTGAAATAGGAGACAGAATGTAAAATATAGTTTTGGTTCGTTCTTTCTAATGCAGTAATCGTATTTGATGAAAGAGACAACAATATTTCAGTTGTTCCTCACAATGGCAACATTTGGATATGCGAGTCACAGAATAGTAGGTAGGGTGCCGTCACAGATTATCTATGGTGCCGTTTTCGACATATTGTGATACAAGATGTCGACGAGTTTCGTGGTAGTTGTGCTGTCAAATAGTTGTTTACTTTTTGTTAAATTGCGATTTGTGAGAAAATTACGACGAGATTATCTCTTAAACTGCGTGTATATGTTAGGAAACAGCAATTCAATGTGCCTGCGTGTTGTTTTGTGAAGTGTGGTGCAAGAAGGACTGAAAATCAACCTCAATTGACTTTGCATAGGTTAGTAGTCGTTTTCATGCAATAGTATCTAGGAGTAATACATTTTCGATGAAAAAATGCTAAGTGATCATTAATTTATTGCTAAAGTGTTAATAATTGGGTTTATTTCCGTCCCAGAGACCTTTTTGTTATTTCATCATTTGATTCGTTTGTTTACAAACATGGATAGTGTTGTACCGTTGCGTAATAGTTTTCTATACTAGTTCCTTCGCTGCGCTGAAACGATATCTGTTCGAGTGACCGTGCCAGGTCCGGTCAGGGCGCGGGACCGCCCTGAGGATTATCGAAAGAGATAACGCGGCCTTGGCACAAGAGCGAAGAAGGAACATGGGTGGTTTTTAGTCAGTAGAATAATAGGGTTTGACAAACCCTATTATTGCACTACAATTTTATTGGTGATCCATCTCTTATTTTACACATTATTATATTAACATTAATTTGATCATTCATATCTTTGAACACTTTTTGTTTATCTGAGAACGAAAATATTTCGTGGCGATAGATCTATTTACTATGTGATACAACTTGGTAACGAATACAAATTTTGGCGACAAGAAACAAAGTCCCCTTTTATTTTACTCCGCCAGTCAGTATGTTAATCATAATAGAAACAATCTTCTTACTATTAGAAGATTTGTTCTTCACTAGGATCTTATTAGTTTGCGATTTAATTCGTAGTTGAGTTTTAGTTACATTCTAATTTAATGTTGGTTTGTTATATAATACGAGTAAATAACAAAGACTTAACCGCGACAACTGTTTGACCGCAATCTAAACGTATACAGGATGTAAATTAACCCATAACACAGCCGTCAACCAAGCAAGGGTGGTACTTAGTTTGATGTACAGAAACATCAAACTAAGTACCCCCTTACGCAATTTTTTTGCTGGTAAACGATTTTTTATTGGGGTCAAATATCATATTTTACGGTAAAACTCAATGTAGCAACACATTGGGCTAGTGGATGCTATGAATAGTAAACGGGTGATGGAGGTAATTTAAGTAAAGTTATAACCTGAAAAACTAGTATTTACAAAAACAACTGTGAAATATTTGGAACTTTGACCAATATCTCAGTAACTAGGGGGTTCCTAGGTATGGTCTAGAACAAAAAAAAATATCGCAGTGGTGGGAACAAGTGTTCAGTAGTTTAGGCGCTATGCTGGAACATACAAACATAATACATACACTGCCAAAAGATATCCCTTCCTTTTGGCTTTTCCGTAGTCGGGTAAAAAGTATTCTTTATTTATTGTATTCAGAAAAACCACTTTGAATAAATTTTATTCTCAGGTATCCGATACCTGAGAATTTTTTTTATTCAAAGTGGTTGTAGGTAAGTAAATTTACTCATATTTTTCTGTTACAACTTTACAACGGACTGTTCATTTTAATTCAACCGTGATATCTAATAATACTCGTAATACTAGTATCGATACTCGTTACAGTAGTACTATGTTTCATGATTGCCACAACCCTAGCATTGGCAGCCATTTTATGCTCCGTAGGTATGCACCTTTTTTCTGTAGGTATTTCCAGTCCATACTTTTTATTAGTCATTGCCGTAGACAGAGTAAGTTACTCTGTCTACGCATTTGACAAATTAATGTAACCAGTGTTGCCAACCCCAAGAAACTAAAAAACAACAGCTCCTTAAAAAAACAGGAGAAATAATAGTAAAAATAAAAAAGGGCAGATTTCATACTGTCCTCATATAATTAAAACAATCACCATTGGGGTATAATGTACTAGTATATACGTAGTACATTCTACCTCAATGACAATCACCTGTTTTTACTACGGTACTTACCACGACTCACGTTCATTGTTATATTATAATAATAATCCTTCCAAGCGGGTTTCGGCTACGGCGACCGTTTCATCATCAACCTACGGGCGTCTATCATGTGGCTAGAAAAACCACCTTAGTTTACACTGTATATTCTCGCACAGACTGGACACGTGAGAGCATCATTAACATAATTTTATTGTAGGTAATTGATTGCCGCTGGTGGTTGGGTTTTTAGTTCGTCACACTTCAAATCCAGTTTTGTTATATTAAAATATTGAACACAACTTTAAAAATCAAAGTTAATTATCTTCAGTATTCAGACTTAATTTATTTATTATAATGTGTAATGCAACTAATGCACATTTAATAGTTGTAAGTAGTCGATATTCTGTTGGATAATTTGGTTTTTCATACTGTAATAGGTATTGCTGTACACTAATTGAAAAACAGAAAAATTTGGTACGAAACAGAAAACAGGGGCATCAATATGAAAACAGGCAAAATCTACTGATAAATAAAACATTAAAAACAGTAGATGGGGCTGGGCCCTGTTTAATAAAACTTACAAATTGTAATTGTAGGCTACAAGTTAGAATTCTACAAGTTTCTGTTTAATAAAGAATACAATTTCCAATTTGAAAACTGACTAATTTTTAGACTTGTAGCTACAAATCTACATACTTCTGTTTAATAAACATTTTCTCTCATCATCATCATCATTTCAGCCGAAAGACGTCCACTGCAGGACATAGGCCTCCCCTAAGAGCCGCGCCACCGCGCCGCTCGCCGCCAAAGACCAAAGTCATGAACGGGCCGTTATTACGTCGTCCAGTGACATCTTGACTTTTTTTTTATAAATCTTGCCTTTTCTTGAATAGCTTTCGTTAACTTGACCAAGGTCCAAGCCAAGCTTACCAATTTCTACCATATGAAAAGCTTTTAATTAACTTGGTAACACCATTTTTTTAAGTACACATACAGTTTATTCTGTGGTCCGTACGTCCGCGTCCGCGCCCGACCGTCAGTTCCACAGAACACATATTACCTAGCGCTAGCGGGTCAGTTCAGCACAGTTCAGCACAGTTGAACAGTAGTGTTTCGTTCAATGACGTTACTGACGTTCGTAGAATAAGAGCTAAAACAAACGTCCATTTTATTAAATTGAGAGAAAATGGATCGCTTACGAGTGCGTGTGAACTTTAAATATGTAACAATTGTGTTCCTATTGGTGTTTGCTGTCGGCCAGTCTACGAACGGTATGTCGCAACTTTCCTGCCTACGTAATGAAAACAATGAATCGTTCTGTTTAAGTTGAATTCTTTGAATGCAGTTCCATCTAAAAGTTAGGCGTACCTACCTATGACGTGATTGTATCCGTCCTCGCAAATTGTTTACGAAACTTTTAGGTAGAACATAGTTTGTAGGTCATGCATGCATGATATTATTTCGTCTCAAAACTAAGAAAGAAGCCAAAGAAACCTTGAAAGCCTTTAGCCTGTTCTTTTTTATTAACAAGTTTCGATAGCCGATCTGTCGTGCTTTAATTATTTCGCGTTTACTAAATTGTATTTGTTATTTCACTTTTTTATACCTACTTGTTGCTTTGGACGGCGTGTCTTCTGCAAGACATATGACCACCTGTTGGTCTCAAAGTTGCTATGAAGCCTCTTTGTATGCTACCTTTGTCATTAACGTACATTCAACAGGTTAATGATTGTCGAGTTTCACAGAATGCATTGGTATGAAATTCTTGGAACAGGTTAACTATCTCTATTTGATAACGAATGTAGGTAAATGTTAGCAACTATGCTCATCATTTAAGTTTTGTTGTAAAGATGGCTCTGAAACTTCTAGAAGATATTCCTCAGTAACTGGTTTTTTTTATTGATATTTACTATAATTATTAGTATATTAAATCTACTAATTCACACAATACAACTAAATACCTACACATCATGTCTACAAAATAATGTAAATTAAATATTTGAATGTATTCTGGTGTGCTACAGCCTACAGGCAAAACTTATTGGCTAACATTTCCTGGATGCAACTAGTAGATTGACCAACACTTTGGCCAAGTTTTGAAGAATCACTGTAGGTACTATTTTGTAATATTCTTAGTTACTAAGACAAGAGTGTGTGTGGTGAACAAAAATAAAAAGTAAAGTACCTATTATTGGCCATGCAGTGAAAAAAAAAATGTTTACACACACTGTGCACTTGTAGTATATAGTGTGTACTGGTAGCTATGACAAATATTTTCGATTGACATACACATATTTGAACTTGACAAGTATTTGAACTACCTATAATGTAAAATTGGTGTCAAATTATGCTTCATTAGCTAGCCTTTCTTAATGCCATTGTTCACAATTGTTTATTATGTAGAAGAATCTGGAAGGACACCATGTTTGATAAGGAAAAAGTTTGGATTTAGTTTAGTTTTGATTACACTAGTCAACACTAAACAAAATTGCAAAAAATATGAATATTATATCATAGGTATGGCAGCTAACTTGCATTTACTTTTAAGATTACACAGATAGTTTTAGAGATTGATGTCAAACAAAATAGTGTTTGACACAAGTTGCTTAATGCCAAACGTTTTATAAAACAAAATTGCAATCAATATTGTTAGTGTACTAGAATTACAACAATTTCTGCGTGTATACCGAATAGCTTGCTCGACTGTACACCCACGCTCAGTACTCAAAAAAAATAATTGTTGTATCACATCTAAAACTGCCATAATATAATTTTGTTTAGTTATTAGTCATTGTTCCGTATGGTGTCGGACGCAAAGAATAGCACCATCCCATATCTTCCCGTGGGTGTCGTAAGAGGCGACTAAGCGATGTACCAGAGAATGGGCAGCAGCGTTCTCTGTGCTTTTTGTATCGACCGTACTGCGATCGCCAACCCGCCTGCCAAGCGTGGCGATTATGGCAAACCCCCCCTAAGCAAAAATTACACTTAGGGGAGGCCTATGTCCAGCAGTGGACGTCTTTCGGCTGAAATGATGATGATGATGATGATTAGTCATTGTCATCGTCAATTGTCATTAGGGGTCTGCATCACACCACCCAACATGACACTATCATTTAGGAAATCGAAAAATCCGGAAATTAAGTGAGAGGTTAAATTATCAATGCCCGTTTTAGTCCAGATAAAACGCCCACCTCTACATTCTTTGTGAACTTGGAACCTAGCAACAATAAGAAACGAGTTAAAGATATTCAATATTATATCTACCACCATCGTGTCAAAATTAAAGATCCACGAAAGAGCAACTCAATAGTACAATGCCAGCGCTGCCAGCAGTACGGTCACACCAAAAACAACTGCATGAGGCCTTACAGATGTGTGAAATGTGGGGAAAGTCATAAGACCTCAGACTGCCCTAAAAAGACAAACAGTCCTGCGAAATGTGCCCTCTGCTCCTGTGACCATCCTGAAAACTATAAAGGCTGTCAGGTGTATAAAGAAATACTTGTCAGAAAACAGTATCTTAAAAAGCCAGCACCCAAGTCACATAAAAACCAAACCACCTCACAACCAACAGACGTCAGTTCAGAACCAAATATCCTACCCAGACCTGACAAAGGACTTAGACCGGAAACAACATACTCAGATGCAACAGTTGGACGTAGTGGGCATCTTCCAGACCAAATCAGTGAAAATAGATGTAACTAACAGCCCGTCCCGGCTTCGCACGGGGTAGACAATTATTTATTTTTTGAAATTCGGATATGAAAATAGTTTTTCACAAATATTTTTATGGCACCACGCCCACCGCGATGCCCGGCGCGCTTTTCAGACTGCATCGCAAACAACGGCCACGGCGCTATGGCGGTTTTGTTTACTGTTTGAATTTTTTAATTCGTAATATCTTTTGAATGGAAAGTCCAATTTAAATAATTTAAAAACTATTTTATAGGTAGTTAAATGGTCTTGACCATAAAATAATTTATTTGGATAAGGATTAATATAAACACATAAATAGCATGGTTTGGATTTGGTTAGCATTTTCATTAATGTTTAAAATGAAAAAAGTTGTTGTAGTGACATAACTACAATACTGCCGTCCTATCACTAGAAAGCAGTTAACCGACAAATGGTCAATTTTTACTTTTTGATACAACGTGATAGAGTTCGAAATTCTCTATCTTTCTGTCTAAGAAACATTTTTATAATATGAATAGTTTCAGAGATACAAAAACTTTTCAGGCAGTTAAGTAACATAATTTATGATGATTCCTTCACTTGAAAGCGGCTAACCCGCACTTCTTCGCTAAATATACGTTAAAATACCTTAACTGCCGGATTTGTCTATAATTGTCTGGTCTTTTACTTAACTACAAACACGTTATCTCACTTTTCTTGACTATAAAGAAGCAAAAGGACTATAACTACTTTGTAGTTTAGTTTTTTCTTATGCATATGTTTTAAAAAGCTAGCTTAAATGCAGTTATCCGCCTTTAACGGCTGTTTAGCTAAGTATTTAATATTTTACTTGAAAATATTTCGTAGTCGTTTGATGAAAACGGTGGAAAAAAATAAATTATGCTTAGCTACAAAGCAGTTAAGCCCCATTACTTAGCTAAAAGGCAGTTTGCCGACTCTCGCTTTTGATTCACTACGGGGTATTTCAAGTCTTATTCCAGGTCATGGTCTACCAATGTGTCACATTTCTATTAAATCGGATCAGATTTAGAGGCGTGACGGAAGAATAAATGCCCTCAATCAAAAATATCAAAGTTAAAGACAAATACAAACAAGCTATTCAGTTGATTTCACCCACAACGGCTGCATTTTATGTTTTTTGTAGGAGTTTAGGTGTACTACTTTTTCATATGCTCTCATATTAGTAGCATTTCCAACTTTGGACGATAAACTTTGTTACAAAGTGGTCATGTCAGGACACCTTTGAAGATTCATAGTTAGGTTTTCTAGGTTTAAGGTCATCGCGTTTTAATCTACAGGTGAAAGAGAGCTGGACTCAAAAAGTTACAAATGACAAAGTCGTAAGACGAATATAATTATAGGCTAAGACCTCAAGTGCACGCAGACCATCAAACAAAGAAAGGTTGCTTAGCTCGGACCCGTTATAATAGTAGAGTAGAGAGGCAATTGAGATTTAATGTAACAAATTATAATGGCAAAGCACCTAGTGGGAAAACGCTATCGGTCGGAGGACATTTTCGAATGAACCGTAATCAGGAGCGTTGCTGAGCTGTTCCATCTCGCAAAAGAAAAGTGGAGTTATTCCTGGCTAACTTTGAGTAAAGGCAGCAAAATAAGTAGAATTCTGACCATATTTGAAATGTAAAAACTGGCCGACACAGTCCCATTCAGAGTCAAAGATACGCTTAGTCTCTCATCGTGATTTGAGATTTGAGACGTCACACAATAACTTGAGATCATGAGAACGAAAAACTTTGGGTTATAGTTTTACAAATGCTACTGCTGAACCTCATCTCTCTGATTTATTGCGTCGAGATTCCCTTTGAATGTGATGCTGCTGCCTATTTCTGTACTGTTGTTGTTACTTTTAACTGGAGCTGATTAGAATATTAAGAGCTGGTTGTCTACGTTCATTGCCTTTACATGACGTCTAATAAAAGGTCAAACGTTTCCCAAGTTCATAGTGACCCCAACCTATTTAAGTCGCGAGTTAATACCTAAGCTTGTTCTGGGTTAGCACGTTCCAGCGTCAACCTCGTCTCAGTCCTCAGAGCAAGAGTAGGCCCATTTTTAACATTAGTGACATAAAAAAATGACGTGCATCTTAAAACAAATCGTCTTCCATTAGACGTTTCATCAATACCGATATTTGGCTAGTTGGCCAACGGAGAAGATCGCTTCAAAAGTTCCACTCTCAGAACGACAACCTAATTATTTTGGGTTTCTGGAACCATTGATTCTGTAACAATTTTTGCAAATACTTTTTAGGGGTCAAGAGCAGCGACTTGCCACGATAAATAAGAGTTGCAGTCTGATCGGTCACATTTTGTTCTTATTATTTATAGTGCGTTCATTCAAGTACTTTAGAAGATTCCACCCACTGTCCCACTCTTCATTCATGACAAAGAGTTTCTTGGTGACTTCATGAATTTTCACACCCCAGGGTGTGATCGGTTACATTTTGTTCTTATTATTTATAGTGCGTTTATTCAAGTATTTTGGAAGTATCCACCCACTCTTCATTCATCACAAAGTGATTCTTGATGACTTCATGAATTCTCACACCCTGGTATATCAATAAACACTACCCAATTTAAAAAAAGTAGAGTTTAATGTTAAGGATCGTCTAGCCCAGTGGCTTCGGGTAGTGTAAGCAATGTGGGTATAAATGTAACTTTATATCATAATATTTTATATAAAATATTGAAATATGTTTTAGGATTTTACAAGAACATGCCATTAAATCTCACATTTTCCTGATTATTGCTTAACTAAAAAGCAGTTAACCCACAAGCGAAATACTTTTAGCCACCTTTTAGTTAAGTAAGGTAGTTAACATTTTACAACGTTTCCAATTATTATTGGCATAATTAGCTTAAAAGCATCTAAAACCCCATAACTGCTCCTAAGGAAATGTATTGTTACTTTAATCTTAGCGAATACCATGTCTATAAAGCAGTTACGTCACTTAACGACTTTTTAGTTAAGTATTTCTGCATAACTATCAACCAACATACTGAATGTCATAATTTTAAATAAATAACTTAACTAAAAAGCCGCTAAGGTATGGTTAACGGCCTTTTAGTAGAGTAATTAGATGAAAAATGTTAATTAAATGCTTAACTAAAGTATAAAAATCAATTTTTAAAATAATTGGTAAGAGTTTCAGAACAGAAAGAATTCTTGAAACAAGACAGAATACCATACCAATTGATACGTTCAAGAATGATAATCCTAAGTATCGTGGTTTTTTAGAGACAACGATTCGCACCTTTTTTGCCATTATCTCGAAAACAACTTTTGTCACTTAACTGCTTTTTAGTGATAGGACGGCAGAATAGTTGGACATATGCTACCGCGGAGTTTTTTGTAGACATTATGATGTTCTTCAATATTGTTGTACATTATTTTGTTCTATCGCTAATAGTTTCGGCAGCGCATTCGACGAAAGACATTTTAAGACTCATTTTTCTACAACTTCGGTTACATTGTTCAAATTTTACCAAGGATCCCTAATTTTTTTCAAAATGAAATGTAGCCTATGTCAAATTGGAAGAATGTAGCATTCTATTGGTGAAAAAATTTTTTAAATCGGCCCAGTACTTTTTGAGCCTATTCATTACAAACATACAAAAATAGGTACAAATCTTTCCTCTTTATAATATTAGTGTAGATAATCAACAAAGCACCTTCCTTGAACAGCTTCTAATAAAACAAAACGAAAAAATTGACCAACTCCTTCAACAAATAGGCTCCTTACTGGGAGTACTAACAACTGTCGTTTCCAAGCTGGTACCATAAATGACTTCTCTAAGAATCGCAACTTGGAACATTAATGGCCTTGCTCCAAATATACAGGAACTAGAGTCGTTAATTATAGCAAACAAACTGGACGCAGTTCTAATTTCAGAATCACACGCAACCGTGAGAAGGTCCTTCCATATGAAAGGATATAATATACATAGCACTCCTCACCCCGACGGCTGAGCGCATGCTGGTGCAGCTGTTGTTATAAGAGGAAGTCTCAAACATTCACCATTGGCGCCATTTTCGGCATCGCATCTCCAGGCCACCTCTGTCTTGCTTGAGGATCAGGCTGGCCCTATCAACCTTTCTGCCTTATACTGCCCACCCAGACACCGAATCACTGCTGACATGTACAGCACTTACTTCAAGATCCTAGGCCCAAGATTCGTGGCAGGTGGCGATTGGAATGCCAAACACACTTACTGGGGCTCCCGCTGTACCAGTACCAGGGGCCGGTAACTAAAAAAATGTGTTGACATCAATCACCTCAAACCGATTTCGACAGGTGAACCTACTTATTGGCCCAGCGATCCGCGAAAATTGCCAGATCTTCTAGACTTCTTTATTACTTTACTAAGGGCATGAGCTTCTTACATGCTACTATTGAATCGAGTTTGGATGGATCCTCGGACCACACACCAGCCATTCTAATGGGCCTACTACACGCTCAAGCTTCACCACACTTTTCGTTCACACTTCACAGTACATCGCGCGTATGGTTGGTAAAACTGCTAACACTGAGTATTACTGCACTGTCTCGAGGCAAGACTGAGACCTTGACAAATCGAAGGACAGATTGGGAGGGATTCCGAAGCTTTCTACAAGACAATATAAACTTAGCTGTACCTCTAAAAACACCTGAGGATATAGATCATGCCTGCAAAGACTTGACTAACCTTATCCAGGTAGCGGCGTGGACTAACACTCTGTCACAAGACAGTCTAATTGACATTCCTTCGAACCCTTTAGATATAAAGCAAAAGATTCTGGAAAAACGTAGATTACGGAGGATCTGGCACCTATCGCGTTGTCCCTTGGACATAGGCAGGCTGAATAAAGCAGCAAAAGAACTGAAGGCTGCTATTAAAAAGTCAGTCAATGATGTGGTTCAAACCAAACTCCAACTGCTGTCTCCAAGTTGTACTGACGAGTATTCTCTCTGGAAGGCTATGCAAGACTTCAACAATCCTTTCCTCCAATCAGAACACAAAACTCGTGGGCCAGGACTGATGAGGAAAAGGCAGAAGTTTTTGCGAAGCACCTATCTGGTGTCTTTAAACCTAATGAGAGCTCAGATGATGATTCAGACCTAAATGACATTTTCGCACAAGACTATCAAATGCACAAACCGGGTAAACCTGAACACGAAGCTTGTTACTATAGATAGACCCATTAGTCTTACGCCTGCTCTCTCTAAATTGTGGGAAAGAATTTTTCTAACCAGAGTGCAATCGGCCATGGATAACTCAGCTATCTTACCATCTCACCAGTTTGGGTTCCGTAAGTCCGTCAGCAAGTCCACAGACTACCATACTGTGAAACAATGCTTAGAGCGAAAAGAATATTTCTCGGCGGCTTTCCTTGATGTGCAGCAAACCTTTGATCGCGTCTGGCACAAAGGACTGCTGGTAAAAGTCCAAGAAAGACTACCACATTCGATGCATCCCCTTATCGAATCTTATCTTTCTGGAAGATCATTCCAAGTGAAACAAGGAGAAGCACGATCAAGTTTCTATGGCGTTCAGGCTGGAGTACCCCAAGGTTCAGTTCTTGGTCCAGTGCTGTATAATATCTTCACTTCGGATTTACCTGTATGTGACAGCATCACTATTGCAACCTACGCTGATGATATAGCATATCTATCGATCGAAGATAATCCAGTAATCGCTAGCAGCAAACTTCAACGTCAGTTCGATGATACGCAAAAATGGCTTAATAGGTGGCGTTGTATGTGTTAGCCCAGCCAAATCTCATCACATAACGTTTGCTCTGAGGAGTGGAAACTGCCCTCCGTTAAATTAGGGATCGATGCTCTTCCACATTGCGACTGTGTGAAATACCTTGGCTTTCATCTTGACAGGCGTCTCATCAAGCAAAAAAGAGAACAGCTCAACCACAATTCTGTCTGTGGACAACAAACTTGCTACACAACTCAGTTCTTAAACCAATCTGGACGTACGGAATGCAGATCTGGGGAGTTGCAAGTAAAAGCAACATACTCTGCCTACAGAGGGCGCAAAATATTATTCTAAGCGCAATTAGTAATGCACCTTGGTTCACCAAAAATTATGAGGTGCACGACCATCTCAAGATCACAAGTTGCATCGGAAATTGACAAGCATAAGAAACTGCACAAAGAGCGTCTGTCTCATCATCCAAACCCACTCATTGCTGAGTTGCTGGATATGTCTTCTGTGGTCAGAATATTGAAAAGAGACCACATACTCTGATTGGGAGGCAGCGCTGGTTGCTCCACCATAAAGCCATTCACTCTCGCAACCAACTTGCTTATGGTCTGGCGACCGATCGCAAATGGACAAAATTATATATAAAAAAAAAATGATATCTAGGAAAATGAAACCCTGCGATGCTGGTTGTAAATTACAGAAACCCGAACCACAGAGTACCATCAACCAACAATAAAAAAAAGATATCCGGTGTTTTCAGACCAAAATAAAATAAAGAACTACCTGTCTAATTTCAATAGAAATATGTAGGTAAACAGAAATATTGGTAGGTATATAAATATGTATACAGGGTGTAAATCAACCCATCACACTGCCTTCAACCAAGCATTCTGTACATCAAACTAAGTACCTACGCAAAAATTTTTGCTGGGAAACGACTTATTTTTTTGGGGTCCAAAATCACATTTTACGATAAAACTCAAAGTAGCACTCTTAAAACATTGTGCTACTAGATGTTTTGAATACTAAATGGGTCATGCAGGTAATTTAAGTAAAGTTATAACGTGAAAAACAAGAATTTACAAAAACAGCTGTGAAAATTTTGGAACTTTGACCCCCAATATCTCCGTAACTAGGGGGTTCCCAGGTATGGTCTAGAACAAAAAAATGATCGCAGTGGTGAGGAGAACAAGTGCCCTTCGTTTGCGTTCAGTGTATTTTTACACCCTTTAAATCATAAAACTTGACGTGATAGGAAAGTTTTATTTTACTTTCAACGTTATTTCCAATACATTAAATACGAATCACATGAAATGAATTGCAATTTATGAAATTAAAATGAAAAATGATGAATTAAATTTTTGTGCTTATCTGAGATATTTTCCTTGTAATACAATTATTTGATTAATCACAGTGATTAATCAAATAATTGTATTACAAGGAAAATTAGAGATTGGTTTGGTTATAACTTATACGAGTATGTATATTATTTTACCTGCTTTGTAGAAAAAAAAAAAAAAAAAAATGATGTTGTTTTCTTAAAAAAATAAGTCATGACAAATCTCGAAACGGTATTGCATAATCATAAATAGTCAGGATGTACCAAATTGCGGTTTTGCAATTGGCAGGAAAATGAGTTACAAATATATAACATTAATCCAGGATGTCTGATTAGTCAAAATAAATTGTTGGCTAAAATACAAACTATTTGATTTAAAAGTAAGGTTATTTAAAAAGTATAATAAAATTATTCTAAGAAAAACTGGCCGAGTGCAAGTCGGACTTGGTTCGGGTTTCTGTACCATTGTAGAGAAACCCCCTTTGATTTTTAATATTTCTTGGTATAGCGGCCATTCGGTATTTCTGATAGGTTTGTTTTTCATAGTATGAATGACAAAGTTATTTTTGCGGTTTTTAAAATGTGCTGTATCTCAAAAACAACTAACTGTATATTGTTTCAATCAATTTTGGTTGAAAGTTTTGAATGCGATCTACAGCATTTTTTTTTTATCGCTCTCTTAGTTTAAAAGTTAGAGGGGGGGGGGGGGGGGGTTATCCCTTTGGAAGTGTCAATCTTCCAAACAATTGACTTTGAGAAAAAATGGTTATAGAAACTTCTGAAGTGGGTGACAAAAAATCAAACAAAAGTCACCGACTTCAGAAGCTGTTTTAAGTTTATTTTACACTTTTTTGTATTTTTTTTAAGTCGGTTTTATTTTTACACATTTGTTGAAACCATAATAAGGTCACTCAACCGGCTAAATCCTTCTTGCTTAACTAAGTTCAAGGACGTTTAATGCCTACACTAAAATTAATGGCTGGTTAAAAGGCTATTGCTCCACTTAGCTCTTGGTTCCTGTAACAGAAAAAGCAGTATTTATTTGAAATGACATTTTTTCTCTCTCACTCAAGTCTATGAAGGTATTAAACTTAGTATAGTCGACCGCAAGTCGATGGTAATACTTTTGCTGACCTTGCGTAGTACGGTACGGAGTCTAAGGTAGAATTAAAGGTCAGCCAGCCAAACTCAAGTGTGACTGAACAGGAGACATTGTCGCATGTTAGATTTATTGAGACGCCTTCAGATGGGATTTGTATCAATATCCAATGATCCGGTGGATCGAGCGGAGAAAGGAGGCCTTTGCCATGCAGTGGGACAAAATAGGCTGCAAATAAATATCCAAATAGGCGAAATTATGCTGGTTTTGTAAACATAGATCTGCGGACAAAAATGCTGTTCTATTTTTCGGAGTACCTTAAACGATAGTAGGTATAATTATTTCAGTTGTGCATGTACGAAATTGTTTTTGTCAGTGTTTTTCTGCCTGCTTGAGGTCGTTGAACTGAGATCAGACCCTCTTGTCGGTGCGATGCGGTCCGACAAGTTGTGGTGACGTACTTACTTATGAGCATAAACACAAGGTTGCACCGTCTTCTTCGTGTTTGTATCTATTGCATACCTACGTGCGGCGTGAAAATACTCAAGTCACTTAAGCCCGATAATAGAGTCGTTATTGTGACGTTCTCTTATTCCTATCCTGGCACGTAGCCTGGTTAAACGCTGCCATGACATGACGCGACAATCGTTAACATCAACAATTTGCTTTGAAAGAGCATTTCAATTTTCAATAGAATCTTGAGATCAAGATACGTCACTGTTTACGGGAATTCCATAACTGTCAATATTTGGGAGAGTGTACGCATTTTGCTTGTTTCAACTCTGTCGTTTCCAGGGAACTGCAGTTAAACAGTTTGTTTCCAATCCCACTTTTCATTAACAATTAATTCATGAAGGCAGTCTCCATAAAAGTTGTGTGCCTCCCCTTGCCTTTTCCTAATGTTTTGAAAGTAGGTACTACTTTCTTTATAGATAACGCTTCATTAAGTTTTTGCTGTTTCATATAATTATAAGTACCTATACTATTTATTTCATCAACCAAAAAACCCTTGAAAGTATAGTCAAAAACCTATGTTGAATTAAAAATAACTATTAATTGTTGTCTAAATATTTTAAAAACAAATTATTTCGGGCCCCGGCATTTATACAAACTAAAGATACGGTCGTCCGAACATTTGCTCAATGCGTTGTCCAAGAGAAACACTAACGCCATCGTCGCCATCTATTATAACTATTTAGGCTGCTCGTAAACGTAACCTTGTATGAGCGGCGTGGTATTTATGAGGTTTGAGGTTTAAAGAAATTAAATAAAGCGTTAAATTAAAAAAAAAATTATTGCAGTTTGTTTGTATACATACTCTAATAACATTTTCATTGGACTTCGAATAAAACATTTTTTTTAAACTTTTGTAATTTTTGACATATTTTCTATTTTGGATTCATAGTGTTTTCTGACATTGGTGTATCTTTCAATTATTGACCTTATTTAATGTAATCTATGATTAAGTGTCACAGGTTGTTCTATTGAGTAAGAATCCAAAATTGTGATATAATTAAATCTTTTCATTTCATCGGCTACACAACGCACGCCGCTGCAAAGTTCTCTCGCGTAAACTGCTTTAAAAATAATGTTATAAGTTGATTTACTGACATATTTTTGACTTACCGGTGATATAAAATGTTAGATTTTTTTTATTGTTCTTTGTGTCTTAGTTCACGCAACGCGTCACTACACAACTAGTCATTTTCTCTTTTAAAATTTACGACCGCACCCGAAGAAAGCCGATCGTGGACTAGTTCACTTCGGTTTAGGTGGGACCATTTTGGGACCAAGTTCGAGGCGTCATTGTAACATGCGGTCCGCCCAAAGATGTAGGTACCCAACATGTTAGGTACCTATTAGCAGTAATTACCACGTTGCTCCAAATTGGTTTACTCAATTTGGTTGTAGGTGGCAAATGTTCAATCTGCACGATTTATTGCTACATTAAGTAGGTATATATTTTTCTGTATTTGAGTAGATGAAATAACATAATTTAGGGTCGTTAACAAATAAGAATTCGGCGCTTTGCATCATCTACTGTTCAGGGCTTTTTAGGGTTCTGTAGTCAAAACATTCATCGACAAACTAAATAAAATGTAACAAAGCATTCTCTTGCCCTTATCCCAATTCATTTGGGGTCGGCGCAGCATGTCTTTTCTTCGATACTTCTCTGTTTCTCGTTATCTCATGAGACATCTCATTTCTTATCATTTCATTCTTAACACAGTCTATTCATCGTTTCTTTGGTCTTCCTCTACTCTTATACTCCTCCACATTTGTTCAAAACCTTCCTCACGACATTTCCCTCATTCCTTCGGCTCCACTTTCAGACTTCCTCTTATGTACTCCCCCTCCCTCAGGGGGGAAAACTGGACTCGGATGTAAAAATAGTCCAGAAAGTCCCCTGGGCATTTTGAAGCAAATATCTTCAACCGTTTGAGCTGAAATTTGTACCATATGGATATCACGTGACAATGCAATATTATGGTAAGATGGAGCTGACCTGATGATGGACTTGGAAGGTGGCCATAGGAACTCCGTTATAAAACGACATTACCCTATCGTGCTGGGGCTCGTATGATTCGTCTTGACGAGAACTTTGTCACTAGATGGTATCCAGGGTCTGATGATGGAGGAGGAAGGCGGCCACAAGAACTCTGTTAGAAAACGACGTAAACAAAAAAATTAAGTTGGACCAAAGGCAAACAGCCACTGTAATAATAATACTATAAAAATCTCACCTCTGCGCATTCTTGTTATGCTATCATCTCGCAATGTTTTATTTTTTTATGTTTTCATTGTTATGATATCTCTTGTTTATTGTAGAACATACGTGCTGCTTCATATTTAAACATTCCTGTTATCGCAAGTCTGTAATTAATGAAAGAGTTGGAGTAAGTTAAGTAGGTAGTTATTACGTAGTAGTAACTACGAACCCGAACAAAGCGCTCTGCTTACACATTATTGTGCGAACCGCCAGTCTGTGGAAGTGACTGCTTGCATCTCTATTTCCCGATCATTTTAACCGACTTTTGAAAAAGGAAGAAGTTATGTACTTATTCGATTAGCATAATTTTTAATTTATGTTGGTATACTTGTCTTATTCGCGGTGATAACTGTTTTAATTTTCCTCTGGTGGCAACTAGCGCGGTGGTGTAAAATTAACTTTGCTTTGGTACTTGAGAGTTATTCTCGCTACACTATGCATTTTTTCTTCGTCTTTGTGGATGATTTGCTTATAACTTCTAGTTACAATGTAAATGGTACCTACCATAACTAAAAAACTTTTTTTATAGATCAAGTGAAATTACATAGACGTCCGTTCTCCCGACACGCCTGTGTGTTTAAGCTTTCATTCATGCTCAAAACGTCCATTATAAAATGCTTCAATTCCCCACATCACTGTAAGGTATACTCGTAATTCATTTTTTTATGGACCTATTTTTATTTGCCGTTAGTGGCATCCAGTCAATCAATACCCATTAAATACATACTTGGTTGTGAATGTTGTGATACGGGCATTGTGTCTGCAAGGTCTTTAGATACAGCGGACTAAGTGAACGTGGTGAAGCTGTGGGTCGAATATCGTTATTTGCGCCACTTTTTAACCGACTTCCAAAAAAAGGAGGAGGTTATCAATTCGACTGTATTTTTTTTTTTTTTTTTTTATGTTTGTTCGCTAATAACTTGCGACTGGGTGAACTGATTTTCATGATTCTTTTTTCATTTGAAAGCTGGTGCTTCCCGTGTGGTCCCATTGTCACCATTTCAATATCTGATGATGGGATCTTGTCGAAATCGGGGGAACTCTTCAATAAATAACAGCAGATTAACCGCGATTGTTGCTATAGCATATCTAAGCATTGTTTACGCCATCACACAACATAATATCACGCCTGTACTCACTACAAAGGTTATAAAAACTATTTTGTGAAGATCTGATGAAGAACTTCGGAGATAGGCAACGGAACTCCTCAATAAATGATAGCAAATGAACTGGGATTGCTGAAATCTCATATTGTCTGTCTATTGTTTACACCAGTTCCTAACATAAAATCACGCCGGTACGTTGTGAAGGGGTAAGCACATGTGAAACACTAAAAAGTGAAAAATAAAAACTTTTTTACAAAAAATAAAACCGACTTCGACAAAAAAAACACTTAAAAGTGAAAAATAAACTTGAGAAGAAAAATCAGTTTCAAGAACAATACCTACATATTTTTATTTTGTTTAAAACTAGGCCAGAAATTCTTGGGAGCACGTAATAAAATACTGGAACTATAAAATGCTGCTAAATAACTGAAATCAAATTTAGCTGCTGGATATCCAAAAAAAATGGTAAATATGACTAGGCTCTTAATGGGACAAACCCGCCACACTATTCTCAAACCACTGTAACTCTTTTAAGCCAGAATCAACAGTGGCGACCACAAGAAAACGCGCCGAGACAGCGAAGCTCGACGAAGTCCCAGAGGACTATTCTTTTCTGACTAATTTCGTTGCCCGCAACGAAAATAGTCCGAAAAGAGTAGCGGAGGAGTAGGAAAAAACGTAATTTCCTCTTCCCTCCATATCAGCAGGAGACAGAACAGAATAAGGCCAATAGGCACACAGCCCACAGGGACGTATACAACTAGGATAAGTCCAGTTGCCTAGCACCACGGATATTATTGTCATTAATGGCTATGCTCATGACTAGGCTCATAACAATGATTGTTTTGATACCCGAAATCGCTCACCGTACTAGTCAACACTCAAACTTTAGGTTAATATGGCATCCTATAAAACCCGATCTCTGGTCATCATTTAGCCGGAAGACATGGCCTGCTGGACTCGGGCAATCCCACCATAAAGCACTGATAGCTTGGTTATAACAACATAGCGCCAATATTACTGTAATTAATAATACATCAGACGCGCAGATGCTAATTACTGACACTGTTAGCCTGCATCATACCACTACTGGGCGTGGGCAAAGGCCCCAACTCATGACTCACTTATATAATAGGGGATTTTATCTTCGTCAATGTGTATTAATTTGATAAAAAAAACACGTATCCAATATTTTTCGATAATCTAACTGACGGACGAAACAGAATCATATTTTTTTTAGTCAGTCCGATCTCCTATTATTTAAGTATAATACGGGGCGCGCCTATTGCCATCAACCGGAGTCAAATCCAGACACCGTAACTGCTGCTGAGATACCTGGTGGAAAAACCCAATAACACTGCCCGACCCAGAAATCGAACCCTGAACCTTAAGTTCAACAGCAATTTAATTAATAATGATAACTAATAAAAACATGTTAAAAATGATTGACTATATCACTAACAGATGATTATCTCACGTTTGTTTTTCTAGACTTATTTATCTGTATTTTTATTCCTTTTTCGCTTTATTCATTTGTTTACAGTTACGAAGTTCTGGCTTTATTGACAATATTAAATTATATAGATTATCATTATCAAGTTTTTAAACCAAAACAAAATAAATTAATATTTGGGTCATACGTAAGACTATAAGTTCATAATTGTAGCAGGTCAGTTCACGCAGTATAGCGATATTTTTTTTTTTTTCATTGTTAAAATAAAGGTAATTGTTCTGCGATGTTTAATTACATAGCTTAAGTAGACAATTATCAATTGTCTACTTAAGCTATGAGGAATAATTCATTGATAATAGCATCAATCCGCTAATGCCTTTTGCAAACTGTTCAAGATAAATATAAAGTTTATGATAGATAATTATGCATAATTATGAATTATAGTATTATGGGGTTTATTTTTTTTAACGTTGCCTCACTACACTAGTAATTTCTCTTGTATCGTGGGCGCGTTTACAAACATTTAAACTCTCATACACAAATACCCAGGGGCTGCAGTCTCTACACTAATAACGACGCTACGATTGTCGTTATGTCGAAAAATCGTAAACTTTCTGTAATAGATTTTCAGCTTTATTTCAACAGCTTATGATTGAAAATTTATTAAAGAAAGTTTACGATTTTACGACTTAGCGACATTCGTAGCGTCGTTATTAGTGTAGAGACTGCAGGCCCAGACCTGGAACAACAACCCGGACCTTATTAAAGGAAAAATCTTAAGGGAGCTGCCAAAGGAAGGGGTTAAATTTCTTACTTTCCTGTATACCGCTATCTTACGAAGAGGAATAGTCCCTCCCCAATGGAAAATAGCCCAAGTTATAATGCTATTATTAATGTTCAAAACGGGATATTTACCATGTTTACTTTCATTTTCGAGTTCCCGATATTTCGGATTTTTTTTAAGTTATAATGGTTCCTAAGCCTGGAAAAAATCCGGTTGAGGCGCAATCAAACAGACCAATTAGCCTGTTACCCATACCCTCATAAATCATGGAGATAGTTATTTTACTTAGGTTATCCCCGATTATTGCCGCAAACAAATTACTACCTGACCATCAGTTTGGTTTTCGTCGAAAGCATGGTACGATTGAACAAGTACACAGGCTAGTGGAACATATAAACAAAACTCTCGAAACAAAACAATACAGTGTCGCAACGTTCCTGGATATATCTCAGGCATTTGACCGAGTGTGGCATGACGGACTGCTTTTCAAAATAAAAAAGACCTACCTATAAATTACTACAACCTGATAAAATCATATCCAAGCGACATACACTTTTTTGTAGAAACAAGGAGAGGAGTTAACGGCTTTATTATATGCTATCAAAGCTGGAGTCCCGCAAGGCAGTGTCATGGGTCCCACGTTGTATCTGCTTTTTACAGCTGATGTCCCTACGAGCGATGGAGTAGTTACTGGAACATTTGCTGATGACACAGCAATTTTATCAATGGACAATTCACCAGACATTGCAGCACAAAAGCTTCAAAACGGTCTCGATCATGTATCTAAATGGCTCAAAGACTAGCGAATCAAAGCCAACGAAACCAAATCTGTCCAGGTTACTTTCACAAACAGGAAAGAAAACCCGTCACTCTCAACAGCATACCTCTACCGCAAGAGGATCATGCCAAGTATCTTGGAATATACTTAGATAGACGCCTAACATGGAAGAAGCATATTTTCACAAAGCGATTAGTTATGGGCCAACAGTTGCGTACTATGTACTGGCTACTAAATAAAAAATCACGACTCTCACTTCATAACAAACTATTGCTTTATAAATGCACTAGCTTTTGCCCGCGACTTCGTTCGCGTGGAATAGTGACTTCCGGCAGGTTTTTGGTTTATCTCACGATAAAAAAAAAAAAAACTATCCTATGTCCTTTCTCAAGTTCCAAACTATGTCTGTACCAAATTTCATCAAAATCCGTTCAGCCGTTTAGGCGTGAAAGAGTAACAGACAGACAGACAGAGTTACTTTCGCATTTATAATATTAGTATGGATATTAGTATGGATAATAAAACCCATATGGACATATGGCCTACAACTCTGGGGAACAGCAGCAAAATCAAACATTGAAATAATACAGAGATTCCAGTCAATGATACTCAGAATAATAACAAATGCACCTTGGTATGTCTCAAACACTAGACTCCATCACGACCTCGGCGTCAAAAGTGTTATAGAAGAAATCTCAGCAAAGACAAAAGCGTACAAGAAGCGAATCACTCATCATTCAAATATACTGGCTACCAATCTAATGAACACCCAAACAGTTGCTCGCAGATTGAAAAGAAAGATTCCTCAAGACCTTCTTTGAGAGGCACAAGAAAAAACGAAGCAGTCACTGGACGGCTTTCGTGCAAGCCCTTTAATTGAATAGCATCATACACGTATTGCTGAATATCTGCAAGATTGATAGATAGCAATAAAGAAGAGAAAAAAAAACCCGGAACAACTGTAGGCCATACAAATACTTGTTCGATGCGGGGATCGAACCCGCGACACAGTGCAGCTCTGTCCAATCGCTCAGCCACTGCGGCAGCTATGTCGTGGTGTGTGTTTAAGGGTTTAGTGTCCTCAATTCACCTGGGTGAAATTAATATCACCCAGGTGAATCGAGGACACTAGTAGTAGTAAATCAACAGACTATAACAATCACCTAAAAAAATAAAATGTCATATCTATATCACCCAGGTGAACATAGGGATGTTTACCTGGGTGATATGACCCAATTTTTTTTAGATGGTTGTTATAGTCTGTCGATTTCTGCATCTACTGCGTGCATATTATTATGTAGTATTTTCTCATAAACTACCAGGAGAATAGATGTAGGAGGTATTGTATATTGTTAATATATATACATTTATAATAATACAATTCCTTTTTCATGTGTCTGGCCTCTTGGTAGTTTGTGCGATTTTTCTATCCTTGTTTCTCAACTCCTACAAAACAAATACCCTCACCCTAAAAAGGCGTAATTCATATCGTTTCGAACGAAACAGCGACGTGACTTGATGCATTGGACTATTTACCTCTTTTGTGTGGATATAAAGCTCTTTCTGAATAGCTCAAGTAGATTCCGCGTCGTTACATGTGACAACGCGCTAAGTCGGTTGTTGGCGAAAACCCTAAAAGCTAGACTTCTGTTTACATTACTAAATCGAGTCACGCTTCGAGAATAGTGCGCAGCATGAAATTTTAATTAAAACATGCGCGAGCTCATCTACATATCCTCATTATTTTCTTACTTACATTATTGTGGAACATTATTATTCTTATACATGTTTTATACAAATCACTAACCACAAGCTGAAATTACTAACTAGTTACATTAAAACCGGCCAAGTGCGATTTGGACTCGCTTACGAAGTGTCCGTACCATTATTTATACAACATTAGACACTATATTATAACCTAAATATTTTGTGAATAATAGGGGATCGGACAGGGTCAAAATAATATGATTCTGTTTAGTCCGTAAGTTAGATTATCGAAAAATATTGAATACGTGTTTTTTGTTTTATCAAATCAATAAAAAATGACGAAGATAAAACGTGTCAAAGATCTTGGAGTGGGGCTTGAAACGTCACTTGTGTCGTCAAAACGTACTATCATATGACGTCACACGAGTTTTCGAAGCACTGTATCGTCTTCATTTTAAGTTTACGTGAAAAAAGAAAAAATACGTGTCCAATAATTTTAGGAAATCTATCTGACGGACTAATTAGTTTTTTTTTGTCCGATCCCCTATTATATTATTTCAAGCGTATACCTGTAGCCGTTATTAATATTGAACAAAAGACGGCAAAAATATCGTTTGTTGTACTTAAATGTTTATGTAATTCTGTTTTTAGTATTTGTTGTTATAGCGGCAACAGAAACACATCACCTGTGAATTTTCCAATTATCTAGCTATCCCTAAAAACAAGTGACAAATTGGTTCTTAAAACCTGAATATTTTTTTACCCCAAGACAGACTAACGTATAGTTTGGGGATCATCGTTCAAATCGCTATGTTTATGTACTTGGATCAATGATATTATAAATAAAAAGAGGTAGATATCGCATTAGCACGCACAAATTGTTGAGGACAAACTACGCTAATTGGTGCAGTTTCATTTAGTCGGGTTATAGCAGCGAGCGAAGTAAGTCGAGTCCGCGGCGTAACAAAAATGCCATGTTGTGTCATAAGAAAGTGCAAAAACTATGGTTCCAAGAAAAATAAGAGTTTTTGAGTTTCATACCATACGTAAGTATAATAAAAATATATCATATTTGTATTGTTTTCACGATTTATTTCTCATTTTCAAATAAATTTCGTATTATTGACATGATGGTTCGAAAAGGATAGAGAATAGGATGACAATCTGCTGCGTGACAGAGACAAATAGCATGCGTCATAGATTAATCAAACAGAAGCGAAATGGTAGGCACAATATTGTATTTTAATCATAATAATTGCGCTTTCAATTATTATGATTAAAATTATATAGAATGAGATAAGTAATAGCGGGCTGTCATATATTTTATTAGTAAAATTGGAATGTACGTAGTAACGTACCTAGATAAAACATATTTTCTCATAATGTTTTACTATTTTACAGATTTCCAAGTGATGACTTGATAAAAAATAAATGGGTTAGCATAGTTATGGCGGAAAGAAGTGAACCTGACTGGATGCCTAGTAAACGTAGCACAATTTGTTCGGCACATTTTAAAGAAGAAGATAAATATATTACTCCAAAAGGACTCAAGCGTCTGAAATTTGATACAAATATTCGATAGTACCTATCTAAATTAAAATTAAAATTGTAAAAATATTAATAATCATTCGCAGTACTTAATAGCTGTACATTGGTAACAGTCATAAAAATTCAATGTCTCTTCTGTGGTAAATCGACTCTATGATACTCTAGTGTACTTCAAGCGCAACACACAAAAACTAGCTATCTCTTTCTATCTTATTATATTCCGTATTATCTATCGCTGTCGTAGTCTGACGTTGGCGTTCAGCCGTTTAATGACAACGCAACGATATCTGAACGTCATTCAGTATGAACATGGCGTATCTTTCTTTATAATATCATTGACTTGGATAATAATAAATAATTTGAATTTTGAATTGCCAAATAATACCTAACTAATAAATGAATGATGAATCCACAATCTAGTACCTATAACCTTAGGAAACTGTTAAAGCAAAAGGAAAAAAACTGGGTTTTCCTTGTCTGACTCATACTTAATCGAGTGCCCATAACCCTTCCTTTAGGGCTAAATGCCAACGAATTACGTCCAATAACGTGTTTCTAACTAAATTCGTTAAAGGTGGGTGCCGTATAATATCTAGTAGTAGCAGACCTAATAGGTTGTTAACAAAATTAACTAAAGATAACTCACTGATGGGCTCACTATACTGCCAAAAGTCCCACTCCCGGGGTCAAGATCCACTCCCAACTTGTCTTGAACTCTTGACGCAGAATGTCACCGTCTTCTTCTTCTTTAAGTATCGATGAGCTCAAATCGTATTAAACCAGTATGTAGCCACCTGAACAGCTCTGTCGTTTGCTTCTGGTAAGTCCTGAAAGGTGCAAGTGGTTGAGCAGGATGGACAGGATAGGAGGTGGCGCATATCCTGCAGCCCTCTGCAGACCACTTCACTCTCGCACTCACTATCACTTTCGCAGAACTTCATTTTCTCAAAACGTCACTTTCGCATAATGCCACTTTTTCAGAATGTCATTTAGCAAGATGGAATAATAACATCGCAGAATCGGGTACACCTACCCGATTTTGATTTTATTCAAAATAATATACATAAAAATTGGTTCAAATAGGTATTCTGTGAAAATGATGTTTTGCGAAAGTGACATTATGAGAAAGTGACGTTCTGCGTCAAGACCTCCCATTCGTGTGACTGTCAGTTGTCATTAGTGACAGCTCCCTCACCCTTGTGGTTGTGCGACTGTGCTTACATATCTATTAAATAGGTATACACCACAGTGGGGAACAAAACAAATACGAAGACAGGCGACGTATGACGTAAACACTCCTTTTATTTATTATTAAACTAGCTATTGCCCGCAACTTAGATCTCGTGGAACTTTCGATGTGCATGTGTGAGAAAAAAAATGCCTATTTGGTATTCCAGATTAAAATCCATCTCTGTGCCAAATATCATCCAGATCCTTTAACCCGTTCTGTCATGATTGAGTAACAAGCATCCATCTATCCAAACTTTCGCATTTATAATAGATAGTAAGATTGCAGCACATAAATTTCCAGTGGCAAGTTTAATACTCGCACCAAGATATTTCATCTCATTTCTCCTTTCACGTTTATAACGTTCAAAAAGACCGGGCAGGGCGGAACGTCACAAGACTTTGTCTGGGTACTCATAAATTGTGGATCAAACATACCTCAGTGTACAGTCACCTGCAAAAATGCATGGACAATTCAGAACTAAAATCGTGTGAAGCGAGAAATGACGCCACCTAACGTAAACTAGTTATCGACTATAAACGTTTCACAGAAGAAAAAAAAACATACCAATCGAATTGAGAACCTCCTCCTTTTTGGGAAGTCGGTTAAAAATACACACTAACTAAAGTATCCATGCAATTTTGCGTACGTCATTTCAGGAAATGTGTTCGGCCTTAGTAAGAGCCAATGGTCCGTAACATTACTTCTGGTTTACAAACTACATAGTTTTAATGATCTTCTTTCGTTTTATTGTTATCTTTCGAGATTCGAGAGACTGCCTCTGAACTGTCTTACTAGAGTCATTGATCCAAAACTGTTACCCGAGCAAGCTGGTTTCAGACCCGTCAAGTCTTGCAGTAACCAGACTCAACCAAAGTGGTTAAATATACAGTATCTTACCAGTATCTTAATATACAGTTTAAACGAGGGACATATTGAAACCTCAGACCAACAAAAAAAGGAAGTCGGCGCGCCACGAACATCAAAAGTGAGTCAACTTTTTATCTATGTGTGTAGACAATGTCTCGTGAAGTCGTGAGTTCGTGACGTACTAGGAGAAATGCGTGTGGTTTTAGTGTGGGTGTGTGCGTGAGCTTGTATGTTTACTTGCTATAGGCGCGTGGTTTTGTGACTTCAGTTGGTGTTCGCGGCGCGCCGTCTTCCTTTTTTTCTTGGTCTGAGATTGAAACCTGCAACACAGGATACCTACTAATAAAAATATGAACAAAAAAATCACTATTATCAAACAGAACCATAATAAACATTTCACAAAGGTCTCGCAACCCTAGCGCTTATCACAGAATATTTGCGCGGATCAATGACTTTTAGGTATAATCCATTTTCCCTACACATATAACCTTCAATATTATGTTCCTCGTTTAAACCTAACACACTGTATTTAAATGTCCAAGATGGCTTAGAGAGAGGAATGGTCACTGCTGCTGTATTCGTGGACCTATAAGCTGCTTACGATACATTCAACCTCAAAAGGCGGTTGTGGAAGGTGGAAACCTTGACCCACGATCAGAATGTTATCCGTATACTCCGAGAACGTCTCCACAACCATCAATTTCAGGTCCACCTCGCGGAAAAAGTCGTTGGACAGCACAGAAAAACAGCCTACCTTAATGGGCCTACTACACGCTCAAGCTTCACCACACTTTTCGTTCACACTTCACAGTACATCGCGCGTATGGTTGGTAAAACTGTATTACCATTACAAACCACACGCGCGATGTACTGTGTGCACCGTGTAATCGCGCAGGCAAGACTGTGGGGAAGTGTGAGCGTGTGGTAGGCGCATAAGGTAGTGTCTTGAGTGACACCGCTTCTATTCAACATTATATACCAATGACCAACCATCCAGACCGCATACCTCCCGCTTCGTCTATGCAGACGACCTTACCCTTACCTCCCAAGTCACCACCTTTGAATAGGTTGAGGTGTCCTTGTCAGACGCTCTTGGTGACTTAGCAACGTACTACCACTCTATTTCACTCAATTCAATCCGAGTAAAACGCAGTCGTGCATATTCCATCTTCGCAATAGAGAGGCGAGCCGAGCTGTGTGTGGTTTCCCTACACAACCTATTTGTGCCACTTGCCGAAAATCTCCCACCTGGACACGAGTTGCCACGGCTGACCTGGAAGTCTTTATAGACTCCGGACACAGATAGGCCGAAGCTAGGAAAACCTGTTCAGGTGGAGATTTATAGATGACTCTACCCTGTAGTCTTAATTTGGTCTTGCCCCACAAACTATGGGGCTCTTGTTATTGTATCCTGCCTGTCCTGTTACTTGCAGATACAGGAGCTGAAAGGAGGCAACTGAAAGTGCCAAACTCGTCGTCTAATTCTGGGAAAACTCAATTTGAATTTTCATCAACACGCTAAGAAGCAGATTGATATCTTTTATGTTGACTAGAGAGGAGAAGAGATCCATGTGACAACACTGATAACTCTTTAGACCTAAGGCGAATGGTCACTGTCTCATGAATCATGAAGACTGTGTAGGCATACTTGATTCACAATGTTCTGTGAGTAAGCAAATCCATTATGCGTCATTGCGTCCAGTACTAAACGTCTTATCTGTCGAGTTCTTTGTACTTAGTATGTATTTTATAGATGCGCATTTGCTGTGCGCAAATGCGCATCTATAAAGTACCAGTCATTACTTATTCGAAGTGAGAAAGATTTTTTCACCGTCCAGCCTGTCCCGTTACTTGCACTTCACAGGAGCTGATGGAGGCTACTGAAAGTGCCAAACTCGTCGCCAAATTTTGGGCCGACTCAATTTAAATTGACGACTGTGTGACGACTGTGTGACTTGCTTGACGCAGCGCGACGTTAATAGTGAAATCACTATTAACGTCGCGCTGCGTCAAGTCTTTCCCCGTAGAGTCCGATAAGGAAACCTAAAGCAAAATTTGACGAGATCGACGTTTCGTATTTTATCAGCTTTAATTCAACTTCTTTCGTAATTTTTTATTTCTCTTCGTAAACTGAACCGATTCAATTGTTTTTCCCATTAAAAGGTGATGGCAAAATAAACCCAGAATCGCCAGCATATAAAGGGTGTAAAAGTACCCTTAACGAAGCCGAAAGGCATTTGATCTCCCCATCACTGTGATATTTTTTTTGTTCTAGATCATACCTGGGAAACCCCTAGTTACGGAGATATTGGGGATCAAAGTTCGAAATTTTTCTGAGCTGTTTTTTTTAAATACTATTTGTTCAGGTTATAACTTTACTAAAATTACCTTCATGACCCGTTTACTATTCAAAGCATCCACTAGTACAATGTTTTAAGAGTGCTAAATTGAGTTTTACCGTAAAATGTGGTTTTCCACCCCTCAAAAAAAGTCGTTTCCCAGAAATATTTTTGCGTAGGGGTACTTACTATACTGTATGGGGGTGATGTACATAATGCTTCGTTTACTCCCTGTATGCCATTTTAATACATCAATAGGGTCAAATAATAACCCAGAGAAAGTATCAGTGATAATGATAACAATTGAACACAATTTTAATTAGAAATAAGCATAGGGACTCGACAGCCACTAATTAAACAGCACAACCAACAGCGTAGGTTTTAATTGAAAAGACAGGAAATAACCTATTGTGAATTAAAGCATAGTGCTAGTTCTCACACTCGTACTCATTTCTACGTGTTATGGCGGCTAAATGTAATCATAACACTCACTGGTCATTGACATGTGTGACTGTGAACCGCGGGTTATCCAAACATTTGTTAGCTAGTAAGTACTTAGGTGCAATAATACGTGCCGATAACCCCTTTATTAATATCAAGTCATATCTCTACTCTTTTCTTTTTAAATTGTCTGTGGGTTTTATCAGCTGTGAGACTGAATCATTGACTTCCTTCAGATAGTTTCCTTATGTTAGTTCTTCGTAGATCTGTAATGTCTGAGCTGTTTCCTTATTTAAACAACTCGACGTTTTAGATCAAGTCGTCAGTTTCTTATCTTTCTTGGTGTACAGTTGCACATCAGTGGTAACCATTTAAAATGAGCGTTAATTAACACGGCTTATATTCATTATACTTAATCGTTATTCTTAATACTAGGAAGTGTCGAAGGACGGGTGTTTTGGGGAACTGTCTCTTTTAAATTTTGACGTTCAAAAAAAAATTCAGTTCAAAAATCTAAAACCCGACTACTAACAAAATCGCGGTCTTAAAAGTAGAAAACAAGAAAATAATTCTTGTCTGATATTCTTCGTAGTCGCATGCCACTGATACCTGATGCTCCTTCATGGCGTTCTCATTGATACATAAGTCAGCTGCTAATTGCCATTAGCAAGGTGGCATGCGACTACGAAGAATATCAGACAAGAATTATTTTCTTGTTTTCTACTTTTAAGACCGCGATTTTGTTAGTAGTCGGGTTTTAGATTTTTGAACTTAATTTTTTTATTTGAATTTTATTTTTGTGTGTACTTAAACTATAATATAATACATCTTTGTAATGTGCTCACCAAGACCTTTCATTTGATACCAAACTTGCTATGATTATCTCAATTTAATATTTTTTAAGGTAAGTTTTTGACATTTAAATTCCGATATAAAAAGAATTTATAAAATTTATATAGCCTATGTCACCCGGGCTATTCTTACGAATCTATTGACACCTAATTTATTAAAATCCGTTCAGTAGTTTAGGCGCTACGGTGCGGTGGAACATACATACATACATAGACTGCCAAAATCATTACCCTTCCTTTTGGCTTCGCCGTAGTCGGGTAAAAAGGACCTACTGATTACACTAGTCAACAAAAAAAAAAATCTTTTTTCCCGGAATTCATTTCACGTGATTCGGGTTCTATGTGTTGTAAATAACGTTGAATGTAAAATAAAACTTTCCTATCACATCACAATTTTATGATATATCGATATTTCTGTTTACATATTACTCAAGAAAAAAATTGTTAATTTAATTTATTTTGGTATGAAAAAAGCGTTTTTTTTTGCTGGTCGATAGTTTCGTGTAGTTGGGGTTTCCCTTATTAACACCCAGCAGTGGTCCACCAGCATCGCAGGGTTCCATTTTCCATGTGTTTTACAATTCTCCAGATTTTAAACATGAGTTACACGAGTCAACAAAGAATCGCCAATCATTTGGTATATGCTCATATTGCTCATGAGCCATCTGAACCATCAGCCCGTCGACATCAGAACATCAGACCAAGTCTCCATTGGTTAAATAAAAATCTATGAAGGGAGTATGACGCTTACATCGAGGTGTTGAAGTGTTTGTACAAAAACGCCACCATGTCAGTCCGACTTCAGGACCAGACCACGGAACCTATCCTTCTGCAGCGCGGTGTGAGACAGGGAGACGTCATATCTCCGAAACTGTTCACCGCTGCATTGGAGGATGTCTTCAAGGTTCTGGATTGGAAAGGACTTGGCATCAATGTCAACGGCGAGTACATCACTCACCTTCGGTTTGCCGACGATATAGTGGTCATGGCTGAGACCATGGAAGACCTCAGTAAAATGCTCGATGACCTCAGTAGAGCTTCCGAAAGAGTGGGTCTTAAAATGAACATGGACAAAACCAAGTTTATGTCGAATGTTCATGTAACACCCACTCCTATCAAGATCGGAGACTACGCTCGAAGTTGTGGACGATTATGTCTACCTGGGACAAACGGTCCAGTTGGGTAGATCTAACTTCGAGAAAGAGGTCAATCGTCAAATGCGACTCGGCTGGGCAGCGTTCGGGAAGCTGCGCAGTATCTTCTCGTCCAACTTACCCCAGTGTCTCAAGACGAAAGTCTATGACCAGTGTGTGTTGCCAGTGATTACATACGGGACCGAAACGTGGTCGCTCACAATGGGCCTCATCAGAAAGCTCAAAGTCACCCAAAGGGCAATGGAGAGGGCTATGCTCGGAGTTTCCTTGCGTGATCGAATCAGAAATGAGGACATCCGCATGAGAACCAAGGTTACCGACGTAGCCCGAAGAATCGCCAGACTTAAGTGGCAATGGTCAGGGCACATTGCTCGCAGAACGGATGGCCGATGGGGCCGAAAAGTTCTGGAATGGCGACCGCGAACCGGAAGACGTTGCGTTGGAAGGCCTCCCACTAGGTGGACCGATGACCTGGTCAAGGTTGCAGGAACCCGCTGGATGAGAGACGCACGGGACCGGTCAATGTGGCGACGCCTGGGGGAGGCCTATGTCCAGCAGTGGACGTCTTTTGGCTGAAATGATGATGATGACACGACTGCCCAAAAAAAAAGTGTTATTGACTGTTTGGTGTGTTTAAACCACAAATACAGCAAAACTGGGAAAATTTGTACAAACGCGATACATGGTACTAGGTATATGATCTACTAATTTTGTAACACTATTAGTGCAAGAATAATGCTGAAAATTTACATCTACCCGCAAAATTTGTTCAAAAATATGCTTTTTTTTAATTTAAATATTATGGCAGTTAAAGACGTGATACATTAAAATTAATATTTTTCCATTATTTGGTAATGAGAGTGGGTTTACCTATGATATGCACTGCATCACTTTTGCGGGATTTTTTTAGTGTTGCCTAGTGAAGTGTTATCAGCATTATCTGAATAAATTACTTATATTTTGATGTCTCTTTTTAGTACATTAATTCACCTCATGTTCTAGGTCATGGTAAACATGAATGTAGGTGTTTAAAATAAAATTGATTTGGTTGAGAAAATGATCTGTGGGCCCGTAAAGCTCAGGATTGGTGCCCTGAAACAGCGACACGGGGTCGTGGCAGACCACGAAGGTGATGGCGGGACGAACTGGATGTCTTCCTTGAGAATTGGAAAGAAGTTGCACAGAATCGCGACCGTTGGAAGGAATGAAGGGAGGCCTTTGCTCAGCAGTGGGACAATATGGGCCAGCTATAATAATATAATAATAAATTCTGTTACATTCGAGTACAGTACTCACACTTTCTAGAAACTATGTCGGATCGTGAGAAAAACCTGATGCTTCGCATCTCGGCCACCCATGATGCGACATATTTTAACCTAGAACACGTCATATAAATTAACTTATGTATTAATATAGATATATATTTTAATTCGTCATATTACGGCGTGATATGAGAATCACTCTCCTGTGTCCTGCTCCTGCCTGCATGGTTTAATTAAAGTAACCTAACACGAAGGGGATGGCGGGGGTGACGCATGAATCGAATGGCGATCTTTCGTAAGTGCAAGCGGCAGGTCGCGCTTGTCTCGCTCTCGCCCAAAAGATCGTGGCAGTATGGTACTCGTAAAAGAACACGAGTTGGTATTTTACAAGCTAAGTTATAGCTTTCTATACAAATAAAAAGATAAGTCCTGAGTTCCTGACTGACTGGCTCATCAACGCCCAGCCCAAACCAATGGACCTAGAAAGCTGAAATGTTGCACAGAGGTTTCATTTATAATTTAAAAAAGGAATAAATAAGAATTTTTCGAAATTCAACCCCAAGTCATTTGAATAGGGGATGAAAGTTTGTATGGAAAATCAATATTTTCAACGCGGGTGAAGCCGCGGCCAAAAGTTAATGATATTTTCGATTTGAGGCTGAACTATACTTATTTAATGGAACATAATGTTGAAGTTGTAAAATGTTATCAAATTGTTAAGTCCATGGCAGATTTAGTAAAGAAGACGGTGATTTACTCGTATAAACCAATAGGACGAATTAGTTTACTAGAACCCGTCTTATTTTCCTGGTTTCGGAGTTCAAAACAATAAATTCTTAGGCTTGATTTTTTCTCACCCATTTAACATAAACAGCATTGTAAGTTGTACCTGTTAGATTATGTCTATAACTATATATATGAGTAGACATCTACGTCTACTGTCGTGACAGTGGCAATAATTGCAATGTAAGTACAGTAGACGTCTTCAGAGTATCGATGATATTTTTTATGTGGTACTTTGGTGTGGTGGTAGTGGGCTTTTATATTATCTATACTAATATTATAAAGCTGAAGAGTTTGTTTGTTTGTTTGAACGCGGTAAACTCAGAAACTGCTGGTTGGAATTGAAAAATTCTTTTTGTGTTGGATAGTCCATTTATCGAGGAAGGCTATAGGCTATATAACATCACGCTACGGCTAATAGGAGCGGAGCATAAATGAAAAATGTTACAAAAACGGGAAAAGGTATTTCCTTTTTGAGAGCATCCGCTGCGTGCGCTGCGAAAACGGTTTAAGTTACGCTAATATCATGTATGAAGGAATTGTTCCTCTCTAAAAGTTCTAAAAAAAAGTCCGCGACAGCATATATCTATCTTTTAAGATTGACTCACCGTAACCTTTTTTTACAGTTAAACTGTTAGGTTAAAAAGAATTATATTTTGCGAAGCTTATTTAACCCATATGGTATTAATCTATATCTAAATAAATGTGTTTGTTAGAACGGAAATTTAATATAGAATATTTGTGCCCTTAACTCTATACAGTTTAAACAAATATCTTAGAAGATATCGCAATGTAAAAATATCCGCGCGGCAAAATATTTCGCGCGTCGCAATGTAGGTACGGGGGATTCTGGCTGGCCTCCGGGAAATTCAAATTCAAAATATTTACTGCATCATAATGTTTACAAGTATAGAGTGTTATAGTATATTTAACAGTAAGAGATACCTATAGTAATTCACATCATCATCATCATCATCAGCCTATAATGTTCCCACTGCAGGGACTCAGGCCTCCTCTCTAGGAGAGGGATGGGCTATAATCTACCACGCGGGCCCAGTTTGGATTGGTAAATGTCACATGTCTTCGAATTTTTTGGTTCTAAGACATGCAAGTAATTCACACTTTAATATAATCTAAGCTTATCTAAACCATCTGAACTATTATAATAAAGAGGAAAGATAAGATTTTTTGTTTGTTACGATTTAGCTTAATTTATGTCGGATAGTCGATATCGAGAAAGGTTATAAGCTATATTTATGTGACGCAGACGAAGTTGCGTGGGTCAGCTAGTGTAAAATACAATGTTAGACTAAGATAGATTCTGTCCTTAATCTCCTTGCTAAAGGTGTGTCCCTCATAGTAAATTTAGTATTGCTTCCTTCCATTTTGCCTTTTTACATTAATTTAGTTTGGTTCATTGATAGTAGGTACCTAACACAGTAAGTGAGAATCAATTTAGCGATATAAATCCTCGTTAATGGCTGTAGGCGAAGCCATTTCAACTTGTCACTCTGATTGCGACCAAGCTTTAATAACATGATTACTGCTGATGTTCCTCTTAAACCTACTTAGGCGGTTCAACACAAAATACACTCTATTATTAGTAGCACAAATGCGAAAGTAATTCGTTCGGTCTGTCTGTTACATTTTCACGACCAAACTGGTAAATCCATCGCCTTCAATCAGCCGAGATCGAAATGAAGAGCCCATTCGGCAATTAAAAAAACTTTCTGCTTTATTCTGCGCTTGTTGAAACTTCGAAATCCTTATCAAGTAGACAATTATCAATATGATTTTTCTGATTTTGATGAAACTATTTGATTTAAGGCTTCGATCAATAATAGTACTAGATTAAGCATCAGGAACAAAACTAAGTCGCTCAAGTGGCCACGTTTGCACACACGTAAACATCTACATAGCATCTTAGAAAAAAGTTTAATATTATTAACAACTTCAGATGATTATAAACCTTAACACTTAAACATAACGTTTAATTATCATTGTAAAGTATATTTATTTAAGCCCTTTCATCGGAGAAAGATTAGAAGCAAAACATTTTAAATGTCGCTCCAAAGTAAAAAGTCATTAGTACAAAAATATTCATTCTAAAATGAAACTTAAACTCTAAGGCCCAGATTCAAAGACCACACTTTGACTTTACTTTGACTTTACTTTGATGGAAAGATCTACTTTCACGCAAAAATATATTTCTTAGGCCCAGATTCACAGACCACACTTTGACTTTACTTTGATAGAAAGATCTACTTTCACGCAAAAATATATTTCTTAGTCCTGTCAAGCTGTTATTTACTTTCCAAAAATCATACTTTACTTAGTAAAGTCAAAGTGTGGTCTGTGAATCTGGGCCTAAGCAATACGGTTAAAAGCATTTTGTGTACAATGTCGTGCTCATTCTATTGCGGAACTAGCGTTCCCTGTTCAAGAACATGATACAATAGTTGGTGCGTTGTAGCAAACATTGGCCAAACAATTATAATATTCGCTGATTTAATTATATTTACAGTTTAATTATGTTTAAATATTATGAAAAAGCACATAATGATATTAAATTACCGAAAAAAAAAATTCCTTCCAAAACCTTGGTGTTACGGTGGTTATTTACGCAGTTTTTGAACGCATACTGCGGTATTTTGACGTCTTAATGTTGGCTATGATTGGACCATAATGATTTGAAATAAGACCACAAATACGTTTGTGGTCTTATATTTCGGGCCGTTTTTGAAGCGCTTATCGGGAATCTAGTACATTATTGATCGAAGATTTAAGGGAAGGCCCATAATTATCATATTCAAATATGGCAGCTAAATGATTCATACTAAAGTAATTAATATCACAATAGGTGTTTTGCTGTTAATTCATTATTATTCCAACATATTATTTTAAACGAGCAGTTTTTCTTATTGATTTTGTAGTTAAACAGCCACCAACTGGCTATTTGACTACTGATACAAATTTACGAACGTGATATGTTATTCGAAAGAACTAATAGAAATAACACAATGGGGGAAAATAAATAAAATCGCCAAAAATGGCGTTACGTAATACTTGAACGCTCCCATAAAGAAACTTGAGGGTGAAATGTTAAAACGTTATGGAATGCAATTTTTTTTTGTACATTTTACGCTGTCTCTCTTCTGGGCAAAGGCGTCCCCATGGCTTTCTCTAAAATCTATTGAGAATGAGACAATCATACAATAAAATATTCTTTTACTTTCAGCATGGAACCAGGAATATTCCCTGGACAGCGGTAGCTCAAGTCCGTTCCGCTACGACATAAAGACGTTGGAGCATAACCGTCAGCGCCGAGATGTACCGCCATCAGCTTCGCCCTCGCCTGCGACGCCTACGGTGCTGAACTCTTCAGCCCCCATCCCGTCCGAAACCGCACCAAAAGACAGTTCTGCGACAAATGCCACGCCAGGTTCCAACAAGACAGCTAATGCTACTGAAAGTAAGTGAAAATTATCTTCTATTTATCTATTTCTGTTTTTTATGTTAAGCTTGCGATGCACAAACTTCGTTTTAAGGTGCTTGTTGCAAATTATTTAATTATATAAAGATAATTAAAACCTTTCAGCCTCTCTTTGGTAAATAACAAGACAAGTAAAGATTACATATAAATAATTTACTTTCAGCTATAAAGATAGCGTCATTTGTTATTTACTAAGTGTTATCGTGTTTTTCCCTGACAGTATATAGCGTGACTATTCTTACGCATAGTATGTTTGCCTGCATAGTATGTTTGTAGTCTAGTATGTTTCAAATTACCCTTCCTGGTGACGGATCGTTTCTATCGTTTATTCTAGGTTTGCGTGTGCTCTTACTTGTTAATGGGTTCTATCCAGTACTGATCTACTGAATTGTCTGTTTGAATGGACAAAAAAAATATATAATTATTGAAAAGCTAACCGATGAAAATTTTTGTGTGGGCTTCAGAATGAGTACGTGGTAACCATTTGAACGTCCGTCAGTGTCCCATGAACCCTGTATTTAATTGTATTAAATTAACTTATTCTGAAATAGATATTCTGCTTTAACTTCATCCTTCGTTTCGCCATCGGAACTTGACAAATGTATCGTTATATTATCAAACCTCCTCTGCGATCCAAGTAATCATCTCTGCCGTTTCCCACCGTTAATTTAATTTAACTCCGAAAACAATCTATTTTCCTCTCTCTCTGGTGCGTGTACGGAGTGGACGTGTTTTAAGTTGAGCGTGTCCATCGCAAATCCAATTTTAATATTTTAATTATTGAATTATTTTCGAAACTCGGACCCTCTCGTTTCGTCTTGAAGCTTTACCCATAAGGCACGGCAGACATATTTGAGAGATGCATCGGCAAAGTTTTGTATGAAAATCGGTCCACCACATGAGGGTTTACAAGGGCAAATAAAGAACCACTTCTTCAACATCATGAGTGTCCAGAATAAGGTTTTGAATTTAATTTTCTTATAGATTTTTACGTTATGACATTTATAAAAAAAGAATTATTCAAATTACAAACAAAAAAAATACAAAACAACTACCTACCTACTTAATGTTAATAAAAATGTCTAAATATAGTAAATCTTACATACCTTCTATCTACATATTATAGTTTTTAAATAAAGTTAAGTCTAAAGTAATGTAAATGAAAAACACACATAAAAAGAACAATAACTTGCAATATTTCGAAAAAACATTCACAAAATAATAATGAATATAATTACATTAACTGTACCCAGGGGTACTGGAGTACCCCACTCACGCCTTGCCACGACCATAGGCTAACAGGACTAGCGCCATATGCCCATATAGATGCTTTGACGCGTCTCCCTGCCCCACACAAATACACGACAGCACGAAGAGATCCGTGGTTAAACGAAAAAGTAATCGTAAATTTTCAATTTTTTTGTTGCATTTGTACCCCGGGGTACGGTTCTAGGGTTAAGGGAATAAGTATATGTTACGGGGTTTCGCGTTCTGTAATTATTGATTCTTGCCCGTTGTTTTTTTCTAGACACAGTTATATTACCCCCCATCATCTTCCATTCAACATACCTCACACAATCTATCAATAATTTCCTTGGTCTTCCTCTCCCTCTCCATTCATGAACATTTATATTCATCAATCTTTTAGTCCCATGCGATTCGCCCCTCCTCATAAAATGTTCATACCACGATAGCTGATTCCTTTTCAACTTTTCTACAACGTTCAAAACTTCCTTTACTTCCTTACCTGATCCAATATACGCCATTGTGTGCAAAACAGGTTTCTTAAAAATTCTTGTCCACACTGAAGTAACTCGCGTCTCTACCTAACTTGACAATAACTTACTATACCTTGCACTTTTTTTTCAATTTCCTTTTTTAATGTTGCTTTCTCTTAACAACCCTGTATCGAAATCATGAACGTTTTAGCAGTTAAAACATAATTATTTTCAAAACCGGATTCGTATTTAAAGCAGTTTTAATTTGCTTAATAGTCTTTGTTATCAAAAAGATGATCAATTTTATCGCGACGATCACAGAACAAGTTTTAAATCCAATGCGTCATATAAAACTGCTATTTATTTCTTAAAAATCATCATCTCATATGAAATGAGAAGTTAAGCACAGAATTTCCTATCATATGAAAACACCGGAGATTATAATGACGTCAGTTTTGTATCAGTTGTTATGTTATTCAAAGAATTGGAGTTACGAATCGGATCATTTTTAAGGTTCCGCACCTCAGTCTCCAAAAACGGAACCCTTATTAGAATACTTTGTTGTCCGACTGTCAAAACTCTTTGTCTAAGGTATACGTGGAGGTGCCCGTCGGGGCCGCGGATTTTTGTACTAGATTACGTGGCCTCGGCGCAAGGGCAAAGAAGGAACATGGGTTCGGTTTTTAGTCAGTAGAAGTCTGACACTCCCCTTCGCTCTGCCCAAGAGCGGGGGGGGTCATTCGATGATTTTCCACCCACCAAAAAAAAAAAAAAAAATGTTTGTTTTTGCTGTTCTGTTGATTTCTCGTCGTTCGCAGTCAGTCGCTACTCGCTCACTTAGTAATACTTTTGTCACTTAAAATTTTAATTTACAGTCACTCGTTTAAATACTACCCTTTTGTTTTTACTTTTTGTTTGTTATTTATGTTCTTTCTCCAAGATTAGTTTACTGATATGTAATGTCTCTTTTTTATATTTTTTATTATTAATTATTATATACTTTTTAATTATTGGTTTGTGTCTGCAGTCATTAACTTGCACCTTACTATTGTATCGAGTCTGGTTCTTCTAACCTAACCAAACAGACAGATGTGTTGCTGGTGAATTTGTTCCGCCCCTTCTTTCCAGCTAAAGCACTAGGAAGCAGGGACCGAAAGCGGTTACGGTTAAAGGTTAAGATACCTCAAAAACATACCGGTACCGGTTTAAAATAAAGGTTGAGCTATACCGGTACCTTTATAAATAAAGGTTACGCTGAACCGCTATTTAACCCTAATACGATTTCGGTACCGAAATGCATGCGAGACGGGGCGCGGCGCGCGTGCGCGCGGTGAAAAACGTTAGAACTTGTGTGTTTTGTAGTTTAAAATACAATCGGCAAGTGCAGACAGACCGAGTGGCGAGGCGGTGCGTCAAAGAAAACCCCTATTTATAAAGGTTTAGGTACCGCTACCGGTACATGTATAACGGTTATGGTACTTCTACCGAAATATACCGGTATGCATTTCCAACCTCAAAATTCCGCTACCGAAAAAAGTAACGGTATCGAAATATTTCGGTAACCCTTATTTAACGGTATGACGTCATACCGAAATTTAAAGGTACCGTAATTTTTGGGTAATTCAGTCCCTGCTAGGAAGTGTCGAAGGGTGGGCGTTTTGGGGGACTGTCTCTTGTAAATAAGTAAAGTAAATTTTGACGTTCGAAAAGTGCTGATTATCAGCCTAGTTTGAATAAATGAGTTTTGATTTTGATTTCTTACATAATATCTGAATTATACTACATTTTTATTACTCGTATGAAGTAAATATCCAAGGTTTCATTTATTTCGAATAAGAGTAGGTATATCCTCCGAGGCGCACAGCCAATCAAATCATCACTCTTTCAATTAATTCACATACATACACATACGTCAATGTGACTATTATAGGCGGTTGTCATCATTTGGCATATAATATGTTTCCTTGTATACACAGCTGTTTTATTTATATGTTTTTGGCAGGTTTTCGTCGGCATTGCGAATGCCCGTATTAATAATGTATGCAAACGAGTGGGTCATGCTGGCGTGGATTTCTTGTATTGGATTTCCGGTTCCCATTATATGTCGATATTTTGTTGTTCTCCAATCAGGTATTTTAATTTTAATCGTTGAAAATATGAGATCGAAAACCTGTCGTCATACAGATTTGAATACGATACCGATATTTAGGAGCGTGGTTTTAGCCAGAATCAACAGTGGCGACCACAAGAAAAGCGCCGAGACAATGAAGCTCGACAAAGTCCCAGAGAAACGATGTAATCAGAAAATAATAGCAAAGGAGTAGGAAAAACATAATTTCCTCTTCCCTCCATAGCAGCAGGAGACAGAACAGAACAAGGCCAAAAGGTACACAGGGAGGTATACAACTGGGATAAGCCTCAGTGTTGCCAACAGGATTTTTAAATATCCGCCAAGTTTTGCCGTTATAGTACATTACTGCAGCGGCCAGCAACAGAGGCATTGATGGACGAACGTGTAAATGGCCCACATTTACTTTTCTCAAATGTATAGTACTTTTCTCAAATAATGCGAGGAAATTAAAATACAATTTACTTTTCAAAATCACATACAACAATAATTTTTCACGCGTTGAAGAGTTCAGCCAATTCGAAATTTAAATAAAACCTTTAATAAGTCACCTCCTTGGTTGCTATGGTTCAGAGTAAAAGATCGTTCCATTTTTAAATAACACGACAGATATGAGTTTATGTAATTTATTTGGCCGCTAAACACGACAGATATGGATTTTCATACAACTTTTGCCGGCCGCTGGTCGCATGTATCTGGCCAGTACAGCAATTTCGATTTATCTCGAAGAAGGTTGTCAAAATAATGCTCAAATTTCCAAGCATGTTTGAGAAAAATTTCTAAAGTTACATATTTTCACAGTTTAATTACAATTTAAATTATATGTACCAAGCGTACTTGAAATAATATAATAACGACTAATTATCGACTAAGTAATTCTACTTTATTAAAATGTAAACCTATTAATTAGCCTTGAATCATTGAATATCTTCATCATTTTCGGAAAATCCACTAATATTATTACGTTCATTCTGCCAAAGACTACACACTCACAAAATGTGATGCCCGAAGGGTTAGGTATGACCAGATGTATGAATGTGGACGAGGCAAATGGAGTATGAAAGGATCGTAGCAGGTAGCGTTCTGTGGTTTCTGCTTACCCCCATGAGAAAAGGGCGTGAGTTTATGTATGTATGTATGAGTTTTACTAGGAACTTTACTGAGAATAGAATAATATCCTTATGATACGGGACGATTAGGTTCCATTGGCTGCCATTTGGTACACTAACAGTTGCATTACCCTGAAGCTGAACCCATCTTAAGATATAAAAGTCAGTTACGATTGCTTCTATTATATTGGATGTCATTTATTCAGTGGATAAAAACGTGGTATGTTGCTACACCGATTTTGAAGAAAAACTGTTTGAAAACTCAGACAGGATATTTGCACGCTAAACAAATCGTTTAAGTATCAACGGTGTCATCTGAAATATACAGGGTGGAATAGGGGATCGGACAAAAAAAAACTAATTAGTCCGTCAGATAGATTTCCAAAAAATATTGAACACGTATTTTTTCTTTTTTCTCGTAAACTTAAAATGAAGACGATACAGTGCTTCGAAAACTCGTGTGACGTCTTAAGATAGTACATTTTGACGACACAAGTGACGTTTCAAGCCCCACTCCAAGATCTTTGACGCGTTTTATCTTCGTCATTTTTATTGATTTGATAAAACAAAAAACACGGATTCAATATTTTTCGATAATCTAACTTACGGACTAAACAGAATCATATTATTTTGACCCAGTCCGATCCCCTATTTTAACCGTTGTAACCACAGGGAATCACAGATTTTGAAGAAAATGGACCATATCTCAATTTTTTTTTTGTTACCTTTACCGTTTAAATCATGTTTGATTAGATCTAAGAACTACGAATAATATGTCGTCGCATTATAAAGAATTATGATGCAAATCTACCCATCTATAACCTGTTCTATAAACAAGTTTGATGCTGATGACTGATAATAATTATATTATTTCTTTTTATCATATGGTTAGTGCCTTAACTGGTGCCAGAGCTTATAAGCCGTCCATGGCTCTCTGATTAGGCGTTACATGCCGTCGTAAAATATATCTTAGTATGTTAGACTGGTTTCCTCACTATGATTTTTTCTTCACCGAAGCAAGTGATTATTAAATATAATACAATACGTACATGAATCCGAAAAATCAGAATTCGAACTTAAGGCTATGATTTGGCAATCCGACGGCCGCACCACTAGACTATCACTGCACATTTAATTACATTATTATGATAGACATAACTTTGCGACTGCAGCAAATACTGGAAAAAAACATGTTCTTCGTTTTCGTGTAGCTGCAACTGTTATGGTAAGGTGGCCGCCACTGGCCGCCCTCACACTGTCCCGTGCCAAAAAGGCCAATCTGCGTTAGACGTAAGGCGAAATGCGGTTGCGAATGCGAAGTAGTGGTATGAACAGTTGAACACCACGAACACAGTATAAATATCCACGAATGTCCTGCTTCATACTTATACAGTGCGATCAAATTATCTTGGCAGCTCTGAACTTCGTGCAGGTCATTTTGTTACAACGAATGTATAAAAGTGTTATGATATTTATTTTATTTGTATTTCTCACTGTTTAAATTAGATATTTTCTGATCGTTTAAGTATTGGTTTATCTGGCAATAACAGTTTTATTCCCAAGTTTACATGTGTAAAATTTCGCAAAGCCTATGTTCAGAGCTGCCAAGATAATTTGATCGCACTGTACATAACTTATGCTTCACGTCAGCGTGCAGCGTAACAAACATTACTCAAGAATAAATGTTCATTTACACGAGAGAAGTTCTTGCCTGTGTGACGTAGACGAGAAATGACCATGAGTGTGACGTAGGCAAGACTCGCCAGGCGATTGTCATACTCAAGCTCAAGTCATTAACGACAAAAACAAGTTACTTGTGATTATATCAAGACTCATTAAATATATAATTGCTAATTAAATTGTGATCTCGAACTGTGTGATTTATAACCTGAAATACCTACTATTTTAATTTACATTTTTCGCGAATTTTGAACGAAAATTCGAGACAAATACCTATCTCCCTTCCTGTAGATGAGCCTTTAATCTCGAGTTTTTTTTCTATTTCAAATTAATAACATGTTATTTTTATTTTGTACTTATTCTATTTATTTATTTGACATTAGGTACATATTTACTTTTTCAAGTTTTATTAAGTATTGCTATTTTGTGTTTATTACTCTGAATATGAGGACTATGTGTTTGATCATATTTTTTTTACGTTTTATTTTATTGTCTGGCAATTGGAGGGCTTTAAACGGACTGTCCAAAAGTCCAAATATCCTTTCTTATTGTTCTTCGTGTCGTTGTGCTTAGGTTAAGAGTTAAGCTACACGATCACTAACAAATACTTGTAGTAGGTACTGACTGGACAGGTCCACTCAAATCTGTGTGGTTCTTTATTTCTTCAAAAGACCGAAGAATAATAAAGAGAGAAGAATAGTTTGTTTCAGCTGTTTCTTTTCAGAGTAGAAACACAGGCCCCATCGAATTTTAAAACATAATACGAATAAAAGTGTTTTATAAAACCAATTGACACAAAAAATAAATAAGGTTTTTGAATTAGGTTTTAAGGTGTTTTGTGTTATTTTGTCCTTTTTTCAATTGATTTTTAGCCGTCGTGGGTTTTTTCAAATTTTTTTATATAGAAAATTGCTGTGCCCGACAGGGTCCATAATTGTGTCTGAAATTATTTTATACCACCTGTAAAAATGTACATTATGGATTGCAATAAACATTTTGAATTTGAACCATTAATGTAATTCCCGAAAGGTTAGGCAGAGGTGTACGTACCTAATAGTAAACACACATTTCGCCGTTTATGTTACTAAGGGGCGAGCCTATTACCACCAACCGGTCACAAAACTAGACTCCGTGGCTGCTACTAAGGAATTCCTGATGGAAAAACCCAATAACACTTAATGTGTAATAAACTGTAGTAGACTCATTATTTACAAAATGCGAACTAAATTATGCTCAATGTTGCTTTGCGTTCAACTCAAATGCTTTGCTTTTGTTTTTCTTTTATTTTTTTCAATATGTTATGAATAGTCAAACAGTAGGTATAAGATAACTTTATGTCTACTGCCGTTTTAATGTATGTTGGTGTATATGTATGTATTTTACGTTTTTTGGAAAAGTGTTATGTGCTACAGATAATAATAATATTGTTGCACGAGTCATCGTCACATTTTTACTACTATATTCTCGAATTTATCGCAGTACCTCCTTCGCACGGTTCCATCACCCTAGAAACATAAATTTTATTGTTCGTTATATGTAAACATAATATTCTATGATTTTACTTCTCAGTGACACTTAACCTTCGTAACCTTTTAGTAAACGAGTTTTTAAGAAATTATAGGTAGTTACTTGGTAATTGTTCTTTCTCGTAATATCATAGTATACAGGGTGTTCACTAAATAGTACAAGATAATGCAGGGGTGTGATTATAATTTATCCAAAATATCGCAAATCTCTATCATAAATGATCAGGGTAATTATTCCTCGAGAACCGCTGCGCCGTTCTCAAATGAATTGGTGAGGGCGGTTATCACTTCGACATTGATTATGATAATGACGAAAGAATACTTACTCAATGGTTCAAAAACCATTTTTTTTTTACTCCAAGTTGGTTGTTGACTTGTTGCACATGATGCACATGTAATTTTTGGCGAGTACAAAAGGTATTGCAGCACCCAACAGTGGGTTGTGTCTACTGCCACTCTGTGATCAGCCCCCGGTGGTATTCACAAACGCTTCCATTTGATTTCGTTTCGGAAAGAATCGGTGATCTGTAGAAGATTATATCTCGCAATAAAAGACCGATGTTTGTCAAACAACTGCAGAACAATACCTAGTACCGGAACAATCCATCCTCCGCACTATGAGAAATATGGTAGTGTTTCAAAACATACCATAACCTTGTCATCATTAGATCATACTTAGAACTCGACTGTCTTATTAGATGTTGTATTATAAATACTATAATATTAAGATAGATCGGTGTGTATAGACAGGTGTTCTCGCAACACTCTTCGATGTTTCCTCACTGTGAGCAGAGCGGTGTGGATAGACAGACCTGCCCCAGATTTTAGCGCGGTGAGGATAAGGTCAGCGCACTCGTCGCTGTCGCTTATAGAGGGTAGGACCGGAAGTAAGATCCGCCAGTCGCTTGCAACACTGGAAATAGCTCAAAGGAGGCGCCCGTGAATTTCAGGAATGGATCCGATGCGTGCTGCATTTCCCAGACAGGGACGTAAAAGGGCTATAGCCCATGGCAAGCGTGGAAACGTGGATGACGAGGGAAGGTCACACTTCGCAGCGGTGTACAATGACTAAGCATGAAATGAGTACAGGGTAACGATATGACCGTAGCCTTGAACCGTAGGGGCATAGTATAAAGAAGGGAAGTAGGGTATCTTCATACAAACGCACCGCGCGCGGCTTGTATGTGTGCGCCTAGTATCTTTACGGTCGCCGCACGCACACTCAAACAAAATCTCGCTGCATTTCGCACTGAGCCAGTCAAGGTTAACACCGCACAAGGTTCGCGCGACGCACGGCTTTTCGGCACCGCTAAGTACCTAAATGAAAAATATCTGATAATCGCAGGAGAAGTTATTGCTGTGTGTTTGGGTGTCTAAATAATTCATAGATTCCAGAGTTGAGTATGTTCAGATTACCTACTTATTTTTTTGTTGTTGGTATTAGTTTTCTATCAGACAGACGAAGTAGGCAGGCCTACTTTCCCACTAGAATGTATTAGGTAGGTAGGTACTTTTGATGATATGCCGCTATTGCTTTGTTTACGTTTAGTCATGCCGATTTCTCAGTATTGTAGGTAGGTATAGTAACATTATGTATACATTATGCCTATTAAAAAATAAACAAAAAAACTGACAAGTATATACTAAGTAAATAATTTAAACACAAGCTCTTCCTTACATACATAGTATAAAACAAAGTCGCTATTTTTGTCTGTTTGTTTGTCTGTATGCTTAAATCTTTAAAACTACGCAACGGATTTTGATGCGGTTTTTTTTAATAGATAGAGTGATTCAAGAGAAAGGTTTTAGTATATAATTTGAACGACATCGACGCGGGTGAAGCCGCGGGCATCAGCTAGTAGTCTATAAACTATAAATATTTGTTGGTCCTCTTTTTAGGCAAAAGCCTTTTTATTCCGAAACTATTAGAAATACATAGTTAAAACTTGGTAAGTAGATGTATGCTGTGAACCGCCTTACGATATTTTTACAAAAAAATAAAATAATGTAGTATGCTGTACATCTCAATGAAACTCAGACAACACAAATAAAAAAATACAACTTCCCGGCCCTTGCCAATTTTTAGGCACTATATTAAAATTTAGCTGAAAGTGACAACCCTGACACATGCAAGTACGGTAGGTAATTATGTCGCGGATTGGGCCGGAGATGCTCTACTTCCCTTCTTTATACTATGGTAGGGGTTCTCATCGCACATGTGACAAGGGCAATTGAGCAAGTAGCGTGGCTGCAGGGCTTAACAATTCATGAACAGTACAGTAAAACATACGTGGTGAACAGTAATACAATTAGATTAGATAGGACGTGCCTACCTGGACATAGATTAACCGAGAAAACACAATAAAGGATTTACCCTAACACAAGGGGTGTAACCGTGTAATATAAAGGATTGACGCCGAGCATGGAAAAGGAACGATTCTGCCCAAACGCTAGGCAATAATTGTCGTTAACCGGGAAGTCAATATACCGTTGATGATAGAGGTGTATTTCATTTGGCAAACAATTCTTTTGGACAAAAGTTTGTCAACAAGAGCGTGTCGCCTGTTGGAAAGCGTAGAGAATCCACATTGCTATGACTAAAGCAAAGTAAAAGTACCCTTAACGAAGCCGAAAGGCACTTGATTTCCCCGTAATATTTTAACGTAAGTAGGTACAATTTTTTACACTTTTGATACCTTGTAACTTTTTTAAAGCAACCGTGACCCAAACTTCATATTCGGGGATCGCTCATACCTGTATTAGGGACATATTATTTATACAGACAACTCTCAGGTATTTTAAAAAAACGTGGCTCTGATCGTAGTGCTCTCTTGATATATTATATTACCTAGTTTAGTAATAATCATACGTCCTTGAGAAAGTCAGAGGCGACAACAATGACGGTAGCAATGTCAAAATTACAATGATTTTTGTCAGTTAAAGTTTTTGTTAGGTGGTTTTATTTTATTCTTAGCCATTTGTATCCCACTGTAAGGCAAAGGCCTCCCTTCCCTATTTCCACTCATCTCTATCCAATGATATTAATTGCCAATCCCTGCGAAAAAAGTCGCCGAAAGAAGTTCGTCCCGCCATCTTCTGGGCCTGCCGCTTTGCCGTTTGCTGCTGCTTGGGACCCATTGTGTAGTTAGTTTAGCCCATAGATTTTATTTTATTCTGGTCGGAAAACTAACTTTGGAAAAAAAACCATGCAGACAAAACAAAACGTTGGGTATGCTATCTGATCTGTGGTATTTATTATCTGTGACAAGAATAAGGATACCAATGAACGTGGTTAACAAACGTACTGATATTTGTCGGTTTACCATAGGGGTAACAAAGGGGGGAATGACAAATTAAACGGAAAAATATTGCACGGAAGGGGCGAACCGCGAACCACAGTAATTATGGTGCCAGGAGACAATACGAGTAGTAGAAAAATATAGAAAATACACGAATATTTTGCAATTAAGTTCCATAATTATTGTTTACCGCTGTCCGCTAGCAGTTGCTGGTTCCCACCACACACAGAAGGGTTTATTTATTTATTTAATTTTATTTTATTTAAACTTCATGCACAAGAGTGGTAGGCGGACTTAATGCCACAAGGCATTCTCTACCAGTCAACCTTAGGGTCAAATAGGACATGTGGTAGGGTACAAAAAAAAAATTGTTTTTAGAAATGAGGAACCATTGAAATCGTAAGACCAATCGAATTTGTCTACTCTGTCTACAAACTGTAGACACGTTCGAGCGATTTCAATAACTAGGTACTGAGAATGCCAAACTCGTTGCCAAATTTTGGGCTGAGTCAATTTGATTTTTTATTGACGCGCTAAGAAGAAGAACGGACAAATGGCGAATGCGGCTCCGGACACCGGACTTAGGCTGGAGGTGTATGCGTAAAAGTCCCGTCACGAAACCAAAAACACGTTGTTCTCCCCATCACAGACAGCGATATTTTATTTTATTCTAGACCTTTCCTTCTAATTACAGATAATAATATATTTAGTGGAGGTCAAAATCTAAATTTTTCATAAGTTATTTTTTATATATCAGTTTTTAGGATTATCATTTTACTTTACCTCCATACCCATTTAAAGTGCGATCAAATTATCTTGGCAGGTCTGAACATAGGCTCTGCGAACTTTTACGCATGTAAACTTGTGAAGAAAACTGTTATTGCCAGATAAACCAATACCTATACGATCAGAAAATATCTAATTTAAACAGTGATAAATACAAATAAAATAAATATCATAACACTTTTATACATTAGTTGTTACAAAATGACCTGCACGAAGTTCGGACAGGCAGGCCAAGATAATTTGATCGCACTGTACCTACTATTCAAAACATTCATTAGCACAATGGTTTGAGCTGCACGCTCAAACCATTGTGCTAATGAATGTTTGAAATGAATGTTTGTTTGTTGACATTGTGTTTTACCGTAAAACGTGATATTTCACCCCGAAAAGAATCGTTTCCTAGCAATAATGTTTGCGTAGGGGTTGTTAGTTTGATGTACAGAATGCTTAGTTGATCTCTTCGTGAAGGGTCCGTTTACAGTTTACACCCTGTATAAATCCTTTCGAAAGTAGGTATACAATTTCTCTCAAGAAATAAAATAAAGTATAAACGCATTTTAATATTATAACAATGTTGTACTTGTATCCTGTTACTTTTATCTCGTTGGATTCCCCCGAATGAATGTACTCCACTGACGAATGACGATAACCCAATTATATTTATACTGAGACTTGCCTTTTTCCTTGTAAGTAATCAGAGTCATAGGTACATCATACTCAATTATAAATTAATTGATAAATTTCTTTGTGCGCAGCAAAAACATTTATGGAGTTTATTGTTGTCAACAAGTGACTGACTCATCGCAGTCCTTCGTCCTGAGTTCTTGACATGTTGAAAACGATATTTAAAAAGGGAGCAGTATGGTAGAATAAGAAAAGACCCTACTAAAAGCAAAGAAAAAGCGCATTTGGGAGCATTCACAGACATTTTAACTTCACTTTCGAACATTTAAATTTAAAAAATGTTATGAGAAACCTTAAGAAACCTTACCATCAAATACGTATTCGATGATACCCCACTTGACGGAGTTTTCAATTTTCATGTTTTTCCTTTTTTTTTTTCGTCGGCCTCATCTCTGCCGTTACGGTAAGATTGAAGTCAAGAAAAAGCCCATAAAAAAAAAGTTGATGTGGCACTCGGAGACTGCCGCGGTAAAGCTATTGCATAGCATTTTTTTATCAACTTATGCAAATAATTATTTATTTTATTTATGCAGTATTTTTTTTAAAAGAATTTAAATTATATAAGTAAATCAAAAGGATCAAAAGTAACCTTCATAGACTAAGCTAGTAAGAAACTCTATGACAGAAAATTTAAAAGAAAAAGTATTGACAGCTTGTCAGCCTGACGTAAGTGTCATAACATTGAAAAATATGAAAATTATTTATTTTATTTTAGATATTTTATAAGAAAACGAATCGTCTTCTAAGACCGATTCACAGAATAGTAATGCAAAAACCAATAAAACGTATGATAGATGCGTAATAATAATAAAATGACGGTCGGAATGAATAACGGTATTAAAGTGTTTAGGTTGTTAACTATAACGTGTGACTACGGCTTTTCTTTTTGTTCTATCCTGACAATCTTGTTTCATACTTTTTCAGCGTCGTTTTTTTTGTCGTAGTCGGGTTTTAGTTTTTTACTTTTTTTTATTTAAACAATTTTGGTGTTAAATGTTTTTTTTTACTCTTGACTTTTTGTCCGCTAGAGGCGTGATTTTAAATTTGAGCAATATTTTGGAAATGTACAAGTGAGGCCCTTTTAAATGATACCAAACACGGCGTATTTATCTCCATTTTTATTTTTTAAACCTTACTTTTTGTCCGCTAGAGGGCGCCAAATCGCTTTTCGTGACACGTCACGTAGCCTATGTTCAGCGGAAAATTAAGACGGTTCTAACCATACCTCATATGTCGAGTTCCGATAAGTAGATTAGAAGCTATGAGGGAACAGATGAAGATACACACATACATACATAGCCAGTCAAAATCATAACCCTCCTTTGGCTTTGCCGTAGTCGGGTAAAAAGCAATCAAAGCTCGGTCATCCAGCTACTATTTATTATAATTCAAAAAATTAAATGCACAATATGTATGTATGTAGGTGTAGGTAACTAGGTAGCGATAGCGAGGATTGCAAGTCGTTTATAGGCATCGTAAAAACCCGCTAGCATCGATATTATAGAAGGCACAATATATAGCTGTGATGCACATACCTAATCTGCGCGTTTTTCCTTGACTCGTATGAGATATTAAGAGCCTACGGTACCTCAGCTCAAATTCTTATTTCGCCCCCACTTCCCCACGCCGCGCCATCTCACTCTCTATCTCGCTCGCACAGTATTGCTCGCGGTCACACGGCGGGTACCTACGCGAGGTGATAGCGATTTTGTTTGAGTAAACTACTTATAAGCTGATTCGAGTAAGTAAAAAAAATAAGAATAATAATTAATAATAACATGTATTTATTTCTAAAATTATAAATTATAGAAACATCTTACTACCCATGAGGTTGTCAGTTCGAATACGCTCAGTTTTTTCGAAGACTATTACAATACAACTGCTACAACAGCGTGTTTGGTAGAGGTATGGATTGGCATACAACAGGGCCCGGGATCGAATCTTAACTCTAGTTTTTATTTTTGTGACATTGTATTTTCTTTTTATTCAAAGTACTGTGATGTAGATAATATTTATCAAATACTTTTTTGAATAATAAATAAAAAGTTACTTTTCAATGCGTAAGTATCTACACACCATAACTTGGCTTGTTTAGATTTGGGCAGACTAGTTGGCCGACTACTCGGCACATCCCTATAAAATACTTTTATTTTATGGAAATGATGTTATTTTTTAGGAGTAGGTATACCAAATAACATAGATCCTCGCCTCGAAAATGCAGAGACGAGGTGAGTATTGAAATGTAATGTAACCATACTACAGCGTAGTAAGGACAGTCCGGATTAGAGTTTCAAAAAAAAGTTGACCTTGGATGCGGAGATCTAAGGTACATTAGCACAGTATAAATATCGTACAGTAGGTAGTGTGACTCGGCCGTGTCCTTGAAATAAATGCCTACAGCCGCGCGGTACGTAAACATGCGAAAGGGCTGCCCGATATTGCCCGGATTTTAATAAATTAGGTGTCAATAGATTCGTAAGAATAGCCCGGGTGACATAGGCTATATAAATTTTATAAATTCTTTTTATGACAGAATTTAAATGTCAAAAACTTACCTCAAAAAATATTAAATTGAGATAATCATAGCAAGTTTGGTATCAAATAAAAGGTCTTGGCGAGTACATTACAAATATGTATTATATTATAGTTGGTATCGAATAATACCTATTATGATATATAGATAGGTATCGAATAATACCTATTATGTCCTTGTGATCGATCATAATGAATTTTTATTTGTTTGTTATACCGACGCTGCCTACGTGTTATCATTATAATGTCTAGCAGTCTAACTCAACAACACGCCCAACGAATACCAACGGGGCCAGAACGGGGTAATATTATTATAATACGTATAACAACGTAGCAAGCGGTGGCGCGCTGCGGTCCTACGATGCACCGTTTCAGAGTTATGGGCGTTCAAAGTTTCTGTAAAAAAAAAAAAATTGAAATATCTCGAAAACGGAGCATCCTAGACAAAAAAGGACCAAAATTTTTACTCCCCTCTGCCACCCCCGTGATATTTAAGTGAGAATAACTTATCACAAAAAAAAAAAATTACACTGGTCCAACTTTACGTAATAATAACATTAAATAACATTTAGTCTAAAACTGTGTAGTAAGATATGAAGGAAAGTTCATTGATAATAATAATTTAAAACAATATACTTAATAATATATTCGTTCTTAATATTAATAAATTATGTTAATTATTTATGCACATTACTAGTTGTAGTAAGCTAGTTATTTAATTTCAATTCGATTCATTGATCACAACAGAATAAAAATATTTAAGAAAAAAAAACAATATCATCAACATTGAAAGGGCTATGGCTTCAATGTTATCGTATCAACTAGGCTTAGTTTCGGTACTGTCCATATTTATACTGTGCTACAACTATGTCAATATCATCTCTCAAGTAATTTTATTTGAAACTCTAATCCGGACTGTCCTTACTACGCTGTAGTATGGTAACATTACATTTCGAGGCGAGAATCTATGATACTCCTAAAAAAATAACATCATTACCATATTTTTTTTTCCTTTTTTATAAGGATGTGCCGAGTAGTCGGCCAACTAGTCTGCCCCAATCTAAACAAGCCAAGTTATGGTGTTTACGATACTTACGCATTGAAAATAGCTTTCTTTTTCCTGTAAGAATATTTATAATGTAACTTTTTATTTAGTATTCAAAAAAGTATTTGATAAATATTATCTACATCACAGTACTTTGAATAAAAAGAAAATACAATGTCACAAAAATAAAAATTAGACATGGGGTTCGAACCAGGGCACTGCTGTATGGCAGTCCATCCCTCTACCAAACAAGCTGTTTTAGCAGTTGTAAAAGTGTTCGAAAAAACTGAGCGTATTCGAACTGATAACTCATGGGTAGTAAGATATTTCTATATTTTATAGTTTTAGAAATATTTAGTACTTATTACTAAAATTACTCTTACTATGTTCGGCGTTTGATTTGTATGAACGTTTTGTAAGCTTCTGAGCGGGTTTCTTTTCTTGATGGCGCGAGTGTTATAAGCTACATTAAAATTAAAAAACAAAGAATATATTCTTTGTTTTTTAATACACAAATAAAACAAAACAAAAACAAACAAAACAAACAAAAACAAAATAACTAAACAAAATAATTCAAAATAATTGCGTAGAAAGTAGTCCGCTGTCTGTAATGTCGCCAAACATAGGTTCGCCTCGCAACAACTGCCGCAGCAGACTGAATGTCCCTATTGAACAAATTGAAAAGGATAGCGCTATTACTACCGCGCTCCAAACGTGAGACAGAAAGAATGTGCGCTCGCTTAGAATAAAATAACGTAAGCGCCAATCACAGGAATGCTAATTACGAGAAAACCACGTAGAAAATTAATAAAAAAAATGTGCACGATTTGAGATAATATAGTTACCTATCTATTATGTAAAAATCGTCACTAAATTCCTTAAGGTTTCAGAGATCCAACTCTAAATAAGTGCAAAACGAGTTGTTTTAGTATTTTTTTTCTATCGAGGTTTTTTCATCCAATCGTGTTTTCGCTTGTACAGATTTAAAGATTATAAGTCCAAGTTTAATGGTGTCCAAATACTGAATTCTTAGGTCATATATATACCGAGATCTAGATCGCCCAATATCACCAAAACAGCATCATACAAACTCTTAACATGCTCTATTATTGTCTCATGACCATGATATTTATTACATTTAAAGGACCGTGTCACTCACTGCTTGACGCATCTTCACCCAACTTGATACGTACAACACCACAGATTACCAACACTGCAACGTTGTAAATGTCCTTTTTGTTACTGAACCCCCCTCAATAGTGGCTGGTGGCTGGTAATCTAACGACCTCGATAGACCAGCCCACGGTCAATGCATCGCCTCACAAACCATTCTGGCATATTCTTTTATTAAATAAATGGGGTAGATCATTAATATACAAACAGCACAGTACAGCTGTCTAGCTGGGTAAAATACTGTTCACATTACGGTCTCGATTCTGAGCTACTTCTGGCACGCACGTTCCTGAGTTTAGTCAATTTTATTGTCATCATTCTGTTTCATTGTCATCCTGACATGGCAAGAGGAAAATGGTAGACCTGTCTATATTATACCTAGCATGGTATCGATTTTTCGCTAAAATATATGTTATATATGTATTATAGTAAAGAAAAGCCGTGAAATTTAGTATCTAAATGGTACCCGCGCGAAGTCGGGGCTGGGACGCTTATTAAAAAAAAAAATTTTAAAAAACCCACGACTGTTAAAAATTAATTGAAAAAATGGATAAAATAACATAAAACACTTAAACACCCACCTTAAAAAAACCCAAGAATGTCCGTCGGGGGCTGCCATTAAATGAACTAGTTTTGCAATGTTCAGCTCCCGACAGATATTTATACTGTGTCCCGACGGACATTCTTAGGTTTTTTTAAGGTGGGTGTTTAAGTGTTTTATGTTATTTTATCCTTTTTTCAATTAATTTTTAACAGTCGTGGGATTTTTCAAAATTTTTAATTTTGCTTTTTATTTTAAACTTTTTACTTTTATTTTTCTTTTTTTATCTAAGAGCATGCACCAATCAAATCTAAACCTATAACTGAAAACTGAATCAAAATCGGACTTGTAGTTTTGGAGAAAAATGGCAACTTTGATTTGCACAAAAAATGTTTGCTGCAGCGCCCCCTGTTGAGTTGTCACCGTAACACCTATCTAAGAACATGCACCAATCAAACCCGAACCCATAACTGAAAACTGAATCAAAATCGGACTTGTAGTTTTGGAGAAAAATGGCAACATGTATTTGCACAAACACACAAACAAACAAACAAATAAGCACACAAACAAATAACCTCTCACCCCAAACGCATATACCGTCTCCGTTCCGTCGTTGGTAATTAAACAAACATTAATGCAGAGAATAGATGTTGACAAGTTTCCTTTACTAGTATGTGAACAAGTGTTTTTCAATTACCCTCAAGTAATTGTAGTAACTTTGTTTACATACCCAGCGGTTTAACGTATAATTGTTCATTAACTCTGCATTTAAAATCAACTTATTGGTGTTGTAACCGTAATTACTAATTATGTTCATCATCTTGTATTTCATTTTAAGCTGTTTCAGTACAGTTTTCCTTTCAGGAATTGCTTATCGCAAATGACTTTGTGCTCTGTGAACTTTCACAATTATCTTAAATTGACCTATTTCCTTAAATGAACAACGAAAGAGCCATCGACGAATCAATCATGAACAACGCGCTCGCGAACACTTTACCAACGAATAACTAACAAACTTGACCTGCGCCTACACATGGAGCGTGCTCAATTGGCTAACGCACGAATATCTCCAATTATGATTGTGTGCACGCATATCGCGATACTGAATCGTATTATTTGCTGTTATTTGTGTCTCGGACTCTCGGTTACTCTTAAGCATGGAGCAAAATAACCAGCTCTTAAAGAAACATGTCGAAGTTTATTTTTATTTTTGTCTTGTTTGTTTTTTTTTTTAACATTATTTGGCAATAAAAGTTAAGTTAATTATTAGAGAGCTCTCAAGAAATATTTTATTTCACAAAAACGATGCTCAACGACATCCTTCAGCTTCAGCTCTGGGGCATTCAAACCTAGCTGAGCAAGTCGTTTTGAAAGTACGTAAGATAGTCCCCCAAAACGCTTTGCCTTCTCACGTACAGTCGATTAGTCGAACAAGCGAATAAGTATACAGCCAGCTAACTTGTATTTACTTTTAAGATTATACAGATACATTTAGGATACGGACGGTTTAGGATACAGCGTTTGACATCAGTCGCTTAATGCGAAACACTTGATAAAACAAAATTACAATCAATATTTTCAGTGTTACAGAATTATAAAGATCTCTACCCTGTATACTTATTAGCTTGTTCGACTGTACAAGTGGTGGAGAAACTCCTATAAAGTTACTTATATGAGTACGTCTTTCGTTATTGGACTATTGTGGCAGGTATGTCACAATTCCTTTCTTCTTCTTCTATCGAACGATCTATCAGAATACCTTCCACCTGGGCACAGTGGCACACCTTGCCATGGCCGACTTAGAAATCTCTAAACCGACTTCGGCCGTCGGAGGCCACGTTATGGCTTCCGGCCACCGTAGGCGGTGAGTAATGGGCTAGCTCATCGTCCGTCCTATGACGATGACAGACCGTGACGACACACGGTGGGCTGAAAATCGGCTTTCATAGACTTAGGCATTTTATTTTGGAAGTGCCAGTTTTTATGCCGGATATCACTTCTATTAGTTAAAACAATATACAAAAATGACACCAGAATTGATTCTGTACAAAAACGAAGGAATTATAATTTTTTTACGAAAATTTTGTATGGAGCTAGGATGAAAAATCAAAATATCTCTAAAACGGCAGGGATAACCGTAATATCCTTATAGGGGGTTATAGTACTAATTATTTATGATTTTTTGACATACGTTACATAATGTTTGAAGATGCAGTTTTTTTTTTTAAAATCGTCAAAATATTTTTATTTATTTTTACATATGAAATGTTCCTTTTACTGTTTAAGTTGAAGAATTCAGAGCTTTAACAACTCCTAACATAAAATAGCATCACCCCTATAGACCTGAAGGACTAGACAGAGGTGTGTAGTATCTTGTTGATCTTGTAAGATTTCCAACAATACCAAATAGTTGAATATCAGTGTCAAAGTGCCCATGCTGTCGCTTCTTTTTTAAAGATAGGGTAATGAAATTGTTAATTGATCATACCCTAAAAGTATGATTACAACATAACCCCGGACACAATAATAATCTACATCTACACTAATATTATAAAGAGGAAAGATTTGTACCTATTTTTGTATGTTTGTATGTTTGTAATGAATAGGCTCAAAAAGTACTGGGCCAATTTCAAAAATTCTTTCACCCTTGAAAAGCTACATTCACCCTGATTAACATAGGCTACTTTTTATCCCTGTATTCCCACGGGAACGGGATCTACGCGGGTGAAACCGCGGGACGACCGCTAGTAATATATATATTAATAATATTCTTAAAGGGGGTTATAGTACTAATATTATTTATTTTTACATATGAAACTTTTCAAAACGATCCATTAACTGTGTCAAAGTTAAGAACATCGTTAGGAAGCATGCTTTTTCCCCAAATATTAAGAACTAGCTTTTGCCAACGGCTTCGCCCGCGTGAAAATGACGATTTTCCATACAAACTTTCATCCCCTATTTAACTCCCTTAGGGGTTGAATTTCGAAAAATCCTTCCTTATTCCTTGTCTACATAATAAAGGGAATCTCTGTGCAAAATTTCAGCTTTCTAGGTCCAAGGGTTTGGGCTGGGCGTTGATGAGTCAGTAAGTCAGTCAGTCAGGACTTCTCTTTTTATTTATATAGATAGATAGACGATAATATGTGAAAAAAAAATAGACTGTATATATAAAGTCCCATTAAAATAGGTGGACAAAATTTCAGAAATCATTCAGACCACCAAAATAAGGACGATGGTAAAAAAAATAATAAGAAAAACGCATTTAAGTACCTACTTATAGAGGACGAGTTTGTTCTAGACCTAGAGTGCCGGCAATTTATTATTCTAAGTTAAAAAAAAACAGTTTATTTAATATTGAAATTAAAATTGATAGGTAATTTAAATAAAACAGAAGTAACAAAAATAATATCTAAGTGCTATAAATTCAATTAAACAAAATATTTACTTACTTCTGTTTTATTTAAATTACCTATCGATAAAAAGTATATAAACAGTCTATTTTTTTTTCACATATTTTTAATATTTGGGGAAAAAGCATGCTTCCTAACGATGTTCTTAACTTTGACACAGTTATTGGATCGTTTTGAAAAGTTTCCTAAGTAAAAACAAATAATATTAGTACTATAACCCGCTTTAAGGATATTATTATTATTATGTGTCCGGGGTTATGCTGTAATCATACTTTTAGGGTATGATCAATTAACAATTTAATTCCCCTATCATTCAAAAAGAAGCGACAGCATGGGCACACCTCTGTCTAGTCCTTCAGGTCTATAGGGGTGATGCTATTTTATGTTAGGAGTTGTTAAAGCTCTGAATTCTTCAACTTAAACACTAAAAGGAACGTTTCATATGTAAAAATAAATAAAAATATTTTGACGATTTTTAAAAAAAAAACGGCATCTTCAAACTTTATGTAACGTATGTCAAAAAATCATAAATAATTAGTACTATAACCCCCTATAAGGATATTACGGTTATCCCTGCCGTTTTAGAGATATTTCGATTTTTCATACTAGCTCCATACAAAATTTTCGTAAAAAAATTATAATTCCTTCGTTTTTGTGCAGAATCAATTCTGGTGTCATTTTTGTATATTGTTATAACTAATAGAAGTGATATCCGGCATAAAAACTGGCACTTGCAAAATAAAATGCCTATGTCTATGAAAGTCGATTTTCAGCCCACCGTGCGACAGCGCGTTCTTGTTCCACCCGTGCCTTAATGAGATGTCAGCAACATTGCAGGGGACCACAACGCCCTGCAGGTTGTTCGGAAGAGATACCGCGGTCTCGGACACAAAGGGCTAAGAAAGAACATGGGTGGTTTTTAGTCAGTAGAAGTCTGACACTCCCTACCGCTCCGACCAGAACGGGAGGAGTCATTTGATGATTTCCTAAACTAAAAAAAAATACCTACTTCGGTCCAAGTCGGTAGGGAGTAGGGAGCAAACACAATCTCTCTATATAGAATTCCAGATGGGGTTCTTGGACGGTTCAGACCTCAAGTGCGTATGTGACGTGTGCCCACAGACAATGGCCCACCTTCCAAGCTGCACCGCGCCCTATCACCTGCGCACTTGATGATCTATTTACTGCATCCAACGACCATACGGTCGTTGATTGACTGCATCAGTGAGCGGGGTGCGCGTGCCTGAGTTCTAAGGCTATACGCAGCTGAATGTTTTGCCATCAATACGCTAAGAAGAAGATCTAGTATTCTTACAAGAACAGTTTTATGACAGTATTTCGTTTGATATGGTCTGGTAGACCCAATTTCTTTATCATAGAAAACTACAATGAGAACAAAAGCTATTGGCCTCAGCGTCTACGACAGTGCTCAAAAGTTATAATGTGATGTTTGAAACTGAAATCACTAGGACGACGGAACTAGAATTTCTATACGTTACATCTCATTGATATAGCAGCACTAAATGTATGAGAGAAAATTTATTCAGACTCAATAGATACTCGCCTTTAAAAGCAACTCAATAATAGAACTCACATTTATAAAACTCATATAAAAATGCTCAATAAGTAATATAATACTCCCTCGCCTCGTTTATCCAACATATTGTAAGGACTAATAAGGCATGTGATGGACAGATATAATGACTAAAGTATGAGCACTAAGAGCAGTGTTAATTTAAAGTGACACTACTTGCTCGTCTCCCTTTTTTACCTTTCATTTGTGATGTCAATGACGGAGTGTCAGTATACAGATTATCTCGGGACAGCAACTCGTATTGTGACATGGCACACCAGTCAAGCATGTAAGGCTTACTACAGACAGTCGCGTCACAATGCTGTAGCGACAATGAACACTCATTACCAGTACCACAGTCGAGTATTATATCATTATGACGTGGCCGGGCCTTTATTAACAATGTTATGCCAATCATTATCGATTTGAAGTCTCTTTCTTCTATTTTTATTGAAGCAACAAACCATTCTCGTGTTTAATATAAACCTGTTCCGTATCTATTAAAATTAAATTGCAGCCACTTTAACACCGTCTCACATGGAAAACTACCTACTCCTACCGTTGTTAACAAATTCACTAGCGAGTTTATTGATTCGGAGTGCCTGGAATGCGTACTCATGGTACGTTTTACAATTTTCCATACTGGTTGTTACGGTTTGAACACGCGCTCATTGAATCTGTGTTTGTTGTGAGCCTAAAGGTCCCCCCCCCCGTGCAGTGTCACGTTGTGTGTTCAACTACGTACTTATTAGCGTATTCAGGTTATATTCCTCAAACGTTGGGGCTTTCATTTATTCGAAAGATTACTCTTAAAGTTCAATTCCAGTCCCGATGTAGGTAATCACGTTGAGACGCAGCGCCGATGGAAGTTACTTCCGTGTTCATCATCTTGAATATGATCAAATTAATTATACCTACGGAAGTACCTACGTGACACAATCATAATGATCGAAACAAAGGTGTAAACAAATTTTTCTCTACAGCACAGAATATTCGTAAGAAGACCTATTTAGTAAACAAATATGGCGTCAGAGTAAACAAACAGGTAGGCTGGTAAACAATGGATAGTTATGTGACGAATGAGATAACAGTCGGTAGTTTAGATAACTATTTGTTGTCTAATGCTGCGACAAGTTTTATAACTACGGCTTCCTCTCGCGTGAGCTAGGCTCATTCTTGCCTTTTATCCGCACTAATAAAAAGAACGACAGATATTGTAACAGTGGAAACGAGTTACCGTGTGTTGTACTACTGTAGCATTCGCAAATTGTATATATGTAGTCAAATACTCAGATCGAACCCTTGATCGAATTGATATCAAATTTTGATATCAATTCGATCAAGGAAATCAAGGATATATCAAGGAATATTTTTTTTTAAAATTTTGACGACGTAAACAGCGCGCTATCAATGGTCACGGATTGGTTCACAACAAACAACCTTGTTCTTAATGCCAAGAAAACTAAAATAATTAAGTTCGCCTTACCCAATGTTAGAAATCTAGGTCCCAATATTATCCTCGCCAATCAGGAGCTGGAAACTGCCGACTCTGCTGTATTTCTGGGCATAACAGTAGATTCAAAATTACAATGGGGTTTACACATATCAAGCCTAGCGGGAAGGCTAAGTTCAGCCGCATACGCCGTCAGAAAAGTAAGACAATTCACTGACGTTGATACAGCACGGTTAGTCTACTTTAGTTATTTTCACATCGTTATGTCCTACGGTATTCTGCTGTGGGGCAAAGCTGCTGATATTCAAAATATATTTGTACTGCAGAAGCGAGCGGTTCGTGCAATTTATCAGCTGGGTGCCCGAGTTTCCCTTAGAGATTTTTTTTTAAGGAGATTGGTATTCTCACGGTTGCTTCTCAGTACATCTTTGCCAACATTTTATATATTAGACAAAATATCCACCTGTGCACTAAAAACAGTGATATCCACAACTTTAACACTAGAAATAAGCATAAACTACGCGCTCCTTTTCACCGGCTTCACAAAGTTCACAATTCATTCGTAGGGCTCGGGATTACATTTTATAATAAACTGCCATCTTCTTTTCTAGACTTGCCATTTAATGAGTTTAAAGCCAAAGTTAAATCTAATCTTTGTTTAAAAGCTTACTATTCTATTAACGACTACTTAGATGATAAGAATAGTTGGTCGCTGAGTTGAATACAAGACAATGTTTGTTATTTGTGTTCTTTCTCCAAAATTAGTTTACTGTTATGTTATGTATTTATTATTTTATTTTTACATTGTTTATTGTTATATACTTTTGTTTATTACTGATTGTGTCTGTAGTAAATCTTAAATGTAACTGACACCTTGCTATTGTATCGAGTCTGGTTCTTCTAACCAACCTAACAGACAGATGTGTGCTGGGGAGTTTGTTCCGCCACTTCTTCTTTCCAGCTAAACACTAGGAAGTGTCGATGGGTGGGCGTTTTGGGGGACTGTCTTATAAAAATGTAAATACAGTGAAACCTGGTTAAATGTGTCTCAGATATTCAAATCTGTCTCATGGGACCCCAGTATGAGTTCCAGTTATAGAGGTTTCTCACTTATCCAAGTCCCAGTTAACCAAGTTTCACTGTAGTAAAGTAGGTAAAGTAAATTTTGACCTTCGAAAAGTGCTGATTATCAGCCTAGTTTGAATAAATGAATTTTGATTTTGATTTTTTGAAAATAAAAAAAAAATATTTCTTTACAAACATGGGTAAGTAATTCGTATATTGATGTCTGTTATCCATAATTTACCACCACATGGGCATGCAAATAGTATTCAATTCTTAAAGAACTAAACGTTTAGCACCTCCATACCTGCATTGCTCTACGTCGTGTGAAGCGGCCTACTACTCGTAACTCGTATGATACATAATAATTATGATGGACGTTCACGCGACGCGCGACGTCGCGATTAATGTTTCGGCGTAACTTATCTGTCTAGATTCTAGACAGATAAGTTACGCGTTAAAAGCTGCGTGTTACAGCTTTTTTGAATAGACTTTCAGCTATAGTGCGGACGTACAGACAGACAGATGTACGGACATGGCGATATAAAAACTATAAGTTCCTTGTTGACTACGGAACCCTAAAATGAACATTGACGCGTGTGATGCGTCCCATATTAGTTAAACAAAGTTCGATGCCGGACCGCCTTAATTGCGTGTGTAATGTAATGGACCTAGTTTATAAACACGTAAATATTATTTTTATGACTTACCATATCGCGTGCAGTAGTATGAATTCAATGAATCGTAATGATTGGTTCCATATAACCCTTTGTTCGAACTGCTAGTGGCCCTAATCTTGAGAACATCGTGGTAATTGATTCTCAAGGCTGGTAATGTGCGACTGGTATATTGATATTGGCAGCTTGTTATCCTTATCACGTACAGATATAAATTAACCCCGATTAGGTTGGCCAGTGTGGAAGGTAGAACTAACATTCATCTATACAAATAAATACATGCATACATAAACTCACGTCTTTTTTTCACCTCAGAGCGCCACCTGCTACGTTCCTTAACACTCCTTTTGCCTCGTCCAAAAGGAGAGTACTTTATTTTGTCTGTCTGTTTGTTCCGGCTAATCTGCACTTAACGAATCTAGCGGCTATATTCTCTTTTGTGGCCCCCATTGTGCGCCTCATTTAGCTTTTCATTATACAGGTACCTATATCTATGAACAAGTTACTATGGGACTTACCTTAAAATCACCAGGAAAAATATTATATATTAATTTAAATGTATACAAATTTGGTTTTAAACACCCGGTCACAGTTAAAGCAGTAGAGTTGACCGGCAGAGTTGTAGGTGTAGGTGTAGGAGGGCTTAGGTCTCTCTTTACGTATTTTTCCACATAAGGGCACATGCTAGGAAATAGCTTGTAAGGGTCGCCGTTACCACAGTATAAATCGGTAGGGAGGACTATATATATATATAATTATTTCAATATGTAGGTAAGACCAAAGTGATGGTTACGAAAAAAATCCAAGACCAGGGTTCCCGGGTTGAACTCAGTTTGAGTGCGTTAAAAAACAGTTTGAGACAAACTGACGCGGTAGTGGTCGCAATCGCGACTGCTGAGCATGAGGTCCTGGGTTCGGTTCCCAGGTTGGGCCTATTGATTGTTATTGGATTTTTCCATCAGGAATTCCTCTGTAGCAGCCGCGGTGTCTCGATTTTTGCCCGATTGTTGGCAATAGTCGCCGCCTATTACATGATGGGACTTAAATATAATTGGTGAAATATGGGTATAATATTATTGAATCTCTGCCTAACCCTTCGGGGATCACATCACAGGCGTGTTATGTTAGAGACAAAATTAAATAGATCAAATTTTGAAACTTCTTTGCCAATTATTATTACCGCAATATTTGAAAAAAAAATTAGATCCTTGATTCTAATGCACCCCTGACCCCATCAATAATTGTAATCTGTATTACTTAGCTGCTTTAATGTTTAATAGGTACTACTTTACACCTACTTTCTTGATACTATTTAGATTACATTTTATGAATATGATAAAAAACATTTTGTAACTCAAACTCGGTTATCGTGGCGAGCCTCATAATAGTGCTAAGCCGCAAGCAAATGTTTACAGGCAGAAAGGTCAACATTGCCTTAGATGACGTAAAAAGGAAAAAACGCTAAACAATACGCGCAATTGAATTTCAATTGCAACAATATCCACTATTGTGCACGTGACGCGTAACCTGATAGATCAATCGGTGTAGGAACTGTCAATCTATAAATATAGTTAAGCACATAGTACAGTCAGTGCCCAGCATTACCTGAGCCTCTTCACTCACCTGAACCTCTGTTTTTTAGTACGACGGGGTCGAGTAGTCCTGGTCCTTGACTGTACTACACGCCAAAGTTATCCGCTCAGGGGCCTATCCACGAATCCAATCGCCATGGTAGAATATGAAAACAGTTGGGACAAAATTTAAAGAGTTAAATAAATTATCTGTATCGAGTATGTCTTTAAGTTGTACGGTAGATTATAATGAATATCCGTCGAGTAACTAAATATATTTTGAAAAACAATTAATACATATTTTATTAATGGATCCGCAACGTGTTTTGTCGCACTCAACCCTGAAATCTGAAAAGGGTTATGTACAGACGCCAGGACATCTAGCTACCCTAAGCATTTTTTTTACCAATCAAGCTTCAACGTAATGTTTCAGCGATAAAGCTAAAACTCTATAAAAGTTTTACAAATTATAGTAGCTTGATGTGCTTGCGTCTGTACGTGAGGTAAACAAACTCTCATGTTATCCTGCAGGGTCCACATGTGTACAAACCGCGAGGCTGTGGTCTCCTTATATCCTGTCAAATCAATGTTCACTTCGTGCCTGCATAGCAATGATTTAGCTAGTACTAGATAGTATTCATCATCTTCTGTGTTAAAACGTGTTTAGCTGTTCAATATTGAAAGAGGTTACCTACACTAGTCCAGTTCCATTAAGTCATATTATATCGTTTGCAGTGAAGTACAGCGTCGCCATTATAATTATCTCCAGATAAGGACAGAGCCTATTGAAAAGCAACCTGTAGTGAAAGTCTGGCAGGTGTATACACATGAATATTCAAATTAGAACGTTAATGCTGCCAAGTGCCAGACAATTTCCCAGAACGTTCCAATTTTCTCAATATAAATTTCCGAATTGTACCGATAAAAAATATTTATTTTCCATAGCACGTTGGCAACTGAGGAGCTCGTGGCTTAATTAGAACTGCCACTCAGGTCGATCTTTAGGTGAAGCTGTGCTTGCCTAGGTCGGTCTGTGGATGGGTGACCGCCCGACATACCGAGTTTCCTCCGTGCCTCGGAAAGCACGTTAAGCGGTTGATATATATAGATCTTTGGCAGTCGTTACAGGTAGTCAGTGACCTGAAATTCTGATATCCAGTCTTACCAAAGGGTATTGTATTACCTAGTATTAACTGGGTTGTAGAGGTCAGATAGGCAGTCGCTCCATGTAAAATACTGGTATTCAGCTGCATCCGGTTAGACTGGAAGCCGACCCCAATATAGTTGGGAAAAGGCTAGGCAGATGATGAGCACGTTGGCAAATCTTGAGTTCAGGGAGAATATAATATACATGGGCAGAGTGCCCTTAAAATACTCCTTCATAGAGTAGTCCTACTTCCTAACCTACTAATATTATAAACTAGCTGATGCCCGCGGCTTCACCCGCTTCGATGTCGTTCAAATTATATACTAAAACCTTCCTCTTGAATCACTCTATCTATTAAAAAAAACCGCATCAAAATCCGTTGCGTGGTTTTAAAGATTTAAGCATACAGACAAACAAACAGACAAAAATAGCGACTTTGTTTTATACTATGTAAGGATGCGAAAGCTTGTGAGGATGGAAGGATGGATATCTGTTACTCTTTCACGCAAAAACTACTTACTGAACGGGTTTGGATGAAATAAGTTTATCTTTGTAACCTGGTTTAACTCAGAATACTTTTATTCCGGTAGTATGATCCGTGGGATAATTATCACACTCCACGCGGGCGAGGCTGCAGCCCTGCAGGCAAAAGACTCATAGTAAAATCATTGAGAATTAAATAGGTAAATAATGGGTAAAGCAGTTATTTTGTTCTGGATGTAATTAACAGCATAAAATGTTGTAAATTATTTTTGGACAACCCTCGAATCCGGGACATAGGGTTGTTGGTTGCACTTGGATCTCGAGTGACAGAGATAGCGGGAGTTTTGAGGGTTGCTTGTGTTTGGGTGGCGTTTGAGTATTTGGGATTTTGGGCGTTAGTTTATTAGTTTACTGCCGCACTCGGAGAGCTTCGGTGGTTGCTTGGGCCGTCTCTTGGTAAAGGTTTTGGCAGTTTTGTCATACAAAAGTATGTCAGGCCTGGGTGGCGGCTTGAGTAATCGTTGGATATCTCTGAGTGCCACAGTTAGTTTTGTTCGACTATTCAAAAGTGCCTGTAATAGGGGATCGGACAAAAAAAAACTAATTAGTCCGTCAGATAGATTTCCAAAAATTATTGGACACGTATTTTTTCTTTTTTCACGTAAACTTAAAATGAAGACGATACAGTGCTTCGAAAACTCGTGTGACGTCATATGATAGTACATTTTGACGACACAAGTGACGTTTCAAGCCCCACTCCAAGATCTTTGACACGTTTTATCTTCGTCATTTTTTATTGATTTGATAAAACAAAAAACACGTATTCAATATTTTTCGATAATCTAACTTACGGACTAAACAGAATCATATTATTTTGACCCTGTCCGATCCCCTATTGGCCTACTTGAAATAAATGTTTTGATTTTGTTGGTGCGTAGGTAATCATCGCGCTGATGGACTAGTATAACATCGGACGGTTATGAATAATTGCATAACAATGTTGGGCATACAAGTAAAAATGAATTAATTATTTGTACTTGGCAGCGAAAGTGGTATCATCTTATCAGATTATTTGAGTGGGACAGGAAGTCTAAGGGGAACTCCCCACAGACACGGTTTTCGTTGTATTTTTTCTTGTAAGGCACACCACGTTCGCCTTAAGGTTTTTGACACAGATCAAGTGACACTTAATTCATTATATTCATCATTATTATTTTATAGGTTATAAAGTTGCAATTTCTTGAAACAACCACCAGCCACCAGCCACCAGCTACCTTGCATAAATAAATAAATAAATAAATAAATAAGTGATTTCTAGAATGAGACATCGAATCTGCACCATCTGTACCTACGATAGTTTATCGGCCAGTGCGTAGCGATCTGATATCATCATTCTTTTGCCCTTATCCCAGTTCATTTGGGGTCAGCGCAGCATGTCTTCTGCCATAATTCTTACTAATTTCTACGCCACTTTTAAAATATAAGGGAAAATGGATAAATACCTAAAAGTCATTGACCCGCGCAAATGCTCTGCGATAACCGCAAGGGATGCGATGCTTTTGCGAAATATCTGTATGATTCTGTCTGTTACATCAGTGTCTTTTTTGTTCATATTTGTATTAATATCATGTAAGCATGCATTATTACTGTATTTTTAATTAATTACATGAATGGTGCTATATTCCCTCGTATACCAGTCAAACTTTATGCAGAGACGCTTCTGTCACAGTATAAATACCTACTGTGAACCGCATAGCATAGCAGTTTCCTCATACGGAACGACATTGTTTACAACGGACAGCGTGCAGCGTGAGTTCTGGTTAGGTTGTGTCAATGGAGCAACTTTCGTTTATTCACTATTATTATGATAATAACACTATATTGTTAAATGCCACATTGAATGACTACGTTTATTGAGAAACATGAGAGAGGATGCGGACCCGCTTGGTCAAGCGGGTTTGTGATGTGGTTGGTGGCCTTCACATATTTGCGAAGTTCTTTTTTCGGTGTCTTCCAGGTCGGGTTGAACTCAAGAATCTTTGGGACAGATGGCCGCGGATTTATGAATCGCAATGCCTTTCGTTGTCTGGTGTCTGCATAGGTATGAAACCAAACACGACACTGGCGCGGTTCACCATAAGATCGCTACTGCTCAAACTTTAGCCTGGCTTCCTGTGAGCATCACTCACCTGCTTATTCCACACTGGTTTCCTATTTCGCATAATATTTATTTCATAACCTTCCGAAACTGCCTGGCATAAAAATTAAAATATGAGCAATGTCAGTAGGTATGTACATATTGTACATGTTATCAATAATAATAGGGGATCGGACTGGGTCAAAATAATATGATTCTGTTTAGTCCGTAAGTTAGATTATCGAAAAATATTGAATACGTGTTTTTTGTTTTATCAAATCAATAAAAAATGACGAAGATAAAACGCGTCAAAGATCTTGGAGTGGGGCTTGAAACGTCACTTGTGTCGTCAAAATGTACTATCATATGACGTCACACGAGTTTTCGAAGCACTGTATCGTCTTCATTTTAAGTTTACGTTTACGTTTAGTTTTGAAAAAAAGAAAAAATACGTGTCCAATAATTTTTGGAAATCTATCTGACGGACTAATTAGTTTTTTTTGTCCGATCCCCTATTCTGTGATCCAAATTATTACAAACATATCACAACATGCCATTGATATATATATGTACGTCAATGCAACATGCACTTGTTAGCACACTGGATGTAAAACTACAGATATAAATAATATCATCTTATTAGAAACCAATCTACCTATATATTATATTACTAGCTGTGCCCAGCATGCGTTACAATGCTCTTTTTCCTACCTTATAACAAAAAAGAAATCCTCTACGACCTATTTTTAGACCTATGGAATATACGTTTATATAAAAATCGATTCAATCGATCACCATAGGGTGGATACACCTCATAGAAGATAACTTCCCGGTAATTTTTTGGGGTTCCGTAGTCAACTGGAGCCCTTATAGTTATAGTGTCGCCATATCCGCGGACAGACAGAGTCCAAAGACTCTTAGTATTAGAAAACTGTCATTTGGTATGAATAAAGGCAGCTACGAAGGCGATTCCTGCAGGCTTCCCTTCGGGAAAATTACACTCTACGTAGTGTTTACTTTAGTCAAATAGTAAGTTATTTACACATCTATAGGTACAAATCATCAAATATTTAATCATAGGAATAAAAATATTACAAAGGAGGTGTTTTTTTTTTGGCCAAACCATGTACCGAGGTACAAATTACTATTTAAGCTCCTTCCAATAAATGGTGTTATGGGCAGTATTTAATATTCTTCAATATAGTATAGATTGGGAATTAAAATAAAATAAAAATACACCACCTCGCATCATAACTGCGTTCAGAGAAACGTTTATGACAGCGTTGACTTGACAGCTGTCAAACTATTTCATCTGTCAAAATCCAAACCAAAAATCAACCTGTTTACAACCATAAAATATGAATTATTGATGTCGCAGAACATCACCAGTTCACCTTCATCATCATTTCAGCCAAAAGTCGTCCACTGCTGGACATAGGCCTCCCCCAGGTGTCGCCACATTGACCGGTCCCGTGCGTCTCACTTGTACTCTTTGCGTCTCACATTCAGCGTATTCCCGCAACCTTCACCAGGTCATCGGTCCACCTAGTGGGAAGCCTTCCAACGCAACGTCTTTCGGTTCACGGTCGCCACTTCAGGACTTTGTAGTTTCCATCTACATCTCAGATCTACGAAAAGCTGAGATGAAAAGAGTGTCAAAAGAGACCGGAACGTTCGAGTGACTAAATCGTTATTCAATGAACCCCAAGGAAAGTAATATAATTATAATGATGAACCCTTTCGCTATAGGGGAGAGTGGAAGAACAAAACGTGCTGCGCCAACTCCAAGTAAAATGGGTTACGGGCAGGAAGATGATGAACACTTTCCAGATCGGTCATCTGACAAGGGGACCTGAAAACACCTACACTTTTACGACAGACGACAGCACCATTAAGTATGACTTGATTGTCGTCATATAGTAAAATATTATCGTCAAGATAGGTAGTTGAAATAATCTTATTGATTCTTCAATTATTTTTTGCATTGTGAAGGTTTAATATAGGCAGTAAAGAAACATATAAAGAATTGATAATTCGATCCTGTGTATGCCAATGGGAATTTAGTTAACTACTAGTGATATTTGAAATAAAACCAATAACATTCTTATTTTCTTTTATTCCATTTCCTCATTTTCTCTTACTAAGATATAATCTAGGAAGGAGGCAGGTGCTGAAATATCTTGTTGGTGTCCAGCCCACCCCATATACCAAACAATAGTCATGATGTGAGCACAGCAACCCATGGTGCCCACGGTACGTTTTCCAATTATACAGTTACAGTAATAACCGTGGATTCTGTGCTCCCAACTGTTTTCCTGGATATTTAATAAAATATATGTGTAATACACCTTTTCCACTACAGTGTCTTGACGGTATTCTAGCCCTAAATAAAAACATTTCATCCTCAAAATCTGGTATATGAAGAGGCTCAACATCACGGCAAACTTCAAGTTCAAAAAATCCATTTTGCCTTATAATATGTTCTCTGTAATAAAAGTGTGCTTGCTTTATCTGTCATCACTGGGAACTCATTTAGAAGAATATCAGCATGAATGCTAATAAAAGATGATGCTTCTTCCATTAATATTATTTTCAATAATAAAATCAGCTAATGTGTTAGGTTCATTTAATTTTTGCAAGGCACGCTCAAGAGGCATCTGGTCTATCTGTAATGGGTACATGGAAAGCATTTATCATGGCCCCTGCTATTCGAAAATCAGTTATTAGATGGGTAGCGGCATTGTTGCTGAAATCATTTCATATTCGTTCATAATCTCTCTTAAACCTACCATTTACAACCTCCACTACCCAACTACACATTGTTACAAGTCTCGACTTATTTGCTCTTAATGTAGGCAACTGTGTCTCACCAGGTTGCAGAGATTCAGGTTTACAAACATTATATTAAGAGATGTTAACAAAATAATTGTAACATTATATCAGAATCTGGCACAGTTGCCGCATAGAGGCCATAAGTATCAAGTATGTGAATGTGACCCTCTGTTGTTACCATTAAGAAAGGCTTAACCAAGTTACTGTAAACGTAAACTTTTTGAAATAAATTGATGATTTTTGTTTATTTTGTTTTGACTTTTAAAATATACTGTCAAAATGATTAAATTATCGGCCCTGGAGCACTGTCTTTTAGCTACTTGATAACCAAACGCAAAAAATAATCTGAAATGAGAAATAAATGATTTTTTATGTTCTTGTTCCCACAATGTTTAACAAAAAAAGTGTGTTGGATAAAATACGTAACATTAATACAAATTAAAAAATTGTAAACAATATATTTTTAGGTTTTCATAAGTTTATCAAATGAAGTAACGAAACGTATGATCAGAAAAAATAATCACGAGATTGCCAGATTAATTCTTGGGTTGCAAGTTTTAGCATCTTTAGTAGTCAATTTCAGGTGGTACAAATGCATAAATAAATCCAATACATTTTTTTTCAGAATCTGCATTTTTTTTCCTTTAATTTCGTACCTTTGTTCATTATGGTACATTGTTTGGCCAAACTTGTATGGGAAAAAAAACACCTCCTTTGCTAAAATTTCAACAAAGGTGTCAGAATTCAGAACTAAATTCATATAGGTACGCGCACACCTGACGGGAACTAAACTAGGGCCAATTTAATGGCTATGGACACGTGGTTCGACTCTTGCCAGTCGAACTACTAAATCTTAGGACCGCGTGGTCCGACTATGTAGTCGAACCACGAGGTCGGACCAGGTGAACGATTACCACTTCACCTGGGGCCCAATTCGGTAACTTAGAGATAAGCAACATGCCATTGTCACTCTATCGACACACTACAGACATTATTATGCAATAGGGAAAAGAGGTGTCGTTGTTCGATGGCTTCACAATGGCAGTTCGATAGCCAAACACGATAGACACAACTGTCAGATTTCACTTGAAATCAGGGACCGTCCGGATACTCGTTGAAAGGGTTTTTGAAGGGGTTTTTTTAAGCGCTTCAAAAAGAAACCCTATAATACATGTTACACCTCCGAACGGGTATAGTAAACCCTGTTACGAACGGGTTACCCTTTCAACACCCTGTAACACTGTAACTGGGTAAGCCATTCCAACTCAAGACATTGTATTATGCACTGTTTACAATCGATATTAGTTTGAAAATTGCATACACGACCGCGTGACATTCGTACTGCGTCCGGCGGTCCGCCAATCTTGCGTGTACCGACTTGCCGAGCGACTTGTAAACATGGAAAAATAGCTAATAAATCTATATGATCTTATAGTTCAATTTTGCTCGTCACACGTGCTCATCGTAATAATATTTAATTTTGTTTATTTTCATCATTCATCGTTTGATTGGGAACTCGGACGGAACTACGGAAGTAAAAGCAATTTAGCAGTGTTTATGTTTAAGTGTGTGTTGTAGCTTCCCTAATATAGGTACGTATTACTTCCAACAAGAATTGTCTTTGAAAATGCCACAGCCGAGGCGAGGTACTGTGCATCGTTAGTATTTGATGCATCAAAGTTGCAAGCAAATGTTATTTATGTGGAAATGCCAGAAATGCAAGGTTTTTATTTTTAGAAATATTGAAAAAAAATTACATAAAATGCGTTCTTACGTATTTATTGCGGGTAGAAATAAAAATAAAAATGTATTTATATTATTTTATGTTTTATTGAATGTATCACATAAGATACATTGCCTAATCTACCTTAAAAAATCTATGTATCATACCTATTTGCTACACTGCCAGGCTTCCAACGTTATTTTAACCATACATAAATAAAACAAGCTAACGTAAAAAAAACCATTTAATACAATTAAAAAACAGAACCCCCTTTTATTATTTTTGGTTCTTTTAGTTGTGTTAAAAATCATGATAGTAACACCCTTTGGACCTTATAAAATTTTGTTTGCCCTTATAAAGTTATTTGATGATTTACCAGCAAAAAAAAAGGGTTTCATTGCAATGACTGAGGGAATATAGTAGGAACCAAAGATATTGAAGCAACTACTTGATTTATCCTCATCTGATGAAATATTAAGGTTTCCTAAGAACATAGCAATGCTAGACGAGACTGGTGTCGGAGTCCGTTAGGAGAAAGCAATACTGCAGTTCAACCTCAGTACTTCAAACAATTTCATTTTGCTCTTGGTTCCAGAACAAAAACTCGGCAATTTGCGAGTTACCGAGCGTTTCTTTGTTTTTGTACCATCATCATCTGCCTAGCCTTTTCCCAACTATGTTGGGTTCGGCTTCCAGTCTAACCGGATGCAGCTGAGTACCATATTTTACATGGCGCGACTAGAGATGTGCCGTTGCCGGCAATATTGGCAAAATTGCTGGCAATATTGGCAAAATTCCCGGGAATATTGCCAGGAGTGGGAATATTCGGAGATTATTTGTTAATTATAAGTCAAATTAAGTACGGCAACTATGTAATACACTTATAATTAGCATTGATAGGCCCTAATCTACATTGACCGGCAACTTTGGCAATATTTCCAATGCTGCTGGCAATTTTGATATTTTACCGGCAGTGGCAATATTCCCACCAGGCACATCACTAGGCGCGACTGCCTATCTGACCTCCACCACCCAGTTAATACGGGGTAATACGATACCGATAAGTGCTGTTTTTTACAAAATTTTCATCTATATCTATCAGCCGGGACCAACAGCTTAACGTGCTTTCCGAGGCACGGAGGAAACTCGGTATGTAATACCGTGTTACAGACCAACCTAGGCTTAGTTTAGTTTAATGGGGCTTTTATCCGCACTTAGCCTTTTGATTGGGCCATCATGCGCGATGTTTTAAGGATACCTACTCCAACCAACATAGATCGTCCCAGAATTGCAGCAGCCTTCCCAGGCTTCCGGGAGAGTTAATGGGGATCGTAGAGTTTGTGCCCGGTGATCTGCCACGCTCCTGCACTCTAGGAGTACGTGCCGTGGCGTTTCTTCCGCCTCCATGCATCCTCTGCACAGTGGGCTGTCTGTTACACCTATGTTATGTAGATGTTTGTTTAGGGAACAGTGACCCGTTAAAATTCATTGATGCCTCCGGAACTGCATCTTTTGTTTGCCTGCATCCTTCGCTGTTTCTCCATTCGGTGCGATGTTTTTCTGTGGTTCTTGAACGCAGCCGTGTTTTTATTTGGGCCTGAGGTATGGGCAGTAGTGGTCCCGGTCCAAATACTGTATCGCTTGAGCCTCTCTTGGCCAGCTCATCTGCTGCGTCGTTAGTCGTTACCCAGCTAGTTGCTGTGTCCTTTTATCCATTGCAGGGTTACACTATTCGTGGTTGCAATGGATTGGAGTGCATTGTGGCATTCCAGTATTAGGACAGAGGTAATTGTGTTGTTTTTTAGGGCTTGAAGCACCGATGCACTGTCTGAGATGATCTTTATTTTAAAATCACTGACGTCTCTAGCTGCAACTGCTTGTGCCCTGCCTCTGGTGATACCGATACATTCGGCTTGGAAGATTGTGTTTAATTTATCTAGGGTATTTGATATTGAAATGTTTAGATCATTCGAGAAGACCATGTGAGGTCTTGGAGCCGTCCTTATATATCCTAACTTCATTGATGCCAGAGCTATCTACTGCTTCTGCAGTGAGTTGGATGTCGTAACTTCTATCGAACACATGGTGACATGAAGTTTTATCCATGGGTGCCTCAAGGAGTGGTATTTCCTTCAGAATCCCCTGCAAAACTTTTGAGTGTGTTGTTTCTGTATTTACTTTCCATAGTCCGTTTGATCTTAGTCTTAAGGCGGTTGCCTGAGCTTCCTCCTGTATGACCAGATCCAGAGGTTTTAAATTCAGAAGATACTCTAAGGCTGCTGATGGTTGTTCTCATGCATCCAGTAGCTGCTACACTAGCTAGGCGTTGCAGACTCTGGAGTTTCGTTTTCACTGTGGTCAGTTGAGTTCTGGGCCACCATACAACTGATCCGTAGGTAATAGAAGGTCTGATGACTGACGTGTATAGCCAGTGTGATTTTTGGGTTAAGACCCCATCTCTTACGAACTAGTCTTCTACACTGATTAAAAGCTATACAGGCCTTCTTTGTTTTAGCCTCTAAGTGACTCGCCCAGTTCAATTTGTTATCAAGAATTATGCCCAGATATTTCACTTGCGTTGATAGGGAGAGTCTTGTGTTGAAAAGCTTTGGTAGTTGTAATTCTGGTAACTTCCTTTTGTTGGTAAAAAGGATAAGTTCTGTTTTCTTGGGGTTTACTGAAAGTTCGTGTTCTTCACATCAATCCTCTACTATCTGCAGTGCAGAGCGCATCACTTTGCACAGCATATCTTCAGCATTCCCGTTTATCAGTATAGCAAGGTCGTCTGCATAACCAATAGTAGTGTATCCTCTGTCATTTAGTTTCTTTATGAGGCTGTCCACTACTATGTTCCAGAGTTTTCCCGGATGCCAAATCACATCCGACTCGAGAGTGGCCTACTGACCACCACAGCGCACCAACAACCAGCGAATGGGATGTGGCCAAAAAGCTCGTAACTGCGGATAGAATAGAATGGGATCGAAGGAGCTTCAAGCCTTTCAAATCCGCAGGGCTGGACGGAATATTCCCGGCCCTACTACAATGGCAACTAAAACCGACCAATCTACCGGGCCTGTATAGCTTTCAATTATAACCCCACACTTTGGAGAGAGGCAAAAGTAGTCTTCCTACCTAAACCAGGAAAAGAGGACTACACACACGCCAAATCTTTCAGGCCCATCAGTCTAACATCTTTTCTTCTGAAAACACTGGAAAGACTTGTAGATCGACACTTAAGGGATAGAGCTCTAAAAAGCAAACCACTGTATCCTCAACAACATGCGTACAGGAAAGGCATGCGTACAGGAGTCGGCATTACACATGGTAGTGCACAAAATAGAAACGGCTATAACAAATAAAAACTCAACACTTGCTGCCTTCATAGACATTGAAGGAGCTTTTGATAAAACCATACACAACAGCATTAACCACACCAAAAATTTAGTGTAAAACCAGTTAAGAAACTGGATCACAGAACTGGTTAGCAAAAAGGCAGTTCAGATAGTGGGGAATACTACCACAAGAGCCAAGGTAGTAAGAGGATGCCCCCAAGGAGGCGTTCTATCTCCACTTCTCCAGACCAACCTAGGCAAGCGCAGCTTAACCTAAGGATCGATCCGAGTGGCAGTTATTATTAAACCACGTTTAAACTTTGTTTTTGCATAGTAAACCGATAAACCACACGTGACACAAATTAAACAATAATAATGACAATATACTTAATATAAAATAGATATGTTGTAATAACTATATTATAATAAATTGAAACCGTACAAATCAAGCAATGCCACATATTTAATTTTGATACATGCGAAAAATTATCTAAAAGGATGGAATCTGGCAGTGTATCATATCTAATACACTAAGAAAAAACAGTAAATTACTTACGATTTCAGACCATTTTGATACTTGAAAGTAGCGTTTCTAAGTAGCCAATATACCTATTTGAATTAAACAGCTTTTGAAAATAATTTGATCTAAATATAATAAAATTTGTGTGTTTTTATCTTGCAACGCCCAGACGACTTTGGTCGGTTTGATATTTTGTTTTCTACTGCATAATTATTTGGATTAACAAATGATAAAATATTTTTTTTTTAGAATTTGGATTATATTTTGTCTTTTGTACCATATAAAATAATACTTAAATGTTTTGATAATACCTTTTGGAACGTTTCTAAATTTTCAAAAAGTTCAATTTATCAAATTGTACACAGCGCCAAGAATAGAGTTAATGTAAGATTTTATATTTGTTACTTCGCCTGATCTTACATAAAAAATAGCATTACCTTGGTGTTAATCTAATAATTATCGTATTATTAATTTAACTCAGTAGGTACTTTAAATAATAATCACTTACCTGTCTTACTCATCTTAATTGTTAGTTCGCACATCACATCTTAAATGTCACGCATCAATTGTTGTCAAATTCGTAATAACTAAATAAAAACAGTAAGGTGCGCACGGGTGCAAGTATCCCCCCACTTAGATGCAGCTAAAGTTTATTAGGTAATCCAGGGTAACACGAAAAAAAGCTTTTCGGGAAGGTAACCTCTTCAAAGGCTTAAGTCATTGAAGGGGTTAACCCCTTCACGTGGTTACCTTATTAAAAGTGTTAACCATTTCGCTGGGGTTCGAGGATGTAACTCAAACAAAAGGTAACACAGCGATATGAGTTACCCCATGTACGGGTTACCCTGTCCAAAGGCTTAACTCTCAAGCGGGGTTGTACGGTCCCTGCTTGAAATATATTTACAGACTACCATAAAGTCCTACCATGGCGTTTCAATGTCACTACAGTGGCAAGTCAATGACCATAAATATTTGTAGAATACCAAATGTCAATGAGTAGTCTATTGAGACACAACCGACACACTATCGACACACTATTGATAAGTTAGCTATTTTACAGAATTGGGCCCCTGGTTCGATTCATCGAAATAGAAAGGAATCCCAAGTTGTTAACTTCTATAACAATAAAGTCTCACAAAGTACTAGGAGGCCAGAATCGTGAAATAGTTGTATCTTCATTGCACGCTGCATGTTATTAGAAATGTACTTTTATTAGATTTGATTATGAGGTTCCTATTAACAATTTAGAATACCTCCTTCATGTTTCTGGTACATACAGCAAAAAGAACTTTAAATGATAAATCACCTTTTTTCCGATAAGTAAGTCTGTGTGTAACTCAACGGGAACAAACCAAAAAAGTTCACGTAGTCCGATTGATCGAACTAACAGGAATCTCAAAAACACGTGATCTGATTAATCGAACCAACTGGAGAAAAAGTTCACGAGTCCGATTGATCGGACTATGCGGTCGGACCACGTGTCTATAGCCAATTTAATATGGTCACATTTGACACTTCATCAAAATACAACAAAGAAACGTAACGGCAGCCATAAAATTTTATTTATTTTTTCGAAGTTTGAACTGCATAATTTAATTTTCAATTACCTACATATTTATTGTTATGATAATGGCAAAGGAAGATAATTTTACGATTTACTTTCACTAATCATCATCATCATCTGCCTATAATGTTCCCACTGCAGGGTCTCAGGCGTCCTTTCTGTGAGAGGGATGGGCTACGATCTACAACGGGGGCCCAGTGCGGATTGGTAGAAGTCACATGTCTTCGAATTTTTGGTTCTAAGACATGCCGCCGGTTTTCTCACGATGTTTTCCTTCACCGTCTTGAGAGCAATGGCGATGAAATAAATTACACAAAGTAATGCGCCTGACTGTGTTCGAACCCACGACTCACTGATCGTAAGTCGGGGCCGCTACCACTGAGCCACCACTGCTCTAATACACGGAATATTTATTAAAACAACGCAACGTCGAGTATCGGAAAACCGAAAACGAAAAGTAATAATATTAATCAGCATCTGTGACTATTTTAAGGTTTTTAACGTAATTCATATTATAATCCTATAATGATTCTGTTAAAGCGGCCATTTCAGGCCCTCTGGAGTCGGTTCCTCCATCGGTCTTTCTACAGACATGGTCAGCCCACTACCTGCACTAAGGCCCAGACTCGACCAAACCGGAGACGAGCGGAGCGGAGAGGAGACGTGCAGAAATCGACCAATCACATTAAGGTTGATGTTCCAGGGTAGCCCGCGAAATTCAAATTTTCTTACGTTTTTAGCGATTTGCAGGCCATTGCTAGGTTGTATGTTAGTGAAAATATGATTCGCGGGTGTAAGACGTATGCAGTTACAGAATTTTCAAGAATGAGTATTTCATCAAAAAGTCATTCTTGAAAGTTACATGAACTTGGAGGGTTGTAATGATGATTTTGATGATTATAATTCTGTAACTGCATACGTCTTACACCCGCGAATCATATTTTTACTAACATACAACCTAGCACTGGCCTGCAAATCGCTAAAAACGTAAGAAAATTTGAATTTCGCGGGCTACCCTGGAACATCCACCTTAAGTACATCCTTTCCTGTGATCGTCGAATTTAACACATCTCTCCGCTCTGCACGTCTCCGCTGTAGAGAGAAGACGGTATTTGTAAATAACTCTGAATCTCCATTGTCCTCAGATGCAGCACCGCCAGCGATTTCGGTGACTCAGATTCCGCTGCTGGGCGTGAACGGTTCCGGGATCCTTCATGTGAACCTCACGGGAAACCTTCCCGTCAACCTGACGGATAACATGCCTAAAGTCAGCGACCCTATCGTTCCTGATGATAGTACGTATACCTAAAGCTTTCTTTATTTTTAACTAGTGACCCGCTCCGGCTTCGCCCGGATGCAAAAGAGATACTAAAAACTTCCTCTTGAATCACTCTATCTATTAAAAAAACCCGCATCAAAATCCGTTGCGTAGTTCTAAAGATCTAAGCATACATAGGGAAAGACTGCGGGAAGCGACTTTGTTTTTACCCGACTACGGCAAAGCCAAAGGAAAGTTATGATTTTGACTGACTATGTATATGTATGTATGTATGTTTATATACATAGCTTATTCCAATCTACTTATCGGAACTCGATATATGAGGTATCGTTATGGTTAGAACCGTCTTAATTTTCCGCTGAACATAGGCTACGTGACGTGTCACAAAAAGCGATTTGGCGCCCTCTAGCGGACAAAAAGTAAGGCTTATAAAATAAAAATGGAGATAAATACGCCGTGTTTGGTATCATTTGAAAGGGCCTCACTTGTACGTTTCCAAAATATTGCTCAAATTTAAAATCACGCGGACAAAAAGATCTCTAGCGGACAAAAAGTCAAGAGTAAAAAAGAAATTTTACACCAAAATTGTTTAAATAAAAAAAAGTAAAAAACTTAAACCCGACTACGACAAAAAAAACGACGCTGTAAAAGTATGAAACAAGATTGTCAGGATAGAACAAAAAGAAAAGCCGTAGTCACACGTTATAGGTACCAACCTAAACACTTTAATACCGTGTGACTACGGCTTTTCTTTTTGTTGTATCCTGACTATTCCTGACAATCTTGTTTCATACTTTTTCATCGTCGTTTTTTTTGTCTTATTCGGGTTTTAGTTTTTTATACTATGTAGTGATGATAATGATTGCGCGACTGCTGTGCCTTGGGGTCCTTGGCTCGATTCCCGGGTCGGGCGAAGTGTTATTGGGTTTTTCCATCAGGAATTACTCAGTAGCAGCCAAGTAGTATGAATTTGTGCGCGGTTGATGGCAATAGGCTCGCCCCCTATTACATGGGACTTAAAATCATAACTGGTGAAATGTGAAACCTCTGCCTTACCCTTGGGGAATCACAGCCGTGATGTTATGTTACTTTTAATTAGTGTCGTAGGTATACCGTATGGTGAAGATGGTATTCGTTGTGAATTGTGTCGGTTGTGGGAGACAATTTAAACGACCGAAGCGCGCGATGTGGTTTAAAAATGATGTTCTGGTGGCAGGTGAACTATCACTGTTTACAATGAAAAGAGACGGGCAAACGTCCACAGTAAAACATGCCCAGTTAAGATTAAGTCGGCGAAGCAGAATGACAATTTAATCAAATCACTGTACGTATGTATCATCATGGAAATAACAAGTAATTAAATTAAATTTTTTAAAAACCCTCGACTCAATAAGGATTGGTTGATTGGTTCTCCACTTTTACTCAAAAAATCCATTTTCAAGCTTTTGTGTTTAGATTTCGTTCGTTTAAATTCCTCATTCCCTTTCAATATAGTGTACATTATTCTACAAATCCTTTCATTTTTTTGCTACCCATATTGAGGGAGTTGTATAAACAAACGTAATTCGTCATTTTGTGATGGCGGCCATCTTGGATTTGAAATTTGTTATATTGTATTAGTGTATAGTATTCTACCAATCAAGCCCTTTCACTTGATACCCATATTGATGGAGTTGTGCAAAAATAATATGTAATCCGCCATTTTTTAGTGGCGGCCATCTTGGATTTGAAACTTGTTTTAGTGTATTAATCTTCTAATCAAGCCCTTTCATTTACACTGAGAACACCATTCAGAAAGCATTACGTCACACCGTGCCATACGTCCTACACTCTTCTCAGTTCAGTCGTTTTCAGCTAAAATAGAAGACGTGAGTTGAGATTTATTTAGGGGCTCTCTATTTTATAAATTGAATTTATTGTAACATGACGAATGTTACTGTTATTGTTGACAGGAATTTTACTGTGGCGATTTTACTTAAACTTTAGTAGTAAATATTTTTTGGAGATGGTAACACTGAAGCCAGAACAGAGCTACAACAGAGCTATAATTCCCTATCTAGCAATTTTTGATAGTTATATTGCTATGTAATTAGGATTTAACAAAGCCGACAACAGTATTAACAAATTTTGCAGACGTGTGTGGTGTTAATTTTGTTGTCCATTTGCCTGTGTGTGATGTATGTTAATCCCCGCTGGAGGGCGCTGTCGTCGTGCGCACAGCGAATAGCCGAATACGAACTTAATAATTGTAATACGATATTATGGAGATGCTGCGTTCCAAGAACCTGACCGTCGCGTCATCGTCTTCGGGTGCAGTACTTTAGACCTCCATGCTTGGGAAAGGACATCCTTTTTAAACTGCACATTTTGGTGTCTGAATGTCTCTGGTCATCGCGCTGAAGTGGTCAAGGAACACACACACACATGCGTTACACCGACACTATGTTACGATTTAACACAAGCCATTGCCTATTGTCCTCATAACGTTGCATTGACGCTCGGAAGCTGTTTATATTAAATAAGAAAGACTCATTTCGTGAGCAACACAGTGTCAAGGCCAGTTGGACGTTCAACTGGTTTTATTCCTTACTATAAGCTGATGCCCGCGGTTTCAACCGCGCGGATGTCGGTTATCGCTGCCGATGCCGGTTATCGCGACCAAAAGTAATATTCGTACCCCCCTTTCAACCCCTTGAATAAAGTATTTTTTTTTTATTAAAATGTTGCCTATGTCCTTTCTCGGGTATCAAAATATCTCCATACCAAATTTCATGCAAATTGGTTCAGTAGTTTAGGCGTGATTGAGTAACAGACAGACAGAGTTACTTTCGCATTTATAATATTAGTATGGATTCCGTGAAAAAAGAAAAAAACTCGTAAGCTATAGTGTAATCAAGTAACGAGGTAAATACCTTACTTTTTATCATAGGATGATGTCAGACTCACCTTTACTTACAACACACCAGAAACCTCGGAAAGCACGTTAAGCTGTTGGTTCCGGCTGCCACATATAGTTCTTTGGCAGTCGTTACAGGTAATCAGTGACCTGAAAGTCTGACATCCAGTCTTACCAAAGGGTATCGTATTACCCAATGTAAACTGAGTTGTGGAGGTCGGATAGGCAGTCGCTCCATGTAAATATAAATATTCAGCTGCATCCGGTTAGACTGGAAGCCGACCCCAAGTCCCCAACTCCGTTGGGAAAAAGGCAGATGAAGACACCAGACCCACTTAGATATTATGCTAAAAAAATTATAATAATATTGTTGGGACCTGACTGAATGATTAACCGTTGATTAATTGTTTCATAACATTTTATTACATCAGTAACATTTTCATTGCCAAATTAAATGAACTTACACCAAATGAAATGCGGTTATGGGACGGACTAAGGGAATATGTGGACACTGGGTAGTTTTAGTTTTACTGGGAAAAAGATTGAATAAGTTATATTTTTAAACTCAAGTCACCGTTTAAGGTTCATGTTTCAATATGTAGGTATAAGGAGAGGTATATCAAAAGTTAGTTCAAATACTAACACTCAACTACTGAAAGATCACGCTCCAAAAATGATGAAACAAGAAAATATTCTCGTCTGAAATTGTCATGTACCTACAAACCATTCAATATACCTAGTATCGTCTTTTAAATAAAACAACTTACACGTTATTTATTTTAATTTATTCTATAAATTAATATTCATGGTGATGTTCAGAGGATAGCTGTGGTCGCAAAGTTTATGATCTTACTACTGCTAGAATGTATTGTTTTTTTACCTGCAAGTTGCAAAAAACTATGGAAAAATTTAATTTCGCGGGCTTTCCTGGCCTTCCTTCTTAATGTCAATCCACCAGATAGGGGTAGTGAACAAAGGTGATGACTGAAATTCGTTCCTTTCTAGTTGGATCAGAGACGCGATCAAAAGTGAAACCCGCTCGACTTTCATGACGCGATCGATGTGGATAATTGACGAATTTGTGACGGTAGCAGTAATCCGCCTGTAATGGACAGATTAGAATACACTTGCACATCTTCTGTTGTACCTACTTGTCGTTTATTAACCTTTCGAGCACCATGGTCGGATTTAACAGGTCATGGAGGTAATTTACGTAAAGTTATAACCAGAAAAGCTAGTATTAAAAAAATATAGAACAAAAACTGGCCAAGTTCAGGTCGGACTTGCGCATGAAGGGTTCCGTACTTAGACTTCTTAACTTCTTATAGGTTTTCCTGTAATCTATAAGTGTTGAACTAATTACTGTATTTTTTTTCAGAATTTTAGGTTCAGTAGTTTCGGAGATAAGGGGGGGCCCCTATCTCCGGAATGGTCGGGCAGACAGACACACGAGTGATCCTATAAGGGTTCCGTTTTTTCCTTTTAAGATACGGAACCCTAAAACGGGGAGAACAAGTGTCTTTCGGCTTCGTTAAGGATGCTTTTACTGTATCCTTTATTAAGTTCATAATTATAATAACTATTTTCCTTTCTGTTTTCCAGATCTTACTGATGTATTCAAGGAAACGCCTGAAAGGATTTTGTCGGAGCAGAACCTGGCTAATTTGACATACGTAAGTCCGAGCTTTCAAAAGATTTTTGTCACGCAGATTACTTGTACCTACTCTCTTCTCCCCCTCATTGCGAAACACGAATTGTTTTGTTTGTACCACCCACAGACACCCACTGGGTTGTCACAACACGTTGCCACGTTGTCACGTGTCACGTGTTTCCTGTAGTCTTTGTGCTTGTGACAACCGCATAGACATGTTACGCTAACAGTGCTTACAGCTGAATTACAGCAAGGTTTCCTATTAAATACTTGTAAGTTGCGACTATGAATAGCAAACATAAGCTTATTGCCGTTTGTTTCTTTACATGCAAAACAAGTGTTCAATCGTAATTATTTTGGCTTTTCTGTGGGTCGTCTCACGTCTGGATAAGGATCGGGCTCCTCATATCTGCTATACGACAAATCTAAAATTATAACTGCCAGGGTAAAAATAACACGAAATATGGATAATTTGGGCAGAAACTAAAGAAAAATACTTTAGTTGCAAAAGTCGGCAGCTCTCCAAGAAAGAAGGAGTCCCTGCAGTGGGAACATTATACTCTGATGATCATGATTATTCATAGCTTTATGAGTCGTTATCAACAGCCACCTTTCAGCCCCCTAAACTCCTGCAGCCACTAAATCAGAATGCATCCCTCATTAACATAACGTGTCGCAAAATTCCAGGACCACCACAATTTCTACAACAGCACGTTTATCGGCAACCAAGAGTTCTTCAAGGACTACTGGACCAACATTACCATCAACAAGGCAGAGGTCCACCAAGTGCTGAGCAACTCGCACCGGAGAGCAACTGTGAGTATAACATAGTGTCATCATCTGCCTGGCCTTTCCTCAGCATACTTGGGGTCGGCTTCCAGTCTTTTTTACTTGGAGATACTAGGCAGTCTCTCCATGTAGGCACCTGACTTCCGCAAGACTTTCGGACTGTCTAAGAACTACAAATGACAGCTGGGAACAACGGCTTTTTTTTTGTTCCTTTTTTTTTAAACGTGGGTGCGTTCACAAACATTTAAGCTCACATGCACAAATACCCAGACCCGAAACAACTATCTATAGGCCATACATATCCTAGGCGTTGAACTAACCGACCTTATAACACCATACTATGCTCCTAAACACATGTCAATGACGTTGCTCAAAAAGCCGTTAAGCTGAAGTGGGTAGGTCTGTCGTATGCCCAACGAGCTGTGGGCCTAAATAACCGCATTGTGGAGAAGGCGACGCGATAGACCTCGCAGGAGATGGCGGGACGAGCTGGAAAGAACTAACGACCTGTGGTCTACATTGTTCTTGGATCGAAAAATTTTGAAGTCATTGGGGGAGGTTTTTGCCAAGCAGTAAACAGTATTCAAAAGTTTTTTCAATATAAAAATGAAAGTATGTAATAATATGTATAAGTCAAAGCATTCACTGACCTTGTTGGTGAGGCTCTTCAGAAAGGACAGGTGTATGAATGTGCGTGTACCGTGTATTACCAGATTATTAATGTGGACGAGGCAAGAGGAGTATGTAAGGGTCGTAGCGGGTAGCGTTTTGTGGTGTCTGCCACCCGCATGGGAAAAGGACGTGAGTTTTTGTTGGCGTATGTAAAAAAACAAATAAAAAAACATAAATGACAAGCAAGCATTCTTCGTCTTCTTGTAGGTACTATCTTTTATTATTCAACCTTTAGTGTGTTAAGTTTTTCAAAATTGTGTTAAGTTCATCATATGTAGTATTGTATTGCATTTTTATTTTGTTAGTCATTTCGCATGTCTTTCATAATTATTTTTTAATTTTAATTTTTTTAATTTTTTATTTTATTATATCCAGTTATACAGGGTAACCTTTAATTGGCCATAGAAACTGTAACAAGCACATTATTTTTAATGTGTCCCTGTTGTTTACTTAAATAAGTAAAATAAGAATGAGGTGTGATTAACTTGCAGTCATTCAAGCTGAGTTTCGAGTTCCCGTTCTACGGGCACAACATCCGCAACGTGACGGTGGCCACGGGCGGGTTCATCTACACGGGCGAGCACTTGCACAACTGGCTGGCGGCCACGCAGTACATCGCGCCGCTCATGGGCAACTTCGACACCACGCTCACCAACGACAGCAAGATCAAGCTCTGTGATGACGGTGAGCTAACTTAACTCTCTCTCTCTGCTCGGTCCCTTATGTCTGAGGATCGTGGTCAGCATCCAGGTTGCATCTGGAGCGGATGACCTGCCTCCGCCGGTTTCTGTACAACGCCTCTCTTTTTTTGCCTTTGTTTCTTTTAATTGATCGGTCCACCTAGTTGGTGAACGACCACGCGATCTTTTGCCTTCGGTGTTCCCAATAGTAATCATTTTTTCCATATTGACAACGCCCCTGCGCACTATGTGACCACATCAGATCAGTATGACAAGATGCGTTGTCTACTAACTTAACATCACGCCTGTAATTCCCAGTGTTAGCCAGGGATGTAGCTAATAGTTCCCCCACATTTCACTAGTTATGTTGAATAGACCTCCCGCACTTTAGGCCGCAGAAGCTTCGTCCTTGAAGATAGTTTTGGTCGTAAAACCGGCCGTTGTGCCAGTTAAGTTCATGTAGCGGCCAGTCATGCGGGAAGTCCTTTTTCGAACGAACCTTTTTTCATTAGGGCATGCGGAACCCGGTCCCGCATCCTATTTGCTATCATCTGGGCACAAATCAGTGCTCAGGTGAATGTTGATTATTTTACCGTTATGTGGACATAACCCAGATGCAAATACGCCTGGCGTCAGATGCAGCTTGCATGTAACCGTAGGTCCGTAGGCCTTAGACACTTCGGCTATAATTAAAAGTACGAACACCATACTGTTAAGTTACTAAGTGTAATGTCTCTTGCTGAATATTTCAGGGGAGAAGTTCACAGCGTTTTGGGAGAACGTGACTCTGCAAGAGGACACGACGAAGAAGTTCACCTTCGCAGTCTCCCTGTACAAGAACGGCGACATCATATTCGCGTACAAGGACATACCAATCGACGTGCAGGAGATCAACGACACGGAGCACCCAGTGAAAGTGGGCATCAGTGACGCCTACCTCACCGACAAGATTGTCTTCTGTAAGTGCACTCGGGAACAGCTGGCAGCTGCCTGGCTCAGTGTGTAGACCCTGGTGGAGTGGTGACCGAACTAGCTACTAGCCACCGAACTTTCTAGAACGGCTCTAAACACTGTATGGAGAAAGCGCTAGGGTAGTTCGCGAAATTCAATTTTCCTTACGTTTTTTGCAATTTGTAAGTGCCAGCTTGTATGTAGATTAAATTTGATTCGTGGCCGTAACTCATTTTGACTTTAATAATATAACCATTAAAATCATTAATAAAACCCTCGTAAGTTTATTTAATTCCATTTAGTGAAATAGTTTATATTCGCGGGCTACACTGGCGCTTTCACTTTATCGGGGAGAAACCAGATTACCAGACCAGGTTTGTGTCCTTTAAACGGGGTTCGTATATTACCCTTGAAGGGTTAGACAGAAATGTGGGCGCACTGATCAGTCGGCACACATATCGCCAGTTATGTTTAACCTTTTGACCGCCACAGTCAAGTATAGACGACAAGCAACTTTTGCTTGTTCGGCATGTCGTCTATAAGCGACTGTGACGCTCAAAAGGTTAAATCCCATGCAAAAGAGAGCGAGAGATTGGCGCTTGTCCCACTAGACCAACGAGGCGGTCAGTAACTTAGGGAACGTTCAAGTATTACGTAACTCAATTTCTGGAGATTTTTGACACCGCCCCTCCCTCCATGTAACGCGCTAAAACGATGAACTGTGTCTGTACGCCCCTCCTCCCTAGTAAAACGTTACGTAACCACCAAGTGACCATTTTTATCCAAAATTAAAAAAAAATTAGAAAAATTTAAAAAAAAATCTGTAGTGTTAAAAAGTTACGTATAACACGTAGTTCGAACCCTGTAACGCATATAACGTTTTACAAGACCCCTCCTCCGTAATTCTTTAACTCTCCCTTTTATTAACCTAAAATATTTCCAGACGTCCGTCGCAAGACAATCTACGAGTACCACCGCGTGTCGTTCAAGGACCATTTGATCAGCAACAACACCGTGCTCAAGATGACCGCGCTGCCCACCTGCCTGCAGTACGACACGTGCGACTCCTGCCTCAACCACGACACCGGCTTCAACGTGAGTACCCTCACTACACCTGTACACCGCCTAATCACAACAACACCGCCTAAGGCCCGGCGCAGATTTTTAGCAAGTTTAAAACGAATTTTGAATCATTGTAATAAGATTTGTTTTTACATTTCCCTACGCGTTAGGTTTGCTCTCAAGAATTAATAATAATAATAATAATAATAATAATAATATTCCACAACTATCACACAACGCCATCTAGTCCCAAGCTAAGCAGAGCTTGTGTTATGGGTACTAGACAACTGATAAACATACTTACATATTTCTAAATACATACATATTATAGATAAATTACACCCAGACACAGAACAAATGATCGTGCTCATCACACAAACATTTGTCCTGGGTGGGAATCGAACCCACGACCTCCGGCATAGCAGTAAATAAGGCAATTATTCTCAATAAGGAAGAATTAGGAAGCTGGGATGACGTCACACGACTGTTGATCAGTCGTTTAGTGTGTGTTAGCTAATACCGACGGAAAATGGTAAAATAACTGTCGAAGATTTGACTAGAACAGTCATTTGTTTTAAAAAGTAGGTTGTCGACTGTTATGTTTAAAACAATTGTACACAAACGTATCCGTAACGTACAGTACGATCAAATTATCTTGACAGGTCTGAACATAGGCTCTGCAAACTTTTACGCATGTAAACTTTTGAAGAAAACTGTTATTGCCAGATAAACCAATACCTATACGGTCAGAAAATATCTAATATATACAGTGAGAAATACAAATAAAATAAATATCAAAACACTTTCAGACATTAGTTGTAACAAAATAACCTGCACGAAGTTCGGACCTGCCAAGATAATTTGATTACACTGTACCTCCATGATGTTTCGAGTATGCGACAGTGTCAGCAGTATGTTTAACAGCATTATAGAAAGGGTTGACTGCCCTCTTGCGCGGGACTCGGGACTAGAACAGTGTGCACACGGGTTTCAGGCCAACAGTTTTTTTATTTTACTTAATAGGGGATCGGACAAAAAAAAACTAATTAGTCCGTCAGATAGATTTCCAAAAAATATTGACCACATATTTTTTCTTTTTTCACGTAAACAAAAAATGAAGACGATACCGTGCTTCGAAAACTCGTGTGACGTCATATGATAGTACATTTTGTACTTTCAATTGACGTTTCAAGCCCCACTCCATGATCTTTGACGCGCTGTATCTTCGTCAATTTTAATTGATTTCATTAAACAAAAAACACGTATCCAATATTTTTCGATAATCTAACTGACGGACTAAACAGAATCATATTTTTTTGAGTCAGTCTGATCCCCTATTATCGTGTACTTGTTGTATAATCAGTATCAGACGTAGATTAACACTATTACTCAAAAGTTTCAAAGCAGGTTTTTTTTAATAAAAAACTTGTCAGATATTTCTCGCTACTAACAAGGTAGTGAAGTGTAAGGAATATAAAGAATAATATTTTGAATTAAAAACAATTGGAGCTAAAATTCCGAAATAGGAAGCTACTTCTGTTGCTGGCTGTACTAACATAGTTTTAGGTTCTTACTAACAATTTCTGGATTGAAATAAATGTAAAACATAAAAAAGCGTGACATATTTCAACTAGCCCTTTTCTGTTCTTTGGTGACTTCGAAATGAAGTTCTAATTATTTGTGAGCTCTTCTTTGAAATTTATTTAAATTATGTTGCTCTCAAGCCAAGCTTATAAATTGATATAGTTTTTAATGTCTGTTTTGTTCACTATTTTCAGTGCACATGGTGTCCGCAGATCCAGAAATGTTCAAGTGGTACCGATAGGAACAAGCAAGATTGGTTGCTAAGAAGTAAGTGCTTATTCATACACGATTATTATTATTAGGATTAATATGTCGTTTCCAGCATGTATTGCAAGGTTGTTTAACGCAGCCCGTGACGTGCGTTCAATTAACCAATCTATGACTAGATAAAAGTAATAAAATCGATAAAAAGCTAGACAAAGACAGCGCTATTAAAAAGTATAGTAGAAATGGCCGTTTCGCCCGATAAGTATAGAAAGTACCCCCACCAAAAACTTCTAGAGCGTGTAGCTACTCCATTTTTTATAGCGTTTTATTACTTTTTACACAGATCGTGTTATTTACATGAGTTCTTTAAAATTGTTATTTTAAAGAACTCATGTAAATAACACGATCTGTGTAAAAAGTACGAACATTTTCGTGAATTTTTAACAGTAATCAAATACAATTGCACAATTCAATTTAAATGGTTTATTTTAATTAAACAGAATGCGAGAAAACAACAATAGTTAACGCGACGGGTTGCGACGCGACGCGTGTGGACGGCCCGACAGACGCGAGCAGAGTACCGGCCACTGGCAACACTGCGTACGTCACGGACCAGCAGGGCGCGCGACATGACACCGTCGTCAACATGCGTGCGTACCACTCACCTCTGCTTTACCTTCATTTGTTTAGCCTCTTCGAGTTCCAGTTTAACCGGATGTAGCTGAAGACCAGTAGTTTACATGGAGCGACTGCCTAACAGACCACAGATCAGTAATACGTTGATTATACGCTGGTTTTGACTTTGGTAAACATTTGTGACAAAGCAGTTGCGGAGAATACCCTTAACGAAGCCAAAAGGTACTGGTTCAACTCGTCATTTCGACCATTTTTGTTGTCCCGGATCATGCCTATAAAAGATTCACCATATTTTTACTGTTTTTTTTTTATATGGCTATACAGTTTTTATGAATTTTGGCGTTAATAAATTTTAATTCGTAAGTATTTATAATTATTGTAATATTAAGTATTTGAATATTAAATTAATACCTTTACATTGTATGTGCTAGTTTAGCTATAGTGATTTTCGATTACTATACCTTACTTTTTTTTTCACTGGCAATTGTAAGACAAGTACGATTTATCTCCCTTCGAAAAGACATTGGGAAAGTAAAGTAAAACGAACTCTATACGTTTGAGATAAAGTTTTTTTATTTTAAACGGCATTTTCATTTCAAGATTTTGTTCGTACTTATTCCAGTTATTATAGAATTTCCTTGAGTTAGGGTGATATTACGGGTCAAAGTTCCAACTTGTACAGAAGCTTTTAAAATAAATACCACGTTTTTAATGTAATACTTTCTCGTACCATTCAATGCATCCATCAGCATAATGTTTTGAATAGAATAGAGGATGTTTATTTCCCTAGTTTATATGTTACATTATGTCCATAGGTCGGCGGTGTTTCCGGCCTGCGGGTGAGAGATCTGTATAAGTGTCGTGTAGTGTGTGCTGTGTGCTTGTTACTGTGTACAGAATAGATTTATATAAATTCATATCCTTACATAGTATAAAACAAAGTCGCTATTTTTGTCTGTTTGTTTGTCTGTATGCTTAAATCTTTAAAACTACGCAACGGATTTTGATGCGGTTTTTTTTAATAGATAGAGTGATTCAAGAGGAAGGTTTTAGTATATAATTTGAACGACATCCACGCGGGTGAAGCCGCGGGCATCAGCTAGTTGTTGTTCTATATTGTCTTATCCTATTGACAGCTAATTACAATTTTGGGGACGTGGAGCGGTTGTTCGCTTGCTGAGCAGCAATATATAGGTTTTAGGTACCTAATCGATTTCACCTAGTCTACTAGTATTAGTTAGAAGTGGTGATCCGTCAAGACCATGGCCACACTTTCCCTCGCTTCCAGCGCATCTGTGATGAACTCGTACGAAGGATATGTGTGCCTTTTCCTCTGTTCTTAGTAAAGCCATGTTGGAATTGCAGTTGGAGTCTGCCGGCTGTCTGTCGCAGGCGAGATAGGAGCAGACGTTCGTTTAGTTTACCCATGATGTTTAGGAGAGTTGTGGGTCGGTACGATTTGGCGTCTCGGTGATTCTTGCCTGCTTTATGTAGGAAGATGCACTACCCCATGTTCTGTTGGGATGTTCTGTTGGGATAATAACCTGTCAGTAACAAGTAGTCAGCTATCACTTTGTACCTGTTGAGAAAGGGCTCTCCACTGAGCTTGATTTTGTCCGGACCAGCAGGGCTATTGTGTATCTTTTAATGACAGTGGATAACTTAGAATGTCTATCAAATAACTGTCAAATGGTGAGTTTTTAAGAAAAAAATGTACCAAACCATAACTAATTTACAGTTAATCTATGGACATTTCTGATAGCCACTGACGTTAAAAAGATACGCAATAGGGGGGCTGGTGCCTTCTTATTTTTAAAGTGTCTCAGCTCGACCTCGAGTCCGATTTCTTCTATTGAGGTCGAGAGGCTGGAACTGCTCTTATCTTCGTTATTTATCTTGGCTTCTGTGACGATCGCTGCGTCGACCAAGGCGTCGATGGTTTCTTTCTCACTGTTGCAATCCTCAATATGGGGTAGTCTCTGTACTGGAGCCTTCAGGTTACGTTGGATTCGCCACATCTGGACTCTGTTGTTCTGTGGATCATTTATTATCCGCGTCCAATTTTCGCTGTTATATTCCAAGAGTGCTTGTTTGGACCTGGCGTTTCAGACGATTGTGGGTTCTTCTTTGTCCCGTTATTGTGTCCTGGTTGAAGCGTTGCTCTAAGTTTTGCTTGCTTTCTTTTCTCGATCAATTAATTAATTTCTTCTGGAAGTTGATCTCTTCTGTTGTTTTCATGTAGTGGCGCATACTCATCCAAGGTTTCTGTGATGGCTTTTTCTACTTGTAATATATATGTTACCGACCAAACTGATTTCAGGACAAACTAGTTTTGCCTAGGCTAAACTAGTTTGTCACATTCTGCGTCGGTTGTGATTTCCTTTGGTAGGTTTTATTTGCAATGGCGCGGGTATTTCTTACCAGTGTTTTCTCTGGCCACTACTCTTAGGTCTAATAGCCAGGGCATATGATCGGAGCCAACTGATGTTATTTGTCGACCGGCATATTATGGTGTCGAAAGCTTGCGCGTCGTGCGCAAAAGGTGTGCAAAAGGTGGCTGCATTGAGGATACCATATCCTGCACTGTTAGGTCGCGAGGGCAGGCCCGTGTGGTGTATGACTGGCCTGTTGGTCTAGTGGTTAGTGACCCTAACTGCTATGCCGGAGGTCGTGGGTTCGATTCCCACCCAGGACAAATGTTTGTGTGATGAGCACGATCATTTGTTCTGTGTCTGGGTGTAATTTATCTATAATATGTATGTATTTAGAAATATATAAGTATGTTTATCAGTTGTCTAGTACCCATAACACAAGCTCTGCTTAGCTTGGGACTAGATGGCGTTGTGTGATAGTTGTGGAATATTATTATTATTATTCTCTTTATTTATTTTTCTTACATACTAATTTACATTTTTAAATATTTGTTAAAAAAAGATATCAAAAAACATTTAAAAATATAAAAAAATAGTAGTCCACCGGTGTCGGGAGCAGGGTCCAAGCTACCGGTGGTTAGGGTTCCAGAGACAGGAACCTCCTCACAATACGGGCCGTATCGAGAAGTACTGCCTTCTGAATCAGGCCCTTGATCCAACCTCCAAGCGAAAGTTTTGACAGGTGGTCGTCCATGCTTTTTGCTATCAGGCCATTGGCCGTGACGACTATCGGCACAATGATAGCCGAGCTCACATGCCACATATCGACAACCTCGTGAGCTAGGTCCAGATATTTTATTTGCTTCTCTTTCTCAGCTTTCACGAGGTTCTCGTCATGTGGGATGGTAACATCGATTATCATTACGCGGCGCGCTGATCGGTCTATCACCACTATGTCAGGTTTATTGGCAACAATAGTCCTGTCAGTGATGATAGACTGATCCCAGTACAACGTGACATGGTCTTTTTCGAGAACTGGGTCGGGCACATACCTGTAGTACGGTACCTCAGACTCCACAAGTTTATATTTCAAGGCAAGTTGCTGGTGAATAATCCTGGCCACTTGATTGTGCCTGTGCAAGTACTCGCCGTTAGCCAGACGAGAACAACCAGAAATAATATGTCTGATGGACTCACCCGGACGGTGGCATGCCCGACACACGTCAACCGTCCCATCCTTCATAATATATTTCCGGTAGTTGTTCGTCAACATAACTTCGTCCATAATTGCACAGACAAAACCTTCAGTTTCCCCAAAGAGGTCGCTGAAACGTAGCCAGGACACGGACGCTAAAAAATCTACATCGGGCCCATGAAGAGCCCGGTAGAAGCGCCCGTGAAGCTCCTTGCTTTGCCATACTTCCTTGCGGTCATCAGCAGTAAGTACCACAGGTTTGCGCCAGTTCTCGTTAGCCATGGACAGCGGGGTGAGTCCCTTGTCCACTGCGACCACATCTCGGTGCATACCCACGTCGGCCTTTAAAAAATATTCTCTGAGACTGCACACCTCGCGGTTGTGGAGGGTCTTCGCGTTTAAAAAGCCTCTACCCCCGCATTTCCGCGGGATGTACAGTCTCATGACCGATGATCGTGGGTGATGCATCCGATTTGCAGTCAGCAATGTACGGACTCTCCTATCCAAGGCATCGAGTTCAGTCTGAGTCCATTTGAGTATGCCGAAAGAGTACATTAAAACTGGCATGACCCAACCGTTGAAGGCGCGCACCTTGTTCCCACCTGAAAGAAGGCTATTTAAAACCTTCTTCAGGCGTCCGAAGAAGCGCTCCCTCAACGATTGCTTCATGTCAGCTACGTTAATGCCTAACGCTTCCGACATACCCAAATATTTATAGCTTTCGGATGAGGAGAGGGATCTGAGGTGTATGGAATCCGAGAGCTGAATTCCCTCGGATTCCATAATCCCCCCTCTCTTTACATGCATGACTGCACATTTGTCCACTCCCAAATTCCATCCTGATGGCGCTACTAAAAGAATCAGTTATTTTTAGTAACTCCATCAGTCGCAATCTGTTGTGGGCAAACAGTTTCAGATCATCCATGTAAAGAAGGTGAGATATGACCTGACCATCTCTCCTCAACCGGTAGCCTAGACCTGAATCCTCCAGCAATGTGCTAAGAGGATTCAGGGCTAGACAGAACCAAAGCGGGCTCAGACTGTCGCCCTGGAATATTCCCCGTTTAATCCATACAGGTTCATCGTTCCCCCGAATCTGTCGACATCCTGGATATCGAAGGACCGTCTTCCATTGCCCCATACACGACTCAAGGAAGGCGCGTAGAGTTGCATCTATCTTGTACAACTCCAGCACCCTCATCAGCCATGTATGTGGTATCGAGTCGTAGGCCTTCTTATAATCTATCCAACATGTCGACAGATCCTTGCGGGCTCGACGAACCTGTTGGCTAATGGCCATGTCGATGAGGAGTAGCTCCTTAGTACCGCGGGACCCGTTCCTACATCCATTCTGAGAAGCAGACATAATACAGTTTTGCTCAATGTGTTTATTAATTTTCGCTCTCAAAATGGATGTAAGAAGTTTATAGACCGTCGACAAACACGTAATCGGTCTATAATTCTTGGGTTCCGCGGGACTACCTGACTTGTGGAGCAGGTGGGTAACGCCTGTGGTTAAAAACTGCGGAAGCGACGCAGATTCTAAGGATGACTGGAATTGGGATGCCAGGCAAGTGTGTGAACTGCTGAGCCATTTCAGCCAGAAATTGTGCAGTCCGTCCGGACCAGGTGACTTCCAGTTCGGTAACGGACGAACTGCACTGGCTATATCTATTGGTGTTATATTTATTGCTTCCATTTCTGGAATAGGTTCACACACTCGCTCGACATCGCGCAACCAGTCAGCCTCAGTATGACAGACGGGTACCGACCAGATGCTGCGCCAGAATGAACTCGTGGCAGCATCATCCGGTCGACACACGTCCGCCACAGTTTGCTCGGGTCGCTCCCAAGCTCGGTATACCCACCTCTCATCGCTCTGGAACATGCGATTCTGCGAGTACCGATCAACCCGCCGCTTATACCGCCGAATACGGTTGGCCCATGCATAAACCTTCTGCTTCAGGAAGTCGATGCGCTCTGTGACTCGGGACATGTAATCTTGAGGACTGATTTCAGTCCCCGAGAATGCCCGTTTCACAAAGCGCATCACACGTGGTCGTGTATTGCCCTCCCTGAAGGAGTATAGTTTGCCAATGAGCACCCTGGCCCCGTCGACACGACGCTCGATCCTGCGCTGCCAGGCCGGTACGGTTGGTTTTGATCGACTAGCTAAGTCACAATTTGGGAATTTAACATTAGCTAGTCGACATGCCGCAACAGCCCCACAGTACAAGATCGAGTGTGTATCAACGAGGTCCTCGCTGCTCTTGAATATATTCTTGAGCTGCGAGTCCAGGGCACACACCAACGCCCTATTTCGCTTATGCATGGGTAACCGTGGTAATCGGGGCCTAAGTTCGGTAGGAGTGGACCGATACTCACGAAGCGCATCCTCCAGTGCGCTCCTCAATCGGTCGTTGCACTGGCTACTTACTGTGGCAACCCTATCATCCTCCTCTACAGCAACAGTATTGGGCCGCGATGGGGTCGCAACAATAACAGTCGCTGGCACCGCGGTCTGTGACTGAGTCAAGATGATACGGTTGCTCAGTACCTCTGAGCGCAGCCTATCAAGCGCGGCGTCGTCCAACATGTGATTACGCTGGATGACGCGCACCTGATCCGACAGTCGTTGGCTGGAAACGTTGATGGTTGGTTCCAGTTCCTGAAACAGAGACAGCATCCTAACACGGTACGCAGTGAGGTTAGTTCCCCCCTCTGTAGACCCGTAGTATGCGCGCATGACATTCTCGTTTATTAATCGAGTCCATTTCATGCGCTGCACACAACCACCGGTAGCGAGGACCCGGCTCGGGGCCGGTTGGCCCCTAGGTCCCAAGCTGGTCGGCGGCCGGCTTCTCCCCTGCCGACGCTCAGGTGACGGTGTCGGTGTTCTTGACGTCGTCGGCGGAGAGAAATACTCGTCGCTTGAGCTCGACGCTACTGCCGTCGCCGGTGACGCAGGTGATCCGTGGTCCGGCGGCGGCGAGGCGGAGCTGAGCGACGAGTCCGGGGATGGTGGGCGTGCGCGTCGTGCTGCTCTTGCTCTTGTAATCATATTTTTTCGTCGTAATCTTCGTCGTACATTTTTATATTGTTAAAATTTCTTGAAGTGATCTTGACATCTGTCATCTAAAAATTTGTAAATGTTCTGGCCTTTTTTCTTCATTGTGTAGTATTTTATTATAGTATTATTTTATATTATTATATTGCTAATGGTTGAATAGAATGGATTTATTGATATTTGTGATAAAAACTAGGCCTAAAATAGATTTTCAGAAATAAATATTGAGAGATTTTTTGAACGACGTGTCACTGACACAAGAGCGACCACAGATTATTATTATTATTATTATTGTTATGGTGCAGAGGTCGCGCACGAGTATACCCGCCCCTTCATCTCTCGTCTGGTTAAGTGCGGTCATCTTAAGGTTGAGGACCCCGATGGTGATGTTTGGAGCTTCGGTTATGATGTCTTCTAGTTCATCATTAAACGCTGCGGCGTCGAAGTGTTCTGATCTATGCGGTGTGTATATTTCCTTGTACTTGACTTTAGGGAGTCTAGTCTACTTTAGATCATAATTGAGGTTGATAGCGACACCTTCGATGAGGCGGTCTCTTTCTTCGGTACCTGGGGTTACATCGGTCTGACTCCAGCGTATTCCTTGCATCACATACATAGCTGTGGTTAGATGCGACGCGATCGAGTGCGTGATCTTGTCGTAGTTCCGGAGATCCATATGGATTTTGGAAAAGTCCACCCGGCACTCGTTGACTACAATTATATGTGGCTTATAGCGGTCGGGGTTTTAGCTCGAGAAATTTTCCTTTTAACCCTTGCGCGTTGAGGTGTAGTATGCTCAACTTATGATATTGATTTCTCGGATTATTTGTTGAGATTTTTATGAGGATTTCGTGTTGTAGCTGTAGCTGTTGTAATATTTGTTTCATAGTTATTTGTAGCTCTTGCCCTAGAGGCTTCACGCTATTTTCTTTGTTTGGTGTGTGTTCATTTGGTTGCATTGGTGGCTGGTGCTGTGGTTGTGATAGAGGCGCTTGTTTAGGCCCCGGTGGAAACTGTGAAGTAGAGGTTATGTTCGCGTACGATACGTTTTCCCGACGGTATGTTAGTGCTGCGTCTCTGCGTTCAGCTGCGTCTTTTTTTCCCTTTATTTTTCTTTATGTTGTGCCAATTGACGGCCCACTGTTTTCTGGAACTTCTCGCATTGACTTGGTTGGCCCTAACGGTTTTTTGCATGCCGTGCATATTTTGATATCGATGCCTACTTCGTTTTGAATTGTGGAGGTGAGAGGTTTCTTCTCACTGTGACACGCCGATGTCGCATGCGTGAAGAGGAAACAATTCTTACATTAACAATAGGGGATCGGACATAAAAAAAGTAATTAGTCCGTCAGATAGATTTAAAAAAAATATTGGACACGTATTTTTTCTTTTTTCACGTAAACAAAAAATGAAGACGATACAGTGCTTCGAAAACTCGTGTGACGTCATATTATGATAGTACATTTTGTACCTACAAGTGACGTTTCAAGCCCTACTCCATGATCTTTGACGCGTTGTGTCTTCGTCATTTTTTATTGATTTGATAAAACAAAAAACACGTATTCAATATTTTTCGATAATCTAACTTACGGACTAAACAGAATCATATTATTTTGACCCAGTCCGATCCCCTATTGTACTACTCTCCTGGGGTCATCTTTGTATTCCTGAGGGCCTGAAGGCCCCGAAGTTCGCATGTTTTGTTGTTATAAGCGTAGCGATTTCGCCGTATGAGTGGACACCATCAAAAATAAATTGTAGGTTACCTTTAATTGTTCTCGCTTTAATCGGTCTCACACCACCAGCCGGAGCATTAGGCAGTAAACCGGAAGATGGCGGGATGCCTCTAAGCCACTTAAAATCAAACTTTTCTCATTGGAATAAAGTTTGTTTTGAGACGATTCAACATTCGAGATCAATAATTATATTGATTTCGAATGTTTTACACACTCACTTATCACATTAAATCTTTAGTCACGTACACATTTAATAACGTAAGAATATTAAAATGGCTAAGTTGAAATAAATGGTTTGATTCAACACAAATACTGCTTTCTGTCGTCCAGAGCCGGAGCCCGCGAAGCCGAGCGGGGCTCAAGTGGGCCAGTCGACAGCGCCGGCACCGCTCGAGGCGCACTCCCCGCTGGGGGGCGCAGTCGCCGCCTTCCTAGCCATCACCCTCATCTGCGCCGCCGCCTCGTGGATCTTCTACGCGTTCAAGAACCCACACACGCGCAGTGGACAACTCCTTATTAAGGTAATGGCATAATCAGCTTGCCTCCTTGCTCTAGCGGTTACTGAGTACGAGGCCCTAGGTCCAAATCCTAGGTCTGTTCAAGTGTTTAACAAAAAAAAAAAAATTAACACATACACATAAACTCACGCCCTTTTCCCATGGCGGTAGACAGAAACCACAGGATGCCACCTGCTACGATCCTTACATACTCCTTCTGCCTCGTCCACATTCATACACTGTCCTTTCTGAAGAACGTCACCAATAAGGTGAGTGTATGTGTTTCTAGAGCGTCCCCTGCCGGCGTTGCCACTCAAATGCCTTGTAAATACCTTTCACTCATCCTCTCCAAATGACCGAACCACCTTAGCATACTCGAAACAGCAGCAGCAGCTCTCTCTACTCTCTCTCTATTTCACTTAAGTATTTAATAAAGAGGTATATGCATGTAAGGGATTATGTTTTGCTTAACTAATGATAATGTTAACCTGTTCCAGTACCGGCCGTCGCAATGGAACTGGCGTCGCGGAGAGGCGCGCTACACGGCCGCTACCATCCACATGTAACCCTGCCCCACTGGCACTGCCTCGCGCCGCGCTGCGCAACTTGCTAACTGTCACAGCACAGCACACTGGCTCTTGGGCGTAGCTACATCAGTATATGAACCCCGATAAATAATACTTAACTGTCCACAACGCCATCGGTGTATACTGGTTGAAATAGCATAAGAACGTGTTGAGTTCTAAATACATTTATCAAAAATGCATGTCGCACCGAATTTTTCCCTATAGTAATTGATTTACTCTAGGGAAAAAAGGCAAAATTACTATAAATACATTTCGAGCTGCGCCCATTTCAAGTCTAATTCTTAAAAGAAACATCGGACAAACAGACAGGTTGACTTTATTACATCAAACATAATCATAACGAAAAGGCAATGACAACAATACAACAGCCAGTTAAACTTAATTTAAAACTGTTATCAGTCATCGGTTTATAGGGCTGTTAATACAAATCTTTAACGTAAAGATCTATTAAGTTATTAGTCACCTCAAAAATAATAAGCCTTTACATTATTACCTATAACCAAACTAAACATAAGAAAAAAATAATAATGTAGATATTGATATGAATAAATGCAGTAAAGTAAAGGGCGTCAAAACGTCATCCACATCGCTGTCAACAGGAACAGTGTGATCAACCGAGCACGCTCCGAGAAGTTGGATCTGATTCTGCTTTGTCCGATGTTTGTTTAATTTGCCAGTTGTCAAGTACAATAGTGAAACAATCAATTGTCCTGCTGGTGAGCGGACTATATCTCTGCTAAAAATAAAATTTGTTCAAACAATTTGATATAAATATTTGCACTAGACACATTGTTGATGTATGTAGTTACACAGGGTTGTTTTACGTTGTCATTATGGGTAGTATTAACTTGTTATTTTACTTGGAATATATATTCAACTGATGTATACATAGATAGTGATACTTTTAAGAATCTCTACACTTATTTATACAGATCTGTAATTTTTGAAGTATTGTAACTAAATAATTGATGTTTAATAATGTAACTGTCTATTTAATATCTGCAACGTGAGTACGTGACACATAAGATCGTAGTATTAGCGTTTACACATTTAATAAAATATCCTTTTGGAAATTGTAAATGTATGCCGTGATAATTTGGTATCACGGCACACAATGAAATAGGAATTTGTGATTCTAAATAAGATTAAAATTTATATACATATTATTAATGTTGTCAATTTTGTTAAATAGATGTTAAAGTGTGCCACGACTAGATACAGCTCCAACGTGAATGACTATGCCACAGTTGGATACTTGACTACTGTTAAAAATTTACGACAACGTTATATTATTTCAAAGAACTAACAGAAATAATAATCATGATGTATAAAAAGAGTAATAAAACCGATCAAAATATGGAATAGCTGCACGCTTGAGAAGTTTTTAGTGGCGGCATTTCCTATCCTTGTCGCGCGAAAAGGCCATTTGTACTACGTACAGTGCGATCAAATTATCTTGGCAGCTCTGAACATAGGCTTTGCGAAATTTTACGCATGTAAACTTGTGAAGAAAACTGTTATTGCCAGATAAACCAATACTTAAACGATCAGAAAATATCTAATTTAAACAGTGAGAAATACAAATAAAATAAATATCATAACACTTTTATACATTCGTTGTAACAAAATGACTTGCACGAAGTTCGGAGCTGCCAAGATAATTTGATCGCACTGTACAGTACGATCAAATTATCTTGGCAGGTCTGAACATAGGCTCTGCGAACTTTTACGCATGTAAACTTGTGAAGAAAACTGTTATTGCCAGATAAACCAATACTTAAACGATCAGAAAATATCTAATTTAAACAGTGAGAAATACAAATAAAATAAATATCATAACACTTTTATACATTAGTTGTAACAAAATGACCTGCACGAAGTTCGGACCTGTCAAGATAAATTGATCGCACTGTACGTACCTATGGTGGTCTGAGTTATGTCGTCACATCTTCATAGAGCTGTCTTTGTCTAGCAAATCATTTTAAATCAGTTAAAACTAAGCCATTTTTTAAGATTTATCACAGTTTTTCTTACTTACACTAGTTAAAAAAATAGTCAAGTACCCAATTGCTGAATGTATTGTACCTTTAACGTCACTCGTCCAACGCTTATACACATGAGTTTACCGTTATTGTTAAACCCCTCGCAGGAGATATATGTCAGCTCACATTGTACAGAATACATTTGTTGTTGTTGTTGATTTTAAGGCAGCAACCAACTAAATACTGCAGAAAACCTGCAATGAATTTAAGACTGTTTACTCTGTTGACTCTAAACAGTCAAGACAAATTGTGAACAATCTACATAATATTATAATCTACCATTGTGTATTTCAAATTGGTAAAGTGCCTGTTTGATATGTGATTTAGTTAGCATGTAACGCAGTAAGGCGAGTTCATTTCAAAAGTAACTTATAGAACAAACAACTGTCAACAGTCGAGTTCAATAAACTTTGCTTTCGTACAAAAGTATTGAAACTTTATTTGTATTATTATGTAAGTACTATTTTTCGGACAATTTAGAGAATCATGGTTTATGTTCAGAAAACTCGTTATGCATTTTTAATTTATTATGTTTTTAAAAAAATCGCTTGGTAATATTACTGCTGTTAATTTTTAAATCAATTTTGTTCTAAAAGTTATTTTTTAACACCATCACATATAAAAAGTTCGTTTATTATCGAACTGTTTATTCCATGTGCCTTTTAAGAATTCCGTAAGTATGAAGGCATCCGTCCTCAGTTTTATTAGTTTTTTTATAGTGTTATGAGGAGAGCTGCCGCAAATCATAGAAACGTTGTGAAGTGTTAAAAACTATCCGACCGTACTAATGGCACATGTGTCTCTGAAAAGTCGATGTACCACATTACTGTAGTTTAACACAATTTTACTAATAATTATCATTTCTGTGTGACCGATGGTAACGCTGTTTTTCTAGGATTTGAAGCACCAGTTGTAATTATGATTACGGTATCTATTAGCGTAACGCACCAACAATCTTAATAATTGTCAAATTACATCTTCCAAATTTATGAAATATTTAGTTTTTTTATGGCCATTCGCTTGTATTCACGTTTATATTATATATCCGAGGTGTTCGGTTATTATTGAGGTTGTATTCAAGGTCGTGGCTTTATTCTGTTTACATAGATTTATATAAATATTAATGGATGATTTCGAAGATGCCAACGGCTTTTATGTTTATTTCCAATCATGAATAAAGCTAATTGATAAGTGTTTCTTATGCTCGGAGCACCTTTCACTTAGAAACGTAAACATATCAAGTAGATGTACCTTGGCCCTGAGGATGTTCTGTTCAGGCGACGACGAATAAATGTACAAAACTTAAGAATCTCTTACCCACTTAAATCAGTATAAATATTCTGTTAGAACTTTCATTTTGTTTTCTGACGATGTTAATTTTTTTCCCTCTATTTTTATGAATTTATAGACCGATCATGAAAGACATAATTTTAATTGGTTGCGTACAAGTATCTGATGGCGAGTACCATAAATCTCATTACTTTGTATTATCCCATAATATTGTTTCTCATTACTCGAAAAATGATAATCAAATAGTTTATTTTTGTTAACTATTCCTTTTCTCAACTTTACGTAGTTACTTTACATATTTGTATTATATTTTTCTCTGTAAATTACACTAAAAAGGGCTCCAAAACATGTTATTGGCGATTTACTTAATTTTATTTTTTTCTTGTTTTGGTTTTTTGAAGTAGATTTTATATCAAATTCTTATTAGTGATTAGTGAAATTTTATTATTAATTAATTGATGTCTTCTTTAAAATGTGAGATTTTGGAATCTCATACGTAAGTATTATAATACCTATATATTGTATAATCACTTTAGTGTCGGGTGAAGGGTAAAAGTATAAACATCATTTTTTTATAAAGTAAAACAAAACGGACACCACGCGTAAAGTAAAATCTTGTAGTTTTACACATTTATATTATTATAAAAATTCTAACAATTTTGCCATGAAATGGCCTTAGTGTAAGGCAATGTGTGGTCTTTAGTAATGTATGTAATAACCCTTACGGAACTCGTGGTGTACCAAGTGCATTGCGGACTAAATTTCAAGCCGTACGTCGTTTGGTGTTATTAGTGTTATAAAATAGTGATATTATTATGTAAAATATATTAACGTATGTTACTCTACTTTGGGAAGTTATTATTACTTATTTTTTTTACTCGTAACAATTTTTTTTTTCGTAAAATCTGTACACCAAAGAACTTCAATCGCGTTCGATAAGAGTCTGTAAAGTGTCGCTCGATCATCAATCGATTAGATGTGTAATGTTCATATGGAATTATTGTAAATTATATTTATAAGGTACCATTCCGGTGTTTCCTTTTGTATTAAGGGACCATCATGAAAGTCTACAATAAATCGTGCCGTTGGAATAATTTGGTGTCATTTATTTCTACCCATTAGCTTATTGCCAAACTAGATTACAGGGATTAAATGCACTACACACTATCGACATTTAAAGAAAAAGGTCAGTTACATGTCTATTCATACCTAATTCATATTATTCCAAACCAGCGAGTTATACAGGTCAGTGCTTGGATCGTATCGTCTATATTATTTCAATATTTTGATAGAATAAGATTCAAACGCTTAGCAACTAAGGAGCGGGTAATGCTTGGAGTCTCTCTCTTGGAGTCTCGCATCTAGAACGATTACCTCGTCCAGAGAACCAGAGCTGTCAACATAGCTCACAATAAAGGAAACTGCAGTGCCATTTTAGCCGCAGAACCGATGACAGCTGGCATAGACGAGGTCTTGAGTGAGGACGCCCTCAGGCTAGGTGGACCGACGATCGTCGCAGGGTGGCTGGGAGCAACTGGATGAGAGTTACCGGTAACTTAAGTTGAGTGACACTCTCCGAAGTACAGACTGTACTTCGCAGAGTGTGCGCAGGAGCTCCACGAGCTGATTCCACCATCTCCCTTCTTCCATCGGGAGACTAGACGTACTGCAGGTTATCACCGATACCTAGTCGACGTTCCACACATCCGAACGAAGCGCTTTGCTAAGTCCTTTATTATGCGCACAGCCAAGGAGTGGAGAATTCCCTGCCTGCGTCGGTTTTTCCGAGTTCATATAACCCTAATCTATTTAAGTCGCGAGTAAACAGGCTTCTTCTGGGTAAGCTCGTTCCATCGTCGACATCATCTCTGCCCTTAGGGCAAGATTGAAGTCAAGAGGAAACCCATTTATAATAAAAAAAAACAAAAAAAAAGTGGCGTGCGATTGAAGAGATCTGTATCCTGATGCTGAGGCTGATGATGACGATGGATCTTTTTTTGTTGTTCGTGGGAAATCATCAAATAACCCCTCCTCTGGGCAGAGCGGAAGGGAGTGTCAGACTTCTACTGACTAAAAACCACCCATGTTCCTTTTAAGCCATTGTGCTGAGGTTGCGGTATCTTTTTCAAACAACCCGTAGCCCCGACGGGATCCCTTAAACCCTCAAACGATTACCTACTATCTAAGCCTACATAAAGACGGCATTACGATGGTCACCCGTTAACAACTTGTAACTGCAATGTTTCTTTTACAGGAGAGGGAAAAACTGTATAATTTCGAAAATTAGTTAAAAACTAAAGGAAATAAAAAGTAGTTGGTAGGTACTGGAATTATTTATTGCTCTATATTAAAACGAATTTAGTGGCCACTTATGTTTAAATCGATATCTGAATTCAACCCCCGACGCAAAAACGACGGGGTGTTATAAGTTTGACGTATCTGTCTGTCTGTTTATGTCACTCAATTATCAACACTCAAACAAAACCAAAAAACCCGACTGAAAAAACTGAAAAGCAAAAAACAAGCACAAAACTTGGAAGCAGGCGGGGTTCTATTTTTTAATTGCATAATTTACTATTCAAATGAACCCCGCCTGCTTTCAAGTTTTGTTTAATTTAAAATGTGCTTGTTTTTTGCTTTTCAATTTTTTCAGTCGGGGGTTTTTTGGTTTTTTAACTACTTTTTTTATTTCTAACTTTTTAGTTCTTTTGTGTTTGTTCTTTCGTTGGTCGCGTAAAATTCTTCGCAGATGGTTATATATTTTCGCAATGTCCTTTTAAAACCCTTTATTTTGGTACCCTCATCATCATCATCATCATTTCAGCCGAAAGACGTCCACTGCTGGACATAGGCCTCCCCTAAGTGTAATTTTTGCTTAGGGGGGGTTTGCCATAATCGCCACGCTTGGCAGGCGGGTTGGCGATCGCAGTACGGTCGATACAATAAGCACAGAGAACGCTGCTGCCCATTCTCTGGTACATCCCTTAGTCGCCTCTTACGACACCCACGGGAAGATATGGGATGGTGCTATTCTTTGCGTCCGACACCATACGGAACATTGGTACCCTACTCGATGGTATTGGAAAAAAAAAAATTTTTTAACTCCGCGATTTGACCCCCAAAATCCGCAATGTTTCTTTGTTTTTTAATTTTAATGTAGCCTATAGCACTCGCGCCATCAAGACAAATCTAACGACGTTTCATTCAAATCCCTTCATCCGTTTAGGAGTTACGAGGGAACAAAGAAACGGACATACATACATACACGTCAAACACATAACCCTCCTTTTGGGCTTCGTCGCAGTCGGGTAAAAAAAACTTTCATTAGATTAATACATGTGCGGCAAATTATCTTAAAAATAGGGATGACATAACATAACATCACGCCTGTAATCATGTCCGTTTGCCCAGCACGGCCCCCCAGAATTTGCGTTTTAGGTGTGCACCAATGCAATGTACTCGCCTCTAGGAATAATTATGTGTACCTGTTTCTTTTTCAATGTACCTCTGTACTTTTGAAGATATTTGCAAAATAAGGGGGCCGTGCCAGCCAAACGTTTTCAGCACGGCCCTCTTGTAACTTGAAAAATATATAGCGTATTAAAAAGTTTTTTAAACTGAATCAATTAACTCTGTTAACACGTTATATGTACCTCAACAAATATTGTGAATTCGTAATAACAAATAATATATAGATGTCGATAGGGGGCCGTGCTGAAAAAAATATATAAGAAAATATCTAAATGAAAGACAAAACAACCTAGCCAAAAACTATTAAAAAATAATTAATGTTTGGCAAGTAACATGTAACGCATTGGTTTCTCATACAACTTGCTAAATTTGATAAATAAACCAATTTTAGTTCATTCAGCACGGCCCCATTACTAGCCTATATCTATTTAAATATGACATGTTTGTTTACAAAATTCGTCTTTCTGAATTATTTATAGGACATTCGGTCCAAATAAATTGCGATTCTGCTGTATTAGTACTTTAAAAAATAAATAGGATCAAAAATATCATATATTACCACTGATAGGGTGACCATGATTCCATATATTGGGTACATATTTTCTATACTACCTATAATTAAATTATGTGACTACATCGAAATAATAGAAGATTGTACAACTAATGCAGTCATGTTAGCCCGAGACGTTTATTTCCACCCGTCGAGGGATAAAATGACTCGTTTATGCCCGAGTAAACAGTCACCTTTTCACTTCACTTTATAATTAATTGTTAAATGTAATATTTATCATATTTGTACGCCAAATGGCAAAACATTGAGCGCATTATAAACATGTAACACCTCTCTGTAAAAACCTATGTTAACAAATAAACAATCTGAATCTGTAGTTATCTGAATCTGTAGTTCGATTGCGAGAAAATGAAACAAGCAAAAAGTATACATATAACAGTATTTTCACTGTCTATAAATGTTGCAAAATTGAAGAAGAGAATAGCTACTTCCTGCCTCGAAACTTTTTAAAACATGTTTTTTTTTATTTTCAACATGATTGCTTCATTCGACTTGGGTGGGTACATACTGCCAAGTCATAAAAATGATTGTGTTTTTAAATACCTAATTTATATAACAACTATTTTATCTAGTTTTATTAAATTAACTATAGAAAACACGGAAGTGATATGATGATATAAGTTAAAGCAAATTAAATTAAATATCGACTTTAATCTGCGACGTTTTATTGCGCGTATGTGGCTGTTGGGTCTGATTATCTTAGTCTTAGAAAAAAAAAAAACTTTATGCACTAGAACATAAAACGCGACTCGAAGTCGCCTACGCATAACCCGCACAACATTATGACGAGCTTTTTTAGACTTTAGAGCATGAGAAGTGAAAACATTATTTTTTAGAATTTAGCTATAATAATTTCATTATAAACAACAACAACAAACAACCCTACCCTAGCCGTTGTTTTTCGATGTATGGAGATTGTATAAATTGATGTCCAGACATTGCCTAGACAATTTTACCTATTATAGGACTTCTCAAATCTGTCATTCAAAATTGGATTTTATTCTATATGTTTTTAACTACATTTTAGACTGTGCCAGCATAACAATCGAACGGTTTTTTGCAGTAAATGCACTAGGCAAAGTCACAGACATGAGACATTACTTTACCTTATTTCTGTTATACCTCAAAAATCTTTTTTAAACACGAATATTCCCATGAAAATTAAAGTCTTGAGCTTTTTATACGATTAGATGTGTACACAACACGGAAATCGACCATATTTGTTTATTATTTCACGATAAAAGCCAAAAATATCAAATCCGTACAAAGTCAGGGCAGTTAACGGTATTTTTTATTATCCATTTTAAAGTGGAATCATGGTCACCCTATCAGTTGTAATAAATGATATTTTTGATCCAATTTATTTTTTAAAGTACTAATACAGCAGAATCGCAATTTATTTGGACCGAATGTACTCCTATAAATAATTCAGAAAGTCGAATTTTGTAAACAAACATGCCATATTTAAAAAGATATAGGCAACTAAAGGGGGCCGTGCTGAATGAACTAAAATTGGTTTATTTATCAAATTTAGCAAGTTGTATGAGAAACCAATGCGTTACATACCTATGTTACTTGTCAAACATTAATTATTTTTTAATAGTTTTTGGCTAGGTTGTTTTGTCTTTTATTTAGATATTTTCTTGTAGATTTTTTTCAGCACGGCCCCCTATCCACATCTATATATTATTTGTTATTACGAATTCACAATATTTGTTGAGGTACATAAAACGTGTTAACAGAGTTAATTGATTCAGTTTAAAAAACTTTTTAATACGCTATATATTTTTCAAGTTACAAGAGGGCCGTGCTGAAAACGTTTGGCTGGCACGGCCCCCTTATTTTGCAAATATCTTCAAAAGTACAGAGGTACATTGAAAAAGAAACAGGTACATATATTCGAGTGCAGGGCAGTGGTCCAACTGCTCTGTCCTATTAGTTGGACCATGGGTCTTTACTAGGGGCAGTTGTCCAACTTTAAAAATAGTTGGACCACAGCACCTTTTGAGAGTTCCGTGGTCCAATTCATTTAAAAATAACTCTAACCCTAAAAGGACTGAATTTGATAGTTAATTAATTTAATCCCAATCGATCACACTACCAGGAGAACAGAAACATTATGAGGTATTGGAAATTGGAATCTTAAAATCAAATCTATATGCCTTTCTAATACCAAGGATTTTTTTTTTTGTTGGAGATGAGAAACAAGGGCAGTAAAGTCTCACGAAGTACCAGGAGCCCAGAAATAATAGGAGGTAAGTACAGGGTTCATTAGACAACCTGACTTAACATTTTTTTTTTAAATTAAGTTCTTCGTCGCGTATATAAAATTCTTTAGCAGTAAAATCTCACAAAGTAGCAGGTGCCCAGAAATATATAAGAGGTATAGAACCATTATAGAACCTGATTTAACAATTCTTTTTTTTTTATTAAAGTTTTCGTCATCCGTATAACTTTTATATCAGTGAAGTTCTCTAATGGTTCTGATTCAGCCCAGAAATATATAGGAGGTACTCCTATAATTATATTGCACACAAGATGCAGTTGAGGTTTTTAGTGTTGGTAAGTTATTTTTAAATGAATTGGACCACGGAACTCTCAAAAGGTGCTGTAGTCCAACTATTTTTAAAGTTGGACAACTGCCCCTAGTAAAGACCCATGGTCCAACTAGTTGGACAGAGCAGTTGGACCACTGCCCCGCACTCATATATTCCTAGAGGCGAGTACATTGCATTGGTGCACACCTAAAACGCAAATTCTGGGGGGCCGTGCTGGGCAAACGGACATCTGTAATCCCCGAATGGTTAGACAAAGGTGTACCTAAAAGTACACCCATATTTCGCCAGTTATGTTTTTTAAGTCCCATGTGATGGCAAGCCTATTGCCAACAACCGGGCACAAATCCAGACTGCGTGACTGTTACTGATAAATTCCTGATGGAAAAACCCAATAACACTTTGGCCGACCCGGGAATCGAATCCAGGACCTCATGCTCAGCAGTCACGACAGCCGAAAGACGTCCACTGCTGGACATAGGCCTCCCCTAAGTGTCGCCACATTGACTGATCCCATGCGTCTCGCAGCCAGCGGATCCCCGCAACCTTCACCAGGTCATCGGTCCACCTAGAGGGAGGCCTTCCAACACAACGTCTTCCGGTTCGCGGTCGTCACTCCAGAACGTTTCGGCCCGACCACGCAAGGAAACTCCGAACATAGCCCTTTGGGTGACTTTAAGCCTTCTGATGAGGCCCATTGTGAGCGAACACGTTTCGGTCTCGTATGTAATCACTGGCAACACACTGTGGTCATAGACTTTCGTGCTTTCGTCTTGAGGCACTGCGGTACCTACGTTAGACGAGAAGATACCGCGCAACTTCCCGAACGCTGCCCAGCCGAGTCGGATTTGACGATTGATTTGCAATCTTCAAAATGAGAATATCTGCACATCATTGATATCTGCAGTACCTATTTAAATTGTATGATAAGTGATTTGTCCAAGGTTCGGTGTAATAAATAAGGGCCAAAAGCGCTTTAGCTTGTCGATATCGTCAAAATCGCAGGAAACAGATAGTTGGATAAGGGACACACAGTTTCGTCATGTCTGTCGTCCGTCCATCCGTCCGCCTGTCTGTCCGTCCGTACCTATGTCACAGCTATTTTACACAGTTGAAACGCTAAGGAAAAAATGAGTGTTGATCGGATTGTCGCTTTCCTGCTTATTTTGTTTTTTTTTTGTCCTCTGGTCTTACAGCTATTTATAGGTACAGCCAGTATTTTTCATGTTCATCATTAAATAAAATAGCAAAGATATTTCCGAAATGTAGGTATGTTATTTAGGAGAAAGAGTTAAAACTAAATTATTATCAAGTCATAATCATCACTAATATTTATAAGAAGAAGAAAAAGAAAAGAACTTTCTGGGTACCTAATGACGTCTTTAGCTGCGAAAATATTATAGGTAGGTACATGGACGAAAATAAAGCAGCCCCTTTGGCCGATTTTCTAACCTTCGTAAGTCTTCAGTGGAAAAACAAATTCACGTTTTACTTGCGTAAGTTGAAAATGTGTTTATTTTCGAAGAAATCATAAAAGGTTTTCTCTTATAAAAAGTTAAAAATTTACCTACGCAATTCTTTGGGTATTGATAACACCTTTTCACTTCAGTAGCTCAAACATGTACAGTGCGATCAAATTATCTTGGCAGCTCCGAACTTCGTGCAGGTCATTTTGTTACAACGAATGTATAAAAGTGTTATGATATTTATTTTATTTGTATTTCTTACTGTTTAAATTAGATATTTTCTGATCGTTTAAGTATTGGTTTATCAGGCAATAACAGTTTTATTCCCAAGTTTACATGCGTAAAATTTCGCAAAGCCTATGTTCAGAGCTGCCAAGATAATTTGATCGCACTGTAGGTTTTGCTGCCTGAAATCAGTGAGCGAAATGCGATTTTGCTCACTGAGTGAAACAAAGTAACTTTTTAATTTTTGTTTTCAGAAAGCCGCGAATATCTTATTCAGCCTTGGGTTATCATGCAATTCGAAACATTCACACTCTATCTCTTTCCCGCCATTAGAAACAGAGAGAGCCAAAGACCAGCCCTTTCGAAGTTCCGATTTTGAATTCGACCTCAAAGACAAACGTTCGGAATTACGTACTAACTAAAGAAATTTTGCAAAAAGATAATTATGTCTTTAAATGTAATTTATTGAATTTTTAACTTATTGTTGTATTTAAACGAAAATGTATTTACTGCAAATAAAACTGATATATACCTGTGAATATTTATTTCTTGTTTCATTAATGTTACGTAATATATTTTGAATAATAAAATATTATGGGTGCTATTTCCGAACACGCCTTAATTTAAATAAAAGAGCGGGAATAAAGTTTCGTGGTTTGAATAAGTTAAAAAATATTAAAATAATCGTAAAAAATATGAGAGAACAGTATTTTAACACCGGAAGAGTTAAAGCAACAAGTTATTAATGCAGAATTAAGTTTCCTACCTGAGAAGTCTCGCGAAAAAAGCATACCATGTCTTCAATGAATGGAGACTTTCAAAGGGCGCAACCTGTTTTTCGGAGACGGTGTTGCTGTCTTTATTTTTTAGATTTATCACAGACGATGCGATCATCTACAATGTGGAGTATTTACTCAATGTTGAAAGCTACTTTAATTAAAAACAAAACATAACGTGCATATTGAAACATACGCAAAACTCGTATCTTTTCTAAAAAGAATGTCAGTTGGGCAATGGTTGGGCATAAGGCTAAAAAGTCCAAAATTTTCACGGCCCTTAACATAGAAAAAATTCTTAATAATGAAGCTCCGGACCACAGTATAAATATCGTACAGTAGTGTGACTCGGCCGTGTCCTTGAAATAAATGCCTACAGCCGCGCGGTACGTAAACATGTGAAAGGGCTGCCCGCCTCCAGTATTTTAATTACATGTGCCTACTTTGTGTTTCCATTTAGTTTTGTGATCGTAAATATACTTTTTAAAACAAATAAAATACTTTGTGAATTGAATAGAAAGTGTTCAATAAACATGCGTGTTGTTTTTTGATTGATAGATTTAATTAAAAAAACATGTTTTTTTTTCGGGACATATAAAGAAATACTTATCCATTAAAAAGACACACATTATAAGCCTACCTACTAGTAAGTGAAATTGTTTTATAGTCTTATCTTTCAAAGTTTCCAGGTAATTAAAAAAAAGTCATCTCTGAATTCATAAAACCAAAAACAACACAATATATTCCACTCGTCATATTAAATGTACTTGTCTTATTTTTAGAGAAAACATCGCGCATTTATTGTTAAAAAACAACACACCGTCCGTTCGTCGCTGCGGCACAGTCGCGACTGTCTGCATACCAGGCGCATGCCATAATCGAGGCGCGTAGGCATAGCTCGCGCTTCGTCCGTTTGTATGAAGTCGAACTACTGTATGATAATATTTCCGTGTCCGGACTGCAATTTTCTTGCCGCTAAAGTAAGCGGTACCTACCTGTGAATCTATGTTGTTAGTTATTAAAATTTGTGTGTAGACTTATGTATAAAGGTACTTACTGCTTACTACTAATTTATGGAGGCGCAATGAATCCTAGTCTGGCTTAGCAATACTGTTGAAATATTTATTACGATATGTAAAAGATGCTGTAAATGTTATGCATATTTAATTATGTAATATTTTCATTACAGGTTGTACTGATCATAGGAATTATTGGAGTATGTCGCAATAACGAGCTATTACAGCTAACAAACAGTTAATAATATCGAAAAGCATTCAGATAATTACTGTTAGTAAAATTTAATAATACGAAGACGAACCTTGACGTCTTTTGTCGTACGCGAAGAATATGTAACTATTGTAGAAAAATACCAAAATTTAGGTCCAGCCAATATAAAAACCGACCGATTTTTCATACAATACCGTACTAATAAATGCTCAAGACAGCCTATGCGAGTAAATAAAATAGGTGGTATACCGCGAGAAATTGCTACTTTCTTAAAACTGGAAGAGCCTCAGCTATACCTACACGGGTCACTGCTTTCAGAGAACTTCGGCAACGCTCTTGACTGATTCCGGAGCCGATCTCACCACTTTAAAACGTCACGGCGGGTGGAAGTCCAATACGGTTGCAGAAGGCTATATTGAAGACTCATTAGAAAATAAGTCGAAAATCTGTAAGCGAATAGTGGAAACAATAAGTCTGATTTCGACCTCGGATCCTTGGTCTCACCCATGTCCATCCACTTCCAACGACGCACAGTGTACTTATACAGAAAGCCGATCAGAGTCACCAACGTTCACCGTAGTTCCTTCTCAATCCGCCACCAAAACAGAAACCTTAACCCCAGATAATAAAACTCAACTCAATGCAACTATAACGTTGCCAATTAAATCTGTTACTTATAATTTGCAGAATTGCAGTAATTTTACTTTTAACTTTTAAAATGTTCCATTTCATTGAATTGGTACTACTATCTACAATGTTAATTATTTTGATTCACAATAAATAGTTATTTCAATCTATTCCTGTTTATTATTTTATCTCTTAAAGTGTTCTCGCTGCTGAAGTGAAAAGTTATGTGTTACACGAGAGCAAAGTTTTTTGCATCTCGTGCCTTTGAATCCCTCGCCACACTCAGGATCCAAAATCAGCACTCGCAGCAAAAAACGACTTTGCTCTCTTGTTGCACAAATAACTATTATATCTAATAACTAGTGGGAACAAAAAGTCCCATTAGTTCTACTGAAAATTTGTAATAGAACCGGTAAGACTGCTCAGTAGAACTAGTGGAAATGATCCCAATAAAAAGCCACTATAAAATGTTTTAATTTTTCGTTTCGGGGCTTTGATTTTTAGGGTTCTGTGATCCGTCCTCTTTACATAAGCGTTTCGAATCCAAAATAATAACCAATTAGTTTTGCCTTTTTTCTGGATATTGTTTTTGACTTAGTTACATTGCTGTTGGTCATGTTGACACAATTGACAGAACTATTCTGCCACATTTTCAAAAATGTTACCGTAGGTGTTTTTTTTATAAAAAAATATACTATTAAAAAAACATGAACTGCACCTTCAGTACCTTAAACTGTTAACCAGTTTATAAACAAGACAGAAGAATATCTCAAATACATTTCAAATTTAAGGATATGACAGGTTTGTGAAACATTACTGTAACGAGAAGATGTATGGAAGATGTCCGTTTTTATCAAAGAGATCTAAGACATAGCTTGTAATATTTGAATGTCTCTGCTTTTATGCGTCTAAATAAGTACTCAAAAGATATAGGTACCTACTATATATTTTGATGCTTTTGGGCAAGGTTGTGGACGCCAGGCTGCATACCTACGCTTCACGTTCACAACATAGTTTGAAGCGTCCATGAATGGAATACTCAATCCTTGCATTTGCCTAGGATGGTTAGTTACCAACAATTTTCTTGGTAAAGTTTGGCAGTGTAAATCACAAGTTAAAATGAGTGATTCCAGTGACAATGATAGCAATTTATTTTTTTGCTATTTTGTCTTTTACTTCTTTGTGCTTAAGTGTAATAAAAAGCAGTATATATCACTCGAGGGTAAGTACAGATTACTAAACTCACTCCTATAAGCGAGAATCAAGTGGCGACCACCAGAAAAATCGCCAAGACAATGAAGCTCGACTGGTTTACGGCCCTCCGCTTCGATTAGTAATCTGTGCCTTACTCCCCTTGGTGAATAAATAGCTATTATACCTTGTTCACTTGACAAATATAGATAAAGAAGGTCATGACCCCAAACACAGTAAACAAAAACTATTGGGATAAAGTAATGTAATCACGGTTGCGGGAGAAACCGACACAGGTCTGTTACTGACAAAGGCCGCAGGCGAACTGGGCGGCAGTGGGCGGCAGGGTTGCCAGACGAGTGTGAGCGAATTATCATACCAACATTCGAAAATTATCATACCAGATGCAAAATTATCATACAACTGCCAAAACCGCGCGAAATGCGCTATTTTGCAAAATTAGGAATAGGATAGGAATTTTAGGAAGTTGGTAAAATTAGACAATAATAAAAAAAAAAATATTAAATAATTATAAAAGAGTGGGATCATTGGAATCACTATTATATTCAACTTCTGCAGCAGCGTCAGTAGTTTTTGAATAAATTACTGCTGAAGTCATTCTAGACAGCATAATCAGTTGGTTTGAAACCATAACAGCAACGTTTTGACTGGTTTTTTACGCATTGCGCTGAAAGTAAAGCCCCTTTAACAGTTTTTGTTGCAAGTTTGTTTCGTATTTTAGTTTTTGTTCTTATTTTAGTTTAAAAAAATACTTGATCTGATAAGATGCGTTCATAAATCACTATCAAAAAGTAACTGGGCGTATAGAAATAGGAAGGTTCAGAATGTTGGAAGTTATCATACTTTGGCGTATGATAATGCATATTGTATCATACATCTTACCACTGTCGAAATTATCATACATGTATGATAATTATCATACGTCTGGCATCGCTGGTGGGCGGGACTAAGAAAGTGACAGAGTCAATTACAGTGCGATCAAATTATCTTGGCAGAAAATATCTAATTTAAACAGTGAGAAATACAAATAAAATAAATATCATAACACTTTTATACATTCGTTGTAACAAAATGACCTGCACGAAGTTCGGAGCTGCCAAGATAATTTGATCGCATTGTACTTCCACATGCGAAAAAAGAGAGCGCAACAGTGCGCTGGGGCCAAAATATAATATCGTAAGCGCCAAACCAAATGAAAATTGTTTAAAAATAAATTATGCTATCTACCAAAAATGTGTTCAGTCAGAACTTTCAATTACTTAGTACGCACATTTTGAATGCAATTTTGGATTAGGATTTTAAATTAGGATTTTAAAATTACAGAGAAAATTATAAAAAAGTGGAGGTCTTTTCGGAATTAAATTCTATCGAGCAAATTTAACCCAATTGTGTTTTTCTTCAGTCAAAGTATTAACCAAATAGTCAATATGCATATATCCAAAAATGAAATCAATACATGCTGTAATAGTGAAATAAATGGATACGAAAAAGACCCCAATTTATTTTGGTATCGCCTTAAATTGTATGCAAATGACGACACGGTTGGCGCAGTGGCTCAAGCAATGGACTGCTGCGCTGCGTGTCGCGGGTTCGATCCCCGCACGGAACAAATATTTGTATGATCTACAGATAGTAACAGTTGTTTCGGGTCTGGGTATTTGTGTATGTGAGTTTAAATGTTTGTGAACGCACCCACGATACAGGAGAAATTCCTAGTGTGGGGCAACGTTTTTTTTTAAAAAGGAAAAGGAAGGAAAGGAAGGAAATAATAGTTCCCAGGTTTATTATTATTATGCGTACGAGAAAATCGCTTTGTATCGCACTGAAACCCTATTTTATGGCAAAGAATAGTTTTCTCGTGCTCCTAGTAGGATGTAATGTACCTACTCTCTTTCAATAAACAGTAATAGTAATAATAGTAGGGGAGGCCACGATGCTAAATGGGGATTTACTCGAGCGCTATAGAGACCTATTGGGTTGCAAAGCTTAGATGATAAGAAGACAAAAATGTTATATAATTATACTTTTTCATCGGTGGGGTGAGCTGCTATAGATTTTCAAATATGTAAAAAAACTGTTGCATGGACATACTCGAGCGCGGCAGATATTGATAGCATCAATGTGTGACGTGACACTTTAAGGTACCGTGTTTCTGGTCATTTTTTGTTCGTCTGTATGTACTCTATACATACATACATATTTCAATGATTTAAAAAAAATGACTTTTTTCTTTTTGCCTAAATAAGCGAATCCCTCTAGATAATCTTCAGAATATGAGACAGCATGTCTAGGACATAAAAATGAACATATTATAATGTGACGCACTTGAGTATTTCAAGGAAACTGAAATTCTGGAAAGAGAAAATCTGGCGCGCTCGATTAAATTTTATTTTTTAAAATTTTCAACCCTCACGTACGACCATCGTGCAAACGACCAGATTAACATTATGTACGTGCAATACATTGATGTATTATAACCCTAGATGCACAGTCACGAACAAAACAAACAGTCGAAGCTGTCGCCAAACACTCACCAATACACGCACTACTACATAAGTAGTTATCGTTACACTTTAAACATATTTTTTTGCAAATTCAACCTTACGCAGATTCCTTAAAGTTGTTTTTACAATGCAGTTATAAAAAGCAATAATAATTTTACGACCGAAGTAAGCCGGTAGGACAAGGTATGGAGTGGAGACGAATAGGTACTTTTTATGTTTTTTTAATACTTAATTATTATTTTAACAGTTAGTTAAATTGTGTTTTAAACACATAATTTTAGTTTTATCTAAGGGTAAATGTTTTTAGTTAGGATCTGACTGTGTTAGTGTACGTGTAGTCGTGTATAATCAATGAAACAAGTATTATCCATTCGAATCATTTATTTACATTTTTGGTTTAAAGGTATTAATAGAACATTATTATCGAAACTAAGGAGTTATTAAGTTTAAGGTGTCAAAAACGAAGTCAAATTGACGACCTCTTCTCCTTTTGAAATCCAATTAAAAACTAATATTATATGTAACGTATACATAATTGTTAAAAACATAAAACAAAAAACTTATTGATTAAAAAAACACAAATAAACACAATAAAAAAAAAATCGACTCCATTCGATACGAACAGGGTCATTTGTATAATGCGACTAAAAGAAAAGACTTGTAATACATCGTTCTTACGCTAACAAAGCAACCATTGAAATATGCCGTATTATACTCGGACCGTTTAGTAAAGTTCTGAGAGAAATTAAATCAAAATCACGTATTGCTTTCTATATTATGCCAGAAACGCAACAAAAATAAATCAATAAACATTTTTACTTACCAAAAATACGATATCCCATCCTTTTTTAATGTCTTTGACGCTGTATTTTTGCAAATTCTCAGCGAACACTTCGGCATTTTGTACGACCGTGCAGAGACGCGAGCGACGCGAGACTATTTGAAATGAGTTCACGATTTGTAATTTTGCACTCATTTTAAGCGGACGGTTTTGAGACGCGGAGTGTGTATCTTGGGTTTTAATACATCAATGGTGCAATATAAAAAATGCGTAGACATTGATGCTATCAATATCTGCCGCGCTCGAGTATGTCCATGCAATTGTTTCCTACCTACTACCTACCTACTACCTACCTACTACCTACCTACTACCTACCTACTACCTACCTACTACCTACCTACTACCTACCTACTACCTACCTACTACCTACCTACTACCTACCTACTACCTACCTACTACCTACCTACTACCTACCTACTACCTACCTACTACCTACCTACTACCTACCTACTACCTACCTACTACCTACCTACTACCTACCTACTACCTACCTACTACCTACCTACTACCTACCTACTACCTACCTACTACCTACCTACTACCTACCTACTACCTACCTACTACCTACCTACTACCTACCTACTACCTACCTACTACCTACCTACTACCTACCTACTACCTACCTACTACCTACCTACTACCTACCTACTACCTACCTACTACCTACCTACTACCTACCTACTACCTACCTACTACCTACCTACTACCTACCTACTACCTACCTACTACCTACCTACTACCTACCTACTACCTACCTACTACCTACCTACTACCTACCTACTACCTACCTACTACCTACCTACTACCTACCTACTACCTACCTACTACCTACCTACTACCTACCTACTACCTACCTACTACCTACCTACTACCTACCTACTACCTACCTACTACCTACCTACTACCTACCTACTACCTACCTACTACCTACCTACTACCTACCTACTACCTACCTACTACCTACCTACTACCTACCTACTACCTACCTACTACCTACCTACTACCTACCTACTACCTACCTACTACCTACCTACTACCTACCTACTACCTACCTACTACCTACCTACTACCTACCTACTACCTACCTACTACCTACCTACTACCTACCTACTACCTACCTACTACCTACCTACTACCTACCTACTACCTACCTACTACCTACCTACTACCTACCTACTACCTACCTACTACCTACCTACTACCTACCTACTACCTACCTACTACCTACCTACTACCTACCTACTACCTACCTACTACCTACCTACCTACTACCTACCTACTACCTACCTACTACCTACCTACTACCTACCTACCTACTACCTACCTACTACCTACCTACTACCTACCTACTACCTACCTACTACCTACCTACTACCTACCTACTACCTACCTACTACCTACCTACTACCTACCTACTACCTACCTACTACCTACCTACTACCTACCTACTACCTACCTACTACCTACCTACTACCTACCTACTACCTACCTACTACCTACCTACTACCTACCTACTACCTACCTACTACCTACCTACTACCTACCTACTACCTACCTACTACCTACCTACTACCTACCTACTACCTACCTACTACCTACCTACTACCTACCTACTACCTACCTACTACCTACCTACTACCTACCTACTACCTACCTACTACCTACCTACTACCTACCTACTACCTACCTACTACCTACCTACTACCTACCTACTACCTACCTACTACCTACCTACTACCTACCTACTACCTACCTACTACCTACCTACTACCTACCTACTACCTACCTACTACCTACCTACTACCTACCTACTACCTACCTACTACCTACCTACTACCTACCTACTACCTACCTACTACCTACCTACTACCTACCTACTACCTACCTACTACCTACCTACTACCTACCTACTACCTACCTACTACCTACCTACTACCTACCTACTACCTACCTACTACCTACCTACTACCTACCTACTACCTACCTACTACCTACCTACTACCTACCTACTACCTACCTACTACCTACCTACTACCTACCTACTACCTACCTACTACCTACCTACTACCTACCTACTACCTACCTACTACCTACCTACTACCTACCTACTACCTACCTACTACCTACCTACTACCTACCTACTACCTACCTACTACCTACCTACTACCTACTAAAAGTCCAAACTTATTATATATATGTTTATTTTAACCAAAATAATTAGGTACTACATGTAACACCTCAATATTAAATTAGTACACGCAATTCTAATGACGTCCCGCGGGCGACTGCGCACCAGGAACTCCCCTGCGCGCGGGCGGTTTGTATCAAAGGATGGCGCGGACCAATCACGGCGCGCCGGCGCATCGTACGACTGGTTGTGCGATCTCTTTCAGTCGGCCGTCCTGATGCTGCTGGGCGTCCCGAACAGCTCCTTCTCCTCGATGAGTACCGACGACCATGGGACCTCTTAAGGTTCATTATTTTAAGGCCACCTCTTAAGGTAGAATAACATTAACTTCTTAAAGTCAAAATATATCGCCTCTTAAGGCTCACCTCCATCTTAACAGAAAGTGTGCAATTGTCAAATAGCTGCAGGGTCCGCCTATTAAGGCCTACCAATCGTTAACGCGGTCCACTCATAACCAATTGAGTCTACACGCTTTCATTCATATAAATGAATCAGTATTCAAGACCTCTGAAAGCCAATAACGGTCCGCCTCTTAAGGCCTACAAACGGTCCACCCATCACCTGAGTCTACGTTCAATAGGTCAAGCATTGACTTGACTCTCCGGACTTCTTAGTCTGATGGTCCACCTCTTAAGGTCTTCAACTGCTCTGACGGTCCACCCATCTCACTTGGATCTACGTTCAGCAGTTCGGTTCACCTCCTCAGTATGTAAGGTACCCCCGACGGTCATGGTCCGCTTCACAAGCCTTCATGAGTCACCCTCTTAAAGGTGGCATGCATGCGATAAAGGGTTCAATATACGAGCATCTCATGCTCACAACATTGTGTTAAACACTAGTACTTTCTCAAAAGTACGGAGATCTCCATTACTCATCTGTTAAATAAGACAATAATGTAGGCCATAAAACAAATGTATTTTAAAACTGCAGTATTAACACAAATATACCATGGTATTCATATAACTAGACTAAATTTAATAATATTAGAACAATCAGTCTCAACTCTCATAGTTTCTTAATACAATGAGATCAAATGAAATACAATTTCTTAATAAGATTTCAATTTGTTAATTTGAATGAACTTAAGCTTATTTATTCAGTTCTTAATCTGAATAAGTTTCATTTTAATAATAATAACTAAAATAACACAAAAGTACAGTAATAATTCAGTTCTTAATCTGAATCAGTGTCAGTCATACAACGGAACAGTTTCAATTTATCCCGGGCCAACACGTTCTCATAAGAACGACTAGTTTTATTGCTAGCCTTAACAACATATCTGTCATGCGGGAGCACTTTAGTCACAACAAATGGACCATCATAGCGTGGTACTAACTTGCCACTCCTTAGGCCCTTTCTGAATACCTTTCGTTGCACTAGAACCAACTGACCAACCTTAAAAGGTGCCTCAGTACGTCTCTTGCGATCAAATTTCAGTTTCGACTGCTGGGCAGCAGTTTGCAATCTAGTGGTAGCAGTTTCTCGTAAGTTGTCAATACAGTCTGATCTAACAGGTGTAACTAAGTCACCGACTAAACGAGGCCGGAAGCCGTACAACAGCTCTAATGGCGACTTCCCCGTCGTATTATTAATATTCGAGTTCAACCCTAATTGAACTTTGGGTAAGTACATCTCCCAATTATTTTGATCATCACCGACATAAGTCACGAGTGCATCAAGTATTGTGCGATTATACCTCTCGATTTGGCCGTTAGCCCTAGGGCTCGCCACGGCGTTCATTACATGTTTTATTTGACGCTCAGTACAATACTTCTTGAACTCGTGACAATCAAATGCTTTTCCACGGTCACTAATAATTCTGTTTGGCAAACCAAAGGTTTTTATAAACAGATCTAGAGTCTTAAGGACATTAGCACAACTAGTATCTCGCACCGCCTCGATCCAAATAAACTTAGTGAAAGAATCAATGATGGCAAAAATATACATCTTCCCAGAGGGACTCTTGCAAAAGGGTCCGAGGTGGTCGACATGCACAGTATGAAAAGGCACTGGTACCTTTTCTATTGGATGCAATAAACCGACAAGTCGACCTGTAGGCTTCTTAGCGTATTGACACGAAATACAGCTTCGTACATATTTTTGAATAAAGCGACGCATGTTACCAAACCAATACTTACTCTTAATTGCATCGTAAGTTTTATTAAAGTTAACATGAGCATTATTGTCATGGAAGGTTTGCACAAGAGACCAACGGCATTGTTTTGGAACTACAACCTTGAGATTATTATTGTTAATCTTTCTAAACAAAACTCCCTTTTCAACTACGTAGTCCACGGCCAAACCTTTGGAGTTACCGTTTGCTAATTCGTCAGTTAATTGACTAATAATCGCGCGTATAGAGTCGTCATCGTGTTGCAAACTTTCAATAAGATCCGTTTCTACGCAACGTAATACACTTCCAACGGGATTACGACTTAACGCGTCTACGTGACACATCGACTTCCCGGCGCGATATTCAACATCAAAATTAAAACCTTGCACCTCCAACCACCACCTCGCGATGCGTGGATTTAAATCTCGCTTCGACCAAGTCCAGCGTAAGGCGTTACAGTCTGTGACTATAACGAACTTAACACCACTTACATAAACCTTAAACTTCTGCAAACTCATTACTACCGCCATGGTCTCGAGCTCGAAACTATGGTATTTTTGTTCGGCGGGTGTAGTCTGCCGACTAGCGTAAGCGACGGGTTTCCACTCGCCGTCCGGCTGCTTTTGGAGAAGAATACCACCCAGACCAACCTTAGACGCGTCGGTGTGTATCTGAGTCTCATGCTCCGGGTTAAACAAAGCCAATATAGGCCGGCTAACAAGTATAGCTTTTAATGTATCGAACGCCCCCTGCTGTTCATCACCCCAGGCCCAGGTTTGATCTTTTTTAGTTAATAAGGTGATAGGGCGGGCAATTATCGCAAAACCCTTAACATATTTTCTAAAATAGTTAGCCAAGCCCATAAACTGTCTACACTGGTGCACATTAGTTGGTATAGGAAAATTACGTACAGCATTAATTTTATGTTGAGCGGGCTTAACTTCACCATTACTGACTTCATGTCCCAGGTACTCAATCCGTGGTACTAAAAACGAACACTTATCGATTCTAAGCTTCATATTAGCGGCACGTATTCTTTCTAACACGTTTCTTAGACGTCTCAACGCCTCACAATAATCTTCAGAATACACAAGTATATCGTCAAGGTATGCGGTAGCACACTCGAACTTCAACGGGCCTAATATGTCATCGATAGCTCGCTGAAAGACAGCAGGTGCATTCACAAGTCCGAAGCTCATACGTGTGTATTGATATTGCCCATCGGGCGTAACAAAAGCTGTATACTGCTTACTGTCATCTTCGAGTTGTATACAAAAATATGCGGATAACACATCGAGACATGAAAATACACGCTGCTTCGCTAGCCTATCAAGCTGATCTTGTATAAGCGGCATAGGATAACGCTCCTTTTTGGTAATTTTATTTAACGCCCGGTAGTCGACGCACATACGTTTTTCACCAGTCTTTTTAGGCACCAGAAGGACAGGGCTGGCGTAAGGTGAGTTGGAAGCTTCAATAATTCCCTTCTCTAATAAATCTAATACGATAGTACGAACGTGTTCGCGATCCGCAATTGACATTCGGTAGGGTCGGTAATAAATTGGTTTATTATCTGTAAGCTCTATTTTCATTTTTACAGCGCATTTACCTATTGTTTGACCGCACTCAGAAAAGCAATCGGTAAACTCATTTAGTAAACATTCAAGCTCTAACTTTACAGAAGGCTCCAAATCCGTCCCGACCTCATACCTACACTCTGCGTCGCGGACTGTTATCGCACGTACCACACACTCCCTGCTAGGTAAATTAATTATCTGCGATCCTAAGTTGATCATTTTAACACAAACCCGGCCGTCCATGACCTGCGCGTTATGTTTAGGTACAATAAATTCAGAACGAGGCTTCAAGTGTTCCGATTCCGGTATCGTAATAGTTCCGTCAAAATCCGGGCAAGCCAAAACTATTTTATTTACACCAGGCGAAAGCTGCAGGTCCTCGGGTACATGTAACCGAACACGCTCGGCATCCTCAAAAATATCAGGTAAGTGTGATAGGTGATTTGCATTAAACATCTTAAGTGACGTGGGGGTCTTTATAACGTAAACATTAGGGTAATCAGTAAATGGTTGACCAATAATAATGCCTATATCCTGAGCCCCGTCGGGCACTAAGTAAGCCTTAACACCTTCACAGGTAGCCTCATCGGCTGTGATAGTAACTACCGTTTCCGCAAAAGGTGTAACATGCGACCCCCCGAACCCCTTTATTACATTGTTATTCGACACATTCTGCAAATCTAAGCTCAGCTGTTTTGCTAAAGACTCTGTTATCGTAATACAAGAACTCCCGAAATCGATGAATGCCTCAGCACTACACCCGTTAACTGTAACCATCATATAATATTTCGCACTTGAATCGCCTGAATTTTTAATAATATTTACTTTTTGCGTATTATTTGACGTACTTGCATTACGATTTTTCAATTTCAGACATTCGTCCTTAACGTGTCCTAACTTATTGCAATAAGAGCACTTTCTCATTTTACTAAAACAATTATTTTCACTGTGTCCCTTCTTACTGCAAAACGAACATACCGCATCTAAATAGGTACTTTTGTCGCGAGTTTTGTAAGTACAACGCGCAGCGACGTGTCCGCGCCGCTTACACACTCGACATTTTATCCGATCTTGCGTATTATTATTAGAAACGGAGTTTACATTTTGTTTTGAACTCACTGAAACTCTTGTATTAGTTTGCAACGACGACAGGTAATTTAATAACACACTGGGGTCGCGGCAACCCGCGGAAATCGCGCCAATTTCAATGAGTTCACTACCAATTGTACCTACAATTGCCTCCGTAATTAAAGACGGTGCGAGTCCGCACGCGTTACCTAACGCTAACTTATCATAATAAAATTGTATATAGTCCATATCAGGCGATCGGATAACATTAACTAAATCTCGTAACATACTTAATTTACTTTTATGGGATGGGAAAGCTGTTAGTAATTTAGACTTAAAATCAACCCACGAGAGATTGATTTCTTGTAATTGATCGTACCAGCGACGAGCGTAGCCTTTGAGTTTCGAGGAACAATTAAAAACTAAAGTTTTCTCATCCCATCCGTACATTCTGGATATTCCCTCGACCTTACGTAGCCAAATCTCCATAGTAATTAGCGACGTTTTTGGGTCAAAGTCCGGTATCGGGTCACTTCGACCCACATAGCGTAAACTGGTGTTATTAAAAGTATGATCTACATAAGCGTCCAGAGATGGAGTTGCACTTGCAGCAGCGGCCACAGCGGCGCCAGGCAACATCATGCCCGCTGAATTCTCGGAACCAACGTTTGGCGCATGCGCGCGCTGCATGACGCTCGCGGCGCCTTGCGCAGACGACACGGCGCCGGCGGTCGAGTGGCTCACTGTAGATGATTTCGGCGTAGGTGGGAACCCTAATGGATTCATATTAGATAGTACGACCTGGCTGGAAGGCGGGAACTCTTCCGAAGTACTTGAGTCACTCGGCAACGGGCGGCCCGTGTTCAAGGTCACCAACGGCGCGGCGACGCTCGGTGGCGGCGGCGGCGGCGCCCTGCTTCGCTGGCTCGCGGTCGGTACCGAAGTACCCGCAGGCGCCGATGTCGCTTCGTTTGGGCAGGGCAGCGGCGGTGCCATAATCCCACCGTCGGCACCACCCGCCGGCAACGGTGCCGATGCCGGTGCGACAATGCACCTCTCGAGCAACGCCACACGTTCCAATAAGCGACGACTTTCCAATTCGGCCAAAAGCCGACGCCGCAACTTGTCCTCACGTTTCTCCTTCTTCCCTTTATGCGAACCCATTCCAACAACCTACACAACACAGCACTTCACACACCCAATTTCGTCCCACTACTGAGATAAAAGTCCAAACTTATTATATATATGTTTATTTTAACCAAAATAATTAGGTACTACATGTAACACCTCAATATTAAATTAGTACACGCAATTCTAATGACGTCCCGCGGGCGACTGCGCACCAGGAACTCACCTGCGCGCGGGCGGTTTGTATCAAAGGATGGCGCGGACCAATCACGGCGCGCCGGCGCATCGTACGACTGGTTGTGCGATCTCTTTCACTACCTACTACCTACCTACTACCTACCTACTACCTACCTACTACCTACCTACTACCTACCTACTACCTACCTACTACCTACCTACTACCTACCTACTACCTACCTACTACCTACCTACTACCTACCTACTACCTACCTACTACCTACCTACTACCTACCTACTACCTACCTACTACCTACCTACTACCTACCTACTACCTACCTACTACCTACCTACTACCTACCTACTACCTACCTACTACCTACCTACTACCTACCTACTACCTACCTACTACCTACCTACTACCTACCTACTACCTACCTACTACCTACCTACTACCTACCTACTACCTACCTACTACCTACCTACTACCTACCTACTACCTACCTACTACCTACCTACTACCTACCTACTACCTACCTACTACCTACCTACTACCTACCTACTACCTACCTACTACCTACCTACTACCTACCTACTACCTACCTACTACCTACCTACTACCTACCTACTACCTACCTACTACCTACCTACTACCTACCTACTACCTACCTACTACCTACCTACTACCTACCTACTACCTACCTACTACCTACCTACTACCTACCTTATTGACCAATCCAATTGGATTATCCAATCATTGGATTATCCAATCAGTGCGAGAAGTGTATATGTAGTTCTTGAGTAGTATATCGTGGTGTTTTTTTTCAGACAAAATACATAACTTAGTCCAAGAAATTATATCCATAAATTGTGATAGTAATAATAAAAATATATAATCAAATCGTGGTAATGATCTCCCGCCCGGTGACCGTCGTGCACAACATAAAACAAGACAAAAGTATTATGGCATACTGATCTCGAAAATCGAAGAAATTTTAATGACAAACAATAATTTATGTAAAACTAACAATTAAAACATCAGAATCATTGTCTGTCTTTAGTTGCGCAAAAGTAAAAACAATCATTATGAGGGATACGGATACCAGAAATTCATACTATGAACAATTACTGAACGAATTCTCATATCCTACTCAAGAAAAGCATCCATGTCATGGTACCGAAAATGTGAACTTAATGGTTAATAAAAAGAGGTGCAAGAAACGCAGAAAGCACAGAGTAATCAAACATGCTCCACAACCAACAATAATTGCTTTTCGTTTATCAAGATTTAGCGCAACCAAGAAGAAAAGTTCAATCACCAGACACTCAAGCTTGCCTGAACTTAACAAATGTACAAGGCAAGTGTCCACCCGCCCCCAACAAAACAGAAATGGCCGTGAAAAGTACGTAAAACAAAAGAAATTCAAACAAAGCCCTTTTCAATCGCAGTTTATAGCCAATGTAGTTGCTGAACATCGGTTTGACAGCTGCTTTTCGAACTCATTTAACAATCCTTGTCGTACAAAATGGAAAGTATACAGGTGTCAATTAGGCAGCTCCGACACACGGGATGTTTGTTGTTGTTCTTGTAACTCTGATGCTATGTTTGAAGTGATGAAGGGCTTATACGACTGTTACAAAGCAAAAAATTGCGATGACTGTTGGTGTGTACTTTGTAGTCATAAAACAGAAGAGGAGAGGAAGATTGGTGAATTAAGAAAATCTATGACTTCTGTTGCTAGAGAAAAAATTTTAGATGGTAAGACACCAGCACAAAAAGAGACTATTTTGAATGCAATGGCTAAGCAAAAAATACCTTTACCAACGGGAAAGACGGCATCAGAAAAAGCATTGATAGACAAAGTTAAAAAAGATCTTGGGTTACCACCAACACCGAAAACTGCAGATGAAAAAAAAAGATTGCGAAGAGCTGAGGCCGCAGGAATTGTTGTTCCTTTAGATGGAAAATCTCCTACGGAAAAGGAACAGATATTGAAAGATCTTCATGAAATGGGAGTTCCATTACCTGAAGGCCGTACACCATCAGAGAGAGCTCTTATAGCCAAAGTTCAGGCTATGCCCCGTGCTCCCTCACTTAAACCATCGGGTTATATGACTCCACTTGCGGGTAAAACACCTGCACAAAAAGAAGAAAGCTTAAGAAGGAGTGCTATGGCTGGCTTACCCCTCCCAGAAGGTCAAACACCGTCCGAAAAGAAACTTATTGAGAAGGTTCGTACTGACCTTGGTCTACCTAAGGAACCTACAACTCCATCTCTTAGAGATAAACACGAGCAAGCAGCTAAAGCTGGCTTACTACAACCATTGGAAGGCAAGACTTCTGCAGAGAAGGAAAAGATATTACAAGGTCTACAGGATAGGGGTATCCAATTACCTGAAGGGCGCACTCCGTCTGAGAAAGCTATGATAGCTAAAATACAGGGTAAATTATTTGCCGGAGACTTGGCACCTTCTGAGCGAATGCGTCGAGCGAAAGCGGCAGGATTACTTACACCTCTCAAAGGTAAAAAACCAGAAGAGAAAGAAAACATTTTTAAAGGATTGGCTATGGCAGGTTTACCCCTCCCAGAAGGCACAACAACTTCAGAAAAAAACCTAATTAACAAGGTTCGCGCTAACCTTGGTCTACCTAAAGAGCCTACAACTAAATCTGAGAGGGAAAAACACGAGCAAGCAGCTAGAGCTGGCTTACTACAACCATTGGAAGGCAAGACTCCTGCAGAGAAGGAAAAGATATTACAAGGCTTACAGGATAGGGGTATCCAATTACCTGAAGGGCGCACTCCGTCTGAGAAAGCTATTATAGCTAAAGTACAGGGTAAATTATTTGCCGGAGACTTGGCACCTTCTGAGCGAATGCGTCGAGCGAAAGCGGCAGGATTACTTACACCTCTCAAAGGTAAAAAACCAGAAGAGAAAGAAAAAAATTTAAAAGGATTGGCTATGGCAGGGTTACTCCTCCCAGAAGGCACAACACCTTCAGAAAAAAACCTAATTACCAAGGTTCGCGCTGACCTTGGTCTACCTAAAGAACCTATAACTAAATCTGAGAGAGAAAAACAAGAGAAAGCAGCTAAAGCTGGCTTACTACAGCCATTACAAGGCAAGACTTCTGAAGAGAAAGAAAAGACACTAAAAGGTCTATTTGAAATGGGTATTCCATTTCCTGAAGGGCGGACGCCATCAGAGAAAGCTCTAATATCTAAAGTCCAAACTGCACTCCGTGGCCCTTCAGTTAAAACTGTAGGTATGATGACACCGCTAACGGGTAAATCACCTGTACAAAAAGAAAAAATCCTGCGAAAACTTGCTGAAAAAGGTGTGCCCCTCCCTGAAGGTAAAACACCATCAGAAAAACAACTTATCGACAGGGTTCGTGCCGACCTGGGTCTGCCTCAGGAACCGACTACTAAATCTCTCAGAGACAAATATGAACAAGCAGCAAAAGCTGGCTTACTACAGCCACTGGAAGGCAAGACTCCTGCAGAAAAGGAAAAGATTCTAAAAGATCTCCATGAAATGGGTGTTCCATTACCCGAAGGGCGGACGCCATCAGAAAAAGCTCTTATCGCTAATATCGCAGCATCACCTCGCCCCCCCTCAATTAAAACTGCGGGAATGATGACGCCATTAACGGGTAAATCACCAGTACAAAAAGAAAAAATCCTAAGAAAGCTCGCTGAGAAAGGTGTACCACTCCCTGAAGGTCAAACAGCCTCCGAAAAAAAACTAATCAATAGAGTTCGAGCCGACCTGGGTCTGCCTCAGGAACCGACTACTAAATCTCTCAGAGACAAATATGAACAAGCAGCAAAAGCTGGCTTACTACAGCCACTGGAAGGCAAGACTCCTGCAGAAAAGGAAAAGATACTAAAAGATCTTCATGAAATGGGTGTTCCATTACCCGAAGGGCGGACGCCATCAGAGAAAGCTCTTATCGCTAATATCGCAGCATCACCTCACCCCCCCTCAATTAAAACTGCGGGTATGATGACGCCATTAACAGGTAAATCACCAGTACAAAAAGAAAAAATCCTAAGAAAGCTCGCTGAGAAAGGTGTACCACTACCTGAAGGTCAAACTCCCTCAGAAAAAAAATTAATCAACAGAGTCCGAACCGACCTGGGTCTGCCTCAGGAACCTACTACTAAAGCTCTCAGGGACAAATATGAACAAGCAGCAAAAGCTGGCTTACTACAGCCACTGGAAGGCAGGACTCCTGCAGAAAAGGAAAAAATATTAAAAGGTCTCCATGAAATGGGTATTCCATTACCTGAAGGTCGGACGCCATCAGAGAAAGCTCTTATCGCTAATATCGCAGCATCACCTCGCCTCCCCTCAATTAAAACTGCGGGAATGATGACGCCATTAACGGGTAAATCACCAGTACAAAAAGAAAAAATCCTAAGAAAGCTCGCTGAGAAAGGTGTACCACTCCCTGAAGGTCAAACAGCCTCAGAAAAAAAACTAATCAATAGAGTTCGAGCCGACCTGGGTCTGCCTCAGGAACCGACTACTAAATCTCTCAGAGACAAATATGAACAAGCAGCAAAAGCTGGCTTACTACAGCCACTGGAAGGCAAGACTCCTGCAGAAAAGGAAAAGATACTAAAAGATCTCCATGAAATGGGTATTCCATTACCTGAAGGTCGGACGCCATCAGAGAAAGCTCTTATCGCTAATATCGCAGCATCACCTCGCCTCCCCTCAATTAAAACTGCGGGAATGATGACGCCATTAACGGGTAAATCACCAGTACAAAAAGAAAAAATCCTAAGAAAGCTCGCTGAGAAAGGTGTACCACTCCCTGAAGGTCAAACAGCCTCCGAAAAAAAACTAATCAATAGAGTTCGAGCCGACCTGGGTCTGCCTCAGGAACCGACTACTAAATCTCTCAGAGACAAATATGAACAAGCAGCAAAAGCTGGCTTACTACAGCCACTGGAAGGCAAGACTCCTGCAGAAAAGGAAAAGATACTAAAAGATCTTCATGAAATGGGTGTTCCATTACCCGAAGGGCGGACGCCATCAGAGAAAGCTCTTATCGCTAATATCGCAGCATCACCTCACCCCCCCTCAATTAAAACTGCGGGTATGATGACGCCATTAACGGGTAAATCACCAGTACAAAAAGAAAAAATCCTAAGAAAGCTCGCTGAGAAAGGTGTACCACTCCCTGAAGGTCAAACAGCCTCAGAAAAAAAACTAATCAATAGAGTTCGAGCCAACCTGGGTCTGCCTCAGGAACCTACTACTAAATCTCTCAGAGAAAAATATGAACAAGCAGCAAAAGCTGGCTTGCTACAGCCACTGGAAGGCAAAACTCCTGCAGAAAAGGAAAAGATACTAAAAGATCTCCATGAAATGGGTGTTCCATTACCCGAAGGGCGGACGCCATCAGAGAAAGCTCTTATCGCTAATATCGCAGCATCACCTCGCCCCCCCTCAATTAAAACTGCGGGTATGATGACGCCATTAACGGGTAAATCACCAGTACAAAAAGAAAAAATCCTAAGAAAGCTCGCTGAGAAAGGTGTGACACTCCCTGAAGGTCAAACAGCCTCAGAAAAAAAACTAATCAGTAGAGTTCGAGCCGACCTGGGTCTGCCTCAGGAGCCTACTACTAAATCTCTCAGAGACAAATATGAACAAGCAGCAAAAGCTGGCTTACTACAGCCACTGAAAGGCAAGACTCCTGCAGAAAAGGAAAAGATACTAAAAGATCTCCATGAAATGGGTGTTCCATTACCCGAAGGGCGGACGCCATCAGAAAAAGCTCTTATCGCTAATATCGCAACATCACCTCGCCCCCCCTCAATTAAAACTGCGGGTATGATGACGCCATTAACGGGTAAATCACCAGTACAAAAAGAAAAAATCCTAAGAAAGCTCGCTGAGAAAGGTGTACCACTCCCTGAAGGTCAAACAGCCTCAGAAAAAAAACTAATCAATAGAGTTCGAGCCGACCTGGGTCTGCCTCAGGAACCTACTACTAAATCTCTCAGGGACAAATATGAACAAGCAGCAAAAGCTGGCTTACTACAGCCACTGGAAGGCAAGACTCCTGCAGAAAAGGAAAAGATATTAAGAGATCTCCATGAAATGGGTGTTCCATTACCCGAAGGGCGGACGCCATCAGAGAAAGCTCTCATCGCTAATATCGCAGCATCACCTCGCTCCCCCTCAATTAAAACTGCGGGTATGATGACGCCATTAACGGGTAAATCACCAGTACAAAAAGAAAAAATCCTAAGAAAGCTCGCTGAGAAAGGTGTACCACTCCCTGAAGGTCAAACAGCCTCCGAAAAAAAACTAATCAATAGAGTTCGAGCCAACCTGGGTCTGCCTCAGGAACCTACTACTAAATCTCTCAGAGAAAAATATGAACAAGCAGCAAAAGCTGGCTTACTACAGCCACTGGAAGGCAAGACTCCTGCAGAAAAGGAAAAGATACTAAAAGATCTCCATGAAATGGGTGTTCCATTACCCGAAGGGCGGACGCCATCAGAGAAAGCTCTTATCGCTAATATCGCAGCATCACCTCGCCCCCCCTCAATTAAAACTGCGGGTATGATGACGCCATTAACGGGTAAATCACCAGTACAAAAAGAAAAAATCCTAAGAAAGCTCGCTGAGAAAGGTGTACCACTCCCTGAAGGTCAAACAGCCTCAGAAAAAAAACTAATCAATAGAGTTCGAGCCGACCTGGGTCTGCCTCAGGAACCTACTACTAAATCTCTCAGGGACAAATATGAACAAGCAGCAAAAGCTGGCTTACTACAGCCACTGGAAGGCAAGACTCCTGCAGAAAAGGAAAAGATATTAAAAGATCTCCATGAAATGGGTGTTCCATTACCCGAAGGGCGGACGCCATCAGAGAAAGCTCTCATCGCTAATATCGCAGCATCACCTCGCCCCCCCTCAATTAAAACTGCGGGTATGATGACGCCATTAACGGGTAAATCACCAGTACAAAAAGAAAAAATCCTAAGAAAGCTCGCTGAGCAAGGTGTACCACTCCCTGAAGGTCAAACAGCCTCAGAAAAAAAACTAATCAATAGAGTTCGAGCCAACCTGGGTCTGCCTCAGGAACCTACTACTAAATCTCTCAGAGACAAATATGAACAAGCAGCAAAAGCTGGCTTACTACAGCCACTGGAAGGCAAGACTCCTGCAGAAAAGGAAAAGATACTAAAAGATCTCCATGAAATGGGTGTTCCATTACCCGAAGGGCGGACGCCATCAGAGAAAGCTCTTATCGCTAATATCGCAGCATCACCTCGCCCCCCTTCAATTAAAACTGCGGGTATGATGACGCCATTAACGGGTAAATCACCAGTACAAAAAGAAAAAATCCTAAGAAAGCTCGCTGAGAAAGGTGTACCACTCCCTGAAGGTCAAACAGCCTCAGAAAAAAAACTAATCAATAGAGTTCGAGCCGACCTGGGTCTGCCTCAGGAACCTACTACTAAATCTCTCAGGGACAAATATGAACAAGCAGCAAAAGCTGGCTTACTACAGCCACTGGAAGGCAAGACTCCTACAGAAAAGGAAAAGATACTAAAAGATCTCCATGAAATGGGTGTTCCATTACCCGAAGGGCGGACGCCATCAGAGAAAGCTCTCATCGCTAATATCGCAGCATCACCTCGCCCCCCCTCAATTAAAACTGCGGGTATGATGACGCCATTAACGGGTAAATCACCAGTACAAAAAGAAAAAATCCTAAGAAAGCTCGCTGAGAAAGGTGTACCACTCCCTGAAGGTCAAACAGCCTCCGAAAAAAAACTAATCAATAGAGTTCGAGCCGACCTGGGTCTGCCTCAGGAACCGACTACTAAATCTCTCAGAGACAAATATGAACAAGCAGCAAAAGCTGGCTTACTACAGCCACTGGAAGGCAAGACTCCTGCAGAAAAGGAAAAGATTCTAAAAGATCTCCATGAAATGGGTGTTCCATTACCCGAAGGGCGGACGCCATCAGAAAAAGCTCTTATCGCTAATATCGCAGCATCACCTCGCCCCCCCTCAATTAAAACTGCGGGTATGATGACGCCATTAACGGGTAAATCACCAGTACAAAAAGAAAAAATCCTAAGAAAGCTCGCTGAGAAAGGTGTACCACTCCCTGAAGGTCAAACACCATCAGAAAAAAAACTAATCAATAGAGTTCGAGCCGACCTGGGTCTGCCTCAGGAACCTACTACTAAAGCTCTCAGGGATAAATATGAACAAGCAGCAAAAGCTGGCTTACTACAGCCACTGGAAGGCAAGACTCCTGCAGAAAAGGAAAAGATACTAAAAGATCTCCATGAAATGGGTGTTCCATTACCCGAAGGGCGGACGCCATCAGAAAAAGCTCTTATCGCTAATATCGCAGCATCACCTCGCCCCCCCTCAATAAAAACTGCGGGTATGATGACGCCATTAACGGGTAAATCACCAGTACAAAAAGAAAAAATCCTACGAAAGCTCGCTGAGAAAGGTGTACCACTCCCAGAAGGTCAAAGTCCATCAGAAAAAAAACTTATCGAAAGGGTTCGCGCCGACCTGGGTCTACCTAAAGATCCTGCAACCAAATCGATCAGAGACAAACATGAAAAAGCAGCTAAAGCTGGCTTACTACAGCCACTGGAGGGCAAGACTCCTGAAGAGAAAGAAAAGATACTTAAACGTCTCCATGACATGGGTATTCCGTTACCTGAAGGAAGAACTCCATCAGAGAAAGCTCTTATAGCTAAAGTTGAAGCTTTACCTCGTGTCCCTTCAGTTAAAACTGCGGGTATGTTGACGCCACTAACGGGTAAAACGCCAGCACAAAAGGAGAAAATTCTACGAAAGCTTGCTGAGAAAGGGCTTGCACTCCCTGAAGGTCAAACACCATCAGAAAAGAAATTAATTGACCAGGTTCGAGCCGACATGGGTCTACCTAAGGAACCTGCAACTAAATCTATTAGAGCCAAACATGAAAGAGCAGCTAGAGCTGGCTTATTACAACCACTGGAAGGGAAAACTCCTGCAGAGAAGGAAAATATACTACAAGGTCTCCATGAAATGGGTATTCCGTTACCTGAAGGGCGGACGCCGTCAGAGAAAGCTCTAATAAATAATATTGCCGCGTTACCTCGTGCCCCTTCAGTTAAAACTGCGGGAATGATGACGCCTTTAACGGGTAAATCACCAAAGCAAAAAGAAAAAGTCCTACGTAAGCTTGCTGAGAAAGGTGTACCACTCCCTGAGGGTCAAACACCATCAGAAAAAAAACTTATCGACAAGGTTCGCGCTGACATGGGGCTACCTAAAGAACCTGCTACCAAATCGATCAGAGACAAACATGAAAAAGCAGCTAAAGCTGGCTTACTACAGCCACTGGAGGGCAAGACTCCTTAAGAGAAAGAAAAGATACTTAAACGTCTCCATGACATGGGTATTCCGTTACCTGAAGGGAGAACTCCATCAGAGAAAGCTCTTATAGCTAATGTTGAAGCTTTACCTCGTGTCCCTTCAGTTAAAACTGCGGGTATGTTGACGCCACTAACGGGTAAAACGCCAGCACAAAAGGAGAAAATTCTACGAAAGCTTGCTGAGAAAGGGCTTGCACTCCCTGAAGGTCAAACACCATCAGAAAAGAAATTAATTGACCAGGTTCGAGCCGACATGGGTCTACCTAAGGAACCTGCAACTAAATCTATTAGAGCCAAACATGAAAGAGCAGCCAGAGCTGGGTTACTACAACCACTGGATGGCAAAACTCCTGCTGAAAAGGAAAAGATTCTAAAAGATCTCCATGAAATGGGTATTCCTTTACCTGAAGGACGGACACCATCAGAGAAAGCTCTAATAAATAATATTGCCGCGCTACCCCGTTCCCCTTCAGTTCCAACTGCGGGAATGATGACGCCTTTAACGGGTAAATCACCATTACAAAAAGAAAAAATCTTACGAAAGCTTGCTGAGAAAGGTGTACCACTCCCTGAGGGTCAAACACCATCAGAAAAAAAACTCATCGACAGAGTTCGCGCTGACATGGGTCTACCTAAAGAACCTGAAACTAAATCGATCAGAGACAAGCATGAAAAAGCAGCTAAAGCTGGTTTACTTCAACCACTGGAAGGTAAGACTCCGAGAGAGAAAGAAAAGATACTAAAAGGTCTACATGATATGGGTATTCCATTACCTGAAGGGAGAACGCCATCAGAAAAGGCTTTAGTAGATAAAGTCAAAGCTGCACCCCGTGGTATAATGACTCCATTAATTGGGAAAACACCAGAAGAAAAAGAAAAAAGCCTACGTTTGCGTGCTTTGAAAGGACTACCACTCCCTGAAGGTCAAACATTATCAGAAAAAAAACTTATTCTCAAGGTTCGCGATGACCTTGGTCTACCAAAGGAACCTGCTACTAAATCGATCAGAGACAAACATGAACAAGCAGCTAAAGCTGGCTTACTGCAACCGCTGGAAGGTAAGACGCCTGAAGAGAAGGAGAAGATACTAAAAGGTCTATATGATATGGGTATTCCATTACCTGAAGGTCGAACGCCATCAGAAAAGGCTTTAGTAGATAAAGTCAAAGGTGCACCACGTGGTATAATGACTCCATTAAGTGGCAAAACACCTGAAGAAAAAGAAAAAAGCCTACGATCGCGTGCTATGAAAGGGTTACCACTCCCTGAAGGACAAACACCATCCGAAAAGAAACTTGTTGAGAAGGTTCGCACCGACCTTGGTCTACCTACAGAACCAACGACTAAATCTATTAGAGACAAACATGATAAAGCAGCTAAGGCTGGTTTACTAGTTCCGTTGGAAGGAATGACTCCTGCAGAAAAGGAAAAGACATTGAAAGGTCTACATGATTTGGGTGTACCATTACCTGAGGGACGAACGCCATCAGAGAAAGCTCTAATAGCGAAAGTAGCAGCAAGTAGTCGCCATCCTTCAAAGGTGGTTTCAGCAATAACAACAGCATCTGATAAAATGCGTCTCGCGAAAGCAGAAGGTTTACTTACTCCGCTCGCAGGTAAAACACCAGAACAAAAAGAAAAAATTCTAAAAGAGTTAGCTAGTAAAGGAATACCTCTCCCAGAAGGTCAAACTCCATCGGAAAAAAAAAAAATTGATAAGGTGCGCGCCGACTTGGGTCTACCTAAGGAACCTGCTACTAAATCTATGAGGGACAAACATGAACAAGCAGCCAAAGCTGGCTTATTAAAGCCACTGGAAGGCAAGACTCCTGCAGAGAAGGAAAAAATACTTAAAGGTCTACATGACATGGGTATTCTATTACCTGCAGGTCGAACGCCATCAGAAAGAGCTCTTATAAATAAAGTCACAGGTCAGGTATCAGTGCCGACTATTACATCAGAAAAAATTCGGAAAGCCAAAGCAGATGGGCTGTTCACACCTCTTACAGGGAAGACCCCGGAGCAGAAAGAAAAAATTTTGCGAGGTCTAGCTGAAACTGGTTTACCGTTACCAGTAGGAAAATCTCCATCTGAAAAAGCATTGATAGCAAAAGTGAAAAAAGATTTCAATATATTTGAAAAAACACCGTCAGAAAAAATGCGAAAGGCTAAAATGTCTGGTCTGTTGACTCCTTTAGAAGGCAAATCTCCGGAAGAAAAAGAAAAGATACTTAGAGGTAGAGCAGCTGCAGGTTTACCACTGCCTTTGGGTAAATCACCGTCAGAAAGAGCTTTGGTTCAGAAGATCAAAGATGAAAGTGGTTACGTGACACCATCTCCTTCAGAAAGATTACGAAAAGCCAAAGCTGCTGGTTTCATAACTCCTTTAAAAGGGAAGACGCCATCAATGAAAGAAAAGATACTCAAAGGTATGCAAGCTGCAGGTGTACCTATTCCAGAAGGCGAAACAGTGTCAGAGAAGAAACTTATTAGAAAAATTTTGACACCATCTGAGAGATTAAAAGCTGGAATCTATACACCTCTTGAAGGAAAAACACCTGCTCAAAAGCAAAAAATCCTCGAAGGATTAGCTCAAGCAGGTTTGCCACTACCCGAAGGTAAGACGAAATCTGAAAAATCAATGATATCTAAAATTAAAGCTCGGACACCACCACCAGCCAAAACTCTATCGGAGAAGTCCGTTGTACGTAAAGCAAAAGTAGCAGGGCTATTCACCCCGCTAACCGGAAAAGCACCTGCTGAAAAAGAAAGAATACTAAAAGGACTAGCAGAAGCTGGTCTACCGATACCTGAAGGTAAAACAGCGTCTGAAAAAGAATTGGTAAAGAAAATAAGAGCAGAGGCCGGTTTGCCAGCAGAACCGACTCCATCCGAGAAAAAGGGGATTATTAGAAAGAAAGCAGTAGGGGTCGGCGTAACAGCATCAAAGAAAGCGGTAGGAATAGAAGCTGAAGAAGTCGAAGAAATAGTCAAAACAACAGTATGTGATCGTGCATGTGGCTGCGACAAAAAGAAAATCAAATTTAAACACAGCTACATAAAGATTAGAGTGACGTCTCCAGATGTATCTTCCTTCTGCGATTGTCCTGATGAATGTGTTCCAGGTGTCAAGGGTGGGGCCTTTATTGACAACGAGGGTATTAAAGTCACCGTTGGGAGCGCTGTTGGAACACCAACATATTCAATGGAATTGATAGATCAACAAGCGCTGGACGAAATTATATCAAACACAGATCTCCGTGAAACACAAAGCAAAACTAATAACAATCTTGATGACACAACATACATATCAAAGAACAGAGTTAGCAGTTTCGAGTTTGGTTTTACTAATAGTAATAAAGCAGAATACGTTCTAAGCGCAAGCAGCTCTGGTATGGGTTATAGTACTACATCAAGTAGCTCCATATATAGTAGGTCTGAGGAGAGTTTAGGACGCCGTCGGTCATCTGATTATATAAGAAATAAATCTGGAAGCAGTTTTGAAACTATTCTTGTAATAAATAGTGAGATGTCATTAAGCACAAGTACAAGCAACAGCATGGACTCGATCGGTATGACATCGCTTTCGGAGGGTAGCAGCAGATCTAGCTCCGCGCTGTACTCCGGTTTCCAGTCCACTAACGACCTTCCGAGTATTAACTCACTAGACGTACCAACAAGGTAACAACACTAATTATTCTACGTCTAATAAAAATAGCTAAATCAATCTAATCTAAATTGATTTAGGTATTTTTATTAGAAGAAGAAAAGAAAATACTGTACTGAATCTCAGTATTGTATTTTCCGATAGCTTAGTACATGCTTAGTACCCTAACTTTTAGCTGGACCCACGTGCTCAAACCACCCACCCAGTACAACTAGGGGTGGGTGCAGCTACAATATTTCGCTGATTTATCGATATTTTTTTAGAGATTTATAAAATATATCCTAGAGATTAGATTCTATTATTGTACGAGTAATCCTTTTTGGGTAACAAGTAAAATCAAAATCAATTTATTCAAATTAACCTGATAATCAGCACTTAATAAACGTTAAAATTTACAAGGTCTCTGGTCCCCCAACTTGCAAGTCCTTCGATACTTCCTAGTGTTTTATTTGGAAAGAAGAAGTGAAATAATAAACTCCCAGCAACACATAGATCTATCTGTTAGGTTAGGAGAACCAGACGCATCATTGGTTGTTGGTTAAAGCAACTGCCAACACTATAATTATCGTTATTCATTTGCATCTCATAATCTTTTATCCACCGTTCTGTAAAACGCACTATAACATCTTTGTTTTTTTTCTAAAAATAGTGATACATTTTCTTTTCTTTTAATCTAACTCAATACCGTACTTAATGTAACATTAAACAAACAAGAATGTAATAATAAATTATTAGATTTCTGCTTACGTGTGATTATCAAAAAACTGAGGTTCGGCTTAAAACTGTAAGATTACAGTACACACTCTAACAGTAAATTATGGTTCAAGTGTGTAATGTTGGTGATTACCGCTGAGGCGCCATTCAGACTCGAGCCGTTAGGTGAAGGTCTTAAGAGAGCCGAGGGCGGTAATCATCAATACACACGTGTTTCATACGACGTTTTTCAACACACTTGTGAAGAAAATAATACAAAAAAATCATTTTAAACAGTGAAATCGAATTGTGAAAACACACACGTACAATACAACAAACAAACACAACCATAATTATTAAGAATTCTTCTCCATTTGAAATTAGTTGCTGTAATCTAATATGTTTTTATTGTCGACAGTGACGATTTCATCGACTATCCCTCAATAATTGCGGAACGTTACATATACAGAAATGCTCGAACACCGGTTCCACAGCAATATACTATCATGAGAATGTCTCAAACTGAGGTTCATTTTGGAACTAACAAATTGGAGAAAATTCACGAAAAATCTGAACATGAAGTCTTACCAAGTAAAATAGACGTATCAAAGATAATGAACAGAATTATGTCAAAAAGACGTTTTGCGGATGCCTCCGTGATATTTATAGTAACTTGTGATGATGAAGTGGATCGAGGCTCCTCAAACTTTGATTCCTGTATTAGTATGCAGTCGAGTGAAAGTCATGTCACAGCGAGCTCTATCATGCACGTGGCTCCAGGTATCGACCTATTTATTATCCATACTTCCATACTAATCTATATCTATAAAAGCGAAAGGTCACTCACTCACTCACTGACTCATCACGAAATCTCGAAAATCGCTGGACGCACAAAGATGATTTTTGGCAGGGAGGTAGTTTATAGTTAGTAGACGTCCGCTAAGAACGGATTTTGCGACAGGGCCGGATTAGGGTGGTCTAAGGGCCCTCACAAGTTTGTATGAAAGTCCTTAATTTTTCGTGCTATAATCTTGACTTTTGGCAGAGACGTAGGTTATAGTCAGTAGGCATCCGCTATAAATTAGTTTTGCGACAGGGCCGGATTAGGGTGGTCTAAGGGCCCTCGCAAGTTTGTATGAAAGTCCTTCATTTTTTGTGCTACAATCTTGATTTTTGGCAGAGACGTAGTTTATAGGCAGTAGACGTCTGCTTAGAACCGATTTTGTGACAGGGCTGGATTAGGGAGGTCTAAGGGCTCTCGCCAGTTTATATGAAAGTCTTTCATTTTTTGTGCCACAATCTTCATTTTTGGCAGGGACGTAGTTTAAAGTTAGTAGACGTCTGCTTAGAACTGATTTTGAGACAGGGCCGTATTAGGGAGGTCTAAGGGCTCTCGCCAGTTTGTATGAAAGTCCTTCATTTTTTGAGCTACAAACTTGATTTTTGAGATGGACATAGTTTATAGTAAGTAGGCGTCTGGTAAGAACAGATTTTGTGACAGGGCCGGATTAGGGAGGTCTAAGGGTTCTTGCAAGTTCGTAAGAAAATCCTTAATTTTTTGTGCTACAAACTTGATTTTTGGCAGGCACGTAGTTTATAGTTAGTAGAACTCTGCTAAGTACAGGTTTTGTGCCAGGGCCGGATTAGAGAGGTTTAAGGGCGCTCGCAAGTTTGTTTAAAAGTCCATCATTTTGTGTTCATCATTGAATTTTGGCAGGGACGTAGTAGGTGAGTAGAAGTTTGCTAAGAACCGATTTTGCGAAAGGGCCGGACTAGGGAGGTCTAAGGGCTCACGTGAGTTTGTATGACAGTCCTTCCTTTTTTGTGCTACAATTTTGGCAGGAAGATACTTTATAGTTAGTAGACGTTGACTAAGAACAGATTTAGCGGGTTTAGCAACATGGTCAGATTAAGAAGGTCTGAGGGCTTTCACATGTTTGTAAAAATTTACTGTTTTTTTTTTGTACTAACAACCTGAAATTTAACAAGTCTAGAGTTTAGGAGTAGGAGATCTAAGCTAATAAATTTGTAAGGAAGACCTGGACTAAGGGCTCCCGTAAGTCCATATGAAATCCTTGGCTTTTGGTACCTCAAAAATTGGCAGAGAGATAGAATATAGTTAAGACATTTCAGGTAGTAATAGATTTTACGACAGGGCTGGTTTAAGGGAATATAATCGCTTCGATTGGCATTTGGCATTCGATTTGACATAATACCCATCCACAGGCAGTCCAGACAAAGAGAGTCAAAATTTCTACGCGAACGAAGTCGCGGGCAACTGCTAGTAATATTATAAATGCGAAAGTAACTCTGTCTGTCTGTCTGTTACTCAATCATGCCTAAACTACTGAACCAATTTGCATGAAATTTGGTATGGAGATATTTTGATACCCGAGAAAGGACATAACTGCAACTTTCAATAAAACACAACAGGCAACATTATAATAATAAAAAAAAAAAAAACTTTATTCAAGGGGTTGAAAGGTGGGTACGAAAATATTACTTTTGGTCGCGATAACCGGCATCGGTAGCGATAACCGACATCCGCGCGGTTGAAACCGCGGGCATCAGCTAGTATTATATAAATCTTTTCCTGATCTTGTCATATCTTTTAATGCAGTTATAGGTACCTACAGTCCACGATGGCTGAGCTTTGCATTTGTGTGAGTGCACACAAATAGTGTAGACCGTGTGACGTCAGCCTAGAGCGCGGCGCAAAAAAGAAAAAATCATAACCCTCCTTTGGCTTTGCCGTAGTCGGGTAAAAAAAGAGAAACACCCGCAATCAGACATTAAATCAGTACAAAAGTGGAGTTTAGATAATAAAATGGACTTTTCGTATCACTTGCTCAAAAAAGTGACATTCTATGCCACAAAAAGCGAACATAACAATAGTAATTTTTAATCTGATTAAGGATAGGGAAAGAAAATTGTACTGAATTTCAATCATCCTCTAGGGGGAGAATGTGATTTCTATCAATAATTGGACCAATGTTTCGAATGTTAACTTTTACTTTTAATTGTCATTATTTTTAATAAATGCTTATCTCATATTATTATTGTGTTCATTTTTTCGCAAATGGTACGAAAAGTAGAGTATTTTCCTCGGTGATAAAGCTGTCTTAGTCTTGGGTGAACTTAAATCGTCACCCGTGCGTGACAGAAGACACTGCTTTATCCCCTTGGTTAATAATCTACTACTTATTAATAAATCAAAATGCTACGTGATGTCTTTCGGGCGAATGCGGCACCCAGTCAACTTTGTGTACAAACTGAATGGGGATCCAATTACAAGAACTGATTCCATGAAAGACTGTGAAGGAGTCTTTCAAACGCCTTTTTTTAAATCATCAAATAACCTCTCTCGCTCTTGGGCAGAGCGAAAGGGAGTGTCAGACTTCTACTGACTAAAAACCACCCGTCTCTTCTTAGCCCTTTAAGTTGAGGCCGCGGTAACTTGTGAACAACTCGCAGCTCCGCCGGATCTTCAAACGCCTTGACTTTGTTTTGAGGAACTGTCGCGGCTTCCACGTTATCAAGTTTGTTTTAGGGCATTAGTTCGTAGCAAGCTTGAGTCTAGTGCGTGCATATATAATCCCTTTGAGAAGTAGTATGCGTTAGCTTTAGAAAAAGTTCAGAAACCATTCCTAAGATATTTTTACAAGTACTTGTACGGGTTTTATCCCTTTTTGTATACCACAAAATTCCTGTTGGATTACTTAGGTTTCAATTCGCTAGAATTGATGACTGTAATATTTTTAAAGTTCAAGGGGATTATAGATGTTCCTGATCTGCACAGTGAAATCAGCAAACTATTTGTCCCTGACAATTACTGTCGTGGACTCGTGGCATAAAACACCGCTTACTGGCTGTACCAACTTGCCGTACTGTTGCACGCTCCAAGTCACCCATTCCTCGGACATTATTCGCTATTAACGCTCTCCTGGACAAAAACAAAGATCTTGATATACACTCGAGAGCAATGAATCCGGGTCATTTAAAGAATGTTAAAAATCTCGGAAACTAAAAATGATAGGTTAATGCAATAAATTGTATTTAATAGACAATGTAATACTCCTTAAATGAAGGTATTAAAACTTCTTAGTTATTGTAAAGTTATATCATAAAAAAATCAAATTTGAAAAAGGGCCACTTTCGAAGATGGAACTACGTAATTACAGCATTTGGTTTTGCTTTTGTTTGTAATCTGTCATTTATGTGGGTACATAAACCATGTTGATAGTGCTCTATATTCATTACTCAAGCTGAAATTATGTCGCTTACACCTGAAATGTCACAATGTTTGTGAAAAGATTGCATGACTGTGTTATAAATTAGGTACATGTGTTTAAAATTAAATAGTGTAATTGGCTTCGGCCGTTCTACTTAAAATAAAATAAATAAATAATTATGTTATTAATATTTTCAGGTAAAGGTTGTATTAATTTAATGGATATCCGTATGACATCTGCACCATTATCAGTGCCTGTGTGCATCACACCTTGGGTTTCTGACGCCTGTGCCAGTCCCGAGTCTCACCGTGTCTGTTATCGTAGTCAGCAAGAAAAAACTCCAAGATTACCCCCGCCTACCCTACCAGATGATCTGAAAGGAAGACGAACTCGAACAGTTAAATTACAAAAACCATCCATAGACTCAATATGTCACGAAGGTGAAACTGCAGTCATAGAAGCTTGTAAGTTTATTTAGGATAATTTTTTTATAGTGTCCGACCGAAACAGGATTTTCAGCCGAAACCGAAACCGAACTAGCTAAATTGACGAAGATAAAGCGCGACAAAGATCATGGAGTGGGGCTTGAAACGTCAATTAAAGGTACAAAATGTACTATCATATGACGTCACACGAGTTTTCGAAGCACTGTATCGTCTTCATTTTTTATTTACTTGAAAAAAGAAAAAATACGAGGTTAATATTTTTTGGAAATCTATCGGACGGACTAATTAGTTTTTTTTTGTCCGATCCCCTATTGAAGTAGGTATGTAAGTATGTTACAAAAATAGCTCTTGATTTGTAAAATTAATAAAGTAAACTAAAAAAAAAATTCAATCACATAATAGGGGATCGGACAAAAAAAAACTAATTAGTCCGTCCGATAGATTTCCAAAAATTATCGGACACGTATTTTTTCTTTTTTCACGTAAACTTAAAATGAAGACGATACAGTGCTTCGAAAACTCGTGTGACGTCATATGATAGTACATTTTGACGACACAAGTGACGTTTCAAGCCCCACTCCAAGATCTTTGACGCGTTTTATCTTCGTCATTTTTTATTGATTTGATAAAACAAAAAACACGTATCCAATATTTTTCGATTATCTAACTTACGGACTAAACAGAATCATATTATTTTGACCCAGTCCGATCCCCTATTGTCAATTTAAAAAAAAAAATAAGCACCAAATTTTTAACATTAGCGACTATATTTGTTGAAAATTTAAAAAAAAAAAACAAAACTAAGCACCTCGCGTACTAAAGGGAAAAAATGCGACATGACTAATAGTACTGAAGGTCATTCACGGTAATAGTAAAATCACCGGAGATAGTTGTGTATCGGAACTACGGGGCGGTTTGAATACGGGTACAAAAATCCATCAACAATTACAAACAAATAAAGTAATGTTTGAATCAAACATCACACATCTTTTAAGTGTTAGGTGCATTAATTTAATTTTAAGTAAATATTCATATTGTATATACCTAAGTTCTAGGGAATAACTCAACAGAACCAAATACGTCATCATTTATCATAAGTTAACCAAATACTTACCTAATTTTTTCGAGAAAAATCACATAACCTCAAATCATCACGATCGCGCTGGCTAGCGAACTCAACTGGCACTCGAAGTTAGCTGAATGATGCGCGACAATTCACGTATTCCTTGTTACGGCGGGGCCGAAAGGTTCGGCCAATTATTGGCCGAAACCGAAACTGTGGCCGAAACTAGATTTTATGGCCGAAATTAGCCGAAACCGAAACCGAACCTTCGGTCGGTCCTTACTTTTTTAAAATATTAACCATTTGGATCGCTTGCATCACTAATCACTAAAGACGTTTAGTGATACAGTTAATTAAACCTCAATTTATAATTATTAGAGATGTACCGACTAGTTGGCGATTAGTCTAGGCTGGAGTGTTTGAAACGTATTTATTTATTTATTAATAGTTTTACCATCAGCTTCTTTGTACAATATATCTTATATATTATATATAATAGTCGCCAATTACTGGTAAACCAGCATCCATTAAAATAAGTGATAACATAAAAATAAAAAACTAAAAATAAAACAAGAGGCTCTAGAAATTAAATACATTAGTAACTCCTTACATTTAAGAGTTATCGAGATATAACGTAGAAACGTATAAAAAAAACGGTATTGCTAAAAAACTAACTAATTAATTACGAATAAATCAGCAAAAGCTTAAAGGCACCCAAAGGGCAATGGAGAGGGCTATGCTCGGAGTTTCCTTTCGCGATCGATCAGAAATAAGGACATCCGCATGAGAACCAAGGTTACCGACATAGCCCGACGAATTGCCAAACTTAAGTGGCAGTGGGCAGGGTACATTAATCGCAGAACTGATGGCCGATGGGGCCGGTAAGTTCTGGAGTGGCGACCGCGAACTGGAAGGCGTTGCGTTGGTTGGAAGGCCTCCCACTAGGTGGACCGATGACCTGGTGAAGGTTGCGGGGATCCACTGGATGCGAGACGCACGGGACCGGTCAATGTGGCGACACTTAGGGGACGCCTATGTCCAGTAGTGGACGTTTTTCGGCTGAAATAATGATGATGATGAAATCACATAAAAATACATAATAATAATTATTTTATTTTAATTATAATCTTTTGTTTTCATAATCAGCCTTTCAGTTCGTCAATAAAATTAATTTATTCAAAAAATAGAGTTGGCACAATAAATACAATTTAAATCTTACATATTTCTAACAATTACGATTTGGACAATAGATTTCGTAATAATATTCAATTTAAAATTATAGTGAAAAATCATAACAGAAAAAAAAAAGTTTCAAAAACTAAAACCCGACTACGAATAAAACTGAGGTCTTAAAAGTAGAACACAAGAATCCGTATATTCAGTAAAATAATTATAGAGGACAGTGATAGTCGCATAAATTAAGAGAATTACTGATTAAGGCCACTTTTATCTTTAATCTAATCAGTCTAGATTCATGAATATGATTTTAAAAATACTACCGGTTATTTACTAGCATCATAGTGTTTTAGATTTTTCAAATTTGATGTGCCACGCAATTGGGCCGCCGCCGCGCCGTCGGTACCAGCGCTATGGCCATCATTTTCGTTTTTGTCATAATGGCGTAATTAGACCCCTGAAGAACCGCCAGACTGGTACAAATGACCAAGTATTTTGAGTCATCATCTTCCGGTCTTTATAACTTTTATAAGAAAAATAAACCATGTATTTTTATGGCTGCATGAAATTGGGTGTCTGAAAATATAATTGTTCTCAATGCTATCAAGTTATCAACTCAGTTTTTCAGACGCCATGGACGCCACCGAAAACAATGATTGGCTTATCCGACTTGTCAGCCAATTGGTCGATTTTTATTGAAACAAGTAAGTCAAGCTACCCCGGCCAAAACTCAGTAGGCATCTCTCAAAATCATAGTCTCATCTCGGAACCACCTCTAATAATTATTGTAACATTTGAGAGTGAGACTGAACCATGTTTGAAATTGCTGTTTAGTGATTTGTGGTGCTGGTGCAGCACAACTTTCTGCACCCTCCAAAAGACACAGCTGTCCTAGTCACGATGTAGGCACTGGTCGCACAAAATTGGTGTCATAAATTCCTGCTTTTACCAACCCCATTTCAAAAATCTACTACGCACACATATCTGAACATGACTGAACTTGACGAGTGTTTAAAATTGATAACTGTTCTCTAGTAGAACAGCCCAGCTATTCCTTTAATTTAAGGAACTACTGGAAGACCACGCCCTCTTTTAGACAGCACGGGACCAACGCTCCTCAACTAGAGTCGTTCAGAATTGTTTCTGCAGCTATGAACACTGCACATTGCTTAAGCTACGTAACTTGTTTTATGGACACTGCACATTGCTTAAGCTACGTAACTTGTTTTATGGACACTGCACATTGCTTAAGCTACGTAACTTGTTTTACGAACACTGCACATTGCTTATAAGCTACGTAACTTGTTTTACGAACACTGCACATTGCTTATAAGCTACGTAACTTGTTTTACGAACACTGCACATTGCTTAAGCTACGTAACTTGTTTTCGCCTCGGACGGTGAGGTGATGCCTATCTGTTGTAGTGCTTGTAAGTGTAATTTTACTACAGAACCCTAACCAAAGCTCGAATTGTCATCACTCCTTTCTACAGACATTATGAAAGATTTTTTACAGAGGGTACTTCATTCGACATATATTATAACGTACTAGCTGATGCCAGCGGTTTCAACCGCGCTGATGTCGGTTATCGCTACCGATGCCGGTTATCGCGACCAAAAGTAATATTTTCGTACCCCCCTTTCAACCCCTTGAATAAAGTTTTTTTTTTATTAAAAAGTTGCCTATGTCCTTTCTCGGGTATCAAAATATCTCCATACCAAATTTCATGCAAATTGGTTCAGTAGTTTAGGCATGATTGAGTAACAGACAGACAGAGTTACTTTCGCATTTATAATATTAGTATGGATTAAAAGCATTCAATAGTTTCAGGTGCAGTGTTAAACATACTAACGGTGATTGACCCCATATCCAGTCCCATGCCACAAGACGTTCGTCATCATGGTAGTAGTCAGCAAAAGCCAACTTCAGCAGCACCCTCAACAAGGAATCGATCAGTCAAAGAACAGAAACCATCCATAGGTTCAATACGTCATGAGGGCGAAACAGCAACCGAAAAACTGTCAGGTAAATGTTCTCTTTGAATATTTTATTCAAGCATAAACCTTTTGTTCTTTAAAAAGCAGTCGAAATGTAAACATAAACATACGATAATAACGTGCTTTCCCGAACGTCGCTAGTATTAAAGAACGCAATAGAAGAATTGCTTTCTTTAATACTAGCTATGTTACACTATTTAAACACTGCATGCTGTATAGCTGTTAACCTCTATTGTTTTTAGTAAACCGTTACACAGAAACAATGGACAAGATACTATACTTTTTAGCTCGAACGAGTTCATAAAAAAATAACGCGAGAACATTTTAGGTGACATCGGTGTCAAAAATAAATATAACAACTTAAAAAACTGGGAAAGCCATCCAGCCATTGAAAGTTTTTATTGGTAGTAACATAATTCTGTATTAATTGTGTATTGCAACTAGTAGTAGGGGAGCCCACGATGCTAAATGGGGATTTACTCGAGCGCTATAGATACCTACCTATTGGGTTGCAAAGCTTAGATGATAAGAAGAAAAAAATGTTAAATAATTATACTTTTTCATAGGTGGGGTGAGCTTCAAATATGTAAAAAAAAACTGTTGCATGGACATACTCGAGCGCGGCAGATATTGATAGCAGCTTATGTCCCACGTATTTTTTATATTGTACGTATGTTAATCTGCAGGCTAATTCACGTAATTTTATGACGCACCGATGCAGTTGCAGTGCAATTGCAGTTAAGTTCAAGTTCGAGTGAGAAACGGTATTCTTGTAATCTTTGAACTGCGCGTAAGCTGCGCGTAAGCTGCGCGTAAACTGCACGTCAACTGTACGACAACCAAACTCTACCAAAGTTACTTATGGTGTGGCCATATGAGAGAAAAAAATTTACTCACTAAATAATCGAATAGAATCGATTACATTTCAATGAATATGGCGTTATTATAATATTAAAATAATACCCCAGTACACATTTTAGTGTTTTTTATTACTATTTAAACAAACAATTATGTTTTGATTCACGATCAAACAAATATTTTGCTAAAATTTGGCTGAATGTGGTCTATCATTGCCCCATAAAACCAAATCTGTCAAAATAATAGGAGACCCGCCAATGCCATTTGCGCGAAAGTTGAAATTCAAGACTCAGTGCAAATCACAGGTGCAATATAAACCTTTGGAAGATATACTTTGATGGTAAGCATGTATTATATTCTAATAATAAATGATTATTAATAATATGATATTTAAGGATGTAGTTAAAGAAACGATGAAGTAGCAGTTTAAATTTATTTCTTATTAAATTTATTTCTTGTATGTTCCTCCTGATTCTTCAGTAAGTATGACTTCACGCAAACGCGTTTCTGTGCGGCAAATGGAGCTGCTGGTGGAATATTTGGAGGACCACAGAGACCTTGCCCGTGGCAGACTAAGATCTAGAGAGGGGAGTGCCCTCACATCACGCCTTTGGTCAGAGTGCGCCATTATATTAAATGCCGAGGCAGACGGGAATCAAAGAACTCCCAAAGAGTGGAGTAAGGTCTGTTAGATTCTATCGATATTCTACTGTTTATCGGTACATTATACTTGGGTAAATAACTAGATTTGTAATATTTTTAGTGGTATACCGACTATAAGAGCCGCTTACTCAGCCGTGCTAAGCAGATTAGGGATAATCAAAGGGGTACCGGTGGAGGGCCAGGCGTACCCACTTCTTTATCCCCTTTGGATGAGAGACTCGCTGCTCTGCTCGATGCAGGCACAGAAGCTGTGGGGAGGAGTGGTACGCCCCAAAATGAGGTGCAAATAAATCCCTTGTCGGTAAGTTATGGAACAGCTTTCTTAACTTTGTTGTATTTATACTCAGGCATAGTGAGTGGTTTTTTCTTTTTGCTTTGCTAGCCTGCACCGGACGCAGTTTCTCCGTTGCCTGCACTTCCCAATTCTCCGTTGCCTACACTGCCCGATTTTCTGACGCCTACACAGTTTCCCATATCTTTCGCATTACCTTCAGATGGTAACGAACATGCACCTACACCCAACAATAGTATTAATATGTAAGTTTCAATTTATGTCAAGTACTATTAACATTCTAGCTGTGCACTGACTATTACTAAGCAGTTAATGTTCCTTTATGTTATTTATTTTTTCAGAAATGAAGAAAATAATATTATTATTGAAGTTCCACCCGCAGCAACACAAGACAACACACATTTTAGTGAAAGGTAGTGCCATATTTATGAAATAAATAACAGTCATTAGTCCCTATCATAATATTTTTATTTTGTTTTAGTGAGCAAGAGGCAACTAGACAGCGTCGCACTAACAATCCACGCCGCCGTCGTAGACAATGTACATATTTTCATTTTATTAATTTAATAAATAATCCACTATAATGTAATGGAAAATTAAAATTAAATCTGTAGGTAATTTTTTTACCTAGTAACTGATTTTAGATACATTTATACAATCTTTTTTGCAGTGCCTCCTCCGCCTCCTCCATCCTCAGAACTGGACCAGGCTCAAAATAGGCTGGCCAATCTAGAAAAATCAAGAATCGAAGTGGAAAGGCTTGTGGCTGTAGGCTACACTAAGATGGCCGATGCTATGCACAGAATGGCTGATGCAGCAAATAAATCAGCAGATGCACAGTGCCGCATAGCTGAAGCACTAGCAAATATAAATACTTCCTTGGTAATAACTTTTTTTTTTGCACACACATTTACTTATCTGTACAATGATTAGAATGTTATTGTTACTGTGTTTATAACCTTATTAGAAACTATATTGCAGTAATTTTCTTTTTAGGCAAGACGGCGGAGGCGGCTGGCTTCTTCTTCAGATGAATGAAACAAGCAGATTTTATATTACCTCTTATAATATTAAAAATCAAAAATCAAAATCAAAATTCATTTATTCTAACTAGGCTGATAATCAGCATTTTCGAAGGTCAAAATTTACTTTACTTTACTACAGTGAAACTTGGTTAACTGGGACCTGGATAAGTGAGAAACCTCTATAACTGGAACTCATACTGGGGTCCCATGAGACAGATTTGGATATCTGAGACACTGGGTAAGCAGAATACCTCTATTATTGAGACAAATTTGCAGGTCCCTTGAGGTCTCACTTAACCAGGTTTCACTGTATTTACATTTTTATAAGACAGTCCCCCAAAAACGCCCACCCATCGACACTTCCTAGTGTTTAACTGGAAAGAAGAAGTGGCGGAACAAACTCCCCAGCACACATCTGTCTGTTAGGTTGGTTAGAAGAACCAGACTCGATACAATAGCAAGGTGTCAGTTAAATTTAAGATTTACTACAGACACAATCAGCAATAAACAAAAGTACCTATGTAACAATAAACAATGTAAAAATAAAATAATAAATACATAACAGTAAACAGATTTTGGAGAAAGAACACAAATAACAAACATTGTCTTGTGTTCAACTCAGCGACCAACTATTCTTATCATATAAGTAGTCGATAATAGAATACTAAGCTTTTAAACAAAGATTAGATTTAACTTTGGCTTTATACTCATTATATGGCAAGTCTAGAAAAGAAGATGGCAGTTTATTATAAAATGTAATAATCCCGAGCCCTATGAATGAATTGTGAACTTTGTGAAGCCAGTGAAAAGGAGCGCGTAGTTTATGCTTATTTCTAGTGTTGTGGATATCACTGTTTTTAGTGTACAGGTGGATATTTTGTCTAATATATAAAATGTTGGCAAAGATGTACTAAGAACTAACTTGTACTGAACTAACTTGGTAATAACATCATTTTAAATAAATAATTAAGGTTATTAAGTGGTATTCTCTCTCTTCCCCCTCTCCTCTCCTCCTTATTCCCTATGTACCCACAGGCGATTAATAAGAGCCTGTTGGACAGCCCGACCTTCCAATAAATCTCTGTTTGGCCGCCTATTGCTTTGAGCGAGAATACTCAGGCTTTCCGCACGCACATCCTCCTCAGCAGCTCTACGCCGTACACGCATTCTCTCTTCTTGCTCACGCTCTTGATGTGTCAGTTGGGGTACTGGTAATCGTGCCTTGTTTGCTATATTGTGCAATACCGCACAGGCATTCACTATTTGGCCTGCAAAAACAGGATCATAGTGAAGCATGCGTGCAGCTAATAAACACCTGAAACAAAAACATTTAATAATTATTTAGAAATACATTGAAAAACCGTTCAAGTGCGAGTCGGACTCGCCCCCGAAGGGTTCCGTACCACTACCATTATCTATACAACTGACAAAATGTGAAAAAAAAAACATGTTTGTTGTATGGGAGCCCGCCCCCCTCATCAATCAAACATTGATTTTATTGTTTGTATTTGTTGTTATAGCGGCAACAGAAATACCGTCATCTGAGAAAATATCAACTGTCTAGCTATCACTGTTTATGAGATACAGCCTGGTGGCAGACAGACAGACTGACAGATGGACAGTGAAGTCTTAGTAATAGGATCCCGTTTTCACCCTTTGGGTATAGAACCCTAAAAAAGATGGGCCTCAATACATTCACTTGGTTTGACTTCTTGAGGTAATAAAAAGAGTATAAAAGGAAACTTCGGGAAAACTAGTAATACCCAAATACATACCTGAATCGAGCTTTCAAGACACCAATGCATCTCTCTACTGTATTGCGGGCTGAGACCTGCAGCTTATAATAATGTTCTTCAGGAGAACCTGGTATTGCATGTAGCACTGGGGTCATCATTGTCTTCCTCAATGCATAACCGCTGTCACCTGGAAGAATAATAAGTATTAAAATAATTATTCATAACAGTTAATTTAAACAGAAGCCGACCCCAACATAGTTGGGAAAAGGCTAGGCAGATAAATAGTTAATACTAGCTTTTGCCAGCGGCTTCGCCCGCGTGAAAAAAAACGACTTTCCATACGAACTTTCATCCCCTATTTAAATCCCTTAGGGGTTGAATTTCGAAAAATCCTTCCTTATTCCTTGTCTACACTATAAAGGGAACCTCTGTGAAAAATTTCAGCTTCCTAGGTCCAAGAGTTTGGGCTGGGCGTTGATGAGTCAGTCAGTCAGTCAGTCAGTCAGGACTTCTCTTTTTATTTATATAGATATATAAGATAAACATAATTAAATAAAATTAATATTATACTTTTATAGTATGTAGGTATTAATAAGGAATGACATTCACCGAGCAAAAATATTTCTTCTTCATCATATTTTTGGTTAAGATAGGCCTGTAATGGGTGATCACGCCATACTGAGGAATCATGGGTTGCCCCAGGTTTACTGGGGTCAATGCATAAAATGTTAAGATCTGCATCACTTAACTAAAACAATAATTTTCAAATGTAGATACAGTTTTTATGACAGTAGAGCATAATATTATTATGTACCTAAGTATAGGTAAATAGATCACATACAATCATCACATTGAGAGAATGATATCCTTTTCTATTGAAATATCGTTCTTCATGTTGGCTGGGTCTTATAATGGCAACATGGGTGCCATCAATACAGCCAATTACCCCTGGCAACTTGAACTTTCTATAGAAACTGAAAAAAAAACATAATTTAGCTCAAAGATAAAAATAATATTATTAGTATCTCTAAAAGTAAGATTAGATTACAAAGAAATTTTACCATCTTTTAATTTCATCACGGGCTTCTCTTGTCATGGGAAACTTAACATAATTACAAAACAAGTTTCTCATGTTAAGGGCTTTTGTGACTTGCCGGATTGCTCTCGACACAGTGGGCTGTGATACTCCATGGCACCTGCTTTGGCCGACCAGAGTCTGATAAGATCCGCTCGCCAAGAAAGCTAGTGTTATGAGAACCTGAAAGTCACCCAATTATTTACTACCTAGAGTCAAGTATAATGTATTTTGGATTATTTCATTCCAATACTAGATGTACCCCGCGGATTCAACCGCACTCGGCTCCACACAGTAAGTAAAAGTTTACTCGACTCCTGAGAGTCATAGCGTGATGTTGAAATGGCTTAAAACCATCAAGGAATTTTGTATAGACTGGTAGTTCTACCGATTATCGCGTTCAAACATACAAATTCTTCAGCTTTATTAAATTACTATAGATAAACAGGTTTGACTAACCTTTGTCTGTACACTTAAACCATCTTTCCTTCTCTCCTTCGGAATAAATGTTGATAATTTGGTTATCAATTGCCGGGTCAAGTTCTTGCTCAGACGATAGGTTTTCTGGAATTCCCGGTCTGGAATACGGAATGGATCCACAGAAAATCTTTGTCTTCTTATTGCTTGACGACGTTCTCGGTCATCAATTTCGGCAGCGAGGGATAAAATTCTCAAACCAAGTTGGAAACTCATATTACCTAAAAAGTAAAAAAAACCTTTAGAATTTTATTGCAAACGACTTGTAGTTAACTTGTTTGCATACGATATCAATTAGAAACAGTTTTATTGACAAAAAATACAATTTTATGCCAACAAAAGTAAATAACGAGGAACTTATCTTGTGCGTAAACAAAACTGCACGTTGATCGATTTGAAACTGCTAAACTGTCACTTTGAGACGTCAAACGAATAGTAGAATACCGATCACGTTGCGTTTCGAAACACGCACAAAAGGCGCGCAGCAGTAGAATACCGATAATGCGCTCGCGTGACGCGAACTTGACGCGAGCGTGTATGACAGCTGCTGATATCGGTAGAGAATACGAAAAGCGTTGTTTTGATCGAAACTTAACTTAAACTGCACTGCAACTGCACTTATTTAATTACGTGAATTAGCCTACTGATCGTTTGCACGATGGGGTGGTCGTACGTGAGGGTTGAAAATGAAAAAAAAAACTTAATCGAGCGCGTCAGAGTGACCCTAAAAAAAGCTGACATTCAATAATCTGACGATTTTGATGAGACGCAAACTCGCGGTTATTATAATTTGCAAAAAAAAAATCGCCATTTTGACATACTCTAGCGCGTCAGATTAAGATATATATGGTTCATCTTTATGTCTTAGACGTGCTGTTTCATAATCTGACGATTATCTAGAGGGATTCGCCTAATCTGACAAAAAGAAAAAAAAACATTTTTTTTAATCATTGAAATATGTATGTATGGTTAGAGTACATACCTGACAGACGAACAAAAACTGTCCAGAAACACGGTACACCAAAATGTCACGTTATCGAGATATTTGAAGGTAAAGATCGACAATGAGTGAAACAATGACAATGACCACATAAAATATTGACCTGTTACTTGTCTATAGGCGTTGACTATTACTATTTATTGAAAGAGAGTAGGTACATTACATCGTAGGATGTAATGTACCTACTCGCAGGAGCACGAGAAAACTATTCTTTGCCATAAAATAGCGTTTCAGTGCGATACAAAGCGATTTTCTCGTGCGCATAATAATAATCAACCTGGGAACGATTATTTGCATACAAACTCCTTGCTTGTGCTATCAATTAAATATCTAATTTATAGTTTCAACAGCAGGTAATGCTCGTCACGCTCCGAAATAGTGAAAATGAATGATTTTCAATCATTCATTTTCACTATTTCGGAGCGTGATACTCAAAAACTTATTAGAATTTCGATAAAGTGTAAAGGGTAAAAGTTGTAGTTAATTTTATAAGCTTTTATTACGTAGAAGACACTTTTTATCTACGACGCACCGATTTAAAGATATTAGCGAAAAACTCAAAAGTGGGAACTTTAACACCCTCCCCCCACCCCGGCGCCCCCCCTAGAGGCGGGGACTTTTAGTATGTTTACCCTGTGGGCATCCTGAACACATTTCTGAAGAAATTGCTTAGGTTCCAGCTCATGCACTCTACACCTGCTTTGATAAGTGGACTAAAACTTTATCAACGAATTTTTGTTACTTCAGCTTGTGGAAATCGGCAGATTATATATTTTTCGTAATCCCTGAAATATTTCATTTAAAATAAAAAAAAACAACCACGCTCGAGAATGTTGAGATGACGTTTTTTTTACTACTTTGTAGCCCTCCCCTTTCTTTACGTCACTCTCAAATAATTGTCAGATTGGTTTTAGCACGTAATTAACTCACCCTACCTTAATCCGTAAAATTAACTCACCCTACCTTAATCTGCCGCGCTCGAGAATGTCTGATAATCAATTTTTTTTTTACTAATCTGGATCCTTTACGGGCGGCCTAATATATGGGGCTCTCATATTTGGTGTAGGTACTTAACCGGGTACAAGGTATCGCCCTGTATATTAATCTGCCGCGCTCGAGTAAATCACGAAATCCCTTCTAGGGCTCCCCTACTATAGTGGCTCTTATCTCATGAACTTCGACGCAGCAGACCTAATACGTAAGGACTATTAATACTACAAACGGGATATTTACCATGTTCACTTATTGTTTCAAGCACCATGATCACGGATAAACTGAAGTCATTGCGGGTGGATGTTTATGAGCAGACAAATCAGTCTACCCTCTTTCTTGTTCGTTTTTTGCGTTCGGTACCACTACCATTCTCACTCACTACACGATTCTGTTCCCGACACATAAAACTCACTATGTCCACTCGCGAACATTTTTCGGCACTTTTTCGGTTTTCACACAGCTGAACCACTGGATCCCAGGCTCTCGACAGTTGAAACCCATCCTCCCGGTTGAAGTTTTTATATTTAGTAATTTCAATAGCCTCTCTAACCAGACGAGGTACATAGTGGCGTGCTGCCGAGATGACCTGAGGGTTATGCAATTCAATCCAGTGGTTCGATCCCAATTCAAGTAGATGTTCAGCAAAGGCCCATTTTTGAGTGTCATTATTTTTCACTGCCCTAATATGTTCGGCTATACGACACGACACCGTACGTTTTGTCTGACCGATATATCCCGTTTATAGTATTAATAGTAGCGTCAGTGACCATGTCAGTTTAAAAACTTATAATACGTAAGGAGTTCTTATCTTAAGAACTACCTAATATAAAAATATATATTACAGTTCAATTTCTAGTTTCTGATAAATGTGTAGCAAAAATAAATGCTTATAAGTACGTACACGTTTTAAAGAAGATTGACCATTTTTCTGAAAGTTAAGCTTATTTTGTGACTCGACTTGAATGATCAGTAAATTGTAGGGAATATAGTCTAGCTTATGGAAAATCATTATAAGAAAGATCGTAGATTTTGGTAATCGCACTTTTAATCTTTCACTTACTTTTATCATCAGCTGTTTTCACTTTTATAACATATTCGTTCATAATAAAATAATACCAGATATAATTTCTCAATAACCTATGCTTTCACAATTTTCAGAGGATCCGAATGAACTTAAAGATCTAAAGAGCCCGATCAGTAACAAACTGAAGAAAAATATGCCAAAATGCAAATGCTGCTTTAAAGTAAGAAACCTAGAACATAATAATGTAACAGAAACGCTTGAGAACACTGAAACTGTCAAACGGAAGGATGACAAATTAATAAGCCCTAAACAACAAGAAAGCCTTAAACAACCGTTGCCTGAAGTACAACCGCTACAAATGTCTTCAATCACACAAAATATCACCCCACCACAGTCGCCCATTAATGAGACCACATCAATGAGCTCTAAAGAGCCAGTAAAACTGGCAGAAGAAGTAACGCTGGTCACAGAAACGCTTGAGAACACTGAAACTGTCAAACGGAAGGATGACAAATTAATAAGCCCTAAACAACAAGAAAGCCTTAAACAACCGTTGCCTGAAGTACAACCGCTACAAATGTCTTCAATCACACAAAATATCACCCCACCACAGTCGCCCATTAATGAGACCACATCAATGAGCTCTAAAGAGCCAGTAAAACTGGCAGAAGAAGTAACGCTGGTCACAGAAAAGCTTGAGAACACTAAAACTGTGAAACATAAGGTTGACAAATTAATAAGCTTTAAACAACAAGAAAGCCTTAAACAACCGCCTGAAGTCCAACCGCTGCAAATGCCTCCAATAACACAAAATATGTTAGCACCACAATTGGATTCCAATGAACCGAAAGACCTAAAGAACCCTAACAGTGGCAAACTGAAGCAGGCCAACAGCGTAAAAATGCTAAAATGCCGATGCTGCTCTAAAGTACGAAACCTAGAACAAAATAATGTAAATCTTGAACCAAAGGATCAACCGGTGCCTGAACTCCAACCGCTGCAAATGCATCCAATCACACAAAATACCACCCCACCACAGTCGCACATCAATGAGACCACATTAAAGAGCTCTAAAGAGCTAGTAAAACTGGCAGAAGACGTAACGCCTGTAACAGAAATGCTTGACAACACTATAACTGACAAACAGAAGGACGACAAATCAATAAGCTCTGAACAACAAGAGAGCCCTAAACACCTAGAGGGCCAAAAAAGTAGCACTAAAGCGACAATATTACGTACTTGGATTAAAAAAATCATGGAATTCCTAAAGCACCCAATAGGCCCACGTGCTACTACTAAACCTACAGACGAGACAAAGAAAGGAAAAGTTACATGCAAGTGTGATGAAAAAGTCATATGCAATTGTGAAGAAAAAGTTATATGCAAGTGTGAAGAAAAAGGTAAACAAAAGAAAAAACGTATGAGCCCAAAAGCACCATATACCTCTATAACTAGATGTCTCCCACAGCTGCCTCCAGTTCTGCTAGGTCTGGAGCCTATAGAAACATCTAAAGGCAAATTTTATGAGGTCATTGGACTTAGTTGTAAGTGGATAGATACAAAGGGGATCAAGAATTTGAGATCACAGTTAACACGGTCTACTTCAGGATTTACAGCATCTAAGAAGAAGAAAATAGAAGAGTCGCTATCAAAACGCAGCATTGAAATGGACTTTGGTGACGCCATAAGATATTTTGCCAGTATGAATCCAGAACGTTTCCAACAGTTGATGCAGGAGGTACGAGAACAGAAGCAGTATGAAGTTGAAGAGCGCAAAAAATTGGCAAAAGAAAAAAAGAAAATAGAAAAGGCACAAAAAAAAGCAGAAAAAAAAGGAAAGAAAAGCAAAATGGGCAAAAACACAAGAACAGACAGTCTTGAGACATCAGACGCATCACAATGTCTGTATCCTCAAGGATTTAAATTTAGAATTGGTGTCAAAGACTGCCCTAATGCTTTTGCTAACTTGGATTGCAAATAAATTACTCAAAAACAATTCTTCAAATCGTAAATGCAATATTTTTTTTTTATATAAAATCAAACGTTTTATTTTTATTTTAGAGCTTACGATTACTCTTTGTTCACGATTGGAAAAGCCATCTTAAATAATTTAATTTTCCTGGCGTGATCATACATTCAACTTAAATTGTATTGTCCATCCAAAAACACTCGATTGAACAACTCAAGTAGAGCAAAGCGTCTGAAATCTGCATTATCAACAAACAGTATCTCGATTTTATTAAAGGGTCTAACAATAACTATTTTTCACAAACCCATCTTTCAAAGTAAGTTTTTTTTTATAAGCAATGTTTTAAATTATTGAAATTTATCAATTTTAACTATTTGTACTTCGTCATTTACTATTGGAGGACTCCTGGATGCACTGTATTTTCATGCGATCTGTTTTTTCGTGAACAGAGGGTAGTTTAGTAACAATGTACTAAATTGCATGTTAATTTTATCGTGAAAATCATATTGTCACTTTAGTTTTATATGAAAAACCGTGTTTGTATTATTATGTCTATAATAAAATATATCAGTTGGTTATACATGTTTTTTTTCCTGATTTGAAGCCTGCTTGCTTATTGACGCGGAGCGAGTAAGCGGAGCAGTGTTGCGGACTAAACTAGACTCATTCAAAGCAACATTTTATGGAAGGCTGAAGTTCCACTGAGGCGGCCTCCCTGGCCCGTTTTAAAACATATCCTAAGCCCGGGTTCGCTCCTCTTTATTCTTGTTGACAAGCAGCCTTAGAGCGGTTTCAGACGAGCGTTTTTTGCACGCATCGCGGCTGCTCTGTAATGTTTTGGAGAGGCATTTTGACTGGTCGTATCAAAACTGGTCGTCTTTCGGAATCACATGATCGCAAGATCCCCGTTGCGTGGTAAGGCTGTACCCCTTCCCGTTGGGGCTGCGGGTTGTTCGAAAGCGATACCGCGGCCTCAAAGGGACATATCCCTAAGAAGGAACATGGGTGGTTTTTAGTCAGTAGAAGTCTGACACTCCCTACCGCTCTGCCTAGAGTGGGAGGAGTTGTTTGATTTGACAGTGATGCAAGTGTAATCTAGTTGGCTTCTTGACTACTGTTAGAAATTCACGAAAATGTTATGTTATTTCAAAGAACTAACAGAAATAACATGGTGTGTGAAAAAAGTAATAAAATGGTTCAGAAAATGGCTTAGTTTTAACTGATTTTAAATGACGTGTTAGACAAAGACATTGCTATCGAAACGTGACGTCATATTTTATACCGCCATAGTAGTGACGTCACGGTTACGTAGTACAAATGGCCGTTTCGCGAGACAAGGCTACAAAGTGCCCCCACCAAATACTTCTAAAGCAACTACTCCATTTTTTATCGATATTATTACTTTTTTCATCATGAATTTTTAACAGTAAGTAGTCATAGCCAATTATTATTGTAAAAAAACTAAGATGATCGATCATCTTACATTCTCACGGCGAGCCCGAGCTGTTTTGGTGTCGTATACATACTATATATTCTACAGTACATTTACTGTAGAAACACGTGGTAGAAATAGCGATAACTTCCAAATTCAATTAAAAATATTTATTTTTACACATATTCCTATTAAAATAATAATACCTACAACTGATTTTAATTCACAATGGTACACTTGATTTAAATTAAAAGACACAGAGTTTCAAAAACGGTAGCCTTAGGTTGCTACTTAATATAGACTCTAAAATAAAACATAACAAAATGATGTATTTAGTTTCACCACGCAACTGTGCGGCGTGCTATCTGGACGAGACGGTCGCGACCTGCTGTCCGGGATCCCAGGGATAGGATGATCTGAATCGATCTACCTACCGATTTTTTAAATTGATTCAACAGGATGCGATCTTTGGTCAGATCGAATTGTATGCGCCTATTGGATATGAAAAAATCGTATAAGCTACGACTAAGTAAAATTACCTACATAAGACCCCTGACGGCTTCATCGAGTCGTCTGAAAGCTTTCCACCGACTTGGAAATCAGTAAATAGACTCAGAACCCAAGTCGGCTGTAGCAAAGACAATCTCTTTAGATGGGAATTCATGGATGGTTCAGATCTCAAGTAGGTATGCGGTGTATCTCCACAGACAATGGCCCACCTTCCATCTTGCACTGCATGCCCTGACACCTGCACACTAGACGATCTCATGACTGCATCAGCGAGCGGGGTACGCATAGCTGAATTTCGGGTCTTTATCAAATAAAGATTTGCCATCGACACGCTAAGAAGAAGAATACGATTAAAATCGTGAATCGATTCACGAGGTTACGATTAATTGAAACATAAAATCGGGCATCCCTAGTCCGGGAGATGCCATCGCGACTGGACGACTTGACCACACCGTCGAGAGCTGTCTTGATGACATCGTCCGCGGTGTGACCTGGAGTGCGATTAAACACAGCCGAAAACAGCGTGTTTCAACGATGATTTCTTGGTTGTAAAGATGTTGTGCCTTAGTGAATCGCACTCCTGTTGTCTATGCGTCAACGTCGTATCTATAGTCAAGTTAAAGTAATTACTTGGACTTAAGTAATTACTTATGCAAACATTTTTATGCAATGGGCAAGAATTTAAACGAAGTTAGAACCGTCAATGAAAGCAAACCTAAGAATTCTAACCTTTGATAGATCCAACATCAAGGAATTACTCATCTACAGAGAAAAAATCGTATCTTAAATAATGACATTTACTCAAGTAATCACTATTAGCCGTATCTATATTTTTATGCAATGGGCAAGAATTTAAACGAAGTTAGAACCGTCAATTAAAGCAAACCTAAGAATACCTTTGATAGTTCTAACATCAAGGAATTACTAAACTACACAGAAAAAATCGTATCTTAATTAATGACATTTACTCAAGTAATCACTATGACTTGTTTATAGATACGGGTGTATGACTTGTTTATAGATACGGGTGTAAGTGACAACGTCGTGACCTATTGTCTGAGCGACAACGTCGTGACCTATTGTCTGAGCGACAACGTCGTTATCTGCCGTTCCAGCCACACCGTCGCGACCTGCCTCTCCAACTACACGCTTTGTCACCGGTGCGAGACCTCTGCCGCCAATGCTAAGTTTCATTCCTTTAGGATATAGCTTTGATAGTTCTGCACAAGCCTCCGGTGTAAGATTAATAGCATCGTAAAGAGGTGCTGGTCCATAGGGACATTCACACGTATCTTTTAGTGGGTATTTTTGCGATTGATTTAAATTCCCTTTTTCATTTTTTTTGTCTCTATTATTTGACCTCTCTTTCACTTTCTTTTCTTTTTTCATTTTGAGTTTAGCTCCTTTTCTGCCTTGGTCTGATTCAAGTGGCTGAATCAAATCCCAAAATTGTTCTGGGTTATTACTTACATAGTATTTGACGGCAGATTCAAAATCTAATTCAATTTCTGCCGGCTCTAATATTGTTTGCTGTTTTTTTCGTTTCTTACATGCTTTGAACCCTGACGTACACTCTGTCAACTGTGACGTCGATTTTATGAGCTTCGCAAAATCTAACCATCCACAATTTTGTTCGTAACGGTTTACTTCGGGCGTCATTTTGTCACTATGTTGAGATTTGGATTTTAAAGGCTTTTCTACAAAACACTCACATGTGACTTTTTCCTCAAAACACTCACATGTGACTTTTTCCTCAAAACATTTGCATATGACTTTTTCCTCAAAACAATTGCATATGACTTTTTCCTCAAAACATTTGCATAAGACTTTTTCCCTAAAACCTTTGGACATCGCTTTTTCCTTAAAACATTTGCATATGACTTTTTCCTCAAAAGCTTTGGACACGGCTTTTTCCTCAAAACATTTGCATATGACTTTTTCATCAAAACCTTTGGACATAGCTTTTCCCTCAAAAACTTTGTTGGACTCGGCTTTTTCCTCAAAACATTTGCACATGGCTTTTTCCTCAAAACATTTGGACACGGCTTTTTCTTCTACATACTTGCTTTTCACTTTTTTCCCTTTAATTTGACTAGTTTCATCAGTTTTGTGACTTATTGATTTTCTAACATTAGAAATAAATTTAGTTATTTTACTTCTTTTTTTGATCACTGAATCTGTGGTAAAGCATCGTCTATGACTTTCCTCCATGTCTTGACAAACGCAAAACCCGTTATTACCAGAATCTTTTAGTTGTTTTTGACATTTACACTTATCGTTAAAAGAGAATAGTTTTCGCATTTTTTGACATTCACAATTATTTTTAAAAGAGAACAGTTTTCTCTTTTTTTTCTTTAATTTCTGGCTTGACTCCTGAGAGTGTGAGGGCTGGTATTCTGTTTCTTCTATTATCATACCTGGGCTTGAACTTTCACGATCTTCCTTACTGGTGAAGTCTTCTGGCATTTTGAGCTCCCGGTTTGCCTGAAGGTATTGTTGTCGGTCTGATATTTCATCTGTTACGATGCCTGCGTCCTTTATGTCATTTTCACTCAAGATGTTTTCTGTAAAAAACAAAACCTTGCATACAGTTTTCGCATAACACTAGCAAAGGAAGGATTGTTGACAATTAATCACGTAAGGGAGTTAAATAAAGTGCACACCCTTACGAGTTTTCATGGAAGTCATTCATTTATGTCGATGGAAAATGGCATCAGGGATTACTATCTGTTGTGTCCCAGGCCTTCCAGGAGCGCAGTAAAAGTCAATTAATGATGAACAAGAATATAATTGAAATAAAACAGCTTACAGAAAAAATGTCCATTTTGCAGTTGTCTTGTCATAGAGTAGATTCCGATACGTTCAACAATCATCTCAAATTATTCGTTCGGAAATGCTAGTATACTACACTATCCCTACCATAAAGAAACTCTGCTGAGTATCTTTATACTCAGATACTCTACTGAGTATCTTTATACTCTACTATGCTCCTTCCAATGTGCTGACATCTCGCCCACAGCGTAGCAGGTGGCAAAGTCATTTGAGCACCAAATTATCTCTTTACTGATCGTTGTACCTTACTGTACGTATCTTCTTTAGAAAGACGTATACCTGGATTCGTCGACGTCTGTTTACATGGGCTATGATGTTTCGAGGAACTGTTGGGATCTGCCGGGTTATGCAAACTATGTCGACGACGATCAGGCTGGTACCCAGGTATCCGGCACACGTGGTCTAGCGATTTTGTACATGTACAGCGGTGCATTTTAACTAAAACAATTTAAACAAAATTTAATTCTCATGTATTTAAAATTGCATACATGCGGCGTTGGTCTTGCGGTCGCAACCACGACTGCTGTGTATGAATCCCTGGTTTCCGAATGAAATGAATCTCCAGGTCAGGCAAATTGTTTGTCTTGCGTTTTTCGAAGAATATTATAACCATTATTATAACCATTAGTAGATTCAACGGTGTCTGAATTATAAATTTAAGTTTATTTGGTTTCTATAAATGGTTCATCTAATATAAAGTGAGGTGTCATACGAAACAAGTCCCTCAGTGGTCGATAGATCAAGATTAAGCCCAGTGTGGGGAATCTTGCAATCTTGGGGGATTTATTTCCAAATTGAATTAAATAAAGATACAAGTAAAAAATAATATTGATCGGTATTCAAATAAATAAAAAAAAATACTGGAAGATAATAAAGTTCTATTTAAAAAAATGCGATATGAGTAATAGACTACTGGCCCGTATTGAAAAAAATATGGGTCATGTGAACCACCAGGTGACCTATCTAGAACGATATAGGAGCATAAAATAATAAGATTCAGCACTATGCCGTCACTTGTAAGCTGTCCAACCGAGTGCAATCACCCCCTGGACCAGCGGAAATAGAGGGGGTTACAACCCTCGATTATTTCCCCTTGTCGCATGATTTTTGTACGGCGTTGCGGAATAATGGATTAGAAGCAGTATTGAAATAGTATGAAACTGATGCCGTACAAAATCAAATGACCAAATTTACCCTGGAAATTGTCGGAAAATAAAATAAAAATTCCGACTTTGTGGCGTAACATTTTTTTACGGCACTACGCGTTTTCTTATTATTTTTCATGGATCTATCGATGGTAAGAATGCCGTACAAAAATATATGACCAAAATGTACCCAGTCTACCTGTACTTTTGAATTCTCACCTGCACTCGGTTGGACAGCTTACAAGTGACGGCATAGTGCTGAATCTTATTATTTTATGCTCCTATATCGTTCTAGATAGGTCACCTGGTGGTTCACATGACCCATAATTTTTTCAACACGGGCCAGTAGTCTATAAGTTACGGTAGGCATGCGCGTAGCAGGACGTAGCGTAGAAAGTGCTACGCCGTAGCGCGTCCTGTTTTGTTATTTTAGTCTATTTGAAAGACAATTTCTGGCATAAGAAGGGGCTTGATTTTGATATTATTCTCTTCAACATTCAACCTTAACTGTATAGGCACCATGGATATCCTAAAAACGTTCTCAGTAGATATATTTTCAGAACTTATGTTGTTAATATTATTTTTGTTGTGCTCCATCACAACCACACTAAATTAACAGTGACAGTTCCTTTACTCCATTGGCCAAGGCCCCAATCGAGCCAAGAACCTCTTTCTGAGATACACAAAGTCGATCGATACTGTGATCAACTATTGCCCTTTCCCCCGGACCTCGAACACGAGCAGACGTGCCTAAGATCCACGCAGTTTTATTTTAATTATCATTTAATTCAAAATTCAATATTAAATATCCATCAAGAAAATAGGAGTGCATAATCTCCAAGGAGTCAGCATTTTAACAACTACAACGTTCAAGTACACGGCGCGGCGCGGCGCGGCGAACACAGAAGCCACACCCTCCTGCAGCGAAACCGAGAGGTATAGTACTATCTCTGTCATACGCACTTGACGCTCCGAGTAGCTATCAACGTGCCGTTCACTCCGCTTGCTGTTTGCGCTCCTGGTACTCGCTACAGTCGCTACCTCAGGACATCGCATCGGTGCGTGCGCACTGCTCACTATTAAATTGCTCTATCGCGTTCTACGTGCTGCACGGGGTAGAACCATCACCAGCTGCATTGCTCTGGGCGCCTGGTACTAAAATTCATTGGAATACATACCATAAACACCATCGCTGTCTACGTTGTTAATGGTTCGAAGTCATAAATAAAAGAGTGTAGTAAGAGTAATTCGGATACGCAGTTTGAAAGAATACACACAGTTAATGCTATACTCCTGTGTCGGCTTGTTGCCCTAGTAGTATACGACAAGAAACATGCCTCGCACTCCACCAGCTTCACCCGTTCCGTTAACACCCACGAAAAGCACTCGTAGTACAGTGATGTTTGCGGCGACAAAGGAACAAATTGCGTCTTTCCTACCACACTGCGAATCAGAACCCAATCTTCATACCCTAGCGGCTAGCATAACGGAAAGAAAAAAGCGGAAACATTACGGGGAAAAATCAGATCTTCTGGAAATAATTAAAAACATGTTCTCTTCCTTCTCCAACGAACAAGAAAACGTTTTCAAGACTTGCAAGCCAGTATAGACCTAATGTCAAATAAATATGACGAGTTTCTATCGAAAATAGCACATCTTGAGAAAGAAAGACAATCAGACAAATTGATTATTAAAGAACTGGAGGACAAACTAGAAAACTCAGAACGGAAGGCTCGTGGGGTTGGGATTGAAATTCGAAACATACAAAAAAAAAATGGAGAAACTAAGGATACTCTTGTCAGTGAGATCTCTAAATTGGGTGAAATATTAAATGTCGATATTAACTCTAGTAATATAAAAGACATTTACAGGTTAAAATCGAAAGATTCTTCAGACCCCATCGTAGTCGATTTCACCACTGTACTATTGAATGAAAAGGTACTCAAGTCCGTAAAATCTTTCAACAAAGGCAAGCAAAAAGGCAACAAATTAAGCACGACGCATCTAAACGCAAGTCATAACCATAAACCGATATACATATCAGAAGCCCTCACCCATAAAACCCAGAGACTGTACTACTTAGCCCGTCAATTCCGGAAAAGTCATGGGTACAGCTTCTGCTGGACAGCAAATGGTATTGTTTACCTAAAAAACAATGAAGACTCCACACATATTCGGATTAACAACGACGCTGACTTAGAAAAACTACGTAATATTTAATGTTAAACCGCTGTGACTATTTGTTGCTTTAAAATCCATATTTTGTTTTAATATTATTTTAGCTATAATATTGCATGCTAATTTTAAGGTTTACTTTTTATATAGTGTTTACATTTACAAAGTACAACTCATCAGCCACACTTACCTCTTCATTTTACTCAGGGGAAATCAAAATCGGTTAATATATTTCTTATTTATAACCACAGCTCAACGGAAAACTATTTTAGAAACACACACTACTTATTTCCCAAACGTACTCCATTCACACAATATCTCAATTACTCATCAAATCACAATCTCAAACACTCCACACCTAACATACATTCACAAACACTGTTTCACTCTTTACGTACAAACTCTTTCCATAATTTTAACACCTACCTTGACCACTATTCTTGCCTATGCCTACTCTCTTGTTTATCATTCGCTGACGTAACTGAATTAACAGACAACATTGACCAGTTAACTGTATCTCATTCTCAAACCGCGGATCTAGAGGATTGCCATAGTATTATTAATTCTACTTCGGACAACATAATTATAATGACTCAAAATATACGAAGCTTAAATCGAAATCTGCCCGGATTAGAGGTATTGCTCCAAAGACTCAAACTCAAATGCGACATACTAATATTAACAGAGTGTTGGCTAAAAAATGCAACGGCAATCCCTCACCTATCTGGGTACTCTTATGTAGCCACAAATTCAAACCCCATACAAAATGACGGAATTGTTATCTACTATAAAGAAAACCTTAACCTAACCATTACGGAACCTGTGTTTTATGAAAGTAATTGTCTACTAGCCACCGTTGGAAAACAAATTGCCATAATTGCCCTATATAGATCGCCTTCCTTCACTAAATTGGACCCGTTCCTCCTATCGTTGGATAATGTATTACAGTCAGTGTCTTCTTTTGAGCACATTGTTGTTATAGGTGACATGAATCTAGCTATAAACTCAAATAAAATTAAATCTGACGGGGAACGCTACCTAAACCTAGTTGCTTCGCACGGGCTTCTGCCAGCTCACACATTAGTTACACGCAGTGCTCGCCAAACATGCATAGACCATGTCCTTTAAAAACTAAAGCCCCCTCCACTACCTTAGTCCCGAATGCGACACTGACTGATCACCATCCCGTTTTATTTAGTTTAAATTTAAAAAAACCACGACAACACGCAACTTCAACAAAGGCCATTATTAACGAAAAAGCATTATCACAAGACGTTTTAAATATTAATTTTGATCCCATTTATCAAACAGAAGACCCAAACACTAGCCTAAATTACCTAACTCAATCCCTACAAAAAGTAATAGAAAAGAATACTAAAATCATTACTCTTTCTAGTCGCCAAAAAATCATTAAGCCCTGGATAAGTTCAGGACTACTACGTTGCATGCGTAACAGAGACCAACTACATAAAAAGGCAACCATTGATCCGGATAACGAAGTCTTAGCTATTACTTATAAGAGATACAGGAATTTCTGTAATAATCTACTACGAAAGTTAAAGAGAGCATACGAAAAAAACCAAATTAAAGAAGCACAGAACGACAATAAAAAATTATGGAAAGCTATTAAAAACATCACATACACAACAAAAAAAACACAACACCATAACGACCTACTTACTCTTTCATCTTCTCATGAAAAATCACTTCACGAAGCCAACAGTTACTTTATAAATGTGGGTAGCTCACTGGCGGATAAAATTAGTCAACAAAATAATAATTCCCGGAACCTACCATTACCAGAAAATATCCAAGATAACGTACAAAGTGTCCTAAGTTCTTTCGTTTTACTTGAGACAGACACATATGAGATTGGACATCTTATCATGGGTCTAAAAACAGACAGTGCACCAGGATGTGATAAAATCAGCAGTAGGTTTCTAAAAAATCATAAAAACAGTCTCGTAAAACCGCTAGAAAGAATTTTCAACGACTGCCTAAAAGGTGGTGTGTTTCCCTCTTCCCTAAAAAGATCAGAAGTGTGCCCAATTCATAAGAACGGGGACAGAAATCGTATTAATAACTATAGACCTATTTCCATATTGCCCGCCATATCCAAAGTTCTGGAAAAAATTATTAATATCCGTCTGGTAAAATACCTTGAAAAAAATAAACTGCTTTCCGTAAACCAGTACGGTTTCAGACATGGAAAATCAACAGAACAGGCCGTAAATAAACTTATAGAAATTATCAGTTCTAACCTGGATAGAGGGAAAAAGTGTCTTTCAATTTTTCTTGACCTGGCAAAGGCATTTGATACGATTTCTGTCTCCCTCTTACTCAACAAATTAGAGGCATTGGGTATTAGGGGCACCCAGCTTGAACTTTTCAAAAGTTATCTTTCTGGGCGTACTCAGTGTGTCCGAGTGGATAAATATAAAAGTTCACATCTTCCAGTAACACACGGTGTGCCTCAGGGAAGCATACTGGGGCCCACCTTATTCCTCGTGTATATAAATGAGCTTGCTGGTCTTAACCTTGCAAAAGGTGAAATTATTTCTTTCGCGGATGACACCGCGTTGGTTTTTGCGGGTGATAGTTGGGAGGAAGTCTTCACTATGGCACAGAGTGGCCTTGATGAGACAAAACGATGGCTGCAGAAAAATGTACTTACGCTCAACGTAGACAAAACGAAGTATATTTGTTTCAGCATTAGGCAGGCTGTGAGTATTCGCGGCGATTTACAAATTGTTTCACATGAGTGCCATGCTTTGGATAGTTGCGCGTGCTCACCTCTGGAACGCGTTAATACCATAAAGTACCTTGGTGTTACATTAGACAATAACCTCAACTTTAAAGAGCATGTCAGGGTTCTTTGTGGTAGAGTACGAAAACTTATTTATGTATTTAAAAACATACGTCATGTCGCGGACCCTCCACTGCTGAAACAAATATATCAGGCCTTTTGTCAGTCGCTTCTTACCTACTGCATCTCATCTTGGGGAGGTATCTGTAAAACCACGATAAAGGCAGTTGAGGTCGCCCAGAGAGCCATTCTGAAGGTTAGCACATTTAAACCGATGCGTTTTCCTACTATCACACTATTCCAGTTGTGCGAGGTTTTGACGGTAAGACAGTTATTTATACTTAAAATTATCCTGCTAGAACATACAAAACAGCCCTACAACCCAACCATAATACACAGGCGTCGTAAGCATCACGTGTGTAATAATTTAACCGTATTTAAAACAGCATTTGGCAAAAGATTCATAAGTTATCTGGGTCCTTACCTATATAATAAACTTAACAAAACTTTACTTATATACCCCTTAACTAAAAAACAATGCAAATTAGAAGTATGTCGATACCTGCAGAGTTTAAGCTACGATGAGACGGAACAACTATTCTTAACACTCTAAGAATGCACCAAAAACAAAGATACACTCACTACATAGCTCACCTACGCACAAATACACTCCCTCATATTCACATCCACACATCCACACACACTCACACATACACAACATACACACACCACATACATACACAACTCAGTCCATTTAATATCTAGATTTAAATTATGTACTCTCTCTCCTTTTTGCAAATTACTTATCTAAAAGTATGTACTGAAACTGTATTCAGTAGTACTATTTTAATGTTTAAATTACGCCTCTACTTTTTGGCACCTATTTTTGTATTAAAAAAACTCGAGGGGAATGGTGCTGATAGCCGAAATACAGGCTATGCCTAGTTCGGCTACAGACGCTAAACTCTTTACTGTAATTGAAATTGTTGCCACTTTCATTGTAATCTTAGTAATAAGTTGTTTGAAATAAATTATTATTATTATTATTATTAATGATTGCAGGTCACACGTTGCAGTTGATTCTGTCATGGGTTTAATGGAACGATAACATTTCTTCTTAGCTTCTTTTATTCGATTACAAGGTGACAAGAAGTTTTTAACAAATGTATTTATCCTTTGCAGTATTTTCTCATATTGATGTGTGGATAAATCAGCATCTGCCATCATGCTTAGTGCTTCATCGGCCGACACAGTCACTTGAACTCTTTCGCCAATCATTCTTTTACGTACTCTTTTCATTTATTCCATCAAGTTATATTCTTGATTAATAAAAAGCGTCCACGATGCCTTCGGCCTATTTCATTTTTCGTCAATTTTGTCATAAGTTCCATAAATAGAAATTGATTTAATTTATAGCTCCTTCCAAAACTTGTACTTGGGTAATATCAAAAATAATTGTACAGTCACCAAAAAGAAACCAAAATGAATTTCGTTACATCGTGAAACACTCGTCAAGTGGTTTCGCATTTCCTGCTAAGTGGGTTGTTGAGTTCAGATAAGCACTCACCTCATGCAAAATACACACATCAAAACTGTCTAGGGATCAACATATATTTTTGCAATAACTTTTCTCCTGATTGATATTAATTAAAATTTTCTTTAAGGATTCATCAAATAAAGTGTTTTCGTTTGTCACAGTAACGATAAACCAAGTCACCTTTGCATTAATAAAGAAATTTGCCATTTTCCTAATAAAGGGATTTTTGACATTTGAACCACTAACATTAAAGTTCGAAAAAAAGACTGAAATAACAGTTTTCTTTAAAATTTTATTGGGTAACTTAAACAATTAATAATCCGTGTTTCTACCGCGAACACTAACAACACAAGAACATCGGTTTGGCATACTCAAAATGAGTTCATTCAAATCACGCTGTGGAATGGCCGCCCATGTTCGTTGCAACAACAAAAAAAGGTCTTCTTGCGACTGGATACCCTCCATATTCGGCAGAGCTCTTCTCTGTAGCATATCCCATGCATGCTCAATCGGGTTCAAGTCTGGCGACTGAGCAGGCCAGGGCAGGACATTGATGTTAGCTGCGGCGAGAGTCTGTCTTACAACTCTTGCGGTGTGCGGTCGTGCATTATCATGCATTAACTGAAATAAGGGACCGATTTGCACTTGTAGAGGAACGATGACGTCTGATACAATCGTCTCAGCATAAATTTGAGCGTTGAGGTTGCCTCTGATCCAAATCAACTCAGTTCTTCCGCCGATCCAAATACCCGCCCATACCATGATGGTTCCACCACTATAAGGATGGACTTCCTGGCAGGATTTTAATCGCTGTTGGCGTCCAGGGGTTCTCCAGTGTCGTATACGTCTTGTATCCGGTCTCATACCAAAACGAGACTCATCAGAAAAGCACACGAAACGCCATTGTTCTTCTGCCCAATTTCTGTGTTCAAGAGCCCATTGATATCGAATCCTACGATTGTGCATTGCTATAGGTGGTACCCGTAGCGGTCTTCGAGAATGAAGGTTCACTTCATGCAAGCGGTTTCTGACTGTTTGGTCGCTAATTAAGTTCCCTGAAGAGTGATGAAGCCTCACGGCTAACATCATGGCGGTTATTGTTGGAGCTCTTCGAGTTAAGATTTGAATGTATCGGTCTTGTCTCCGTGTGGTGCAGCGATACCGTCCTCCATGGCGCTCAGCCACGGTACCAGTGCTTCGGTAACGTGTCCAAAGTCGACTGATAACACTCTGACTTGTATTCAGAGCTAAAGCCACAGTACGTTGCCGGGAACCAGCTTCTATCATTCCCACGGCTCTGAGCATTTCTTCCCTGCTTAAATGACGTCGCCGCTCCATAATAACGTTGGTTTTAATCAGAAAAATGTGTTATTTCAGTCTTTTTTTCGAACTTTAATGTTAGTGGTTCAAATGTCAAAAATCCCTTTATTATGAAAATGGCAAATTTCTTTATTAATGCAAAGGTGACTTGGTTTATCGTTACTGTGACAAACGCAAACACTTTATTTGATGAATCCTTAAAGAAAATTTTAATTAATATCAATCAGGAGAAAAGTTATTGCAAAAATATATGTGAACCTAGACACTTTTGATGTGTGTATTAATTAGCTGCACCTGGTTAGACTTGACCCCGACACTAGCACAAGGTGAAAGGGACATTTGCAACAAACCAATAAACAGAGCAGCTTAGCTATTCACAAACAATCGAATCGAAACCGAATCGAACATATCGTATGTCTATCTCGCTCACTTTCATAATGCCATAAAAAGATAGACATACGACTTGTCGAAATCGAAGCCAGATCGAAGCGTTGTGAATAAGGGGTCTGTTTCCTACAAAAGTGCAATAGCAATTTGGTTGCTCTGTTAAACAAATATTTGTATGGCCTACAGATAATTGTTTGTATGTGAGTTTAAATGTTTGTAAATAAACCCGCATTATTGGAGAAAATCCTTTATTAACTATTGATAATTTCTATGTAGTATTCGGTATGATGAATGAACGGTGCATGTGATAGAAGATGTCCCCTCTACCATGTATAGTGTATAGTCGGTTTACTTGGTTAATAATGGTGATGAGTTAGCTATGCTTAGAAAATAATAAATACCTACTTAGGACAAATCTGGACTCCAGATCTGCTGAGTGTAGCGATGGCGTTCGCATATCAGGGCAACGAGATCTGCCGGATGTTGCTTCTAAAACATTTAAAGCAATGGTTATTTAAAAGTAGCATAGGTAATGTTTAATTGGTTTACGTAGCTTTTTATAACGTGTGTCTCAGAAATCCGTAGTCATAATTCAAACAATCACTGTCTCCATGGGAGCTGCATAGTATAATTAGCTGTTCTAAACTTGAATAACTACACGACCCAAATGTATAACAACTCCAAGGTAAAAATGGCTATATTGACTGGACTAATAGTCTAGGCAACAAGTGCCTTTTTGATTAACTTTTTTCAGCAGTCTCCGAAAATTATGATTGAGGTGTCATTCGATTCGGAATGGCATCCAGATGATTTTCGAAAAAAAAAATGAAGTTCCGCTTGCAAAAATTGCAAAAGTTATTAACAATTAACTAAAAATTAAAAACGGGTTTAGTTTTTTGCAAGTATCTCAAAATCGAATTAAATTTTTTCTAATTTGAGAAAAGATTTAAAAAGAGGAGAAAATTTCCTAAAGAATGTTTTAACTTCCGGAATTATAGGACCAATATAAATATCTTTCCCATCCGGTTGAAAATACGCCCGAAAACGCGTACTCCGGCTTGCGCAAGTTACGCCCCATTCGGACCTTTCATGACAAAATATTATTTAAACTTATTAAACATGAAAATTAAAAATTAAAAAAATCAGGCGCCTGCAGGGTAGATCAATAAACAATAATCAGTGGTCCAAAAGGTTTTATCGCGAATTTTCAATAAGTTATCCATTAGTTAATTAACAGTTTTTTGTAGCACGAACATTAACATTGGAAGTGCGATAATTGCTAAACTATTAATCTGAGATTTTTTTCCTTTCGTGGAGCTATTTTTCAAAAGCCGTAAAATAGATTTTCGTTGGAAAAATTAAAAAAAAAATCATTTTTTTATTAACAATTTACTGAGGTGAAAAATTACAAAGCTTCATTAGACATTCAAAAATTCTTTTTTTTATAATATTATTATTGAACCGTTTTTTTTATGATGCTACTTAAAAATTATTTTATTATTTTTTATCTCCTGTTGTTTAAAAAATTTTTATAAACAAATGCGTTGTTTATGAGACAATTTAATTATTTTTTTAATAACATAATCCTTGATGATAACTACGATTCTTTTTAAAAAAATCTTTTTTTTTTCAAATAAATTTATTGCTTAAAAACGCATTTGTTGATAAACAATTATTTTCTCCCACTTCTAATTAATATTAAGGAATCATTTTTTTGAAATCACCAGTAAGTATTTGTTTTTTTCTTTTCGATAAATAGAAAAAAAAAATTGTTTTATTAAATTTTTCATTGTTTTTGATAAACAATTTGTTAAAAACAAATAAAAATAAATTTTTACTTTATATTTTTTTTCTTGTTTTACTTATTGTCACAAAAACAGACATGATTCTTTTTTTTTCTTTTAATTTTTTTTACAACTATTTTTTTAATTTGCAAGAAGAAGTAAAAATTTAGGAAAAATTGTAAACGGTACCTTGTAGGATGCGTTGCATTTTTTGTTTAGATACAACATTCGCTGCATAATGGTCTTTAGAGCCGCAGTTCTGAATAACAAAAGGAGTAGAACATTCTTTAGATCGACAGCAACATGGCCTATCTGCGGTTGTGTCAGTCCCGGTGCCATGGACTGCCTCTTCTAACATTTGTGCTATTTTATTCGGTTTGCCGGTTTGGCAAATTTCCTTATCAGTCGTATCAATACACCCAAGAACATTTAGAGATTCTCTTTGGAACATCGTTTCTGTGTCATTATATGATATTTCTTGCAAATAAAACTTTATTCCTTTTCCAAGAACCTGTTCGCTGCGTTTGGTAAACGAAGATTTTCTCAGCGTCGAATCTTAAATATTTATTCTTAATTTTTGTTACTGTACTAGTAACTGTTATAGAAAAATATACTACAAACACACAGCATTCGGCTGATCATACGGAATATGAAATTTTACAAAAAAATTGACTTTAAGGGATCGCTGCTGCAAAACACATACAACATCGCAATCTGCATAATTATGCGTTTTAATTAGCGAAAAGTGTAACAGATCAGCGAAATGCTGCCATGAGTGTTTTGTGAATGAATCTACGCACATATTTGCCAACACGTTACAGTGAATTATCTCTTGTGAGCTATGTTGCAGTTTTTTGGGTTCCGTACCAAAAACGGCAAAAACAACCTTCAAAAACATTGATAGGATCAATTTGGAACCCATGGAGGTATCAAGTTGAAATTAATGTCAAATAGTTATGACTCCTACGTCTTGTAGCAGGAAAAAAACAATCTTTAGAGTGTGTGTAAGTCCACGCAATCAAGAAGACCGCTTATGTCGCATATTTTGCGATTTCAGAGGGAAATCGAAACCTATAGGGTATGGGTAAGGACGATTCTGAAACGCATCAGAATAATTTGAGGAATTATTAAATGAATTACTCACTTGGATTGATGTAACTGGAGTCTTTGTGTATCATACTAATTTCACTCGTAGAAATACTGGTCATCGAGTCAAGATTGTCGGAGACGCTCAGTTCCTCGTCATCATCAGATACTGGCACTACTATGAATATAGAAGAAGCACCCGCGAATCGTTTACTGGCTTTAATTGTATCCATTATCTTCAATACATCGAGTTCACTTGGCAAGCGGTCGAAGGGTATGATAGGTTCTTCTGTTTTAGAGTTTGACTTATTTGTCTTCATGTTGTTATTGCCAAAGATAAAATTTGTTGGAGACATTCTCGAGATTGTATATTCGCGTTTTGGGATTACTGTTTTAATATATCGTAGTGTCCCCCTTCCACCAACATTTTCGGGGTGGTCGATAGAATTATCACTGTTGATAAAAAACCATAATCAAACACATAACCTTCCTTTGGGCTTCGCCGCAGTCGGGTAAAAGTATAGATAGACTCTTAGATCTTAAATCGATATTTATGTTTAATAAGACTACAAACAAACCTCTATTTCCTAAAACCTTACCTAGCTATCGTTACCTACTTGCTTGTAGTACATGCTTGTGTGTAGTGTTGCATGCATTGGTGTCGAGGAATACTGCCTTCCGAATCTGGCGCACAATCCAACCGTCTAGTAAGTGCCTCTATAGATGATATATTACTATAAAGCTGTTATGTCCCACAGCAAGGCAAAAGCAGCCACTTTTCAAGCATGTTTATTGAATAAGTTAAGTGTAAGTTACCTTGTAATGGAGTCGTCTACTAAGCTGCTACCCAAAGGATCGTCAGAAGATTGGATGTCTGAGTAACGCGTGGTGAACCCATTGAACGAAATGCTGCTTTCCATAATCGAAGTCGAACTGATTATGTCCACGCTTTTGCTTGTGTTTGAGCTGCATAATGATATCTCACTTTTTATTACGAGAATTGAATCAAGACTGCTTGCTACAGATGTTTCTGAACTTCTGTAAATATCATCAAATGATTGAAGACGTCTTAAACACTCAAGAATCCTATCAGATTTGCTTGTTCTACCTTCGTAGGTACTACCACTCAGGTAGCTATTTTCGCTTTCGGTGCTACATGGTCTGGAAGTACAGCTTTCAACAGAACAGGAATCCCTAAAGACGTCATTGTTTTGTAAGACTGACAGAATTTTGTGCCCGTATTGAGCATATCTGTGGTTACTCTGTGGTATTGTAATAGATGGAATACCAATAACTCTTCCAACGGTAACTTTGATACCGTCGTTGTCAATGAAAGCTCCACTCTTAACCCCTGGAAAACATTCACCAGGGCAATCGCAGAAGGAAGATATATCTGGAGAAGTCACTCTAATTTTCACGTAGCTGTGTTTAAATCTAATTTTCTTTTTAGTACAACCACAGGCACGATCACATGTTGTAGTTTTAACAATTTCTTCAAGCTCTTCATCTATTCCTGCTGCTACGGTTTTTCTCTTTATCGGGGGCCGAACTGAAGGTTCACGACTAATTGCTGCTATTTTGGCTATAAGAGACTTCTCTGATGCTGTCCGGCCTTGAGGCAATGGAATACCCAAATCGTGCAGGCCCTTTAATATCTTTCTCTTTTGTGCAAGTGTCTTGCCTTCCAATGGTTTTAGTAAGCCAGCTTTAGCTGCTTGTTCATGTTTCTCTCTCTCAGCTTGAGTTTTAGGTACCCTAGGTAGACCAAGGTCAGCGCGAACCTTGTTAATTAGTTTCTTTTCGGAAGGTGTTTGACCTTCTGGAAGGAGTAAACCTGCCATACCTAATCCTTTTAAAATTTTCTCTTTCTGTTCCGGTGTTTTACCTGTGAGTGGAGTAAGTAATCCTTCTGCTTTCGCTCTACGCATTTGTTCAGAGGGTGGCAAGGACACTGCAGTCAACTTCGAAGGACGACGAGGACTTGCTACTATTTTGGCTATAAGAGCTTTCTCTGACGGCGTTCTTCCTTCAGGTAACGGAATGCCCAAATCATGCAGACCTGTTAATATCTTTTCTTTTTGTGCTGGAGTCTTGCCTTCCAATGGCTGGAGTAAGCCAGCTCTAGCTGCTTGGTCATGTTTGTCCCTTTCAGCTTCGTTTTCCGGTTCCTTGGGTAGACCAAGGTCAGCACGAACTTTTTCGATAAGTTTTTTCTCTGAGGGAGTTTTGGCTTCCGGAAGGGGTAAACCTCGCATTGCTAGTTTTTCTATGATTTCCTTTTTTTGTTCTGGTGTTTTACCTGTGAGTGGGGTAAGTAATCCTTCCGCTTTAGCTCTACGCTTTTGATCCGAAAGATCCAAACTTACTTTAGAGACCCTTGATGGATGACGACTACTTGCTGCTACTTTGGCTATTAGAGCTTTCTCTGATGGCGTTCTACCTTCAGGTAATGAAATACCCAAGTCATGAAGGCCTTTTATTATATTTTCTTTTTGTTCTGGATTTTTACCTTCCAACGGTTGAAGTAAACCGGCTCTAGCTGCTTTATCATGTTTCTCCCTTTCGGCTTTGTTTTTAGGTTCCTTGGGTAGACCAAGATCAGCGCGTACCTTATCAATAAGTTGTTTTTCTGAAGGCGTTTTGCCTTCTGGCAGAGGTAAACCTTTCTTAGCCAGTCCTTGTAAAATTTTCTCTTTTTGCTCTGGTGTTTTACCTGTGAGTGGAGTAAGTAATCCTTCCGCTTTTGCTCTTCTCAATTGCTCCGATGGCACTAAAGCCACTTTTGACACCCTTGATGGATGTCGACTACCTTTTGCCACCTTGGCTATTAGAGATTTCTCTGATGGCGTTCTTCCTTCTGGTAATGGAATACCCAAATCATGAAGGCCTTTTAATATTTTTTCTTTCTGTGCTGGAGTCTTTCCTTCCAATGGCTGTAGTAAGCCAGCTATAGCTGCTTGATCATGTTTGTCCCTTTCAGCTTTGTTTTTAGGCTCTTTAGGTAGACCAAGATCAGCGCGTACCTTATCAATAAGTTTTTTTTCTGAAGGAGTTTTACCTTCTGGCAGGGGTAAACCTTTCTTAGCCATTCCTTCTAAAATTTTCTCTTTTTGTTCTGGCGTTTTACCTGTGAGCGGAGTAAGTAATCCTTCCGCTTTTGCTCTACGCAATTGCTCCAAAGGCGGCAAAGTCACTTTTGACACCTTTGATGGATGACGACTTTTTGCTGCTACTTTGGCTATTAGAGCTTTCTCTGATTGCGTCCGTCCTTCAGGTAATGCGATGCCAAGATCATGCAGGCCTTTTAATATCTTTTCTTTTTGTGCTGGTGTCTTACCTTCCAATGGCTGTAGTAAGCCAGCTCTAGCTGCTTGATCATGTTTGTCCCTTTCAACTTTGTTTTGAGGCTCCTTAGGTAGACCAAGGTCAGCGCGTACCTTCCCAATAAGTTGTTTTTCTGAAGGAGTTTTACCTTCTGGAAGGGGTAAACCTTTCTTAGCGAGTGCTTCGAAAATTTTCTCTTTTTGTTCTGGTGTTTTACCTGTGAGCGGAGTAAATAATCCTTCCGCCTTCGCTCGACGCATTTGCTCTGAAGGTGCCATAGTCACTGCGGATACTCTTGATGGATGACGACTACTTTTTGCCACTTTCGCAATCAGCGATTTCTCTGATGCCGTCCTTCCTTCAGGTAATGAAATACCCAAATCATGAAGCCCTTTCAATATCTTTTCTTTTTGTGCTGGAGATTTGCCTTCCAACGGCTGTAGTAAGCCAGCTTTAGCTGCTTGGTCGTGTTTGTCCCTTTCGACTTTGTTTTTAGGTTCCTTAGGTAGACCGAGATCAGCGCGTATCTTTTTAATAAGTTGTTTTTCTGAAGAGGTTTTACCTTCTGGAAGAGGTAAGCCTTTCTTAGCCAGTGCTTCTAAAATTTTCTCTTTTTGTTCTGGTGTTTTTCCTGTGAGCGGAGTAAGTAATCCTTCCGCTTTTGCTCGACGCATTTGCTCTGAAGGTGCCATAGTGACTGCGGATACCCTTGATGGATGACGACTACTTTTTGCCACTTTCGCAATCAGAGATTTCTCTGACGGCGTTCTTCCTTCAGGTAATGGAATACCCAAATCATGAAGCCCTTTTAATATCTTTTCTTTTTGTGCTGGAGATTTGCCTTCTAACGGTTGCAATAAGCCAGCTTTAGCTGCTTGACCGTGCTTATCCCTTTCGGTTTTATTTTTGGGCTCCTTAGGCAGACCAAGATCGGCGCGTACTTTGTCTATAAGATTTTTTTCAGAAGACGATTGACCTTCAGGGAGGGGTAATCCTCGATTAGCTAATGCTTTCAGAATGTTTTCTTGATGCTCAGGAGTTTTACCGGTGAGTGGCGTAAGTAATCCTTCCGCTTTTGCCCTACGCATTTGCTCCGAAGGCACCACAGCCACTGAAGGCACCTTTGAAGGATGACGACTTCTTGCTGCTATTTTGGCTATTAGGGCTTTCTCTGATGGCGTCCGACCTTCAGGTAACGGAATACCAAAATTATGTTGACCTCTTAATATCTTTTCTTTTTGTGCAGGTGTTTTGCCTTCTAATGGCAGAAGTAAGCCTGCTAAAGCAGCTTGTTCATGTTTATTTCTATCAGCTTTGGTTTTAGGCTCCATAGGAAGGCCAAGGTCTGCGCGGACTTTGTCAATAAGTTGTTCTTCGGAAGGACTTTTGCCTTGTGGCAGAGGTAAACCTCGGTTAGCTAATGCTTTCAGAATTTTTTCTTGTTGCTCGGGTGTTTTACCTTTGAGTGGAGTTAATAATCCTTCTGCTTTTGCTCGACGCATTTGCTCCGAAGGTGCCATAGTCACTGCGGATACCCTTGATGGATGACGACTACCTTTCACAACTTTCGCTATCAAAGATTTCTCTGATGGCGTTCTGCCGTCAGGTAACGGTATACCTAAATCATGTAGGCCTTTTAATATCTTTTCCTTTTGTGCAGGTGTTTTACCTTTCAATGGCTGCAGTAAACCAGCTTTAGCTGCTTGGTCGTGTTTGTCTCTTTCGGCTTTGTTTTTAGGTTTTTTAGGTAGACCAAGGTCAGCACGTACCTTATCAATAAGTTGTTTTTCTGATGGAGTTTTGCCTTCTGGCAGAGGTAAACCTTTTTTAGCTAGTGCTTCTAATATTTTCTCTTTTTGTTCTGGTGTTTTACCTGTGAGTGGAGTAAGCAATCCTTCTGCTTTTGCTCTTCGCATTTGCTCCGAAGGTGCCATAGTCACTGCAGATACCCTTGATGGATGACGACTACCTTTTGCCACTTTGGCTATCAAAGATTTCTCTGACGGCGTTCTGCCCTCAGGTAACGGTATACTTAAATCATGAAGGCCTTTTAATATCTTTTCCTTTTGTGCAGGTGTTTTCCCTTCTAATGGCTGTAGTAAGCCAGCCTTAGCTGCTTGATCGTGTTTGGTTCTTTCAGCCCTGTTTTTAGGTTCCTTAGGTAAACCTAAATCAGTGCGTAACTTGTCAATAAGTTGTTTTTCTGAAGGAGTTTTGCCTTCCGGCAGAGGTAAACCTTTCCTAGCCAGTGCTTCTAAAATTTTCCCTTTTTGTTCTGGTGTTTTACCTGTAAGTGGTGTAAGTAATCCTTCTGCTTTCGCTCTACGTATTTGCTCAGACGGCGACATAGTCACTGCAGATACTCTTGATGGATGACGACTTTTGGCTGCCACATTGGCTATTAGTGCTTTCTCTGATGGTGTTCTTCCTTCAGGTAATGAAATACCCAGATCATGCAGGCCTTTTAATATTTGTGCTTTTTCTTCTGGACTTTTGCCTTCCAATGGTTGCAATAAGCCAGCTCTAGCTGCTTGGTCGTGTTTTGCTCTTTCAGCTCTATTTTTGGGTTCCTTAGGTAGACCCAGGTCAGCGCGTACCTTGTCGATAAGTTGTTTTTCCGACGGAGTTTTGCCTTCTGGCAGAGGTAAACCTTTCTTAGCCAGTCCTTGTAAAATTTTCTCTTTTTGTTCTGGTGTTTTATCTTTGAGCGGAGTAAGTAATCCTTCAGCTTTCGCTCTACGTATTTGCTCCGACGGCGCCATTGTCACTGCAGATACCCTTGATGGATGACGACTTTTGGCTGCCACATTGGCTATTAGTGCTTTCTCTGATGGTGTTCTTCCTTCAGGTAATGGGATACCCAGATCATGTAGGCCTTTTAGTATTTTTTCTTTTTCTTCTGGACTTTTGCCTTCTAAAGGTTGCAATAAGCCAGCTCTCGCTGCTTGGTCGTGTTTGACTCTTTCTGCTCTGTTTTTAGGTTCCTTAGGTAAACCTAGGTCAGCCCGTACGTTATTAATATGTTGTTTTTCTGATGGAGTTTTGCCTTCTGGCAGAGGTAAACCTTTCTTAGCTAGTGCTTCTAAAATTTTATCTTTTTGTTCTGGTGTTTTACCTGTGAGCGGAGTAAGTAATCCTTCAGCTTTCGCTCTACGCATTTGTTCCGAAGGTGCCATGGCCACTGCGGATACCCTTGATGGATGACGACTACCTTTTGCCACTTTGGTTATCAGAGATTTCTCTGACGGCGTTCTTCCTTCAGGTAATGAAATACCCAAATCATGTAGGCCTTTTAATATTTTTTCTTTTTGTTCTGGAGTTTTGCCTTCTAAAGGTTGCAATAAACCAGCTCTCGCTGCTTGGTCATGCTTGGCTCTTTCTGCTCTGTTTTTAGGTTCCTTAGGTAAACCTAGGTCAGCCCGTACCTTATCAATAAGTTGTTTTTCTGATGGAGTTTTGCCTTCTGGCAGAAGTAAGCCTTTATTAGCCAGTGCTTCTAAAATTTTCTCTTTTTGTTCTGGTGTTTTTCCTGTAAGCGGAGTGAGTAATCCTTCAGCTTTCGCTCTACGCATTTGTTCCGAAGGTGCCATGGCCACTGCGGATACCCTTGATGGATGACGACTACCTTTTGCCACTTTGGCTATCAGAGATTTCTCTGACGGCGTTCTTCCTTCAGGTAATGAAATACCCAAATCATGTAGGCCTTTTAATATTTTTTCTTTTTCTTCTGCACTTTTGCCTTCTAATGGTTGTAGTAAGCCAGCTCTCGCTGCTTGGCCATGTTTAGCCCTTTCAGCTTTGTTTTTAGGTTCCTTAGGTAGACCCAAGTCAGCACGTACCTTGTGAATTAGTTGTTTTTCTGATAGAGTTTTACCATCTGGTAGGGCTAAACCTTTCTTTGCCAGACCTTCTAAAATTTTCTGTTTTTCTTCCGGTGTTTTACCTGTGAGCGGAGTTAGTAGTCCTTCCGCTTTCGCTATACGCATTTGGTCCGAATGTCCTAATGTCACTTTAGATACTTTTGATGGATGACGACTTTTTGCTGCGACTCTGGCTATAAGAGACTTTTCTGATGGTGTTCTTCCTTCAGGTAATGAAATACCTAGATCATGCAGGCCTTTCAATATATTTTCTTTTTCTTCTGGAGTTTTGCCTTCTAATGGTTGCAGCAAGCCAGCTTTTGCCGCTTGGTTATGTTTAGCTCTTTCAGCCTTGTTTTTAGGTTCCTTAGGTAGACCCAGGTCCGCGCGCACCTTTTCTATAAGTTTTTTTTCTGAAGATGTTTTACCTTCTGGTAGAGTTAAACCTTTTTTAGCCAGTCCTTCTAAGATATTCTGTTTTTGTTCTGGTGTTTTACCTGCGAGCGGAGTTAATAATCCTTCTGCTTTCGCTCTACGCAATTGTTCCGACGGCGGCAAAATTACTTTTGACACTTGTGATGGATGACGACTTCTTGCTGCCACTTTGGCTATAAGAGATTTCTCTGAAGGCGTTCTTCCTTCAGGTAATGAAATACCCAGATCATGCAAGCCTTTTAATATTTTTTCTTTTTCTTCTGGAGTTTTACCTTCTAAAGGTTGCAATAAACCAGCTCTCGCTGCTTGGTCATGCTTGGCTCTTTCTGCTCTGTTTTTAGGTTCCTTAGGTAAACCTAAGTCAGCACGTACCTTATCAATAAGTTGTTTTTCTGATGGAGTTTTGCCTTCTGGCAGAAGTAAGCCTTTATTAGCCAGTGCTTCTAAAATTTTCTCTTTTTGTTCTGGTGTTTTTCCTGTAAGCGGAGTAAGTAATCCTTCAGCTTTCGCTCTACGCATTTGTTCCGAAGGTGCCATGGCCACTGCGGATACCCTTGATGGATGACGACTACCTTTTGCCACTTTGGCTATCAGAGATTTTTCTGACGGCGTTCTTCCTTCAGGTAATGAAATACCCAAATCATGTAGGCCTTTTAATATTTTTTCTTTTTCTTCTGCACTTTTGCCTTCTAATGGTTGTAGTAAGCCAGCTCTCGCTGCTTGGTCATGTTTAGCCCTTTCAGCTTTGTTTTTAGGTTCCTTAGGTAGACCCAAGTCAGCACGTACCTTGTGAATTAGTTTTTTTTCTGATAGAGTTTTACCATCTGGTAGGGCTAAACCTTTCTTTGCCAGACCTTCTAAAATTTTCTGTTTTTCTTCCGGTGTTTTACCTGTGAGCGGTGTTAGTAGTCCTTCCGCTTTCGCTATACGCATTTGGTCCGAATGTCCTAATGTCACTTTAGATACTTTTGATGGATGACGACTTTTTGCTGCGACTTTGGCTATAAGAGACTTTTCTGATGGTGTTCTTCCTTCAGGTAATGAAATACCTAGATCATGCAGGCCTTTCAATATATTTTCTTTTTCTTCTGGAGTTTTGCCTTCTAATGGTTGCAGCAAGCCAGCTTTTGCCGCTTGGTTATGTTTAGCTCTTTCAGCCTTGTTTTTAGGTTCCTTAGGTAGACCCAGGTCCGCGCGCACCTTTTCTATAAGTTTTTTTTCTGAAGATGTTTTACCTTCTGGTAGAGTTAAACCTTTTTTAGCCAGTCCTTCTAAGATATTCTGTTTTTGTTCTGGTGTTTTACCTGCGAGCGGAGTTAATAATCCTTCTGCTTTCGCTCTACGCAATTGTTCCGACGGCGGCAAAATTACTTTTGACACTTGTGATGGATGACGACTTCTTGCTGCCACTTTGGCTATAAGAGATTTCTCTGAAGGCGTTCTTCCTTCAGGTAATGAAATACCCAGATCATGCAAGCCTTTTAATATTTTTTCTTTTTCTTCTGGAGTTTTACCTTCTAATGGTCGCAGTAAGCCAGCTTTAGCTGCTTGGTCGTGTTTGTCTTTTTCGGCTTTGTTTTTGGGTTCTTTAGGTAGACCAAGGTCAGCGCGAACTTTTTCAATAAGTTTTTTTTCTGAAGGAGTTTTGCCTTCTGGTAGGGCTAAACCTTTTTTAGCCAGTCCTTCTATGATTTTCTGTTTCTCTTCTGGGGTTTTACCAGTGAGTGGAGTTAGTAATCCTTCTGCTTTAGCTCTACGCAATTGCTCCGAAGGCGTCAAAGCAACTTTTGACACCCTTGATGGATGACGACTACTAGCTGCTACTTTGGATATTAGGGCTTTCTCTGATGGCGTTCTTCCTTCAGGTAACGGAATACCCAAATCATGAAGGCCTTTTAATATCTTTTCTTTCTGTGCTGGAGTTTTTCCTTCCAATGGCTGCAGTATCCCAGCTTTAGCTGCTTTATCATGTTTGTCTCTTTCGGCGTTGTTTTTAGGTTCTTTAGGTAAACCAAGGTCAGCACGTACCTTGTTAATAAGTTTCTTATCAGAAGCAGTTCTGCCTTCAGGCAGTGGTAAACCTTTCATACCTAATCCTTTTAAAATATTCTCTTTTTGTTCTGGTGTTTTGCCTGTGATCGGAGTTAATAATCCTGCCGCTACCGCTCTTCGCATTTGCTCCGAAGGCGCCATAGTCACTGCGGATACCCTTGATGGATGACGACTACTTTTTGCCACTTTCGCTATAAGAGATTTCTCTGATGGCGTCCTTCCTTCAGGTAATGGGATACCTAAATCATGAAGGCCTCGTAATATCTTTTCTTTATCTTCTGGACTTTTGCCTTGCAGTGGTTGCAGAAAGCCAGCTTTAGCTGCTTTATTATGTTTGTCTCTTTCTGATTTATTTTTCGGTTCTTTAGCAAGACCAAGGTCAGCGCGGACCTTGTTAATTAGTTTTTTATCTGAAGGAGTTTTCCCTTCTGGGAGAGGCAAACCTATTTTAGCTAATCCTTCTACAATTTGCTCTTTTTGTTTTGGTGTTTTTCCTGCAAGTGGAGTTAGTAATCCTTCAGCTTTTGCTTGGCGCAATTGCTCCGAAGGCGTCAGTCTCTTCATTGACACTACTGTTGGACGACGTTTTATTGCTGCAACTTTGGCTATAAGAGCTTTTTCTGATGGCGTCCGTCCTTCGGGTAATGGAATACCCAAATCGTGAAGGCCTTTTAATATCCTTTCCTTTTGTTTAGGCGTCTTGCCTTCCAACGGCTGGAGTAAGCCAGCTCTAGCTGCTTGGTCATGTTTGGCTCTTTGTGCTTTGTTTTTAGGTTCCTTAGGTAGACCAAGTTCAGCGCGTACCTTATCAATAATTTGTTGTTCTGAAGGAGTTTGTCCTTCTGGGAGGGGTATACCTTTCATAGCTAAACCGTTTAAAATTTTTTCTTTTTGTTCCGGTGTTTTGCCTTTGAGCGGAGTTAGTAATCCTTCAGCTTTTGCTCTACGCATTTGCTCAGAAGGTGCCAAAGTTACTGCGGTTACCTTTGATGGATGACGAGTACTTGCTGCTACTTTGGCTATGAGAGATTTTTCTGATGTCGTTCTCCCTTCAGGTAATGGAATACCCAAATCATGAAGGCCTTTTAATATCTTTTGCATTTGTTCAGGCGTCTTACCTTCTAATGGCTGTAGTAAGCCAGCTCTGGCTGCTCGTTCATGTTTATCTCTTTCAGCTTGGCTTGTAGGTTCTTTAGGTAAGCCAAGGTCAGTGCGTACCTTGTCAATTAATTGTTTTTCTGAAGGAGTTTTACCTTCTGGGAGAGGTATGCCTTTCATAGATAATCCTTTCAAAATTTTCTCTTTTTGTTCCGGTGTTTTACCCGTGAGCGGAGTAAGTAATCCTTCCTTTTTCGCTCTATGCATTTGCTCTGAAGGTGACAAAGACACTCTTGATACCATCGATGGATGAGTGCTATCTGATCCTATCTTGGCTATAAGAGCTTTCTCGGATGGCGTTCTTCCTTCAGGTAATGTAATTCCCATATTATGTAGAGCTTTTAATATCTTTTCTTTTTGTGCAGGAGTCTTGCCTTCCAATGGCAATAGTTTTCCAGCTTTAGCTGCTTTTTCATGTTTGTTTCTTTCAGCTTTGTCTCTAGGTTCCTTAGGCAGACCAAGGTCAGCGCGTACTTTGTTAATTAGTTGTTTTTCAGAAGGAGTTTTTCCTTCTGGGAGGGGCAAACCTCTCATAGCTAGTCCTCTTAAAATTTTCTCTTGTTGTTCTGGTGGTTTACCTGTGAGTGTAGTTAATAATCCTTCTGCTTTCGCTAAACGCAGCTGCTCTGATGGTGCCAGAGTCTTTGTTGGTATTTTCGATTCTATTTTGGCTATAAGAGCTTTTTCTGATGGCGTTCTTCCTTCAGGTAATGTAATTGACATTTTTTTTAGATCTAGTAGTATCTTTTCCTTCTGTACTGGGGTCTTACCTTCCAATGGCCATAATTTTCCCGATTTAGATGCTTGTTCATGTTTGTCTCTTTCAGTTTTATCTTTAGGTTCCTTAGGTAGACCAAGTTCCGTGCGTACCTTGTGAATAAGTTGTTTTTCTGAAGGAGTTCGGCCTTCTGGTAAAGGTAAACCTTTCATAGATAACCCTTTTAAAATTTTCTCCCTTTCATCTGCTGTTTTACCTGCGAGCGGAGTTAGTAATCCTTCGTGTTTTGCTCGTTCAAGCCTTGCTTTTTGTGATAAGGCTGTTAAAGATTTCTGATCTGGCCTTAAATGACCACAAAGTATGCAGTCGCATTTTTCGCAATCTTTCGCTTTATAACAGTCGTATAACCCCTTCATCACTTCAAACATTGCATCAGAGTTACAAGAACAACAACAGCTGTCCTCTGCAGCGCCTAGTTGACACCTGTATACTTTCAGTTTCGTCTGTCTAGGATAGTTAAATAGGTTACTTTTTTTTACAAATCGATGTTCTGATATGACGTTTACAATAAACTTTGATTTGAAAGGGCCGTTTTTGCTCTTGTTTAGTTCTGTTTCATATTCTCGCGCGTTTCTGCTGCGTGCTGCGCCGGTGACAAGCCCTATGCATTTGCTTAATTCAGGCATGCTTGAGGGTCTAGAGATTGAACTATGATTTCTAGATTTGCTGGACCGAGATGCTATTCTAGACCGTTGAACCTGCATGAATACATTGTGTTCTTTTCTATTTTTAAATGTTCTCTTATTAACAATTATTATGCTTACGTTTTCTTCATTGAAATAATTTAATTCATCCTGTAAATGGTTATATGGCTTGATTTTTTCCAAATCTTTCATATTGCTTTCTTTATCTGTTCGAATCTAGGGACTGACCATAAAAGCCCGTTTAAAGCTTGCTCATAAAATATTGTTAACTTCGAATAAATTTCACTTTAGTTTGTCGGTATAACGCTGTGGCACTTTTGTTGAGAAGCGGTCATCGGTGATCATTATTGTTGTGTACGAAAATGATGGATTGAATCTCATATGACATTATGATAATATTTGGTCTGAAAAAAGAAAACATCGAATTATTTACCCCCAGTTAATGTGTAACCGTATGTGACTGAAGAGAGTATTTTAATTATTTGAAATAGTTGATGTTAGTGTTGGCAACCAAGAAGTAAATTCGGAACGTCAAAATCTAATACCTAACGAGAAATTCTTGTATAAATGTACATAAAGGGTGTAAAAGTACCCTTAACGCAAGCGAAGGGCACTTGTTCTGTCCACCACAACGTGCATAATTTTTTTTTGTTGTAGACCATACCTGGGAACCCCCTTGTTACGGAGATATTGGGGTCAAAGTTCCAAAGTCACAGCTGTTTTTGTAAATATGTACTAGATTTTCAGGTCATAACTGTACTTAAATTACCTCCATGACCCGTTTACTATTCAAAGCACCTACTAGCACAATGTTTTAAGAGTGCTATATTGATTTTTACCGTAAAATGTGATTTTTGATGCCCAAAAAAAAGTCGTTGGCCAGCACAAAAAATTGCGTTGGGGGTACTTACTACTTAGTTTAATGGAGTGTGATACGTGACTTAGAAAAGTGTAACATCTAATATCACGTCCCCGTAAGTTTATGAATTCTAAACATTTAACCACGAATGCACGCCACCTCGAAAAACTGAACTACAAATGCACGCCGCCTCGAAGAACTTCACAACGAATGCACGCCACCTCGAAAAACTGAATCGGATTTTAATGCAGTTTTCAGCAATTGATAGAGTTATTCAAGAGGAAGGTTTATTAGCACATTGCCACATAACACAAATAACAAATGCCTAAATGTAACATTTCAATGGACTAATGGCGGAACGTGAGAGGGAGAAAACCTCTCGTCGCGGGAGACGCTCCTGGCGTCGGGGGTTACGTGATGGCTTCCAGCCACCGCGCACCGTAGGCGTGGGCCTGCGCCATGCGTCTTAGAGCTGCCAGCAACTTTAATATGCTGCATTAGCCTTTTTGTTTCGATAGGTGTTTAAAAATTTATTGAGGATGCGTTACCAGATCAAATGGATATTTTAGTAGTGCGCAAGGAGGAAAATATATATTTTTTGTTGTCGCTCGAAAATGCGACGCGTGAAGCCTTCGCGACTTATTATCAACTAGCGACCCGCCCCCGCTTCGCACGGGTGGAATGTGCTACTTATAAACCTTCCACTTGAATCACTCAATCTATTAAAAAAAACCCGCATCAAAATCCGTTGCGAAGTTTTAAAGATCTGCATACATAGGGACAGACAGCGGGAAGCGACTTTGTTTTATACTATTTTAGTGATAATGATGATGTGCCTCTCTTGGGAGTTTCGTTTCTAGTTCGCTGAATAAAAATGCATTAGGTCTTCACGTCGACTCTCGTAGTTTTAGGTTGTTTGACACTTTGTCAACATAAGGTTAAAGCCAAGCGCAATGCATACCCGAGAGCCGAGCCGGGTCCCTTACTTTTGCACGGGTCAACATCACCTCAACTCATTTTACTAGCTAATCCTGATCTGCGGCTTTTCAGTAAAGATACAGTGCAAAAAACTTTTACTTAAACGATATCGATTTCGGGGAATAAAGAATTCTATATTTTCACATACCTGTACCGTACATGTCACCATATCCAGAATTGTACCTACTGCATACACTGGAAATATTTCACCTAAAATCTTAAAACCGAAAGTTCTTGATTTTGTTACGTAGGGATTTAAAAAAAAAATCTATAAAAAATGTTTTTATATAAAATAATAATAATAATTTATATTTCTGAGTTTATATTTACACTTTTATTTGTCATTTCCAAAGAGTAGAATACTTCTACTAAACGAAAAAGACGGCTGTCTTGCACAATAATTTTATTGCTAATATTGAAGTGTGGCGACATCTATCATTCTGTACCTACAACAATACGCACTACTAGGATCCCTAAGGAATACGTATGTAACACCAACACCTTAAGAAGTCATGTTGCAACATACCTACCCTTTAGCGCGGCAGCAGAAGGCAGAGTCTTCTGTTTATTTTTTTGTTTTAGCCCTTTGTATACCACTGCTGGGCAAATATCTCCCTCATTGCTTTCCAACTCAACCCGGTGTTGTGCCTTCTCTGGCCAATCAGTCAGGAACGAGTCCAAATCGTCACGCCAGCGTTGGGCCTACCTCGGTGACGACGACCGTCTCCAGGCACCCACTGTGGCCCATCTGGCCTGACCCATCCTGGAAATGTGATCCGCCCAGTCTCATTTTAACCTCGCAGACTTATCGCCAGCATCGGCGATTCCCGTTTTGGAGCGTATTGTGGTGTTGCGCATTCAATCGGTGATTTTGATGATTAAAAGGCTACGCTCGCACTTTTGGCAAACCTTGAGTCTAAACTTGTGAACTTCCGTCAAAGACAAAGTCTGTGCGCCATGGGTTAGGATAGGCAGGATACACATGTCGATGAGTTTACGTTTTTATGAGTGAGATAGGAAGGTCATCCGTCATAAACGCTTTCATGGACCAGTAGCTCCTCTAGGCATTAGAAAATCAAAATCAAAGCATTTATTTCAAGTAGGCCAGTTACAGGAGGTTTTGGATCACAGCAGTTTTGGATACTCGAAACAAATACAAAATTAAAAGAATCTGCGGTCCTAGTCACAAGGCAAAATCATAGCCGATACCAAAATAACCTTTTGACCAATGATATCATTAATAAATATTAATATTATTTTTATTTCTAATATCATTGCTTTTGCAAGTTAATCAAAGAGAGCGAAAGTGATAATCAATAAAACTGTCAACAGAGATAGCCGATAGCCCTGCAGCAGGGCAACCGCCCTAGGCTTACTATGAATACGCGCCCCCAGCCATTCCCCCAGCCTGTCCTGTCCTACTTTTTCATACAGGTGCAACTAATATACAAGTACAGGAGAGAGCTTACGTAACCTTTTTTTTTGGCGGTTTGAAATCATTCAAATAACCCCTCCCGCTCTTGGGCAGAGCGAAAGATGTCAGACTTCTACTGACTAAAAACCACCCATGTTCTTTCATCTGTGACCAAACAAAACGTCGCAGTATGAAGGCTTCGGTGAATAGTGTTAGGTGAAACAATTCTAGAAGAATTGTGTTTCGAAGAAACGTAGGGGACCCGCCGTCAACACGGCCTGTCGTCGTCAAAAGACGGACGGACGGCGAGCTAGCCCATTACTCACCGTCCACAGGCCGGCCGGCGTCTACGGTGGCCGGAAGACATCACGTGGCCCCCGACGCCCGGAGCGTCTCCCGCGGCGGATGGGACGAGAGGTTCTCTCCCTCTCACGTTCCGCCACCTCCAGATCCCATGGCGAAAATCCGGCAAGGAGGTTCGCCGCCTCGCGGGAGATTGTGCGTTATCCCCGGACTAGCCTTACGGCCATCACCTTCTGGGGCGCGTTCAGGTAGCGGACAGCTCGCTTTCTCAAAGCACGCGCCCACACCGGGGCCCAGTAAAGGGCCATGGTCTGCACAATCCCTGTATAGAGCCTCCGGCAGGAGACGTTTGGCCGCCCCAGATTGGGCAAGAAACCAAACTGGTGTTCCACAAGATCCATTCCCTCAAGATGCTCGGCAAGGCGGTTTGCAATTACCTACTCTTTCTAAGAGCTTGCCCACCTCGTCGAGCAGCACACTGGGCCGGTTTGCGGACGGGTCCCGGTTTCTGAATGAGGACCAGCTTCCCCAACTTCCAACGAAGCGGGAACTGGCCTCTTTCCAAGCACGCTGTTAAGAGCCTATGCTACCTCAAATTAGCAACTCTATTTGTGGTGGTTCAAGCTTCGTTTGAACACTTCCTTACATAGTATAAAACAAAGTCGCTATTTTCGTCTGTTTGTTTGTCTGTATGCTTAAATCTTTAAAACTACGCAACGGATTTTGATGCGGTTTTTTTAATAGATAGAGTGATTCAAGAGGAAGGTTTTAATATATAATTTGAACGACATCCACGCGGGAGAAGCCGCGGGCATCAGCTAGTTTAGAATAAAGTTCTAATTAGCTTGCACTACAAAGAGGTTGTTACGTCTTTCGCTGCGGCCGAGTAGTGCGAAATTAGTGGTATTTTGCGATTTACAAAAAAAAACTATTGATTGAACTAAAAAACCGGCCAAGAGCGTGTCGGGCCACGCTCAGTGTAGGGTTCCGTAGTAATAATTATTTTTTTGTTTGAAAAAAGATACGTTCAGGATAATAAAATATGTAAACGGATGTTATAAAAAATGCTTGCATATACGATTATACTTTATACTAAGTCCAGAAATTATTTTGTACAACTTTTGTCTTTTTTGTACCAAAACTGTTTCCATCCAAGTTCAAAATGATTTTCCTAGAAAGTCCTTATAAAGTTCTACTTTTCAGATTTTTTTCATATTTTCTAAACTTATGGTTCAAAAGTTGGAGGGGACACATTGTTTTTTACTTTTGGAGCGATTATTTCCGAAATTATTGACAAAGTGATTTTAGTAAACTCCTCTTCATTTTTAAATACCTTTCCAACAATATATCACACGTTAGGGTTGAAATAAAAAAAAAAAATCTTTTTCCACTTTACATATTATTAAAACCTAATAAAACATTTTTTTTTCAATTTTTATTTTACCACTATGTCGGCGTGATTGATACACATATTGGTACCAAATTTCAGCTTTCTAGTGCTAACGGTCACAGAGATTAAGCGAGGACGGACAGACAGACATGGCGAAACTATAAGGGTTCCTAGTTGACTACGGAACCCTAAAAAGTAGAACACTATGATTCTAGTATGTTGCTTGTAGAATTCGGTATGTAAAGTATTTTTTAGGTATTTTTTTTTTATTTTTATTTCGTAAAACATTTAATTTTAAGCCACTAATTTGAAGCATTTTGTTTTCCCATTAACAGTTATTTTTTTATTATTTTTTAAAGTAATATTCGTGATGACGTCATTTCGTATCCTGAATAGCTGTAAGTCTTTGCCACGTTTTCAGTACATACAAAAAACACATATAACTTCAAACTTGACATTGCCAACAGTTAACACTTGACAGATCAGATACCTTACTGATTTTTTATTTTGTTGTGAAATGTTAATGCTGTGATCGTGGCTGTGATTTCCTACGATTTTTAGCTTTAATTTCCATCCATGAGCCGTGCTGCGTATCCGTGCAATGAATCGGTCATCGATAACTACTGCTAAATGCTTCGTACCGTCATGTAGAAACACTACAACAAATAGCCGACACAAATTGTTTGTAAATGTGAAAGAAACGCTAAAAAAGGAGTGGTGCGAGGAGGTAAATATGGAATACAAGCCTGGGCGTCGTCTTTTTTGTTGCGAAGATCATTTGAACGTAAGTATTACAAAAAAAGTACCTATGTAAAAACGAAGGCGAAAAGTAGGTACCTAATAGAATCCTGAGATAGAATCCTACAAAAAATTCAGAGAACATGTCGGGTGGTCAGGGCTCTCGAAATGAAAATTATATCTCGTGAACTACTTTTATATTAGAACAATTTCAGCTTTCAATTTACTTCAAGCCATGTTTAACATTCAATCTTTTTGCAGTTGGAAGAAGATCTAGAAAACTACCAATATTACAAATTAATGAAAGGAAGACCTGTACCTACTCATTCAGTAGTCAGCCACAAACATGTTGGATACCTAGATGCTGTAGTGTTAATCGCAAGTGGTTTAATAAATTTACAAAGTGAAATAATAAAGACTGATTAAATAACATTATCGTTTTATTTGTAATAAGCACTAAACAGTAAATACTGTTGAATTTACAAGAAACGAGCAGTTAATATACCTGTACAAATTACAATACCTTATTTTACACCTTATAATATATTCTCTTTATTTGTTTCACTTACATAATGGATTACATTTTTAAACATTTCTTTTCTCATTGGCCGTTACGACTATCGGCACAAAGCTAGCAGAGTTCACATACCACATATCGACAACCTCGTGTGCTAAGTCCAGACATTTTATTTGCTTCTCGTTCTCAGCTTTCACGAGGTTCTCGTTCTGTCATGAATAGTCCTGTCAGTGATGATAGACTGATCCCAGTACAATGTTACATGGTCTTTTTAGAGAACTGGGTCGGGCACATACTTGTAGTAAGTACGGTACCTACCTCTGATTCTACAAGTTTATATTTCAAGGCAAGTTGCTGGTGAATAATCCTGGCCACTTGATTGTGCCTGTGCAAGTACTCGCCGTTACCCAGATGAGAACAACCAGAAATAATATGTCAGATGGATTCACCCAGACGGTGGCATACCCAACACACGTCAACCGTCCCGTCCTTCATAATAGTAATAATAATCTTTTTGTATATAAACATTTTCCAAAATATCAACGCTTTATCAATCAGGTCCCTATTGTATTGATGATGGTTCACTGCTCCTTTTTTCCAACCAAAATAAAAACACCAGTGTATGTTTGCATCCACCGGCAGAAGCAGCACAGCCATCACAAGTTGCTTGCAATATGACTTCATCCTTTTCGTTGAGAGTTACAGTTACCATGTACTGCTTATTTGACACTCGGTGTTCTGGAACTACTTTGGCCCTCACGATGAACTTGACTTGGTCTCTTTTGACTTCAACATAGCCAACAGCAGAGTCCACATAGGAAGCGCGAGACGACCTGGATTACCAAAAATATATTAGTTAAGTAGTAAAATTACTAATGTAAATGGGTGCAAGGTATTTATAAATATAGGTAGGTACAGCAGTAGTTACATTGTTACTTACATTAGAGCTTTAGTTCCTCAGATTTCAGCGATGTTATATTTATCATCATTTTTCACGAACTCCAGGATCATAACATTATCCAATTTGGGCAAGTTAGTGGAGTTGCTGCGTTCAAATTGATCCATATTTAACTAATCCATACAATAGGCAGGCAGTTCTGTAAAGCGTGCAATGGTCGATCAATGGTGCAGTAAGTATCAAAGTCCAACGGGAAAGCAAGGTCTGTCGTGCACAAAGAATAAACGTAGAGAAAGAGAAATTAAGGCAGCGCGCGATCCGTCCTTAGCTAGCATCTAGTATTGACACTGACAATGACGGACTGACAACAACAGTTTTTTTTAAATTTATCTTGAAAAGCACGAAGGAAGTAGTCTATTCAGGAAACTTTATGACGTCATTTAGAGGTCAAATGAAAGTCAAATCGTTACAAGTATTATAGTGAAAATAAACACAATCTTGTGATATAGAGAGCTAAAAGTAGAAAAATAAGACTTATGACCTCAAAATCTCCAAATGGTTTTGGAATCAGCGTAGGTTCATTTTTACTTTACATACCGAATTATTTGGCAAATAAAAAAATTAAGTTCATAAATCTAAAACCCGACTACTAACAAAATAGCGGTCTTAAAAGTAGAAAACAAGAAAATAATTCTTGTCTGATATTCTTCGTAGTCGCATGCCACTGATACCTGATGCTCCTTCATGGCGTTCTCATTGATACAGAAGTCAGCTGCTAATTGCCATTAGCAAGGAGAGGATTAAGAGGGCCGTGCTGAAAACGTTTGGCTGGCACGGCCCCCTTATTTTGCAAATATCTTCAAAAGTACAGAGGTACATTGAAAAAGAAACAGGTACATTTATTCCTAGAGGCAAGTACATTGCATTGGTGCACACAACGCAAATTCTGGGGGGCCGTGCTGGGCAAACGTACATCCTGATTTCTCCCCCATTTGTGAACCGATTCTCAAAATTCTTTTTTTATTTGAAAGAATATACTTCTGAGGTAGTACCATTTTAATTTGGTGAAGATCTGGTGCTGATCTTCGGAGATATACAATGGAACTCTTAAAAAATAGACGGAAAATCTGTCGTAATTGCTGGAATCGCTTGGATGTTTATTGAATATACATTATCATGACGTAACATCACGCCTGTATGCTCTGAGGGGGTATGCAGATGTGTACAATACACATTTATTTAGTTGTTCTAAATGAATTTCATGGCGTGTCCATGAAATTCATTATTACGTGTTTCGTGCTTTTTCCGACGCTATTCAAGTATTCGCATCTAGCAGTCATCACTTGTCTTCATGTTGATGAGCTGATAATGGGTTTTTGCTTTCAACTCTTAACCGTTGAGGAGTAGTACCACTCCTCAACGGTTCAGAGTTGAAAGCAAAAATAGGGGAATCTTGAAGGTTAAGGGTTAGGTTTCTTGGTTGAATGTTAAATGCATAGTAAATATTTGTATAGGATTTAAATGTATAGGTACTTATTACAACTAAAAATGAAAAAATAAAAAAACTTTTTGGCAAAAAAAAACAACCGACTTCAAAAACACCAAAAAGATCCGACTTCAGAAACTGATTTTTCTTCTTAAGTTTATTTTTATCTTTTTGGTGTTTTTGAAGTCGGTTGTTTTTTTTTGCAAAAAAGTTTTTTATTAGTATGGTTTTTACTCGTTAAAATAAATTTTATAGGTATTTCGTGATTTTTTTTCTATCGAGCCAAGTTAGTTGTATTATGTTTTCACAACACTATGTTACTAGCAGAAGAAGAAGAATATTCATATATTTTCTGATTTTGTTTACTGCAGTGAATCATACCTATACTTTTACGCATTAGAAAACTTGCGTTTTACGTATGTTAGCCGCTTAAGAACCCTGCAGCCAAGAGCGTCCTGGCCTCATCAAATCGTCAAAAATTATCTTAATACGTCAAGCGGTTTTCGAGATTTCGTGATGAGCGAGTGACCTTTCGCTTTATATAGTATAAATGTATAAGATATCACCTCCACTAAGCCCATATTTACTAGAATACTGGTGCGGTACCTACTTCCTGGGCGCGCCACAGTCGCATTTTGAATCGGGGTTAATGAGAACAATGTTCATATTAAGTACCTAATTCTGTTTATTATCGTACATAATATTAAAAACCGGCCAAGTGCATGTCGGCCCACGCACAATGCGGGTAACGTAGTTCCCCATTAAAATATGTGAACTTACGAATCTGATTACCCTGCCTACCTCTGCCTCCGAAAGATGATTTTTACTGTAAAAATAAAAAAAAACTTACAATTGCAGTTTTAAGACCTGTAATTACCGATAATATTATCAAAATTAGAAGAACTTGCCGGTAAAAATCACAAAACGACAACGATGTCAAATTGTCAACACACGGAACAAGGTTACTGAATTATGAACAATAAAATATAAATTTCAATTTGATTATAAATGCTATACAGGTACTAGTAGTGTTTCTTTCTGGAAAATTATCACCATGTTGTGAAGGATTCTTGGAGCAAATCGAAGCAACAAATGCCAGCTAGTCCTTTCGTGCCAGATCCTTTGCCGCCTATTTGGAATTTCAAGCCCTTGAATGGGCCTTCTTCTTCTACCGCTGGCGCTTTTTTAACCTCTGCTTTTTCCGCAGATGGTCGCGTTATTGTTCTTTTCCCACCAATTTTGGCCTGTTTAAATAAATTCAATAATTAACAAAGTCTTATATTCAAAGGATGAAGCAGCGAGGATCTTGTTGATAGACTCGATCCTGTAATGTACGGATGTTACGACAACATAGAGTGCCATGAATATAACCATGAAATAATCTATAATATAAAAGAAAGTCGTGTTTGTGACAACACTTATAACTCGAGATCTGCTGGACCAATTTTCATGGTTTTTGATTCGTTGGATTTGTCTCCGCCCAGAATAGCAGAATACATCTTAGAAACAATGAAAAAAAAAAAAAAACATTATTTATAACTCAAGAACGGCTGAACGGATTAAGCTGAAAATTGGTAGGGAGGTAGCTAAGAACCAGGAGAAGGACATAGGATACTTTTTTTTTTTTAGGTTGGGTAGTAGGTAGGTAGGGTAGTAGGTAGGGTAGTAGGTAGGGTAGTAGTTAGGGTAGTGGGTAGGGTAGTGGGTAGGGTAGTGGGTAGGGTAGTGGGTAGGGTAGTGGGTAGGGTAGTCGGTAGGGTAGTAGGTAGGGTAGTAGGTAGGGTAGTAGGTAGGGTAGTAGGTAGGGTAGTAGGTAGGGTAGTAGGTAGGGTAGTAGGTAGGGTAGTAGGTAGGGTAGTAGGTAGGGTAGTAGGTAGGGTAGTAGGTAGGGTAGTAGGTAGGGTAGTAGGTAGGGTAGTAGGTAGGGTAGTAGGTAGGGTAGTAGGTAGGGTAGTAGGTAGGGTAGTAGGTAGGGTAGTAGGTAGGGTAGTAGGTAGGGTAGTAGGTAGGGTAGTAGGTAGGGTAGTAGGTAGGGTAGTAGGTAGGGTAGTAGGTAGGGTAGTAGGTAGGGTAGTAGGTAGGGTAGTAGGTAGGGTAGTAGGTAGGGTAGTAGGTAGGGTAGTAGGTAGGGTAGTAGGTAGGGTAGTAGGTAGGGTAGTAGGTAGGGTAGTAGGTAGGGTAGTAGGTAGGGTAGTAGGTAGGGTAGTAGGTAGGGTAGTAGGTAGGGTAGTAGGTAGGGTAGTAGGTAGGGTAGTAGGTAGGGTAGTAGGTAGGGTAGTAGGTAGGGTAGTAGGTAGGGTAGTAGGTAGGGTAGTAGGTAGGGTAGTAGGTAGGGTAGTAGGTAGGGTAGTAGGTAGGGTAGTAGGTAGGGTAGTAGGTAGGGTAGTAGGTAGGGTAGTAGGTAGGGTAGTAGGTAGGGTAGTAGGTAGGGTCCATCAGACATATTATTTCTGGTTGTTCTCGTCTGGCTAACGGCGAGTACTTGCACAGGCACAATCAAGTGGCCAGGATTATTCACCAGCAACTTGCCTTGAAATATAACGTTGTACTAGGATCAGTCTATCATCACTGACAGGACTATTGTTGCCAATAAACCTGACATAGTGGTGATAGACCGATCAGCGCGCCGCGTAATGATAATCGATGTTACCATCCCACATGACGAGAACCTCGTGAAAGCTGAGAAAGAGAAGCAAATAAAATATCTGGACTTAGCACACGAGGTAGTCGATATGTGCCATGTGAACTCGGCTATCATTGTGCCGATAGTCGTCACGGCCAATGGCCTGATAGCAAAAAGCATGGACGACCACCTGTCAAAACTTTCGCTTGGCGGTTGGATCAAGGGCCTGATTCAGAAGGCAGTACTTCGCGATACGGCACGTATTGTGAGGAGGTTCCTGTCTCTGGAACCCTAACCGCCGTTAGCTTGGACCCTGCTCCCGACACCGGTGGACTACTATTTTTTTATATTTTTAAATGTTTTTTTATATATTTTTTTAACAAATATTTAAAAATGTAAATTAGTATGTAAGGAAAATATATAAAGAGAATAATAATAATATGTATTTGTTTAAAAACATGGTATAAAAGATGGTAAATTTATTTTTAAAGAAGTCTTTGAGACTATAAAAACTTTGGCTACACAAAATTAAATATTCATACAATTTAGTTTTAAATGATCTTACATTTAACATTTTTAGATTACTTGGTATCTTCCTTATCCTTACAAAGTATAAAACAAAGTCGCTATTTTTGTCTGTTTGTCTGTATGCTTAAATCTTCAAGAGGAAGGTTTTAATATATAATTTGAACGACATCCACGCGGGTGAAGCCGCGGGCATCAGCTAGTATTATATTTAAGCATACACATAGAAATACAGCTTTTATTATATTTAGCTAGTCTTGGAAGGATATCCAGAACTAGCTTATGGGGGTCTCGTCTGTTACGAGGATATAAATCAGTAGCATTACTAAACAATTCTTGATGCTTCCTCACAAACATACATGTTTCGTAAATGTAAAGAGACGGTAGCGGTAACAAGCCAAGCTTTTTAAATATCGGCCTACAGGATTCGTCAGGTCGAAGCCCGGTTATTGCTCTAATGCATTTTTTTTGTGCAATAAATGCCCTATTTTGATCTGTACTATTACCCCACATTATCAAACCATAGCGGAGCACCGATTCAACGTATGCATGATATGACGTTATTGCCGTTTTAACGTTTGTTATATTTTTTACTTTTTTCAGTGCATATACGAACTTATTTATTCGTTTGCAGCCAGTATCATTATGTGCCTTCCAGTTTATGTCTTGATCTAAAGTGACACCTAGAAATTTTGTTTGAGTTACTTCGTCAATTTTATGTATTTTCATTTTAACATTGTATTTAGCATTATTAGATTTATTAAATTGTATATAAACAGATTTTTTAAGATTTAAAGATAATTCAATTTTATTTAGATATTCAATTAGTCTTTCAATAGTATTATTAATTTCATGATCGTCAATTGTATTGTTTTTCCTATCCGTTGTTACAATAATAGAAATATCATCAGCTAAAAGTATACATTTATGGTTGGTTATACTAATAATGGAATTTATGTAAAATGAATAAAATTGGTCCTAACACACTTCCTTGCGGGATTCCATATTTGTTGCACATGAGTTCGGATAAGTGTGGTGTCATGTCGTTATTTTTATCTACCTTTGTAATGATAACCCGCTGTCGTCTGCTAATTAAGTATGACGATATCCACTGAAGAACTATGCATCTAATTCCAATTGCCTCCAGTTTCTGTAGTAACAGGTCATGAGACACGAGGTCAAAGGCTTTAGATAAATCAAAAAACAAGCCTGTAGTAAGCCGGTTTTGGATAATATTCGTCATTACATTTTTTAAAAGAGTGATAATAGCTAGTGTTGTGGATTTGTTTTTTTGGAAGCCGAACTGTTCTTTCTTAATTATGTTAAATATATTACCTACAATAATCGATAAATCGTTTGTACATACACTTCTCAAATATCTTCGACAAAATCGGTAAGTATAAGTATAAGTACGACGGGCTGGTGTCCGCAACTCCACGTTCGATGCGCGTATTTTGCGTGATTAATGATAATGGGCGATAATTATTAACATCAGATTTTTCTCCTGTTTTGAAAAGTGGTTTAACAATTGATACTTTTAATGCTTCCGGAAAAGTACCAAATGAAAAAGATAAATTAATTAAATGTGTTATAATTGCACTTAGCTCATTAGTGCATGTTTTTATAATTTTTGTATTAATTTCATCTTATCCTTCAGAATTCCTCTGTTTTAACTTCATTTTCAGACACTGGTTTGAGGAACATCGAATGAGCTGCTGAACTTTTTATAGGGCTTGTCTTTACATCCGTATTTGAAGTACGCGGTATATTAATGTAATGTAATTCGGCGGCGCTAGCGAGATACCACTATACGTGCGAGCGGGAGGTAGGAGCCGCTCGGCGTTCTTTCTAGAAAAAATCAGTCGTAATACGAACTCGGGTGACAGCGCGCGCGCATTGGTTAAGTTGACTTGGAGGTCATTTTCGCGGCCACCCAGTATTATATACTAGTTAACAGTACGGTTTGCTTCGTATCGTTGTGCCAACACGGGGCACCAAGGCTTGTGAGGACTATAAGTGGAACGCGCAGTGGTGTGAACAAGGCGTGGTCGCCGTGGTCAGTCGGCGAGCTGAGGAAGCTGGGTCGTCTTGGAGAGCCCGGATCCGGCTGCAAGGCCATCGCAAGGTTCACAAACACACACAATACACATACACACTAACTCAAAACTTGCGAGTGGTCATGGGAGTGGGGCCGACTCGAAGAAGAGGTAAGATTAGTTATAAGTATACAGGTTTAGCGGGCGCGAATCGCGTCCCATATGCTCCCGTCCGGATAGCCGGATTGTTGGCCTGTCATCTACGGGCCCGTGGTAGGCCCAGTTAATCCTGTCTGGAACAGTGAAGATCCGTTGAACAGATTTGAATAGTGGTTCAAGAGTTCAAAGTCCGTTTTCTTTGTTTGATAGACTACAATTTGTTTGCTCTTTGTTACTGTTTATCACTTTATTTGCACTTTTGAAGTTGTACTATTATATTATATGTATTATTGAAATGCACTTTGAGTCTTATAAAAATGATTAATAAAGTATTTAATTTGTGACTTACAATTGGGAGGATAAGTTTGTGGTAGGGCACACTTTGTTTCTTTTTAAACTTTATTTATAGCTTATCATCTTCGTTTGATATTTGAACCACTGCACTAGTCAACAAAAAGTTATATCAAAGTCAATTATTGATTTTTCTGAATGTAAACAAAGTTTCTGTTCACTGTTCTTTATTTCTTTGTTTATTTGACTGGCCTGTTGGTCTAGTGGTTAGTGACCCTAACTGCTATGCCGGAGGTCGTGGGTTCGATTCCCACCCAGGACAAATGTTTGTGTGATGAGCACGATCATTTGTTCTGTGTCTGGGTGTAATTTATCTATAATATGTATGTATTTAGAAATATATAAGTATGTTTATCAGTTGTCTAGTACCCATAACACAAGCTCTGCTTAGCTTGGGACTAGATGGCGTTGTGTGATAGTTGTGGAATATTATTATTATTATTATTTGCACTTTTCACGTAAATTAAAGTGAGATAACAATTGTGTTTGGTTGTTACACTATTCAAAGTCAAAGTCAAAGCATTTATTTCAAGTAGGCCGTTACAGGCACTTTTGAATAGTCGAATTAAACTAACTGCAGCACTCAGAGATATCCAACGATTACTCAAGCCGCCACCCAGCAAAGGCCTGACATACTTTTGTATGACAAAACTGCCAAAAACCTTTACCAAGCGACGTCCCAAGCAACCACTGAAGCTCTCCGAGTGCGGCAGTAAACTACTGAAGCTAAATAAACTAAGCTACAGTCCCAGTCACAAGGCATAATAACTCGTGATTGTACTGTATTACCCATTCCAAAGCGTCTATTGTACCACTTATTTTTGTCAAAATTTCGTGTTTTATATTTTTAATATTTTTTTTACCACAGAGCAGTAGTTACGCGCGTGACACTGGCTTAACTGTTGCTTTTGAAAATTTAACACATGACCAAAAATTTCGACAATTGGGTAGGTACTTCGTCAATTTTCTTTTCTAGTGATTTGGAAAGTAAAAAAAGTAATGTAATATCTTAAAAAAATGGCTTAGTTTTAAACGATTTAAAATGACTTGTTAAACAAAGACAGCGCTTTTGGTCAATGGTCTAAATTGTATAATTTTCGTTTCAAGGTTGATTAATTCACTATCAGAGCTGACAGCAGATATAAAATGTATAAATTATGCCTTTGTGTTAGAGATACCACTACTCCAAACGGCGGAAATAGTGCAGCGATTTCATTGACGAAAATAAACTATGCTTCTACTGCTATGTTTGGAATGAACCGTCAGCCGGCGAAATTGATACCTAAGTACCTGTTGCTCTGCATTGATGCTCTGGAACAGGTTCGGATCCATCATTGCGTAGTATCTGAGTACATCTTCTACAGTGCATTCTGGTTCTGGTTGTCTCTTTTTCTGATTGAATTTAAATCCTGAAACTCTTTCCGTTAAAAGCGATTTTTTTTTCATAGTTTCTTCAAATGATTCTTGTTGCTGAAAATAAAATTCGAGGTCCAGGTTGTCAAGGTAAAGTTCAGGTTCAGGGTCAGGCTCGGGCTCGTCTTTGGGACATTGACATATGGTTTCATTCCACTTCGGTTTATACCATGGCGTTTTAGGCTCAGTAGAGGTTCCAACTGAGAAAATGTCTCTCGTTTCCTTGATACAAACTTGTTTTTGCTTCGTTTCTTTCATGTCTGTCTGCATACCTTCGGGTGCAAGAACAAGATTTTATTATTGTCTAATTAGGCATTGACATTACTCAACTTCACTCTGACCCATCCGTCAGTCACCAGACGGTTGCTGATGACTGGGATAGTTCAGTCCTTGGCCCCAAAGTCTGCCAAGAGGCCTTTTTAAGGAGCCAGTGACTAAACACGATAAATGAAAGAGTTGTTTCACCAGCTGATGGCTCTTCACAGGGACACCATTCGTCGTTTTCTTTTAATTTCTCAGGCTCATTACCTGTAAATATTTCAAATGATGGTGATTAATTTGACCAAGAATGTACTGAATTAATCATAATATATTTCCAGCACAAATCCAACTACGGGTAACTTAGTTTGGTAGATTTCATTAACGCAAAATGTTTAGACTTAATGTTATTTAGATCCAATGGAGCTAATTTGTGCAATCAATGTAAATACAAAAATAAGTAATTACTTGGGGCAGTCGTAAATGGCTTTTGGGAGGGTGGTTCAGCACATTTTCCACACCCAATTGACTGCATGTCGTCTATTTTTCCCCCTTTAACTGCTAGTTTTAACAGTTCTAGCATCAATTCTGGGGTGCACTGACAAGTTTGTATTTGTGATAGGTTTGATTTTTCTTGAACGGGGCCTGGTGTGGCAAGATGTGGCTCGGCTAGAGGCAGAGGCTTGGTAGGATGTGTATCCGGGCCGAGCGGGGTTTGAGGCGTATTTAAACATTGCTTGTTAGAATGTGCAGCAAAACAAGGATTGACAAGTTGTGAAGTGGAGTGGATATGATATTGAGCGGGGGCTGTGTCATGTTTTAGATCGGGATATGACTTGTCAGGACGTGGAGCAAGGCAGGGATTGAAAAGTTGTGGACTGAGGCCAGTATTATATTGAATGGGGGCTGTGGCATTACGTAGATCAGGACATAGTTTTTCAGGACGCGTAGCAAGATAGGAAGAGGCATATTGCGGTGTGGGGTTAACATGATATTGAGCCGGGACCGTGCCGTGATGGAGATCGTTAATTAGTTTCTCAGGGTGTGGAGTGAGGTAGGGATTGTCATGTTGTGGAGCGTTGTTGGAATCATAATGATCGAGGGCCCGATGACATTGAGCCCGATGATGTCTGCACGGTAGAATGTGACATAGCGCTTGCGGAGCGGTTACCGGTTCAACTGATTCTTGCGCGTTCTTCACCAATTCAGGGTGATGACATTTATCGCCAGGCGCACCTACAAACAGCCAATAAAATCAAAATCGTTTTAAATTAATCGAGATACTAACTAAGACGACGTTCAAAGGTAATCTTAAGGGTGTAAAAGTACCCATAACGAAGCTAAAGGTACTTGTTCTCCCCGTCACTGCGATCATTTTGTTCTAGACCATACCTGGGAACCTCCTAGTTACGGAGATATTGGAGGTCAAAGTTCAACACTTTTCACAGCCGTTTTTTTATAGTACTTGTTCAGGTTATAACTTTACTGTAATTACCTCCATGACCCGTTTAGTATTCAAAACATCTACTAGTACAATATTTTAAGAATGCTACGCGGAATGTTACAGAAAAATATGATTTTCACCCCAAAAAAAAAGTCGTTTCCCAACAATAACTTTTGCGTAGGGGTACTTAATTTGACAAAAATGTTTGGTTGACGGCTTCGTGCAGGGTTCGTTTACACCCTGTTTAAGTGTAACAATAAACACGCAACCTGGGGAATAATAATTAATTAAACTTGTGACCCACGGATGCCCCTCAAGTTAAAGGGGAAAATATACAAGTCCGTGATTAGACATGTCGTACTGTATAGATCAGAATGCTGGGCTGTGAAGAAGATGGATGAAAAAAGATTGCATTTAGCTGAGATGAGAATTTTGACGTGGATTTGTGGTGTGACAAGAATGGATAAGGTAAGGAACGAGTATATTAGAGGAAGTTTAATAGTTGCGCCAGTTCCAGAAAAGTTGAAACGGAATCGAATGTCGTGGTATGGACATGTTATGAGAAAGATGGATAGATTGTGTGAGGAATAATATGAAAGAGAAAGGAGTGAATACCACTGTGACGTCTAACAGGGAAAAATGGAAAAAGAAAACGTGTTGCGCCGACCCCAAATAGAATGGGATAAGGGCCGGAAGATGATGATGAAAACTTATAATGTGTAAGTACCATGTTTTGGAAGATGCGGAAATAATAGTTTTGACATAGCGCCGGCTACATATTGCTCGTTTGGCCTGTGGTCAGAGTAGTAAGTTGTCTTGAGGGAACAGCAGCAGGGCCTATCGGCAGTCGTATCAGTGATGACGTTGCAACTGGGTTCTAATCTCCGTACCATCCCGTCAGGCGCGGTGCATTGGCACAGTTTGTTCTTCGTTCGCTTTTTTACACAGTCTTTTACGACAGACGAGATCTCTTTGTTGTAAGAAGGTAATTCTTCTACCGGTAATCCCTCCATAAAAAACTTTTTTCCTTTTGAAGATATTTTCACTCCTTGGTTTGCTGCTGCACGTTTTATCGCTGCTTCATAATTTCAACGGACTTAGTTTTATTGGTATTATAATTATGAAATTGGGTAGTGACAAGTGACAACCATAATAATAAACGACAACAATTAACAACCAAATTAAACAACAACAAATCAAATTCAGGGGGTATAGAAATATAAAAAACAGTTCTTCCAGGCATGAAACATAACATCACGCCAGTAATCTCTAAAGGGTTAGGCAGCAGTGTACCTAAAGGACACCCACATTTCTTCAACTATGTTTAAGTTTCATGTAAAACGGGGCGAGACTCCTTGATAGCTACTGAGAAATTCTTGACGGAAAAACCCAATAACACACATGCCCGAACTGGGAATCGAACCCAGGAACTCATGCTCAGCAGTCGTGCTTGCGACCACTAAACCTAAGGCGCGGGCCACACATAAAAGGCATCGGGCGCGGACATGGCACGGGCGGCCTTATTCCATTCAAATGGAACGGACGGCGCGTCATATCCACGCCCAAGTCACGTCATTCCGTGTGCCGACAAAGCGCCTGTGCCATGTCCGCGCCCGACGCCCTTTATGTGTGGCCCGCGCCAAAGACGGAGTCTTAAACATATTATGCATAAACTAATAGTTAAAGCCAAAGCAATAATTTATTTGTGTAAGTAAACAATAAACAAACATCATTACTCATTTTTTTATTTTTGTTTGGCATATTTAAAAATGAATAAAGGATAATAATAACAAACATTATAAAAATACTTACCTTGTTCATGGGCTTTATGTTTCCATTTCAATGGATTCATGCTCATTTGTATACAAATTGTAGAATTAAGACCATGAGAAGATTTTTCTGCATCGTCATTGATCGAAGGTACTACTACAAAAATAGAAGAGTTATCACCAAAGTCGTTCTTAGCCAGAACCTCTTCCACCATGGTCCGTATGCAACGTTCACTGTAGTTCAAATAGTTCATGACTATGACAGGTTCACCGTCTTTAGCTTTTTGTAAATTTTTCTCTTTATTCTCTTGCATTTCCCATTTTTTTTCATAAAATTGTGTTCGAAGCCATTGTAGTGCTTTTTGATTCGGTTGGTTGTCATCAATGCTGGTTTCTTTTAGATACGTTTGTTTTTTAAACATCCTGCAACTTGATATACGTTCTGTTTCTCATGTGTTATCACCACAGTTCCTTTCCTTGTGCGCTTTGTGGATAACCTGGATTATTTAATAAATCTGTCGCTGAAAAAGTAGGCAGGTCATTTTATTATAGCACATAACAACAGGCTTTCGTTAAAGATCTAATCGATTCCTATTTTATGATAATATCATAAAATAGGAATTAGTTCCAAAATATATGTTTCGTTCAGTAACATCAAATTAAATCATGTAATCATTTAATTTTATGTTACTGATCATTAACGAAGTTACGTAGGCGAAAATTAATCGTAACCATCGTACACTGTGTACATATTGGTGGTGCTGGTTGTATATAGTACAGAATAGTGAATAATAGAAGTCAGTGAAGCTAAGGTGTATATCGTTTCGTGGTAGATCATTGCGTAACTGGTAACTGTAATAATGCAAAGTAATAGATTTCTTATTTTGCAGGACATGTCTATCGTATGCCGAATGAGCTGTGGGCTCGTAAAGCTCAGGATTGGTGCCCTGAAACAGCGACACGGAGTCATGACAGACCACGAAGGAGATGGCGGGACGAACTGGATGTCTTCCTTGAGAATTGGAAAGAAGTTGCACAGAATCGCGACCGTTGGAAGGAATGGAGGGAGGCCTTTGCTCAGCAGTGGGACAGTGTCGGCTAGCTATAATAATAATTTAATAGATTTCGTTGGCCTGAAGACGTCACATAATGTTTGGATACGACTACTGATTAATTGAGCGTTATCAGACAGAGAGATATACTGCCCTATCGATATCTTTGTCTGATACCTACCCTTTAATAAAGAAATTAAGTTTGAAATACTTTATTAGTCTCTCCTTGAAATCATAAATAAGTAAATCTTCAGCTTCTGCAATTTTTTTTCATTTGTGCGTTGGCGGCCCAAACATCGGCTTTGCTTACCTAGTTGTTCTGAAACAGCTATCAAGATATAGTCTACGATACCTTACATGTCGTGGTTTTGTATTAGAATCATATCTTTGAGGGTACTATAATCTTGTGAGGAGTTTCATTATTTATTTAAGACTTTTGTGTTTTCGGACCATTTGCGAAGGTTACAAATGACAGCCAGTTTGAGTCAAAGAGTAAAATAAAAAGAATAGAATATACATTTAAAAAAAACTCAAAGAGTAGAAACTCAACTCATATCAAAAGGAAAGTATACATACAACAGTAAATAGGAAGGCATAAAGCAAAGGATACGTTTACCACAATATGTTAGGCGTCAAACCACAGAACATAAAAAACTGTTCTTTCTGTTCCGTGCGTCAAACCGTGTAGGTAAAAATGACGGGTGTATTGTTGCATAAATGAATGTGTTATATATAAAAGGTTAGTACCAGCAATGTACCTGAAAGTACCTTTAATGAAATTCAATGTACTCCACGATACAAGAACAAATACAAATATAAAGTGAGCCGCGGTCCTGACACTCAGAATGACGGGTGAATCTGATAATGAATGTGATAGATATGTTATGGTTACCTAAAATATTTACCAGAGGATAGTACCTTCAACGTACCTCATAAAAATATAATCTGAAAATATAATATGACGAGTAATTAACGAGAAAATCAAGAAAACCAATTTTGACGCCTACCATTTTTTCATAGCAATATCGCACCTTCTCCGCTCAAATTAATAGTGTCGTTACTGAAAAATTCAACATGAAAAAGGTGTTTGAAAGGAGAATGACCAAAAGCAGTACCCAGAAATCTCATGGTTCAAGATCAAAATATAGCAATATCGTAAGTCAAAAAGTCAAAACCACTTTTGTTAAATAGATATTCTGCTATACAGACCATCTAATAGTTGGACGTTTTGCTACATGGACATTTTGCTAAGTAGACTTACTGCTCATTAGATATTTTGCGCTGTTAAACATTTTGCTACTTAGACCTTCTGATCAGGAGGGCATTGAAGGTACTAACCTCTGGTAAATATTTTAGGTAACCATAACATATCTATCACATTCATTATCAGATTCACACGTCATTCTGACTGTCAGAACCGCGGCTCACTTTATATTTGTAATTGTTCTTGTTTCGTGGAGGTACATTGAATTATATTAAAGGTACATTCAGGTGCATTGCTGGTACTAACCTTATAAATAAATAACACATTCATTTCTGCAACAATACACCCGTTATTCTTACCTACACAAAATGAAGCGCGGTGAAAGGTACCTACTGCACAATTTTACACATATTTTTGGCTTAATCAGTAACTTCCCACTATTGAAATTTTATTAGATCTGGTTGTGATCGGGTCAGGAACCGTGATCCCTAGCCCGACCACAATCGTACTCTTATTACTCAAAAGTACAAGGAACAAATTCCTGGAATAAGTGGCACAATAAAACACAATTAACATAACCTTTTTGTGCCATAGTAAAATCTCCGTTCCATGTGGTCGGGTCAGGAATTACAACACTACACGTTGCAGTAAGTCAAAATAACGCTGTTCAAAGTTTAGTATTCTACTCGTGCAGCTGGTAGACCAATTATACTCAGCAGACCATCAATGCCCTACAGGTTCAGTATAATATAATGGATTTAGCATGTTCATTTGCACGCGGGTCCCGTTTTTGGAGTGCAGCAGAAAAATTGTGGCTACTAGTCTTCATTTATCAGGCGCTCTAACAGGAGCTTTAAAGCGTCTGGTGGAAGTTATGGCCAAAGGAAAGTGTCTGGCAATGTACACTATTATTTTGTAAAAATATTTTATGGAATATGCATAAAAATCAACCATTAGAATATAAGTAAAGTTACCCTATTTTTTTATTTATTTTTCTCACCTGGTATCTGTGAATTAGCCGTCTAACCAACTTAGCAAAGCTTGGCAAAAAAGAGAGAGAGAGAGACCCCCTGGACCAGCGGAAAGAGAGGGGGTTTCAACCCTCGATTATTTCCCCTTGTCGCATGATTTTTGTACGGCGTTGCGGAATAATGGATAAGAAGCAGTATTGAAAAAATAGTATGAAACTGATGCCGTACAAAATCAAATGACCAAATTTACCCTGGAAATTGTCGGAAAATAAAATAAAAATTCCGACTTTGTGGCGCAACATTTTTTTACGGCACTACGCGTTTTCTTATTATTTTTCATGGATCTATCGATGGTAAGAATGCCGTACAAAAATATGTGACCAAAATGTACCCAGTCTACCTGTACTTTTGAATTCTCACCTGCACTCGGTTGGACAGCTTACAAGTGACGGCATAGTGCTGAATCTTATTATTTTAGGCTCCTATATCGTTCTAGATAGGTCACCTGGTGGTTCACATGACCCATAATTTTTTCAACACGGGCCAGTAGTCTAATACTACACTCTCTGGGTTTCTCATATAAGAAATGTAAAACAGATAGATCGGCTCTAATAGAAAAACCAAACATAGCAGCAAAACGGGAGCAATATTTGAAAATTATTATGGATAACAGAAACCTGCCTCCAGAACTACAAAAAGAAATAATATATTTGGATGAAAGCTATAATCACTCATCATATTATAAGCTGAAAAAATGTTGGCAATCAGTTAATGTCAGCGGAGTGAAACACAACATATCAAAAGGCAAGAGATATATAATTGTACATGCAGGGAGTGAGAAAGGATTTATTCCAAATGCCCTTTTGATTTTCAGTGGCACAAACAAAAATGAAGACTATCATTCAGAAATGAACAAAACTAACTTCACAAAATGGGTCACTGAAAAATTAATCCCCAATTTAAGAGAATCATCCATTATTGTAATGGATAATGCTCCTTACCATTCGGTGGTCTTGAAAAAGCCATCAACTAGTGCTTCAAAAGTTGCTGAGATAAAGTTATGGCTACTACAAAATAATATACCTTTTGATGAGTCTCTCCGCAAAAGCCTCAATTATTAATGCTAGTGAAGCGGCATAAACCAGAGCCAATTTACGAAATTGACCATATTTTAGGAGATCATGGTCACACTGTGGTACGCCTTCCACCTTATCACTGTGACCTGAATCCCATTGAGTTAATATGGGGAATAGCAAAACATAAAATTGCTTCAGTCAATGTTGGATCCATTGATAAAAAGGTATGTAGCCTAGTTTCTAAATGCGTATTTAATATTGCTTTATAAGAACCATAGTTTATGATTATTTATTTTTTTATAGGTGGCCGCTGAACAAGCATTTGCAAACATTACTGCCGAAGATTGAAAAAATTCATGCAAACATGTAATGAAAATAGAAAAAGAATATTATGACAGAGGTGTGACTATGTACGAACAGATATAACGATTGGTAATTAACCTCAGAGAAGACAGTAGCAGTGATTCATCAGAATTAGAATACAGTAGTGATTCTGAAGTTGCAGGAAGCTCCAGTCAAAATATGAGCTTACCTGGGATCGAATATTTAGATGATAGTGTTTTCGATTCGTCTGATTTAATTTTTTGTACTAAAATAAAATTCTAAACCAAACGTGTTTTTTTTTATCTCTGTAACCAAACTATTGTCATCCATTCCTAACAATCCCACTGTTAGATAGTGCTCGGGGCCATGATTATCTATCTGGCATGTCTGTGGATACCGACTGCACAGCTTTCGTGCAAGGCTATAGCACCTACTATTAATATTGTTAATACCGGACATTGAAGCCGTACATGGTGTTTGTGTAGCGTGCGATGGACTGAACCACCCACTTGGGATATTAAGATCATATTCTCATTCCCAAAATTAACAAGTATCAAAATCTGTTAAGTCGTAGTATTCCGGGTTGCCACAGGTGTGATGCTGGCGACCTCATTTATTCCACACTCTTTTTTGCCAAGCTGTATGCTGGCATTCAATACACGTAAAACACTAGACGAAGCTCCACATTTTGCACTTCAGAAAATAAGTTATGTCTGGCGGCCCTGGGCTCTTGGAATTAAACCTGATTAAGATAAGTTGTTTTTAAGAATACAAGAATAAGAATCACACAAAATTGTTTACATAAGAATTATTATTTTTCAGACAACTGTTTAAAAATACACAAGCGATATGAGACATGTTTGGCGTTAAACTACCGAAGAGTATTGTCTTAAATGTTACTCAAAAATTGTTTACACAAGATCAAAGGGTTTTATTAGGATATTTGCTTTTTGCAATGTTCGTCTCTTGTATCATATCGAAGCAACAGACACCGCTCAAACCCTTAGAACCAGAACCTTTACCTCCTATAGTAAACTTGATTCCTCCAGAGGGTGCCTCATCTTCAGGCTTAGGCTTAGGCTCAGGCTTAGGCTCAGGTTCAGGCTCGAGAGACGGTGCTCTCGCTGAAGCTCCGGCACTTGGCGGCGGAGCCTCACATTCGCATTGGACTTTATTATTTCTTTTGAAAAAGGATTTTCGAGATTTTTTACCGTCGAGGTCTTTACACGGACATTCTTTGGGTTCCGGTGGTACAGGACATAAATCCTTAAGGAGGTCCGGATTAATGGCGACATAGTATCTAACGGCGTCTTCTACTGTAAATTCCGGTTGTGGTGGAGGCGGCCGTTTCTTTTTTTTAAACATTTTAAATCCTGACTGTGTTTGCGTCATATCTGATTTCTGTCTCAAAACTTGTTTTTCGTCAACCCATTGGTGAATTTGGTGCAGAGAGTGTTCGCTGGGTGTATACTCGTCGGGTTCCGGTTCAGGTTCCGAGGGAGGACATTCACAAATTACATTTTTATTCTTTTTACCGTTTTTAGGATCACAGGCACAGTTACTACCATTTTTTTTTAGGTCGAGGGCTTTCGGTTTTCGCCCTGCTTGACAGGAAGCTCCTCCAGGTTCCATTTGACACACTCCTCCGGTGGGACCTAGAAGATCTGACTCCGAGGCAGCTTTTACCATGGAGTCGTCGCAACTACAGCACTGACATCCCGTTGACCTGGTTCTCACCTTTGGTCCAAATGTTGTCATTGACACGGGGGGCGGATACTGTTCGCATGGACATAAAGATTCAATCTTAATTGTTCTTTCCCTACCACTGCATGCACATTTCACTTTTTCATTTATATTCTGATTTGGATAGTTTCCACACAGATCTTCATCGTTAGCTGGAAATAGAAACGTTATATTTAAACACAGTTAGGCAGTAAAGGCATGCAACGCGACCATTTCTCGATTATGTAAAAACGAAAAGCGCTGATTCTTCAGGGAATTAATAAGAAGCGTGCAGAAAATCAGTCTAATGAGAGTTGGTAAAAAGAATATGGTTCTAATCTGACAAAAAATGAAACGTTACAAGATGGGGCAGAAAGTTTTAACCTACATCAAAATGAGGATCTGATCAGTCCTAACATTTTATTTTAAGACAACGTGACGCTTACTAATCAAATAGAATGGCAGCCAGCCTGGATTGCCCTTACGAGAGAAATCCTAAACCGTTAGCACTGAGTCGTCGATCTTTAAACCTTGTATCCAGGCAACGACCGAACTGACGACTCATCATGCGTAGACAGACAACGTTGCTAAAAAACCCGTTATTGAAAACCGCATCAAAATCGGATAATTAGTTTAGAAGATAGGTGGGAACATTACTTTTGTGCACACACAAACATCTCTCACCCTAAACGCATATACCTGCTCTGTTCCGTCGTGGGTAAAAAAGTTCCACGCATTTGAACATGTCGGGCGCCAAATGTTGTCGAGAGTGGATACGAGGGTTTACGCCATCAGATTTCGTAACAAAGCATATTTTTTGCGTGTGGATTAGCCAGTAAAACACTTCAGACTCTTACTTAACTGACGTAGGTAAATCATACGAATGTTTCTTATTACGTTTGGCCGGACACGGTAGTAGAGCACGTCACGGGCCCCTCACCCTTTGCGGCCGTAATTCCTCTAGAGAGGTAAGCCCAGAACATGGCCTCAGCTTGTGTCAGCCTCAGCTCAGCGCTGAGGCAGTGCCTGCAATCAAAGCGGCTTGACTTTTACCCATCAGTTCACTTATTTGATATTTATTTCAATAAATAGTCCCATAAGGGTTAAGATACAAGTATCAGCACATAATCGCATTTTGTGTCTTTTCAATGTGGCTCAACCAGATCAGTTCAGCTTTGTACTTAAAGTTGAATTGTGTGAAAGTTGAATATTTACCTGAACTGCACAAGGGTTTCTTAGCTCGTTTGATGTTGGTGGGTTGATGCTTATTGTAGACGGCTTGATTGGTGGGTGGCAGGGTTGGAGGTCGGATTGGTGGACTGTCAGCAGCACCACCACATCCTGTTGTCTTCAAATTCGGCGCTTTTCCTCTAAGTACTCCTTCGAACATTTCTTTTATTTTTTCTGGACTACACTGACATGGCTCTGATTGTTTGCCATCTCTGCGTTCACTATCAGGTTCAGGCACCTCTGAGTTATCTAGTTCATTATCAAATTCGAACATATCTGATGTGTTTGGATCACTAACAACTTCGGACATCCGCGAGTGTTTTGGTCCACAAAAGGGTGTTAGAATAGGTGTGTCATAAGGAAACATATCTCCTGGATGACAGCCTTGATATTCAAGACAAGGAGGTATTTCACACGGAGTCACTGGCGTTATAGCATTGTTAATGGACACAAATGATGCTTGCTGAATCACGTTCATCTTGGTTAACAGGCTGTAGCTGTCGCAGTTGATGCCTGAAAATATTTTTACGTAAGACACATGTACGAGTACTATAATGTAATCTTGTTTCAGCTAAGTTTAAATTACCATCAGACGCAGCACTCTGAAGGCGTTTGTCGGCTTCCATGTGTAACCAACAGTCCAGTCTACCAAGGAGTATCTTTTTACCCAATACTAACTGGGTTGTGGACGTCGGATAGACAGCCTCTCTATATAAAACACTTAGTGACTGTTCGTAAATTACCCCAGGCTGATAAAATGTTCGTTTTTCATAAATCATAGTAGTATTAGTATTTTAATCGGTTTCCCCAATGGGGAAAGGGCTGGGTGGAGGAGGAGCCCCTCCTTTACTAGATACCTCCCCACCAGAATATGAGGGCAGAATTCCTAATGGGGCATCCCAGTCCCAAGTCCATTACAATGTTTTTTTTTTTTGGTCTTAGAGGATACAATTTTATTTTTGAGATTATTTATGAGGTCTGTTTAAAGTTAAATCCAAGATTGAGGGGCTGCAACCCCAAGGAGGGGCCCGCAAGGGCCGGCGCCCGTCGGGGCTGCGGATTATCGAAAGAGATGACGTGGCCTCGGCACAAGGGCGAAGAAGGAACATGGGTTGGTTTTTAGTCAGTAAAAGTCTGACACTCCCTTCTGCTCTGCCCAAGAGCGGGTTATTTGATGATTTTCCAAACACCAAAAAAAAAAAAAAAAGGGTTTGCAACCCATTGTCCCATAGCCGTCATCTTAGAAAAACGGGTGGTCCAATTGGTTTTTATGGTTTATCGGACAAACTACCTATAAATCTCACAAAAAAATATTTACCTGTACTACACAAGGGTTTCATAGCTCGTTTGATGTTGCTGGGTTGATGCTTATTGTAGACGGCTTGATTGGTGGGTGGCAGGGTTGGAGGTCGGATTGGTGGACTATCAGCAGCACCACCACATCCTGTTGTCTTCAAATTCGGTGCTTTTTCTCTAAGTACTTCTTGGAACATTTCTTTCATTTTTTCTGGACTGCACTGACATGGCGTTGACTGCTTGTCATCTCTGCGTTCACTATCAGGTTCGAACATATCTGATGTGTTTGTATCACTAACAACTTCGGACATCTGTGAGTATTTTGGTCTATAAAAAGGTGTCAAAATAGGTGTGTCATAAGGACTGTTGATGGACACAAACGATGCTTGCTGAATCACGTTAATTTTGGCTAACCGGTTGTACGTGTCGCAGATGATGCCTGAAAATATTTTCACGTGAGACACATACGAAGTGCAGTTTTGCATCCGCCCCATATTTAGAATTAAACCAATACCGCGGTTAAAGAAATGAGAAATTATGGAATAAACGTTTGCTCTTGATTGTGTGCGTGTGAAAGCGCGGTTTAAATGTACGGTATAAGACGTGTACGACACTGATGGTGAAAGAGCGGAGCCTTCTAATACAGGCATTGTTTGCCTAAATGGGGGCTCCAAACACGTAATCATGTAATGTTATACCTAATTCGCACAATAAACTATTTTGTATTTTGTAAATAGGGCGCAAGTCAGATGGCATGCGGTTCACACTTACCGATTACCGTTTCTAAGAAAAAAAAACTACCTATAATTTTATTAAGGATTCGATTCCATTATTGTAGTTACCTCCTTGAATTTGACACGAATGCAAAACGAGAGCTTGTACCTAGTGATGTAATGTAAACTAGTAATGTAATAATCTTGTTTCAAGTCTAAATTTCCGTCAGATCGCGTCATTTTAAGTAATATGCTGAAGATGCAGTACTCTGAAGGCGTTTGTCAGCTTACAATCTAACCAACAGTTCAGCCTACCAAGGACGTGGAGGTCAGATAGACAGTCTCTATATTTAGAATACTGGTATTCGGCTGCAATCGATTAGAATGTAAGTCGATCCGACTGGAAAAGGCAAGGCAGGTGATGAAATTTAGGTACTTGGTGAATTTATTTAAATAAAAAATCATTGTTTGGATAGAATATTACATATGGACCTTGATTTTCAAGAACAGGCGTAATCAGCTCAGACACCACATTTGTTGCAAATCCGTATTCATGTTTATGAGTTTGAGCTTCTAGTATTTTAGGAGGACAACAACAGGGCCTGTCCGATGTTGTATCTGTACTTTCAGCATGACACACTGTTATGGTTTCCTTAGGTGTACTCATTTGACAAAGTTTGTTTTTTCTGTTTTCACTTTTCTTTTCTTCTATCTTTTGTGAACAGAAATGCGGTTTTGTTTGGTGAAACATTGTTTCTTTATTGTGAAAAGATGCCACTGTCTGCTGCATACCTTCCATGCAATATAATTTGCCTTTTGTAGATATTTTCAAGCCACATGCGCTAGATAAAATCTTTCTGGTAGGTATTGCTGAAAATACGGAAAAGATTTCGGTTCAAGATTGTTACGTTTAGAACTTGGATATAATGTTTTTATTTTCTTTATGACGTCACACGGACCTGGGAGTGAATTTTTCTTATCTTAAATCTTTTTGACCGTTATTTCTCAGAATATTTCTAGTGCGTTTATTGCAATGACTTAGTTTTACCATATTAATTATATTGTTGTTAGTTTTACCATTTATTGTAAATGCAACTAAATGTCTTCAGTGATCAATAAGTAGAATAGATAGGTCAAAGGTGTGATAGTTTTCCCTTTTATTTTGTTACATAATAATATTCTATCACCTTAAATTTTTACACCCACCCAAACAGCCGTTTAGCTGGTAGGGACACACACTTGAATGTATCAAAATTTAGCACTCTAAAGCTTAATATTTGAAAGACGAATCCGTTAATCGAAAAAGTATTTGAATAAACTCGCAATACTTTTTAAAGACCTATTTAACCTTATGGACTTTGCGTCAAAAAAAATACTTTCCCATTTTGTTAGGGTATCTCCTGTACCTCTTCAGGAGACACCATAAAGGCCTATAACAACAAGATTTTATTTTACCAATTTGTCGGCGTAGGTCATGCATATTCATGCCAAATCACAGTTTTCTAGGACTAAGAGTCCTGCGGACTATACGACGACTAGAAGCTATAATGCGGACGGACAGACAGACCGACGGATATGACCAAACTTTAGGGGTTCCTTGCTGACTACGGAACCCTAAAAACTAGCCTGGCCTTCCCTAGGATATAATTTCATAACGATCCAATTCAGCCGTTTAGTCGTAAAACGGTAACAAACAGACAGCATGAAAATTTATAACAATTATGAAGTAGGATTGTAACTGCCCGGCTAGTTATGAACGGTAAATTGAAATTATTTGATCTATCTATATATAAATAAAGAGAGAAGTCCTGACTGACTGACTGACTGATTGACTGACTGACTCATCAACGCCCAGCCTAAACCCTTGGACCTAGAAAGCTGAAATTTTGCACAGAGGTTCCCTTTATAATGTAGACAAGGAATAAGGAAGGATTTTCCGAAATTCAACCCCGAAGGGAGTTAAATAGGGGATGACAGTTTGTATGGAAAATCGTCATTTTCACGCGGGCGAAGCCGCTGGCAAAAGCTAGTACAACATAAATACTTACAAGGTTCGACTATGTTACATTGATTTTTATTCCACTTGGGTAGGTATCTAGACAACTGGATGCAGATGGTAGAGCAATCAGATTCAAGCTCCGAGTCGTTGTCTTCTGATGAGGGTACAACCACAAATATTGAGGACGTATCAGAAAACTCATTCTTCGATAAAAGTTGGTTTACCAATCCTGTTATATCAAGCTCACTGTCAACATTGCTTACGACAACGATAGGATCACCATTGTCCGTTGTACTTGTGCAAAGTCTTTCAATATTTTTGTGGTCCAGTTTTGTTTGAGGCAGTAAATAGGTAAAGTATTCATTTTGTTTTCTCTTGCTATAATCTATTTCGTAGCTCATATTCTCTGAACTGTTTAACTGTGCCATAATCTCATCGCTTTCGTTTTCGTTACTGAAAAGGGGTGATTTTAATAAGCTTTAGTTTCACCAAATACAGTTGGGTATTTCACAGAACTCTTTTAAATAGTTTAATAGAACTACGTGAACATGTCTAAATTAGTTTAGTAACACAGCACAACAAATTGCTAAAACAGAAACCGTAAGAGATATAATTCCGCGGACTACAATGATCTTCAGTAATGCTAACGTTTGAGTAGTGTGTGTAACGTAGGACCCAAGTCTGCTAATGAAATCGTGCCCCATGCGACAGTGCACTCGGAGAGTTTTGCTAAAAACAAGGAGATGTAACTATGTACAAGAAATACGTCTCAATTCCAAAAAATAATAGGAAAAAATTCAGGCTTCTAGTTTTATCCACAACGACGTTAAAGGGGGTCGAAAATGGCCAGAACTGTATCGAGAAAAGGATGGTACGGCCGTGCTCTTTCTTGCTCGCTTTGGAGGGGCACTGCTGTGCCCGGAACGTTGTTTTGATTTAGTTTTCGTGTTGATAAACCATTAAGCAGTAAGTAAGTAAAGCAGTAGACTTAGCTCTTTGGAGTAAATCGTAAAATCATAAAAATACTATACGGATTAACAATCTATATACAATGAAGCAAAATTATAAAATTGATGTTTAATTTTAGTCAAAGAGTTATTTTGCATTACTTATAATAATCAAAGTTTACCTCATCATTGTGTCACCGCTACTGTCCTCGTTGCTGGCATTGCCCATTTCATCGTTGTTACTGTAGTCAAATCTGTTCACCGAGAGCTGTGAATCTCCCAGTGTGCTATCACTCAAATAATCGGTGGATACCGGGTAGTATAAATACTGAGTAGAATTCGATGTGTTGTAGCTGCTACTACGTAACGATAGCATGCTAGTTGTATCTATACTATCACCTGATTCTGTGATCAAGGACAGCGATGATTCGCTACTTTTTATAAAAATCGAATCAATACTGACGGAAAGCTCATCAAAGAAACTATTAAATATGTTATTACTTTTAGTACTGTCTGTATTTATAAACTGGTTGTTAGTGTAACTGTCAGAAAAGTCGCTGGTGAACGTACATGAAGTATTAACACACATTTCAGTATTCAGTTTTTCAATATGACTCCTATTCCTTATGAAAGGATACGCACCGAATAAAGACTCTCTTAAATAATTTGCCTCTGACGTATTAACAGAGAGATCATCTAGGACGTCAGTATTAGTAGATGTGTTACTACTGTTGATGTCTGTTAGTTTCTTGCCATACAATGTTATAACATTATTAAATGTTTCTAGGCTTTGGTTGCTGGTCCGGCTGGTGAACGAAGTAATGCCATTTACCCTCCCGATAGTTACTTTAATACCTTCGTTGTCAATAAAGGCTCCAGCTTTAACACCAGGAAGACACTCGTCCGGGCAATCGCAAAGAGAAGATATGTCTGGAGATGTCACTCTAATCTTGACATAGCTGTGTTTAAATTTTATTTTCTTCTTATCACAACCGCAACCACGATCGCAAGTTGTTGTTTTAACCACTTCTTCTAACTTTTCGCTAATACCAGCGGCTATCGTCTTAACTCGTTGTTTCGATGGCGAAATGCCGCTTTTTTTCGATTTAGTTTTAATCTCTCCTCTCTTTTCAGAAGGCGTTGGTTCCGGTGGCAAACCAGCTTCCGCTCGAACTTTTTTTACTAATTGTTTTTCAGATGCGGTTTTGCCTTCAGGCAATGGCAACCCTGCTTCGGCGAGTCCTTCAAGTATTCGTTCCTTTTCTTTAGCTGACTTTCCTGCAATAGGCGTGAATAGTCCCTCTTCTTTGGCTTTGCGAACAATTTCCTTTTCTGAGATTGTTTTAGCTGGTGGCGGCACACCTAATTCAGTACGAACTTTCTGTATCAAAGCCTTCTCCGACGGAGTTTTACCTTCAGGTAACGGTTTTCTAGCCGCGGCTAAACTTTTAACAGCTTTTTCTTTCTGAGATGGCGTTATTCCTTTCAAACTGACGGCTTCTTTATAAGATAGTTTTCCTTCTTCTACTTTAATTTTTTTTATCATTGCTTTTTCGGAAGCAGTTCTACCTTCTGGAAGAGGTATTTCAGCCCTAGCCAATCCTTTTAAAATACGTTCCTTCTGAGATGGTGTTTTACCTTCCAGAGGCGTTACAATACCAACAGCTTCAGCTCGACGCATCCTGGATTTATCTGATACAGTTTTGGGTTCAGATGGGAGACCAAGTTCTTTGCGGACTTTTGCTGCTATCTTTTTTTCAGACTCAGTTTGCGATTCGGGAAGCGGTAAACCTATTTCTATTAAGCCTTTTAAGATTCTTTCTTTCTCTTTTGCAGATTTTCCTGTCAATGGTGTTAACAAACCGGCCTCTTTTGCCTTTTGTAATTTTTCAGAGGTAACTTTTGAAGGTTTAGTTTCTGCTTTTACTTTTGCTATAAGTTCTTTTTCCGAACGTGTCTTTCCTTCGGGTAAAGGTTTTCCGGCTTTCCGAAGACTTCTCAGTACTTTTACTTTTTCTGAAGCTGTTTTGGCTTCTTTTAACTTTTCTGAAGGCCGCATTATCGCGGCAGGCTCTCCAGCAGTGATTTTTCGAACAATTTCCTTTTCAGATGGTGTTGCACCTTCCGGTAAGGGTACACCTGCAGCCACTCTGTCACGAAGAATCTTTTCTTTAGCCGAAGGTGATTTACCTTGTAAAGGAGTTAGCAGTCCTGCATCTTTGGCTCTTTTAATTCGTTCTGATCGTGTAGGCGACAAATAACCAGTATCTTCTTTAATTTTTTGTATTAAAGCTCTATCAGATGATGTTGTACCTACTGGTAGTGGAAAACCTGCCTCTGCCCTGCCTCTAAGTATTTTTTCTTTTTGAGAAGGTGTTTTACCTTCAATAGGTGTCAAAATTTCGGATATTTTGGCTTTTGGAGTCTTTTCTGGTTCGCCTAATTGCTTTGCTTTACTTTCAGCTATTACTTTTGCTATAAGTTCTTTTTCCGAAGGTGTCTTTCCTTCAGGTAAAGGTTTTCCAGCTTTACGAAAATTTCTCAGTATTTTTTCTTTTTCTGAAGCTGTTTTGGCTTCTTTTAAAAGCCGCGTTACCGCAGGTGGCTCTCCAGATGTGATTTTTCTTATAATTTCTTTTTCAGATGGTGTTGCACCTTCCGGTAAGGGTACACCCGCAGCCACTCTGTCGCGAAGAATCTTTTCTTTAGCCGAAGGTGATTTACCTTCTAAAGGAGTTAGCAATCCTGCATCTTTGGCTCTTTTAATTCTTTCTGATTTCGTAGGCGACACGTAACCAGTATCTTCTTTAATTTTTTGTATTAAAGCTCTATCAGATGGTGTTGTACCTACAGGTAGTGGTAAACCTGCCGCTGCCCTGCCTCTTAGTATTTTTTCTTTCTGTGAAGGTGTTTTACCTTCTAAAGGTGTCAGAAGACCAGTTCTTTTTGCTTTTCTGATTTTATCTGATGTGGTCCTTTCAGGTATACCCAATTCAGACTTAATTTTTTTTATCAATGCTTTTTCAGAAGCAGTTTTACCTTGTGGCAATGGCAAACCAGATTCGGCAAGACCTTTTAGGATTTTTTCTTTTCGTTCGGTAGTTTTCCCTTCTAGAGGTGTTAATATACCAGCTGCTTTCGCTTTCTTTAATTTGTCTGAGGTAATAGATGGGCCAGGCGCTTTGGCAGATGGCTCCTCAACAGGTGTAGGAATTTCTTTTTCCGGTGTCAAAAGTCCACATATGCATTCGTCAACGGGTCCCTTGCCCTCTTTCAATTTTTTTGCTGTTTTCTCGTCAAGTTTTCGTCTTTCTTCTGGTGGTAAAGGTCGAGCTCCAAATCCAGCAGCTACAGGTCTTCTCGATGGCTTAACACGCACGCCGGCTTTCACTTTAGCTATAATTGCTTTCTCAGACGCCGTTCGCCCTTCAGGTAACGGGATGCCTTTGTCTTGCAAACTTTTCAGAATTATTTCTTTTTCTGACGGTGATTTGCCTTCTAAAGGCTGCAATAATCCAAGACTAGCTGCTGCTTCATATTTCTCTCTCATTGATAGAGTTTTGGGTTCTGGAGGTAGGCCAAGGTCAGTGCGTATTTTAGCTATAAGCTTTTTCTCCGAAGCGGTTTTTGGTTCAGGAAGAGCATGTCCATCTTTTGCTAATGTTTCTAGTATCTGTTTTTTTTGTGAGGGGGTTTTTCCTTCTAGTGGCGAAAGTAGTCCTGCAGCTGTTGCTTTTCGGAGTTTTTCAGATGGCGTCATCGCAGGAGCACGTACTCCCGCTTTTACTTTAGCTATCATTGCTTTCTCTGTTGCCGTTCGTCCTTCAGGCAATAGGATACCCTCCTCATGCAAACCTTGTAAAATTCTTTCTTTTTCTGACGGAGATTTACCATCCAATGGTATCATTAATCCAGCGTCTGTAGCTTTTGCGTATTTAGCTTTCATGGAAGCAGTTTTAGGTTGCGGAGGTAGCCCAAGATCAGCACGTACTTTATCTATAAGCTTTTTCTCTGAAGCAGTTTTTCCTTCAGGTAGGGGCAGTCCTTGTGTTGCTAATCCCTTAACAATTTTTTCTTTTTGTGACGGTGTCTTCCCTTCTAAAGGTGTAACTAGTCCTGCAGCTTTTGCTTGAGCTAGTCTAGCAGATGGCGTTGTAGACAAAGCACGAGTATCTGTCTTTACTTTGGCAATGAGAGCTTTCTCCGATGACGTTCGTCCTTCAGGCAAAGGAATTCCTTTGTCTTGCAAACTTTTTAGAATTCTTTCTTTTTCTGACGGTGTTTTTCCTTCTAAAGGCTGCAGTAATCCAGCACTTGCTGCTTTTTCATACTTCTCCTTCATGGATGGAGTTTTAGGTTCCGGAGGTAGTCCAAGTTCAGTACGTACCTTTTCACTGATTTTTTTCTCTGAAGCAGTTTTTGGTTCTGGAAGAAGTAATCCTTCCTTTGCTAGTGATTTCATTATCTTTTCTTTTTGCGAAGGAGTTTTTCCTTTTAATGGCGAGAGTAGTCCTGCAGCATGTGCTTTTCGCAGTTTCTCAGATAGTGTAACCGATGGAGCACGTTCTCCCGCTCTCACTTTCGATATAATTGCTTTCTCCGATGGCGTTCGGCCTTCAGGCAATGGGATACCCTGGTCATGCAAACCTTGCAAAATTCGTTCTTTTTCTGATGGCGATTTACCTTCTAATGGTTTCATTAATCCAGCATCTGCCGCTTTAGCGTACTTATCCTTCATGGAAGCAGTTTTAGGCTCCGGAGGAAGACCAAGGTCAGCGCGTACTTTATCTAGAAGTTTTTTCTCCGATGCAGTTTTCGCTTCAGGGAGGGGCAGTCCATGCATTGCTAGTCCTTTCACTATTTTTTCTTTTTGCGAGGGAGTCTTGCCTTCTAGAGGCGTAACCAGTCCTTCAGCTGTGGCTTTTGCTAGTTTCGCAGATGGCGTAACCGATGGCGCACGTGCTCCCGCTTTCACTTTCGATATTAATGCTTTCTCTGATGCCGTTCGTCCTTCAGGCAATGGGATACCTTGATCATGCAAACCGTGCAAAATTCGTTCTTTTTCTGACGGCGATTTACCTTCCAATGGTTTCATTAACCCAGCATCGGCAGCTTTTGCGTACTTATCCTTCATGGAAGCAGTTTTAGCCTCCGGAGGAAGACCAAGGTCAGCGCGTACTTTATCTAAAAGTTTTTTCTCCGAAGCAGTTTTCCCTTCGGGAAGGGGCAACCCTTGCATTGCTAATCCTTTAAATATCTTTTCTTTTTGTGAGGGTGTTTTTCCTTCTAGTGGCGTAAGCAGTCCTTCATCTTTTGCTTTACGTAATTTTGCAGATGGTGTTATAGACGGTTCACGTGCTGCTGCCTTTACTTTAGCTATGACAGCTTTCTCAGACGCCGTTCGTCCTTCAGGCAATGGGATACCCTGATCATGCAAACCTTGCAAAATCCGTTCTTTTTCTGATGGCGATTTACCTTCTAATGGTTTCATTAATCCAGCATTTGCCGCTTTTGCATACTTTTCTTTCATGGAAGCAGTTTTAGGTTCTGGAGGAAGGCCAAGGTTTGCGCGAACTTTGTCTATGAGCTGTTTTTCCGAAGCAGTTTTCCCTTCAGGGAGGGGCAGTCCATGCATTGCTAGTCCTTTTACTATTTTTTCTTTTTGCAAGGGAGTCTTGCCTTCTAGAGGTGTAACCAGTCCTTCAGCTGTAGCTTTAGCTAGTTTTGCAGATGGCGTAACCGATGGCGCACGTGCTCCCGCTTTCACTTTCGATATTAATTCTTTCTCTGTTGCTGTTCGTCCTTCAGGCAATGGAATACCCTGATCATGCAAACCTTGCAAAATTCGTTCTTTTTCTGACGGTGATTTACCTTCCAATGGTTTCATTAATCCAGCATCTGCCGCTTTAGCGTACTTATCCTTCATGGAAGCAGTTTTAGGCTCCGGAGGAAGACCAAGGTCAGCGCGTGCTTTATCTAGAAGTTTTTTCTCCGAAGCAGTTTTCCCTTCGGGAAGAGGCAATCCTTGCATTGCTAATCCTTTAACTATCTTTTCTTTTTGTGAAGGTGTTTTTCCTTCTAGTGGCGTAAGCAGTCCTTCATCTTTTGCTTTACGTAATTTCGCAGATGGTGATATAGACGGTTCTCGTGCTGCTGCCTTCACTTTAGCTACGATAGCTTTCTCAGACGCTGTTCGTCCTTCAGGCAATGGGATACCCTGGTCATGCAAACCTTGCAAAATCCGTTCTTTTTCTGACGGTGATTTACCTTCCAATGGTTTCATTAATCCAGCATCTGCCGCTTTAGCGTACTTATCCTTCATGGAAGCAGTTTTAGGCTCCGGAGGAAGACCAAGGTCAGCGCGTACTTTATCTAGAAGTTTTTTCTCCGATGCAGTTTTCGCTTCAGGGAGGGGCAGTCCATGCATTGCTAGTCCTTTCACTATTTTTTCTTTTTGCGAGGGAGTCTTGCCTTCTAGAGGCGTAACCAGTCCTTCAGCTGTAGCTTTTGCTAGTTTCGCAGATGGCGTAACCGATGGCGCACGTGCTCCCTTCACTTTCGATATTAATGCTTTCTCTGATGCCGTTCGTCCTTCAGGCAATGGGATACCCTGATCATGCAAACCTTGCAAAATTTGCTCTTTTTCTGACGGCGATTTACCTTCCAATGGTTTCATCAATCCAGCATCTGCCGCTTTAGCGTACTTATCCTTCATGGAAGCAGTTTTAGGCTCCGGAGGAAGACCAAGGTCAGCGCGTACTTTGTCCAGAATTTTTTTCTCCGAAGTAGTTTTCCCTTCGGGCAGGGGCAATTCTTGCATTGCTAATCCTTTAACTATCTTTTCTTTTTGTGAGGGTGTTTTTCCTTTTAGTGGCGTAAGCAGTCCTTCATCTTTTGCTTTACGTAATTTCGCAGATGGTGATATAGACGGTTCTCGAGCTGCTGCCTTCACTTTAGCTACGATAGCTTTCTCAGACGCTGTTCGTCCTTCAGGCAATGGGATACCCTGGTCATGCAAACCTTGCAAAATCCGTTCTTTTTCTGACGGTGATTTACCTTCCAATGGTTTCATTAATCCAGCATCTGCCGCTTTAGCGTACTTATTCTTCATGGAAGCAGTTTTAGGCTCCGGAGGAAGACCAAGGTCAGCGCGTACTTTATCTAGAAGTTTTTTCTCCGATGCAGTTTTCGCTTCAGGGAGGGGCAGTCCATGCATTGCTAGTCCTTTCACTATTTTTTCTTTTTGCGAGGAAGTCTTGCCTTCTAGAGGCGTAACCAGTCCTTCAGCTGTAGCTTTTGCTAGTTTCGCAGATGGCGTAACCGATGGCGCACGTGCTCCCTTCACTTTCGATATTAATGCTTTCTCTGATGCCGTTCGTCCTTCAGGCAATGGGATACCCTGATCATGCAAACCTTGCAAAATTTGCTCTTTTTCTGACGGCGATTTACCTTCCAATGGTTTCATCAATCCAGCATCTGCCGCTTTAGCGTACTTATCCTTCATGGAAGCAGTTTTAGGCTCCGGAGGAAGACCAAGGTCAGCGCGTACTTTGTCCAGAATTTTTTTCTCCGAAGTAGTTTTCCCTTCGGGCAGGGGCAATTCTTGCATTGCTAATCCTTTAACTATCTTTTCTTTTTGTGAGGGTGTTTTTCCTTTTAGTGGCGTAAGCAGTCCTTCATCTTTTGCTTTACGTAATTTCGCAGATGGTGATATAGACGGTTCTCGTGCTGCTGCCTTCACTTTAGCTACGATAGCTTTCTCAGACGCTGTTCGTCCTTCAGGCAATGGGATACCCTGGTCATGCAAACCTTGCAAAATCCGTTCTTTTTCTGACGGTGATTTACCTTCCAATGGTTTCATTAATCCAGCATCTGCCGCTTTAGCGTACTTATCCTTCATGGAAGCAGTTTTAGGCTCCGGAGGAAGACCAAGGTTAGCGCGTACTTTATCTAGAAGTTTTTTCTCCGATGCAGTTTTCGCTTCAGGGAGGGGCAGTCCATGCATTGCTAGTCCTTTCACTATTTTTTCTTTTTGCGAGGAAGTCTTGCCTTCTAGAGGCGTAACCAGTCCTTCAGCTGTAGCTTTTGCTAGTTTCGCAGATGGCGTAACCGATGGCGCACGTGCTCCCTTCACTTTCAATATTAATGCTTTCTCTGATGCCGTTCGTCCTTCAGGCAATGGGATACCCTGATCATGCAAACCTTGCAAAATTTGCTCTTTTTCTGACGGCGATTTACCTTCCAATGGTTTCATCAATCCAGCATCTGCCGCTTTAGCGTACTTATCCTTCATGGAAGCAGTTTTAGGCTCCGGAGGAAGACCAAGGTCAGCGCGTACTTTGTCCAGAATTTTTTTCTCCGAAGTAGTTTTCCCTTCGGGCAGGGGCAATCCTTGCATTGCTAATCCTTTAACTATCTTTTCCTTTTGTGAGGGTGTTTTTCCTTTTAGTGGCGTAAGCAGTCCTTCATCTTTTGCTTTACGTAATTTCGCAGATGGTGATATAGACGGTTCTCGTGCTGCTGCCTTCACTTTAGCTACGATAGCTTTCTCAGACGCTGTTCGTCCTTCAGGCAATGGGATACCCTGGTCATGCAAACCTTGCAAAATCCGTTCTTTTTCTGACGGTGATTTACCTTCCAATGGTTTCATTAATCCAGCATCTGCCGCTTTAGCGTACTTATTCTTCATGGAAGCAGTTTTAGGCTCCGGAGGAAGACCAAGGTCAGCGCGTACTTTATCTAGAAGTTTTTTCTCCGATGCAGTTTTCGCTTCAGGGAGGGGCAGTCCATGCATTGCTAGTCCTTTCACTATTTTTTCTTTTTGCGAGGGAGTCTTGCCTTCTAGAGGCGTAACCAGTCCTTCAGCTGTAGCTTTTGCTAGTTTCGCAGATGGCGTAACCGATGGCGCACGTGCTCCCGCTTTCACTTTCGATATTAATGCTTTCTCTGATGCCGTTCGTCCTTCAGGCAATGGGATACCCTGATCATGCAAACCGTGCAAAATTCGTTCTTTTTCTGACCGCGATTTACCTTCCAATGGTTTCATTAACCCAGCATCGGCAGCTTTTGCGTACTTGTCTTTCATGGAAGCTGATTGAGGTTCCGGAGGGAGGCCGAGGTCAGCGCGTACTTTATCAATGACCTTTTTCTCCGAATCCGTTTTACCTTCAGGAAGAGGCAGTCCTTGCATTGCTAATCCTTTTATAATCTTTTCTTTTTGTGAGGGTGATTTTCCCTCCAGTGGCGTAAGCAGTCCTGCTGCTTTAGCTTTACGTAATTTTTCAGATTCTGTTATAGACGGTTCACGTGCTGCTGCCTTCACTTTAGCTATGATAGCTTTCTCAGACGCCGTTCGTCCTTCAGGCAATGGGATACCCTGATCATGCAAACCTTGCAATATCCGTTCTTTTTCTGAAGGCGATTTACCTTCCAATGGTTTCATTAATCCAGCATTTGCCGCTTTTACGTATTTATCTCTCATGGAAGCAGTTTGAGGCTCCGGAGGAAGACCAAAGTCAGCGCGTATTTCATCTAGAAGCTTTTTCTCCGAAGCAGTTTGCCCTTCGGGAAGAGGCAATCCTTGCATTGCTAATCCTTTAACTATCTTTTCTTTTTGTGAAGGTGTTTTTCCTTCTAGTGGCGTAAGTAGTCCTTCATATTTTGCTTTACGTAATTTTGCTGATGGTGTTATAGACGGTTCACGTGCTGCTGCCTTTACTTTAGCTATGATAGCTTTCTCCGACGCCGTTCGTCCTTCAGGCAATGGGATACCCTGGTCATGCAAACCTTGCAATATCCGCTCTTTTTCTGACGGCGATTTACCTTCTAATGGTTTCATCAATCCAGCATCTGCAGCTTTGGCGTACTTATCTTTCATGGGAGCAGTTTTAGGTTCCGGAGGTAAGCCAAGGTCTGCGCGCACTTTGTCTATAAGATCTTTCTCCGAAGCAGTCTTTCCTTCAGGAAGAGGCATTCCTTGCATCGCCAATCCCTTTACTATTTTTTCTTTTTGTGACGGTGTCTTCCCTTCTAAAGGCGTAACTAGTCCTTCAGCTTTAGCTTTCGCTAGTTTCGCAGATGGTGTAACCGATGGCGCACGTGTTCTTGCTTTCACTTTCGATATTAATGCTCTCTCTGTTGCCGTTCGTCCTTCAGGCAATGGGATTCCCTGATCATGCAAACCTTGTAAAATTCGTTGTTTTTCTGATGGCGATTTACCTTCCAATGGTTTCATTAACCCAGCATCTAAAGCTTTTGCGTACTTGTCTTTCATGGAAGCTGATTGAGGTTCCGGAGGGAGGCCAAGGTCAGCGCGTACTTTATCTATGACCCTTTTCTCTAAATCCGTTTTACCTTCAGGAAGTGGCAGTCCTTGCATTGCTAATCCTTTTATAATCTTTTCTTTTTGTGAGTGTGTTTTTCCTTCTAGTGGCGTAAGCAGTCCTGCTGCTTTTGCTTTAGGTAATTTTGCAGATGGTGTTAGAGACGGTTCACGTGCTGCTGCCTTCACTTTAGCTACGACAGCTTTCTCCGACGGCGTTCGTCCCTCAGGCAATGGGATACCTTGGTCATGCAAACCTTGCAATATCCGTTCTTTTTCTGACGGTGATTTACCTTCTAATGGTTGCATCAATCCAGCATCGGCTGCTTTCGCGTACTTATCTTTCATGGAAGCTGTTTGGGGTTCGGGAGGAAGGCCAAGGTCTGCGCGTACTTTACCTATGAGCTTTTGCTCCGATGCAGTTTTTCCTTCAGGAAGAGGCATTCCTTGCATCGCTAATCCCTTTACAATTTTTTCTTTTTGTGACGGTGTCTTCCCTTGTAAAGGCGTTACTAGTCCAGCAGCTTTTGCTTTAGCTAGTTTCGTAGACGGTGTCGCAGATAGAGCACGAGTTTCAGTCTTCACTTTAGCAATGAGAGCTTTCTCCGATGATGTTCGTCCTTCAGGCAATGGAATTCCTTTTTCTTGCAAACTTTTTAGAATTTTTTCTTTTTGTGACGGTGTTTTTCCTTCCAATGGCTTCATTAATCCGGCACTTGCTGCTTTTTCGTACTTCTCTTTCATAGATGGTGTTTTAGGTTCTGGAGGAAGGCCAAGTTCGGTGCGTACCTTTTCACTGATCTTTTTTTCTGAAGCAGTTTTCGCTTCAGGAAGTGGGATTCCCTCTTTTGCTAGTGATTTTAGTATCTTTTCTTTTTGCGATGGTGTTTTGCCTTCTAAAGGCGTAAGTAGTCCTGCAGCTTTTGCTTTTTTGAGTTTTTCAGATAGTGCAACCGATGGTAGTCGTTCTCCTGCTTTTACTTTCGATATAAGTGCTTTCTCTGATGCTGTTCGTCCTTCAGGCAATGGGATTCCTTGGTCATGCAAGCCTTGCAAAATTCTTTCTTTCTCAGACGGTGATTTACCTTCTAATGGTTGCATCAGTCCAGCATCGGCCGCTTTCGCGTACTTATCTTTCATGGAAGCTGTTTGGGGTTCGGGAGGAAGGCCAAGGTCTGCGCGTACTTTACCTATGAGCTTTTGCTCCGATGCAGTTTTTCCTTCAGGAATAGGCATTCCTTGCATCGCTAATCCCTTTACAATTTTTTCTTTTTGTGACGGTGTCTTCCCTTGTAAAGGCGTTACTAGTCCAGCGGCTTTTGCTTTAGCTAGTTTCGTAGACGGTGTCGTAGATAGCGCTCGAGTTTCAGTCTTCACTTTAGCAATGAGAGCTTTCTCTGATGATGTTCGTCCTTCAGGCAATGGAATTCCTTTGTCATGCAAACTTTTTAGAATTTTTTCTTTTTGTGACGGTGTTTTTCCTTCTAATGGCTTCATTAATCCGGCACTTGCTGCTTTTTCGTACTTCTCTTTCATGGATGGTGTTTTAGGTTCTGGAGGAAGGCCAAGTTCGGTGCGTACCTTTTCACTGATCTTTTTTTCTGAAGCAGTTTTCGCTTCAGGAAGTGGGATTCCCTCCTTTGCTAGTGATTTTAGTATCTTTTCTTTTTGCGATGGTGTTTTGCCTTCTAAAGGCGTAAGTAGTCCTGCAGCTTTTGCTTTTTTGAGTTTTTCAGATAGAGCAACCGATGGTGGTCGTTCTCCTGCTTTTACTTTTGATATTATTGCTTTCTCTGATGCTGTTCGTCCTTCAGGCAATGGGATACCCTTGTCACGCAAGCCTTGCAAAATTCTTTCTTTTTCTGACGGCGATTTTCCTTCCAATGGTTGCATTAATCCTGCTTCTGCTGCTTTTGCGTACTTATCTTTCATGGAAGCAGTTTTAGGCTCGGGAGGTAAACCAACGTCAGCGCGTACTTTATTTATGAGCTTTTTCTCTGAAGCAGTATTTCCTTCAGGAAGAGGAAGTCCCTGCATTGCGAGTCCTTTTACAATTTTTTCTTTTTGGGACGGCGTCTTTCCTTCTAAAGGCGTTATTAGCCCAGCAACTTTTGCTTTAGCTAGTTTCGCAGACGGCGTCGTAGATAGCGCACGAGTTTCAGTTTTCACTTTAGCAATGAGAGCTTTCTCCGATGACGTCCGTCCTTCAGGCAATGGAATTCCGTTGTCTTGCAAACTTTTTAGAATTTTTTCTTTTTCTGATGGTGTTTTTCCTTCCAATGGCTTCATTAACCCAGCACTTGCTGCTTTTTCGTACTTTTCTTTCATGGATGGTGTTTTAGGTTCTGGAGGAAGGCCAAGTTCGGTGCGTACCTTTTCACTGATCTTTTTCTCCGAAGCAGTTTTCGCTTCAGGAAGAGGAAGTCCCTCCCTTGCTAATGATTTTAGTATCTTTTCTTTATGCGATGGTGTTTTGCCTTGTAAAGGCGTAAGTAGTCCTGCAGCTTTTGCTTTTTTGATTTTTTCAGATAGCGCAACCGATGGTGGTCGTTCTCCTGCTTTTACTTTTGATATTATTGCTTTCTCTGATGCTGTTCGTCCTTCAGGCAATGGGATTCCTTGGTCATGCAAGCCTTGCAAAATTCTTTCTTTCTCAGGCGGTGATTTACCTTCTAATGGTTGCATCAATCCAGCATCGGCCGCTTTTGCGTACTTATCTTTCATGGATGAAGTTTTAGGTTCCGGAGGAAGGCCAAGGTCAGCGCGTACTTTATCTATGAGCTTTTTCTCTGAAGCAGTTTTTCCTTCAGGAAGAGGAAGTCCCTGCATTGCGAGTCCCTTTAGTATTTTTTCTTTTTGTTCAGTAGTCTTACCTTTTAAAGGTGTTATTATCCCTGAAGCTTTAGACTTTTTAACTTTTTGTGATGGTGTCATATGGGCAGCTCTTGATTTTTTTATTTTTTCTAACATTGTTGTAGTTTTAGACACTGGCACTCTCATTTCCTCTTTCACTTTTTTGATCAAGGCTTTTTCAGAAGTAGTTTTCCCCTTTGGTAGTGGTTGTCCTGTTTTTACTAATTCTCTTATTATTTCTTCTTTTTCCGCTGGAGATTTACCTTCTAAATTTTTTTCAGCATTCTTTACTTTCGACTTTTTAACTTTCGTATCCAGAGAAGCTAACGATTTTCGTTCTTCTCCGAAACGCCGCTCTTCCTGTAACTTATGGCTGCAAAGAATGCAAGTACAATTATCGCAATTCTTCATTTTGTAACAGTCGTAGAGACTCTTCATTACTTCAAACATAGCATCAGAGTTGCATGAACACCAGCAGCTGTCCTGAGGTGCGCTTATTTGACATCGGTATACTTTCCATTTCCTCTGCGTAGAAAAGTTAAACGAACTCAAGTAGTTGTTTATATAGTAATCTGATACTCGGTTCACTATAAATTTAGAATTGAAAAAATACTTATTCTGTATGGCGTCATTGCTTCTTGTACATTGTTTGAGTAGTTTTGTGCGTTTATTAATTTTAATCATGCTGATATGTGTCGTGAATAATTTTCTTGTTTTGTTTCTACTGGAGCGTGATAACCGAAAAGCGACTGCTGGCTGTTGGCCGCATTTGACTAAGTCTTTTTTTTTGCGATTTTTCACCTTTTTCTTATGTACCATTATGCTGACGTCATGCATCTTTCGATCACATGTATTATTTTCCTGATCACACTGATGCGATTCATACTGTATTCGTTTATCTGTGTTTTCCTTTTTCATTTTATTCGGTGAACAGGTAATGTCGGATTATACTATTAGTTGTACGTTTGTACTGAACATCTATTTTTATATAAAAAAATCAACGAGTGTTCATTGGTGAACGGCTTCTATTTAATTTCATTGGTAAATTTACTCTTTATTTTGATGACTTTGATTTTCTTGAAGATTAGTTAATGTTCGTGACATTTTTACAGCTTGGTAGTTTTTTCCCAGTAAAAATGTTGCTGAAACAGTCGTTTTATTTGAGTACATAAATTTTCAACAATACCTATGGGTGGTTACAAAAGTGACCTAAAAGCAAATCGATCATCAATGGCACATCAAGTTTTGAAGGGGAAGTCGAAGACGCCCTTTAAAGCTTCTTCTAAAACTTGATTGTTTGGCCGTAGTAGCAACTGTTAGCTATACCACAGATTTATCCATAACATGCATTGTTTTTTAATGCTTAATTATTGCATAGTGTCGGAAGACATGCTATTTATGAGTAATATGATATCTAATATTACACCGACACCACCTATTTTATCATAGAGGCATTGAGGTATAATGTACTACGTCATAGAGGTTGAAAATTTGTATAGAAGTTTGTAACATTTGCGGATAGGTTTATCCCTCACGGCTTGATAATAAAAAAAGTAGGTACAATAATTTACTACTACCTGCTTTTTTGTCTGCCTGGTTTTCTTGAATCCGGTTATGAATTATACGCTTGAAATTGGTGGACTCATAATAAGAGTTGGTTTTGAGAGGGATTGGTAGGAAAACGTTACAAATGTCATATGGCCATGTGTCATAATGATCCCATTTTAAATACTTGTCAGTGGTTTAGCCAAAGAGAAGAATACTTCTATGTACCAACAGTTTTGCACATTGACACTGGTTTTGGCTATGGCCAGTTATGCCAACGTTAATGATTTGAAACGGGACACTCCACTTCTTCTTCTTTACCTACGTGTCGATGAGCTCAAATCGTATTAGACCAATAAGTAGCCACCTGCACAGCTCTATCATTAGCGTCTAGTAGGTCCAGCAGGGCTATTGCGTATCTTTTAATGACAGTGGCTAACATAATAGTGTCTATCAAATAACTGTCAAATGGTTAGTTTAAAAAAAAAATGTACCAAACCATAACCAATTTACAGTTAAATTTTATGGACACTTATGATAGCCACTGTCATTAAAAAGATACGCAATAGCCCTACTGAAAGGTGCAAGTGGTTGTGCAGGATGGGCAGTATAGGAGGTGGCGCATATCCTGCAGAGGTGCTGCACACTGGTAGTTTGCTTGGGATGGATCGAGAATACCTCATATAGCCAGATTATATTATCTACAGCGGCCACATATAGTCAAAGTCAAAGTCAAAGTCAATTTTATTTGTGTAACATAGGTAGTGAATACAGTTCTTAAATTAATGTTAGATCGCTATGTTATGCCAAAAGACGTACAAATATTTATGGTTGCATAGCATGCGAAATAATAAAAGAAAAATTTATCATGCGAGAGGTAAACACAAATTATTTGGTAGGTATGTCAAAATTAATAGAATTATGCTAAAAACAAGTATTATAAAATGTCATAATATCAAGTAAATTCTACAGCCAAAAAGAAATAAAAATAATAATAATAACAAATGTCAAATTCAGCTAGAAATCGTCTATTGTGTGTATTCTCCAGTCAAAATAAATAAATAAGTCTACATTAATTTATCATTCAGAAATTCATCAATAGTGTAATAACATTTTTCAATTAATAACAATTTTAACTTTTTTTTAAATTGAGTAACATTTAAATGTTTTATTACATCCGGTATCTTGTTGTAAATGCGCGGCGCCATGCCTAAAACGCTCTTTCTCAATAAGGCTGTCTTACAACGCTGATTGCTTAAAGAGTTTGCGTATTGGCTACGAATCGCAACATGTCTTAAAGTTGACACTTTTTCGAACAAGCTCATGTTTGTTTTGACGAAAACACTAATTTCAAATATATATAATGATGGCAAGGTGAGTATTTTGAGCGATTTAAAGAATGGTACACAGCTATCATCAGTTCTAAGACCACACATCGATCTTATGCATCTTTTTTGTGCCTTAAAAACAATATCTCTATCAGTAGAATTGCCCCAAAAAACAATACCATATCGCAGTATTGAGGCTACTAGGCCGTGATATGCAACTAGTAGCGCATCCATATTTATTTTTCTAGCAATTTGGAAAAGTGCGTAAGCTGATTTATTTATTTTTTTACTTAGGTCATCTATATGGGCCTTCCAGTTAAGTTGACTATCAAGGAGTAAACCTAAGAATTATATTATATTTATATTTATAAAAACCGTATAAAGGTGTACGATGAGACACTCCACTCAACAACTGCCACATACTCAAAAGGTGTCGCAGTAGTGTGTGTCATTGTACACGTTTATACGGTTTTTATAATTATACGGTTTTGCATTATATGGTTTTGAGCAGCGGTGGCCAAGTGGTGGCGGCCTCGACTTACGAACAGTAGGTCGTGGGTTCGAACCCAGGCAGGCTCATTACTTTGTGTAATTTATTTCATCACCGCTGCTCTCAAAACGGTGAAGGAAAACATCGTGAGGAAACCGGCATGTCTTAGAACCAAAACATTCGAAGACATGTGACATCTACCAATCCGCACTGGGCCCGCATGGTAGATTATAGCCCATTCCCTCTCTAAGAGAGGAGGCCTGTGTCCCAGCAGTGGGAACATTAATAGGCTGTTGATGATGATGATGATGCATTATATGGTTTTGCATGGTTCTCTTGGAGCTTGAATGACAGTACATAATGCTGTTGGTAAACATAATGTAATTGGAATGTTTCTGTTTAAAAAAATATTAGTACAAGTTATCGTAGTGTAAAGTACAGAAACGATGGGTGAAACGGCGGCAGGTCATGGGAACAATATGCGAATTCCTCTTATGGGCCTACTACACGCACGCACTTCCCCACAGTTTTCGTTCGCACTTCACAGTACATCGCGCGTATGGTTGGTAAAACTGTATTACCATTACAAACCACACGCGCGATGTACTGTGTGCACCGTGTAATCCCGCAGGCAAAACTGTGGGGAAGTGCGTGCGTGTAGTAGGCCCATTAAACTCAATAAAACCATGACGTGTTTGGATCAGAATGTTGGGCCACAAAAGGGATGAATGAAAGGTAGGCGTTTGGAAACTTCCTTAGAAGGGCAGTGAGCGCTTGGACTCCACGGCCTCAGAGTTTCAAAATGAAACGGCTCGAGAATATAGTTTCCATTATTAAGATTCTCCTCAGACAAAAATCCCAACAAATAATTAAAATTGAAGACTCCGTTCTTTTTTTCGAAATAACTTCCGGAATGCAGATGAAACTATACGGTACTTCTTTTAATGACATTCACGGTAATTTTACTGGAATATAGGTGGTGCTATGAGGAGTAATTTTTTTGTGTATTTTTTTTTATAAAAACCTCGAATTGATAAGATTTTATAAAAAACGAATATTGAAATTAACCTTGTCTGTCAGGACCACGAATATGACAAAAAAACGGGTTCCCTACGTTTCTTCGAAACACTATTCTTCGAAAATTGTTTCACCACAAACTATACACCGAAGCCTTCATACTGCGACGTTTTGTTTGGTCTACGCCTTTTTTGTTCGATGTTACTTTACACCGATAACCTTACATCAACTTTTGTTTCACCAACGTTTGTTTGTTCTATGTAACGTTACTTCCAAAATATTTAGCAAACACAATAATAGGTACCTTCTTTTTGGTTATTATCGATCGTTATCTATCGATCTATGACAGCCGGGACCATCTGCTTATAAGCAGATAGAAGATATGGATCGTAGGTGAGAGAAGATAATTATGGTTTTAGTATCTTTTGTTGTTACTACTAAACCAGTCTAAAGCAACTGCTCATATTTTTCATCTTTCTTGGCTTTCATTCAGCAGCTCGACTTGTGCCAATCAGCAAACTTCTTTCAGCAGCAGTCAGAATAGTACATTATGGTAAAAGTGTGTAAGGTTGGTGATTACCGCTGAGGCGCCATTGAGACCCGAGCTGTTAGTTGAGGGTCTTAAAAGAGCCGAGGACGGTAATCATCAATACACACGGATATCATACGACGTTTTTCAACACACTTGTGAAGAAAACAATACAAAAAAAATCATTTTCAACAGTTAAAACGAGTTGTGCAAGTTTTAAATAAATAATAATTTAAAAAAAAGTTGCATTTAAATTATTTGGACTATTGAACACGATCTTTTTAGTATTAAAACTTTTTTAAGAACAGCAACTCAACCAATAAAATTAAAAAAAAAACCTTATAACTCACTTGTGAATAAATGCAATGAAAAAGTCACAGTTTGATGATTACTGGTGTCATTACGTGCCCAATTGCGGTGAAATTAGAGCCATTTTATGAGCAAGTGTGTTGAAAATGGTTTTATTGACTTGAATCAGAAATACGTCAGTGAATGTTAATCCAGGTAAATATGAGGTAAATATATACTCGCACTTGACTCGCACTAGTCCTTTGTTCGCTTTACGACAGATTCGCTTTAAGACAAATTCTCTTTACGACAGATTAGCTTTACGGCAGAAATTGTACAGTCATGTTGAAATGGTTTCCTCGAAGTTGAATCTGTCATGAAACGAATAAGGAGTTTCCATCCCTGATCCTCGGTGCAAGTGTGGGAAGGGAACACTGGGGTGGTGGATTTTAGGCAAAATACGAGTCCTGTCTGACAGACCACTCTGCCCGCCCAAGGGCGGAGGACAGCCGTGAGGATTTTCCAACATGGAACAAAAAACTGGCCAAGTGCAAGTCGGACTTGCACATGAAGGGTTCCGTACCATTGTAGATGTTATTTTAGCACCATTGACTTCTTATTTTTTTAAATTTGAGCCTCGATAGTTTCGGAGATGGGGGGGAATGGTCGGACAGGCAAACAGACACACGAGTGATATTATAAGGGCTGCGGATTATCGAAAGAGATAACGCGGCCTCAGCACAAGGGCGAAGAAGGAACATGGGTGTTTTTTAGTCAGTAGAAGTCTGACACTCCCTTCCGCTCTACCCAGGGGGGGGGGGGGTTATTTGATGATATTCAACCAACCAAAAAAAAGGGTTACGCAGAGATCTAATCTTTTTCAAACAAATTACCTTATCCAGAATACGTTTAAATAATCTAAGACGCTGAAAATTATTTTTTAAATTAATTTTTGGCGTGCCACGCCTGCGCCACGCCGCGCCTCCTCAGTATGTGTTTCGCCACTCCTTTTCTATACATTTTTTATAAAATATCAATGAAGTGCCAAGCCACCACCTCGCCAGCGCCGCGCCCCCGCCATACGCTTCTTGTGTTTGACTCGCGCCTAAAACGTGTTTGTTTATTTTTAAGTGTTAAAATGAGTAAACAAGTATAACTGTATAAAGGTACTAGCTGACCCACGCAACTTCGTCTGCGTCACATAAATATAGCTATAACCTTTCTCGATTTATCGACTATCCGACATAAATTAAGCTAAATCGTAACAACAAAAAATCTTATCTTTCCTCTTTATTAAAATAGTTTAGATGGTTTAGATTAGCTTAGATTTTAGTATTAAAGTGTGAATTACTATAGGTATCTCTTACTGTTAAATATACTATAACACTCTGTACTTGTAAACATTATGATGCAGTAAATATTTTGAATTTGAATTTCCCGGAGGCCAGCCAGAATCCCCCGTACCTACAATGCGACGCGCGAAGGATTTTGCCGCGCGGATATTTTTACATTGCGATATCTTCTAAGATATTTATTTAAACTGTATAGAGTAAAGGGCACAAATATTCTATATTAAATTTCCGTTCTGACAAACACATTTATTTAGATATAGATTAATACCGTATGGGTTAATAAGCTTCGAAAAAAATAATTATTTTTAACCTAAAAGTTTAACAGTAAAAAAAGGTTACAGTGAGTCAATCTTAAAAGATAGATATATGCTGTCGCGGACTTTTTTTTAGAACTTTTAAAGAGGAACAATTCTTTCATACATGATATTTGCGTAACTTAAACCGTTTTCGCAGCGCACGCAGCGGAAGCTCTCAAAAAGGAAATACCTTTTCCCGTTTTCGTAACATTTTTCATTTATGCTCCGCTCCTATTAGCCGTAGCGTGATGTTATATAGCCTATAGCCTTCCTCGATAAATGGACTAACCAACACAAAAAGAATTTTTTAATTCCAACCAGCAGTTCCAGAGTTTACCGCGTTCAAACAAACAAACAAACAAACAAACAAACAAACTCTTCAGCTTTATAATATTAGTATAGATTTCAACAAAGGAGGATGTTATATATTTTTTTTATTTAAATTCCGAAATAAGTCTCACTCACACGTACACGTACCTACACACATGCATTCACATACACAAGTACACAACACAATTATGTAACCAGTAGTATACTAGGAGGTAATATCCGGAGACCAACACATTATTCGTGGGTCTACCTTTTTTAGTAGAACTTTTAATGTCCGAATTTTATTTTGCATAGTATTGGATAGCAGAAACGTCATTTCGCCGAAAATCATTTGGCGTACACTCATTTACCATAAATTCAAAACGCATAATTTTGTAAGTCAGAATCATCTTTAAGCATAAACTTCATTTCCAGAATCATTAAAAAGTAGAACCATCATATTTCCGAAAGTTCACAATCAGAATCGTCTTTATGCATTCATTTCATTTCATACATCCGTGAACATGCAGTAGTTATGGTTTCTGTTACGGCTCCGGCGGTCCCACGCAAGCTTATCGTCGCAGATGGTTTTAACACACCAACGCAGCTTCGGCTTGCTGGCTGGCTCCGCCGGCCAGCCTCAGTGCTCCTCAGCTTGCGGGCCGCCTTGCCCCTCCGCGCTTACGCGGGCTTAGATTACACTCTCGGTGTAGGGCAGAAGAGACTACGTGGAGTCGGTTTTGCAGCGATTCGTTTCTGTCACTAACTTTTGTAGCTCTAGGTATTGACTTTTAATTATTGCAAATGAAATCCAGCCATCTTCATAGTATGCCATGTGAAATTCTACCAAATAAAATTCTGCCATCTTGAAAGTATGCCATTGTAAATTCGGACATTTAAACATTCGGCGAAACGATAATTCTATTAAACAAATTTTTCGCCTAAAACACATTCGTTCAAAGAAGAATATGCCAAGGGTGGTATGCGAAATAAATTTCGGAGAATCGAGTTTCTGCCAGATAGATGGTACCCATGATTCGTAGGCTATAATTAAAATATAATAGGGGATCGGACTGACTCAAAAAAATATGATTTTGTTTAGTCCGTCAGTTAGATTATCGAAAAATATTGGATACGTGTTTTTTGTTTTATCAAATCAATAAAAATTGAGCGCGTCAAAGATCATGGAGTGGGGCTTGAAACGTCACTTGAAGATACAAATTGTACTAGCATATAATGTTACACGAGTTTTCGAAGCACTGTATCGTCTTCATTTTTTGTTTACGTGAAAAAAGAAAAAATATATGTGGTCAATATTTTTGGAAAATATCTGACGGATTTAGTTTTTTTTTGTCCGATCCCCTAATATTTATATCATGCATAATTATTAACCAAGCTATCAAAATTTTTGCGGACAAAGTCACCGGAGAAGTGCAAGTTTGACGAATAAAATTAAGGGATCCGTTTTTTGCCATTTGGCAATGGAACCCAAATCAGGGTTAAGAGAATGAACACAACATTGTTTCTAAATCTTATTTACTCACGAATAATATAATTATTTACCGAAAATCATGGCTATTTCAAATATACACAAACAATGGGCTAAGTTGATATTTTGGCTGAATTGAGTTTAAAATATATAATGACTATTTACAAGATGGAGTCACTTGCTAGATTTCTTTGGAATGACTGTGTTCTTGAAATGTTTGTCTCTTCAATCATATTAAAGCAACAGACACCGCTCAAACCCTTAGAACCAGAACCTTTACCTCCTACAGAGAACTTGAGTCCTCCAGAAGGAATTTCATCTTCAGGCTTAGGTTCTGGCACAGGCTCAGGTACAGATTCTACATGCGTAGCAGCACGTGCCGAAGTTCCACCCGAACGATGTACTTCGCTTGTGGAACTAGGTGGACATTCGCATTGCACTTCATGTCTAATAAAAAGGGATGCAATAGGGTTTCGTGATTTTTTCGCGAGAAGGTCTGGACACGGACATTCTTTGGGCTCCGGTGGTGGAGGTGGGTCGTAATATTCCTTTAAGAGATCCGGGTTCATAGCGACATAATATCTAACAGCGTCTTCCATTGTAAATTCTTCTTCATCAGATTGTAGAACTTGTTCTTGTTTTCTTTTCTTTTTGATTACTTTAAATCCTGACTGTGTCTGCGTCATATCTGATTTCAGTTTTAAATTTTGTGTTTTATTTTGCTTTTCATCGATATAATGGTAACTTTCGTATTCGTATTGTAATTGGCTATAGAAATGGTTAATGTAGGCGTCTACGTCGGGGTCGTACTCGGATACGGGTTTGGTTTCGTAAAGGGGACATTCACAAATTACATTTTTCTTCTTTTTACCATTACTGCCGCAGACACAGCCTTTACTTATTTTTTTTGGGACTTGTGCTTGACAAGCGGTACCACCTAGTTCTAAGTTGCATACTCCACGTGCGGGATCTAGCTTTCCTAAACATGGTACATCTTTTACCATAGAGTCGTCGCAACCGCAGCACTGACATCCCAGTGACCTGGTTCCCATATTTGGTCCAAATGTTGTCATTGACACGGGGGGCGGATACTGTTCGCATGGACATAAAGATCCAATCCTAATTGTTCTTTCTCTACCACTGCATGCACATTTCGTATTTTCATTTATGTTCTGATTTGGATAGTTGCCACACTCTTCTTTACCTGAAAATGTGAACGTTACATTTAAAGAAAGATCACACCGAAACGTATGCGACGTGGCACTGAGAGTAGACCTTGACGTTGACTTTTTTATAATAATTATTATTATTATAATAATACCCTGTGTCTGATACATACGGTGGGATACAATTTTTTATATTTATACATTGATTTTGTAAAGAATGTTTAAAAATGTATATTTGTGAAAAAGTAAACAAAGGAACATTGATAGTCCTCCTGACCGTTTTAGGTCACGGTGGCCAATCTTAGCGGAGATTAGCCATCGGCGTGGGAGATAATATAGTGCACAAGTGTGTGCACAGGCACAGGTGCACTCTCTGTTTACTTTTCTCTCATAGTCCGATGGGACGGCAAGCTGAAACGACCGGAGACAGTTCAGGCGCAGGACCAACGGCTTAACGTGCTTTCCAAGGCACAAAGGGTATCATACCACCAACTTCCAAACTCCGGGCTACTACTGGGCTAATGAAAAATCCAGTAGCACTTTTTGAGCTGGGAATCGATCCTAAGGACCCCACGCTCAGGAGTCGCGCTTTGCGACCACGAGTCCAACGGGACAGTTTAATTTTTTTTTTAATAGCTTGCAAACAAACAAACTAACTTCGAGAAAGAGGTCAATCGTCGAACCCGACTCGGCTTACCAACTTACCCCAGTGTCTCAAGACGAAAGTCTATGACCATTGTGTGTTTCCAGTGATTACATACGGGGCCGAAACGTGACCGCTCACAGAAAGCTCAAAGTCACCCAAAGGGCAATGGAGAGGGCCTTGCTCGGAGTCTCCTTGCGGGATCTTACCAGAAATTAAGACATTCGCAAGAGAACCAAGTATTAACCACTTAAGAATTATATAGAAGAATTTATCGGAGTGTCAGATAGAATCGGAATCTTAAATATTAAACTACCAGGTTTTAAAAATTCATTCTCGATTGTTCAAATATATGCCCCGACAGAGCAAGCAACAAAAAAAGAAAAAGATACTTTCTATAACAATCTTACAGGAGTAATGCGGGAAGTGAATAAAAATTTAATAGTAATGGGAGACTTAAACGGTCAAGTAGGAATGAAATCTGACGAAGGAGAATATGTTATGGGAAACCATGGCAAAGGGAAAAGAAGCGAAAATGGGCAACGATTTACAAATTTCTGTTTCGAACACAACTTAAAAATAATGAACACCTTCTTCCCCAAAAATTATGGCAAAAAATGGACCTGGATTTCACCAAACGGTAGAGATAAAAACGAGATAGACTACATTGCTACTAACTTGCCAAAAATATTTAACGATGTCGGAGTAATCAATGACCTCAACTTCAACACAGATCACAGACTGGTAAGAGGAACTATTGCATGCAAGGATCTAAAAACAAGAAGAAAATTCAATGAAACTAGCTGTATGAACCAACAACAAATACCAGAACAAAACCTAGATGAGTTGAAGCAAGCACTAGAAGAAATTCCGAATCAGAACAACTTACAACAAAAATACAATATTCTGGAAGAATCTCTGTCAAAAATAAATAAATGTATAAGTAAAAACATAAAAGATAAAATTGGTATAGAAGCCAGAAAAAAACTTAAAGAGAGAATGGAATTGATAAATAACAGGAAGATGAATCGTAAACAAATAACAGAGATTAGCAAGGAAATTTCAAAAATGATCAAAAAACATAGGAAGAAACAACGGCTAGATACAATAAGAGACCAAATAGTTAAAACAGGGGGCATTAAAAAAGCCCTTAAACAGTTGAGGGAACATTCGACATGGATACCGAAAGCGACAGATAAGGACAAAGATCTGAAAGTCTACACCACAAATAAACGCCAACAGATTTTAAGCATTGCAACTGACTTCTATAAGAAATTATACACCGATACAAATAAAACCACAGATAAGGCATATGACAAACGTGATAATAACCAAGAACCAGTACCATATATAATGCAAAGTGAAGTAAGAAAATCTATTGAAACACAAAAAGCTGGGAAAGCACCTGGGGATGATAAAATAACTAACGAATTACTCAAAAACACCATAAACCAAATAATAGGACCATTTACAAACCTATGCAACGAAATCTTGACTACCGAGCAAATCCCAAGTCAATGGACAACGTCCACCATAATACTACTGCACAAAAAGGGAGACAGAAATAACATGGGCAACTATAGACCCATTAGTCTAATGGCAAATATGTATAAAGTATTTATAAAAATAATATTAGAAAGATTGACTAAGGGACTAGACTATAACCAACCAAAAGAACAAGCGGGATTTCGCTCAGAGTATTCGACAATCGACCACATTCACGTCGTCAAACAAATCATTCAAAAATGCAACGAATATAACCGCCCGTTCTATTTGGCGTTCGTGGATTATAACAAGGCGTTTGATTCTTTAAAACATAGTTACATTTGGAAGTCTCTAAAGAACCAGGGAGTAGAAAACAAATATATAAGCATAATCAAACAAATATATGCCAACAGCACAGCTAAAGTACAGCTTGAAAGAATTGGAGATCGTTTTGAAATTCAGAGAGGAGTCAGACAAGGGGACCCGCTGTCACCAAAAATATTTAATGCCGTGATAGAAAATATTTTTAGACAATTGAACTGGGATGATTTCGGCATAAATATAAACGGGGAAAACTTACACCATCTTAGATTCGCAGACGATCTCATTCTTTTTTCAGAAGACCCTACCGCACTTCAAACTATGCTTCAACAACTAGCATCGGAAAGCAACAAAGCAGGACTATCAATGAATACGTGCAAGACCAAATTAATGACAAACAGGATAAAAGTCAAAATAGTAGTGGAAGAAGAAGAGATTGAATATGTACAAGAATATATATATCTGGGACAGCTTATAGCTGTAGAAGACTTATCCACTAAAGAAGCTAGCCAAAGAGTAAATAATACTTGGCAAAGATACTGGTCTCTTAAAGAAATAATGAAAAACAAAACTGTACCCATTTCAGAAAAAAGGAAGCTATACAACACCTGCATTCTTCCATGTCTCACGTACGGCTGTCAGACCTGGCCATTGTCACGAAAAATTGAACACAAACTGTGCGTGTGTCAAAGAGGAATGGAGAGGAGCATGATGAATCTAAAACTGCAAGACAAATGGAAAGCAACAAAAATTAGAAACATCACTAAAGTGGCAGACGTAAAATTAAAGACCAGAACACTAAAATGGAAATGGACAGGTCATATGATGAGAGCCAAGACGGAGAAATGGACAAAGAAGATCACAGAATGGTACCCAAGAAATGGAAAAAGACGCAGAGGAAGACAAACAAAAAGATGGGAGGATGATCTGCCAAAAGATTGGCGAAGAACTGCCCTGGATAGGAATAAGTGGAGGGAAATAGAGGAGGCCTATGTCGCAAGACAGCCTGACCTGGTAGCTGATATATTGAGCAATTAAAGATTATAAATTAGTTATAAGGAAATGTTATTAGATACTAGTTTTAAGTTAATGTTACTACTTATTTTGGTCAGAGTAAATAAAGGCTATTTTTATATTTTTATTTTTATTTTTAAGAGAACCAAGGTTACCGACATAGCCCGAAGAATTGCCAAACTTAAGTGGCAGATATTGCTCGTAGAACGGATGGACGATGGGGCCGAAAAGTTCTGGAGTGGCGACCGCGAACCGGAAGACGTTGCGTTAGAAGGTCTCCCACAAGGTGGACCGATGACCTGGTGAAGTTTTGGGGCTCGATGGATGCGAGACGCACGGGACCGGTCAATGTGGCGACACCTGGGGCAGGCCTATGTCCAGCAGTGGACGTCTTTTGGCTGAAATGATGATGATGAAACAAAAAGTGCCGTAGTAGACCAACACGAGTGGCGCCGATCGCTTCGAGTAGATTGGCTTTCTACCCAATGTGGTACGCCGTTACGGGTGGCCGCTAAGCTAGCCGGTAGTACGTTTAAGGCCCTCGTTAAATGGGTATGTGACAAGCCGCACGCTGATTTTACAGCTGTGCTGCATGACACCTGCGAAAAGGAGTGGTGGGTGGTCGACTAGGGTGACCAAAAAGGGAGGTTAATGGGGTGCTTGGGCACGATGTGCTGTAGCTGCCCAAGCTTCTAAATGTAGAAACCGGGCGTATTTGATATTAAATACAACTTGTTTTTATGCCGATACCTGAGACGAAGGGTCGGAAATTCGGGATAGACAGACAGTCGGTCAACAAAGTGAATAAGGACCTTTATCCGCCGTCGCTGGGACTTGGACATAATTTTTGCGGCGGCAGCGGCAAAATGTCTTCAGTTTCGGATTTACTGTTTTACTTTAGAGGTACGGAACCTTATATAGGTTAACAAATATATATTTACTTATATCAATACCTTTTATTGAGTTCCTGTGATCTTGTTCAAGATCTTCATAGTTGTTATGTGAGTATTTTAGACTAGATTTAGCTGGTTTGGTCGCCTGGTTAGTTTGTTGATCATCCGCAGCACCACCACAACCTGTCGTCTTGAAATTTACTGCTTTTCCTCTGAGTACTTGTTCGAACATTTCTTTAATTTTTTCTGGACTGCACTGACATGTTTCTGAATGCTTCTCATCTCTGGATTTGCTATCAGGTTCTGACAACTGTGGTTGGTTTGGTTCAATAGAAAGTTCCTGCTGCATCTCTGAATAATTTGGTTCACCTAAAAGCTCGTGCATCTCAGAATGATTTGGTTCACTAAAAAGTTTGTGCATCTCACAATGACTTGGTCCACAACAAGGTGTGAGAACGGGTGTTTCACAATGAGCTTCGAGCATATTTGATTCATCATAGCCACGACGCGGAGGTATTACACACGGAGTCACTGGCGTTGGGCGTCTTTTGTTGGTCACAAAAGACGCTTGCTGAATCACGTTCACTTTGGGTAGCCGGCTGTAGCTATCGCCATATTGACCTAAAACATAACCACACAAATCAACCAATTAAAAAAAGGAATACTGGCAATGAAATAGTGAGTCTTTGGATGAAATAGTGAGTTTCATCCTCATCCAGATAAATTCTATTCATTCAAATTTCTTTTTTATGCAAGTTTTGTTTTAGGTGGCTCTCCAAAGCAGTAAAATAGATCTCATAAGATGTAAGTGGAACCGCTGGTCCGAACACATCATTTTGGATTTATGTTATTCTACTTATACATGGCTAGAACGCACCTTGCATTACAATAAGAGGAGGAATTTGCCCAGAAACCACATTTGCTACACATTCGTGTTCAGGATTATACTTATCGTTAACATGTAGTTTAAGATCACAACAACATGGCCTGTCCGATGTAGTGTCAGTGCTAACGCCATGGTAGAATATCACATTTTCGTCGGGTGTTGTAATTTGACAAAGTTTACTCTTTCTTTTTTCACTTGCTTCGACTTTGTGTGAACAGATATTTGGTAGTCTTGTGGATGGTTGTCCTGTCACGGGGTGGGACATGGCTTCTTTGTTGTGGGAAGATTCCAATGTCGTTTTTTCATTTGCTTTGACTTTGTGTGAACAGAAAGTTGGTAGTCTTGTGGATGGTTGTCCTGTCACGGGGTGGGACATGGCTTCTTTGTTGTGGGAAGATTCCAAGGTCGTTTTTTCATTTGCTTTGACTTTGTGTGAATAGAGAGTTGGTAGTCTTGTGGATGGTTGTCCTGTCACAGGGTGGGACATGGCTTCTTTGTTGTGGGAAGATTCCACGGTCGTTTTTTCATTTGCTTTGACTTTTTGTGAACAGATATTTGCTTGTCTTGTGGTTGGTTGTTTTGTCTCGGGGTGTGACATGGTATCTTTGTTGTGGGAAGATTCCACGGTCGTTTTTATCTCTTCCGCGAAATATTGTTTGCCTTTCGTAGATATTTTCAAGCCGCGACTGCTAGATAAAATCCTTTTCGACGAAATTTCTGTAAATTAATATTTTCGTTATTCTGAGAAAAAGAGTCTATTGTTGTCGAGATTCTTAGAGATTAATGTATATTCCTTTCTATGATAAATCTTCAAACTTTCTTCCTGGTTTCGATAGGTTAGTTCTGCGTTTTGGTTCCCATTAAAATACCAACTAAGCAAAGGTCGTAAATTAAACTATATACTTACCCGGATCTTCGATCTTACGTTGCTTTTGGTTCCAACTGGGTTGATGTTTAGACAACTGGATGCATATAGTAGAGCAATCTGGTGAGAGCTCCAAGTCATTGTCGTCTGACGAGGGCACCAGCAGAAATATTGAGGACGTGTCAGAAAACTCATTTTTCAACAGTAGTTCATCCATCATCGTTGTTATATCATGCTCACTGTCCAAATTGCTTATGACTACAACAGGTTCGCCGTTGTTAGTTATTCTAGTATTTGACTTTTGTGTGTTGTGTTCGTTGACCAGTTTTGTTTTATCACAATCTTTTCCATAGTCTCTGTTCTCTTGGTGCACTCTGTTTAAGTGCGCCACAAGATTGTCTCTCGTTCCTTTAGCGCTAAAGGAAAAGTGTTATATGTAGTTGTCACGCACGACAGCAACTGTCCTTATGCAGAGTCAATTTTTCAAATGGGTGTGGATGGCCAAATCCGAAACTGAAGAATAGTAATAGAATATTATAAAATACAAAAAAGATACATTAATTGAAACTAAAGATCTTTTGTTTCTGGGATTATGTAAGTTTTGGGAAGCCATTTTTTTAAATAATCTAATATTTTTCAGTATTAATAAATTAAATGTTCAGGGTGGAGTAATATTTTCATAATTCATTGTTTTTGATAACAAGGCAGAAAACATTTAAAAATCGAAGTTCCGAAACAGCATTACACCGAGTTTTACAGTTTTGAGTCATAGTTAACTGGGCTTAATTTGTTGCTAAGGACCTCTCTCTGGCATATGGGGCTTCAGAGAATAAGAGGTTCCCTGTCACCTGTATGTAGATATTACGCAATCGAAGTTATTGGTTGAAAAATAGGTAAGTATTTTTTTTCCGTTTTTTAATGTTCGTTTCGACTGGGGGGTTTTTTAATTTAATTTCTAACTATTAACATTGAAGTTTCTTTCCGACTTTTTTTTTTTTTTTTTTAAAAAAACGTTGCCCCACACTAGGAATTTCTCCTGTATCGTGGGTGCGTTCACAAACATTTAAACTCACATACACAAATACCCAGACCCGAAACAACTATTTGTAGGCCATACAAATATTTGTTCCGTGTGGGGATCGAACCCACGACACGCAGCGCAGCAGTCCAATCGCTTAGCCACTGCGCCAACCGTGCCGTCAAAAACTTAGTCAGCTTTGCGTGCCCATATAATTGTAAAAGAGTAGAGGGCAATCCACACCAAGCCTACCATTTGCTATGTTAAAGATTGATGTGGTTCTGGTTGGCTGGACATTTCTTCAAAACTGCTCGCATTTAAGTAGGTCAATAGGGCACTTTATGTGACGGCTAAACACCCTTATTTCAGAATAGGTGACGCTACAGAATCTTAGATAATCGATCGAAAGCGTGTCCAGCCAGCTTGAAAAACCACTTTTCGCTGGTCTCTCAATCTCCGTAACGGAAGTGATTTTGACGACTTTTTGCATATCAACGGGCGTCACATAAATATGTGACAGGCATCAAGCTAAAAGTTTTGTGATACGTACAGTGGTTTAGTAGAAAAATGCAAAAAACTGTGTCCAGCCATCTTGAATTTACGTAGAAAACTTTTGGCTGGCACTTCCGAATCCCACATAACGGGAGCGTTTTCGAATATGGTTCCTTTACTAATACTTGGTGACGCAATGTGTGACAGTAATAACGTTTGATTTATGCCGTCACATGCAAGGGTTTACGAGATATCAATGAAAACTTAATGTATACTTGTGTCCAGCCATCTTGAACTCAGGCTGGCTGGACACCTGTATCTCCGCTGCCTGATGATCTACGACCTTCAAAATGGTATCAAAATGTTGTGACGGGGACGATAATGGTAACCTGAATTTGTGACGGAGAAACTTTGCGTAGTTTCAAAGATATTGATCTATTAAATTTTCCCATACAAACACTGTAGTAGGGTTACCAATATTGTAGGTTTTATGTAGGACTAAGTATATTTTAAGGTGTTTTCTTTAATGGATGAAAATTCGCGTATTGGTGATACTAATACGAACAACTGTAGATATTTTAATCAATAGAAGACAAAAGTGTAGAAGTGAGGAAGGGGGGGGGGGAGTTTTTTTTTAATGTTATTGATTATTTACGTGCAGATACCTATCTACTCTTTTTAGTAGATAATTATTGGTGTTTTTATGGTAAGTACATAGGTAGATATTGTGTCAGGATAACAGACTAATGCTCTAAGGTATTTAAATGAAAAAATAATATAGGTAAATAAAATCACATTTATTTATTTGCGCTAGAGCGTTTCAATGACGAAAATGACGACGATCAACTCCATTTGCACTTCAATAACCCCCGCCTTGTACCAAAGCGTTGTTTTTACCGCCGCCCTAAGTGTTTGAAGCGCAAATGAAGCCGGTGGTCGTCATTTTAATCATATAAATAGCTGAAAAAACTAAAATATTCTTCAATACCTATTTATGGAAAAGAATAAAATTATTACACAAAATAAATCACAGCATCAGTCTTCATTTGGTTTTAGTACGTACTACCATTATTACGCTGTCACACTCACAGCCTGTGTACAATCTCAGTGTCAGTGCATCAGTGTTGCCAACAAGACCGATATAGAATCTGCTAAAATGGTGTTAAAATTATGCCAATTGCTTTATAGAAATGCTAAAAAATCTGCTAACATTTTTCAGTGTCAAATGAAACGAAACATAGTTTTAACTTTTTTATTATTTAACAAAATATACATACTGTTTTAATCGACTATGATCTCAAATACTCTTTCCATTATGTTGGCACCAGAAGCGCCAACAATATAGTAAAGGGATTTTTTTTCTAAATGGAAATAATTGCGTACGCATTAATGTATTTTATTTTATAATTATTTTATATGCTAAAAATATGCTAAACAACTAATAAGTTTGCTAAACAACATGAAAAAATGCTAAATTGGCATCACTGAGTGCAATGCACTTTGTTCTTTTTTGTTAGTGTTTTTAATTATTATTTTGAATTAACACATACTTACGCTTTTTACTGCAGGAAAACCTTTTATTCCCACGGAGAAATCAAATACAAAGCAGGCGTGGCTGCTACCGGCCGATTAGTCGATTAAAAAGAAATCCTTTATTTATGTAAAAATTATGGTCACCTCACAATATTAATGGATGTTTGTATGGGAAAATTTAAATGATCAATATCTTTGAAACTACGAAAAGTTTCTCCGTCATAAATTCAGGTTATCATTATCGTCCCCGTCACAACATTTTGATACCATTTTGAAGGTCGTAGATCATCAGGCAGCGGAGATACAGGTGTCCAGCCAGCCTGAGTTCAAGATGGCTGGACACAAGTATACATTAAGTTTTCATTGATATCTCGTAAACCCTTGCATGTGACGGCATAAATCAAACGTTATTACTGTCACACATTGCGTCACCAAGTATTAGTAAAGGAACCATATTCGAAAACGCTCCCGTTATGTGGGATTCGGAAGTGCCAGCCAAAAGTTTTCTACGTAAATTCAAGATGGCTGGACACAGTTTTTTGCATTTTTCTACTAAACCATTGTACGTATCACAAAACTTTTAGCTTGATGCCTGTCACATATTTATGTGACGCCCGTTGATATGCAAAAAGTCGTCAAAATCACTTCCGTTACGAAGATTGAGAGACCAGCGAAAAGTGGTTTTTCAAGCTGGCTGGACACGCTTTCGATCGATTATCTAAGATTCTGTAGCGTCACCTATTCTGAAATAAGGGTGTTTAGCCGTCACATAAAGTGCCCTATTGACCTACTTAAATGCGAGCAGTTTTGAAGAAATGTCCAGCCAACCAGAGCCACATAAAGATTGTGCTCGTCAGAATATTTAGATAATAGCAAGGCAGTTTTCACAGTAAGTAGGTATTAGTTAGTTGATCAAGTGACTTACACACTTGATCAACTCTATATGGCGTCCCATGACAATGTCACACAGAAGGAAAGTATCTTAAATCTATGGTATAAAACAAATACATAATGTAGATCTTTTAAATGATGCAAATGGTTTTTAACAGTTTTCACCGATAGATAGTGATTCCAGAGGAAGGTTTATAATTATGTATGATACAAGCATATCTAAATATATTTAAGTAACTCAAAAGTTGACTGACTGACTGACATAGTGATCTATCAACGCACAGCCCCAACCACTGGACGGATCGGGCTGAAATTTGGCATGCAGGTAGATGTTATGACGTAGGCATTCGCGAAGAAAGGATTTTGATCAATTCTACCCCCAAGTGGATAAAATAGGGGATGAAAGTTTGTATGAAAAATCGTCATTTTTTATGTTTTCCGACATGCACGCGGGCGAAGCCGCTGGCAAAAGCTGGTTATATATAAAAGCCGGGGCGGGTCGCTAATGTTGATACAGTAAGTTTTACTGAAAAAAAAAAGCATTACATTTTAAAAATTATAGAGGGTGTTGTGTTAAACGAGGGACATAAGGAGGGTATTCAGTATTCGATTCTCGTTCCAAATATGTGAAACAACTATGACCTTAATTTGTGATGTAATTATCACATGGCCCCCGCACGCTCTCCAGATCTCAATTTATTAGCGTTTTTGGGTTTACAATATAAACATTGCTTTTTCCATTTATATCGGTGACTATAAAGAATGTATTATTTGGCTCACGCACGCATCTTTACATATAAAAAACATAGCTTAGTTGAGTCCTTTTCCACCAGTGCTAAGCTATGTGCACCAATGAATATGATTGGTGGATATGAAACGCATCGATAGCAACGTCGCGTCGTAGTATAGCACATTTCTGGTGGAAAAGCACCCTTAGACAGTGTTGTTTATAAAGCCCTGACAGTTATTTGCCAGTGCACTTAAGATATTATGTTGTGAGTGTTGTGTGTTGTGTTATTATTACTTTCTTTCTGTGAGCAAAGATTTTATTCTATGAAGCTATAACATTTGTCCAGTACCAGAATAAACAAGTGTCTTATCAGACCTCAGACTAATTACTTCATAATGATCAGGATATAAGTTCTCTAAGTACTTTCGTTTAATCCTATCATTATGTCTAATATCTTCTCGTATATATAAATGGACCTTTCTATTCAGTTTAGAAGTATCTACTCTGTACTACAGGTAAATATTATACAAATAATTACGTACCATTTAATTCTCGGCTCCTTCTCACCGACTTATTGCTTTGATTGCTGGTAACACCATTATTATAAACTATTGTGCGCTGAATAGCATACTATGACGTAGATACTGATTTTATTTATTTGGGTTTTCACTAGGTTTTCGATTTTTTGTTGGTTCAATACATGATGGAAATTAATATGCCATATTTATAAGTGATTTATGTCATAAATGGCATTTGGCAGAGTTTTTATGAAGTCTGTTTTTACCCGACTGCGGCGAAGCCCAAAAGGAGGGTTATGTGTTTGACGTGTATGTATGTATGTATGTATGTCCGTTTCTTTGTTCCCTCATAACTCATAAACGGATGAACCGATTTGAATGAAATATACGTCGTTAGATTCGTCTTGATAGCGCGAGTGTTATAGGCTACATTAAAATTCAAAAACAAAGAAAAATTGTGGATGAAAATAGAATGGACCCCGCCTGCTTCCAAGTTTTGTTTAATTTAAAATGTGCTTGTTTTTTCAGTCGGGTTTTTTATCATTGTTATCGCCGATAAGTTTTTACTTAACTGACCACAATCAGCCAGTTTCCCCACTACGAGTGTACGGAACCACGGAACCCTTCATGTGCAAGGCCGACTTGCACTTATACCAGTTTTTATAACTCCTAACCGTTGAGGAGTTGTTCCTTCCATCTTCAGCGCATTCACATGAGAGTATGATTTTCAGACGCAAGTACGAGACCAGCTTTAGAAAATACATGGAAAACGTATAAGTGCCTATAACATTTGAGGGTTGCCCTCAATTATCCTGGAATCCCATCATCAGATCCTGACTTGATGACAATGGAACTACCTCGGGCGTACCTATACTCATTCAAATACAAAAAAAAAAGAAAATCGATCCACAATTGACGGAGATATGGCGATATTGGTGAGCTTATATTAAAAAAAAATATAAGCACACGAATACAGAACCTCCTCCCACTTGGAAGTCGGTTTATAAATACCACGTATTTAATAAAGAGCAACAATATCACTGCTCACTATTGTTTTCTTGGCAAGGTAGGTACCTAGGTAGTGTCATCATCATCATCATCAACAGCCTATTAATGTTCCCACTGCTGGGACACAGGCCTCCTCTCTTAGAGAGGGAATGGGCTATAATCTACCACGCGGCCCAATGCGGATTGTTAGATGTCACATGTCTTCGAATTTTTTGGTTCTAAAACGTGCCGCGGTTTGCTCACGATGTTTTCCTTCACGGTTTTGAAAGCAGCGTTGATGAAATAAATTACCTACACAAAGTAATGTGCCTGCCTGGGTTCGAACCCACGACGTACTGTTCGTAAGTCGGGGCCGCCACCACAGGGCCACCGCTGCCTAGGTAGTGTAATCTCAGCTAAAACTAAATTTTAGCTAGGTTAAGGCTACATTATTTATATAATACACAAACTCTATCAAAAAAGGATTATTTTGACAGAAGCGTATTATAGTACCTAGCATATAAGTAGGTACTCTTTGGCATTTTCATTCTACTCTTTGCATTTTCAGTTCCGTTTGTGTTTGGTAGGTAAGTACACAGTGTGCTTAAGCCTGAAATACACATGCTACTAGAAAAGCATGCTTGTTTGCTACTAGGTAGTATTGTCATGTGTAGCATGCTTTCCGAGTGTGCACATTTGCTCCAAATCACAGACCTCAAACGCATACTTTTTACGAGCATATACTTCTTTTTAACATGTCTGAGTGACATTATCATAAGCCGCGTCCCCACTAGAGCTGGGCGGCCGTGCCTCGTGAGTGTGGACGTGAGCGAGGCCTGAGCCGCGCGGCCTAACAGGAACGTTTGGCCGCATCCTCACTTGGGCCGCGCGACTCCGTGAGGCCGAGACGCGCGCCTAACAGGAACGTTTCGAGTGACTTTAGTGGGGATGCGGCTTTACAGTCTTTTATTGGAGACCACATTGGAGACACTGACAGAAAACAACAAAAAGGTGACAGCACAATAAAAAAAATATAAAGTAGTAAAACCAAAGAATATCAAAAAAGAGGGTTTTATGCGTCGTGCTAGTTAGCACGAAAAATAGACCGGTTTGCGATTAAGTAGCATGCCTTGAAACAAGCATGCTCTTTTCGTATACACGTGCTACGTGTATGCTACTATTATAAGTGACAGCTGCTCGAAACTAGCATGATTTCGTGCTACTACGTAGCATGTGTATTCCAGCCTTGGTTTGGTATTCTACTTTTTCGTTTTCTGCATTTTAAAAGTTGGAAAACATACAAATTCGAAATTGAACTTAATATAGTACTAAGTTTAACTTCCACGGATCAAGGCAATAGTAGTTCCAAAATAAGTTCAAAATATTACCAAATTGAACATCAACCTTTGAGTTATCTATCTATATAAATTATAGCGGACGTCCCGCGGTTTCACCCGCGTAGATCCCGTTCCCGTGGGAATACAGGGATAAAAAGTAGGCTATGTTACTCAGGGTGAATGTAGCTTTCCAAGGGTGAAAGAATTTTTGAAATCGGCCCAGTACTTTTTGAGCCTATTCATTACAAACATTCAAACATACAAAAATAGGTACAAATCTTTCCTCTTTATAATATTAGTGTAGATGTAGATGTAGATATAAAACAAAGTCGTGTTTGTTACAACACTTATAACTCGAGATCTGCTGGACCAATTTTCATGGATTTTGATTCGTTGGATTTGTCTCCGCCCCGAATAGCAGAATACATCTTAAAAACAATGAAAAGAAAAAAAAGAAAAAAAAAGCCTAAATTATCTCAGCTAAAAGGTAAAACTACATTCATGTTAGGCGGTACGAAGTTCGCCGGGTCAGGTAGGGTAGTAGGTAGGTAGGGTAGTAGGTAGGTAAGGTAGTAGGTAGGTAGGGTAGGAAAAAGAGCATTGCAACGCATGCCGGGAACAGCTAGTAATGTATAATTATGTACGGTCTACGAGAGATTGACAATTTACATGTCTTTGTGTAGTAGAGTAAGATCCCAGGGCCGCCAGACGTCACGAATTTTTTTTTAAAGCGTCTGTTAAGCAATACGGGCGACGGAAAGTGTCTGGGAGTATTGGCGACCTAAAGGTACCTACCACGGAACGTACCTACAGTAGGTACAATAAACCTCATCAATGATGCATCAATGACATCAATCAACATTTTGCTGTCATCCGATCATGTCAACCAATCTACAAAAAAACACAAAATAACCAGAAATTTTATGAAACTAAAGACTATAATTATATAAATATCAGACTATAAGAAGGACAGTTTAAAACTGATGTTTTAAACTGTCCTTCATGCCAAGATTTCCCAGCAAATGTGATGGTACTATTGTGGAATATTCCAAGTGTTCAGGTATTCATACAGGTTCTTCTGATAGTTTGGTTATGTCAACCCAAACTAGTAGCGACAGACGCACGCTGAACCCTATTGGGAAACCCAAACACCGTCTTTTCGACCTGAAAGAAGAATCGGATACCAATTTCGTTATGAGAACTCTCGAAGACTTTTATGAAAAATGTGCTGGATACAACTTGAGGTAATATTTTTTAGTTCATCATCATCATCATCATCCAGCGGGTTCCTGTAACCTTGACCAGGTCATCGGTCCACCTAGTGGGAGGCCTTCCAACGCAACGTCTTTCGGTTCGCGGTCGCCATTCCAGAACTTTTCGGCCCCATCGGCCATCCGTTCTGCGAGCAATGTGCCCTGCCCATTGCCAATTAAATCTGGCGATTCTTCGGGCTACGTCGGTAACCTTGGTTCTCATGCGGATGTCCTCATTTCTGATTCGATCACGCAAGGAAACTCCGAGCATAGCCCTCTCCATTGCCCTTTGGGTGACTTTGAGCTTTTTGATAAGGCCCATTGTGAGCGACCACGTTTCGGTCCCGTATGTAATCACTGGCAACACACACTGGTCATAGACTTTCGTCTTGAGACACTGGGGTAAGTTGGACGAGAAGATACCGCGCAGCATCCCGAACGCTGCCCAGCCGAGCAGGGGTTGCAGGAACCCGCTGGATGAGAGACGCACGGGACCGGTCAATGTGGCGACGCCTGGGGGAGGCCTATGTCCAGCAGTGGACGTCTTTTGGCTGAAATGATGATGATAAATGATCATCATCTACAGCCTGAATTCACCCACTGCTGGGTATAGGCCTCTCTTTTCCGGTGCCAATCGCCACGTTCTTGTGCCAACTACCTATATCGTGTATATTATTATCTAGCCGACGCACGCCGGGCGAGCTACATTTCTTTTCCCCGTTCTTGGACGCCATTCGGTGGCAGCCTTACTCCACCTGCCATCACTGCACCTTGCCAGGTGTCATTGTTTAGTTACCTACTTATTTTTGTTTTTCAAGATTAAGACGAAACGTTGCGAGGAAACCTAGTAAGGCTAGAGTAGATCAAAATTTGTGGAGGAGTCAGCACTAGCTGGGGATCGTGGAAGGCGCACGTTTTCATGATCCCGGGACAAGTGTGGGAAGGGAACACCGGGGTGGTTTTTTGTCAGTTACAGTCAGACGCCTCCGCTCGCCCCATGGCGGAGGATATCACTGATGAGGATTGCACTCAAACTATACTCCATTTACTATAAGATTAGAATTTTAAGTTAGCCGTTTTTACAGTCTGTTCAACCGATTTTGACTTCTATACCGTAGGCATAAGGAGGCCATTAAAAGCAAAAAGATTGTTACAATACCGACTGTTTATTGCAGCTGCATTTTGTCTTGCTGTCAACGTAATAGAGTTCACAATCGGTTGAACGGACTGTAAAAACGGTTAACTTAAAATTCTAATCTTATAGCAAATGGAGTATAGTAGTATTTTTGAATATACCAGTATCAGACTACTACTGAAATACTTCTGAATGGAAGTAGGTATTAGTCAAAAACTAGCTACTAACCCTCCTAGCTCCTAATCTAACTAGCTGGGATGTTGCTAGCCAACAGTAACTTGAGCGACAAAAGTGACAAATACATAGGCGGACAACAGGCCACAAGGAATTCCTTTATTCTAGAATTACGGATCAGTCAACCTTTTGGATAAATAGGACAGCATTGAAGGTTAATATAGCGCATAGCGCCATAAATCCTCAGCCTATAATGTTCCCACTGCAGGGACTCAGATGACACGCAATTTGTTCATAGCGTAAAGCGTTGTTTCACAGTTTTGTTTTTTTTTGTATATCATTAAATGATTCTTGAGCGGAAAGAAGTGTCAGACTACTACTGACTAAAAACCCCTAAAGTTCTTTCTTACCCTTTGTGTCCAGGGCTGCGGCACATGAACATCTCTTTCGAACAACATTTTTTTACCCACGACGGAACGGAGACTGTATATGCGTTTGGGGTGAGAGGATGTTTGTTTGTTTGTGCAAATACATGTTGCCATTTTTCTCCAAAACTACTAGTCCGATTTTGATGCAGTTTTCAGTTATGGGTTTGGGTTTGATTGGTGCATGTTCTTAGATAGGTGTTACGGTGACAACTCAACAGGGGGCGCTGCAGCAAAAAAAAATTGTGCAAATCACAGTTGCCATTTTTCTCCAAAACTACAAGTCCGATTTTGATTCAGTTTTCAGTTATGGGTTTAGGTTTGATTGGTGCATGTTCTTAGATAAAAAAATAAAAGTAATAAGTTTAAAATAAAAAGCAAAATTAAAAATTTTGAAAAAACCCACGACGGTTAAAAATTAATTGAAAATTAATTTAAAAAACCCAAGAATGTCCGTCGGGAGCTGAACATTGCAAAACTAGTTCATTTAATGGCAGCCCCCGACGGATATACTTGGGTTTTTTAAGGCGGGTGTTTTATGTTATTTTATCCTTTTTTTATCCGTCGAGGGTTTTTTCAAAAATTTTAATTTTGCTTTTTTAGCTACCCATATTGAGGGAGTTTTTTTTTTTTTTTTTTAAAAAAACGTTGCCCCACACTAGGAATTTCTCCTGTATCGTGGGTGCGTTCACAAACATTTAAACTCACATACACAAATACCCAGACCCGAAACAACTATCTGTAGACCATACAAATATTTGTTCCGTGCGGGGATCGAACCCGCGACACGCAGCGCAGCAGTCCAATCGCTCAGCCACTGCGCCAACCGTGCCGTCTAAGTTGTAAAAACAAACGTAATTCGTCATTTTGTGATGGCGGCCATCTTGGATTTGAATTTTGTTTTAGTGTATAGTATTCTACTAATCAAGCCCTTTCATTTGATACCCATATTGATGTGTTGTGAAAAAATATATAATCTACCATTTTGTGATGGCGGCCATCTTGGATTTGAAATTTGTTATAGTTTATAGTATTCTACTAATCAAGCCCTTCCATTTGATACCCATATTGATGGAGTTGTAAAAAAATATGTAATCCGCCATTTTGTGATGGCGGCCATCTTGGATTTGAAATTTGTTATAGTGTATAGTACTCTACCAATCAAGCCCTTTCATTTGATACCCATATTGATGGGGTTGTGAAAAAATAATATGTAATACGCCATTTTGTGGTGGCGCCCATCTTGGATTTGAAATTTGTTATAGTGTATAGTATTCTACAAATCAAGCCCTTTCATTTGATACCTACCCATATTGATGAAGTTGTGAAAAATTTTCTACTCCGCCATTTTGTGGTGGCGGCCATCGTGGATCGAAGTTTTTCAAACATAGCTACTCTTGACTAATTCACATTTCAAACAAAAAAACTAAATCAAAATCGGATCATGCGTTCGGGAGCTACGATGCCACAGACAGACACACACATAGACAGACACGTCAAACTTATAACACCCCGTCGTTTTTGCGTCGGGGGTTAATAAATAGGTACCCATACATATGTATTAAAAAGGGGTCGATCTTTAAGTTAAGCCGCGCTTGCCTAGGTTGGTCTGTGGATGGGTGACCGCCCATTGCATACCGAGTTTCCTCCATGTCTCGGAAAACACGTTAAGCTGTTGGTCCCAGCTGCTATAAATAGATCTTAGGCTGTTGTTACAGGTAGTCAGTGAACTGAAAGTCTGACAACCAGTCTTACCAATGCATATTGCATTACCCAGTATTAACTGGGTTGTGCAGGTCAGATTGGCAGTTGCTCCATGTATAGTCGAACAAGCTAATAAGTATACAGCCAGCTAACTTGTACCTACTTACTTTTAAGATTATACAGATACATTTAGAGACTGATATTAAACGATACAGCGTTTGACATCAGTCGCTTAATGCAAAGCACTAGAAACAAAATTGCAATCAATATTTTCAGTGTTCTAGAATTTTAAATACTTATTATCTTGTTCGACTGTACAAGTAGGTATTGGTATTCAACTGCATCCGGTTAGACTGGAAACCGACCACAACATAGTTGGGAAAAGGCTAGGCAGATGATGAGGCAGGTGACATACTATACAAGGTGGTATTTTGCATTCTCACTTTAAATAAAAGAGAGCAACTTTTACTCAAAGAAAACCGTCCTTTATTTTTAAAAAGAAACAAACATATATCACACTAAATCTGTACAATACAGACAAACCAAATCAAATAAATTAAAATTAATACCTACAAAAAGTTGAAACTTATTTATAAAAATTCCTTCAAAAGCTCAGAGAGCTATTTGGTCAGACCAATAACTGTAATGGGTGTTTCTTTTAGGTGCAAAAATTTAAATTGAAGAAAGTATTGATTTCTTTTTAGTTGCTGTGATACTGGCTTTATTTCACTTTCGCAGATAATTTTATGTTATTTATGGCATGAGGTGGACATACTGCCCACCTCATGCCATAAATCGGTGTATCATAATTCTCTATAATCATCTACACTAATATTATAAAGAGGAAAACTTTGTTTGTTTGGTTGTAATGAATAGGACACATAAGGTGTAAAAAATCATCCAGAAAAGTTACTTATTTTGCGTACGCTGCCTAAACTATAAAAGATAAAACCATAAAATATTCTAATTAATTGTAGATCTTATAAATACTTACAAAAAAGTCCGGAAGTCATTATTCCACGCGGACGAAGTCGCGGGCAAAAGCTAGTATAATATATACAAATAGCGAGAAACCCATCAATTTGGAACTAATATCGTTCCACGAATTCGGTTTCACTTTTTTGTTGTACCTTCCTAATACCTTTTATTTAGTGAATCCCAGAAAACTCAACATGAAATGTGTTTCATCACTCCACTAACTACTAAAATTAATGGATGTTTCAGGTACTGCTCCATCACGGGATACGTAAAGCACAATGACAACTACTTCAGACACATTATAAGCGATGCCGCTGTCCTCATTTGTTTTGTTGTTACGAATTTAGTGGTTCTCGTTGCGATCACAAGCAAGACTATTGTGCATATGTTTTTCTTCTTCTCCAAAATCCTACAGTGGATTGTAAATTGTCTCCACGGATCCCGGGATCCGATTGGATTAGCCATGGTTCCTGGCGAGTTGCATTTCCCGATCCGTTTCCAACAAAAAAATAGTTCAATTTTTGACCCACGAATCCCGATATCAGTGGCTACAAGAAAAAAAAACGGAAACTGGGATCAGTGGAGACAATCTCCAATAAAGTACAGACGCGAGCTTATCAAGCTACGTTGAACCTAATACGTTAGCGATAACGTTGAAAGAAAATTGACGCGTTTGTACAATAGAAGTGAAATAAATCTCAAAGAATACTTTATTTACAATAATGCTCCATTTATCCTTACTAGGTCTATTACGTTGTTGTTGTATAAAAAGTGCCACAGTCACGGGACACCGCAGATAAGATAAATTAATAAATAATATGTTATACTTATTAGGTTTGTAAAAAAAATGTTTGATTTTGTTGAATTTGTCTGTATTTGCCAAATAAAAATTTTGATTAGGTACAACTATCAATACTATATTTTTTTGCCTGAAATTTGGGTAGCTATCAGTACATCCTGGGAAAAATTCCCGGTTTAATGTTGTGCCGGTCAATAAGTCAGTCGCGCGAGTCGTTGTTGGTTGCTCTATCAGCTGGCTAGAGTATATAAAGTTATGTGTCTATCAGAGCCGTTTATTTATAACTCAGAATGAAAAGGAAACTCTGTTTTTTTTACATTGATTTCCAGTTTCTCCCCCTGTGGGGGATTTTCTCAGAGTAGATACGGACTCGTCGCGCCACCGGCATAATAATACTTATAGACAGATTTCACTATTTCTAAGCGACATGCAAGTAACACTTGACAAGCAATGGTTTGATCAGAAAGAGGCGTTAAGGTGGCGTGTTTATATTATATCTTAGGGGACTGTAAGTTTGTGAGGCAGGAGCTCATGCTCCACAGTAGGGCTTGCGGCGGAGCGAGGATCTGGTTTGACTTTCAGGTTGTTGGGTCGTTCCATAAGGAACTGCTCAGTAACAACCACGAGGAAACAAGGCGAACAACCAGCAGGCATCAAACCGTCTGCTGGTTGTTCGCCTAACCCTGCAGGAAATACACGCGTGGTGTTATTATGTTTAGTCCGGTCAATTTAGATATTTCTGAGGTTAGGTATATTAATTCTCACTTAGCTGAAAATTGGAAGAATTGTTCGAAATTGGAATTAACAATCATGCAAATTCATGAGCGAATTTTGTGAAATAAATGTACTATTCGATCAGTGCCCATTCATTTAAAAATATACCTACTAAATCATCATCATCGTCATCATTTTATCCGACGTCCACTGCTGGGCATAGGCCTCCTAAATACCGATTTCAAAATGGTATTTTAATAATAGATCCTATTGTTTAACAGAAAGATATCCAATTTTACTTAGAGAAAAAAGTTTCTCAATAAAATACATGATTTTAAAATGCAGTTGCGTTAATACTTATATTTTTTGTTAAAAAGGTGTACTTCTCAGTGCCCATTCATTCAATACAATATAATACAGTCATTTAAATTGAAAATAACAATTTTGTTACTACTATTGCTGAGCGATCTAGATAGACCTAACTTGTAACCTATTTGAACAAAGCATTAAAAAAACAAGTCACATTAGTCATCATTTATTAATAATCTTTGAAATGCTTACAATTACTTACAAAAACAAAAAAATGGCCCCCACTCGCAGCTATACAGGCTCATCTCTGTTCAGTAATCGGGCTGTAAATCTAGTGGATATGAGAGTATAATGAACATATTACGTACATTTATTCGCATTAACTCCGATTCAAAATGCGACTGTGGCGCGGCCAGAAAGCATCACGTGGTTCTAACCAGTAAAAATTATTGCCCTCTCGGACATACATCGCACTTGTAAGGCTTTTCACCCGTGTGTTTTCGAAAGTGCATATCCAAAGACTGCTTATGTGTAAAACTGCGCTGACACACGAAGCATTTGAAAGGTTTTTCACCGGTGTAATTACGCATATGATTAGTCAGGGAAGTTTTATGAGTGAAACGTTTGTGACATATAACACACTCGTGCGGTTTTTCACCAGTGTGAGTTCGATAATGTTGCTTAAAATTGTATAAACGGTTAAAACCTTGCTGACAGACATCACATTTGAACGGTTTTTCGCCTGTGTGGACAAGGTTGTGTGATTGTAAATGGTACTTTTGATTAAAAGTGCGTTGACAGACACCACACTTATAAGGTTTGTCACCAGTGTGTCTACGAAGATGTTTTATTAGGTTACTTCGTTCACTGAAGCGGCGATGGCACTGATCGCACTCGAAGGGTCTCTCACCAGTATGTGTGCGTTGATGTTTAGCTAAGTGAGACTTGGCATGAAAGCCCCGTTCACATACATTACATTTGAGCGGTGCCTCGCCGTGGCCAATAACGTGTCTTCTTAAATTACCCTTGTCAGTAAAACTACGATCACACACATCACATTTAAAACAATTTTCTTTATCGTTTGGTGTGTTCAATTCATCACTTTTACTTTTGCTATTTAATATTTTTCTGCAATCACTTTTATTACCGAAATTGGTGTCTATACAAATTAAAAACACTATCGGTGCCTGTTTGTTCTAGTTTTGTATTAAATTTAGGATCCTTTGGTTTATTAATTGACGCTGACGTACGAAGCTGAGTAGTGTGGTTATTTTTCGATTTTGATCCTCCATTTTTCGTTTTCTTGCCTGTGGATGTATCGTCTTTAAGTTGTGGTCTGGTGATCCTGTAATAAAAACAAGAAAGTGTTTATTTTTAAAAGTATATATAATAGTTGCTTAAAAGACCTTTTTGAGTGTCTCGATGGTCTAGTGGTCGCAATCGCGACTGCTGTGCACGGGGTCCTAGGTTCGATTCTCAGGTTGGGCACTGTTATTGGGTTTTTTCCATTAGAAGTTTCTCAGCAGCAGCCACGAAGTCTGGATTTGTGTCCGGTATTACATGGGACTTAAAAATAACTGGCGAAATGTGGGTGCACTAATGGATATACCTCTGTCTAACTCTTAAGAGATTACAGGCGTTATATTATAATGGTTATAAAATACAAACTAACTGCCGTACTCAGAGAGCTTAATCATTACCTAGGACATCACTAAGTCATATCATCTGGGTGTAATTTATCTATAATATGTATGTATTTAGAAATATATAAGTATGTTTATCAGTTGTCTAGTACCCATAACACAAGCTCTGCTTAGCTTGGGACTAGATGGCGTTGTGTGATAGTTGTGGATTATTATTATTAAGTTTTTGTTCACTTATAGTGCGTTTTTTAATTCGGGAGACTAAAATGACATTACGTCGGTTGTCAGTTTTTTGCAACTCATAAATAGTGATGTGCCACTACCGCAAATTTCCGTTCGTAAAATCAAGTAATATCGTTTTTTTATTTATAATAAGCTATCGAAACGAATCTCTTTACTCAGGGTAAAGAGATTCGTTTCTATAAAAGAATTGATAAACTTTTCAACGTATAACCCAAAGAGTGAAATCGTCCAATTTGTCTTTAAAATTTAATTTAGGGCCAGGTATTTTCATAGAGCTAAAATGTTCATTCTCTTTGTGCTCCTTGAGCACCCTGTAGATTGAAGGTCTGGATATGTTCAGGATTTCGGCAGTTTTTAAAACACAATCGTGTTTTTTCAGCGTCTCGGTTGGAGATTCGGTTTTCTTTTCAGTATGAACATATTTGTAAGGTTTATCTGTACGGGAACCACACTGATAGCATCTGTAATTTTTTTTTCAAATCGTCTAATAAATATAAAAACATACATACATGAACGCTAAAAACATAACACTCTTTTTTTTGGGGCCGTCGTGTAAAAAGATACGATTCAACAAACCGGTACCGTAGGTACAACACTAATACAAAAGAGCTGACGACATCCACCATAAGGACTAAGTGCGGAAACCTGAAACCCCATAAAGAAGAGCTGAGGACATTATTTGTAAGTTTGACATTTGCAAGTGTCAATTTAGTCTCCCGAATTAAAAAACACACTTTAGTAAAGGTTTTTCATTATAGCATTTCATTTCATTGGACAGTTTGATCATTATAGCTCTCTGAGTGCGGCAGTAAGTCCTAATTTTAAATCATCATCTACCTGGGGTTTGGGGTCGGCCTCCAGCTTGAAGGCCTCCAGTCTAACAAGATGCAAATGAATACTAGTATTTAACATGGAGGGACTGCCTATCTGACCTCCACATCACAACAAGTACATACTGGGTAATCAATACCCCTTGTTATGAACGACTAACTTTCGGGCGATTGACTTACTGTAAGACAGTCAAAGATTAACAAATGACAGCCGGGCACAACAGCTTAGCGTGTTTTCCGAGGCACGGAGGAAACTCGGTATGTATTGGGCGGTCACCCATTCGGACCACCCTAGGCAAGCGCAGCTTAATCTGAAGATTGATCAGAGCGTCTGTTATTATCTAGCCAAAAGCTCCTTGTATATGTCATCATCATCATCAGCCTATGATGTCCCCACTGCAGGGACACAGGCCTCCTCTCTTTGAGAGGGAATGGGCTAACGCGGTGTCCTGCGTGAGCGACGAATACTTCGCGACGCGACGCAACACGATGCGACGTAATGCGACGCGATGCTACACGCGACAAATGTCCTACGTGATTTTGGTTATTACTTCTCGAATCATGGAGAAGTACAGTACAAGTTTGCTCGAAAGTTCATTTTAATGTACAGTCTTTTAAAAAAAGATCGTAAAAAGCACAGAACGAAAACAAAAATAATATTTTTACAAAGAAACACATTAGGCGGGTTCCTTATATCCAAAAATTAAGAAACGATTCTATAATGTTTAAACAATATTGCGGAGTGTTACCGTCTAGTTTCGATTACATTATTGCTGATATCAAGTCTGAATTTCAATTAAAAACAACAAATTTCGTGGTGTCGCGTCTGGTCGTCCTCAAAACAAGTTTACGTTACGTCGCGTCTGGCCGCAGACTGTCATATAGGCCGCAAGTAGGGTATGCCATTGAGTTGATAGCGTTCGTCGCGTTCGCAGCGTCGCTCACGCAGGACAACGCGTAATTCGGGGCCTCAACTACTGGGGCTGCAGTCTCTACACTAATAACGACGCTACGAATGTCGCTAAGTCGTAAAATCGTAAACTTTCATAAATAGATTTTCAACTTTATTTCAACAGCATAAGTGTAGAGACTACAGGCCCTGGGCCACCACTGCTCTCCTAGTCTATATAAGTAAACTAAAGTCTTACTTATGGTCTTCTTGGATCTCGGTTCCTTCTTAGATAGTTCTTGACCCTTTTCTATGAGTTCTTCAAGTTCAGTCTCTACCTTCGTTAGAGGTACAATATCTTCTGAATGTGGTCTGGGTGGGTATGGTGGTATGTGGACTAGTCCTGGCAGGCTAGTATATTCAGGCGCCATAACTGTTGATAAACAAACACATATACTTTGTTAATTACAAACTATTAAATAAACTAACAAGAAATTGTGAAAGGGTGAAAAGATCCCAACGAAAAGATTCCAACGAAAAGATTCCAACTGCCGCAATCTGAGACGTTTAATGATGACTTCAGTGAAGGTTTTGTATAATCATCATCTGCCTAGCCTTTTCCCAAGTATATTGGGGTCGGCTTCCAGTCTAACCGGATGCAGCTGAATACCAGTATTTTACATGGAGCGACTGCCTATCTGACCTCCACAACCCAGTTAATACTAGGTAATACGATACCCTTTGGTAAGACTGGTTGTCAGAATTTCAGGTCACTGACTATCTGTAACGACTACCAAAGATCTATATATGGCAGCCGGGACCAACAGCTTAACGTGCTTTCCGAGGCACGGAGGAAACCCGGTATGTCGGGCGGTCACCCATCCACAGACCGACCTAGGCAAACACAGCTTTACCTAAAGATCGACCCGAGTGGCAGTTCTTATTAAGCCACGAGCTCCTCCGAAGGTTTTGTATAATAATAATAAAAATCTTTTCAACACACTTGCTCATAAAGTGGCTATAATTTCACCGCAATTAGGCTCATAATGACACCTATAATCAAACTGTGACTTTTTCATTATTATTATTCACTAGTGAGTTAGAAGGTTTTTTTAAAAATTATGTTGGTTGAGTTGCTACGTTCATAAAACAGTTTCGATACAAAAAAGATCTTATTCATTAGTAAAAATAAATTAATGTACTTAGTGCTTGTTCATTTCATGCAAATTTGAATCTAAATAGATAATTTTAACTTGTACGTTTTTATTAAATGAAACTTTCACTCAAATAATATAACTTTAATTTTTTCTGTATTAAAGAAAACTTTTTCCTCATTTTATACGTGGCTAAAACTCTATCGCGCTCATTCATTTAGTCTATGGTCGATCGCCATTGTTACAGTACATGGTGGCGCCACTGGTCAAGAAAAAATGCATCGCTACGTCAAACTTAGTACATTTATTTTATTAGTTTCGTGTTTTCCCGCATGCACAGATAAGTTGGTAGAACTGTAGATGCGCGCGCATAGGAAAACCGATTAATTTTTCCCGCTATTGTGAAAAAAAATCAGAACTCGTTTTAACTGTTGAAGATGACTTTTTAGTATTATTTTCTTCACAAGTGTGTTGAAAAACGTCGTAAGATACACGTGTGTATTGATGATTACCGTCCTCGGCTTTCTTAAGACCCTCACCTGACGGCTCGGGTCTCAATGGCGCCTCAGCGGTAATCACCAACGTTACACACTTGTACCATAATGTACTATTATTTATACAAAACCCTTCAACATTGCTTAAAGACTAGTGCCCGGTTGCTGAAGTCCTCAGATAACTTCCCACTAAATATTGGTTCAATAACGTAAAGCATAAGTTAAACGACGATCAACTGTCACTGCGTTTCTGAATACGAAACGCAGCACTCAATAACTATCTAACCGATAAGTAGTTCCTTAGTTGCCGATAGATGGCTCTGTTTACGAGAGCGCGTCTAAAATTGATTTTATTAGTTGAATTAGTCTTTAGTACCGGTTTTATTTATTAAATATATTTTTTTAAATATAAATTAGTGGCTTAATAATGTTTTATTAAAAAAATGGTTTAAAAAAGTGGTGGCGGCCCCGACTTACGAACAGTAGGTCGTGGGTTCGAACCCAGGCATGCACATTACTTTGTGTAATTTATTTTCATCACCGCTGCTCTCAAAACGGTGAAGGAAAACATCGTGAGGAAACCGGCATGTCTTAGAACCAAAAAATTCGAAGACTTGTGACATCTACCAATCCGCACTGCAGGGCTATTGGCTATCTCTGTTGACAGTTGTTTTGATTATCACTTTCGCTCTGTGTGCTTTCATTAACTGTCAAAAAGCTATTTTGGTATCGGCTAAGACCAGTTGTACAACGCGTATGACGTCATCGGAGACCATTGTCGTTGATGGTCACTTTAACTCATTTTGACAGAAGTTTCTGTATCGATATTTTTAAAATTGCGATTGTCTAAGCTTATTTGACATTACATTGTTTTTATACAGAGTTTAAAGTGACTTTCATGAAAGACGCTGCTCAAGGGTAGTGTTTTTGTGATGATATGACGGTTGATACTGGTACTAGTTTCTATAAGTTCCGTATTGTTGGAGCTACTTAAGATTTTATAACTTTATTTGCATTATCTAAACTCAATCTCCATATATAATTATATTCCTTGATTTATAATTGCATAGCTCATATTGTGTGAATACTTTGTACTTTATAGAAACCTGTCTTTTCTTGATTTGGATTTTGTTTTTACAATGATGGTTTTTTGAGACAATCTGTAATATTCTATAGTTGGTGAAGTGTATTAATGGGTACACCTCTGTCTAACCCTTCGGGGAATAAAATGTTTTCCTACCTTTGTATAGATTCATTTCACGTATTGTTTTTGAATATGTGAACGTGAAAGTGCCTGTAATGGCTTAATTGAAATAAACGATTTGAGTTTGAGTTTGAGTTTGAACATTGTGGCCTTTTGTGTCGTGCCCTGCAATGTTCTGACTAATAATTAGGGTTTATTTCATCAAAATCGTCTCACATATGCAATAGCATTAATTATTAAAACTTAATTAGTAATCTCGAGCGAAATATTTTATTTTATTTTCCTTTTGTCTTTACTTCTTCCATGCAAAACATGAAAGTAATTAGTACTACGTACAACAGCAATTTCTTACTGGCTGACAATAAAAAATGACATTCAAATATTACTTATAAATCTCTTTGACAATAACCGTTTGACATGTCAGGTGCCATAAAGCGGCTAAATATAAAATATATCCTCAATAAAGTATTGTAACGTTCAAGCAGTACCTGCTTAACTTAGCCGTATAATAGTCGATAAAAAATAGAGGTGTCAATTGCTGGGATGTTATTCACCCTATAATCACTGTCACGTGATACCCACACAATGAGATACGCAATACCAATTTTATGACATTAGCAGTTAACAACAAAGTTCTGTGGACAACTGGTGCTTGTTATCCACTGACTTTTGAAAAGATAGACAATAGCCCTGCTGGGCCCGCGTGGTAGATTATAGCCCATTCCCTCTCAAAAAGAGAGGAGGCCTGTGTCCCAGCAGTGGGAACATTAATAGGCTGTTGATGATGTACGAGTAGCCCAAAATTTCTTTAAAAAAGAAATGTGCACTTGGCTTTACTTACTGGAACATCAGTCAGCTTTGCATAAGTCTCCTGTAGTTTCTTGTTGGCCACCACATACATGGGAACATTTGCGAATAGACATATCCTGCACATACGCAGTTTTGTCATCTTTGTTTATAAATCAACCAAGTTATAATAACACTTAGGAATAATTATTGAACATCGGTCGCGTTCACTTTTTTATGGAGATTATTCTGAGAGCGGTGGTCATGGATGGAAAGCGAGAGAAAGACGCAATGCAAACAATAGATGGCTTTATGGAATAAATTATAGCGTGACGGTTGACAGAGGCGAATGGAAGAAAAAACGTGTCGCACCGACCCCAAGTAACATGGAACAAGGGCAGAAAGGTAATGATGATGATGATGATTCAGACGGCGGGTCCTGCTACAGGTCGAAGAGTAAATATCACTTGGAGAAAATATAAAGAGTCAGTGGGTTGTCTTAGGGAAAGAGCTATACAAATCTCTCCAGGCTAGGTTGTTTTGTCGGTTTTATAAGTATTTAAAAAATTTAAATAAACTTTAAAGTTGGTCAATCAATAGCAATAGTCACAGTCAGTCTGTTCTCTTAGAACATTGCAACCTGCTTGAAACTTTTGTAAGGAAACTAGCTCCATCTATCCTTAATGGTGTAAACTATTTACTCGTTTACCCGTTGTGTTACCACTTTAAAACAGTGTTATGATTTAATTGAAAATAATAACATAGATAAATATTTATTTAGTAAACCGTATTAATTTAATTTACACTAGTATAATTAAGTAAATAGAAAAAGTAAAATAACGAATTTAATGAACATTACAAAAAGGTTTTTGTCATACACCAAGTAGGTAGGTGACATGATGTCAAAAAATAATACGTTATTTTGATTTCATTCGAGATAGATTTCGGGTTTGATTGTTTTGAGAAACGTTTTACCCTGGATTTCGACTTCGAATTGAGTCGCTGACCCTGGTTTTCAACGTCGAGTTGAGCCGATGCTCTTCCGTATAATTGGCGTGACGAGGTCACAAGTGCTCTTGTTTTGTGAGATAGGACTCTGTGTGAAAAATTGACTCTTGTTTGGTTTGAGATAGGACTCGTAGTTAGTGTTAAGTGTGAGAAATTGACTCTTGTTTGGTTTGAGTTGAGATAGGACTCGTGGTTAGTGTTGTGAGAAATTGACTCTTCTGTTGTTCATGACTGTGGTGTTCAACTTATCACGTACAATGTCTTTCATGTCTTGTTGTGTGCCTGGCTGAACGGTCACTACAGAAGACGGTTGGTATACATCATATTTTATTATTCTGTTGTTTGTTATTTTACATGAATTAAGCTTAGTCAAAAAGTACTTAATTATCCAAAAAATATTCCAGGTGTGCTGCACAAATTTCCAAATCCAAATACTGAAAGAGAACGCTTCCAGAGATGGGTTCGAAGTGTTGGAGGTACCATCAAAGAGTTTGGTGAAATCTTCATTTATAACAACCGAAGAGTACCTATGCCGAAGACATTTTGCAACAGTCTTCCACTACCCAAAGAATAGACTATGTAAATTGGCAATACCCACATTGTTCATTGAAGGTAAATACAGGATGAATTAATTAATAAAAATTAATTAATAATGCATATAATATTTTTTAATAATTATTAATTACTAAAACCAGGAATCTCGGACCTGTTGATTTTGAAAAAAAAAACACATGCTGTAATAATAAAGCATGTTTTGTTTCAACCACCACATACACCTATATTACCATTTGATAGTGTCGCTAACAAGGGATAAATTCTTGAAAGTAATAATATACTTACGGCAAACTTAAGAAAAACGTCGAATAATCAAAAAATTTAATAATACAGGTGTGATTTTAAAATTTCTCGCTTACCTAAAATTCATTTCATTTTCAGGTATGCACTTGAATCAAGAGGTGCCTGTAAGGATATTAATAGGATTGTAGCAAGCGAAATTTGCATAAATTGAATACCTACTACTTGTTATGTATTTATTTAGAAAATTCATTGTAAACCTTACTGATAACTAAGTTCGAAAATAAAAGTTTGTAAGTAATTTACGTTTTTTTATTACAGACAATAAAATCGATAAATCGGCTCTTTCCTGTAAATAGATTTTTGATAATACTGAGAGCTAAGTCAAAAATCTCTTTATGGGAAAATGTCGATATACAATATCAGAATATCATTGAAGCGGTCACGTGTACGGCTATACTTATAGATGTAGTTCACCATCACGGCGGATAGATGGCGCTGCTTGTGTGATGACGGAATCACTGTCGAGAGTACCGTCTATCTCCCTATATATATTGTAGTCTTTGAGTCTGCTGTCTGTCTGTCACAGACTCACAGTTGACATTTCTTTCTGTGTCAGTGTCGAACTTGTCAGTTACCACCAATGGTTACCATACTTATTAAATGTACTCTTTAGACGACCCATTACATAGCCGCCATCTACCTATTTGTACGTTAAACCAAGTACAGTGTTAACAGGATCTTTCAGCGCTTGATTTACATTAACAGGTGAAAAGCTCCCTTATGGCCCGTTCACGACCTTGCGGCTGTGAGCGGCAGCTAAACGCGGGGCGACGAGCGGTACGATCAAATTTATGAAAATGTGTAAAACGCTATGAGCGGCGTCTCGTGGCGTGCTTCAAACATTTTCATACATTTCATTTCAAAGGTTTGGGCGCAGAATGTCAGAAACGCAAAATGCCAGATTAAATGTATGAAAATGTTTGAAGCACGCCACGAGACGCACATTTTCATAAATTTGATCTTACCGCTCGCCGCCCCGCGCTTAGATAACTGCCGCTCACAGCGGCAAGGTCGTGAACGGGCCGTAAGGGAGTTTTTCACCTGTAAATGTAAATCAAGCGCTGAAAGATTCTGATAACACTGTACTTGATTTAACGTACAAATAGGTAGATGGCGGCTATGTAATGGGTCGTCTCACAGAACAGAAAATACAGGGCCGGCAGTCTCTACAGAGATAACGACAAAATCGCTAACTTTCGATTGCTAATTACCAACGAATAAATTCGGTTGCAATAATGATGCTTGCAAGTAAAGCAAGTCTCTACATCCAAGATGCGTTTTCAGGGGTCGTCTAATAGTTTTACAACTAGTGTATTATTCCATGAACAGAAAGAACATTGAAAATGGGAATTAATATTACGTTTTGTAAATGCTTTTGTACCTACACTCATTCACCAACAATCAATTCGTTTCTAAAGTCCATTTTACGAATGAATTCCCGCAGACGCAGCGCTGTATTCGCGCGACATAATGTTGCTATCTCTCTCTCTCGCCATATCTCCCCATCTGTCAAATTTAGTTCCACAATTGTCCGCGGGACTTCTTTCGTGAAATGGACTTTACGTTTGATTTATGGTTTATGGTGAAGCCCGGGAAATTCAAATTCTTTTTCATTTAAATCGACATTATTTATTATAAAAATCTAATCGACAATTTTACGATAGCAAGCATTTCATCGAGCTGCTCGGTTTTACAAATTAATAATATTCGCATTTATTAAATAAAATGAATTTAGTAACTTTTTAGTAAATCATACTAAAAGTGGATGTCGATCTATGACCAAGGAGGTTAAAATGACACAATTCATCCATTGATGTATTAAAAGCACAGATTAAAAGCTTAATAATAAACATAGTACTTACTCCTTTTAATATATCAATGGACACATCCTTTTTCTTCAGGATTATGCGCGACATCCAAATTTTATATTAAGAATGGGTCTATAGATTGCCCATTCATTTGTATTTTGTGTTTTGTAGGACGGACGTGGCTAACTAATGGCGCTAAATGGATGTGCGAGCGGGCTGGTGGTGACGCTGCTGCTGCTGCCAGCGCAGTACTACGTGCCCTACCTGTAGGTGTGGAGCACCTGCTGGCGGAGCAGCCCGAGAGCGTGGTCGGCGCGTTGGCGTGATTCGATAGCGCGTCGCTTGATCTGTTCTTGACAGTAACGTTACTGCTCCTAGGGATGACTACTTATCAGAGCGAGTGGATACAGAGAAAGTAAATTGAAAGGAGAATAGCAAAGGTAATTTTGGTGAGCTTCATCTAATCGGAATTAGAATCTTATTCCGTAGTTAATAATATTAATGTGAAAGTAACTCCGTCCGTTGCGATAGTCGGTCTGTTTTCTTATCACGCTTCAACAATTACATGAGCTGGGTGAAGCCATAGTTAAATACTAGTAAAATAGGTAAAGGTTTGTTTGTGTCGCACGCTCTGTAAGTGTAAAGCTGGCTCTGAACCATTGTGATAGGTAAGAGTTCGAACTGCAATGTCTACATGGTAGCGCTTATCGGTTGTGTGCAGCTGAACCAGTACCTGGCCGCGAGCGTGGAGCGGCTGCGGGCGTGGGACGCCGAGCAGGAGCAGCTGGAGGTGACGCTGAGGACGGTGCAGAACGCCACGGCGGAGTACAACCTGCTGCTGTACCTGCTGTTGCAGAGCCAGCACAGTACCGTCGCCCCCCACAACTGACCGCCAAGAACAGATCAAGCGACGCGCTATCGAACCACGCCAACGCGGCGACCACGCTCTCGGGCTGCTCTGCCAGCGGTTGCTCCACAGCGTACAGGTCGGGCACGCAGTACTGCGCTGACAGCAGCAGCAGCACCACCACCGCCGTCACCACCAGCTCGTACATCCACTTAGCGCCATTACTTAGCCACGTCCGTCCTACAAAACACAAAATACAAATGAAATGAGAAAACCAAACTCCATAGAAACGTGGGCCTGGCGTTGCAGGGCTGGATTTTGGCCATACATTATAAGGATTCTAGGAAGGTATCACGTCTCCCAGTGATGGCCAAATTGATAATATCAGACAATGTTTACATTTTAGGTTATTTTTATTATTTGAGTTATTTAAGTAAATTAACATGATATTTTCGAGGCTTTGTTTCCTACGCAAATCTAAAACTCCCATGCTCTGTGATGTAACGTAGTACCATGAGGTTTCAGGTAAGTAGATACCTACTTACTTTAAAAAGTGCTTAAGGGGGTGACTTCAGATTTATCTTATTGATATCACTGAAAACCTCAGCTGAAAACTATGTTTATTAGACAAGGCCCACTTACTTAACGTGTAGGTAAGAATGACGGGTGTATTGTTGCAGAAATGAATGTGTTATATATAAAAGGTTAGTACCAGCAATGTACCTGAATGTACCTTTAATGAAATTCAATGTACCTCCACGAACAAGAACAATTACAAATATAAGGTGAGCCGCGGTCCTGACAGTCAGAATGACAGGTGAATCTTATAATGAATGTGATAGATATATTAAGGTTACCTAAAATATTTACCAGAGGCTAGTACCTTCAATGTACCACATGAAAAATAATCCGAAAATATAACGTGACGAGTAATTAACGAGAAATCAAGGAAACCAATTTTAACGCCTACCATTTTTTCATAGCAATATCTCGCACCTCCTCCGCTCAAATTAATAGTGTCGTAAATGAAAAAAAATCGTGAAAAAGGTGTTTGAAAGGAGAATGACCAAAAGCAGTACCTACCGGTTCTAGATCAAAATATTTATGCGTCAGGGATTTGATTTCCAAATAGTTTTTTTTTTATCGTTGCCCCACACTAGGAATTTGGCCTGTATTGTGGATGCATTTACAAACATTTAAGAATACTTAATTTGAAAAGGAGGTTGTATTGATAAAATAAAATGTTTGATTTTCAATAAAATCAAAAAATTTCAGTCCATCTAGTTATAATCATCAGCCTATAATGTTCCCACTGCAGAGACTCAGGCCTCCTCTCTAGGAGAGGGATGGACTAATCCACCACGCGGGCCCAGTGCGGATAGATGTCACATGTCTTCGAATTTTTGTTTCCTCACGATGTTTTCCTTCACCGTTTTGAGAGCAGCGGTGATGAAATAAATTACACAAAGTAATGCGCCTGCCTGGGTTCGAACCAACGACCTACTGTTCGTAAGTCGGGGCCGACACCACTGGGCCACCGCTGCTAGCATCTAGTTATAATAGTAGTTATTATAGGAAATGGGTGTCAAGAAATCAGCTGTACAGAACTGTTCAAAATGTTACAATAAAATACCCCTCACGTTCTTCAACTGAATGAGACGCAATTTAAATCCTGTATAAAACGCACACTGAGTAGGCAAGCATAATTATTATAAGTTGGAGGATTACATTGATGATAAAAATGCTTGGCTCAATGCTGGGCCTGCTCCGCAACCATAACGGTAGCTTAATTGATTATCATGTGAAGTTATTGTAGAGGCTGCAGAAGATTGTAAAAATATCTTTGCATTGTATAGATTCAATATCTTTTGTTATTTAGTTGCATGTGTGAGTACTACGAGTATGTACTATAAAGCAACGACACACGCGACGTATGTACCTATGACGTATTGCACTCGTAGTTTTGTTTTATGAATATTGTTCTTCTGACATTCAAAAGAGCCTGTAATGGCTTAACTGAAATAAATGCTTTGTGTTTGAGTTTTGTGAAAATAGACCTAGGATTTTTAATTATTTGACACCTGTAAGTCGAAAGCGATTCTCCCTAGGGCTGAAAAGCAGTACTTTCAACCCGCTTCGCAGGCATGTTAACCTACTTTCAGAGTAGGAGTAATGAAAATACCTTTTTTTTTTAATTCATATATCTTATGTTTTTCGCTGCTTAATAATATTATTTTCTTTAAAATTTTTGTTTTATTTATCAAATCACACGTAAGCATGTGAAAAATGGAAGTAATCCTCTCATAGTTCTATTAGTAGGACCAAGGGTATTTTCTTTTCGGTGGTTCTAACAATCGGACCATGGGCAATTCAAGTTCTTTTGTATACCTACGTCATATTGCTATAAGAAGGTGTGTCAAAATTTGTATTTTTAACCTCTGTCCAACTCTTTTTGTAATTTTCTCGTTTCAGAAAACTTCAAAATCAAATTTCAAACACTATTTCTCGAAAGTTTGATTTTTTGACTTACGACACAATTTAGCGAAGGAGGTGCGAAATTGCTTTTTTGGTGGGTGGAAAATCATCAAATGACCCCCCCGCTCTTGTACAGAGCGAAGGGGAGTGTCAGACTTCTACTGACTAAAAACCAAACCCATGTTCCTTCTTCGCCCTTGTGCCGAGGCCACGTCATCTCTTTCGATAATCCGCAGCCCCGACGGGCGTCGGCCCTTGCGGCCCCTCCTTGCTGCCATCTCTTTGAGGCGCGCGTGGAACACGAACGCGCCGCCGACACGGTCTGTTGCCGTCATGACGACGCGGCGACGGCCGGTCTACGGTGGCCGGAAGCCATCACGTGGCCCCCTACGCCCGGAGCACCTTCCGCGGCGGCAACCATGACACGACTCCTTGGTCATTCTCCTTTCAAACTTTTTCTCGAGGTTTAATTTTTCATTTACGACACTATTAATTTGAGCGGAGGAGGTGCGAGATATTGCTATGAAAAAATGGTAGGCGTCAAAATTGGTTTTTTGATTTTCTCATTAATTACTCGTCACATTTTATTTTCAGATTATATTTTATGGATGATTTTACAATTACAAGGATGAAATCTCTCTAACTCTAAAATTCCATATTTAAATTACCTCATAGGTACACGCAGCTAAGAGTATGTCGCAAAGGAGTCTGCATTACAAAAGATGGATGTTAGATAAAGAGCTTTAACTTGACTCCTCCTTGACTCATTAAATTTGTAACTTCAGATTTCCTGGTTTTCCTTTCATTTATTTCATGTTTGTTAGAGAGATTTCATCACGGAACAGAAAGATTTTATGTTCTGTGGATTTCATCCTTATAATTGACCCTAACGATCGATGCAGATAGCCGGTTCGATTCCCGGGTGAGAAGAGAATTTTCGAAAATCTTTGAATACAGTTTGCTTTCACGGAACAGAACTTTCTGTTCTGTGTTTGCTTTCTATTCAAAAGGAATGTTTCCTTTGAGTAAAATTTTCTATCTGCAGTATTAAGAGTACTTCCCTCCAGATGATATTACAAAATTCCACCCTGTATATAACATATTCAATTCTGCAACAATACACCCGTCATTCTTACTTACACGAGAATTCGAGAGTTTTCGTGCAGGAAACGGTGGCGACTGGGAATTTTTATTCCCACTTGCCTCCGGTGGCATCACCGCGGGGGTGACTGGGAATTAATGAATTATTGGGCGTCTCGCCGTCTCATCAAAATGAAGCTGCTAACGGAAAATTAGCTTGATAATAATCAAGTGCAAAAATGTATAAAAGTATAAAAGGGTATCGGAAAAATTGTGGGCGTGACCAAAAAAACAAACGTCAGAGCTCAATAGCGGTTGTCATCGTCATATGGAGGACAACACTAGTGTGTGACAAACGAGAATATAAAATTCATGTTTGTCGTACTGGTGTGAATAAGAGTCGGCAATGGTTTTAGTGGCAAATAAAAAATTAAATGCAGTACACTTGTTTATTTTCCTTAAAAAATCCAAACGGTATCAAGTTATTGTTAGTCCTAAAAAAATAAAAATAAATGACCTAAACATAAATTGTTCCAAATTAGTTACGAATTAATACTCCTCGCCGCCCTCTCCTTCACCTTCTCCGGAGTCCATGCCAACCTCCTCGTAGTCCTTCTCTAACGCAGCCAGATCCTCGCGAGCCTCCGAGAACTCACCCTCTTCCATACCCTCACCGACGTACCAGTGCACGAAAGCTCGCTTAGCATACATCAGATCAAACTTGTGGTTTAGCCGCGACCACGCTTCCGCAATGGCCGTCGTGTTGGACAACATACACACAGCGCGCTGGACCTTCGCTAGGTCCCCTCCTGGCACCACGGTCGGCGGCTGGTAGTTGATGCCCACCTTGAACCCAGTCGGGCACCAATCAACAAACTGAATAGTTCTCTTCGTCTTGATGGTTCCGATAGCAGCGTTCACGTCTTTTGGTACGACGTCACCGCGGTACAGCATGCAGCATGCCATGTACTTGCCGTGCCTCGGATCACACTTCACCATCTGATTGGCAGGCTCGAAACACGCATTGGTTATCTCCGCCACCGATAGTTGTTCATGGTACGCTTTCTCAGCGGAAATGACAGGTGCATACGTTACTAGCGGGAAGTGGATCCTAGGATAGGGCACCAAGTTTGTCTGGAATTCGGTCAAGTCCACATTCAGGGCTCCGTCAAATCTCAGGGACGCGGTGATAGACGACACTATTTGACCAATCAGGCGGTTTAGATTAGTGTAAGTGGGCCTTTCAATGTCCAAGTTCCTCCTGCAAATATCGTAGATGGCTTCGTTATCCACCATGAAGGCCGCGTCAGAGTGCTCTAGTGTCGTGTGTGTGGTGAGGATCGAGTTGTACGGTTCTACGACCGCCGTCGAGATCTGTGGAGCAGGGTAGATAGCAAATTCTAGTTTTGATTTCTTGCCATAGTCGACAGAAAGTCGTTCCATAAGCAGGGACGCGAAACCCGACCCGGTGCCGCCTCCGAAAGAGTGGAAAATCAAAAATCCCTGCAGGCCAGTGCACTGGTCGGCAAGTTTTCGCACCCTGTCGAGGACCAAGTCCACAATCTCTTTGCCGATGGTGTAGTGCCCTCGCGCATAGTTGTTGGCAGCATCTTCTTTTCCTGTGATGAGCTGCTCTGGATGGAACAGCTGGCGGTAGGTACCAGTGCGAACCTCGTCCACCACGGTGGGCTCCAGGTCGATGAAAACCGCTCGGGGCACGTGCTTGCCAGCGCCTGTCTCGCTGAAGAATGTATTGAACGAGTCGTCACCTCCGCCGACGGTTTTGTCCGAGGGCATCTGTCCGTCCGGCTGGATGCCATGCTCCAGACAGTACAACTCCCAGCAGGCGTTACCGATTTGTACGCCAGCCTGGCCGCCGTGTATAGATATACATTCACGCATTTTTAACTTTAAAACTGGACAAAGTAACTTAAAAAATAGATATTTTTATTTCACTTCAAATCTAATAATGCTTCACCTACTAGATCAATTCAAAGTTTGAACTAGGCATCGAAAGTTCCATGAAGTTCTAAGTTTAAGCTTCACTTTTTTATTTGAAATACGATTTCTTTGTGGCCTGTCACGAGCAAAAAGTTTCATTCATTTATTTATTTAAAATACCCTACACCCACAGAAATGAATAATAAAAATATATAGGTTAAGGTTCCTATGTAGGTACCAATTACAGGTGTAGGTACCTACACAATATTCTCATAAGTAACAAACAACGTATAGGACGACAAAAAACGATAGAAGTAAGGAAAAGTACGATTTCGTGCTGATAGATGCGGTTCAATCCAAAACATACAAACTCACATGTCTCATTTTAGAGTGATAATAAGTACCTTCAGGAAAAAAGGTTGAAAGAAATGAGAAATTTTCTTTCTTTTTTAATTCAAACGCAACTCCTCTAGCGTTGCGAATACTGCGAAAGTGTCACATCATGTGTCAAAGTCTAAATGGATTCATTGCAACATTTTTAAACCGTGGCGTAGTGACCAGGGTACTTACATAGGTACCTACAGAAAAAAAAACAGGCAAGGGGTATTCTGTTCCCTGGTAGTGTTCGATAAAACTACTTTAGGCCCGTCAGGGCTGAGGGTTGTTCGAAAGAGATACCTGTGCGAGAGCTGTGAGACGTGGATTCTGCAATCATAAATAGGTTTAATATCTATACCAATATTATAAAGCTGAAGAGTTTGTTTGTTTGTTTGTTTGTTTGTTTGAACGCGGTAAACTCAGGAACTGCTGGTTGGAACATTATAAAGGGAACCTCTGTGCAAAATTTCAGCTTTCTAGGTCCAAGGGTTTGGGCTGGGCGTTGATGAGTCAGTCCAGTCAGTCAGGACTTCACTTTTTATCTAAACTAATATTATAAAGCTGAAGAGTTTGTTTGTTTGTATGTTTGTTTGTTTGTTTGTTTGTTTGTTTGAACGCGGTAAACTCAGGAACTGCTGGTTGGAATTTTAAAATTCTTTTTGTGTTGGATAGTCCATTTATCGAGGAAGGCTATAGGCTATATAACATCACGCTACGGCTAATAGGAGCGGAGCATAAATGAAAAATGTTACAAAAACGGGAAAAGGTATTTCCTTTTTGAGAGCTTTAGCTGCGTGCGCTGCGAAAACGGTTTATCATGTACTAGCTGACCCACGCAACTTCGTCTGCGTCACATAAATATAGCTATAACCTTTCTCGATATATCGACTATCCGACATAAATTAAGCTAAATCGTAACAACAAAAAATCTTATCTTTCCTCTTTATTAAAATAGTTTAGATGGTTTAGATTAGCTTAGATTTTAGTATTAAAGTGTGAATTACTATAGGTATCTCTTACTGTTAAATATACTATAACACTCTGTACTTGTAAACATTATGATGCAGTAAATATTTTGAATTTGAATTTCCCGGAGGCCAGCCAGAATCCCCCGTACCTACAATGCGACGCGCGAATTATTTTGCCGCGCGGATATTTTTACATTGCGATATCTTCTAAGATATTTATTTAAACTGTATAGAGTAAAGGGCACAAATATTCTATATTAAATTTCCGTTCTGACAAACACATTTATTTAGATATAGATTAATACCGTATGGGTTAATAAGCTTCGCAAAAAATAATTATTTTTAACCTAAAAGGTTAACAGTAAAAAAAGGTTACAGTGAGTCAATCTTAAAAGATAGATATATGCTGTCGCGGATTTTTTTTTAGAACTTTTAAAGAGGAACAATTCTTTGATACATGATATCTGCGTAACTTAAACCGTTTTCGCAGCGCACGCAGCGGAAGCTCTCAAAAAGGAAATACCTTTTCCCGTTTTTGTAACATTTTTCATTTATGCTCCGCTCCTATTAGCCGTAGCGTGATGTTATATAGCCTATAGCCTTCCTCGATAAATGGACTATCCAACACAAAAAGAATTTTTCAATTCCAACCAGCAGTTCCAGAGTTTACCGCGTTCAAACAAACAAACAAACAAACAAACAAACAAACTCTTCAGCTTTATAATATTTAGTATAGATGAAGGAATTGTTCCTCTTTAAAATTTCAAAAAAAAAATCCGCGACAGCATATATCTATCTTTTAAGATTGACTCACTGTAACCTTTTTTTACTATTAAACTGTTAGGTTAAAAATAATTATTTATTGCGAAGCTTATTTAACCCATACGGTATTAATCTATATCTAAATAAATGTGTTTGTTAAAAGGAAAATTTAATATAGAATATTTGTGCCCTTTACTCTTACCAGTTTAAACAAATATCTTAGAAGATATCGCAATGTAAAAATATCCGCGCGGCAAAATAATTCGCGCGTCGCAATGTAGGGAGATTCTTTCCGGGAAATTCAAATTCAAAATATTTACTGCATCATAAATTCATAATGTTTACAAGTACAGAGTCCTAACGTATATGTATTTAATAGTAAGAGATACCTATAGTAATTCACACTTTAATATAATCTAAGCTAATCTTAACCATCTAAACTATTATAATAAAGAAGAAAGATAAGATTTTTTGTTTGTTACGATTTAGCTTAATTTATGTCGGAAAGTCGATACATCGAGAAAGGTTATAAGCTATATTTATGTGACGCAGACGAAGTTGCGTGGGTCAGCTAGTGAATAATAATATGAGAGGTATGGAAGAGCAAGACATGCTGAGCCGACCCCATATGAATTATCTTGGTTCAATTTTACACTGTTCTAAACTACCAAAATCAATATGATGGCATTAGTATCAACTATGGCCACGCCCTTACAGAACCATGCAGCACTGTATTAAAAACTTAGTGGCTTGTCATGCTGGATTTACACTCTCGCGCGAGTGACGAGACGAGCCGCGAGGCGAGGCACGAGTCGAGTGTGTGAATGGTGTGTTTGTGACTCGCCTCGCAACTCGTCTCGTCACTCGCAGCGCTCGCGTCGGGGGCGGCTTTTAATGCGGGCGCCACACTATGCGCCTTGCGCTGCTCATCGCTTTGCTCCTCGCGCTGCTGCTATTTGCCGCGATGTTGCTCGCTCTGGCCACACTGCTCTACTCGCGCAATTAATCGCGACGCTCCTCACTTGTTATTTGCCTTTGGTGAACGATAAAACTGTGGCAGCGTGCGCTCTATGCATTTTTAGTATAGTTAATTATATCAATGTCATAAAAAGAAATATACATCGTCGTCATCGTCCTCGCCAACGGAGATGGTGGATCACATGTATTCATCGCGCGATTATCGCGGAGCGGTGGGCAGGACGAGGAGCATGACGTGCGGCATGAAGAGTAACGTTGCCACACTATGCCTCTGCCTCCTTTCCTCGCTACTTCCCATGCCACTCGTCGAGTGTGTGGTGGCCGCATTAGGCACGAGTCAAAGAACCTCGCGCCCGCCGCGAGCGTAGTGTTTACACTCGCGCTGTTACTTCAGTGGGTTAGAGAGAGAAAGAAGTTAGTTAGTTCGCGAGACTCCGTGAGAGTGTGAACAGACACACCTGTAGCTGGGCCATTCCGAGAAAAACTGTACCGTTACTTAAGGGATAAATCGGACAATTTAAACATTTCCCCTATATATCTCGTCACTAAACGGACGTGACGAACTCCGCTTACTAATAATAATAACGACAACACTCAATATTCTTTGTTCTTTTATAGGAAATAATTACTTCAAAAAAAGCCAAACAAGTTATAATTCTTTTAATTATTATTTTACTTGTTTTAAATCCATTTCTTTTGTTGATTTAAATACAATTATACGAGTAATATTCACTGGACGCATCGCGATGTTTCGCATCACCCAACTTGCATAAAATCTGGAAGGATTTTTTTCTCTCAACTGTCAAATATTTATTTGACGCGAAATACAAATATTTGTTCTGAGTACAAAATATAAAATCTTTAAATCCGAAGACTCCACCGACTCCACCTCATTTCTGACGAGCATTTTTTGATGAAAATTGAAAGCGACGCCGACGTGACACCAGCAACGGTTGCCAGGGCTGCGCCAAAATGACGGCGTGGTCGGCGCATCACCCTAGCCGCCAGCGCGACTGCGCCGTTCTCCGTGTCGCTGTCACCTAGTAACCAACTGACTTTTAGTTTATTTATATTGTGTTTTTATTGTGAACATATTTTATTTATTTATAATTAGTGTTAATTTTCGTTTGTTTTGGTAAGTTTAAGAGTTTTTTTTTTACCCGTTATATTTAATGCTGAGCGGCAGCTGTAGCGACGCCGGAATAAGTGCTAGTCAACCTATCACATCGCTGGATGTGCAACTTTTGGTACGTTGTCCTCACTGCTCCCAGGCTCGTTATTTTAAAGGTGAACGGGGACTTAAGATACACTATGGCAAGGTCCACAAACCTCATAGTGTACCTTTGTGCCCCCCAGCCGCTTCACCGACTTCAACATCTTTGGAACAAAGTTTGTGGAAAACATTGTCCAAATTAAAAAATTCCACTCCTGTTTTAAAAAGGGTTCCCCGGGGTGCGAGACACACTGTTGCTCAAAGTTTAGCGCGATGTGTGCGTCTCGCGACCCAGGAGAACTCAGAACGTGCCTGGGAGGAGTTGCTCACCTTCCCTTACAGGATTCTGCATGTCCAAAAAAATTTGGCAACTCAAAAATCATTAACAAACCAAATTAAAGACAACTGTAATAATTCGGCTCATAGTTTCGATGCAAAATTACCTGTTATGTACAATTTCTCTCAGAAAGGCATTTGTGCACATGTGGAATCCAAATTAAGTGAGGGTGATATAAGGGGGGCAGCCAGAATTCTTTTCAGCAGTGATGTGGTGGCGCCTTACTCTCCAGAGACATTTTCAGCCCTGGAGAGTAAACATCCAGCGCCTGCGGATGGTCTCACCTTCCCCGACCCGCCCGTCCACCCCGACCCCCTCGTTCGGGATTCTTCTTTTTTCCAAATTACAGCCCCGCAGTTGATCGCAGCCGTAGGCTCTTTCCGGAGTGGTTCTGCTGGTGGCCTCGACGGCCTCACTCCACAGCATTTAAAAGATTTGCTGAGCCCAGGCGCCGGGGCAGCTGGTGAGTCACTCTTGAAGGAGCTTGCGGTTTTGATCAATTTAATGCTCTCCGGCGGCGTGAACGATGCCGTCGTCGATGTCTTGTATGGGGCTAACTTGTGTGCCCTTCGCAAGAAAGACGGCGGCATTCGTCCCATTGCCGTCGGTTGCACCTACAGGCGTATGGCAGCCAAAATATGCTGCAAGCTCTACAGTGAACCGCTTGCAGCTAAGTTCCAGCCCCTTCAACTTGGTTTTGGTTCCAGAGGGGGCTGCGAGGCTGCCGTACATGCCTTATCCTCTTTTTTAAATTCAAAGAAAGGTGAGGTCATTCTCAAGGTTGACGTCAAAAATGCTTTCAACTCCGTGAACAGGGACACTTTGTTGGCTGAAGTTAAAAAAGTACTACCCGAAATTTATGGTTTTATGTGGCAATGTTATAGGAATCCTACAAAATTATTATATAAGGACAAATTTTTGGAATCTGCAGTTGGTTGCCAACAAGGTGATCCTCTCGGGCCTGTCATTTTCAGTTTGGCTATTCATCCCATTATTCAACAACTAAATTCCAAATTCAACGTATGGTATTTAGATGATGGAACGCTAGGAGGTGATATCGACACCGTTTTGAATGACTTACAACTCCTCAAACAACAATTTAAATCTATTGGCCTGGACCTTAACCCCTCTAAATGCGAAATTTATCTCCCTGACATTACCGACAGACAATCGACAATAGACTTTAACTCAATAGTCAAATGTAAATCAAAATTTTAGAAAAAAGTTCCTTGTACCTCCTAGGTTCCCCTATTTTAGAAGAAAGTTTCTCATTTTTCATCGATAACAAAATTAAACATTTTCATGATATTTCAGATAGACTCTCCAAAATTAACCTACATTCGGCTTTCACCCTTATCAGATACTGTTGTTTTGGTCCAAATTTTATGTATTTTCTTCGTTCTTCACCTCTGTGGACGAAACCACAACTTTTGGACAAAATTGACCAAATTATCCACGACACACTTACATCCATTCTTAATGTGGCCTTGGACGACCGAGCGTGGCAGCAAGCCACCCTTCCAATTCGTTTTGGTGGCCTCGGCGTCCGCAAAATTTCTAGTGTAAGCTTACCGGCGTTCTTGTCGTCTGTCCACAGCACTGAAAAGCTAACCAGGAAAATTTTAACCCTCTCCCTGGTTGACTCGGAAGTGCCGTGCTTGTCCGATGCAGAGAGCGCCTGGAGAATAGCTTGCCCGAACACGGATCGGCCCGAGAACCCATTTTCCCAGAGACAGTGGGATGAGCCGCTCTGCAGGTTGGTACGGAATAACCTTATTAATACGTCTACCAATACTGCTGAGCGTGCCCGCCTGCTGGCTGTGGGTGAGTGGGAGTCGGGCCTCTGGCTTCAAGCACTACCGTCACCTAATATAGGCACTATGTTAGGTGACACTACCTTCCGGCTCGCTACATGTTTGCGATTGGGTGCTCCATGTGGGGCTCCACATCGCTGTCAGTGTGGTGAAGCAGTCGACGGCCTCGGACACCATGGCCTATCTTGCATTAAGAGCGCAGGTCGGATTGCGCGACACGCCAGCATTAATGATCTTATCCGACGTGCTCTGGCTACCGCCGGTGTGCCAGCTATTTTGGAACCCAATGGGTTGGCACGCGTCGATGGGAAGAGACCAGATGGTATGACCATAATGCCTTGGAAGTTGGGTAGGCCTTTGGTGTGGGATGCAACTTGTGTCGACACCCTTGCGCCATCCCATCTTCCTAGCACGGTGAGCTGTGCTGGGGCGGCTGCTGCCGGTGCTGAAAACCTCAAACGGCGCAAATACAATAACTTAATTGGTGGTTATGTGTTTGAGCCGTTTGGGGTTGAAACACTGGGGCCATGGGGTCCGAGTGCCCACTTAATTTATCAGGAAATTGCCAAGCGTTTGGTCGACTCTTCACGTGACCAGAGGGCTGGAATATTTTTTGGGCAAAGAATCAGCATTGCCATCCAACGTGGCAATGCTGCCAGCCTTCTGGGCACTTTTCCTGTTGACAGCGGTGTGGACGAATTTTTTGACGCCCTATAATTACTCCCCTTTTTGATACTTGTATATATTTTATTATTATCTTAGTTCTGTAAATAGTAGTTTTTAAATGTTGTAAATTACTTCACGACATAACCAGATACATTAAGTATAATTCGCAAATAAAATAATGTATTAAGAACATATCGGTATCACGTTATTGCTGTGACTATAGTGGACTTCGTAATCGAGTATTTTTATTTATTAGGGCTTTCGTCACCGATTACTGCGTCACAAATGCACCACGGGTAAAAAGAAATGGCTGATCTACTACAATTATGTTACCATGATAATAAAATAACTTGTTTTGGTAGTTTTTTACTATTGAAAGCAAATAAAATAGTATTCCCGTACCATGACTAAAGTGGAATGTCCACCATGGTCCAATTTGATTAATTTAAATTTCATAAATTTTAAAGTAATACAATAAGATTTATGAGTAAAATTAACGGTATAATTAAAAACAAAACAATATTCTATAATAAATTCCAAACAATGCTGAAGTATGTCTAAAAAACCATGAACTTCGGTTGGTTAAAGTTAACGATAGGCGGTGTGACACGCAAAAAAACCCTTTTTTGCTTCTTATTTTTATTTTTAGATCAGTGGAATTAACAACAATTGACTCCATAATGATTTCGTTTTAAAGATAATGAGCTATATTGTACATAAAAAAAAAAAACTGCATTCGTTAGAATATAAGATGATCTAGTAAACTGTTTGTAAAATGTTGTGACAGTACTTTTTTCTTACGTACAATTTTTCTCGGAATTGTCCAGCTCATTTACACTCTCGCGCGAGTGACGAGCTGCGAGGCGAGGTGCGATACGAGCCACGAGGCGAGAGTCTAAATCCAGCATCAGTTGTCAGAAAGAACAGTACCCCGTGCTTGTAGCCTTGTACAGTGCGATCAAATTATCTTGGCAGGTCTGAACATAGGCTCTGCGAACTTTTACGCATGTAAACTTGTGAAGAAAACTGTTATTGCCAGATAAACCAATTCTTAAACGATCAGAAAATATCTAATTTAAACAGCGAGAAATACAAATAAAATAAAATCATAACACTTTTATACATTCATTGTAACAAAATGACCTGCACGAAGTTCGGACCTGCCATATAATTTGATCGCATTGTACCTTGTACCCACTACGGGGTACATTTGGCACTGGTTAATGCAACAGTCTGAAGCGCTTGTTCTATAAAACACAATTGCCAATTAGCCATCGTTTATTTAATTTATGAGTTGACTGTAACTGCCGTACTCAGAGATATTTAATGATTACTTAAGCCGTCACTTAGTAAAGATTTGACATGCATAACCTTTACTAAAGTGTCAAAATCTTTACTATGTAGATCTGAGTGCGGTAGTAAGTATGAGAGCGGACTTTAAACCGTGTGAGGCCGAGGGCCATGCTTCTTGAGTGTAGGTACAGACGTGAGCGAGGCCTGAGCCGCGCGGCCTAACAGGAACGTTGCACTACTAGCCGCGCGGCCCAAAACGCCACGCGGCTCGTAGTGGAGACGCGGCTTTGGATAACTACTTCCATAATAAGACAGCTGAAATTATTGTGTGTAAAATATTTGAAATAGTCACTCAAGGAAGTACTATGAATTAAGATGGTTTTTTTTTTTTTTTTTTTTTACTAGCCTGTATTGTGCCCCACTGCTGAGCAAAGGCCTCCCCTTTTTCCTTCCAAACCTTTCTATCACGTGCGATCTCTGGCCATGTTAGCCAAATATGATGATTTTAATCACAGATTTTAATCAATCATAGTCAGCGCGTATCCTTTAGAACCTGACACGCAAAATCAAAATCAAAATTCATTTATTCAAACTAGGCTGTCACACAGTACAAGAAGAACAGGTAGAAATGCTAAGCGATGATTGGAACCCATGGAACCAATGTCGCCAAACTAACACAATCGAACCATTAATCAATCCGTTTGATTAGTCGTCTAAATTTCAGTCACATCTAGCATAACTCACAGATTGTACATTTTAAAATAATTATTATACTTTTTAGCTCGTATATTTGTAATCAGCATTGAAAGGAAGTGCTAGCTTAGCTAATTATAGATTCACTTCAATTCTCTGCTAATAACTATGTAGTGGCATGGGAGTTACTACTGAGTAGGTATGATAACAGCCAGCTTCTTGTACACAATCTTTAAGATTTTTTTTTTGCTATATTATGCTGAAATGATATACCTGCGACGTTTTGTAATCAGCAATCAAACTAGAACCAATTGCCGAGTAATTTCTGCTACCCGCTCATAGATAGCAGTATTTTCAATAGACGTTATAACTTCGTTCATTGAAAAAAAAATTAATGGACGAAATTAGTAATAGAGATTATATTCACGTCATTCATGGTCTATATTTTTAACCACTCATTCAAGGAAGTGACACAATGAGCTTTTATCTATGTTTTCCACAGGTAACACTGTAACACTCACAGTAACTTCACTCACGATGTCTTCAAAATTCAAAGTTTACACTTGTTCTGTTTGATAGTCCTTGCAACGAAGCGGAAAAGCGACTTAATTATCATTGTCATCAGCAAGGTTTTTGAATACGATTGAATTGCCTCGAAGTTAAGTTTAATGTCAAGAATTTCATTTAACGCCATCTAGTGTCGGGTAGTTGAATAAACTAACTCATTCCAAACGAATTCTTGTTTGAATCCACTACCATCTAGCATGGAGTAATAACAAGAACAAAATTTAAAGGTTTTCTTTTAGTTACAAAGTTTTTAAAACCTCGGGTCATGTCTCAAAGTAACATTTCCTAACAGCAGGCTTCACGAATTTAACTCTTCTGCGAAGCATTACAGAAGTTTAAAAACTTTTTGTTTGTTAATTCATCTCATAGATGGCGTTAGACGTTTAGTGAACGGGTCGCTTAGCCCTGAAATTGTTTCAGGGTTTTTAGGCGTGTCTTAGGCCGGCCGCACACGTCCGGTTTCCGAATTAGGTTTTCAGATCAGGAATTCAGATTCGGAAACCTGAATGCTCTGCTTACATACAAAATGATCAACAAGGCGCAAACTATTCTTACTTTTTCCGAACGGAAAAAAAACCTGACGTTCGGTTTGATGCGTTCGGACAGTCAGAACGGCGAAAACCTAATGACGTCATTCCGAACGCAGCGCTCGCGTACATTTTGGCTCGTCCGCCGCACACGCACGGAAATTTCAATTCAGATCGGCGCGATCCTTGTAACGAGTGGACGTCTATCGACTCGTCGTCGTCGTAAGTAACAATATGATTGATTTTCGGTTTCACAAACCGAAAATTTAATCATGGTGGTGGAACAATACGAGTACCTATCCATGCATATAGGATATTTATAATCTGGACTAAGTATCACTTGAGAGACGTAAAGGACTTGGCGGGAGCAGATCTTAAAAACGCCAGTAAAAGTGCGATGGCAATCAAGTCCCCTCCGTCATCCATGTTTACTTGTGCTTTCACAAGCGTCTCTATACGTACTGGTCGTATAAAATTCCGAATGAAAAAAACCGAACGTGTGCGCTAGTCTCACGGAATTCCGAATCTGAATTCCTGATCAAAACCTAATTCGGAAACCGAACGCGTGCGGCCGGCCATTAAGAAACATTTCTAACAGCAGGCTGCGCGAATTTAACCGTTCTGCAACACCATCTCATAGATGGCGTTAGTCGTTCTCTGTACAGCTAGCTCGGCCTTGAATATGTTTCAGGGTTTTCAGGCGTGGCCTTTTATTATGTATAAACTTTATGTAACCGCAGCGAGAGAGAGCGCTACAAATCGAGCGAGATGGCGATAGATCCAGCGGCGCAGCTTCGCGAGTGCCTACGAGGTCGCACGTTGCTCTTTCATATCGTTTCATGCATCCCTCTCACGTTCGGGTGACCTCGATTTAATGCACGTGTCGTTAAGTTTATATGAAGTTTCATGTTCCATACAAGTTCTGCTAACATCGCCGCGTGCAACGCGACTGCATAAAATAGTTTTCAACTTTTTACTTAAGTACCTAATCAGTTTATCCGGGCTTTTTAAGTGGAATTACGTTTGTAGGTATGTGTTTATAACTGTCTCGTATAGCGGATAACCGGATCTGTGTCCGATATTTTAGCGCTATAAGCTACGCCCGTGTTACGTGTGCGATGTGCCTGGTTTCGCAGCTTCTTTTATTTAAAGGAAGACATTTTGGCCATCCAAAATATTGCTGATCGATCTTAAATGGGTTGTAAAATATTTGGGACACGTTGTCAGGAAATTGAGAAGGTTCTAATATTTGACCTATATAAAAATAGGTTAGTAGCCCAAAGTGACCTACTTCTAGAAAATACCTACGTTTCGGCTTTTCTAGGATACCTATAATACATTCTGAGCAGCATCTGGACAATTATTTACTGGGAAAGGAATAAATAAATACCGAGATTGAAGTGATCTCGCTATCTCCTGCCTAATGTACCGCGCTCCGGTCTCCCAGGGCAGTCGTCCGGGCTCACAACTCGCTCGATATGCGGCAGATATCGCCATCAGACGGACAGTGGCTAATCAGCGCCAATGGATCTAAGATGAAATTAGCGTAGCGTTTGATAATATTTACATGAAAATATTATTCGAAAATGAGACATTAACAAATTCTGTAGCATCCTTTATATACTTACCCCAATTAGAGCAAAAAAATATGTTGACTTTGACTATGAATTCCGTCTCTTCCATTCTGGGGTGGGTTTTTCATCAGGAATTCAGGACTATGCAATGAGTGTGTCGAGCCTATGTTTTGGTTAATGTGTAAGAAAAATGAGCACACAATATTATAGTAGGTACCTAATAATAAAAATACAGGTAAGATCAAAAAATATTATCTTTATTGTAATAACCATTCTTAGATATATTACAATATTCACAGTTTGTTGTCTATCTCTCTAATAAAATATATAATTTTATTAAATTTTGAAACGATTTTTACTGCGATTCAACACATTTATCAAAGACCAATAATATAATAATGGTGCCATAAATAAGATCGTTATGTTGTAGCATTAGTATTTGTTAATTTTAATGTCAAGGGTGTCATTTCGGGCGTAGAGGAGGGGCGGGGTGAGAGGGGCCCTCCCCCTCTCACCCCGGTTAAGGAGCAAGACCCCGGGCGGCGTGTCTCAGGTGTCGACGGCAACCGGAGCTAAGAGGCACCGAGTGACACCAGGTGGCAGGTCATACTACTCAGATCAGATTATTATTGAGTCTTCTTAAGAATGAGTCCATATTACAATTTTATTATTATGAATATGATCTGCTGAAGTGGCCATTTTAGACCCACAGATTAAACTACAATTTGTAAATTTTCTGAAAAGTAAGATACCACATTCAGAATGTGGATTAGTTAACATAATATTTGTGTGAATTAATCAAAGATTACTTGTTGGCTCATTACGGCAGATAATAATAATAATATTCCACAACTATCACACAACGCCATCTAGTCCCAAGCTAAGCAGAGCTTGTGTTATGGGTACTAGACAACTGATAAACATACTTATATATTTCTAAATACATACATATTATAGATAAATTACACCCAGACACAGAACAAATGATCGTGCTCATCACACAAACATTTGTCCTGGGTGGGAATCGAACCCACGACCTCCGGCATAGCAGTTAGGGTCACTAACCACTAGACCAACAGGCCAGTTATAATGATGTTGAAGTGAAGAATGCATGTCCTGAATTCCTGATGAACACAAATAAATTTCGTTTTAGGTTAAATTGGTCACAGTCGAGGGTGTGTGCGAAATAATTTGCTACCTGCCGGGCCCTCGACACATTGAAGTAGTAGAAACAGTGAGTTTTTAGTAGGTTATAGTCCAACAAAACCATCAGCTTGCCCTAGAATTCGGAAACTATCCATTTAGTAGAGGAGACGGTGAAGATCGACCTTCACCCCGCTCCGATAGCCAGATGAGACGAATTTCTTATCAAATATAATTTATAAACAAATATGCCTTTGATTACTTGCTTATGCAAGAGCTTCATAGAAGCTGAATAAAATAGTTTTCAAAGGAAATCACTGAATAAAGTTTCTTTTATTTAATGTAGTTGGCAGATTTTAAAAAAATAAACACAGTTTTCAGGCGATGAAAAGCTCACTGGTTTTGAAAATATATAATATTACTAGCTGACCCACGCAACTTCGTCTGCGTCACATAAATATAGCTATAACCTTTCTCGATATCGACTATCCGACATAAATTAAGCTAAATCGTAACAAACAAAAAATCTTATCTTTCCTCTTTATTATAATAGTTCAGATGGTTTAGATTAGCTTAGATTATTTATTAAAGTGTGAATTACTATAGGTATCTCTTACTGTTAAATATACTATAACACTCTATACTTGTAAACATTATGATGTAGGAAATATTTTGAATTTGAATTTCCCGGAGGCCAGCCAGAATCCCCCGTACCAACATTGCGACGCGCGAAATATTTTGCCGCGCGGATATTTTTACATTGCGATATCTTCTAAGATATTTGTTTAAACTGTATAGAGTAAAGGGCACAAATATTCTATATTAAATTTTCGTTCTAACAAACACATTTATTTAGATATAGATTAATACCATATGGGTTAAATAAGCTTCGCAAAAAATAATTCTTTTTAACCTAACAGTTTAACTGTAATAAAAGGTTACAGTGAGTCAATCTTAAAAGATAGATATATGCTGTCGCGGACTTTTTTTTAGAACTTTTAAAGAGGAACAATTCCTTCATACATGATATTAGCGTAACTTAAACCGTTTTCGCAGCGCACGCAGCAGAAGCTCTCAAAAAGGAAATACCTTTTCCCGTTTTTGTAACATTTTTCATTTATGCTCCGCTCCTATTAGCCGTAGCGTGATGTTATATAGCCTATAGCTTTCCTCGATAAATGGACTATCCAACACAAAAATAATTTTTCAATTCCAACCAGCAGTTTCTGAGTTTACCGCGTTCAAACAAACAAACAAACTCTTCAGCTTTATAATATTAGTAGGTATAGATTAAAAATTGCTATGAGCACTTTTTGATAGGCAAGTCATCAAAGACATATCTGTTTATAAATTACTAGCTGTTGCCCGCGGCTTCACCCGCGTAGATGTCGTTCAAATTATATATTAAAACCTTCCTCTTGAATCACTCTATCTATTAAAACAAACCGCATCAAAATCAGTTGCGTAGTTTTAAAGATTTAAGCATACAGACAAACAGACAGACATAAATAGCGACTTTGTTTTATACTATGTATGTAAGGATATTTGATAAGAAATACGTCTCATCTGGTTATCAGAGCTGTGAAAGTAGATCTTCACCGTCACTCAGACCAATTTGGGTTTCCATGAGGACTTTCCCCACTTAGAAAAAACCCATCACACAGCCGTCAACCAAGTATTCTGTAAGTCAAACTAAGTACCCCTACGCAAAAATTTTTGCTGGGGAATGACTTTTTTTTTGGGGTCAAAATTAACGTGAAACTCTTAGCTTTTCAAGTATTCGCAGCTACCAGTCATCACTTAATGTTGATGAACTGATGATGGAAGGTATAACTCCTCAACGGTTAGGAGTTGAAAGGATTGCTTTCAACTATTAAAATATAATATAACGAATAGAGAACCTCCTCCTTTTTGGAAGTCGGTTAAAAATGGTGTAGAACTACCGTTAATGCAATATTTTTTCTGTTCTAGACCATACCTGGGAACATCTTGTCACGGAAATAAGAGTATATAAGTTTAGAATTTTTCGCAAGTTTAAAAAAATATATCATTTTCGGATGGCCGATGGGGCCGAAAAGTTCTGGAATGGCGACCGCGAACCGGAAGACGTTGCGTTGGAAGGCCTCCCACTAGGTGGACCGATGACCTGGTCAAGGTTGCAGGAACCCGCTGGATGAGAGACGCACGGGACCGGTCAATGTGGCGACGCCTGGGGGAGGCCTATGTCCAGCAGTGGACGTCTTTTGGCTGAAATGATGATGATGATGATCATTTTCTAAGGTAATCATTTCACTTTAATTACCTCTATGACCCGTTTACTATTCAAAGCATTCATTATATACCACAATGTTTTGAGTGTACTATATTGAGTTTTACCGTAAAGCTTGATTTTCCAATGCAAAAAAAAAGTTGTTTCCCAGCAATAGGTTTTGCAAAGTTTGAGATTGAGGCTTCGTAAAGGGTACGTTTACACCCTGTATGTTCTATTCCTGCATTGTTTACTGTGTGTATAGCGCGGTCACATTAACTTGACGCATCTCTGCGTCTAGTGTCAAGCGTCTCAAGCGTCAAGTTAATGTGTCCGAGTAGTAATCATCAACTGCCTGCCTTATCCCAAGTATGTTAGGGCCGGCTTCCGGTCTAACTCTTCCCGGATGCAGCTGAATACCTGTGTTTTACCACAGAATACATAATAGTACTACGTACAGAAGGGACACTCCCTTCCCCGCGCTCATATTAAATACCGCACCTCACCCCGCACTTCGAGGTAGTCGTCGCCGACACTTGAGCAATGGCTCGCGCTCGTATTAGTCGTCGTTCGGTTTTCGCGACGCAGACCGTTGCACTTTCCGCGCCATTTTTTAGGCTACGATAACCCTACTAGAGTTTACGCACACATTTGCACGTGCACGTCGTGCACAAACGTTATTTGTTTATGTAGTAGTAATAGGTAATTATTTTGCGGGCGTTGTATGGAGTGTCCGAGGTGTGGTTTTACATGGAGCGACTGCCTATCTGACCTCCACAACCCAATAGCCTACTGTGTGTACATAAATAGAAAAAAAATAAATAATTCATGTAATTTTGTCTTTTTGATTGTCAGAACGAGACGAAAGACTTTAACTTACAGACGCTTACGAATAGTGTTATATATATTATTATATTGAACTCATTAACTTTTTTTTTAACTGTACAGACGCTAGCACATCAAGCTACGACAATCTGTTTCTTTTAGAAATGGTTCCTTGTCCGAGTTTACATATTTTTGGGGCTGACTGTGTACACTCACGGGCTCATAAATGTGTATAGGTACCTACACATAAGAACATTCGAGAGTGATTTAAACTTTGTGGTTTTAACTTTGATTAAAGATCTATTTCATAATTGTGTGTCTATTTCATATAGTTTCATATTCGTGACAACATAAAATACCAATCAAGGGATTAGGAGAAAATCACTTTTAAAAGTCGCTTCGTAGGTATATACAAAATACTAGCAGTTGCCCGCGACTTCGTTTGCGAAGAAATTTTGACTCTCTTGTCTGGACTGCCTGTGGATGGTACTATGTCAAATCGAATGCCAAATGCCAATCGAAGAGATTATATTCCCTTAAACCAGCCCTGTCGTAAAATCTATTCCTACCTGAAATGTCTTAACTATATTCTATCTCTCTGCCAATTTTTGAGGTACAAAAAGCCAAGGATTTCATATGGCTTAGTCCAGGTCTTCCTTACAAATTTCTTAGCTTAGATCTCCTACTCCTAAACTCTAGACTTAAATTTCAGGTTGTTAGTACAAAAAAAAACAGTACATTTTTACAAACATGTGAAAGCCCTCAGACCTCCTTAATCTGGCCATGTTGCTAAACCCGCTAAATCTGTTCTTAGTCAACGTCTACTAACTATAAAGTACCTTCCTGCCAAAATTGCAGCACAAAAAAGGAAGGACTGTCATACAAACTCGCGTGAGCCCTTAGACCTCCCTAGTCCGGCCCTGTCGCAAAATCGGTTCTTAGCAAACTTCTACTCACCTACTACGTCCCTGCCAAAATTCAAGTTAGTAGCACACAAAATGATGGACTTTTAAACAAACTTGCGAGCGCCCTTAAACCTCTCTAATCCGGCCCTGCAACAAAACCTGTATTTAGTAGAGTTCTACTAACTAAAAACTACGTGCCTGCCAAAAATCAAGGTTGTAGCACAAAAAATTAAGGATTTTCTTACGAACTTGTAAGAACACTTAGACCTCCCTAATCCGGCCCTGTCACAAAATCTGTTCTTACCAGACGTCTACTAAACTATAAACTACGTCCCTGCCAAAAATCATCTTTGTACGTCCAGCGGTTTTTGAGATTTCGTGATGAGTGACCTTTCGCTTTTATAGATATAGATAGTGGTGTTGGTATCAGTGTGTCCCACATATTCAGCATACATCCAACTGTAATTAACTTACCATGTATATGAGGTTCCAAGGGTTACAATAACGAAAACGACAGAATATTTTTTTTTGTATATTTTTTACGTTTTTATAACAAGTAGTTCCAATAAAATTTTACAAGTTTATTTTGTACAAGTACGGAGTATCCTCCGTTCATTGAAACTCAAACGCATCAGATATTTAATAGTGGCATAATTTGCGGAGAGTGCTTTTTATAGAAAGTAACAGGGCATATACTAGCGTATGTCTAGTTGTACATCCGTGCGCCGATCGTCGCCACGAGACAAAACCACCTACTTACATATACATCAATGTGGTCGAGAGCCCATTACATTACAACCAATGCTCTCTGTTAGTGTTCGTCATTTTACCACAGAACCACAGACAAAAGCGTTTTAATCGGATTCATAAATGAGCATGCTGAACCATATTAGGCAGGAATATTTTATTGTCAAATTAATTTCCTTGCATTTCAGATTATGGCATATCTAAAAAAAATGCAAGCTCAGCCGACTTGACAAACAAAACCAATACACTGCCTAATGTACACTCAGCATTAATTTATAATGCCTGCAGTAAAATCACTAACTCTGAAAAATCAGCAGCTCGATTATCACATACATCTGCGTTTTCTTCAAGGCAATCCAAAACTATCGAACCCTTAATAATATCTTGTGTAGATGATATAATATGTAAATAACCAACTTTAAAAAATCAATTCCAAAATCTATCATATCCTTTTTATGCGCTTTTCTGAATCTTGTTGCTGATTCTTCGTTTAAATTGTTCAAAAAAACAATAGAATCGTTAAAACTGCATACGATTATATTCCTTTATTGTTCGTTTAACAGTTCTGACGGAACTTATCTCATAAAAAACGTTACAGACTCGAAAATGTATGAACCAGTCGTACTTAGGACGCTGGGAACTTTGGGAATTTTAAAATCTAATAAATCGGAACGTTTCAGTTCAATTTGCAGGAAAATTACAGCCATATTGCAGTCTTTATCTCATCGTATTGTATGTCGACCCTCACCGGGTCGGTTTCTTTGTAACTTTTATGAAATAAGTTTATGAACTAAACTTAGTGGTGATCTGGGGCTTTGACCTAATACGACGCCTTTGTGCGAATACGCGAGATTGCGCGAGCATACACACGAACCGTTCGATGAATGTTTGACCGTGAGGTGCGCCCGACTATTAGGAATAGCGCTGCATATTAAATGGTAAATTTGATCGAACAAAGCTCGCGTGAACTCGCACCGGCACATGGCGGCAACGCTGACACGCTATGTCAGGACAAAGCCTTCACCTATTACTAGAATGCATAAAAATATTGATTGGTTAGAATCGTAATGGGCTCTGAAGTTCAATCGATCCAATGCTTACCACTTCGAACTATTACCTATCTCCTCACAACATGATACAAACAATTAGAAGCTTGAACAGTTCAAACCTTACGTTTCAGCTATAATATAATTTGACTATATATATTAATATCTTACAACGACAATTTAGTTTAACTCGAGGTAACAGAATATTGTTGTTTATACAGTGTATTTGGTTGAGATACTATATGAGCATATTATATTGTTATACTCATTTCTAAAAATACTTGAAACCTCGCACGGCACCCCGTGAATAGCAGACATTTTGTTTTTTATGGGCCGATCTAGAGTATGTTGAATGAAATATCATTGAATTTAGGAGAAACCTAGAGACGTGCAAAAATAAATAGAAAGAGTCTAAAAAATAAGTAGATAATTTCGAAATTTTCCAACAAAATTAAATTACGTTGCTTAATTACGTTTTTATGTTTAATCAGGAGTATTTAAGTTAACATACAAAATGGTATCAAATGAATATATATAATATACGTTAACTAATCACACTGTATAAGTATTAATTATCAACAATGGGTAACGCAACAAGGTGCTATCACAACTCTGCATATTATTAAATATTCAACGCAATATATTATTTGAAAATGTAACACAGTATTAATTATTCAAAATGGTAAACTTCGCAGCCGTCGCATTGGCTCGACTGAATCTTGTACAGATTTGTACTTACATTAGATTTATTTACAAGTTACTCGCTATCGTTTGCCCGAAGATAATCGGAAACATATTCAGAGCTTACACGGCTCGACGCCTCCTCGGCTGGCCGTCTCGCCGGCTCGCCAGTGTAAACTTACCTAATGATACTGCATTATTGTGTGCACATTCACAGAGTTCACAGCCTTCAGAAATGTAAGTAAAGTATAGTGACGCGCACTGATCCATGATACGGTCACTTTGTTAACAACACGTTCATGTTACATTTACGAATAATTATTGAATTGGTTATTATTTATTGACTTTATTATTTCAATCACAAATTAAATTTACGTCCCTTTAATGTAGTTCTCAGTCTAACGTGACACGGCATATTGGCAGTGTTACTCTTACATACCGAATGTAACCTAAATTATAATCGTAACTTACAAAAATCATTACAAATCAGTACGCTTGTTATGTTAATTACGCGTATGTGAACCAAAACCTAGATTGTGCGTTCTTTAGAACAGACTTGTGCTAATTTTGCGCGGACTTCGAATTCGAACAATCTTCGGGCTTTCGACCGTAAAACTATAATAACACCGAAATATCGGAACAACCAATAAACGTTGCTTTAGTCTAATTTATTTTATGGTTTTTGATTTCGAGACACAGTCTCTATTGCTATCGCTAATAGCCTCCGCTATGAGATCTAGCGATAATAGCTCCGGGCCGGCAGCTCGTGCGGCCCAGTGTGGCCCAGTGCGGCCCAGTGAGGCCCCGTGCGGCCTGCCGGACCCGGCCGGGTGCACCGATCTCATCGAGTGCCATCCCATTACCCCCTCACCCCGCTAACATAACAATAACATTTATTCATAAAAATATAATATACAAAAAATCTACTGTGACTTATTACAAAACAAAAATGTCGAATGCTACACCAATTAAAAATTACCTTCCCATCTACTTATTGCTTATAAATTAAAAATGACATAATTGTTGCAAATTGTACAATTATAAATTTATATTATAATTATTATTTTATTTGGAAAATATTTTAGTCTTATAGTTAATTTAGAATTAAGTCGACCGCGGGATGTGTTACCGGGCCGCGACGGGGAGCGGTTGTCCCGCGGCGTGTCGCGTCGCGGCGTTGTAAGACACCCTGAAGTCTATCGATTTATTTAATATCCCTCGTTTGCGAGTTGCGTGAGTAGCGACCAGACACGTCGCCCTCTCGACACACATACACAGGATGACGAATCATTTGAGCCAATTATTGCGTTAAATGATAGCAGTCATCGTCAGCGACGTACAACACACATGGTTAACATTAGGCCGTGCTTACTGCACCAATCACGACACGCTACAGATCCTCTTAGTCTTAATATATTGAATTGAGCAGTATACGGACGCACGGACGCACAAATTGACTATAACCCTGTAGTAACTACTGAAACCTAACTAATAAGTAATTATTTTTTTCTCTTTCTAGGGGCGTATAAGTTAAAAGCATTACATTATTAAAGTCTCCACAAAATTGTATAACTTACTATAACGCTATTCATTTTATTCATCAATTAAAAAGATAATAATTTCTCTTATTATCTCTTATGCTACAAAAGAATTTCAACATAATTATAAGTCAACAGAATCTTGTATATATCAGGTTATATGTTGTTATGTAACGTACAGATATACCTACTCCTCACATTTATCGTAATCAATTCCCGATTGCAAACGGTTGCAAACTGTTCACTGTTACTGTTTCAATATATTTATTTATTACAATCTGTCATAATAACTAATAACATCGGTCATCTGGATATGACTTCATTTATCATCATTTGTATAACAATAATTATGAGTAAAAAGATAATAAAAACGTTTGTAAAATAATGCAATAATATATATTTAGATAAATATAATAAAAATCAACAATACAATAAAGTCACAGCATGTATTTACATGTTTCTATACATGTTTGCGGCGCCATGTGTAACGCCAGCACAAGTACACTCATCGTACCCATTTTAAGTGTATTTTTCTACATAGGATTAGTTGGCATAGACCAGTGCGTACAATCAGCCACAAAAACGAGTTCCCCTCTCTCGACCCCTTTCCGGCTTGCTCCTAAGTAGTCGATAAAAATCTACTGTATTCTATAATGAATCTCCTTCTCCGTCGAAACGTACTTACCAGTAAATTTATAAATAGGTTTCAGAAGCTATCATTTGTAGACCGTAATTACCGAACCTCCGGACCCGATCGATACTCAATAAAATTCATCATGAGAAGATCTAATTAAAATGGGTACAAGAAACGATGGCACTTTACAGGGTACCTATGCATTTTTTTTTCATAAATTATGTCATAAAATGACGACTAAAGAACTATGTATGTTTAATTTACGCCGTGACTTATACGCTAGTTTCGATTTATACCTAATCACATCGATTTAGAACATTTGTTGTGTGGTAGTAATGGTGGCACGGCCGCCGGCCTGACGTTTGAGCCCATGAAACAAGAAGCTGGCGGCGGCCTTGATCGGGGCGACGAGTGGCACCCTCGCAGCGGTCTCCCATTGTCAGACATTGCCTGTGGCGGGGAACCTCGGCGGAGGCAGCGGCGGTGGCGGTCGGCCCGCCTCCCCCCCACCCGAAGACTGCTCCGATACTGAAATGCATAGCTCTGTTATCACCACTACTCTCTCACCACACACCTCGGACCATGCATGATTTCTAACCACTAACACGGTGACGTTTCAACCTACACATTACCAGTATACAATGGCCTGGCATTGTAAACATATTCCTTACAATGACAGATCAGCTTACTGGTTGCATTTAGCTTGATAGGTCGTCGTGCGCAGGTTATTCCTCAGTATGTAGGCCATGAACCAATGATAGGAGTGGATCTGCATGTTTTATTACCGAACCACCAATCGACTGAACTCCAACAAACACACACTATTGTCACAGGGTCTGTTTTATTCCTAACCACAACTAGAAAGCATCCATCCATCCATCCATGTTTATACCATAAACAGAAGCTCTCAGAAAGAATCATCGCTACCAGTGTGGTCACTCATGGCTAGGCTAGGTACTTAACGAGTGACCAGTCACGACTCACGACCATGTTCAAGTGCAGGTTCCAGGTGGGATCAGTTTGGGGGAGCTCGCTTGCCTGTTCCACGCAGGAAATGGTATAAAGCCATGTCGGAACATCCCATTGTTTCGCTTATTTGTCGCCTTTTCGCTTACTTTATGCCTCGCAGGCTGAACCAGCAGTTGTGCTCATGAACCCTAATATTTTATCCTAGTTACAAATAATCTAACCTATATGCTTATCTGTTTCAGTGGCTATCCCTTTTCAGGGTAAGTTTAAAATCCACATGAAGATCGGCGCTCCACGACACATCTTCAGCAACTGATACTTTCCCTATCATAAAAAATATGTTATATTATTCATTTTATTTAAACATATTTTAGGGTTTCTTTAAATCACCTGGCAAAACTTTGTTAGGATGTTAAAGGTGAAAGTATGATTTCCCATCTACAGGAAAAACATTCATTAAAGTAGCGCCAAGATATTTGAAATAATCCCTTTTTTTTACACGAATATAAAATAGCACATCTAAACTGACAAATAACTGCAATGAGCCCACACCAAGAAGTCTACCAAAAGTAATATTGGACAGAATTGAACCTATGAAGGATAAGTGGAAACGTTCTAAATAATAATTTAGGTTCGTACAATTGCAGAAGAAAGGTAGTTCCATTGTTAAAACATAGGGGGTTAATAAAGGGATTGAAATGAAAATACTGCATGTTAAAACTACATCCAGATTCTCCATATCGGTAAACTGGAAAAGCATAAAAGCTGAGCACGGCGTTCCACAAGGCAGTTTCCGTTATTCTCTAAACAATTGGCAATAACAGAAGAAAATAGACCTTACTAACAGTGAAACGGCCTGGCGGGTACCCGTGGTGGTGCTAACATACGTCACAACACAAACTAGCACAAAGGATCATGCTCAAGCGGCTATGTACACACAGACCAGTGTATAGTTCCACATACAAATACAAATAGTTCCACATAAGCATCATAAAATTATCGTGACAACATAATGAAAGTGGTTTATAATGAGTGATGCTTAAAAAAATTCAAAAACATCAAAACAAAAGCAAGATTTACTGGAAAAGGAATGGTAAATCTGAATGAATGTAATGCAAGCAGCCAACCATGATTTCATTACTATATATCACAATAATTATTATTCACAAAGGAGTTGACAAATGGAGTGGCACTTCGGTCGTATAAAGTTACATAAAGTCTAACGGCTCGCGTACACTTACCCCCGTATTTATAGTCAAGTCAAAGTAATTACTTGTGCAAATATTTTTATGCAATGGGCAAGAATTTAAACGAAGTTAGAACCGTCAATGAAAGCAAAACTAAGAATTCTAACGTTTGATAGTTCCAACATTAAGGAATTACTAAACTACAGAGAAAAAATCGTATCTTAAACAATGACATTTACTCAAGTAATAGTAATTACCTACTTGTTTATAAATACGGGTGTATTGTTTATAAATATGTGATGATAAGCACATCATCTTAAGACGACCCTATGGCCAGATCATTTAGTCCATTTGTAACCACTCCGTGTTGTTAGAATCAATTTATCTTTATTTGTCTAATTTGGTAAACAGCCAGGTTTCAAGTTTAGATGTGACTCAAACCTCTACGATGTTCCTCATAAAGATGAAGACGTCCATGAAGTGTGACTGATGAGAAAGCTTCTTTACACCGTGTTTGTTTACCAAATGACACACAACAGTGTAGGTATGATAGTCACGTGGCACGATGACATGAAGCGTGGTACTTACGGGAATCGTGTTTCTCGTCAACAGGGGCGGGTGGTGGCGGGGGGGGCAGCTGTTGTTCCAGGGCGTTCACGCAGTTCATCATACTCCCGTAGAGGCGGCTGTCGCGAAAACTGTCCCTGCACACACTCTCCAATCATCCCCAGTGACCGACAATGTGATATCCCCCACGTGGTTATGACCATAATTATTACTACGCGCTTCTACTCATTTCACTTCTCACTCTTTTATCGTTAAATCTACCGTTATCTTATTTTTATCCTTTTATGTGTCCTTTTTATTAGGATAAGTATGTTTTTAGTTTCATATGTTTTGTTACTAAACGCAGTTTTGGATTGATTGTTGTCAACTACATTTTCAATTTAAGTATTACTCTATTCGTCACAGAAGTCCCTAAGTCGGAATATGATTACGGTACTAGATAACAGATTATAATTCTTTCTTTATTTTATCTTTCTCCGTTTTGTGAACATTGCAAAAAGTTACTTGATAATTATTATATTAGTTTTAGTCTGTCTCTTTTGCAAGAAATTAGTTGCAAATTGACCAACACCAACCTTTGTAAGTTTTATATTTAAATTTTTACTTAGAATTTCCTTTTTGATGTACTTATTTAATAATTAATTTTATTTTACTTTAATTCAGTCAAACGCATTAGTTAAATAAATGTGAATGAACATACAGTCGAATATGCTGCACTACATGCATTCATACTCGTATAGGTATTGAAGAAATAAAGACAACAAATTCTTCTTGTGGTCCGCAACCTAAACTCGTTGCATCGAGAGAGCGTTGTGCGCAGAGAATGTGGGAGGGTTCGAGCTCAACTCCCAGCCACGGCAACCAATCTGTGCAAGTACACATCGTGGTAGGAGTAATAACAAGAGACACTTCGTTGTGTAACTCAGGACCTTTTATTTTCCCGTGAAAAACTACACTTTTTAATTTTGTATTTTTGTCTCCTATGTTGCTATTCATTTCGTTTTCTGAGCGTGGTGGTATTGTTTAATAGAATTTCGATCTGAAACACGGTACATAGTGGGTAGGAGGTTGGAGCTACGTTTCTACGTTCCAACAGCCCTCTCTGGGAGACAGGGTCACATCATTCGTTCCAGTGATATGTACATAATGCTGATAAACATCACGTGCAACGCGTGCGCATGGATGACCAGCACCAGTCTGGTTTAGTGCTGTGTCGTGATCAGAAGGAAAATCATGAATCATGTGTCATGTAATGGTAGGACACAGTCGGTGCCAGTAAATATTCAAAATATATCAAGTAAACAGTCGCCGTGTCTTACCTCCCGTTTGAATTTCGGAACAGTGCCAAAATCTCTTCGAAGGTCTTATTTTTTGTTTCAGGAACTTTTTTATACGTAAATATCCAAAAAATTGCAAGGAATACACTAAAAGGCAGGAATGTATAGTTTTCCAGTAGTGCCTGAAAATAAACATAATTAGCATTGTACTTAAACAGAAATATAATACGATGTCATTGTTATTAGATTGTCCACGTTAGCCACAATTTAAAAATTGCGTAATCTGTTTACGCACGGATTAGGACTGACACTCAATTTAGTTATTACGGGATTGCATCGATTGGAATCAATATTGACAGCAAATATGACTGACCGTAATTATAAGACCAGCGTGTCTGTACCAATATCAATTAACAGATAGCAATTGGAATGTAACACATCGCTGGGCAAACACACACACAGAGGCCTACCTTCATGCTAGGAAAGCCGATTCCGACAACGAAATTGGCCATCCAATTAACTAATACGGCGATAGCCATCGCGCTGGGGCGGGGGCCCTGCGAGAACAGCTCGGCAGTGATGAGCCAGGGGATGGAGCCGGGACCCACCGCGAAGAACACCACGAAACTCAGCGTCGACACCACGGACAAGTAGCTCATCCAGTCGATCATTTCCTGCACATAGCCGAAGAACTCCTATCAGGGGATAGCAATGGTGTCCTTTCCCGTCGCCGACCGGATGATGAAATAAATCACAAACATAAATGCACATCACACACTAGTCTGTCCGTGTGTACGTCAAGCTCCGCGCGATGCGTGGAGTTCCGACACAGTTGTTGAGTGCTGGTAGCGTTGTGTCGTCCATCTATCGTATGTACTGCGAATGCTGGTGATAAGTGCCATCCTGCTTTTGAGCAGTGTTTGTGTGATATAAAGTTCGCTTCATTATAAACGCGTGCGCTGAGCTCCCCGTGAACTTGTACCACAGTTGCGTGGCCAACAAAAATAGTGTTAGTGCTTTGTGAGTGATGTTCCTAACATTTATATTTGAGAATTTATTCCCATTATTTACAATTCTTTCCTACCGAGAGTCCGGTTTCGGAAACAGGAAAGTCGAAGAGGGGGGAGGGCTAGCGAAGCGACGAGTGTATGTGTCTCGATGATTGTTAACCAGAGTTATTGTGAACGAGCCAAAGTCAACAACGGACGTGGATGACGATGACTTGTCGGTAACAATAACAGTGTTTAAGACCATCGGAGACACATACACCCGATGAAGCCAATGACCGTGTGTGAGAAATAAACCAGGGATTAAAGATGAGGTGCATGCATAAGTGTTACTAAACTAAATAAATGAGACAATATGATTAATGATAATTTTAAAGATGATAATGATAAGTTCGAAAATACAATAAAATAGAAATATATATAGGTACAAAACTAGTCTGTGGGGTTACCATGATGTATTTAAGAGGTAACTATTGTTTTATTCTTATTTCTGTGTGGGAAAGCGACAGAGCTGTACAAGGTGTCTAGCGACAGAGCTATACATGGTGTTTAGCGTCGTCTCTTTTCCACATTGGAATAATTATATAACAACATCTATTGCTTTAAGACCTCATGGTAGGCCACCTGTACTCACAATGCTATGATTTGCAAGACACATTAGAACATGTTTAAAATAAAAGTTATTCAAATGTATTGGTTTTGTTATTCATGCACTAACTTTTATTTGGATATTAAAATCAAATTTATTTTTATAAGAATGTATTACCATATCAACAGATGAGTGCGGTAAAAATTCGCTACTCAACAGGCGTCGATTTGGTTTTATTCAATATCAATATGACCATAGACCTGTTTAATAGTTATAAGTAACAATTATTACTGCTGTCTGAAATTTATATTAAAACTTTCGATTCTTACGTTCCTTAGCTCTTACATATTTAACATGACTTGTGTAATGCAAATCATCTTCAAGTGAATATACTAGATACTTTAAAAGGCGTCGCAGTACTTTGACGACCAAACATTTAAATAAACCAATGAAAATAAATCTAATTTAAGAAATATAAATTTAATAAGTTGATTTGGAAGAGATCGAGCAACCAATTGGGGTATGAGAGAAAATATCAGTAATGAAGTATTGACAGAAAAGTCACAGATAGAAGGTGGAGTAAGCAATGAGGAAGCGTGCTAAAGCCATTTTTGTATGTAATCCTTGATCGAGACCAACGATACAGAAGATATTCTTGGTAAAGTAATAAGTCTTATTTTTTATAAATATTAGCAAATATTACGTGGTGTCTCTCAAGGAACACATTTAAGGCCAGTGTTCCATATTGAAACACTGGTCCAACTTATTCTAAATTACCTAATTAATTAAAATATGGTCAACACCAGTTTTAATAGAATATTAAGTTTTAGAGTTATTTTGTGGTAGTTTTCAATGGTTTGAGACTGCTTTGAAAGCTATGGCTGTATATGTTGCGGAGGTCTTTGTAAAAGTTAATTTGTAAATCTTCGAATATTTATGTAACGTCACAGAAAGATGTTTCAAAATAATTTTTGAATACAGCAAAATACGAGTACCAGGGAAACCCACCACAATTTTATAAGACACACCTTTATTAGAAATGAAATGGTGATGAAAATGGAGAAGATGAACATTCCCCCGAGGCCGTAGAGATGCAGCGTCCGTCTTCCCGTGCGGTCCATGAGTGGTAAGGACACCAGGGTCATCCCCACCATGATGGCCCCGATACCCATGGTCGCGAACTTCGCCGACTCGTCCGTAAGGCCCGAAGAAGTGAACAGCGAAGTGGAGTAGTAGAATACCTGGGGATACGATGGAAGATGGGAATCACGCGAAACCTTCACACTTATTGTTAGCGCTATCGAGTAGTAGAATCGATAGAATACATAAGAAGATCATATTTTAAGCTTCAAAGAAGCCAATCGTGACACAACTTGGGTGGACGTTAGTATGAATTATTAACCGGCTCTTGAATAAGTAGAAACACCGAGAGTTGTATTAGGTTAGATTTTATCGTAAAGAAAATATTGCGTCAATCGACTTTTACTACCAAAAGCTTGAAGAAGCTACAAAATTTGGAGCACAGAGTCACTTACTGCGTTGATCCCGCTGAGCTGCTGGGACAACTGCATAACTACGCCGATGAGCAAGGGAGCGCGTAGCGTGGGGGAACATAGAAGTTCCCTCATTGAAATAGACGCCTCCGCCTGCTGGGCACGTTCCTCGGCACGCATCTCTTCGATATCCTCTTCCACCTTGTTGAGAGATAAGGATTAAATCAATGAAGATTAATTTACTTTTAATATCTTGCATAATCGGGCTAAAGGTTCTCACTGCTGAGGCTCCAGGCCTCCTCTCTATGAGAGGGAATGGGCTATAATTCACCACGCGAGGTGAGCCACATGTTTTGAATATTTGGTTCTAGGACATGCCGGTTTTCTCACGGTGTTTTGCTTCACCATTTTGAGAGCAACGATGATAAAATAAATTACACAAAGTAATGAGCCTACCTGGGTCGAATCCTCGACTTACAGTTCGTAAGTTGGGGCTACCACCACAAGGCCACCGCTCTCCTAACCTAACCAATATATAAGTAATACCAGTACATCATCTCATCATCATCATCGATGACCTGGTCAAGGTTGCAGGAACCCGCTGGATGGGAGACGCACGGGACCGGTCAATGTGGCGACGCACCTGGGGGAGGCCTATGTCCAGCAGTGGACGTCTTTTGGCTGAAATGATGATGATGATGATGATGAGTACATCATCGATGTCCGTCAAATGTCATTTCATACCTGATTACTAGCCCGCAGTCGTCTGAGAGCGCGTCTCGCCTCCTCCTCCCACTGGCGCGTGATAAGTAGGTACCGGGGCGACTCCGGACAGGCAGGCAGCAACAATAGTTGCAGGATCGCCGGACATATCGCCAAACCTGAACAGAACAGGACATGTTTGATCTCCACTTGTTCTTAGCCTGTTTCCCACTACTGAGGCTCCTCTTCCAATGGCATCCTGAATGTGTTTTCAGACCGGTGGGACTCACCCCTTTTACGTAAGTGGGTAAGTGTTCAGACACACTTATTCTAATAATCTTGTGATGCAGTGTTGTTTTTATTGTAATTTTAATTTAATACTAACATTAGGATAAGTTATTATAACTAACAAAATATGGATTTAATTCTGAAATAAAATATTTGAATTTGAAAGGCGTCTTGTTTCTCCTTCCAAACCTCTGTATTTTTTCATCTCTAAACTTAATTTCAAATACTGGTGCCTAATCTAAACTGATTAAAGCCTTACAGTTAAGTATTTTAACATAATTTAATCTTAAGTCGATATATAATTTTACACAAAGGTGTTATCTCCAGAAAACAGCACTTAAATGATTTTATAAGATAACTTAATATTGTGTCTGCAAGTTTGGCTAAAGTGTCCTCGAGCATTGAAAATACGACAATTAAAACAAGTATATTAACTGCAAAACTTACATCCTCACCAGACATACCTACATCCTCTAACCGAGTCAAAATTAATAAACGAAAATATCTCCAACTCTAACTTAAACTGCACTTGAGGCTTTAATGCCGCGTCGTTTGCGTTAACTACCAACTTGTAAGTTATCCTTAACTTTTGAATACCACACCTGGTCTGCGTCGAAATGTTTCTTAAACTTTGCACTTTCACTTTTTCTTTCAACTGTAAATACTGCAATCTGTTGTTTTATAGTTTCAAGGCCTAGGTGTGATAAGGAAGTTCTGAACACGCTTGGAAATCGTCGTGTTTTAACTTCTGAGAGTTTAAATGCAGTTATGAATTTAGTTCTTCATTTGGATAACTTTTATATTCGCCTGCTTTCAAATTTTAATATGTGTACTTGACTGAATTTTTAATTCGTAATATGTTTATCCACGTTATAGTTGTAAATGATTGTTGTTCTACTTACAATTACATCAATTGCGACTGTTGTCAGCCGTTGAATACGAGTAAGTAAGAAAAACACTCAGTCGAATAATTCAATTTGAACCTTTTGATATTATATAATTTTATAGTAAACACGCCCGTTGAGATCTTTCCTATTGCGTTTCATGCAGTTTTACCTCATTTACAGTACATAGGCGTTCATATTGCAGCGGACGGGGCGTTATTTGTCCGAAGTCACGCCCCTTGGCCAATTGTAGATGATAGGTACGCTAGATATCTAGATCCAGGTTGTATTGATGAATGAACGAGTTTTATTTGTGACCTATGGGAAATGTGCTTTTGATATCGGAAACTTATGGAGCTTGTGGTTGAAAATAGCTGCAATAACATTTGTGGATTAAAACAACGTGGTTTTTATTATCATGGCAGTAATTCATTAATGTATTATTTTTATTTAAGGTTTCTGCAGCGAAATTTAGCAGTTGGAAAAAAATCAAAAACAGATCATACGAATGTGGAGAGATGTCTTCAAGCCTTGTTATTTAAATGTATTTTTGACTTACCTTTAATCAAACAGTAAGCATGGTAAATATCCCGCATTAAGTGTTAATGGTAATACCTTAAATGAACTGCCAAGATAAGATGTTACAGACAGATCTTGCTAGCAAAACAGGAACACTTACTGCCGCAATCAGAGATATTTAATGATAACTTAAGCCGTCACTTAGCAAAGCTTTGATATACTAAAGCTTTAAAATCTTAACTAAGATGTGGCTTAAGTTATCATTAAACGTGTCTGAGTGCGGCAGTAACTAGCTTAATTAAAAAAAAAACAGCTTACCAAGCAAAATAGGCCATCCTTCGTCAGTGCCGAGAATCTGCTCGATGCCCAGGACTTGTGAGAGGAGCAGCCCCACGGTGACCGCTAGCTGGTTGACCGTGCCCAGCCCCCCGCGTAGGTTTAGAGGTGCTATCTCCGATATGTACATTGGCACTAATGATGTGTTTAACCCTGGACAGACAAATCACTACCATTATTTTCGTTCCGCATTTTTTATGTAACCCGAAAGTCTGACAACCTGTTTTACCAAGGAGTTTCGTTATACCCAGTCTAACTTGATTGTGAAGGACATATAGGCAGTCGTTCCATGTAAAATAATGGTGTTTAACTGCATCCGGTAAGACTGGAAGTCGACCTCAACAAAGTTGGGAAAAGGCTAGGGAAATGATGATTTATTTATGATCACAGCCGCCAAATTAAAATGGAACTAGGTATGCATGACACATCTGCCGCATATCGCATCAAAATTAGGCCAAACTGGTCAAAGATTGGGTTCCTAACAACAGAACTAGGTGATGTGGTAGGTCCAAAAGGAGATGGCGAGCTGGACTGTCGTCAAAAGGATTGAGTCCAAACAGCCAAAGACAGATAAATGGAAAGAGGGAAGGTAAGCCATTGCCCTAAGTGGGATAACTATGTTAAGGTAGCTTTCCAGTCTAACCGGATGCAGCTGTGTGCGTATTTTATATGGAACGACTGCTTATCTGACCTCCACTATACTACTGGGTAATACGTTTCACTTTGGTAAGACTAGCTGTCAGAGTGTTGAGCCTCTAACTACCAATAAGGTCTGTCAAAATGACCGGAACTGAAGGAAGGAAGGGCTGAAGGCATGAAAGTACAAAACTTTGTAAAACAAAAGATATCCTGTTGAGCTCATAACACTTCGTGGCGCTCTGGTATCCGGTTCAGTAATTTAGCTAAACCTTAGCTTTCATGATGTTTTGAACTGAATTCTACTAAACTAATTAAATAAGACGATGAGAAATTGAAAACCTTTGTGAATAAGATATTCAATTTCTCAAATTAAAAAATAAAATGGAATCTTAAAGAATTCTCTCCAGAAGGTCAAATATTAAACTTGTATAACTCTACACAGAAAATAAACTGCAAAACATCCAGTTCGTTTTGCATTCGGTATTTTCCCGAAAGGCGCTGGGTACCCGTTGAAGTCTTTAGTTCCGGTGGGTTGCACTTACATCAAATTTACGCTGCACTGAAAACATCAACGCGTAGCAAGCACCTTTCGAAAAAAAAAACAAGTTAAAAAAAATTAGCAGGGAGCCCAAAATGGTTACTTAAAAAGAATTAGCATAGTATGATACTAATATGAATCACATTCCGTATGGTGTCGGACGCAAAGAATAGCACCATCCCATATCTTCCCGTGGGTGCGCACACAGCGTTCTCTGTGCTTTTTGTATCGACCGTACTGCGATCGCCAACCCGCGCCAAGCGTGGCGATTATGGCAAACCCCCCCCCTAAGCAAAAATGACACTTAAGGGAGGCCTACGTCCAGCAGTGGACGTCTTTCGGCTGAAATGATGAATGATGATGAATCACATTAAAACTTTTTAAATGGTCAATTTTATATTATGAATTGGTAACCATTATACGAATTCTAATGTAATTATTCGTATTATTATCCTATTCTGCTAAAGTAGCCATTTTAAGCCCCCTTAACTAGCAAACATTATTTTGGCGTTACGTTTAATTTTTTTTTAAACGATAAATCCTGTATACATGCTGCAGCTACATGTTTGTGTTGTTGTAAACAATGTTGCATTATAATGCAACACTTTAATGTTTCATTATTTTGATAAACAAAAGAACGTCTCGCAAGATATGTGCGATATTTGTCCAACATTGTATCTACGCTACGTAGAGTTTTTCTTTAATTATTTTGTATATATATTATAACATTATAATTAGCTATTGCTACGCCAAAATGATGAATGCCAGTAGGTACTCTATAGATCTTTAATATTCAATTCGACTTACCGCAGTTGACTCCTATGATGAACCTTCCGAATATGAGGAGCTCGTAACAGTGTGATATCTTGGTGAAGCCCATGAGACTAGCGCCGCTGATGCCGAGGATGTTGTTTAGCAGTAAGCCCCCTTTCCTGGTATAACTTAGGTATTAATGGACGCATGGAGCACAGCAGTTGGATTATAGCCCATTACCTCTCATAGAGAGGAGGAGTCCCAGTAGTGGAAACTAATTATAAAAAGCAAATCATTTCAATTACCTGCAGACCTATTAACGATAACACACTCCACAGAATAATAATTAGATAATTGTATTTTTTACCCGACTGCGGCGAAGCCCAAAAGGAGGGTTTTTAGCTATTGGTAATCCCATCAGACTTCCGGCTGGTAATAGGTAAATACTATGCTAGGCTATGGCCTACCATAGCGTAGCGTACTAACACATTATAGTACCTGTACTTTAAGGTGTTCGTGGTTCGATTACCAACGTGTTATCGAATCTAAGACGAGGTACACCTCGTCTTAGAAGAGGATTTTTGCCGCGGTTACTGGCTTTCCGTCTCTTCCGCGGGCAAATGCCAAATGAACGCACAGTACATGATTAAATAATATTTACCTACTCATGTGCGCATAGTGACTTAACAAGTCAAGTAATAGTAGTAAGGCTAAGTTAAATTAATATAGTTTTTAGCTTCTATTTACTAGCACAAACTGTATTATTTCATACGCGTGTACTACTCGGTCACATAATTTGACGCTTGGCGATGTAACAATAATGTCCACAAACAATATACCAACAACAGAAAACTAGCCAAATTATCGACGCGCGTATCGGTAACAAAGATGCTGACCGTCCTGACACTTGCCGGGCAAGCTAAGAGAATGCGGGGGGAAAGCGGGTGGGGCCTCGCATTCCAGAGATGCGTCAAGTTAATGTGACCGTGTAGTATGTTATGTGCCAAAGTTGCCTGATAATACATCCATATGCTATAAGTAAAAAGGTTAACGACATGCTTACCTCCCGAATCTATTCGCGATCATGCCACCTGAGAAGCCGCCGAGCATGCCACCGATAGCGAAGATACTGACCGCTATGGAGTAGAGTCTGTTCACAGTGTCGTCTTGCAGGTCCATGCCGTACCGGTTCTTGTATACATCCTTCATGAAGTTTGCGATGTTCTGCAAGGAAAATATGGTATGCAATTTTCGCTACTGACCCAGAAACCCCACTCCCTTTCATAGCCCATATTTCTGACCTCTTGTCATCAGCATCCACAGATCCGCGAAACGCTCGTTCATATTTTCCCTAATTTACTGTTAAACCCCTGTTTGTTTATTTTGTTTTACCTAGTTCTGTGTTTTTACCCATTTACAATATACTTTTACCAATTTTAACGTAGTGACTCATTGAAATAGCCCAAATATTGCAACCCCTGAGAAAACTCTCCTTACAGTACGTACGTACGTAAGTGTGTATGTTTGTTACTTCTTCACGTCTAAACGATTTGAGCGATTTGAATTAAATTTGGTATGGAGTTAGCTGACACCCTGGATTAACACAAAGCATAGTTTTTATCCCAATTTTAGCTTCCCGTGGGATAATATTTTTAATTTCGATTGTAGCGGGTGAAGCCGCTGGCAACAGCTAGTTATACAGTATGTTAGTTTAAACGAGGGACATATTGAAACCCGCAATAGGGCATGCTTACGTGAGACTAATAAAAATATGAACAAAAAAAAACACTGATTTATAACAGACAAAACCATACCAAACATTTCAGAAAAGTCTCGCTACCCTTGCGTTTATCACAGAAAATGTGCGCGGATTAATGACTTTTAGGTACCTATAATCCACTTTCTCTTCATATTTTAAATCTGGCGTAGGACAATGACGAAAAAGAAACGTCTAATAAAGTGAGATCTGGAAAGCGTGCGGGGGGGGCCATGGTACACTTATGTCACAAATTAAAGTTATAGTTTTTTACCCGACTGCACCGAAGCCCAAAAGGAGGGTTATGTGTTTGACGTGTATGTATGTATGTATGTATGTAAGTATGTATGAATGTATGTCGGTTTCTTTGTTCCCTCTATCCCTTTGTGACTGTGTGTTTTGTCCCTTTGCGACAAATCCTATAAACAAACACAAAAGTTAAATCTTCTGCGAAGAATTTTACGCGACTAACGAAAGAACAAACACAAGAGAACTAAAAAGTTGTAAATAAAAAAAATAGTTAAAAAACTAAAAAACCCGACTGTTAAAACTCAAAAGTAAAAAACAAGCTCTTTTAAAATTAAACAAAACTTGGAAGCAGGCGGGGTTCATTTGAATATTAAATTATGAAATGTAAATAGAATGAACCCCGCTTTGAGTTTTTTCAGTCGGGTTTTTTTTAGTTTTTAACTACTTTTTTACATATTTGGGACGAGAATCGAATACTCAATACCCTCCTTCAATATGTCCCTCGTTTAACCTAACACCCTGTATATAAGAACTGGCGACCATGACGTCTTAAAGTAATATGGTTTAGTGTGAAAAAGAGATGACGCTTGACACCTTGTATAGCTCCATCGCTGAATGATAATAATACAATGTTGCTTGAAGACGTCATAGTAACCCCATTGGTTACAGGAGTGGTAATAAAGACCAGAGATAACCATTGGGGCAGCGGTTTGATCGAAAGAGATACCGCGGACACCAGTCAGTAGGAGTCTGACACTCCGTACTGCTCCGCCTAGAGTGGGAGGAGTCATTTGATGATTTCTTAAACGCCCAAAAAAAGAGTTATTCCGGTCTGATCCCCTAAAACTGATACCCTAGGGAATCCGTTTTATTATAAATTATTTTCTATTCCGGTCTGATCCCCCGTAAAAGAATCGGATACCCTGACACATTTTTAGGACAGTCAGCAACAAAATATTTGTACAGGTTCTATTAGATTAAAAAAAAAAGAATAGGTAGTAAAGTCCCACAAACTACCAGGAGAACAGAAGTAGGAAGGAGGTATTGGAAATTGGAATCTTCAAATCAAATCTATATTATGCCTTTATAGTAAAGTCCCACAAACTACCAGGAGAACAGAAGTAGGAAGGAGGTATATTGAAGATTCCAATTTCAACAAAAAAAAGTGCATGGTTTTAGAAAGAAATAATATAGATTTGATTTAAAGATTCCTATACCTCCTTCCTACTTCTGTTCTCCTGGTAGTTTGTGGGACTTTACTGTCCTGGTTTCCTATCTCCAACAAAAAAAAGTGCATGGTTCTAGAAAGAAATAATATAGATTTGATTTAAAGATTCCAATACCTCCTTCCTACTTCTGTTCTCCTGGTAGTTTGTGGGATGATCGTACAATTGTAAGTTATAGAAATAAAAACTGAATATTTTTTCATTAACAACTGTTTTTCGGTTGACTGTACTTCACTTGTACTTGTGTCAAAAAGGGGATCAGAACGGAATGATAAATTACAGGGGATCAGAAAGGAATAAACAAAAGAAAAATATTGGCAGTGGATCGGTTTGGGGGATCAGACCGGAACAACTCCAAAAAAAGGGGACCATCATTGATCTCTCAAAACATGTTCATAAGTTCTATGAAAAAAAAATGCAACTTCATCGACCCGGCTGTTTGGGACAGCTTTTTCTTATGGCGTTTACTATGTAAGTTGGTGGTAGCATGGAGAAAGTAGTTCAAGTTTACTTCTTATGAATCGTTTCTTAAACAGGTTCCTGGTTTCGGAAGAAGTCAGCCTGAGCTTCATTTCGTGCAAAAAAAAAACGAAACTGAAGAAGTTTATTGCCTCGTTTCGGTTACGAAGACGTGACTTGACACCGAGTCGAGTTAAAAAGTAAAAAAATACCTATTTAGAATTGAGAACCCACTCCTTTTTGGAAGTCGGTTAAAAAAAGTACACGTGAGTGACTTGAACGGTTCAAGATCATGACGTTTTGCTTTGTTGCTACTTTCTCAGATATTGTAAAACGTACCCGTGATCATGCTGATCATGCAATACTAACATTTTTGTACTTTTTCATTACTCATACTCTGAAAGTAGGTCATAACATGCCTGCGGTGCGGGTTGAAAGTACTACTTTTCAGCTCTAGGAAGAATCGCTTTCTACTGACAGCTGTCCAATTATTTGATGTAATTGGGAGCAAGCCTATTGCCATCAACCAATGTAATTAGGAGCAAGCCTATTGCCACCAACTGATGTGATTAGGTGCAAGCCTATTGCCACCAACAAATGTAATTAGGAGCAAGCCCATTGCCATCAACTGATGTAATTGGGAGCAAGACTATTGCCACCAACTGATGTGATTAGGTGCAAGCCTATTGCCATCAACAAATGTAATTAGGAGCAAGCCCATTGCCATCAAATGATGTAATTGGGACCAAGCCTATTGCCATCAAGCAATTTAATTAGGAGCAAGCCTATTACCATCAACTGATGTAATTGGGGGCAAGTCTATTACCATCAACCGATGTAATTAGGGGCAAGCCTATTGGCATCAACCAATGTAGTTAGGAGCAAGCCTATTGCCATCAACCGGTTTAGGTAATTGGGAGCAAGCCTATTGCCATCAACCAATTTAATTAGGAGCAAGTTATTGCCATCAACTGATGTAATTGGGGGCAAGCCTATTGCTATCAAACAATTTAATTAGGAGCAAGTCTATTGCCATCAACCGATGTAATTAGGAGTGCGCCTATTGCCATCAACTAATCTAATTAGGAGCAAGCCTATTGCCATCAACTAATCTAATTAGGAGCAAGCCTATTGCCATCCACCGATTAGATTTAACCGATTTTAAGTGTTTCTCTTATGTTTACTTTTTTCTTTTTTTTGTCCTTTGTGAAACCAATAAATACCTTTTCTTTCTTCATTCTTTCGATTTAGGTAATTGGGCGCAAGCCTATTCCCATCAACTTTCCTTGTACTCGTAATGAAAAGCACAGTGTTTACCTCGGGTTAAAGACTTATTTAGTCCCTCGAACTATTAGCGCCATCGCTGCGCTCAGGCGCCAAACCCCGTCTCGGGGACTAAATAAGTTCCTTTCACCCCTAAGGTAACAATGTACTATTGTTAAACTATGTTCTACAACAAAAATATTTGAAATTGGAAAAAGTACCTACGCAAAATATGCGCTTTGGACGCGGTGTTGTTTTCCTTCATCCTTTTGAGACCAGTGGTGATGAAATAAATTACATAAAGTAATGCGAATGCCTGGGTTCGAAGTTAATCGACCGGTCACATTAGTTAAAATACATCTGGTCTTTCGCCGTTTCTGTGATTGGTCGAATTTGGCACATTTTGTCTTCGCTCCGCTTATCTCCGCTTTGGTGGAAACCCACCACTGCCACTCCCACTGAATTTGTACGGTGTAATGAGTAGGAAATTCCCTCTGTGCAGTGGGTACTATGGGTAGTTCGAGGTATTGCTTAGCTATTATTAGTTCACACTATCGTGGGCAGAAGTGTCGGACTAATGGACGATTGGACGTGCCAAATAACTGAACTGCAGGATTAGTGAGACTCTACGGTCATTATTACTATTTTGGGAATTCATTGATTTTATTGTACTCGTATTGTATTTGATTTTATCTGTTTATAATAATAATATAATAATAATAATATTCCACAACTATCACACAACGCCATCTAGTCCCAAGCTAAGCAGAGCTTGTGTTATGGGTACTAGACAACTGATAAACATACTTAGATATATATTTCTAAATATATACATATTATAGATAAATTACACCCAGACACAGAACAAATGATCGTGCTCATCACACAAACATTTGTCCTGGGTGGGAATCGAACCCACGACCTCCGGCATAGCAGTTAGGGTCACTAACCACTAGACCAATAGGCCAGTCAAAAAGCCTTGTTTACAGTCGTCTGGATCTATTTTCAGGTTAAGCCGCGCTTGCTTAGGTTGGTTTGTGGAAGAGTGATTACTGGATACCGATTAGATAAGACCAAAAGCATTATTAGATTAGGGAAATGATGGGCAGATGATGATTCTTAGTAGCGAGTTCAGATTAGATTAAGCGGCTGATCCCCACAGTTCGAATAGGTATTTAAGGTTTGATTTTACCCCGTCGTGGCTGCGGGTTGTTCGCAAGAGATACCGCGGCCTCGACATAAAGGGCTAAGAAGGAACATGGGTGGTTTTCAGTCAGTAGAAGTCTGACACTCCCTTTTGCTCTGCCCAAGAGCTTTTTGATGATTTCCCACCCACCAAAAAAAGAGGTTTGTTTTTCTCAAATGATGAACAATTACTTAATTGGTAGTAATGTGTTTGAGCCGTTTGGGTTGAAACACTAAGACCAAGGGTTCCGAGTGCGGGTCCAGCCCACCTAGTTTTTCGGGAAATCGCCAACCAGTTAGTAGATTCTTCCCATGACCTGATGGCTGATGGCTAAAAATAGGTTGTTTTGGCCAAAGAATGAGCATTGCTATCCAACGTGTCAATGCCAGCCTTCAGTGTGTTTTTTTCTGTTTACAGCGATGAGGAAAATTTTTTTGACGTCCCGTAATTCATTAAAAAATCAAAATCAAAGCATTTATTTCAAGTAGGCCAATTACAGGCACTTTTGAATAGTCGAATTAAACTAACTGCGCCACTCAGAGATATCCAACGATTACTCAAGCCGCCACCCAGCAAAGGTCTGACATACTTTTGAATGACAAAACTGCCAAAAACCTTTACCAAGCGACGGCGACGGCCAAAGCAACAACTGAAGCACTCCGAGTGCGGCAGCAAACTACTAAACTAATGAAGCTAAATAAACTAAGCTACAGTCCCAGTCACAAGGCATAATAACTCGTGAGTGTACTGTAGTTGCCCATTCCAAAGCGTTGGTCTCATGAGAAGAATGGCAAGAAACTTCATGGACACTCTTTTAAAATCGTTCGAGTTTACAATATGTTCAAGGTACATACATAATCTTGGTATAATACACACATGAAGACTATTATGTTTTGATACTTGTAGATATTTTTATTATGATCTGTAAATTTTAGTTTGTAAATCACACTAATATTATAAAGGCGAAAGTTTGTGAGTGTGTGAGTGTGTATGTTTGTTACTTCTTCACGCAAAAACTACTGAACGGATTTGGATAAGATTTGGTACACAGATAGTTTATAACCTTGATTAACACATAGGATAGTTTTTATTCCGATTTTATCTTTCCGTGGGATAATTTTCGAGTTGTAGCGGTTGAAACCGCTGGCAACAGCTAGTAAATTATATACATCAGTACTAACACTGTACGTATACTTAGCTATTTCAATTAACTCGTCTATCGCTTGTCAACGGAACGGCTTCAGATGCAATTAGGAGATTCCTTTCATAGGACGTTTAGTAACTTGCGGCTGCAATCGAGACGGCTCTCTAATTGTTTCACTCGGGTCTTTAAGTAAGTCACTATGAGAAGTTGTATCAACGAGATAGCTTCCCTGTTTGTGTGCATTTAGTTAACTATCTGAGGAACAATCTAGTGAATGAACGGAGTGTGAGAACGGAATGAACGGAATGAACGAAGTGACCGGAGTGTCGGCACTTTGATTGAAGTAGTAATCTCTTTGAATTTTTGCTTGTCCGCTCGATGTTCGTAACTATTACGACCAAGTGACTTTCTCAGAACCTGCCTCTTAAGTGATACGCAAGTTGCATTCAAGTGTTCCATTTCTTATATTGGCGATAGTGGAACAAATTGAAGATGGTTTAATAATTATAACAAAACTAACATTACTTACAGACTGCCGCATTGGCCGAGTGATTGCAAGCGCAACTACTGGTCCTGGCTTGGATTCCCGACAGTGTTATTTAATTTATATTTTAATGTCAGAGTACAACGATCCATAATGGTTATTAACAATTAGAACTTATAAACTATGTTAGTAAAGTTACAAAAATTAAGGCACAAAAACACATAATTATAATTGATAACAAAATAAGTTTACAAGAATACATTAACACATTTCACTGTCCCAAACACGATGGTAACCATGATGGTATTAGGTTTTTCAATCAGGGATTTCTCCGTAGCAGCTACGGACTCTAGAATTATGCTCGATACATGGTAATAGGCTCGCCCCTTTTACATGGAACTTAACCAAGGTAGGTAGGCAGGTGGCATTGCAAGGCATGCCGGGGTACAGCTACTTAAAAATAAATTTATACTGTTTTCACTCCTCTTGCTCAAAAAGAACGTCATAATAGCATACCAGAGCGGGCCTAAAATTGCATTTATTGCCCTAGGGCTAAAAGTAAATCTCGTAAGACAACTTGTTCAGCCAGCTGGTACGTGATTTAGTTTCAAGAAAAAAATAATGTTTTATTAAAAAAAAATGGAACTAAACGCGCTGAATGCCGAACTCTTTGGTAGAATGTGTGCGTTGCATTGCAGCTACAGAAGAAATAAAAAAAGGCATTGGCGCGAAATTTTTGGAATTGTATTATTTATTTTATTATATTTTATTTTTAAACTCATATTGAACATGGTTATTTTATTTTCTCGCAATCGTAGTGAAAAGTGCAGTGTAACACACGGCGCTAAAATCCCATTATAACTCGGTTCCTATTTACTACCTCGCTAGTAAAACTAAGCTCGGTAGTAAAACTACCTCGTACTTAATGGGTCATTTTAGGCCCTTGTGTTACAATGTACTGTTTAGTTTCAGGCCACTCACTACCTGTACCTACCGACTGCCAAAGATCTACAATTGACAGCAGAGACCAACAGTTTAACGTACTTTCCAAGGCACGGAGGAAACCAGGTACGTTATGATGGTCACCCATCCACAGACCGACCTAGGAAAGCGCAGCTTAACTTTGTTATCAACATATTATAATGTGGATGTTGTTATTTAGCCGCGAGTTTATTTAGATTACCAGCGTGCATTTATGTTTTTATGTGTGAATGTGGACGAGGCAAAAGGAATATATAAGGATCGTAACAGGTGGCGTTCTGTGTTTTCTGCCTACCCCCATGGGAAAAAGGCTTGAGCTTATGTATTTTTTTTTTAATGTGACAAGCCGTCCACACTATTCCCAAACCACTGTAACTCCTGTGAGCCAGAATCAACAGTGGCGACCACAAGAAAAGCGCCGAAACAATGAAGCTCGACGAAGTCCCAGAGAAGCGATTTAACTGCCTTGGATCCCGCAACGAAATTAATCAGAAAAGAATAGCGGAGGAGTAGGAAAAAACATAATTTCCACTTATGAGCTTATGTATGTGTGTAACGGTGACACGGCCGTCCTTACACAGTTTATTCCCAGCCCTTTTATTGCTGTGGGTTGTTGGAAGGAGAAACTGCGGCCCCGGACAAAGGGCTAAGAAGGAACATGGGTAGTTTTTAGTCAGTAAAAGTCTGACACTCCCTTCCGCTCCACCCAGAGCGGGAGGAATCATTTGATGATTTTCCACACTAAAAAAACTAACCAAGTGCAAGTCGAACTTGCAAATGAAGGGTTTTCTGTAATCTATAAGTGTTGAACTAATATCTGTTTTTCAAAATTTAGGCTCAGTAGTTTCGGAGATAAGGGGGGGATGGTCGGACAGACAGACAGACAGACACACGAGTGATCCTATAAGGGTTCCGTTTTTTCCTTTTGAGGTATAGAACCTTAAAAAGCTACGTTTTATGTTACGAACCTAACGTTACACAATATCATGGCTAGCAAATGACGTGGAAGGTACCTATACCTTTCTATAGCGTCCTGGGTGGACGGGTGAGGGATAATAGAACAAAGAACAGCTTCGGGTTTGTCGGTTTAACCGCATCCAGAATCCATTGTGCGGGGAACTAAGCAGTCTAGTCTAAGTAGTACTAGTCTAAGTAGCTCTAGTCTAAGTAGTTGTAGTCTCGGCACAAGGGATTTTGAATGCGGTTTTCACCATAATTATGCAGTACAGATAGTTTGGAACAATGTCTGTTTTATTACTTTGTAATTTGAATTTGGGCATTGTTGTTCATTTGTGTTTAATAGGGTAGAAGACTGAGTAAAAAACCGATTCTGTTTAATCCGTCAGTTAAATTATATCAAAAAGTATTGGATACGTGTTTTTTGTTTAATCAAATTAACAAAAATTGACGAAAGTAAAACGTGTCAAAGATCATGAGTGGAGGCTTTTGACGCCACTCTCTGGGAAAAAATGTACCAAACTGTGTCGTCACACAACTTTTCGAAGGACTGTATCGCCTTCAATTTTTGTTTACGTAAAAAAGGGAGAAATATGTGTCCAATAATTTTTGAAAATCTATCTGACGGACTAATTATGTTTTTTTGTTTTTTTAATTTCCCGTAAATGTTAGTAAACTCAAAACTCAATAGGGTTATTGAGTTTACTAACATCTGAGGGAAATTGTTACTAACACTATGAGTCATATTACCTACTTGAATAAATAATAATTGAATTATTTTATAGCTGCGCCACAGTATTCTACTTTTGTAGCTATCTTTGTTTCACCTCAGTAACCAGCCCCCTACTATGACGTCATAAAACAGTCCTAACTTAATCTTATTCCAGTGTGGAAACGTGACAGAACTATACAGGTTGTCTAGCGCCATCTCTCCTCTACACTGGATTAAGAATAAGTTAGGATTGTTTTAAGACTTCATAGTAGGGCCCCTGTACTCTTAAGTTGTTCCAAATACAACATTATTATTATAGTAAGGATTATGGGCAGTAAAACTTCATGCTGATTTTAGTGAGAATTTGTATTATTATTAATAAAAAATAAAAAAATGTGTTTATTTCAAACTAGGTAATGTCCATAATTTTAATTTTTTACAATTATAATTTTCATTATTAATCATATTTTAAGCTAGTAAATAGCTTCTATCGCGGGCCTTGAGCGTGGAGAGCGAATCCAGAAATTCCGTAACGAAAATATTTTCAACCAGGTTGCTATGGTTACGGAAAATAACAAGGTTGTCAACTGAGGTTGTCAAATTAAATAATTAATTATTTGCACTAAGTTGATAAAAAATGCTATGCAATAGCTTTACCGCGGCAGTCTCCGAGTGCCACACGTTTTTTTTTTTTACTCACATAACATCGCGCTTGTATGGGGTATATGTAGGGTGCTTGTACTACACCCTACATATACCCCAATCTATTTAAGTAAATAGGCTTCTTCTAGGTTAGCTCGTTACATCGTCGACGTCATCTCTGCCTCTGGGGCAAGATTGAGGTCAAGAGTACACCAATATCTTATTAAAAAAAAGTCCCATGTAATAGTAAGCGAACCTATTACCATCAAACGGACCGTACAAATCCAGATTCCGTAACTGCTACTGAGAAATTCCTGATGAATTAACCAAATAACACTGCTTGACCTGGTTATCGAACCTAGGACGTCTTGTTCAGCAGTACCGGTTGCGACCACTGGACCAACGGGGCAGTCGTCCGTTAGATCTAAAAAACAATCTTTAAAACTAAAATATTTAAGACTAGCTTTTGCCAGCGGCTTCGCCCGCGTGAAAATGTCGATTTTCCAAACAAACTTTCATCATCCCCTATTTAAATCCCTTAGGGGTTGAATTTCGAAAAATCCTTCCTTATTCCTTGTCTATGTTATAAAGGGAACCTCTGTGCAAAATTTCAGCTTTCTAGGTCCAAGGGTTTGGGCTGGGCGTTGATGAGTCAGTCAGTCAGTCAGGACTTCACTTTTTATCCAAAAAACAATCTTTAAAACTAAAATATTTAAGATATTTGAGTTAGACATCTCCTTTGAACACTCGATTGATCAAGGGGAAACGTAGACACTCAATCATGATCACATACCTATATAGCCATCTCAAAATTATGCTGCATGGGGTCGGCTTCCAGTCAAACCAGATGCAGCTGAATACCAGTATTTTACATGAGGCGACTGTTTATTTGACCTCTACAATCCAGTTAGTACTGGATAATACTGCCTGGATGGCCGATGGGGCCGAAAAGTTCTGGAATGGCGACCGCGAAACGTAAGACGTTGCGTTGTAAGACCTCCCACTAGGTGGACCGATGACCTGGTCAAGGTTGCAGGAACCCGCTGGATGAGAGACGCACGGGACCGGTCAATTTGGCGACGCCTGGGGGAGGCCTATGTCCAGCAGTGGACGTCTTTTGGCTGAAATGATGATGATGATGATGATGAATACTGCCTTGGTCAGACATTTTGGGCCACTGACTTCCAGTAAAGACTGTCAAAGATATACACATGACAGCCGCGATCAACGTGCAAGTCACGGAGGAAACTCGGTATGAAACCCATCCACGGACCAACCCAAGCAAGCACGGCTTAACCTGAAGATTGACCCAAGCGGCTACTATTAGGCAGTGGTCCGACCGCCGACGATGAACGAGAAACGAGTAGAACTAGAAACTAAAAACGAGTTGGCGATCAGCGGGAAGCGAGTGTGCAAGCGCGACGAGCGATTACTCGCGCCACTCACCCGCGGTCGCTCAGTCCTGTGCAAACCTGCTAACATTTGTTTACAAAAATTAAGCGAGTGAGCATCAAACTCGTCGCTCAGCGACAAAACGAGTAAAGCGAGTCGTCGCCGGCAGTGGGAACAGTCAGAGAGCAACTTTTAATATATGCATCTCTTTCGTTTACACGGAATGTACATTTATTGTGCGTTTCTTGAGAGAGAAAATCGCCGATAGTTAGTCGTTTTCTCGCCTTATGTAGTCACTCTAGACATTATTCTCGAAAATCGTACTTCAGTGGAATGTCATCCCAAAGAATGTTAATGTTACAGTGAAAACTGTTAATAGTCAAACCTACTTTTGACTGGTATATCAGTCAAAACCCATAAAGATAAAACGCGTTTTCTCTATTAAAATAAGTTAACTAAACCTAGCATGAGGTTATCCCATGGATATCCAAAGCGTCACAAAAAAAAACCCTAACAAACCTAATAACCTTTAAGTTTTTTCATAAAACAGAAACCACCTAACAAAAGGTTCTATGTAAATGTTTAATAGTTTTGACCAATGACCGGTCAAATGTAGTTTTGACTGATTAACAGTTTTAACTGTAACATTAACATCACAACTTGTCACGAGAATATCCACAAGAACGCAAGGGTAAGGTTTCGTACTAGTTACCAACTTGCAGTTAAAGTTAGAAGTGGCAAGTAAGTGAGAAACTTGAGTTAAGGTGAGTTGACGTTAACACACAGAGTTAGTATCACTAAAAGTTTGTTAGATGCACCGATCACAACTAAGTTAGAGTAGGTTGGATACCAATACGTGGTGTTCGCGTGAGTAGTTTGGCAAACCCACTTGAAATTGTATTGAACGTTGTTGTAAATACGAAATAGAAAAGTGCTGCGATGGCAGATGACAAGATTTTAAATGAAATTAATCGTTTAATCAATTTTTATAGCATTTAAATTAATACTTGTTTTTTTTTAGGTTTGCTGGTTTCGTATTTTTCTCAACAAACTCTTTTCATTGATTAATCAGAAATAATTAGCTTGCCATCTTTGGGGTTCCACCATATTGCATTTAAAAATACGTCACTTAACTGACCCTTTATGGTAATCAAATTAAACATGTACGATAACAGTTTTAAAGTTCAATTTCAAAAAGATTTAACAAAAAGAAATAAACAAACGTTACAAGTTAAATAAAAGCTTGTAAAAAAGATGGTGCACATTGGGGTATCAGTATGAAGAAAGCTGCTCGAAACTTAAATTTCAAAATCACAACGTTGTTATACACTTTGGGAGTAGTGTAAAATTGAGATACAACTAAGTAACAAGTATACGTCCACTGCCAAGAAAATCAACGGGGTAATTTTCGAAAGAAACGATCGATATTCTTTTGCCATCCAAATCTCCAACAATTTCAGGGCAAGAAAGTTCAGAAAGCGAAAATGAAGAGGATGAACCAAATGAAGAGAGCGTGACGTGACAAATTAGATTAATTGTTTATTGTAGAGTAATATTTTTTTTTAAAAGCATCCAGTTATTAGTTATATTTAAGTTTCTAACACTAAAAAGAGCTTAGGTAACGGTTTTAATGACATATTAATATAAAAAGAGTTTTGATCAACTTTTGATGTCTAATACCCTTATGTGTGGCGTGAGGACCTAGAAACGTTTGTGACGAATTGGACGGAGAAAACCACACAGAAGGAAGAGTGGAAGTCTATGGGGGAGGCTTTTGCCCAGCAGTGGGACAATATACGCAAAAAAAAGAAGATAGATGAAAATCCGACCTTGCCAGGAGCGTTGATGACACCAGTATTGTAGCCGAACTGCAACATGCCCAGCACAGCCGCCAGGATTGCATAGGACAGGAAGAACGTAAGGCCCTGAAACAATGTTTCATGATACAATAACAATAACAAACAAAAACGCAACACAAAAATTCGATAAAGTGCATTTAGTTCAAAAACAACACAATGTCATGACGGGATGCACAGCGTTATGTCTTGAGTTAATTCTTAATAAATTGCAGTGACAAATTCACACGTGGACGTTCACTGAAATAAAATATATGATAGGAAACGAAAAATAACTTAAAAAAACAAACAACAAAAAAGCAGCATTTGAAAAAAATAAGCTTCTTTCTTTTCTTAACGACATTTTTATGGTCTGTATTTCCCCGTGTTTGAACGTGCCTATTATAGTATCAAATCTTTCTATTCCACATATCAGGGTGTCTAAAATGGCCATTTTAGCAGATCATCAACTGCGTCTGTGACCAGGGGGTCTAAAACGGCCACTTTAGCAGTTCATAATAGGAATTGCGTCAAAAAGCGTAAATGACCTTTCATAATAGTAACAGCGTCTGGGACCATTAAGGAAAATAGATCATAGGTAAGTAATAATAGGAAAACAATATGAATTGCGTTAAATTCGTAAAATGGTCAAAGACGCAGTTACTATTTTGAAAGGTCAATTCATATTCTGATCTGCTAAAGTGGCCATTTTAGACCCCCTGATAGGAAAAATAATATGAATTGCGTTAAAATTCGTGAAATGGTCACAGACGCAGTTACTAATAAGAAAGGTGTATTTTACGAATTTTAACGCAATTCATACTATGATCTGCTAAAGTGCCCATTTTAGACCCCCAGTATAGCTTGGATTGTCAGTGCTCATAATGCGTTCTATAGCATAATGTCAATGACTATAATATCGAGTTCTTTTGACGTTGACTTGTGGGAGAGTTGGCAAAACATTTTGAACTATTTAGACTATTTGTGTTGAAAAAACAAGGTTGTTCTGTCTGATAAAGGCCACGCGCCAATACATCCTTGACCAACAGGTACACCTATACCGTATATTTAAATAATATCTCAAAGGCGCGTTTGAAAGCGTTGGATAATTTCATTGCCCACAGCCACAGAGCGTAAATAATTTCATTACTCGTACGCTGGACCAGTGTAACTCTGTTAGCCACGGGTTTGCATATTGAAACGCCCCGTCCTTAGAAAATAATTATGAAGGAGCCGCGTTTTTATGCAATTTGTGGCAACTGATAAAATATGCATGGGCACTCTGCGTTTAATTTTATTTAGTGCACGCTCCTCGGGCTCTAACCCAATTTGCTCGTTCGACGTTGTGAGCTAGGAGGGACCTGCACAATATTCTATATTTTCAACAACGTTCTCGATTAAGTTACTTTTATGTCGTGGCTGTTGATGTTATTTTTAAAGTTTGGACCTACATAGCCTCCCCGATGGAATCTATCCAAGCCAATGTCTGAACATGTTGGTTCTACAATATTGTGATACCAACCTGTATCGGAAAACAGCGTTTGCGAACTTTCTTCGCTTTCGGAACCTTGCGAACTTTACTCGATGTCTTGCACATAGTTACATATGTGTAGTACATCATGACATCATTTACTGCAGATGGGTCTACTTTCAGGCAACTAGTGGTGGCGTACTTTGCTGCTCTTCGGATGTCTCGAACCTGTTGGTATCCAATTCATCATGAGTTACCTACCTGTTCTAGCGCCCTGATCTTCTCCTTCTGTACAGTCTTCGTTCTCCGAATATACCGAGTTTCATCCCAAATTTTGAGCCCGAATCCAATGCTATCGTTTTGATTCCTTCTTTTGTGGTATATAGTATTTGTACCATTTATGATTGATTAATTTAAACATTCATGCACGACATCAAAGTAAAGAGTAAGCCATTGTACAGTTCTAAAATAATACGAGTAAAAACAAAATATATTTAATAATTAAAAAAACGAAAATTATTCCTAAATACATATATTACGAGTACAATGATAACCAATGGAGTACCTGATCCGGTTGCGTGACGCCTCTCTCGTTGTCATCCTTATTATACTATTACTGTTATCATTGAAACTAACTGTCTGATCACAGTCTTGGACTAACCTTGCGCTTGAGCTTTGGTGCAAAGCTGCTACAAGCACATGCCCCAAGACTCTGAACATTGTTACTTTCAAATACCAACAAAACATCTTATATTAAGAATTTGTAATAAAGTTACTGTATATCTACTAGAGGCGTTGCTTTACAAACAGATTGCATATATGTATAACCGACCTGAAGGGAGAGTAAAATAGTAGTTATAGACTCATAATCTGTTTGGTAAGCAAGGACACCTCTTCCGCCATTAATATGGGCGTGTAGATACGCAGCTAATCTTAGGAATATTCAGGCCGTCTAAAATGGTCACTTTAGCTATGAATCTATGAATTGCGTTAAAATTCGTAAAATCGTCACAGACGAAATGTCTTTCATTCGCTCAGTCTGCAATAAAATCAATCCATTCACGTGTTACAAAAAGCCTGTTTTATTTTCTTTGTTTCTACATCTGCAAAACCTCCAAGAACCAGCCCTGCTGCGATACTCCAACACAGTTACTATTATGAAAGGTCCATTTTACTCTTTTTAACGCAATTCATATTATGATCTGCTAAAGTGCCCATATGAGACCCCCTGTTTCTGATAGTTATCAACATGAGCAGTGTACGTACCTGTTCTAGCAGTCTGAGTTTCCGCCGCTGTGAGTGTTCTTCTAGCCGGTCCACGTATTCTCGCAGCTCTTCAATCTCTTCTTTGACTTGCTGTACTGTGTCCAACTCTTGCTTAATGGCGACCATGTCACGTTTCACCTGTGAATTGCCCTTAGGTTTCATACCAGCCGAGGAAACATCGAATAAACATGAAACAAATATTCATAGGTTCCGTAACAATGTTAGGTAAAGTTTTTCTAGTTAAGTCTACGAACGCTCTACGAATATTTATCACGGTTTTTTCCAAATCTATAATAACATTAAATATAAAATTCGATTCGGTTACGAGCGAAATGTATTGTCAAACCAAATGTATTGAATCTAGTGCGCAAAAGTTCATGCAGATAGTACTAGGGTCACCTCCGGACCATCATTTCCGGATCATAAGCGGTTGCATCCGATCCGTACACGGGTAATGACGGTCACAACCATATAAGTGAATCAGTTTGCTACGGCCAAGTTCAGTTAAAACCTAGTGCTTTGACTCATCTGTTAGACTGGTTTACAGGTGTTCATTTTTAGTTAGAACTACATATTAGTGATTAAGCAATATTTGACTAGATTGTCGTAATGTAGAGTGTGTTGAAACTGTTTAACAATGTTACCATCTTACTGTGTACACATATTCTTTGCAAAATAAATAATTTCTTTCTTTCTTTCTTAGATTGTTGTTTGTTTGTTGTATATTGCGAGTAATATTGTTTTTTTTTGTGTTATTATGAAGCTTTATTTAGCAGTTCGCTTTGAACTTGCTGTACAACATTTATGACACTTGCAGAAAATCTCCCACTTATGTAGGTACCTGGAAATCTTTAAATAGACTCCAGACACAGGTTTACAAGATAAACCGTTTTTTTTTTTTATGGTACAGGCCCGCCACACTATTCCCAAACCACTGTAACTCCTGTTAGCCAGAATCAACAGTGGCGACCACAAGAAAAGCGCCGAGACAATGAAGCTCGACGAAGTCCCAGAGAAGCGATTTAACTGTCTTGGATCCCGCAACGAAATTAATCAGAAAAGAATAGCGAAGGAGTAGGAAAAAACATAATATCCACTTCACTTTCAAGATAAACCGTTTAGGTAGAGATTACTAGATGACTCTGTCCTGAAGAGAAAATGTGGTGACGCATACCTAACACTGATGGGACACTTGATATCGTGTCCCATCATTCCTGCTGTTTACACATCGCAGGAGTACTCGTAGATAAAGGCTATAAAGTGTCAAATTCGTCAGAAGCTAATTTCATTATAGTTCTTTTTTCACAAAGAGCAACTAAAAAGTTTTGTCAACCAAACGACAGTAGCGCCCTCTCCCTCGGTCTCAATTTGAATTGTAAACGGCACGTTAGCAAGAAGATAACATTTACTGACACAAACTGGCTGCAAGCGTGTCCGATGGAGGCCCTGAATTAGTATGCGTGGTATGGGTAAACCACACTACTCCAGCTAGACATACAGACGGCGTTAACGAGGCGCCCGACTGACTGCACGATACTCGTGAAATGGGTTGCTATCCAGAAAGCGGTGTGAGTTAGATAAAATACTTTTCTTTCCTTTACTTTTTATTTTTAAAACGTTGCCCCACGCTAGGAATTTCTCCTGTATCGTGGGTGCGTTCACAAACATTTAAACTGTCATACACAAACACCCAGACCCGTAAAAACTATCTGTATGCCATACAAATATTTGTTCCGTGCGGGGATAGAACCCGCGACACGCAATGCAGCAGTCCAATCGCTCAGCCACTGCGCCGTGAGCTCTTGACCGTGCGTCGGTCCTACTTCGGCCACCCTCAGAGATGAGTTCTGAGATGGTTTAAGAATCAGATACTGATGAACTCCGATAGGTTTAGTTGATTGTTAGACAACACGTATATGACAACGTGATTGGAAACGACAAACGTGAGCCGGGCACCTTTTCTCGACGTTGTGTTTGTGCCCATGTAGATCTATTTGATTTTGCTTTCTAATTTTGAGCACAACGTCTTTGATTGAATTGTCGAAGAGAGTTTTCAGAGATGTATCTACGTTCTAGGTTATTTAATGAACTTCTAAAAACAATACAGTTCGCTGGTTATATATAACCGTTATTTTATGTAGACTCTGTAACCTTCTGAGTACTTGCATATTTTGCACTTAGTACATTTTACATTTAAATACTTGAATTAGATTAACTGCATACTGTGTTGTCACTAGATGGAATTCTTTTGTGAGTTTAATTTTGAGAGCATCTTACGAACTCCATTGACGTAACTATTGAGCCCAACTTATATAAAAAGTAGGACGGTAGCTCACGGGTTGCTGTTTGTCACATGAATTCCAATAGGATAGTTGACTGACTAAAAAAAATATGATTCTGTTTAGTCCGACAGTTAGATTATCGAAAAATATTGGATACGTGTTTTTCGTTTTATCAAATTAATAAAAATTGACGAAAATATAGCTTGTCAAAGATCATGGAGAGGGGGGCTTTTGACGTCATAGTCTGGTAAAAATGGACCAAACTGTGATGTTGCACGACTTTTCGAAGCACTGTATCTGTGACTTCATTTTTTGTTTACGTGAAAAAAGAAAAAATACGTGTTCAAAATTTTTAGGAAATCTATCACACGGACTAATTAGATTTTTCTTGTCAACTATCCTATTATTAAAGTAATGGCATAATTACACTTAGTCGTATTCAGATGCTCAAAAGACTACTCGAATTGATCCATTAATTACACGGGTCTTTTCACTGGAATACGGGCTAAGCCGTAGTAGTCAACTACATAGTAGTTTAAATGAAGTCAAGTACCTGCGTCTGCATGCACTGATAGAACTGAAACGACCAATGGCGTCGGGAATTGAATTCAGGCAAAGAAAACGATGAATCAAGGCTAGAATGTCCGAAGAGTGTACACTTAATTAAGCCTTAGGCAATCGAATTCGAAAGGACGAACAAGTGTAATTGCAACATTCATCATCGTCAGCCTAAAATGTTCCCACTGCAGCGACTCAGGCCTCCTTTCTAGGAGAGGGATGGGCTAACAGTGCTATAACCCACCACGCGGGCCCAGTGCGGGTTGGTAGATGTCACTTGTCTTCGATTTTTTGGTTCTAAGACGTGACGGTTTCCTCACGATGTTGGTTGCATTGCAAGATTACATTTAAATATTATTAAGAATAATGTCTAGAGTAAAACCGTCGCAGCCACAACCGTATAAAGTTAGTAGAAATAAATCAGAAGCCACGCCGAGGCAGCAAGACGAGGGGTTGCCAGCAAGCTGGACGGTTGTGCACGCTACACACGCGACACAATACCGCTGCGATACGGCCTCACAATAATCGAGCTATTTATGGCACGTTCGCGGCCTGAATGTAGGCAATCGTAGGAGAATGAAGCTTCGACTCGAGCATTTTTCGTTTTATAGTAGTAAATCGGAGTGCTGGCAGCAGCCTCGATTTGTGCATTTTAGGTCGTGAGAGAACTTTGTGCTATTTTTTTTACGTAGAGTCTGCTTGCAGCAATTTGCGAAAACAAACTGTCGCCGCACTGCCTACTCCCTCTTATATAGATGAGGCCTTCGTCCCGACAGTGGGAAAATTATGGCTGGTTATGATTATGCTTTGCTTTGAGGATTAAAACAGTTACGAAACGGTACTTTTGTGATGGTATTTTGTTTAGTTATCGAATCAGGAAGATAACAAACGGGATGTAGCCAAATCATCAATGCGTTTAACGCTCAGAATATTAATGACATATGACACATCTTCCTCGAAATATTTTATGAAATTCATTTAGTAAACGAGGTGTCTTAGAGAAAAAAAACTGGCCAAGTGTAAGTTGGACTTCCACATTAAGGGTTCGGAACTATTGAGAGATTTTCCATGTTATTTTAGCACTATAGACTTATAAGTTTTCCTGAAATCTATAAGTGTTCAACTTATATCTGCCTTTTTTTTTAAATTTTAAGCTCAGTAATTTCGGAGATAACCCCCTTATCTCCGAAATTACTGAGCTTAAAATTTTGAGGGGGGGGGGGGGGGGTTGATCGGACGGACGGACAGACAGACACACGAGTGATCCTATTAAGGTTCCGGTGTTTTCCTTTTGAGGTACGAAACCCCCGAAACCCTAGTTAAGAAGTGTTTTAGTGCCGAACAAACCCGCAAAAGACGAATTGTCTCCTCTGATACTTTTCCACCTAACTGTTTAAATATTTTGCATAAAACAATATTGACCTGAACATGACTCGATACCGACTACTTTAATTTCATCATTTTCATTGTTTTTTAAGTGTTTTCAAGACAACTACATAAGCCTATGAGTGCACTATTCACATTTCATGGTTTTTCCTATTAAATTCCTCGATCGGTCAATAGGCTACACTGATACAGTCGAACGAAGCGTCAACAATATATTACATCAATATATGAGTGGGCGTGGCAATGGGTGGAAACCAATCTAGATACGAGGCACCTATGTATGCACTATTTGTGAATAGAACCTCCCACGAGTCAAATTCTCCGAAATCCGAGCTCTCTCCAATAGTAAATGGATATTAAAACCTGTTCCTCATTTCTACGACGTTACGTTCCCGACGTATTTCGACGAAGATTGCAGTTTACAGTTTATTTTATTTTTCGATTGAATATTTTGGTTCGTTTCGATTTTTAATTTTAATTTTTGCTGTTTACGTCATCAGAAGATCATTCGTTTCTGTCTTACTATGTAGAAAGTCATCATCATCAACAGCCTATTAATGTTCCCACTGCTGGGGCACAGGCTTCCTCTCTTTGAGAGGGAATGGGCTATAATCTACCACGCGGGCCCAGTGCGGGTTGGTAGATGTCACATGTCTTCGAATTTTTGGTTCTAAGACATGCCGGTTTCCTCACGATGTTTTCCTTCACCGTTTTGAGAGCAGCGGTGATGAAATAAATTACACAAAGTAATGTGCCTGCCTGGGTTCGAACCCACGATCTACTGTTCGTAAGTCTGGGCCGCCACCACTGGGCCACCGCTACCTACTCTCCGTAAAGTAATTATCATTAATTTAGTAATAATAGTTTTTAATTAATGTGCCTAATTAGTTTTTCATACAGATTTTGGATCAGGATTTAGTCATTAATGAACTCTAATAAGTATTATACACACAGCCGAGTGGCATTATTGTATATAGAGCCAAATCCGAAATTGATTCAACGCACACACATGCCGAACGAAATTATCCGATCGGCACGCGAGTAATGAAATCAAGAATGATATAAAAGGTCGTAATTGCTTTGGGTCGGTTTTGATGATCAAAAATATTACCGAATAGGAAGTGCCGACCCGAACACTTGTCCGTACGATTTTATAGCCAATAATTTTAAGTCAGTTTTACCCGTTAAGCTCGAAAAGCCTACGAAGAGATGACGGTTCATATACAATAGCTCGCTATTGTATATGAACCGTCATCTCTGTTCTTTAGGTATAACTTTGACCTCCAGTGGAGTGATCACCGGGCGTCAGTGTCAACTGGCAGTTTGAACCGGTCGCAACCCATCCCACTACGTACTATAATTAGCCACTTGAGACCGGTCCTACAGCCAGTGATTAGCGTGAAGAGCGAGTTGAGCAAGCCATTAAAAACAACTTATTTGTTTCACTGAGTTCTCGCCGGCGTGGCTTTTTGAACAGTCTGCTGTCAACAATCATTTTCTCGAATTTCTCGATAGCAGACACAAGGTCAGAATCTGTGTCTCGTTGATGGTAATGGGTTCGCCCCAATTAGGTACTTGGGATTTAAACGTAACTGATGAAATGTGGGAGTTCAAAGGTATACCTCTGCCTAACCCTAAGAGGATTACAGGTGTGATGTTATGACACAGATCATTAAACCGAACAAGTATTTTCATGAAGTATCATAAGCGGCAGGCGATTAGATAAGCGTGTGCAGCCGGTTTTTTTTTTTTTTTTTTTTGGTAGTTGGAAAATCATCGAATAACCCCCGCTCTTGGGCAGAGCGAAGGGAAGTGTCAGACTTTTACTGACTAAAAACCAAACACATGTTCCTTCTTCGCCCTTGTGTTGGAGCCGCGTTATCCTTTCGATAATCCACAGCCCCGACGGGTGCAGCAGGTTATCTTAGTTTTGGTGTTTAACGATACTGTAGGACATCATCAATCCCTTATCCTAATTTATTTGAGCATGTCTTTTTCTTCCACACTTCTCTATTTCTCGTCATGTCAGCAGTCATCTCCTTTCTAGCCATATCATTCTTCACACAGTCCATCTATCGTTTCTTTGGTCTTCATCTACTCTTATAGCCATCTACATTCATACTCAACATTTTCTTCATTGCTTCGCATCACATGTCCATACCACGACAATCGATTTCCACACAACTTTTCATTCACCGGCGCCACTTTCAGACTTCCTTTTATGCACTCATTCTTTATGTTGTCCACCGGCATATCTTAGAACCAAAATATTCGAAGATATGTGACATCTACCAACTGGGCCGTGTGGTGGATTATAGCCCAGCCCTCTCCTAGAGAGGAGGCCTGAGTCCCTGCAGTGGGTACATTATAGGCTGATGATGATGATGATTTATCTGTGGAATTCGTTTTAGACGTTCGTTGACACCGTCTATGGCCTCGTGCCAAAAGAGCCTTGTCACCACAGATAACGAAAGTACCACGATCCTTATGAAATCCAAGTGTGAAATTTTTTGACTACCAACTATGATTCTGCACTATTTTAAATAACTAATAAAAACTTTTCCCAAATACGTTGAGGTCAGCTTCCAGTCTAGCCAGATGATGCGTCTGTCTGTAAGGAACGCCTCACTCTTGTTCGAATCGGTATTATTTGTAGAAAAAAAACAATCCGAGCAATTACTACAGTGCATAATTATATTATGCCGATTTTGCCGATCGGCTGCTGCCACCACTAAATCATGTCCGTGCTAGTTCGGCATAATCCAAGTTAAACCGATTGGCGTATTATACCGTATAGCAGCTATTAGATGTATTTTCAATTAATTGATAATAACATAACATAGCCGCTGGGCAAAAGCCTCAACACGATGGTTGCCGGAAGACGGACGGCGCCGCCGAGGCCAGCCCAGAAAGAGGTGGCGAGATGATCTGGACGCACACCACGAGGGCTGGTTCGAGGTGGCTCAGGAAAAGAGCACTTGGAAAGAATTGGGGGAGGCCTTTGCCCAGCAGTGGGACAATACAGGCTATTAAAAAAAAAACATAACATAACATCACGCCTGTAATCCCTGAAGCGCTAGACAGAGGTTACCAATTAGTACATCCATATTTCGCAGTTGTGTTTAAGTCCAACCTGATTTTATCCCTATTATATTATAGGCATTCATTTGTCTGTTATTTCATGTCAGAGGAACGGCCTAATCGGATTTTATTATGTATGTGTAGGTATTAAACTATTAATAATATAAGTATTATGTCTAAGTTTAAACGAAGCTACTTAATTTTATGCCTCTTAAAAGAACATCATGACCATCAACATCATTCTCCTGCCCTTATCCCAATTCATTTGGGGTCGGCACAGTTTGTCTTTTTCTTCCATATTTCTCTGTTTCTCGTTATCTCATGAGACACCTTCTTTCTTGCCATATCATACTTAACACAGGTCATCCATCGTTTCTTTGGCCTTCTCTCTCTTTGGATGAGTTCACTATAGAAGTGAACTCATCTAACTTCGTGATAAAGGCATTTCTAGAAATATAAAAATAAAGTAATACCTAAGTATCAAATATCACCGAATTAGGCGAATCACAGAACTAGATGAGTTCACCCTACTCTTTTACCTCATATACCCGTCCATTCATAAACAAAACCTTCCAGAGTATTACCTTTTTAAAGAACATACTGATTTTAAAGAAAATCAAGTTCAAGCATTCAAGTACCAGCATTGAACTCCGTTTGTTAGAACTATGCTCGACCACTTTGCAATTCCGCTAATATTAGCCATTTCAGTGTTTAAACGGTGTTAAGTGCAATCCCTAGTTCACTGGTTATGTATCGTTTACGTGAACCATGCCCTGTGGTTGTCGGGTTATTGTTTCTCCCGGCCCATTGTTCCCGCACAATAGCTGACCAACGAGCGTTAAGCTATTGACGGGGAATTGTGTAGCTAATAACAATGCCTTGCTATTTCATTGCAGGGGTCGAGACATTCGCGTTGTATTCAGTGTGCACGTGAATTCAGGCAGAAGTTTTATACCGACGACCTACACAGTACCACGCTTGCTGAAGACAGGTTAATCATTTCAGCCTTATATATTACTAGCTTATACCCGCGGCCTCGCCTGCGTGGTGTTCAGTAATGGCCTACGGTATCGTACTACCGAGATAAAATGGATCCTATGTGTTAATCTAGGTTATAAACTATCTGTGTGCCGATTTTCATCTGAATCCGGTTAGTTGTTTTTGCGTGAAAAAGTAACATACATCCGCCCCATCCATAGTAGGATTACTAAAATTTTTATAAATACAAAAGTTTGTAAGAATGGATACTATGTTCAAACTATAGTTTCGAATAGCATATGGGTTATTTTTTGTTCAGACACATACTTTTAAAGTTTCCACACGAACGAATTCGCGGGTAATGGCTAGTCAAAAGTCTTGGTTTCGTCACTATGTTTTTCTTCACTTTACACATATCTGTGATCTGTGATTTCTAAGATAAACTTAGAGAGTACACAAAAAAGTCTCATAGACCCGGATTAGCAGGTTCTAATCCGGGTTATACAATGTTGAATTTCAAGTCACTTTCATTTTCAATTTTAAGGGCGTGATACATTTTCATTGTTTGTAATAACTGACTTGAAATTCAACATTGTTGAGTTAAAATAATGCACGAATTCATAGTAAAACGTGCGAAGTAAACACTAGACTCATATCTTTTGGCGATAAAACATATAATTGACTTTATCTTTTATTACTTAACTTAGAATTTAATATAGGCAGTTAACGTAATACTTATGATAGAACCTCGGTTCTTTGATAACCTAGGGTAATCCTTGATTTTTTTTATAGAACGGAGAAGATAACATAACATCACGCCTCTTAATCCCTAAAGGGTTAGGCAGAGGTGTACTTAACAGTAAACCTACGGTTATATTCACCAGTTATTTTTAACCTCAAGTAATAGGGGCGAGCCTATTATAGCCATCAACCGAGCACAAAAGACTCCGTGAATGTTACTGATAAATTCCTGATGGAAATAGCCATAAACACGTGTTAAAAATGCGTTAGAGAATCTCTACGCGATCTATGGTATGTTAAAGCATAAAACTAATGATACTTGCAAAACTTTAGCCAGCTTGACTTGAAAACGGTTAAGTTCCCAACGCTTGGCATCAAAAGTCTAGTTTTTTTTTTGTGTTATGTTTCCTAATACGGTTACATCGTAAGAAATACAATCTAGCTGACTACTTATCATCATCAGCCTATAATGTTCCCACTGCAGGAACTCAGGCCTCCTCTCTAGGAGAGGGAATACTAGCTAATGAGTAATTCTATTTTGACTTAATTTGCTAGGGAGACTACGACTAAGAATGTGTCCATTAACACTTTTCTTATTGTCTCTATTAAGGTGAAGACACTTTATTCTTGTGTTCTTTATGAGTAGCGCTCACTTCACTACATTAAACTAACACTTCACTAAATTAGCTCGAAAGGTTTTGTCCTTTTTAGGTTTCTCACTATGTCCGTGTTGTCAAGGAAAAGTCTAGTGAAAATAAAAAATGGCACGCCAAAAACGGAGTGAAAAACTTTGCATTTTTAAAAATCGCTCGTCTTTTAGTTTTCCGCTGTTGAGTCAAGGAATTTATTGGAAAACTAAAGACTCCTCGTTTAGAGTCTGTAAGGAGCTTAACAGTATCGCCTTCAATTGCTATTACAATTTTAAGATACTTATAACGAAAATAAGCTTTTAGCTTTCGTTTCGTGGACTTTTAGTTGGTATAATATCTTGAATACTGTTTTTTGCTTTTCAATCTTGTCTTATTTGCAATATTCATCATCATCATCACCATCATCAGCCTATAAAGTTTCCACTGCAGGGACTCAGGCCTCCTCTCTAGAAGAGGAATGGGCTATTAATCTACCACGCGGGCCCAGTGTGGATATGTAAATGTCACATGTCTTCGAATGATTAGTTCTAGGACTGGTTTCCTCACGATGTTTTCCTTCACCGTTTTGGTGATGAAATAAATTACACAAAATAATGCGCCTGACTGGGTTCGAACCCAGGACGTATTGCTCGTAAGTCGGGGCCGACACCACTGGGCCACCACTTGCAATATTGTGTAGTTTAAAATAGTTGTGATTTCGGTCACTTGATAACTGTGAGGAAATCTTGAAGCTGTCGTGGCACGTTCAATGTTTAGCAGCCTCGTGTCGACGGAGCATAAGGTCCTGGGTTCGAGGTTCAGTTCAAAATGTTATTTGGTTTGTTCATCAGGAATTTCTCAGGCTGTAGTGAGTCTAGATTTCTTTTTTTTCTGTTTAAAAAAAAAACGTTGTCCCACACTAGGAATTTCTCCTGTATCGTGGGTGCGTTCACAAACATTTAAACTCACACACAAATACCCAGACCTGAAACAACTATCTGCAGGCCATACAAATATTTGTTCCGTGCGGGGATCGAACCCGATTTGTTCTTAGTTGGTGGCAGTAACCCCACCTCTATTACATTGAACTTGAGCATAACTGGCGAAATGTAGATGTACCTACTATTAGATACACATCAGCATAACCTTTCGAGGATTTCCCTCTAGTATTTTCCTTTTCAGAAAAGCATCACAGAAATTAATATTTACAATCAATATGTTAGTGAATACTTGTAGTACAAAACTTGCCAAGGAAAATAAACTATTTGAATAGGGCAAACAAAGATAGCCTTCTCATGCCTTTAAAAACATAAATAACTCTAATACCCTAATACTCTTTACTTAACTAAACGTTTACTCTTTCAGATTTTACTTTGACTATAAAGTCATACATATTAACTGAGTAATATAGTCATTGCATATTAACTGAGTTTCACGAGCCATATATTATCATTTTTTTTTATATTCTATATACACATACTAGGTGTTGCCAGCGGCTTCGCCCCCTACAACTCGAAAATTATCCCACGGTAAGATAAAATCAGGCCAAAAACTATCATATGTGTTAATCCAGGTTATAAACTATCTGTGTACCAAATTTTATCCAAATCCGTTCAGTAGTTTTTGCGTGAAAGAGTAACAAACATCCATCCATCCATCCTCACAAACTTTCGCATTTATAATTAAATTATTTATTTATTAAAGATTAGTTGGATTCTACTCGTGGAGGAGCTCATAGGCGCTACATGTAGCAGCCGCGTAGCAGCCGCGTAGCAGCCGCGTAGCAGCCGCGTAGCAGCCGCGTAGCAGTCGCGTAGCAGCCGCGTAGCAGCCGCGTAGCTGCCGCGTAGCATATACGTAGGCACCGCGTAGCATTTACGTAGGCGCCGCTACAACATAGCTGAGCTGCGTAGCAACTACACGTAGCCGCTACTTAAAGCTGATCTGCGTAGCAGGTACGTAGCCGCTACACGTAGCAGAGTACCGTAGCTGCTACGAGCGTAGCATCTCAAGTCCCCATATATCGGGTCCGCAATTATTGAGTTAATATGAGCTCATGTGTTTCATGTCCTAACGATTTGTTGGAAAATCTAATAATGTAGTGCATATTTAGATGACCGTGAATAGACCTTGGTTTTCTACTGAGTGGCTAATAGCTCTGGCTGAAAGGCTAATAGCTGAAACGAGGGACATACTTCGAAGGAGGCAACTAAATAAATATGAACAACCTACAAAGGAAATAATTTTTCACAAATTACAAACAATTTCCGTATTCGTTTTAAAACTGTGTATAGACCCATTGTGAATTCCGTTTAGCCGTGTTTCTTTGTTTGTTCCATCGTATCGAAGGAAACAAGACAAGGGAACACGCGTAATTATGTGTGCAATTATATTTTACCTCGACCACTATTCATTATCTATTGTGATTATATTCTGCCTCGGCCACTGTTCACTTTTGTTCACTTTAAAATTCTCTTTGCACTTTGCTCTATAGCCGATTTAATTATTTCTTTGAGGTTGCAATTATTAAAGCCCCTCACTGAAGTCTACGATATTCTGATGACATAATTATGATGTCTTGGTACTAAAACTCAAAGGCCAAGTGAATACGCACTAGCCCCGGTGTGCTGAATTACAAACCAACCTTTCCCACTCACTGCCTTCTGTCCCAGTAGTGGGACTGATTTACACATCACATCATCTAATCAGACATCAGACAGTAACGAAATTCAATTACCAAAACAGCGTAGGTTCTGACTGGTCGACGGTATTTTCAAAGGTATCGGCTTTCCTATTCGAACTCAATCCTAATATATATTTTCGATGGGATTTATTAATAAGGAATACATATTACATTAGTTAAAAACTATAAAAAACATTGATTGATCTTTTTTTTTGTGGTTGGAAAATCATCAAATAATTCCTCCCGCTCTTGAGCAGAGCGAAAGGGAGTGTCAGACTTCTACTGACTAAAAACTACCCATGTTCTTTCTTAGCCCTTTATGTCAAGGCCGCGGTTTCTGTTGTAAACATCCCGCAACCCCGTAGGGTACACTATTGATCTTAACCTCCCGTCCGCTAATAAATCTCCAGGAGATTTATAATAATGGCTTTTTAATTGTGTCTATAAATGGTCTATAATAAGGCGTATGAGCTCATAACTGGCATTTATTATAATTTCGTATGCCATTTAGTTGCCCTTTAAAATCAACCTTTTAACGGCTTTCCGTGCTTTTCGAGCCAAAGAGGAAACTCGGTATGTAATTTGTGGTCACCCATCCACAGACCAACCTAGGCAAACGCGGGTTAACCTGAACATCGACCCGAGCGGCTGTTATAAATTAGTCACGAGCTCCTCATAACATGATACGACATGTACAAATGTTTTTACCTGACTACGGCAAAGCTAAACGAGGGTTATATAAAACCAATTTACAGAATTAAAATGATGGATGAAACTAAATAATAGTGCATATAATATGACTGCTGGAGTGTCGATCAATTAACATTTAACATCTGTAATGAATTGCGCTGCAATCAGACCTTTGCTCGCAATGGCGACTAATTAATTTATCGTATTGAGTATTCCCTGATTAACGCTTGAACCGATGCAATTTATAGCATACAGATTTTTAACGAACTATAATAAATTAATAACGAATTAGTATTGTATTCATAGTAAATATTTCGATATTTTTTTGCTGTTTTGCCACTAATCCCACCCAAAATAGCTGTTGGTTACAGACCAACAGCTATTTTGGGTGGGATTCTCGGGTCGATTAAAATGTTATTGAGTTTTTCGATCAGTTTCAGCCGCAGCCCGTTGATTTGTGCTCGTTTGTTACAGAAAAAGGTTTGTCATTAAGTTCTTATTATTAAACATTACATTTTTGGTTTCAACAGTCTACCCAAGTCGGATATGCAATAGTAATTTTTAAAATTAGGTTCTCACAAATATTTTTTTTTATAAAAAAACCTCGTGCAGATTATAAAATACATTATTAATTAACATTTTCTTCATCATCATCATCAGCCTATAATGTTCCCACTGCAGGGACTCAGGCCTCCTCTCTAGGAGAGGGATGGGCTATAATCCACCACGCGGGCCCAGTGCGGATTGGCAGATGTCACATGTCTTCGAACTTTTTGGTTCTAAGACATGCCGGTTTCCTCACGATGTTTTCCTTCACCGTTTTGAGAGCAGACATTTTCTTCAGTTTAATTTTAACCTACCTCCTGCCTACTTCTATTCTCCTGGTAGTTTGTGCCGTAGTTGTACCCTAAACTGTGTGATAGAACGAATGAGAAACTTGAGTCCCGCTGGTTTTACGACTTTGTAACACCCTTTATCGTAGAACTAGTGGGAAGGAAAAAATTCATTGACTCTTCATTCCCATTAGTTCTTCGATTTCGTACCACCTTGAATCGTAGAACTAATGGGAAAAAATAAATAAAAAAATCCACTAGTTCTATCGTAGGACTGTGCAGTAGAACTAGTGGGAATGATCGTCCGCACTGGGCATGCGTGGTAGATTATAGCCCATTCCCACTCAAAGAGAGGAGGCCTGTGTCCCAGCAGTAGGAACATTAATAGGCTGTTGATGATGATGACGTTTTACATTTTTTTTGCATGCCTAGTCGTGAGTAGGTGATTGCTGTATATAGGACCCTATTTAGTACGGCCATAACAATCAGGTCTCTTGCTTTACTCACCCGTTTTCCTGAAGTTTTTAAGCCTGGAATACACATGCTACTAGAAAAGCATGCTTGTTTGCTAATATGTAGTATGTTAATTCCTAGCATGCTATCTGAGTGTGAACATTTGCTCTTACAGACCTCAAAAGCATACTTCCTTTAAATACGTCATTGTGACATTTTGTTAAGCCGCGTCCCCACTAGGTCCGCGCGGCTCCGTAAGGCCGAGCCACGCGCCCGTGCCTTGTGAGTGTGGACGTGAGCGAGACATGAGCCGCGCGGCCTAACAGGAACGTTTAGCGGCGTCCCCACACAGGCCGCGCTGTTCTGTGAGGGTGAGCCACGCGCCTAACAGAAAAGTTTCGGGTGACGTAAGTGGGGACACGGCTTTACAGTCTTTTATTGGAGACACTGACAGAAAACAACACAAAGGTGACAGCACGATAAAAAAAACATAAAATAGTAAAACCAAGAGGTTTTATCACGGTTTTATACGTCGTGCTTGTTAGCAAGAAAAATAGACCGGCTTGCGATTAGGTAGCATGCCTTGAAACAAGCATGCTCTTTTCGTTTACACTTGCTACTTGTGTGCTACTAAGTGACAGCTGCTCGAAACTAGCATGTTTTTGTGCTAACTACGTAGCATGTGTATTCCAGCCTTTAAGGTGATTAATCTGTCTAGAGGGGACTACGGAGACCCCGTCGGGCCTTTGGGTCCCGTCGAGCCTGCGGGTTGTTTGCAAGAGATACCGCGACCACGTCATAAAGGGCTAAGAAGGAACACGGGTGGTTTTTAGTCAGTAGAAGTCTGACACTTCCTTTCGCTCTGCCCAAGTGCGGCAGGGGTTATTTGATGATTGACTGCGGAAAGTTAACTAATCTGTGTTGAGGGTCACCTGTCCGTCGTGAGATTAGTTTGTTTAGTAAGACAGAACATTTCCAGTTCGAACCTAAGGAATACGGTTGTTCCTCGTGGTCACTTCTTTGTAAAATCGGATCTGAACATTTAATTTTCTTACGATTTTACCATTTTTTTTGCCGCTCGACCGTGAAATTGACTTAATTTCCAACATGAATAATCTCGTTGTCCACCAATGATGGACAGTCATCATCAGACTATATAATGTTCCCATTGCAGCGACTCAGGCCTCCTCACTAGGAGTGGGATGGGCTAATAATCCCCCACGCGTGCCAAGTGCGGGTTGGCAGATGTCACATAATTTCGAATATTTTTGGTTCTAAGACATGCCGGTTTCCTCACGATGTTTTCCTTCACCGTTTTGAGAGCAGTGGTGATGAAATAAATTACACATAGTAATGCGCCTGCCTGGGTTCGAACCGACGACTTACTGTTCATAAGTCGGGGCCGCCACCACTGGGCCACCGCTGCTCTATAGTGACACTGATTCAACTTAATTATATTTTTCCAATTAAACACCACATTTAACTATTTCTGCCGTTGGATTGGCTCTGGATTGGCTCACAACAAAGAGTAAGGCCGGAATGTATTTATCATTTTACCAAGTATGCAGTATGGCTATGGTTGGCACTTTGGCTATGGTTTGGCAAGACAGAGACACTAACATATCTAATTAAAAGTACGTGATAACTAATATTGATAATAAAAAGTAAAAAAAAAAAACTTAGCCTCTAACAGCATACAGTCTACATTAGTATAGAGGAGACGGTGAAGATCGACCTTCACCGCTCTGATAACCAGATGAGACGTATTTCTTATCAAATACAATTTATAAACAAATCTGCCTTTGATAACTTGCCTATCAAAAAGTGCTCATAGCTATTTTTACCCGACTACGGCAAAGCCAAAGGAGGGTTATGATTTTGACTGGCTATGTATGTATGTATGTATGTTTGTATGTATGTATGTATGTATGTGTGTATCTTCATCTGTTCCCTCATAGCTTCTAATCTACTTAACGGAACTCGACATATGAGGTATCGTTAGAACCGTCTTAATTTTCCGCTGAACATAGGCTACGTGACGTGTCACAAAAAGCGATTTGGAGCCCTCTAGCGGACAAAAAGTAAGGCTTAAAAAATAAAAATGGAGATAAATATGCCGTGTTTGGTATCATTTGATAGGGCCTAACTTGTACATTTCCAAAATATTGTTTAAATTTAAAATCACGCCCTCTAGCGGACAAAAAGTCAAGAGTAAAAAAAAAAAATTAACACCAAAATTGTTTAAAAAAAAAAAGTAAAAAACTAAAACCCGACTACGACAAAAAAAAACGACGCTGAAAAAGTATGAAACAAGATTTTCAGGATAGAACAAAAAGAAAATCCGTAGTTACACGGTAGTAAAGTGTTTAGGTTGGTACCTAACGTGTGACTACGGCTTTTCTTTTTGTTATATCCTGAAAATCTTGTTTCATACTTTTTCAGCGTCGTTTTTTTTGTCGTAGTCGGGTTTTAGTTTTTTACTTTTTTTTTAATTTAAACAATACAGATATATTTTCAAAATCAGTGAGCCTTCCATCGCCTGAAAACTTTGTTTTTTTTTTTAAAACCTACCTAGTACATTAAATAAAAGATACTTTACTGGACAAACCAGTGATTTCCTTTGAACACTATTTGATCATGCTTCTACGAACACAATCTCTTTACATGCCATTCTCGTTAACTAAAAGCTCTTGTGTATGTATGTCTATGTTGTCATTCTGTGAGAGCTATTCACAGCCGTCTGTATAGGAGTACCGTGTTACAATTTATACTGTAAACATATTTCAAAGCTCTAGGGGCCTGAACTTAGCCGTCTTTGCAGGAACTGCGCGCTAGTGCACGCCCCAAAGGATGTCCACTGTCACGTACACTAACTTAAACACCAAGCATAATTCAAAAGCATATTCAGTTGAACAGGGAGGACATAAAAATATGTCTCCGTACAAGCCTTTATGTTCAAACCAATATTGCAAACTTTGAATTCAAATAGCTTTTGACTTTTGCTGTAATTTACATCATTTTGACATTGCACACTTTATCATTTGATTCATAAGAGAAATCATTAGTCTGTACCTAAATAAAATAGTACAGGTTCAAATCTAATTAGCTGACCAGCGACTTCCGCTGATATGAGGGGTTTCGATCGGCTAATGATTGTTTAAGAGTTGAGGAAAAACATTTTAGTTTGATCGTATCGAAGCCCAGCAAGTCAGCGGCGTGCTGCTAGCTAATCATTTTGTCCGCGTACAGCGGTACTTACCTCGGAGACCTCACTCTGGCATGACTCCACGCTCTTGGTTAGTTCCTGGAGCTGCGTGCGGATCTCGCAGAGAGCGACCGTCGTCTCGAGCTGGCGGTCCCCACGTTGCAGGTCATCCAGTTTGGCGGATAGATTCATGCTCATTATGCTCACCTGCCTCTGTAGGCTACAGCCAAAGTCAAAGTTAGTCACACCGGCAGCTTGGACCTTAGCCATAGGACCTTCCTCGCACGACAACTAACAAGTGTGCATTGTTCGACAGATTTCGAAACAGGCCTCAAAGTTCCAATCAACCAAACTGATAGACAAAAGTTACTTCCTGAGGCTTAGTTGTAGCTTGATCCCGTGTTCTGGTTTAACTAAGTCTTGTGCCTCCAAGTTGTTTCCCACTTGTTATTTTTCAGAGACGGAGCGAAACACACAAGAATTGAAACGACCGGCGCGCGTCGCGGCGGCCGCCTACGAACTGGCGTGTGGCGTCCAACGTTGACCACGTTTAGTAACCCACTCGTCGGCTGTCTGACGCGAGGAAGGCCCGACGACCTGATACTGATACTATATGTGACACATAAACAAAGTTTTATATTATAACATCAGTATTTAAACACTGCTTTTTGACGCAGAAACTGATATGTTTTCACAATAAATGATTTATTAAGGACACTTTAACGTAGATTAGAAAAAAAAAACTATAAGACTTTTGTTCTAACATTCATTAAATTCCATCTACAATTCTCTTTTGTACTGTTTGAGAATCTATAAAAATATAATGGGCTACTAAAGTGTGTTGGATTTCACAGAATGGAATTTTAATAAGTTTTGAAAAGAAAATTCTTTATGCATATTTAGTGTTTCGTGTGAATTATAAATGCCAATGTGTTAATCAAAGTAAAATAATGTTCATTTATTTATAAATTGTTACAAAAAAATTGAAGGTGAAAGGTGAACAAAGACAAAAGGTGAATGCAGTGAGTTAAGTTCAATTTTATTTGTAACTAAAACTCTGTATATTGTTTTTCGCGAAACGAAAAAAAATTATACATTTTTAGGAAAGTCTTTCTAATTTCTATGGGAAAACACTTGATTTAAACACTACATTAGGACGTTACAACCACACCCATGCAAGCATGACCCCGTCCTATCCCAAGGCAAGTGCCAAGCACGCGTGTGTTCCGGGTAGCGAGAGACAAACAAGGTCGTGGCCATAGATGCTAACCACGGCGATGGTCCGATGTATGATAGGAACTGTGAATGATGCAGCCACCGCATTGGACTCGCCGAACGCATCGTCATATCTGTTATACGAGATAGGATGCTAAGCCAAGGTGAAACAAAATGTAGAAGACACATCGACACAGAGAGATCCTGATGATCGTATGCAAAATGAAGCCAGTATTAAAGGCGGAAAGCTATCCGGTATTGTCGCTATGGTCACGTACCTAAGTAGTAGCTCCCTGAGTGTGGTCTCGTCTTCCTCCGTCGTCGCATATCGTGTCAGCTTCCCTCCGGCCTCCCGGCCCACATGGTCTGGTACCACTGCGTCAAAACTACTTGTTTACTTTTTACATAGCTAACTTCCCGATTCATTTCGTCATCGTTTTCACGTATTTTTATTGGTTTCATTTCGACGCAGAGTTTGTGGTTTGGAATTTGGGTTGCCGAAAGAGTGCGTGGCTCATAATTTAGTATGGTTGGTGCTACGAGTACCTACTCAGCATCGAACCTTTCACCGTTTGCCAATTAGCTTCGATGGCCACGACAGGGTCCCTAATCAATTTTGATGTTCAGCGATACCCACAAACTGGTATGGAAATGAAATTAACGTCGGAATTTTAACCGAAACAAAAGGACTTTAGTTTGGCAAAAAAAAGCTTAATCCAAAATAAAAATTTAGCACCCTGATCAATTTCGCAATGGACACGTTTTATTGTTTTCAAAAAAGTGCCTGAATACTTTTCCAAAGCTACGCCATTTTAGTCAAAAGTATTAAAACTAAAAGCTTATAATTAACCTCTTGTTAAAGCAGTGAAAATACCTGTGGATTTAGACATTTCATTTTAAACACGTTGAATTTAATTTTACAATTTCTCAGCAATCATATTGCAGTAAAATGGCACGCTATCGTGAGATATAACTCGGATGAATGAAAACATAGATGAGTGTTTACAACAGAGACGACATGTGGTCCGAAGTATGATTAAATTCTGAAGTAGTGTGTTTGAATCAAATGGTTAACGATGTGATAGACATTCCATGCACGTGACAGTACTAATATAACACCGACAATGATTGAATGATTTAGTGCATTGATAAAAGACAATCAAGTTTTAAAGTCTGAACAAGAAGGTAATTTTACGTTTGATCCCCTTAGAAGATTATCAAAATTTGCCATAGTTGCCATAGTGTCACTTTCGTTTGTAGAAATAATTTTGTTGGAGTAAACTCTCTCTCTCTCTCTGGGTAGCTTTATTAATCTGTGGTGTATTTCGCAGAATCTGTTCATAGACTGGCTGATTCCACAATTTCGCTTCGGTTCTTGTATTTCTCTCGGAATGGATAAATCAGATAATTATGTCTGATATACAAACTCGACTTTCATTGATTTATCAAGGTTAACCGTTGTTTGTGTGCAGGAATTTTATGAATGCAAACTTTAGGTTGGCTGCACATTTTGCAACTTTATTTTTTAGGTTTGTTTAAGGGTGTTTGACGTTAGACATGTTTTACATAATTATGCTGTTTGTTTTATACCGATAGTTTATTGAGAATTGTAGAACTTAAGCCTAATTCATAACATGACATGTTTACAACAATAATATAATAAAGAGGTAGTTTGTATGTAGAGGGTGATCATCGGAACTAAAACCTGTTTCCAAAAAAACTTAACAATGATCGAAAATTAATTTATTCCCGAGAGTCATGAGCTGTACTTAAATCGGTTCCGTGGGATAATTTACGACTATTGGGCGAGCGAAGCCGTGGGCAAAAGATAGGTAATCATTTAAGCAGAAATGTGTACCATGTAAAGTTGTTGAATGATAGGGAATTACTAGGACTCTTGGGAGTACAATCAAACGTGGACTTCACTAATAGACGTATATTCAGAGACCAGCACGCGGCTTGTAACGTAAAGCCCGGTTTCCACCAAAGCGGAGAGGAAATGTGCCAAATTCGACACATCACAGAAAGGTCGAAAGACTAGATATAAATTTTAACTAATGTGATTGGCCGATTTCCTTTCGTCTCCGCCCCTCTCCGCATTGGTGGAAACCAGGCCTAAGTCATTGGACTCAATTAACTAAATAATATATGTCCAGCAGTGGACGTCTTTCGGCTGAAATGATGATGATGATTAGAAAGAGGAAAGATTTGTATCGAATAAACTCAAAAACTGGACTGATTTCAAAAATTCTGTCTTCTTTAGAATGCTACATTATCCCTGAGTAACATAGGCTATATATTTTATTACAAGTTAAGAAAACACCCGCGCAAGTCCGCTAGTCATTTATAACTTTGATAACTTGACACTTTTATATAACTTAGTAAAACGCCTTATATTTATACACTCAAGACAAAGCAACTTTATTTTTCGTCAAAACGTGTAAATCGCAAGCTTGCATCGAGCCTACGTGACGTCATAGGATGTAATTGCTTCGATTACATGTTGAGCGTCAGACGTATACAAAACTATTTCAATCGGGTCACAGACAAAGCTGCACAATAATTTAGCCGAGCGAGAGTGCTCTCATCAGTACCGAGAAACGAAGGCTAGTCTGGAAACCGAGCACGGCGCGCGTACTACGCCGCGTAGGACAACGCTGCACAACAAACAATATGGCTGAGACAGAGTGCTCTCAGTTCCGAGAAACTAAAGCTAGTCTCGATGAAACCGAGCACGGCGCGCGTAATACGCCGCGTAGTACTACGAATTACAGTTGTTTACAAACAAGTGTTCGCATCTCGCTTCCGAACGATGAGAGTTCATCTGATATTTGAAATGGCGTTTTATTTTTAAGTTTTACTCCGTTTACGATTGTTTGTGTTTATTTACAGAATCACGGATATTTATTTAGACGTCTGTGAAATGTGTGGAGTTCAGCCTTTTTTATTGGATCTGCTTTATCTATTGATGTTTTGATTTCCGTTTAAGGAATTGCGAGTGTGTATTGTGTTTGTATCTAGTAGAATTTTGTATACTGGAGTCGTTTTGACTATTCGATCATATCATATCGAATATTGTTGTTGTTACTGTCGACTAGCACCTACTTATAAACCTACTACTTACTTATTAACTTAAGCAGTCCTTATTGTAAATATGTACAATATTGTTGAGATGTTTTGAGATCTTTACGCGCTAGTTAACTTTCTTTCTTTATTTTCATCAAAATAATAGTTTTATCATAGTATAAAGAAGGGAAGTAGAGCATCTCCGGCCCAATCCGCGACATAATTACCTACCGTACTTGCATGTGTCAGGGTTGTCACTTTCAGATAAATTTTAATATAGTGCCTAAAAATTGGCAAGGGCCGGGAAGTTGTATTTTTTTATTTGTGTTGTCTGAGTTTCATTGAGATGTACAGCATACTACATTTTTTTTTTTTTTTTGTAAAAATATCGTAAGGCGGTTCACAGCATACATCTACTTACCAAGTTTCAACTATGTAGACCTAATAGTTTCGGAATAAAAAGGCTTTTGCCTAAAAAGAGGACCAACAAATATTTATAGTTTACTAGCTGATGCCCGCGACTTCGTTCACGTGGAAATTTTGATGTGTGACTGTCTCGTTGATCGAGTGGTCTCAAGTGCAACTACTGAGGATGAGGTCTGGGGTTTGATTGCAAAGTGTTTTCGCAGTAGAGGTCACGGAGCGTAGTTTTCGTGGCAGGTCGATGGCAATATTATATCTATAGACATCAAACGCCCCTTATTACATGGCGCTTGAACATTATTGGCAAAATGTGGGTTTAAGATTAGCTACACCACTGCCTAACTCTTCCGGGATCTTCTGTAGGCACTGGATGGGAAAACTCTTCGGAAAGTGGAATTTTCGCATCTACATCTAATTCCAGGCGACTCTCTCCTACTCCTGTTTAAAGCAGCTTATTTGCAAAGACATCTGTTTATAGCAGCTTAGTTCCATGGCCAATCGCAGATTTTTGGTAATGTTGCAAGTTGGGGTAAGATTCAACGGCAATTTGTAAACCTAAAGTGCAATCTGGCCATTGTTAAGCAAAGTTGCAGCAATGCCCGAGGCAGCCACAGCCGATAAGACGGCACGGTTGGTGCAGTGCCTCGGCGTTTGACTGTGGCGCTGCATGTCCTGTATTCGATTTCCACACTGAACAAATATATTTACGTCGCGGGTCTTATCTAATTTTAATTAGGTTTTTATTTTAAAGTTTTTACAGCTGTTTTTCTTACTGTGTACCTGTCAATTTGTATTTGTTGACTATTCACGACAAATATTAACACCGCAATTCTAAAAATGGTGTCAAATGAACAATGCCATCTGCGGAAGACGAAGTTAAACACACACTATAGGGTTTAGGCTATGTAGTTTCCTGCATTAATGGCGCGCGGAGGCACTACACTGTGAGATAACTCCTCTGCCGTGGCATATTGCCGCATGGCGGACAGACCCCTGGTGTGATTTCATGGCGACATGGAGAGAGCGACTGTCGCAACCCCGTGCAGGGCACAGTGGTGGTCAGTCTTCTCTTTGAGGAGTGGCTTGAGAGGTGCCACGGCGCCCTCACCTTCCGTCTGGCGCAGGTCCTCACCGGACATGGTTGTTTCGGGATTCGGGAGGTACCTGCACCGAATCAGGCGGAAGGAAACGCCCAAATGCTACTATTGCAAGGATCAGCCGGAGGACACGGTGGAGCACACCGTGGAGGTCTGCCCCGCTTGGGCGGACCCCGCTTGGGTTGAGCCTCGTCGTGTTCTCTTAGCGGCGATCGGCGGCCGACGACCTCTCGCGTCCGGCCCTGGTTCAAGCCATACTGCGGGGCGAGAGGGAATGGGACGCCGTCGCCTCCTTCGGCGAAGCAGCTAGCGAAGGAGGTGGCGTGGTGAGAGAGAGAACCTCTCGTCCCAGCCGCAAAAGGAGACGCTCTGAGCGTCGGGGGTCACGTGATGGCTTCCGGCCACCGTAGGCGCGGGCCTGTGGACGGTAAGTAGTGGGCTAGCTCGCCGTCCGCCCTTCTTATGACGACGACAGGCCGTTCGGCGGTTCGCCGGCGCGTTCGGTTCCACGCGCGCCTCAAAGAGATGTCAGCAATATGGTTGAGGCCCGCAAGGGCCGCCGCTTGTCGGGGCTACGGGTTGTTCGAAAGAGATATCGCGGCCACAGCACAAAAAGCAAAAAAGGAACATGGGTGGTTTTTAGCCAGTAGAAGTCTAACATTCCCTACCGCTCTGCCCAGAGCGGGAGGAGTCAAATGATGATTTCCCACCCTCCAAAAAAAAACCCTATGTAGATTTTCAAAGCAACGTCATTTAAACTAATCAAGGGTACATTTTGTTATCTTAACTGTTTGAAAAAGACGATTTAAAAGTTATTTTGTGAACACATTTATTAATTAGTACCGTTTTGATGCAATAGATGTCGTTGCATGTATGTTTCTTAATGATGATAAGTTCTTCTTAAATACCTTAAATTCGTATATCTTTTGATAGAGAGCACCAATTACAATGAATCAAAAACTAAAACCATATAATCTTATTAGTTTTAAAATGTACACGTGTTATTACTATAATAAACTAATACACCCAAAACACACAGACACAACAAAGGAAAACATTATTTTTTCTAAATAATTATGTTCATTAAACAGAAACTCTACGTCTACAGATTTATAATATTGTATTAACAATTTTAATAAAAGTAGATTATATTAATTTACTCTGAATTGAATTGAAAATCATTTTTTTTTTATTTAGCCTGCACTGTCCTACTGCTGGGCAAAGGCCTCCGAAAATAAAAAAAAAATGAAAATCATATAGCATCGAAATGAAAACAAATACCTGGAACTTACAAAAAGTGAAAACCGATTGGGGATCGAACTCGCGAACGTGTTGCAACATTTTTGGAAATCTTTCAACATTAGAAAAAAACACAAAAAGTGGATACTGACTGTGATTTGAACTTGCGTACCTTTGTTTATAGGTAAGTCTCTGTACCGTTAGGCTACGTACACCAGTGACAAATAGTTTGAAATAGATCTTCTGTTTTAATATAGTATGACAGTTGACAGTTCGATTGTGTTTCGATACCGGAAATTTGAAATGACGTAAGGGACTTCTGCTTTTTCTTGGATTTGCAACGCTCGCACCAGGTGGTAAAGTGAAAAATTGCACAACACGCTCGATGTCCCTTGCGTTATTTCGTATTTCCAGTATCAAGCTGTAAAACAGTTGAGGATTATGGATAATGCAATACTGCTCACCCCCTTAAGTTAAAATGGGGATAATATATAGCCCATGTGTTATTCCAGACTATAATCTACCTCTGTGCCAAATTTCATCCAGATCCGATCAGCCGTTCTGGCGTGAAAGAGCAACAAACATCCATCCATCCTCACAAACTTTCGCATTTATAATATTATATAGTAGGATAGACTACTAGCTGATGCCCGCGGCTTCACCCACGTCGATGTCGTTCAAATTATATACTAAAACCTTTCTCTTGAATCACTCTATCTATTAAAAAAAACGCATCAAAATCCGTTGCGTAGTTTTAAAGATTTAAGCATACAGACAAACAAACAGACAAAAATAACGACTTTGTTTTATACTATGTATGTAAGGAAGAGCTTGTGTTTAAATTATTTACTTAGTATATACTTGTCAGTTTTTTTGTTTATTTTTTAATGGGCATAATGTAGTATTTTTGCACATAAAGAACAATATATATGTTTTTACTTTTGACTAAACCAACATAAAATAATACAGATAGTAGGTACATACTTAGTTACTATACCTACCTACAATACTGAGAAATCGGCATGACTAAACGTAAACAAAGCAATAGCGGCATATCATCAAAAGTACCTACCTACCTAATACATTCTAGTGGGAAAGTAGGCCTGCCTACTTCGTCTGTCTGATAGGAAACTAATACCAACAACAAAAAAATAAGTAGGTAATCTGAACATATTCAACTCTGGAATCTATGAATTATTTAGACACCCAACCCAAACACACAGCAATAACTTCTGCGATTATCAGATATTTTTCATTTAGCGGTGCCGAAAAGCCGTGCGTCGCGCGAACCTTGTGCGGTGTTAACCTTGACTGGCTCAGTGCGAAATGCAGCGAGATTTTGTTTGAGTGTGCGTGCGGCGACCGTAAAGATACTAGGCGCACACATACAAGCCGCGCGCGGTGCGTTTGTATGAAGATACCCTACTTCCCTTCTTTATACTATGGTTTTATGAAGCGACAAGGGTGAAGTTATTAATTTAGTTTATGACCTTTTATCCTATATGATGCTTTGAAAAGATAAAGATATCCTACTTCCTACTAATATTAAAAATGCGAAAGTTTGTGAGTGTGTATGTTTGTTACTTCTTCACGCAAAAAGTACTGAACGGATTTGGATAAAATTTGGCACTCAGATACTTTATAACCTGGATTAGGATATTTTTATCCCGATTTTATCTTCCCGTGGGATAATTTTCGAGATGTAGCGGGTGAAGCCGCTGGCAACAGCTAGTTATATATATTTCACAAAAGTAAAGTAAGGCTTTTCAGAAACACACTTTAGAGAGGTGATGATGATCATGATCTTTATTAAGTTAATTTAAGTCTTCGAACTTAAACTAGGGGAGAGCAGAGCAATGGAGTAATCGCCAAAGGACCAATGGGGCAAAGGCATCTTCGTCAATGGCTGAAATCTGCGTATAGTCTTTGATACACATCAAGTACATTGGTAAGACCTAAACGTATGTCTTGTCTTTGTCAAACTTTAAGTCTAAGTTTAAGAGAGAGAAAGGAACACGTTCAAGTCGTGGTGTGTGCTAAGTTACGTTAAGGTCTGGGCCTAAGAGTTATCGAAGGAGAGGCTCGGGTTCCATTCGGGCACAGTATAGAAATACTAGTTGTGTTACTTTGGATTTAGGGATGATACCATCATCATAATCATCTGCCCTGCTAAATACCAGTATTTTACATTTAGTGCCTGCGTATCTAACCTCTACAATACAGTTAGTTCTAGGTAATAAGATACCCCTTGGTAAGATTGGTTGTCTTTGACTTTGCCCTGGTGGTTGAGAGAATGTCATGCTCACTCATATGTCTCACTGGTGGTGGCGCGTGTGTCGGATCATTTACCTCCCTTCAAAATGGTTGAGTTGAACGGTGCTGATCTATGCGTCATGTTCGTGAATGGGCGCTGTCAGTAGAGACTGGTCATCTCGTAGTTGCCATGGTTTATTTTATTTTTGATTTGTTTATTATATCGTTTTACTCTGGACGCTCTTAACTTTCACGTATTTAAACATAGTTCTCACTTATATATGTAAGATCTCAACTTGAAAATGATGTAACCAAGATTTTGAAACAAAATGTTGATTTAAAAGAGTGTCCATGAAGTTTCTTGCCCATTTTTCTTCGTGGAGATCTATTCTTGGGAATGGGCAACTAAAGTACTCTCACAAGTTTATTTACATTATGCCTTGTGACTGTGACTGAAGCTTCGTTTTGTTTGTTTTTCTGATATTCAAAAGTGCCTGTCCTGGTCTTATTGAAATAAATGCTTTGAGTTTCAAACTTTCGGCCTACTGACCACGTAAAACAACTGCCAGACCATCTTCAAATCATAGTCGTGACAAACGGTTTAGTGGGCTTTCCAGGGCTTAGAAGGAACTTGGCATGTGATGGATGGTCCATCCGAAGACCGAATTTGCCAAATGCGGCTGATTGAGACCTGAGTACCTGAGATGCTTAGGACCTGGATCAGTGAGCAATTACCAGGAGATACAGGCTAGAGTGAATCATGGAGTTAGTCAAGAGAGGTCAATAATAAATTTGAATGCACGGTTGGTACAGTGGCTGTGCGATTGACCGCTGCGCTGCGTGTTGCGGGTTGCGGGAACAAATATTTGTATGGCCTACAGATAGTTCCGGGTCTGGGTGTTTGTGTCTGTGAGCAGAATGTTAGTAAACGCACCCACGACACAGGAGTAATCCCTGGAGTGGGGCAACGTTTCTTTTCAACAGTCGATGCCTACACACCAAGAGTCTTTAGTCAACTGGACCCACCGGACACTGAGAGATACTTCAGTATACATTTGTCTGGTTTTACCAAACCTACACTGAAAAAAAAAGTAGTTGCCACAATCAAGATATGGTTTAGATTGACTAAGTAACTTGTTTGCATCTGAGCCTATCAAGCACAATGATCACAGCAACTACTTTTATTTGATTGAGATATCTTGTTTAGGGCAAACACGCAACTTTATAAGGGTAAAAACCTTACTTGATAGCTGCAATCAAGTTGTATTTGATAAACACAACCAAGGAACTTACTAAGCGCAAACATTTAGCGCAAGATTTGATCAAGTTGTATGATTAATACAATTAATTGCAATGATAGATGCTATCAAGTCAAACCATAAGTTGGTTTCAATGATCTTTATTGAAGTAATCAAAATGCTTGATTGACACAACTAACTCACTTTGTTACAGTTAACATTTTTAAAGTTGTCTCTTTTTTAACTCTTCTACTATGATGTCTTGCTTGTTTGGGCGTTCAATCAAGTGAACTAGTATTGCTACAATAATGTCGTGATGATCAACTTAACTAAGATTTTGATTGACCTATACAAGATATCGTCAATCAAGCTAAAAAGTCACTTGATTGAATTGCATTTTTTTCAGTGTACGCTTGCTGAGATCGGGCCGTCTCTAATAGATAATAAGGGGATTCATTGTTGAATCTACGTATCGTCTTCTTATCAATTTTAATAGATATTTTATGTTTACCTACTTTGAACAGAATATGAATGGAATAATATAAACCAGGGAAATGTTGGTTAAAAAACGACTACCATAATAAAACGCTAAATATCCAAAATAATTTTAGCTACTTTCGGAAGTCGGTGACTGTGTTCCATTGAGTTCTTTGACACTGACAGTCAGTTAAACTGATATATTCCTCCGTTTTTAGATATCGGTTAAAAAGTCCGAGAACCGGGTTTTGTAGCTCACTTGTTCAACAATAGGCGAAACCGATCGGTTTAACTTTTTTGTACCGAAAGTCTGTTAGCAAAATTTCTGCTAATTTTAGATACCTACACCAATTTCTGAATGTATAATTGTGTAATTAAAAAATCATTTAACGGAATTATTCCTAATCAGCTTATACAAAATGAGAGAAAGTAAGAACATAAATTATTTTGTTATTCTTGTTGACGCATGATTTTAAATATTTTCAACTGGTTCGTAAATACTTCAATTGCCTCGTGTTTATAAATAGAAAATTGATTTTTGCCAGGTATTACATCAGGTATTATACATTTAAGAGATGTTACAAGTGGCTTAAAATATTATGTAAGACAAGTTAAGCCGCAAACTAGACCGTTATTCTGTATTTTGGGGCTCTGTATTTGAGTTCTAGAGTGGTGGTTTGAGGTGAGGTGCAAAATGTGTAGCGTGCCTGGAGCGGCTTGTGTGAGCTTTGTGTGTGCGTGATGTACCTGTATGTGTGTATGCGTATTAACAAGTAGAGATTGATGAAGGAAAACATCGTGAGGAAACCGTCGTGTCTTAGAACCAAAAAACTCGAAGACATGTGACATCTACCAACCCACACTGCGTCCACGTGGTGGATTTTAGCCCATCTCTCTCCTAGAGAAGAGGCCTGAGTCCCTGCAGTGGGAACATTATAGGCTGATGATGATTCCTATTACTGAGCCCGAGACTAAATAATAACAGACCCTCGGGTCGATCTTTAGGTAAAACCGCTCTTGCCTAGGTTTGTCCGTGAATAGGTAACCACCCTTATCCTATCGAGGTACCTCCTCAGAAAGCACGTCCCGGCTGCCATTTGTAGACCTTTGACAGTCGTTACAGGTAGTCAATGATTTACAGAAAACTAGGTTAACAGCTCCAAGATACATAGATAAAGTATTGTAGCTATACTACAGTATAAAGGCGGACTCAAAACCGTGGCCAATATCTGGCTATTCAACTAGTAACACAACATTTTTTTTTTATTGCAACTATCCCGCCACACTTTTCCCAAACCAATAACTCCTGTAAGCCAGAATCAACAGTGGTGACCACAAGAAAAGCGCCGAGACAATGAAGCCCGACGAAGTCCTAGAGAAACGATTTTAACTGTCTTGGATCCCACTACGAAAATAATCAGAAAAAGATAGCGGAAGAGTAGGAAAAATTTAATTTCCAGTTCCCTCCATTTCAGCAGGAGACAAAACAGAACAAGGCCAATAGGCACACACTTAATTATATTATACTAGCGGACGTCTCGCTGTTTCACCCACGTAGTCCGCGTAGTCCCGTTCCCGTGGGAATACAGGGATAATAAAATTGCTTTCTAATGGTGAAAGAATTTTTGAAATTGGCGCAGTAGTTTTTGAGTTTATTCATTACAAACATACACACAAACATACAAATCTTTCCTCTTTCTAATAATAGTGTAGATACTGTAGATTAATTAACATATCTATTAATAACCAAGATATTAAATCTACAATATCTTCTCGCCGACAAAACCAATTAATTTACAAGTAATCTGTTGTAAGCATGCTTATATCCGGCCTCAGTAGCTGCATGTAAGCCGGTGCAAGTGGCCGGTTAATCGCGTTACCGGATATTACTGTCGATGCCCCACACTTCGCACCAACCTATTATATAGGTTGCTTATCGCGAAACAATTCAGTGTTAAATGCTTCTCGTTCCAATTACGAGTATATACACTCCTTTGCAAAAAAAACGGGCACCTTAGGAAATTAATCAAATTAATTGTTTGACGTAGTCTGTATACTTATAATCGTGTAAATTAATACGCGTGAAGTGAACTGTGGCAATTTAAAAAAAAAAACTATGAATTCTTTAAAACCGATGTACACGGCCAAACAATAACAAGTGGTCGGCAATAAAGACAAGAAGATTTTTTTACTTTGTTTAATTAAATAAAGTTACAAATGTAATAACCTAATAACGAGTGTGACCTCCTCTTGCCAAAATCACAGCTTGAATCCTTCTGGGCATGCTTTCCACGATGTTTTTAATGACGTTTTGAGGAATACGTTCCCACTCTTCTGCAATGACTCTTTTTAGCTCCCTGATGTTTTGTGGAGCATGTTGCACTGATCTTACCCGTCTCTTTAGAACATCCCAGACATGCTCAATTGAATTGAGGTCAGGACTTCAAGCTGGCCAATCTAAACGACGGATCCCAACTTCTTGCATGTACGCTTCCACGTCGCCAGAACGGTGCGGGCGAGCATTGTCGTCCATAAAAATGGAATCTTCCCCAAGTGCAGTCAATGCGGGTTGTGCATATGGAATTAGGACTTCCATTATGTACCGGTGTGCATTTAATGTTCCATTTTCTATGAGAACTAACTCCGTACGCCCCGTCAAATTAATTGCTGCCCAAAACATAACGGAGCCTCCGCCATAAGGAGTAATTTCTTCGAAACACACTTCCGCATAGCGTTCCCGTGGTCTTCGTAGCACTCGCCGGCGTCGGTCCTCTCCACACAAAGAGATTCTAGCTTCATCAGAAAACAATACTTTATTCCAGTCCTCCAGAGTCCATGAAGCACAGTTTCGAGCAAACTGAAGTCGAGCAACACGGTGCTCACGGAGTAATTTAGGTCCCCGAGCCGGGCGGTAACTCCTGATATTGGCAGCCAAAAGCCTCCTCCTGACGGTCCACAAGCTAACTTCTACTCCTCTTACTTCTTCAAGGATCTTCTTCAGGTCCACACTTGACGCCTTACGATTCCGCAAGGCCTGACTCACCAAAAAGCGGTCATCTCTTGGTTCTGTGCGTCGTTTTCTTCCCGAACCGGGTCTTCTTTTGACCGAACCGGTCTCTTGATACCGTTGCCAAGTCCTCTGGACAGTTGAACGACTCACATTTAGCCGCTGAGACACGTAAGTTTGCGAACAACCTTCTTCAAGTAGGGCTATAATTTTACCGGCCCTTATCGCTTTATCACTCATGTCAAAAAGTGGTATTTAATGTAAAAAGAAAGATAAAATTGTTTAATTTGCAGAAAATATCCAAAAAGTTTTAAAATTTTAGTAATCAGTAATAAAATCGTTTCAGCAATTCGCGCCATTAGTAAAGCAATTTTACAATAATCTACAATAATCATTATTTTCCTTTTGTTAATTTCAAAATTTAAATTTCGAACGTACAGAATCATGCCAGGATTCTTCAAATAACATGCCAATACATCGTCAAATTAATAAAACCTCTTATTTGTCCTTCTTCATTGAAGTAGAGAAAAAAATATGAAGTGCCCGTTTTTTTTGCAAAAGAGTTTATTATCATCAGCCTATAATGTTCCCACTGCAGGGACTCAGGCCTCCTCTCTAGGAGAAGGATGGGCTATAATTAGGGTTGCCACCTTTTATTTTGCAGATAAAGTACATTAGTTAGTATAGGTAAGAAGTACAAAGAAGTACATGGTATTAAAATAAAGTACAATTTATTTTTCTTCAATAAATTTGAAAACATATTTTTTATTGCATTTTGCAGTTTTGTCGTATCATTTTTTAATACATTTTTTCGGTGCAACATCATCATGATCTGTTTCACTTTGAAAACTACGTTTTGTAAGTGTACGTGGAGTATTCTTCTCCATTATTTACAATAGCTTTAAATCTGTAAAACTTTAAATCAGATTTCGTATTCTTCTTGCACTCAAACCAAACCGCTTCATTCGCACAAAACTAACAAGAAATTATGTGTCAAGGACAGTGACACTGACGTTGTTGACATTCGAGGTTAGGTTAGAATAACCATTTCAGAACGCATCAGAAATAGTTAAAAACGAGTGCTTAAGTAATATGGCGCTGGCGAGTCGAGACAGCGATTCATCACCAATCGATAAACGTTTAACGAAAAAATAAAAACGACTAAACTCTTCAAAATCCCATCACAAAAGAAATCGAATCAAGCAAAATAAAGTATTTTCGTGTACTTTATAGTTCTCATAAAGTATAAAGTACAATTACCTGAAATAACGTACAATACTGAAGGTGCAGTTGGGTACAAACGGTCCAGTTGGGTAGATCCAACTTCGAGAAAGAGGTCAATCGTCGAATCCGACTCGGCTGGGCAGCGTTCGGGAAGCTGCGCAGTATCTTCTCGTCCAACATACCCCAGTGTCTCAAGACGAAAGTCTATGACCAGTGTGTGTTGCCAGTGATTACAAACGGGACCGAAACGTGGTCGCTCACAATGGGCCTTATCAGAAAGCTCAAAGTCACCCAAAGGGCAATGGAGAGGGCTATGCTCGGAGTTTCCTTGCGTGATCGAATCAGAAATGAGGACATCCGCATGAGAACCAAGGTTACCGACGTAGCCCGAAGAATCGCCAGACTTAAGTGGCAGTGGGCAGGGCACATTGCTCGCAGAACGGATGGCCGATGGGGCCGAAAAGTTCTGGAATGGCGACCGCGAATCGGAAGACGTTGCGTTGGAAGGCCTCCCACTACTGGTGGCCTGGCCTGGTGACTGGCCTGTTGGTCTAGTGGTTAGTGACCCTAACTGCTATGCCGGAGGTCGTGGGTTCGATTCCCACCCAGGACAAATGTTTGTGTGATGAGCACGATCATTTGTTCTGTGTCTGGGTGTAATTTATCTATAATATGTATGTATTTAGAAATATATAAGTATGTTTATCAGTTGTCTAGTACCCATAACACAAGCTCTGCTTAGCTTGGGACTAGATGGCGTTGTGTGATAGTTGTGGAATATTATTATTATTATTATTATTATATTATTACTAGGTGGACCGATGACCTGGTCAAGGTTGCAGGAACCCGCTGGATGAGAGACGCACGGGACCGGTCAATATGGCGACGCCTGGGGGAGGCCTATGTCCAGCAGTGGACGTCTTTCGGTTGAAATGATGATGATGATGACTTTATTATAAAGTACGGGTGGCAACCCTAGCTATAATCTACCACGCGGGCCCAGTGCGGATTGGTAGATGTCACATGTCTTCGATTTTTTTGGTTCTAAGACATGCCGGTTTCCTTACGATGTTTTCCTTCACCGTTTTGAGAGCAGTGATGATGACATAAATTACACAAAGTAATGCGCCTGACGAGGTTCGAACCCACGACTCACTGTTCGTAAGTCGGGGCCGCCACCACTGGGCCACCACTGCTCCATTATAGTTACTCGTATTCATCCGGGTTTATCGTTTAACCAATATGACACCGAAAGTAAGTTAAAATAAGGATTACAGTACGAAGTTGACGTATTAACGTAGTTTAGATCTACTTTGAATTAAAGTGTGATCGTGTATTTGTAAAGTGTGACTGGTCAATCAATCTTCTGCATTATTGCTAAGTGATGACATCACTCACGCATCTGGCACGCGTGGTGGGTTAGGTATAATAATAATAAATAGTCCCGCATGACGAGAACCTCGTGAAAGCAGAGAAAGATAAGCAATTCAAGTATCTAGATCAGGCTCGCGAGGTTGACGACATGTGGCACGTGAATACAGCAGTCATTGTGCCGATAGTCGTGTCTGCCAATGGCTTAATAGCCAAGAGCCTCGACGAACATCTAAGGAGGCTCTCGCTTGGTGGCTGGATCAAGGGCTTAATTCAGAAGGCAGTACTTCTAGACACGGCGCGCATTGTCAGGAGGTTCCTCTCTCAAGAGCCCTGACCACCGGTAGCTATTTTTAAATGTTTTTTATATGCTTTTTTGTAATAAATATTTAAAAATGTATTGAATATGTTAAAAAATGAATAAAGGAAATAATAATAAATTTATTTTCTCCCATAAATTAGTTATAGTCCATCACTCTTCTAGAGAGGAGGCCGTAGTCCCTGCAGTGGGAACATTATAGGCCGATGATGATGACGCAAGACTTCACACCACTCAGTGAACCGTGTTAACATTACACAAACTGCAGTTGTGAACCATTTCTCATCCTCCGTACTCGCCAGACCTAGCCCCAACCCTCAACTAACTAGCCTTTTCCCAATAGGGAATATGCAACACAAACAGAACTTTTTCTTTGATATGCCTTGTTCTCGCCCATACAAATATTTTTGTTTAATTTTCTAATACATCACTTATTTAGCAATGTATTATTTTGTGTAGCTTGATTTTGGTGAAACGTAACGCAAACTCAAAACGCATCATCCGTGACAACGCCGGTAGTGACGTCAAAATCAATGTACCAAACATTTTGATACAAGTGCGGAAAGTTTGCTATTGCATTCGAGGCGGATTGTGTTCAATCCGCCGGGGTCGAGAAGGGCAATAACAAATTCTGATGTGTATCAAACGACTATTTTCAATACACTTTCGAAGAAATAAACGAATGAAACGATTAGTATTTTTATCATATTTTTTTAGGAGACTGATTTTTTTTATCATCATTTGATAAATGTGGGAATTTGCCCTTGCCATACGGCTCGGGAGTTTACTGCCTCGAATGCAATAACAAACTTTCCGCACTTGTAACAAAATGTACTATTACTTAAATAGTACTTTAAGTTTCACAGGATTTTATGGAAATTTTGCTATTGCAATTTTTTTGAATCGAGGATATACGATTAGAAATTAGTAGAATTATGTTATCTAAGGCTAAATATTAGATGTAATATTAGATGTATTGGAGGTTCAGTTAACGAATGCAGCAGGATGACCTCTAGCAGGCAGCGGTGGCGAAATGTCGTGAAGTGCATCATATCTGCCCCTTCCAATACTGCTACTTAACGATCACGACCGCTCTGTCAAGAGCGTACCGGATAAGAAGAAGATTAGATGTAAGCAAGCCAGATTGTAATAAATGACGTAAAATCATGGCCGCGACAATTACGGACGTTAGAACTGTCGTAAAACATTGTAGAAGATTTTTTTTATCTTTGTGAAAAAAATAATACATGCATGTTCCCCATTGTTTAGGATTCCAGTCTTACCTTTTAGTTATGCAGCTGAATGCTAGTTTTTTACATGAACCGACTGCCTATCCGGACCTCCACAATCCAGTTAGTACTGCAATGGGTAATACGATACCTCTTGGAGAGACCAACCAGACCAGACCTAGCCCCAACCGATTACTATTTATTCCGGGTTTAAGACAAGGAAAAAAAACAACGAGTTGCACTCCGGGAGTGCCGGCAGAAGTGAAAACTTGAACATTAACGTTGTGCATTTTGAATATTTTGGAATGGTTAGGAAATAATTTCGCACCAATTGCTTTATTAATCAGCATAAAAGTACTATCATTTATGTGGTTAAATACAACATTCATTTATTGCGCTCTCGTACACACATGACACACATTACAAATTATTGCACATAAAAAATTTAACACTTCACAACAATTACAATTATTTTACATTAAAAAGTTTTAAAAATGTCTCAGAAAAATCAACTTGACATTTAATGTTTTTGACATTTGATACACACGCACATTCGCGCAAGCGCCCTGCGCCGTCTTACGACACGTGACCTGACGTGACGTGACGTCCTAACGCGAGTTTAATATTTTTTACCCAACCCAAAAAACAGTGCACAACGCCAAAGTTTTCTCTTCAAAGAATCTCAGGAAGCTGTACAGTTGTGTTGTACAGTCTTGATCCCCAGAGTACTAACGCAAAGACATAAATGATCCTCCGCGCGAGATTGCAGAAATGTATAGATAATGAGGGCAAATGCTTCGATTGAGTAAAAATATTATTATACTAGCTGTTGCCAGTGGCTTCGCCCGCTACAACTCGATAAATTGTACCACGGGCAGATAAAATCGGGATAAAGACTATCCTATGTGTTAATCCAGGGTGTCAGCTAACTTCATACCAAATGTTATTATAATCGCTCCAGCCGTTTAGACGTGAAGAAGTAACAAACATACACACTCACAAACTTTCGCGTTGATAATATTAGTATGATGAAGTGTGATGTGTTTGAATCTTCAACCAAAAACCGTCAACTTCATAATTTAATATTATTTTTAACTTTTTGATAAAACTGACATGGAATAAAGTAGTGGACGTGTTCAAAACGCGACTAACAAAGGGTCACCATAGATGAAGTCTGTAACAGCAAAAATATATGAGTGAGCATAAAATACTCCAACCCTCCGTAAATACTAAAATTAATCAGATAGATTTCCCAAAAATATTGGACATATATTTTTTACCCGACTGCGGCGAAGCCCAAAAGGAGGGTTATGTGTTTGACGTATACGTATGTATGTCCGTTTCTTTGTTCCCTCATAACTCCTAAACGGATGAAGGGATTTGAATGAAATATACGTCGTTAGATTTGTCTTGATGGCGCGAGTGTTATAGGCTACATTAAAATTAAAAAACAAAAAAAATTGCGGATTTTGGGGGCCAAATCGCTGAGTTCAAATTTTTTTATTTCCAATACCATCGAGTAGGGTATCAAAATAAAGGGTTTTAAAAGATTATAACAATCTAAAACACTTATATGTTTAAAAGAAATTCAAAGTGACAAATCCTATAAACAAGCACAAAAGTTAAATCATCTGCGAAGAATTTTACGCGACCAACGAAAGAACAAACACAAAAGAACTAAAACGTTGGAAATAAAAAATGTGGCACTCGGAGACTGCCGCGGTAAAGCTATTGCATAGCATTTTTTATCAACTTATGCAAATAATTAATTATTTAATTTGACAACCTCAGTTGACAACCTTGTTATTTTCCGTAACCATAGCAACCTGGTTGAGTATTTTCGTTACGAAATTTCTGGATTCGCTCTCCACGCTCAAGGCCCGCGATAGAAGCTATGCAATAGCTTAAAAAGTAGTTAAAAAACTAGTTAAGACGATACAGTGCTTTGAAAACTCGTGTGACGTCATATCGCATGTCAAGTTTTACCAGAAAATTACGTCACAAACCCCCACTCATGATCTTTGACGCGTTTTATCTTCGTAAATTTATATATTTAATTTTATAAAATAAAAAAAACATGTTACATGAATTTTTTTTTGATCATTTAACTGACGGCCAACACAGAAACATATATATTTGTTACTATTATTATATGCAAACGTCCACTACGTTTTCAGTATTATAATACTGAAAACGTAGTGGACGTTTGCAAGAAGGCTGCTAGGTTAAAGTGGGATTGGGCGGATCAAGTCAGCCGCAGGCACGGTGACCGCTAGGTTAAAGGCTCCAATATACTTTGGTTGCCGGAAGACAGACGGGCGGCCCCCGCCGAGGCCAGCCAAGAAAGAGATGGCGTGACGATCTAGACGCGCACCACGAGGGCTGGTTAGAGGCGACACAGGAAAAGAGCTCTTGGAAGGAATTCGGGGAGGCCTTTGCCCAGCAGTGGGACAGTGCAGGCTAATAAAAGAAATACTGAAAACGGGATATTTGCTATGTTTATTTTTTTTGTCAGAGAACATCCCTATTGTGCATGTCACAAAGTTGTCCGCCCGCTAAAGGCGAGTTTGTGAACTGCATAACTGTTGACTGGCGAACAACAAGTTTTAACTACCAAACATTAACCCGTCAGCATATAATACAACCTTCATTGAAACTCGGAGTAACATGCCTAAACAGTAACTAGCCTGCGGAACTTCCTCGTATGTATTAACTAGTTTTTATTCGCTTTTGTGTCGAGTTTTTAACGTGTTTTTATCGTACCATCGCGCCTGTAATCCTGTAACTGCCGCACTCAGGGAGCTTTAATGAATACTTAGGCTATCACTTAGTAAAGGTTTTGACAGTTTTGTCATACAAAAGGTCTGTCAAATCTTTACTAAGAGATGGTCTAAGTAATCATTAAAGCTCTCTGAGTGCGGCTGTAAGATTTAACGGTACCTTTAGATGCGAGGCGCACAGGACCATTCAATCTAGCGACATTTGGGGGAGACCTAGGTCCAGCAGTGGAAGTCTTTCGGCTGAAATGATTATGATGTACCGTAGAGAGAGATAGAGAGCCGTATTTAATTAATTATGTATTGAGTCTTTGTTTTTTATGTTTATGTGCTGTTGTTTGTTTTTTTTTGTAGCATGGTGAATGCCCACCCATTGTCATTAGCCGGGAGCCGCGGCCGAGGCCGGGCCAGTCGTTTTTTAATGTTACCAAGTACCTACGGTGGAAGGTTTCTCCGACCTGGCTCCTTATTCACAAACGCTTCAATTCGATTTCAAGTCTTGCCTATCTCGCTTACTTTCGCAACGCCGAAAAGAGATGGATATACGACGTATCGAATCATAATCTAACCGAATCGTTTGTGGATACGGGTGCAGCTAGGCATTGTGGCTGGTGGACTACTTACTGCTTTACGTTTGATTTTTAGTACATTCATCCCACGGATGTCGGATAGCTTTAATATCGCGTACGTTTGCTGTACACTTATATATAGCCAACTAAAGTGTGTTTTTTTTAATTTCGGAGACTAAATTGACACTTGCAAATGTCAAATAATGTTGTCAGCTCTTTTGTATTAGTGTTGTTGTTAACTGCCTCGTTGGTCTAGTGGTCGCAAGCGCGACTGCAGAGCGTGAGGTCCTGGGTTCGATTCCCGGGTCGGCCAAAAAGTGCTATTGGGTTTTTCATTAGAAATTTCCCAGTAGTAGCCCGGAGTTTGGAAGTTGGTGGTATAATACCCCCGTGCCTCGGAAAGCACGTTAAGCCGTTGGTCCTGCGCCTGATCTCTCTCCGGTCGTGTCGGATTGCCGTCCCATCGGACTATGAGAGAAAAGGGAACAGAGAGTGCACTTGTGCCTGCGCACACACTTGTGCACTATAATATCTCCCGCGCAGATGGCTCATCTCCGCCGTGGCCGAAAAACGGTCAGGAGGACTATTATTAGTGTTGTACCCAAAGGTTGTACCTACGGTACCGGTTTTTTGAATCGTAACTTTTTATATTTATTAGACGATTTGAAAAAAATATACAGATGCCTCCAGTGTTGTTCCCGTATACGATAAACCTAATAAATATGTTCATACTGAAAATAAAACCGAATCTCCAACAGAGATGCCGTAAAAACTCAGGATAGCTTATCACTACATAGTATAAAACAAAGTCGCTTTCTCTGTCCCTATGTCCCTTTGTATGCTTAAATCTTTAAAACTGCGCAACGGATTTTGATGCGGTTTTTTGAATAGATAGAGTGATTCAAGAGGAAGGTTTATATGTATAATAACATCCATTTGCACCCGTGCGAAGCTGGGGCGGGTCGCTAGTTGTAAATAAAAAAAAGATAATACTTGATCAACGGCAATTTACGGTAGTGGCACATCACTATTTAAGAATTGCAAAAAACTGACAACCCACGTAATGTCATTTTATTTTAGTCTCCGAAATTAAAATCCACACTATAATGACCCCTCTACTTCGTACGGTTTGTACGATTTGTGTTAATCATCGAGATTATTTTATTATTAGATATACATGCATGTATATTAAGCAAATTCTCATTGAAATTAATTAACGAAAAATTTGAGAACCGCGTGTATACACGTTACACGGCCACATAGAACGGAAATTGACGTTAATTTAAAATATGAATTGATATACATATCTTATTACCCGACTACGACGAAGCCAAAAGGAAGGGTAATGATTTTGGCAGTCTATGTATGTATGTATGTAAGTATGTTTGTATGTATGTATGTTCCACCGTAGCGCCTAAACTACTCAACGGATTTTAATAAATGAGGTGTCAGTAGATTCGTAAGAATAGCCTATAACATAGGTTATATAAATTTTATCAATTTTTGTTATGAAGGAATTTAAATGTCAGATTGTAGCTTCGAAAAAAATTAAATTGAGATAATCGTAACAATAAAAGGTCTTGGCGAGCACATTACAAATAATTATGTTTATTATAATATAGTTTTAGTCAACATAAACGTTTAGAATGCGGTCAACGCGGTTTGTAGTCGTGTTTTAGTTTTTTACATAAGTATTGTATAAAGTTATTTTAAGACCTAACTTTTTGATTGTGCCTCAAAAACACACAATTTCAATTTGAGATACTACTGGGAATATGCCCTGAAAAGGGCTAAATTATTGGTTCATTGGTTCCGAATGATTTAAATGAATTATTTATCCACAAAATAATTAATATTGTCGAATTGCATTACCGTTACTAAAATTCAATCATGAAGTTACATGAATATTTCATAACATTATAACTGGCCGACTGGCGGCGCGTTATTTTGCCCTAACGCAATCAATTTTGCCAATTTGTAGTAAAATAAACTTTATTTGCCGTATATAAAGCCGTTTTTATCATATAGTACACTACTCAATTTAAGCGGATATTTTAAGCTTGATAATACAATTACACAATAACAATTTAACGATAATAAACGATTTTGTATAATTATTGCCTCATTAAGCCCATATGAAACTATTGGAATGGAAAGATTATGTTTAACTGATAAACGATGCACTGATTATCGCGTTCAATTGTGTAATGATTGTTTAATTGTGTGGTTTTTTATTTAATATCACTGTGATTAAAATATTTTAACTTTTTATAGCCGTGAGGTACGATATTTTCAGACCGTAGCGTAGGATCAAAGTTATGAGAGAATCCTGAGCGTATCTTTCTTTTATTACAGTGGACTGAAGAACCAAACAATATGACTTCAACCTTATACTTTGTAGTTCAATGGCGAGTGCCCATTGGCTACTGAAACAAAAGTGATCACGTCCACCAAAATACAGCCAATAGGCACGCATCATTTTGAAGAGAACGTCAAACGGTTTCAGTTCGTTTTAAAATGTAAATACAATAAAGATCGTGTGGTCAGACAAAATGATGTAAGTAGTGAAATGACAAAGCGTGCAGCAATGTTGCTAAACGAATTTGACATCTAAGGGTTGCAACACACATATTCAGCTCGACACATTAAATTCGGCAGCATTTGCTGGAGTACAAAATGAACACGAAGCTACTTTAATTATAAATCGGCTTTTGGCTCGTTTCGAACGACGCTCGACGTCTACCACCAGAGCGTCGAGCGGTACGGTTCGAGTTAACCGACTGCATTTTCCCCGAAATGATATCAACTTATATTCGATTTTTACAAAATATCAGCGAGTTGAATAAGGGTGTGGCAGCCCACAACTGTTGCGCTGCTATCTTTACGACATTGATACTTTATCGATAGGTGCCATTTTTATGGTTTTGTCCTTATCGACAAGACAATCGTGTATCGATATCGGAATTGGTAGCAGCGCTTAAGTAGGCACACCATGATTGACACTTATAAATATACTAATATTAAATAAATTAATATAACTTCTAAATGATAAATTGGCGACCGCGCTGATAATACAACTATTATAAAAATGTTATTTACTTTATAAGCAGAGTGTAGCGTAATTAATAAAGAAGCCCGTATCTGCGAGTCCCAACCCCAAGCCGTATAATGTAGAAAATCGTCAAACCCCGGAGTCGATGTGTAGGTATGCACTATTTTCCGTTTTTAATTTTTTCTTGAAAAGAACTCACCGTGTTATAGACGAACGAGTTTTCAGTATGTGACACAGGTATGTGATATATTAATAATATGTTTAATAAACTTGCTATATGATGTACGTACAGATGACGCGCGTATACGCGTATCAAACGAGATTTTAACGCAACCTTGGGGCGATCGTGAAACGCGCGTCTTCTATAACGCGCCTGCAAGGGTACCTCATGTATTGTAATTTTTAGTAAATCTTATAGACTACAGGCCCGTGTTGAAAAAATTATGGGTCAATTGAACCACCAGGTGACCTATTCTAGAACGATATAAGAGCATAAAATAATAAGATTCAGCACTATGCCGTCACTTGTAAGCTGTTCAACTGAGTGCAGGTGACAATTCAAAAGTACAGATAGAGTGAGTACATTTTGGTCATATATTTTTGTACGGCATTCTTACCATCGATAGATCCATGAAAAATAATAAGAAAACGCGTAGTGCCGTAAAAAAATGGTGCGCCACAAACGATTATTTCCCCTTGTCACATGATTTTTGTACGACGTTGCGGAATAATGGATTAGAAGCAGTATTGAAATAGTATGAAACTGATGCCGTACAAAATCAAATGACCTTTACCCTGGAAATCGTCAGAAAATTAAAAAAAAATCCGACTTTGTGGCGCACCATTTTTTTACGGCACTACGCGTTTTCTTATTATTTTTCATGGATCTATCGATGGTAAGAATGCCGTACAAAAATATATGACCAAAATGTACTCACTCTACCTGTACTTTTGAATTCTCACCTGCACTCAGTTGGACAGCTTACAAGTGACGGCCGTGCTGAATCTTATTATTTTATGCTCTAATATCGTTCTAGATAGGTCACCAGGTGGTTCAAATGACCCATAATTTTTTCAACACGGGCCTGTAGTCTATTATAGTGATTTTTTTTTCTAAGTTCTTGTTCGTCTACTTGTGTACATACCAACTTAATATAACATGTGCGCTGTTTTGTCACAAGGATAACATTACTATTTTTATCGTTATATCTTCAGATATTCGTTTAGTCTAGCTTTAATAAGACAAAGTTTCTAGGTAAATTACAATCGGTAATGAAGTGACTGTATCATGTAGGCATGCTGCACCGACCCCATATAAATTGGGTTAACGGTACGAGAATGATGATGATGATGATGATGAATGAAGTGACCGTATCAATTTTCACCATAGCAACCCAAAATATTGTTTCACCTTTCTAGTTGGCAGGTATTTTATTATTTGCAGCGTGCGATAAATGCTTACTAAGATAGTCAGTCTGTGACCCATAATACTATGCCACAACATTCATTTTTACATGCAGTATTAAAAAGGCTTTATGCCTTACTTCTGTTGCCCTTTGCTCGTTATATGCACACCCCTCCGGGAGACTTGTGTCTGCAGTAAGTGTAGAGAATTAAAAATATATAAGTAGTTATAACTGCATTATTTCCGTGGCTTTTTCATACTAAACTGTTGAAACTTCTTGGAAAGTTTTCAGTTACTTATGGCCAGTAAAGCTAAGCGACGATGTTTCGAAAAAAAATAACTGAATTGTCCTGTTTGCATTAGTAATGATTAAGATTTAATTACAACTAATATGTTTTTTATTTAATAACGAAATTGTGTAGCTATGTACCTTCTTCTTCTAGTGATTTGGGTTGGTAATAAAGACGAAATAGAGTTCAATTTAAAATTTACGGGATTTCATTTTATTGTATTATATTTTTACTACTCACTGGACTATACATTTTTCTTCAATAGGAAATAGAAATTTAGAGTAAACATAAATAAGTTAACGAGAATTGTTTACTTTTAATGGTTTTAAGACTTGCTTCCACCATATTATATTGTCGCTAAACGCGTTTAGCGCTAAACGTGTTTAAAATAATCGTTACATTTCTGTCAATCGTTTCAAGATTACAGAGACAATGATATCGTTAATATTTTAACGTTAAATGCATTATGATTTTGGGAACGATGATAATTATAAAATCTATTATTTCTAAAGAAAGCTGAAGAAATAATCCGCCATTTGATCGTTTTTTTCGAGTTTTCAATCATAGGGTTAAGTTTAAATGTTGAAACTAATAAATCGTTCAAGTTATAGTATTATCAGCGTGCTCGAAGTTACCAGCCAACTTGTGCTTAATACCGAGAGACGTAGTTCACAGGAAATGCACCATAATGACAATAATCTTCTCGATGCAGGTAAGCCCCTATTCACCCAGTTATTAAACGTCCCGGTGAAGCAATAAGCTCCGCTTAAAAATGTAGCTCCATTTTATGCTTTGAAAATGTTAGGGAAATTATATTCTGTTCAAGGAATGATGAATTGCTGGTTTCTTCAAAACAAACAAGTAGTTGGAAGTGAACATAATTATTATTTATGTACTATGAACAAAGTAATATTACAAAATGGTAGTTAAGTTTAATGAGAAACTCAAATTTTATTATTGCAGTTCTACAGGGATTTTCACTTTTACTTTTCAACGTTTAACTACAATATTTATGTAAACATATTTTTCCAATGAAAGACATATTTAGAATTTGTTTGAAACTGGCAACCGGTTAAACCAGAAGTGGGGTTTTTAACCAGTATTAGGGGAAGGAGGCTTTGACGGACCATAAAACCGTAATATTACGTTCACCGAAACATCATCGTGTTGATCCACGCCTAGCAGGGAAAACAATAAATGAATTCCTCTACAAACTGCAAAACAAATAAACCATCTGGTTCGGCGGAAATGATTATCGTAATACACGTGCCTTTGGAAAAATCAGACGGCAATAAAAAAGTGAGGCTAAAGTTTTTCATTCGCCTCGCGCCCCGCGGCTCCAAGTGAACCCGTGACTCCGTGAGTGAGCAATGTTGTGCTTCTCGTGTTACCGGCCGCAGTTAGTTTGCCCTAGAATCCTTGGCCCGATATCCTTGGCCCCAGTATTAATTACCCGCCGAGTTAGCTGATAACTTTGATCTCGATATAGTAATCTAAACTTTCATACTACGGCTTTGGAGCGAGCTAGCCCTCAATTAATGATATGAGCTTCACTTTTTGATTAATGTTTAGTGGTTCTGATGCGACTTGTTTATTGGGAAAATAAGTTGTTTGCTGCATCAGAAGTGTTGTTCGTCAGGGTTTTCTCGCCCTCGAACTTGTTGAAGCAACCAAGCTTAAGTTAATCATAAAGGTTAATTTGGTTGAACCGTGTGCTCTCCAAAACCTTAGCAGAATGCACAAGAATGCTACACATTGGTTTTACCTGAAATTTGGTCTATGGGTGAGTACAGAGGGGGTTCCTCCCCTCCCGGATGTTGGTGTTCCAGCAGACGGTGACACGACTGTCTCATGAGCGCTCCCGACACTGACAGACAGACAATCAGACATACAGACAAACGAAGACAGGTACACTTGTGTTAGGTTCTAGGGAAATCGCGTAAGGAATTCTGTGCCGGACGCGAGCACAAGCCACGGATTCAAAACAAACGAAGTATGTGAAGCGGTTCTCGTGTCCAATGTCCCGTCCGTGGCTTGTTCTGAAATCGCATTCATGACTCGCAAAGCACGAATGATAGAAGCAAGCGAAGAAACGCAATCGCAAAAGCGTTATTTGGGTAATTGTTAGTATTCACTGGTGAATGAATTAGTAACTGAAAATATCTCAGAATGACGAAGTTTCAAACAATGAATGAATCGAGATAATGTAAAGCGATGGACTGGAGATTGGATCGGTCTTCAATTATAATGATTTATAGTTGTACGCAATCCATAATACAGATCGTATTACCCAGATTTTGGGCTCACTCAAGCCCATCTCTTTACAAAATGTAACATCTACATTAGTTAAAATATTTACCTTTATTCTAGTTATTGTCATTTGACTACGACTGTTGTCAGTCTAACCGGCGACATTCTGTCTGTAACAAAATAAAACTACCGTTAATTGAAACGTCAAAACATAAAACTTGTAGGATACCAGGGGTCTGGATTAAATGGTAGTTGAACCAAGCGATCGATCTGCATGAATTTCAATATCTTTGGCGAATATTTGTGTTTCCGAACATTTTGAACACTAAAATCAAACGATGGGGTGAGAGAGGTCAATCAAAGTTATAGACCAGAGTTGAGTTTTGAGCACAGAGCTGAAAGCTCATGATAATAACTATGTTTTTTAACACCAACAGTAAAATTAGTGCAAGGAAAAACTATGATTGAATTTGTTTGGTTTCCTCGATGATATGCTTATTACTTCCCGGGACTTTGAGCTTTTGCAATGACGCTGTCTGTGCGGTAACTAATCGCTAGAGGGTACAAACTCCCCACGACACGAGGGGTCAACAAACGCGCCCCCACTACGCTACAATGTCACATGTACGGGGAAAGAACTACAAGTTTTTGTTCTGTGACGAATACTAATGTGATCCTTATAACGTTATAATCTTCTTTTGAAATGTCGAATCTTTTAGAGTTAGGTGGAGAATTTTTAAAACCTTAAATAATCTCACAAAAATAGACAGATTATTTGAATGTATGGAAACACATTTTTTTTTTTCGCGATGCTGTTTAGATTTTATTTGGGTAAGTATTTCAATATGACGGGTAGACGCACCTCAGGAAACTTAATCTCATTCGTTCCATTTGGTGGTTTCAAAATGGGGAGATTATTCATTCTAGTTTTATAAAGCGACGGCAGAAGCTGCTACGACATATCGCGTGGTGTTCAACATGGCTAGGTTCTGGTTCCTCTCATGTGGAACATCAGATTCCACTGGGTTTTGAGGGACGACCTCATACCGGGGGTGACCATGACATATTGTGTGGATGACACGCTAGTCATGGCTAGGGAGAGTTCGTACGGCTATCGGTCTGACATGTTGTGACTCGCATACGTCATATTGGGCTAGAGTCGGAGGCCATTTTTGTCCATGGTTACCGACGCGCTCTGCTGTGCTCCGATGGTGTCGCTGTCAACGCCGCCTCCCTATCTAGGGGACTCGAGCACAACCTGTACCCGGCTATACATAGGAATTGTGCGATCGATAGCGTTTTGCGGGGCGCGCAACCAACCTGACGGCGCGCACTGTCGCAGTTCTTTGCAAATCGCGGACTGCGATAGCCACCTGATAACAATAGGGTATAGGGTAGTTGACAAAAAAACACTAGTCCGTCAGCATTCCGTCAGATAGATTTTCATAAAATACTGGACACGTATTTTTTTTCTTTTTCATGTAAACAATAAATGAAGACGATACAGAGCTTCAAAAAGTCGCGCGACGTCATAGTTTGGTACATTTTTTACCAGAAAGTGACGTCACCAGCCCCCACTCACGATCTTTGACGCGTTTTATCTTCATCAATTTTCATTGATTTGATAAAACAAAAAATACGTATCCAATATTTTTCGATAATTTAACTGACGGACTAAACAGAATCATATTTTTTTTTAGTCAGTCAACTACCCTATTTATCGCACGATCTCCTACAAGGCCGCTTGTGTACTGGTCAAACTGCATCAGTGGCAGAGGCTGGTGTTGCCACGTTCAAGCTACAGACAGCATTCAAAAAACTGAAGTCGATAAAGTAATGAACATAATATCATCGAGATTAACCATAACAATAATCATATTATAATTCTTTTAAAATAAAGCTTGAGCTTTTAAATGGTACATCATCATAATCATTAGTCTTTAACGTTCCCACTGCAGGGACTCAGGCTCCTCTCTAGGAGAGGGATGGGCTATAATTCACCACGCGGGTCTAGTACGGGTGGGTAGATGTCCCCTCACGCAAATAGCACATACTACAACGTAATACATATCTGGAGACGACGCCACGCGCCATACAAAAGCACCCAGTATCCTTTGAGGGCTTCTGCAGCGGAAACAAAAAGGTGTATCGTTATTAACATTAGGTACACCTGTTACTGAAGCAGTACAATCAAGTTTTAGTTAGGATTGGGTTAGACTGAACCCGATCTCGACATTCTAGAAATGAAAACACTTTTATAAACCTTTGCATGTAGAGAGTTACGCAAAAACCTCGCAGTCTACCTCGACGGATTGGCTTAAATAAACCTACAGTGGTCCGATTGGATTACGCGCTATGCCGAGCACTATGACAGAGTAAAACTGCTCGAAAATAAAACATTTTATTCGCTTTTACATTTTTACCTGCAAAAACGATTAATTGAAACACACGAGCTGTTTACAAAGGAACTTTTATTGAAATTGTTTTCCAGTACACATTTTAACGATATTACAAACGAGCAAAAAAAAAGCCTCGTTGGTGTAGTGGTCGAAGTGTGACTGCTGAGCATGAGGTCCTGGGTTCGATTCCCTGGTCTGACAAAGTGTCATCAGGAATTTAGCAGTAACAGCCACGAAATCTGGGTTTGTGCCCGGTTGATGGCAATAGGCTCGCCCCCTATTACATGGGACTTAAAAATAACTTGCGAAATGTTTGTGTACTATTAGGTACCTACACCTCTGCCTAAACCTTCGGGGATTACAGGCGTGATGTTATGTGTGTTATGTTCAAAAATATTATTTAACGCTCGATTGAAACACTGTACCTTTATTGCAGTTTCCACGAAATGTGAGATGATTACGTAATACGCATACGTATGTCGATTTAGTAGGACGCAATAATTTGCTGTTTCATTTTTTTACATTGTGTTGTCCTCGCCCAGAGAGAAGGCCTGACTCCCTACAGTGGAAACACTATAGACTGATGATGGTGATGATAACCAATTGTGTTGTGCATAATTAATTGTTCTCGTTGACAATAATTGTAACAAGCGCCTCACGGATCCGCCATCGCAGTAGGGTCATGGCGCTTTGTTAGAAATGAAGTGCGCGTGTACTGCATGAATATTTCAAATATTTCAGAGCTCGGTCATGCTCGTATCTGGCGGCAGGACGCGGGACGTAGCGAAGCTTAATCGGTCGCTCGATGGTGGGTGTGTCATGCGGATTTCCACGTTGCATACACTTCCTAACTCGGTTAACCTAGCCGCATTTCCCGCGGTACGGTGACAACGTAAATTGTATTAGGGAAAGTTACTGGTGATACAGGCAAGTTAATTAGTTCCAGACTTGGTCTTCAATCGTATTATAGAACGCTTGTAATGGCGTACAAAGACAGGATTCCTTAGGAAGAGTATGAAGACGTAGGCTAGGATATAGAACCCCCAAATTTTGAGTGTAATGTTAAGTCGTTAGATCACACTTAGGTAATATAATTGAGCATGAACCTATTGTGAATTCCCAAATGGACAAAACTCATTAGCACATTGTTCCACGCTTTTGCTGGCTACAAGTAAGTTACACACATGCGTATCGATTGGTAATGTTACATGCCAGACTTCGCCGACAACAAAGGGGGAATGGGGTTCTGTGTGAGAAACGATGTGATGTTGGCGAATGACACATAACATCACGCTGGTAATCCCGAAGAGCTGGGTAGAGGTGTACCTATAGTACAGTATAGGCAGTCCAAAGTACCATGTCCTTATTTTTTTTTGGCGGTTGGGAAATCATCAAATAACAGGGGTTATTTGCTTGCTCTCTCTTGGGCAGAGTGAAAGGGAGTGTCAGCCAGACTTCTACTGACTAAAAACCACCTATGTTCCTCCTTAGCTCTTTATGTCGAGGTCGCTGTATATCTTGCGAACAACCCGTAGCCCCGACGGGAAAGAACCCTGTGCTCGATTTGATAATGGAACACAACTCCTCAATCTCAACAGTACAGAAGTGGTTTGCGTCCGCAACCACAACAACGCCATAGTTAGCGTAAACCATATTGAACTATGGTCTATTAATATGTACTATTTCGGGTACATCGTTGTCAGAGTCCAAGTTCGACATGGTGGAGATACGAAATAATAGTCTCAACACTGATTACAACCGCCTATTTATTAACTTCCGATAGCAAATTAACAAAATCTCAAACGATCAAGCCGATGGAAATGGATTCAAGTACGGAAACGCGGTAAGTTCGATACAGGCGGGCAGAACGACCGTTCGCACTCGTGTCTCATCAAAAAGTAACGTCCTTCAAGTCAAATGCGTCCAATGTCAACGACAACCGACCACCGACCACCGACAACTTACATCTGACATCTGACAACTGACAGCTGTCAAACCAGACCTGCCACGCTCTATAATGACCTCACCCAAGCACACTGCTTGACGTTTCCGATAAACGATGATAGATGGCGTTATTCTAAATTGTTAATCAATAACAACTCTAATTATTGTGCCTCGGTGCTGATTCTGCGATATGTTCATAACCTGCAGGTGCGGTAATTGAATCTTCGCACATTACCGCTGCACGGCAGCTGCAAATCAATTACAGGGACAACACGACGTCATGTATTTGCCTCTATTATATAAGGTCCCATTAAAATAGGTGGACAAATTTTAACACAGCGTTCAGTAGGTCTAACCAAACATATCTAAACAAAAAAAAAACCATTAAATAAAGTGACTTTTTTAACTTAAAATAATAAATTGCCGGCACTCTAGAACAAACTCATCCTTTATGGGTAGGTACATAAATGCAATTTTCTTATTTTTTTTTACCATCGTCCTTATTTCGGTGGTCTGAATAATTTCTGAAATTTTGTCCACCTATTTTAAAGGGACCTTATATCTTAATTGAAATCGACCAAACACATTGACACGATTTTGCGAATTTCGCCAGTAAACTTGTGGCGGTGACGACAGCTAGGTCATTTTCATTTTAATTGTAGAACGGATTGTGTTCATAGTTCGGATAAATACGGTGGTAAATGAATTTCCAGATTTCGAGATCTGCGATATAAATATGGGTTTATTTTCACGTTTTATCTGATTAGATTTGCTTTTATTTGTGGTCTGGTTATTCGCAAAATCATTGGTTATAATTAACACTGCACATGGAATATTTACCATTGTTACTGTTTGTTTCGAGTTCCCGATATATCGGTTTGCAGTGTTAATGAGTTACCAATAATTTGGTGAATAATAAGACCACACACAACGGCCAATTCAGTACACATTTGGATTGTGTTAATGATGATGATAATGTTAGTCTCCATACCAGTTTAAAAACATTGGTTTTGAATATTTTTTGTTTAGATTTATAACGTTTAAATTCTACATTTCTATGTGAAGAGTACAGCTTTTACAGAACTTCCTAACAATGCGTGCTAGCCATAGTATAAAGAAACAAAAGCGAAGCTAACCGTAGAAAGGGAGAGAAATGTTCCTGTTTAAGAGGAGTCAGATAACGCAGGGCTCTGACTGTTCTAAAGAAATGAAACTCAGTCTGCTCAAGGCGTTTTGCCTGTCTTCCCACACGTGCAGCCTGTGGGTTAGACATGCGCAGAGGACCTACAACTTTCTACTCGTACAGTATAATAACGCTTTTAGGTTGCTGTTCCGGCTCTCGCGGTTTTGTAGCGCATTAGACATGTTCACAGAAGCATATATACAGATAGCTTTCAAGCTATTTTATGAAAAAGAACAGCATCCCTGATGCGTGTTGCGGAATTTGTTCGAAAGAATCCCCGCGTCACTGCTGCACTGGAACGCAAGGGGCACGTTGGAATGAACGCATAAAGACCATGTGCCAAAGCTTGGATTTTTACACGGCACCAACTGAACGGAACTCTCTCTCTCTCACCGGCTCCGTGACACGTACTAATTTGCAAAACTATATTTGCTTAATTAATTATAATAAACAGTTTGATTTAAACTTAAAGTGGATTATTTATACACAACAGGGCATTCGAAGGAACACGGGTGGGTTAGAGTAATTTCCTAAACTAAAAAAATCTAAATGTGTGCTTGGACACGTAACACAAGTGGAAAAACGAATGACAACAAAATTTTAACTTGAAGTTTTACGGGCAGATTGATAATGTACGTACTTGTCAAACTTGAAAACCTCGACTGTCTAGAAGTTTCCCTTCAAAAAATAAAATACATACTCACGAATGGAGAACCTCCCCTTTTTGGAAGTCGTTAATTTTTTAAACGACTTCCAAAAAGGAGGAGGTTTTCCATTCGTGAGTAGGTATTTTATGTTAGGTAGGTTTTTGGGAGCACCAACAGCAATTTAAAGGTGATAGTCAAAAAACCTGATTGCCTGTTCCGATCCACGCAGCATGAAGTGGACTTAGCTATAGTTTCAAGGTTTATGAATTAGTTATATTGTTATGTAAATCATGTGTTCGAATTAAATAAATAATAGTGAGAGTAGGCTAGATCAAGGGCCTGATTCAGATTGTTTCTACTCTTTGTTACGGATCATACTGGGACAAGGTTCCTATCTCTAGAGTCTAGAGCCCTAACCACGGGTAGCTTGAGAGTAGGACTCCCATTATTTTTGATATTTGTAAGTGTTTTTATTTGGCTGTTTTATAAAGTAATATTGGTTTTTAAAAACGACTGAACCAATTTTAAGTAGGTATTCTGCCACTAATTAGAATACCTACTACATTATTCCTGAGTAACCGAGACTAGATATTATATTTATTAAAAGTTTTAAAAAAAATGTCTTCCCGTGAAAAGCTGGGACGGGCCACTACTAAGAAATATTTTAAAATGACATGAATAAGATGAATAAAGGGGTTCATAGTGAACCGAGATACAAAACAATGTGATTTCGAAACAGGTTATTGAAAAGCGAGCTGGTTCGAACTATTCAATCAATGGAGCCGGGAACGTATATGTGATTCCGTGAATTCCGTTAACGCGTACATGGTATTCAAAAAACATCAAAAAGCCATAAAGCGACCAAAATTCAGCAAAAAAAATTTCGAGGAAGTGTATGACATGAATGGAAATATCATACGAACTTTAACTTTTATTTTTATCAAAGGTATTTTTTACATTTAAGCGTATTAAATTATTATCAAGAAGCTAGGGTATTGAGTACATTTATATAATTGCTTCTTTTTATACAAATGCCAGACCACATGTCACTTATTAACGAATCAATATTAGAATTCTTGTAAATTCTAAATTACTCGAGATAACACTGAGATTGGTGAGATGTTGAGTAATAAAGAATTGTGTAAGAAGGAGACGTGCTGCACCGGGGTACCATCTATCTGGCAGAAACTTGATGCTCCGAAATTTATTTATTCTTCTTTGAACGAATGTGTTTAAGGCGAAACAATTATTTAATAGAATTATCGTTTCGCAGAATGTTTAAATGGCCGAATTTTCAATGGCATACTTTTAAGATGGCAGAATTTTATTTGGTAGATTCTTGTAGGGTATAATGCCAATTCTATTACAATATTTTTGAACTAATTTAAAATTCAAAGTCAATTTGCCTTTTGATACAAAGTTAGTGACAGAAACGAATCGCTGCAAAACCGACTCCACGTAGTCTCTTCTGCCCTACCCCGAGAGTGTAATGTAAGCCCGCGTAGGCGCGGAGTGGCGAGGCGGCCCGCAAGCTGAGGAGCAGGTGGCTTAAACGCGCGCCGCCGCGGCTGAGGCTGGCCGGCGGAGCCGGACAGCAAGCCGAAGCTGCGGTGGTGTGTGTTAAAACCATCTGCGACGATAGGCTTGCGTGGGACCGCCGGAGCACCTCAGCGCCGGAGCCGTGACAGGAGTCATGCCTGCTGCATGTTACACGTATGTATGAAATGAAATGCGTGCCAAAAGACGATTCTGATTATGAATATTCGGCAAAATGATGGTTCTGGAAATGAAGTTTATGCTCAAAGATGATTCTGACTTACAAAATTATGCGTTTTGAATTTATGGTAAATGAGTGTACGCCAAATGATTTTCGGCGAAATGAAGTTTCTGCCATCCACTACTATGCAAAACAAAATTCGGAAATAAAAAGTTCTACTATAAAAGGTAGACCCGCTGCACCGACCCCAAATAAATTGGGATAAAGGCAAGATAATGATGACATCTATAACTGGTCTACTAATATTATAAAGAGGTCTTTGTTTGTAGGATTGTATGGTAATCATCGGAATTGATCGATCAGAAAATTATTTCAATAATGGAAAGCCACATTATCTCCGAGTGCTACTGAGGCTAATATATTTAAAAAGTTCCAGTGGGCCAAGCCTCGGGAGCAAAGCCTCGTTCATAAGCTAATGGGGATATAAATTAAATGACACCTTTATTCAATTCTAAGAACAACGATTGGTTATGAAACGCGACAAACTATATCGTATCGAAAAGTTTAGTTTTGTTTTTATTTTATCATATCCCCAAAGAGTGTTGTTAACAATATTGAGTTTTTAGATTAATTTTATATTACAAGGAGCATTGTGCATGTGGTGTTTACCTGTAATTATAGTTGTGCAGTTAGATTTAAGACTCGATTACTTATGTATTCCTATCTGTATATCTGTAACAACTGTTGGAGAACCATAAATAAATTTAAAAAAATAATAAAGTGAGTCCTCACTCACTTACGTAATAACGATTTCTGTGGACTTGAAAAAGTTTTAATTACGAATCGAGTTCCCCCAAGTAGCGATGTAGGCTTTCCCATTCATTGGCAGTTATCAACGACGGGAACAATCGTACGGTAGGTTATTCAATGCGGCATTTCGTTTTGCATTTTTTCGGTTTCGTTGCTCTTTGGGAACTGAAAATTTAATTTCGAGAAGTCGTATGAGTGTGAATGGGCCGAGCGAATATCTGCACGTGATAGGATGACACAATGACCATTGTCAGGCCTTACCGTGGAAAAGTGCGACTGGTTTGTTTCAGTAATTACTTTGGCTTGAAGACATAATATCTCTAAATGTGTCCTCTGAGGTCACAGTGTTCGGATATTAGAAACTCTGGGTTAAAGAAAACTTAATTCTGTTTTGTGAGAAAAGAACTAAACAAAAACGCGCAGCACTCTTAACCGGCGTGCGTGTATGACAAGATGTATGAATGTGGACGAGGCAAAAGGAGTATGTAGGGATCGTAGCAGGTAGCGTTCTGTGGTTTCTGCCTACCCCCATGGGAAAAGGACGTGAGTTTATGTTTATGTAAACTCAATTGTCGATCTTCTGTGGAGACTTTTTTTTAATTAGCCTATTTTGTTTTATTGCTGGGCAAAGGCCTCCACCATTCCTTTCCAACTCTCCCGATGTTTTGCCTTCTCTGGCCAATCAGTGAGAAACGAGTACAAATCGTCACGCCAGCGTTTCTTCGGCCTGCCTTGGCCTTGTTGTAACTGTTGTAACATTTGTTTTAGGACTCAAACTCATAGCATTTATTTCAATTAGACAGGCCCTTTTATAACAAAGAAATCGAAGCTACAGTCACAGTCACAAGGCATAATAACTATTGAAAGTACTGTAGTTGCCCATCCAGCGTAGATCTCTTTGGAGAAGAATGGATAAGAAACTCCATGGAGTAACTAATACATAGTACCATAAATTGAAATATATTTTATTTCAACAATAATAAAAAATAATAAATGAATTTAAATAATAATAAATGTAGTGTAGATGTTACCAAACGTACTTGTGAACATAGTCACACGAGGCAACCCTTTAAATATAAAATATTTCGTCTTGTTACCATAATGTATTCCATCTCCCCTCTTCCACCCTGTTTAAATGAACCGGAAGTGCATCCATTAGCGGTCGGAAAAACATCCACTTCCTCGCCTTGGTTGCAAAGCCGGGAGCGCCGGCGTCAAGTCAATTTCATTTTTCTGTTTCCGAATTTCGGTACAAATACATTCGCGGTATCTATTTGAACAAATGTACTGGAGAAAATTTTCTAAAGCGTCACGTGTCCGAGTGATACCTAAGCTACCAAAACAAGTTAGGCAGGTCATCGTCATACAAAAATCTTTTAACTCCTTTAAGATTTTAACGAACAAACGATGAATACAGGCTGTCGTTTTGCATCCTTGTCAAATTCACGAAGGTACTAATAATTCTCGACCCTAAAGAAAATTTTTTGCTTGTTAAAAACGGAAATCAATAAGTGTGAAATACCCGCGTTGAAATAACGCGGCGCGTCTGTATCGACGCCCTATAACCGCGCTTTCACACACACGAACGAACGCAAACGGTTATTTGTTCATCCTTATTCTCTAAACCACGGCTCGCGGTTTATTCTAATATACTTCTTACACTTTTAAAAACAAAAAAATCAACGTATATTAATTAATGTCCAGGTACCGTAATTAAAATCTATTGTTTATATGTACTTTACGACAATGTCCTGAATTTTGACGAGGTTGCAAAAGTGATCCTTGTATAAACGATCGTGAAGTGGGCAGGTTGAAAGCAATCGCTTGATGGGTTAAGTAAGATCTCACATAAAACATCATTCAAGCCCATCCATAATTCAGTCATACAATACTAGGACGTAGTTCCTTCAAAGTCGCCCAGCGAACTATGGAACGAGCTATGCTAGGAGTCTCTCTTAGGGATCGCATCCGAAATGAGGAGATCCGACAGAGGACCAGAGTTGTCGACATAGCTCACAGAATAAGTAAGCTGAAGTGGCAGTGGACCGGCCATGTTCAAAGCCGCATGACCGTTGGGATAAACGTAAGGTGGGACGCCCTCAGGCTCGGTGTAGTGATGATCTTCCCAGAGTGACTGGTAACAAATGGATGTGAGTTACCGAAAATCTGAGTGGCGTAAGATTAAAGAGGTCTATATTCAGCAGTGAATCGCTATAGGCTGATGATGATGACTTCATATTGTTCATCCATTTTACTTTAATGATTAAACAATGATTTCTCAACGGCGCTTTTATATCAAAGCTAGAAACGGGACGAATTCTAAAAACCCCACGTACACTCACAAAAGGGTGAAGAAAAATCTTTCTACGTTTTAAGAGCAGTGGTGTTGAAAGAAAATACTCAAAGTAATGATCCTGCCTGTGTCCCAATACTCATAGAGTCGACGCCGATAATGGTACTGGTCTACAACTGAATAGAATTGAACAAAAGTTGCTCCACTGGTCTCCGTATTGAATGTTGGCTGCAGAGAAACTGTCGCCCTGATAATTACTTCCGACTCTTTTTAAATGTTCGAATAAAAACATTCGAAACGCCACCGAACTGCAACGAACCTGTTTCTCAAATGTCTATCAGGTTTAACAAACTTTAAGATCTAAATATGAAAACAGATCAGATTAATTTAAAATCTAGCAATTCTTTATAGCACAGGGAATGCAGTGATGAGGAAATGTCAAAATGTGTGGAATGTGACGTGGTGCGTGTATTAGATGTGATGCATTGTTTGATTAGATGTTTTTGTTAATTTAAATATATTTGTTTTACTTTTTGCAATGTTCCTATATCACCACTGGCATCGGGAATCTCTGACATCGGGAGGCTCTTGAGAGAGGAGCCTCACATACAGCTTTCTGAATAAAGCTCTTGGTCCAGCTGCCTAACGAAAGCCTCCTCAAGTGTGGGTTGAGGATTTTGGCAATTAAGCTATTAGCTGAGACGACTATCATCATGTCGACCTCTTCTTATTAATCAAGTAATTTAAGATAATGTTAATCCATACAATCACACACCATCTGGTGCCTAGCCTTTTCCTAACTATGTTGGGGTCGGCTTCCAGTCTAACCGGATGCAGCTGAATACCAGTATTTTACTTGGACCGGCTGCCTATCTGACCTCCACAACCCAGTTAATACTGGTCTTGCCTATGGCAAGACTGATTGTCAGACTGGTTGTCAGACAATCACACACCACAAACACATACCTATATCTACTAATCCATCCGGCATGCCAAACGGTGGAGATTTCTCCACCAGCCATACCGTAATAATCGTGTTGTCGGAACACACTTGAATATAGGGATGCGTACTTAAAATCTAGCAGCTATTTCATCCCCTTGGTAACTAAAAAATGTCGGGATGAACAATGATGATACACGGTAATGTATCTGACATATTTTACCTGTATTTATAAAAACATTTCACGAAATCCTTTTTATTATATGCAAGATCTATCAAACTTCTGTATTATTCTAAGACAACTAAAATCATTTTATTTATTACATTTTCTTGTAATTGTAACCAAATATATATACGAGCTCCGGTGAGCGCGGGTGCTATGGAGATACTTATTTACTTGGCTTTTTAACCGACTTCAAAAAAAGGAGGAGGTTATCAATTCGACTGTATTTTTTTTTTTTTTTTTTTTTTTTATGTTTGTTCACTCTTAACTTTCGACTGGGTGAACTGATTTTCATGATTCTTTTTTCATTTGAAAGCTGGTGCTTCCCGTGTGGTCCCATTGTCACCATTTCAATATCTGATGATGGGATCTTGTAGAAATCGGGGGAACTCTTCAATAAATAACAGCAGATTAACCGCGATTGTTGCTATAGCATATCTAAGCATTGTTTACGCCATCACACAACATAATATCACGCCTGTACTCACTACAAAGGTTATAAAAACTATTTGGTGAACATCTGATGAAGAACTTCGGAGATAGACAACGGAACTCCTCATTATATGATAGCAAATGGACTGGGATTGCTGAAATCTCATGTCTGTCTATTGTTTACACCAGTTCATAACATAACATCACGCCGGTACATTGTGAAGGGGTAAGCACATGTGAACCACTAAAAAGTGAAAAATAAAAACTTTTTTACAAAAAATAAAACCGACTTCGACAAAAATAAAACACAAAAAAAGTGAAAAATAAAAATCAGCTTCTGAAGTCGGTGGCAAAAACATGAAATCAAACAAACAAAAGTCACCGACTTCAGAAGCTGATTTTTATTTTTCACTCTTTTTGTGTTTTATTTTTGTCGAAGTCGGTTTTATTTTTTGTAAAAAAGTTTTTTATCTACTATAATAGACATCCTTCCTCTTTAATCCTTCTATCTATTGCTGAAAACTGCATTAAAATCGTCGCGTAGTTTAAAAGATCTCAGTGTATAAACAGAGCGAGCGACTTTGTTTTGTACTGAGTCATAAAGAAGATCTCAAACCAATTGTGAAATAAACTGTATCAAGGGCCTGTCAATAACAGTACAGGAAACAAAGGACATCGGTTATTTGGAGTCACTTTTGTAGCGATTGTTTTAACACCGACCAGTCTGCATTTTATTACAACTGTCTTAAAAACAACTATTTTCTGCCATTGATCAAAGCTTAAACAAAAATGCTCAGACTTGGTTTATATTGCACTGGATATTCATGTGAGTTTATACTTGTATTCTTTACATAGTATATAACAATATTCATACAATTCCTTTTCACTACGCAACGGATTACAGTTTTAATGCAGTTTGAAGTTTTTGCTAGATAGAGTGATTCAAGAGGAAGGTTTATAATATAATATGTAGTATACATGAGTATTATAGGAGAGAAAACCAACAAATTCAGTATCTACATTGCACTAGTGCGAAGCCGGGGTGGGTCACCAGTATTTATATTTACCAAAGCATCGCCATTCTATTACAACTTAATTAAAAACGGTAATTTGCAAGATAATTAAACAATTACTCGAAGTCGAGTGTAACGGACATGTTTGCCTACTTATTAAACCGTAAAATTATACCGAAGTTAATTAAAGTGTCACGGACTCGAAAAGATAGTAATTATTCTTATTAGGAAACAAAGAATAGAAAACTGAAACTGTTTATTAAATTAAAATAACACACTCGCGATGATGATAAATGACATTTTAGTAAATAAAAAAAGATAAAAGAAAAAAATGAAAAATCAACGTCAAAAATTTAATCAACATTCAAAACATATTCACAATTCAAAAATCCTTATTTGAATACTCACATTTCAAGAACAGAAGGGTGAAATGTCCGCGCGGCTGAATGGGAAAACACTTAAAAATATTCGCGGCCTCAGTGCTAGAAAACAGGTAGGTAGGTGTGCGAGCGAGTCGACCGAGCGGGCGAGCCGAGTGAGCGAACTTGCGACAAGTGCGACCGCGGGCCCGAGATGCGATGCGAATGCGGAGCGTTCTACAATCGGTTCGGAACCTCACTCCGGGCGCGCGCATGCGTCATCGACGGTCGGTGTAAGTTTCCCCATCACCCGCTTGCTAGCATATCTGATTTTAAATACCTTTCGATTTACGCTTTGAGGGATTTTTATGCTTGGATTCAGAAAAAGTGCAACTCGGATTCATTAAAATTTTTAGAGAGATTTAGTAAAGGAGATTCCTTTACTCAAACTGTCTAAAAAGTCGAATTATATTGTTATCTATAGGCATACCACAATCTTACGTGAATTAAGTAACTGTAAGATAAAAAAGAACTGAACTGAATAATTCCGTTTTATCTTTTGTATTGAAAAGTAGTTCGTATCGGTCTATTTATTGCACCGGTCCTGTGTCCGGCACTAATAGATAGCCGCCACACTAACCGTGGTCGGACACCACACGTACCGTACTATCTGTATTCCGTATATCCGGTCCGATGGCAACTTGCCGTGAACAGAGAAGAGAGAATATACGAACAATATTGTAACCTACATTCTAAAAAAATGGAAAATAAAAACGAGTGGAAACAGCCTAAATAAATGATGCATATTGCAGTGTTCCTAATTGAGCAGGTTCGCCGCACATTCCTGAAACCGCGGCCGCACATTAAGCCGATAGCCTTGTGGTTCTTATATTATTATTTTGTTTTTGTTACATTAAAATCAATTAAAAGCTGCCCCCAATACAAGGGAAAAAGTTAGGTAAATGATGATGGCATTAAAATCATGAAACCACATGATTCACGAAACAGCACTGAGGACTTTACAGATTTGGTTGATTCGATTTTAATATAGGTTGGTAATGTTCAGGACAAGTTTTGAATGAAACAAAGTCTACCGGGACTTCTATTTATTGGCAAACGTAGTTGACTTTAAGAACTAGGTATTTAATAAAAATAATTGTTTAATCGGTTACAACTTCTTGTTCTTAGAACGTAGTCCCGTCTTCACCTGTATAAGTTCTTATCCATACTTCTATACGAAATATTTGTAGTTTTGTCTGTAACGAATAAACTTAAAAACTACTTGACCGATTTGAAAAATTCTTTCACCTTTGTAAAACTATACTATCCCCGGACGACATATACTACTTTTTATTCCTGTATTCCCACGGGAAAGGGAACTACGCCGGAGAAACCGCGTGACGTCCGCTAGTTTTTTTATAAAGTGTTGCATTACGTTTGGTCTCTTTCAACTAGTTAGTTAATAATAATAATAATAATAATAAGTTTATTTCAAAAATGGAATTGCATAGGTATACAGAAGTAGTTAGGATCTCGAGTACCAGTGAAACACAAACACAATCTAAGGTAGTTGTATCTCAAATGAGTTAGTGGAACTAAGTTTACGAGCACAAGCGCGGACCAATTTCCATATGCACACACACCGCCTATGCAAGAAAAACATAGGTGTTTCACTGATTATTGTGCAGACTGTGTGCATTCGCCTTTTGCCAATAACTTCGTAACCTGGCCACAGCTACGCTCGCCACTTGAATAAAGTGACCAAGTATTTGGGTTTCCCTGTTTCCAATAGGAAATTGGATATTTGCTGGTTTTGTTACACGCTGTGTGCATTCTCCGTTTAATTTCGGTAAAACGTGTAACTATATCCCACAGTGTGTACGTTGTACAGCGTTGTAAGCTCCGTCGAATGATCGATTTATTTGAGTATTTGATTGCATTGATCAACTCTGCCCAGTATTATATCTATCAATCGTTTTGATTATGATATTTCTGGCGCTTTTGTTTTAGTTGGCCACTTTAATAGTTATCATTGATTTACACAGACAGTAGGTGGTCAATAGGGTATTTCACCAAAAAAATCTAATTAGTCCGTCTGTTAGATTATCGAAAAATATTGGATACGTGTTTTTTGTTTTATCAAATTAATAAAAAATGACGAAAATAAAACGTGTCAAAGATCATGAGTGGGGGTTTTTGACGTCACTTTGTGGGTAAAAACGTACTAACCTCGTGACGTCACACGACTTGACACGACTTTTCGAAGCACTGTATCTTCTTCATCTGTTCTTTACGTGATAAAAGAAAAAATATGTGTCCATTATTTTTTTTAAATCTATCTGATGGACTAATTGGATTTTTTTGGTGAAATACCCTATTACTTAGTTATAGTTCACCGATATGTAATCGATGGGGAAGAGAGGTTCTCGAGTGGCGACCACGAACCGGAAGACGCAGCGTTGGTAGGCCTCCCACCAGATGTACCGAATACATCGTTAGAGTTACGGGCAACCGTTATGGCGTTCCATGGGAGAGGCCTCTGTTCAACATTGGACATCTTCAGGCTACTAGGTGATGATGATGATGATACTAGTCCACCTGCATTTAGCAAGGCAATCTCACTAAACTGATTTAGATGTTTTCGACACAAACATGAGCGTAAACTAGTTAGAGGTGACATCAATTTGTGGAACCCAAATATGGCAACATGATGCTTCCACGTTCATTAAACTACCTCGCCAACTCGATTAATCCCCTCAGCAGCGTTTTAGGACACCTACCGCAACTCGGTCAACTATTTCAGACATTTTAGGCATGAAGTTATTTATTTTCAATACCGCCGTGAAATTAACGACTTTAAACGATATTTAGAACATGTATCTTGGTGGTTGATGGATTAAATTTCAAACTAATCCCTATTTCAACGCGGTAAGGTGTTTTTACCCGAAGGAAAGGGTTATCTTTGTTTGTAATATTCTTTATTCCCTCATATCTGCCAAACCACTTGATGGATTTCATTAACATAGGTATTGTTAGATTCGCCTCATTAGTCCAAGACTTATTAAATAAGTGACATAAAAAAAAAATATGGGGGCTTCTAGATTTCATTGTTAAAGGTGATTTTTTTTTTCCGTTTCCATCAAGTAACATATTTTAAGAAGTTTTTTAGAGGTGCACTAGGTTGGGCGACTCAACCACTTTTGTAGGTTGGATACTGTCCTACCCAAACGCAGGTCACTGGTCTACGTAAAAGTTCATTGACCGTTTGTTAATATTAATATGAGATATCGAACTTAAAGTTTAAATAATGGCAGCAGGTACGTGGCCGATAATGTTGCGAATAGAGTGTTACAAAAATTAAAAAACCGGCTAAGTGCAAGTCGGACTCGCGCACCGAGGGTTCTGTAGAAAGTTTAAAAACAAAGTTTTAAGGGGCAGTAGACTTGAGTATTTGATATAAATTTCAGCTTGATACGCCACGCGTTCCTGAGAAAAAGGGTCTTGACAGACAGACAGACAGACGAACGGACGTTTAACAGCGATTTCCTCCCAAAATACCTCTTGATGCTTTCTAGATACTTGAACGTTACTGGTGAAAAGTAGCCGTTTAATGGGTAAATCTCTGCCGAACCCTTCGGGGATTGCAGGCGTGATGGTATGATGAAATATTTGGTAACGGTAAAAAAACGTGGCTTGGTAAAAAAATAAAACTTTTATTAATTAAAGTGGTAATCAAAATGGGATCCATTTACAGCCCCGTTTTTTAAATTCTGAATGGCATACAGCTACAGGTTTCACTTTGACGTTTAAAATAATACAAAGTTAAAAAACGTACTGAAATGTAATTAAAATAATATACTTTATCAAAGATCCCTCGAAATGTGTAAAAACGTCAGCTTTTAATTAAATAGGTATCATTCTTTTAACGAAAAATATTGCAAAATTGTTAAATGCAATTAGTTCCGGGCGGGACTATGACGCTCCGTAGAGGACTTACGTCGTGAAATAAAGAGACTAATAGCATACCCAACGTATAAAGTAACCACAGCTTCACATATAGCTGTCCCAAGAAGTGGAAATTATGTTTTTTCCTACTCCTCCGCTATTCTTTTCTGATTAATTTCGTTGCGGGATCCAAGGCAGTTAAATCGTTTCTCTGGGACTTCGTCGAGCTTCATTGTCTCGGCGCTTTTCTTGTGGTCGCCACTGTTGATTCTGGCTAACAGAAGTTACAGTGGTTTGGGAGTAGTGTGGCGGGCTTGTACCAATAAAAAAAAAATAGCTGTCCCACTGCTTTGCTTGTCTGTCCGCCCGTGACGAGAAGCTTCTGTCTGTCCTACTTTACATACGGTTTTCCGAGTATTACGGACCAATCCTCTAAAATATTTCAATAAACAATTTTCAGCTAGTCGGACAATGAAACTGTATATCCGTACGACCAGGAAAAGCGTGATTTTCTACGTAACAACACTAAAATTCTGTGCGGTATAGCGTGGAACATCGCTTTAAAGCGCTGCAGTACTGTGAGCGCCTATTTATTTATTACATACTCCTATCGTGTATCGGAGAACTCATGCTAGTTCGGAAAATTGTGAGATGCAATGCCGGTACTATATTTCAGGATTCTAACATAAATGTATATATAGCCACAACATGACTGATGATGTAATCAAGATTTTGTAAAAATATTTTGATTTAAAGAGTGTCCATTGAGTTTCTTGCCCATTCTTCTCTATGGAAATCTACGCTTTGGAATCATGGAATGGGTAACTACAGTTTTTAACCGACTTACAAAAAGGAGGAGGTACTCTATTAGTGTGTATGTATTTTTTTTTGTTTTTGTATATCCACGCATAATATCTCCTTTCAATGTGAAAAATTCTGTTTTACAGGGTACCGAAATAGTCCAATCGTCACCAAGTCAGGATCTGATGATGGGATATTTTTGAAATTGAAGGGCGAAGAAGGAACATGGGTTTGGTTTTTAGTCAGTAGAAGTCCGACACTCCCCTTCGCTCTGCCCAAGAGCCGCGATTATTCGATGATTTTCCACCCACCAAAAAAAAAAAAAGGGTAACCCTCAAATTTTATAGGCAAACATTACGTTTTCCATATATTTGTATTTGCGCCTGAAAATCATAATCTCATGTTGGTGCGCTGATGATGGACGGTACAACTCCTCAACGGATAGGGGTTGAAAAAAAATATTCCTTCAAAATTATACGTACAAGTATGGGCCGTTACTTGTGTTATTTCAGGCTAATATGTTGACCTGATGACAGAAGGTAAATCTCATTAACAAATTAAAAAAAAAAACACCAAAATGTGAAAAAAAAACTTCAGAATTTTCTTCTGAAGTTTTTTTCACCTTCCTGAGTTTTTGTTTCACTATTTTGTGTTTCTGAAGTCGGTTTGTTTTTTGCAAAAAAAGTTATTACGTCTAATAGTGACTGCAGGACCACAACTTCATTTTTTTACCCGACTACGGCGAAGCCAAAAGGAAGGGTAATGATTTTGGCAGTCTATGTATGTATGTATGTACGTATGTTCCACCGTAGCGCCTAAACTACTGAACGGATTTTAATAAATTAGGTGTCAATAGATTCGTAAGAATAACCCGGGTGTTATAGGCTCTACAAATTTTATAAATTCTCTTTAAGACGGAATTTAAATTTCAAAAACTTACCTAAAAAAATATTAAATTGAGATAATCATTGCAAGTTTGGTATCAAATGAAAGGTCTTGGTCTTTGCGGGTGAAGCCGCTGGCAACAGCTAGTACTGACATTACGCCCAATATGTAAATCGCAAAAACATAAAACCTACTCGACCTAAATTATAGAACAGCTGATTATTTTTCAGCAATTATGATCTTGGCTGTAAGCATGAAGTTGCTCCGGTCGATCATGTGCATCACATCCCTCTGATACACGCTGTATTTCACATAATTTTATCCGCAATGCAAAGCATACTTTGTGCTCTTTGCAATAACGTGTAATTCAGGAAACAGGGCGAATAGCTACGAGTATATAACTATATGAGGTCGACTTGGTTTTGATTATGAAATAGTTGTGCACATATATTGATAATATGCAAGATATTTGCAGCGTTGAAGGATTGGTATTTCAATAAGTTTTAGCGGTCACATAGAATGCAGTCACTGCTCGCAAGCCTAGATCTTCGTGTGTTTAGTTATGCACAAATTAATATCAGAATAACCTAGCTTAAAATAAAATATCTGTACTAGTCCGCCATCTTTTGGAGCGTTCAAGTATTACGTAACGAATTTGCGGGGGGTCTTGTAAAACATTACGATGCGTTACAGGGGCGGGAGGTCTGAAATACGCATTACGTAACATTGTTTTAACCCTTCAGAACGGTCGCATATAGAGATTCTCTCATGCATTCATAAAAGATTTTTTCTCAACATTTCAAACTTTACTTAAAAAATATCACTTGGGGGTACCGCAAAACGTTACAGCGTGGTACAAATCTCCAAAACTTGCGTTACGTAATACTCGAACGCTCCATTTGGGAGTTAGCCATATTGGATTTACAATGACGTCACATACCTAACCATGCATTGTCATACAAATAATGCGTGTGTGCAATAAAACACACGACTTCTTCCGCGTAGTGGCAGAACCTAACTATCACGACTTTTACGTACTCTTTCTGCTTAGCATAAATACAGAACATCCTACTAATATTATAAATGTGAATGTTTTTGAGGATGGATGGATTTGGATGAAATGTAACACACAGAAAGTTTATAACCTGGGTTAGCCCTTAGGATACTTTTTATCCAGGGAGTATGAGATCGTAGGACAATAATCAAACTCTAGAGTATAATATACCCAAAAGAGGTAAAAAATCTAAATATTTGTATGGCTGAAATGACGAATATAGTGAAGCCCATTTATTAGGTATCTCAAGCACATATAAAAACCTACATTGTTGAAAATAGATCTCTCATTCATTCATACACACGCCCATTGCAAGTACTACGTACACGTCATTCCAGTAAACGTAAGTAGTATTTTATATTCTCCAATATCTCCTTTCAAATAAAATAATAAATTTTTATTGAGAGATTAATCAGTTAAGTTGGAGTAAATAACGGCATTGGGTACGGTGTGTAATGTTTTTACCCACGACGGAACGGAGCAGGTATATGCGTTTAGGGTGAGAGATGTTTGTGTGTGAACTTTTTTTAAGTTCCCACCTATCTTCTAAACTAATGATCCGATTTTGATGCGGTTTTCAATAACGGGTTTGTGCTCGATAAGTTCATGTTTTTAGACAGGTGTCATGGCTGTAACTCACTAGGGGGCGCCACTATACTCGTATTAGTGCAAAACAATGTTGCAATATAATCAAAACGAAATGTCCGATTAAAATTCTGTTTTCAGCAATGTGTACGTGGTAGCTTAATGCATGTTCCCAAATAATTCGTATATGCTCTCTAAAAAGTCTGAAATAAAATTAAGCAAGATTAAAAATTTTGAAAAAATCCCACGTCGGTAAAAATCTAATTGAAAAAGAATGAATATAGAAAAGGGGCTCGCCTTTTCTATATGAAATTTCAACAAAAGTTTAATCATACTCTTATGAGTATGATTAAACTTTTGTTGACATTTCATATCAATTTCATATTTTTTTTAAGGTTATCTAGTGACGTGAATACATAAAATACACTTATGTGTATTTTATGTATTCACGTCACTAGATAACCTTTAGCTGGTTTAATGGCAGCCCCCGACGGATATTCCTTAGTTATGTTTATTTTGAGTTATTTCATTCTTTTTCAATTAGATTTTTATTGTGTAGAGGTGTTTTTCCGTGAGTGGATTTTTCTCTTAAAACAAAAATAAAATACTTCGGAAGTCATTATAGAATCCCGTAAGGTATTATTGTTTTGTTGTAAATCATCAATAACAATGGCGGCGGTGCATTTCTATATCAACCAATAAGAATGCCTTGTCTGAGATTATCCGCTACTCTCACCAGGGAAATAAAAAATAAATAATTATTCTCAATGGCTTGATTCCCACAATGCCCAATGGTGGGACTTTTATAAAAGGATTGAAGGGATAGTTTTGGACGTTTTGTTTTTTTACCCGACTGCGGCGAAGTCCAAAAGGAGGGTTATTTTAGGTTGGAGAAGGTTGCTTTATTTGTTAATTAGTTTTTGTTCGAGATATGAATAAGGTGGGTGACAACATAATTAATAGGTAGGGTAGATGACAAAAAAAAAATTGTCCATCAGATAGATTTCCAAAAAATATTGGACACGTATTTTTCTTTTTTCAGGTAAACAAAAAATGAAGACGTAGTGCTCTGAAAACTCGTGTGACATTACACATATTTTTTGGATGGTGGGAAATCATTAAATAGCCTTTCCCGCTCTTGGGCAGAGCGAAAGAGAGTATCAGACTTCTACTAACTAAAAACCCATGGTCCTTCTTAGCCCTTTATGTCGAGGCTGTGGTATCTATTGCAAACAACCCGCAGCCCCATTACACTTCAGTACATTTTTAACCGGAAAGTGACGCCACAAGCCCCCACTCATGATTATTGACGCTTCATGTCTTTGTTAATTTTTATTAATTTGACGCTTCCTCTACCCAAGGGTTGGCTTTTTCTTTGACCAGAGGCTAAGTGTTGCCATACAACGCGGCAACGCTGCCAGTCTCTTGGGTACTTTACCTTAGGAGTTTTTCGATGCCCTTTTATAGGTAGTTAATTTGTTTTTAGTATAGATTAGTTTACTTATATTTTTTGTTGTTGTGTTTAGTATAGTCTTATTCTATGATGCATTAAATATTTGATTATAAATAATTTAATCCAATATTTTTAGATAATCTAACTGACGGACTAAACAGAATGATACTTTTTAGTCCGGAAACATCCCTATTGCCCATGAGTCCCGTACGGTAAACAGAATTAGCCTTGAACGATCTAATTGTATACAGAAAGCATGGTTCGCCGTTGAACGGTAATACGAAAAATCGATTAGTCGATACATTATTCAGCGAAAGCACGTTTCGCCGAATAACGAATACAAAGAATGAATGGTTAGCCAAGACCAAGATTTGCCGATTTCTTGGTTCGCCGGAACACGTTTGAAGTAAATTATCATTCACCGATAGATTGTAAATCGGTTCTGGTGACAATAACATTTGTAATAATATTAATCCATCAGCAACTTGCTCCAAAGGGGATGAAGAAATATTGCATGTAGTGGATATGAGATTGTTCAGGTGGATAAATGATAAATATAGAGGAAGTTTAAAAGTTGCGCCAGTTATAAAAGTTGAAAGGGTATCGACGGTTATGGTACGGGGATGTGATGAGAAGGGACGACTCGCATGTGATGAATATAAATGTTGATGGATGGAGAGGCAGAGGAAAACCAAGGATACGATATGGATTATGTGAAGATACAGTACGGTTGTAATAATTTGCCGGTCGGCTTAAATTTTTGACCATACTGGTACCGATTCAAATATGCCAAGCATTAATTAGGTAAAAAGTAACTAACTTACTTTAACTCACTAGTAGAGTATTTAAAAGAGTTAAGGTGAGTTATTATATTTGCAAAGAAAATGAGAAAGTTGGAAGGTACCGTAGTAAGTACAATTTAAGTGCTACGAACGCAGTACTGGCTACGGCGTAGCACCGGCTACGGCGTAGCACCGGCTACGGCGTAGCACTGGCTATGGCGTAGCACTGGCTAGAATAGAAGAAAAAACGTGTTGCAGCGACTCCAAGTAACATGGGACAAGTGTAGGAAGACGAAGCAAAATTATGCGAAGGTGGTACACTGGACTGGTTTAGTCTATGGTCCAGTTGGCTATGTCACGCAACTAAATAGCGTCATTAATGCGGTAAAGACACTTCGGATGGGACAAGTGTAGGAAGATGAAGCAAAATTATGCGAAGGTGGTACACTGGACTGGTTTAGTCTATGGTCCAGTTGGCTATGTCACGCAACTCAATAGCGTCATTAATGCGGTAAAGACACTTCGGATGGGACAAGTGTAGGACGATGAAGCAAAATTATGCGAAGGTGGTACACTGGACTTGTTTAGTCCATGGTCCAGTTGGCTATGTCACGCAACTCAATAGCGTCATTAATGCGGTAAAGACACTTCGGGTGTATAAGTACGCGCCACACATTTTATGATTATGTCTTACGTAAGAATGTACTATAAATCAGGGTGGTACGGCAATCTGACTTCGATAATATTTCCGAGCGTACGATTAGCGCAATACTTAACCTAAGTAAGACGAAACTCATGCATCTGTACTCACTGCACAATGTTAAGAGCGTTGAAATAGTTATTGTGGCCAACATGTCAGAAATGTAAATTGTGTTTGTGAAAAGTCTGTGTATGTTAGTAAATGTAAGTATCTAGGTCCGTAGGTGGCCTGCAACATGAATCGGAAACGCTGGTTACCACAGTGTGCACAAGGCTAGGGCACTGTTGGAGTGCCGGGTAACTTTTATATCCGGAAAAAGAGTTGAGCAGGAAAATTCTGCGAGTTATTTTGCTTTTGCCAAGTCATTGCTAACCTATAGACTTATACGTATGGCCGTACATTTAAAACCTATCTTAGCTGTATAAAATCATTGCAAATTCGTTTTTACGTAATACCTTGTAATCCATCAAATAATTGGCAAAACGGCATGGTAAGTCTAATTGCCGTCAGGTTCTATTTAAAGAAATAAAAGAGTAATTCTTTATATAATCGGATGCCATTCATAGTATCATATTGTCACGTTACGTGAGAGTCCGGCTTACGTAGGTGTGTGGTTCTATAGGAGGCTGTGATTCTTATACCTTTGCCTCGCCCACGTCACGACCCTACAGAGCTAACACGTGCGAGTGAGTACTGCTTTGTGTACCTTTGCTCGTCGCCACAAGCATCGATCTTATACATATATATATATTTCCCTTATAGATTCCCTTTATTCGTTCTCTCAATTTAGACTAGCTATCAGCTAGTTTCTCGCTTCAGAAATGTACGTCGTGATGTTGGTCTCGTGTCAGCAAAACAGACAGATATATCCCTATATATCTGTCTGTAAAAGAAAGTTTACATTTAGATTTGCGATAAAAAAAGAAAGCAGTGTATCGAAAAAATTATTATTAATTATTAAAGTACACAATTTGGAACTTTTTTCTTAAAGATATATCTTCCAAATGTAGACCCTCGCATCGCTCTCCACGTTTTCTACCGTTCTTGATGACCTTGGTCGCCAGGATTTTGGTTTTTCCAGCGTTGTACCGGTATCTTCAAACTTTATGACCCATTTTCGAATAAGAGGAATGCTTAGCGCATCATTTAAATGGAAAAAGCTCGAACACTGCGGAATCTTCTACGCACTACAGTCGCGGAATCACGTTTTTGTAAAACTCTCGCACGCACAACGCACGGTCTGCTCTCGAAAAACGCTCCATAGCGACTAAATTCCCAAGAGCCAGGCTTCCGATAGACATAACCCCCGCGCCCCTTGGACTCGTTGCGTTCACGCAGTAAGCTAAATAAATATAAACCTTCTTTTGAGACACCTCATATTAATTCTTGTTCATTGACTGTTTACACTATTAGAAATCTGAGTCTACTTGTATCGCACTTACAAACAATTCGTTTGTAGTCGCTAGTTCTATTTGCTCTTCGCTTATGTCGACGACGATGGATTAGTCGCCTTTTACCCATAGAGCTGGGTGAAGCGTCAGGTGAGGGGATGAAGCGTCAGGTGAGGGGGTGAAGCGTCAGGTGAGGGGGTGACGCGTCAGGTGAGGGGGTGAGGCTACAAGTATTTATTGTTCGATGTTTAATCTGAAATAAGTAATTAAAATGTCAGTTGACGAGGCCAGTACTTAATTGCTTTGCTTAGGTAGAGGTGTCCGTCGGAAAATACAGAAAGAAAATGTAAATAAAAATGCAGCTTTTATTATTTTAATAGCCGTGCAATCAAACTTGAGAAGATAATCGTTGTAATGAATTTTGTTTTCGTGTTTTTTATTTCATTGGAACGGCTCATTACTACACCTCGTATTTATTAGTTGTATGAGAGCGTTTACGGAGAAGCGATTTTATACACGTTTACTAGAATTGGAGGCGGAGCCCGCGGCGGGGGCGGGCGCCGACGCGTCGTACGCGGCTTCGCACATAGCGATACACGCGGCGGCGGCGCCCGCTGCGGCAATTCTTGTTGAAGCGATGCCCGCGGCGGAACTTTCTTACAGTTTTATTTGGAAATCGCACAACGCAGACGTCGTCACTGTCGCAATGGAGTAGTACGATATGATCAACTTTTAAAACAGAAAAAACGTCCGACTCCGCGTGATGCCACGCCGCACGCGCCGCGCGACTCTCCGCTTGTCCGTAAATGAGGCCTATGAGTTTACGATGCTCAAGTATATTCAGCTATCTTGCAGTATGGAGTTTCATAGTAAGTTACGATCGACTCCAGTTTAGACTCACATCAGTGCCAATCTTGTGCAGTGTCCTAGCCCATCATTTGATATTTTGAAGGTAGTTTGCGAAAAAAGGGTATGTATCACTGCCATCATCAATGGTCTGACAAGAATAAACTGTGGTTAACAAGTGTTGATCCAACCTGCTCCTATGGCTTATATTTATAGCGATCCCGGCTCAACAAGTTATAGGCTCTGGCCTCCAAATAAAGGTTACTCGAATTTTAATAGCCAGCCGTCGTGAGTTTTAGTTAAATTTAGATTTACAGTTTTACTCAGGTATTCTATTTAGTGTTATGTGACTCTGTTCACGTTTCAGAATAGTTTAGCATGGACTTATAAATTGTGAAATATGGGTACCTATTTATCTGGGTACACCTCTTTTTTGTATTTTTTTTTTGGTGGGTCAAATGACTCCTCCCACTCTGGGCAGAGACGTAGGGAGAGTCAGACTTCTACTGTCTAATACCACCCATGATCCTTCTTAGCCCTTTGTGCCGAGGCCGCGGTATCTCTTTCGAACAACCCGCATTACATCATCATCATCATCATCAGCCTATAATGTTCCCACTGCAGGTACTAAATAACTGGTTCATTATGATAAAACTCCAAAACCTTAAATACATCGTAGCATTCATAGAAAGCGACATTTTATACGTGTGCTTACGATGGACGTTAACCGCATAATAGCCCGCGGACAAACATGTGAACACCATTGGCCGAGCGCACGCAAGTGCCTTTGATTTGTGCAGAAAAACCGACATCGCTCCGAAGTGAGGCAAGTGATCGCGAGCGACTGCAAATTGTGACAAGCTTTGCCAAATGAGGTCTATACACGTTGGCGCTCGTCTTTACTCCACCAACTAGGCGAGTGACACCGAGCGACAGCAAGACAAGACAAATGTACCGTCTACATGTTGGTATTGGCCTTCACTCGACAACGCTCGGCCAACATGTATTGCAGGCTTTAGGGTGAACTAAACACTACTGATGGATGCTCAGCACTGACCCAAATATTTTTTCAGTAATATTGTTAATTGATTGTATAACTGTGTTGATTGTTGTTGTGTATTGTTGTTGTTGTGTTTGTTGTTGTCTACCTGTACATGTAGATTTTTGATGATTTTTTTCAGTGTTTCAGTGCATTTTGTATGGGTGTCAATAGTCGTTTGTTTTAGGAACACCCACCACATAGACATAGAACAGCAGACAACTAGTTTTGGACTGTTACCAATAGTACATCATACATATACTAGCATCCTAAGAGGATCTCCTCCTTTTAAAATTAAGAGTTGCTCGGAAATCTACAAAGTATTTTCTTAACTTCCGGGATCAGGAGCTAATCTTCTAATATGTCAGATAAGATAGTGCAATACATCTTGTGATTACAGCATAATAACATACTGACTTGGTTAATGCTCTGGTTAATGCTCTGGTTCATGTCTCACTGGTAGAATGTAGAAACTTATATTGTGTAGAATATATTATTTACAATCATGTTTTTTTCATTTTCATTTTTAATACAATAAATATTTAGTTAGTCTACGAAAGTTGATAACGAGTACAATATGTATGGATCCATGGAAAAGTATTTGATTCGATTAAAAGTTCCTCGCGTTTAGAGGAAATTTATCGCCAGTAATAGCTAATAGTTTATAGACCGTGAATGTTATCATTTACTCTGAAAACGAGATATTTACCATGTTTATTGTTTGTTTCGGGTTCCCGTTTTCATAATGTAAGTGACCATGTCTGTTTAAAACTTTCCGTGATCGTAGTTTATCACTGGTGACTGCTGCTGAAGAGAAGAAATAATTTTCCTATCATAATATTAATATTTCCAATATGGCGGCACAGCGCTCACTCAACATTGCAAAATCAGAGTATTATAATGAAAACATGTTGCAAATCCCTAATTAGAAATTTCTCTAGCATATTGGAACAAACATAATAAAAAGACATGTAATGTTAACAACACATTATAGAAAAGTTTTACCTGAATACATTCTCAAAAAAACTACGTTCAAGTTATTTATTTTATTACCTTCAGGATTACGATTATTATCGTTTCAAAGAGGTATGAATGTTACTAAGCTTGATATTTCAGAGGATTGTTTGAACGGTCAAAATAACCGATACTTGACGGCACGGTTGGCGCAGTGGCTCAAGCAATGGACTGCTGCGCTGCGTGTCGCGGGTTCGATCCCCGCACGGAACAAATATTTGTATGACCTACAGATAGTTGTTCCGGGTCTGGGTATTTGTGTATGTGAGTTTAAATGTTTGTGAACGCACCCACGATACAGGAGAAATTCCTAGTGTGGGGCAACGTAAAAAAAAAAAAAAAACTTAATTAAAAAAAGCGATTTGGATAAGTCTTTCTTTATATGCGTACATAGTTCAGGTTTCCTTCAAAGTTTCATGAATTTATATATTTTAAATTTCTCAGAATATTCCGGATTTAGGGGTAACTTTGAGGTATCTTTCTATAGAATTTTATTGGAATCGTATTTTGCCCTCTCTATGAACAGCTCTTCATCATCATCATCATCAGCCTTTAATGTTCCCACTGCGGGGACTCAGGCCTCCTCTCTAGGAGAGGGATGGGCTATAATCCACCACGCGGGCCCAGAGCGGGTTGGTAGATGTCACAAGTCTTTGAATGTTTTGGTGCTAAGACATGCCGGTTTCCTTACGATGTTTTCCTTCACCGTTTTGAGAGCAGTGGTGCTAACTCGCTCATGTGGGATAACTCTTAACAGTGACTAAACTTAATAATAGCATAACACATAACAACAAAATCAAAAATCAAAGCATTTATTTCAAGTAGGCCGTTACAGGCACTTTTGAATAGTCGAATTAAACTAACTGCGGCACTCAGAGATATCCAACGATTACTCAAGCCGCCACCCAGCAAAGGCTTGACATATTTTTGAATGACAAAACTGCCAAAAACCTTTACCAAGCGCCGTCCCAAGCAACCACTGAGCTCTCCGAGTGCGGCAGTAAACTACTAAACTAATGAAGCTAAATAAACTAAGCTACAGTCCCAGTCACAAGGCATAATAACTCGTGAGTGTACTGTAGTTGCCCATTCCAAAGCGTAGGTCTCATGAGAAGAATGGCAGGAAACTTCATGGACACTCTTTTAAAATCGTTTGGGTTTACAATATGTTCAAGGTACAGACATAATCATGGTGTATGTATATATAACACGTCTGTAACCCCCCAAGGGTTAGGAGATGTACCCATTAGTACACCAAATTTCACAAGCACATTTAATAAACTTTTTACCCGACTGCAAGGAATGGGTTCTGGTTTTATCTTTGCATGTTTCTTTATTCCCTCATATCTCCCAAATGGATGGATTTCTTTAATAAAGGTATCGTTAGATTGTTCTCATTAGTAGCAAGTGTTTTTAGATAGGTGACATAAAAATATGGGGGCTGCTAGATGTCATTGTGTAAGGTGAAATTTTATTATAATTCAATGTATCACAAAGTGAATGCTCTTGACAATCTTGCCCTAGGGGCCGGGATGAGGTCGACGATGGAACGAGCTAACCCAGAAGAAGCCTACTTACTCGCGACTTAAATAGATTGGGGTTATAAGAAAACCGACGCGAGTTATATGAAAACGAACGCCAATCTCCACGATTACGAGGTAGTTGGTAACGTCCCGTCTCCTCTCATCTCGTCGGACGCAGCGCAGCGTTTGCATAAACATGCCGCGCGGGTGCGCCTGACTTCTTCATTAGCATGCCACGCAAACATGTCGAGACAAATTACTCGCTGCAGTGTGTTTGTTTTGTTTGCATTCCCTAGTTACGATACTAAACGACGTTTGAGTGAACTTTGTTTGTTCACTTGCTTGTTGCCTTTGATCACAGAATGTGTAAGACGCATGTAAAGGGTGTACATTTATCCTTAATGACGCCAAAAGGTGCGCGTTCTCCCCGTCATTGCGATATTTTTGGGTCCTGGATTTTTACCTAAGAAACTTTTCGTTACAAAGATATTGGTGGTCAAACATCCAAAAAGATGAAAACAATACCTACTAGTTCTAAAGGTAACAACTTTACTTGAATTAACTTCATCATCCGTTTACTATTCAAAACATACATCAGCAGAGTGTTGAGTGTTACTGCATGTGGGTTTTTCTGAAACACTTGAATTTCACCCAAAAAAAAAAAAGTAGTAAATAACTTTTGCATAGGTTTTTTATTAGTTTGATGTACAGAATGCTTGGTTGACGGCTTCCTGAAGGCTCCGTTTACACCCTGTAAGTGTTTCTACATATTTGATTCCTATTGCTACTAAACGTGGTTGTGTTCAACGGTTCACAATATATAAGAAGTGTTGATGCACTTTGTTGCCAGATTAAAAAAACTCTTTTAACGAGGTCTTTAAGCGGATGTTTTCGCTCCATCGTAGCAGAAAACAAGAACTCCCACTTGAACCGTAACAACCGTAACTTCGCAGCCAATCATTGCTGGACTTACAAACTTAGTGTACACTATGGCTATACGGAGAACGCGGGGGCAGCTCGAAACGTACGCGAATAACACCGACTGGCACAGGGCTCACAACTATCTCCAAAGGGTACTAAGTAAGAAACTTAGTTTACAGAGTTGCATGCTAAATTTAATAGGTTTGCCTGGCGAGCATGCTTTAAAGTTCACTTTATGTTGTTACTAAGTTCCTGTGCTCTGTGCACTAAACACGATGCTAGCAGTACGAACTGAGGAAATTTAATCTTTTGTGCCCTACCCATCCTGTTATGCAAATGGAAACTTAATTTACGAGGAATGTACCGTAAGGGGACTTAATTGTTTATTAAATTAACACAATGTATTGTGTCTTCTCCCCGTTTTACGCGTCTGTGACATTTGTTTCCCTCTTTCTAATTATCCGATATGAGTAATTGAGTATCCTATTCCGAATGTGTCAAAGAATGAAAATTGTGGTTTCTATAGGTATACAGACAATTTAAGTTGGTTCGTAATTTCGTAATCTATTAATTTTCCTGCCTACTGAGTTTTTTTTTTTTTTTAAATGTACATGAATACGTTAAAAATTATAATAGGGGAATATAAATTCAATAACAGTGTGAAAAAATCTGAATTACACACAAATCAACTTCAAAAAATGTTTTTAATTTCAGACTTTTACAGAGCGACTCGTTCTTATAAAACACCCTTGCAGAAGCATAATAAAACAGTTTTGTTAGAAAATTACTACTTGTCAACCACTTGTCAGAAATGAAAAAAAATGAAAATAAAACTGTTATTCTTTCCACATCGTCGCATCTATTATTCAGAGATTTACAAAGATTTAAAATATTCGAAGTCGTCACCTTTCAATAGTCGCGCGGAAATATCGCGCTGAGACGAGCAATCTTGCATACACCACGTGGAAAAAACTAGAACTAACTAAAGAAACTTTCGTTCCATGCAAAATACTAGAATTCAGCTGCACCCGGTTAGACTGGAAACCAACCCCAACATAAAAGGTCATTCTTATTACAGTTACATGAACTTGGAGGGTTGTAATGATGATTTTGATGATTATAATTCTGTAACTGCATACGTCTTACATCCGCGAATCATATTTTCACTAACATACAACCTAGCCTGCAAATCGCTAAAAACGTAAGAAAATTTGAATTTCGCGGGCTACCCTGGAACATCAACCTTAGGCTCGTAGTTGGGAAAAGGCAAGGCAGATGATGGATATGAGGGAGCGAGACTCCCGCAGACCAGGGAAGAATGCATTATGGGGAGACCTATTCTCAGCAGTGGGTAAGACAAGTCTGTAGGTGATGATTAGAGAGCAAGACAACTAGGTACTTTTCAAATGTAAAATCATTGTGATAATTTTCGTCGTAGTAGGGCCATCTAACAATTTAAATGCTTGGCGCTTTTGCCTTCAGCAGTCGCGGACGGTGTTGCAATGGTGACACTCCAAGAACTGTTAATATTGCACGTTACCTTGAGGCGTTTGTATTTCTTCGCCGTCTTTATCAATACAGTTCATTTCAACGGAAAATGCTCGAATTCATTTACTTTTTTATATCCCGGCTCTTGGGCAAGCTACCAGCTGACAGCGTTGAGGAGAAGCTTTTTGGTTACTTTTTATAATTTGTTTTTAGTTTAATTTATTCACGTTTTTTATTTAAGTTTCCGTAGTCAAGAAAAGGAACCCTATAGTTTCGCCATGTCCATCTGACTGTCTGAATGTCTGTCTGCTGTATAGCAAAAACGCTTAGTACTAGAAACCTTTAATTTGGCAATATTATACAAATGAGTTACGCCGACAAAGTGGGAAAAAAAATCGACATTTTTTTAGTATCTCTGCTGTTCACATAAATGATTTTATTTCTCGGAGTCCACAATATGGGATGTTATTGTTATTACCTTCGATCAATAATGTACGTTATTACTATAAAAATCATCGGTCGGGCCTCCGAGAGGCAGGGAGAGAAGCTCACTGTCCACCTTATTTGGCACTTTTTCGAAACAAATACTTAACATGGTAAACATCCCGTTTTAAATAATAACATAACTTCTATTTCTGTAAATCTAATATATTCTTTCTTTATTCTCAAGTATTAAAGTCACCACTGACACTTTAATAGTGAGAACCAACACGTGGTCTTGGTCTAGCAGTGAATTAATCGCAACCAACTATTATTATACCCGTCGAGGTGTCGACACTTAGATTATAGGTTTATTATTATGTACCGACCAGGTATAGAACTGAAGTTTATACCTAAAAAGAAAAGTGGAAATAAAATACGATCGATGAAAGGATGGTGTCATGGTCATTTGGCTGTACAATATTGGACAGAGGTAAGGATACGGCACGGTTGACGCAGTGGCTGCGAGATTGGACTGCTGCGTGAATTCAATCCCCGCACGTTACAAATATTTGTATGGCCTACAGATAGTTGTTTCTGGTCTGAGTGTGTTTGTGTATGTGAGTTTAAATGTTTGTAAACGCACCCACGATACAGGAGAAATTCCTATTATAGGTTAATGGTAGAGGTGGATATATACAGTGATGACGGCTAGAGTTGATTGGCAGTAGAAGAGAAGTGCAACAAAGCGAACAAGTCATTGTTTACACACTAGGAATTTTGAAGTTGAAGTGGAAATTATGTTTTTTCCTACTCCTCCGCTATTCTTTTCTGATTAATTTCGTTGCGGGATCCAAGACAGTTAAATCGCTTCTCTGGGACTTCGTCGAGCTTTACTGTCTCGGCGCTTTTTTTGTGGTCGCCACTGTTGATTCTGGCTAACAGGAGTTACAGTGGTTTGGGAATAGTGTGGCGAATTTGTCCCATAAAAAAAAAACACTACGAATTTCTGCCGGCGCCGGGTGCGTTTACAAACATTTAGACTCACATTCACAAACACAACCAGACCCGGAACAACTATTGAGATAAGAATAGGAATTCCCCTGTGATCTGCATACTTTAACTCTACAGGATGTAAGGGAACCCTTAAGCCGCCAACCAAGCATTCTGTACGTCTAACTAAGGAACCTTACGCAAAAAACTACTCTTTTTTTGGGGTGAAACGTCTCGTTTTACGGCAAAACCACAACGTAACGCCTTCAAAAAATTGTATTGATTGATGACTTTTCATATAGTAAAAGGGTCATGAAAGTAACTAAAGGAAAATTATAACCATAAAGATAGGATTTCTTTGGTCCTCCAATATCTCCGGAACTAGAAGGTTCCCAGGTATGGTCCACAACAAATAAATGATATTAATAATGTCTTGGGTTCGACTCTCGGGTCGAGCAAAGTGTTATTGGGTTTTCCATCAGGAATTTCTGAGTAGCAGCCACGGAGTCTGTGCCCACTTAACGGCAATAGGCTCGACCCCTATTACAATACGACTTAAATATAATTTCACAACTGATGAAATGTGGGTGTACACCTCTGTTTACCTTTCGGGGATTAAAGGAATGATGTTATTGCTTTATTTTAATACTGTTTCTTGTATGAAGAAGCAATTACAAATTACCTCATATTCATAAGCAGCCTGTAAAGTTCCTTCTGCCGGGGCAGACCGGCAGTGGCACAGAGCTCGGCGAGGGGATGCGCCCCAGGGTTGGCCCCAGTGCGTGGTGGTGGGTGTCACATGACTTCCAATGATTGACATGCAAAAAAACAAAGTATTTCTTCATTGTTTCGACTGCTCTTTGGTAAAATTACCTACCTATGTTATTAAACATGAATTTACTTATGCATTTCAAGAACTAACAGCGAATAATACTAGCTTTTTGCTGTAATGGTATGATAGCCTACGATACTGTGAAATTACTATGAAACCACTTTCGGGTAGTTAATTCCTTGCTGTATTCCATAATATATTGTAATGGGTGGGAAATGACAAGTGTTCTGTTCCAAGCTCTTTGCTAATAAATTCAAATGGTACAGAGTAGGTATATTGTTGACAAAGACCAATGGTTATTGGATCGTGAGCCCTTTGTTAACCTGTTATCCAACATACACATATACATGTTATTTATACGATGTTTGCTATGATCCTGATCAAAATGAAAAAGCCAATAATCGTGTACAGTTTACGTACATACTGTCCGGCTTCAAACGGTTTACTTTTCTCAGAAACACGGAGAACACACTTTTCACAGAGAACACCGCGGGTTCGTATACAACCTACTCTAACTTAGTTGTGATCGGCACACAAATCTGTGTATGTTTACGTCAACTTACCTAACTCAAGATAGTTATTTACTTGCCACTTTTAGCTTAAAAGTCTAAGGTGCAAATAATACGGGACCATACCAATCAATTATTCAGATTCGGCTGAAAACAACACTTCTTAACTTTGTTTTAAACTAAGCGATTGTTCGATGTTCAGTCTGGACCTTACTCGTGGTATAGCGTCGGCGTCGGCCGTTGACCTGCGGACGTTGTAACTACTACAATTCTCAAATTAATATTCTACGATATTTCGCGTTAATTAATAATGGGAAATAAGCAGTCTTACTTCCCTATAGAACTAAAATAAAAATGGGAACCAGCCCGCAGGACGAGAACCTCATGAAAGCCGAGAAAGATAAGCAAATCAAGTATCTCGACTTGGCTCGTGAGGTTATCGACATGTGAGGTGTGAACTCAGCGATCATTGTGCCGATAGTCGTTTCAGCCAATGGCTTAGTTGCCAAGAGCCGTGACTAACACCAGAGGAGGCTCTCGTTTGGCAGCTGGACCAATGACTTGATACAGAAAACGGTAATCCTGGACACGGCTCGTATTGTTAGGAGGTTACTTTCTCTGGAGCCCTGACCGGTAGCTTGGACCTTGTTCCCAATGCCGGTGGGCTACTAATTTTTATATTTTAAAATGTCTTTTTATTGTTTTGTTGTAAGAAATATTTAAAAAAGGTACAAAATGATCGAAAATAAATAATGGGAATCACCAGCAGATGGAAAGTTTTTTGTTTGTTACATTTATCGTCTACCGCATAGTTTTTCAATGCAATCCTGCAGGACAAGTTTTGCAAGCGAAACTGGGGCATACTATAAGTACTGTTTCGAGTTTTTTGTACGGGTGTACTGAAATAAATTTACATATAGGGCGCTATCGGTACCTACTGCCATTAGTATTTTTTTTTTCTTTTGAGCATAATAAATTATAATCTAGAACCATTTGATATTATATTTGAAATTAAAACCGTATAATATAAAAGTTAATAAAACTGTTTGATATTATAATTATTTGCATTGAAATGTTTGCCTATATTTTAGGTATCATTTGGAATGTTAATTAGTAATTCGTATTTCTTAGTATTCACTTATATGTAAACTATTTATTAACTTAACCGGTATCTTTCCCTGTTTGATAAAACCTAACTAATGAGTAAGAAGATATTATTATAACATAATTATCATCACGCCTTTTTCACCAGTTTTTAAATCTCACGTAATAGGGGGCCAGCCTAATTCCATCAACACAAATCCAGACACCATGGCTGCTAACGAGAAAAATTTAAAAATTCGACTGTGGCGCGGCCAGGAAGTATCACGCGGAAAAACCCAATAACACTGCCCGACCCGGCAATCGAACCCAGGACCTCACACTCAGCAGTCGCGCTTGCTGCCACTAGACCGACGAGAAGCATAAGAAGACGAATATAATTTTACTTTTACTAGTTACAATTTTTTTAGGGCTGTCTAGAAAATATGTTTTATCTACCCAAATATCATAAACCCTCTCTAATGCGTTCAAAAACCATAGGCAATGACCAGCATTACCAACCAGCAGAAATAAACGGAACTGTTATGAACTCATAACCTACTGAAAACAGTAGGTTATGAGTTTAAATTTGGAACAGGTGTCAAATTCAAGTGAGTGTGCTATTCTAGTATCTACATTAAGACCATCAAAAAGACATCTGAACATCTACATTTTTTATTGCATTACACTGGTAACAATGCTGGTCATTTCCCTACGGTTCCTGGGGCTCTACTATGACGTCTTAAAACAGTCCTAACTTATTCTTAATCCAGTGTGGAGGAGAGATGGCGCTAGACACCCTGTATAGTTCTGTCACGTTTCCACACTGGAATTAGATTAAGTTAGGACTGTTTTAAGACGTCATAGTAGGGCACCTGAACCCATCATAGAGCCCTTATGATATTTGGGTAGATAAAGTAGTGTATGCAACTATACATAATTAGGCATTACAACACTCGTGTGATGCTATTAAGAAACTCGCCTTCGGCTCGTTTCTTAAACCCACACTTGTGTTGTAATGCCCTTCATTATGCACAGTCGCATAAACTACTACCTATTATTGTTCAAATGTTCACCGAGTTCGGCAGTTGACTGATGCTGATCAGTGTTCCAACTTCCAAATTCGGTGCGGTATTGAGAAATTCTTAATGGGTAAACTCTAAGGCTTAACTGCGGATCACTCGGAAGGAAGTTAGCGTAGCCGGGTCTACCTTTTTTAGAAGATTTTTTTATACCCGAATTTTGTTTTGCATAACAGTGGATGGCAGAAACTTCATTTCGCAGAAAATCATTTGGCATACACTCATTTACCATAAATACAAAACGCATAATTTTGTAAGTCAGAATCATCTTTGAGCATAAACTTCATTTCCAGAACCATAATTTCGCCGAAAATTCATAATCAGAATCGTCTTCTGGCACGCATTTCATTTCATACATACGTGTAACATGCAATAATAATAATAATTATTATTATTAATAATTATTATCAGCTCACCACGGCTAAAATTTCTAGCTGAGAACATTAAATGTTGGAATGTCAAAAATAATAATAATTATTATTATTATTATTGTTAATAATAATAATGACCTCACTCATACATGCAACGCATGTACTCCATGACGCGCGCTCGCTTCGCTCGCATATTAAATAGCACTAATATCTTCTGTCCCCGAAGTGCCGGGCCTCCGCCGGCCGCCTTCGTCGGCCTACGGCCCGGTGCCCATGCCGCCCATAAAGGATACTTTCGCGAGACGGTCGTTATACCTTATAAAAATCTACCAAATAAAATTCTGCCATCTTGAAAGTATGCCATTGAAAATTCGGCTATTTAAACATTCTGCGAAATGAGTATTCTATTAAATAATTGTTCTGCCATAAACACATTCGTTCAAAGAAGAATATGCCAAGTGTGTTATGCCAAATAAAGGGGTTTGAACTTTTTTGTATGGGCGCTGGCATATTGACCGACCGCCATTTTGTTTTTTTTTCGTAATCGCGGCCCACGATAAAAGTGGTATGTATGGATAGGGTACATATAGACGAACTAAAAATGTCCAGTAACACGGTACCCAAAGTGTCACGTTACCGAGATATTTGAAGGTAAAGATTGACATATGAGTACAACGATCACATAAAAATTAGACCTTTTACGTGTCTATAGGCGTTTATTATTATTATTACTGGTTATTGAAAGAGAGTAGGTACATTACATACTACTAGGAGCACGAGGAATCTATTTTTTGACATAACATAGTGTTTCATTGCGATGCGAAGCGATTTTATTGTGCGTACAATAATAATCAACCTGGGAACTATTATTTGGATACAATTTAATTCTTAAACACGTAAAAAGGCTATTTTTTTTAAATATTTAATGATTGTCGTTGTACTCATTTGTCGATCTTTAAATTCAAATATCTCGGTAACGTGACAATTTGGGTACCGTGTTACTGGACATTTTTTATTCGTCTATATGTCCTCTATCCAAACATACCACTTTCATCATGGGCCGCGATTTCGAAAAAAAATCAAAATGGCTGACAGGGTGATATGCCACATCGGTTCTATGCCCTTTCGGAGCATCAAGTTTCTGCCAGATAGATGGTACCCAGCGTAGCCACACTAGCTGAACTTACGATCGAGTTAGTACCGAGCCACGCGAGCCGCATCACAATCGATACCCGCCAACCGGAACACGCCACTCGAAGTATAAACATTTACATGTTCTAATTGTGACTTAACCCGGTACCTATGGGGCCTGTATGTACAGCAGCCACAAGCAATATTAGTATAAAAGATCCCATTAAAATAGATGGATTAATTTTAACACATCTTTCAGCACGTCTAACCAAAGATAACCAAGCAAAAAACACTGTTAAAGTGACTATATTTTGACCTAAAATGCTGGGTTATCAAAATTTTATAGTGTATTTTCGTTAGCTGATTTTTTCTTGTAAGTTTCTAATGCACTTTTCTCATTTTCTTTTTTTGCCACATAGTCCTTATTTTTGTGGTCTGAATGGTTTCTTAAAGTTGGACCATCTATTTTAATATGACGTTTTAAACTTACTATACTACTGGCAAAGCCCAAACGCGATTTTCTTGATAATTAATGATTGCAACTTTAACATTATAAGTCCTACTTTATAATAATATGGGTTCCAAAATATTTGATTATTTCGTAATGCAATAGATGAAAATTGCTTTTAAACGATGTTTCTCAATCGCAATTGCGCATACCCAGGGCTCCAAAGTGTTCGCAAAGAATGCGACTATTGGATAAAGCCAAATGACAAAACTGAAGATCGAGAACGGCAGTATCATCTCATGGAAAGGATGATGATGATGGTGATGCTAATTGTATATATTGGGACTGTTGACTACACAGAATGTATGTATCGAGCTGGTTAGCACACATATACCTACATAGGTAAATTGTGTATCGTTGTATATGCAAAACTTTTTTGCAAAAAAAAACAACCGACTTCAAAAACACCAAAAATCAGCTTCTGAAGTCGGTGACATTTGTTTGTTTCATTTCGTTTTTTTGCCACCGACTTCAGAAGCTGATTTTTCTTCTGAAGTTTATTTTTCACTTTTTGGTGTTTTCGAAGTCAGTTGTTTTTTTTTTTGCAAAAAAGTTTTTAATCTATTGCATAGATTCTATCGCGGGCCTTGAGTTGAGCGTGGAGAGCGAATCCAGAGATTTCCTAAGGAAAATATTCAGGATTCAGTATTCAACCAGGTTGCTATGGTTACGGAAAATAACAAGGTTGTCAACTGAGGTTGTCAAATTAAATAATTTGTTTGTCTCTCTGCTTTCTCCTTCTAAAATATTCTTACTCGTATAATTTGTGTACAAAGTGTTTTAAATATGAATAAACAAAGTGCATTTATTAATGAAGAAAGTCACGAAAAAATAGTGAAAGAAAATGAGTGAGGAGTGAGTACTCTATAAACATTCATTTTATTATTAGTACGCATCTATCATAAGTTTTATTGGTTTTTGCATTAATATTCTGCGAATCGGTCTAAAACGATTCGTTTTCTTATAAAATATCTAAAATAAAATAAATAATTTTCATATTTTTCAATGTTACGACACTTACGTCAGGCTGTCAATACTTTTTCTTTTAAATTTTCTCATATAGAGTTTCTTACTAGCTTAGTTAGTCTATGAAGGTTTGTTTTGATTTATATAATGTACATGGCGCGAAATTCGAAGATCAAACTCTTAATATCGTTATTTTTGTTCAAATTATATGAATGAATAATTATTTTGGTGTGTAATTACACTAATAATACCTAATTATTTATACCTATTATTGCATAAGTTGATAAAAAATGCTAGGCAATAGATTTACAGCGGCAGTCTCCGAGTGCCACACGTTTTTTTTTTTTTTTTTTTTTTCTTTTTTAGTTTTAATATCCTATAGAAATATTTGCTATACATTTAACATTCGACTAAGAAACCTAACATTAGACTAAACAAAAAAAACACGAAACACGTAATACGTGCCTATGAAATTTGAGGGTTGCCCTCGAGTTCTCTGGGATTCCATCACCAGGGCCTGGTTTCCATATCATAATACCACCCTTAAAATATCTCCTTCACAATAAAAAAAGAATCATCAAAATTGGTTCATAAACGACGAAGTTATTCTCGAACACACATAATCGAAAAATGTTCATAAATTAAGAAAAATCTTCATAAAATGAAAAGTACTAAGCCAAACTATACTAAATTTTTATGGGACCAAATGGCAACTATTCCGCATCAAACTAAAAAAGAATCACGTAAATCGGATCATAAATCACAGCGTAATCGGTGTACATACATAGAAAAAAAAAACATACCGATCGAATTGAGCACCTCCTCCTTTTTGGGAAGTCGGTTAAAAAGTAAGCCCGGGTCGACCTCGACGAATGATCGTTACAGAGCTTACTGCAAAAATGCAAAGAATTGAAAAGTAGGAATCAGATATTTTATTATAGAGCAGCGGTGGTTCAATGTTAGCAGTCCCGAATTACGAGCAATAAGTCACAGGAGCGCCTCAAATGGACCTGGGCAGGACATCTGGCTAGACGCGGAGATGGCCGATGGAGCAAGGCTTTGACCGCGAAGTGGTGGCCAAGGTTAGGCCAAAGAAACCAGGGCCGTCCCAAAGCTCGTTGGGTTGACGATATCGTCAAAGGAAACACGTGGATAAGGTACGCACAGAACTGGGAAGTGTGACGGAAAAAGGGGAGGCCTATACGTCCGCGCTGATATGATGATAATGATGATGAAGCCACAGGTTCAACTCAGACAGGTGCATTACTTTGAGTAATTTCAACATCACCACTACTCTCAAAATGGTGAAGAAAAACATCGTGAGGAAACCAACCCGCACTGGACCTGCGTGGTGAATACCCACACCCTCACTTAGAGGATGTGGGTGCACTATTAGATACACCTCTGCCTACCCTTTAGAGGACTATAGGCGGGTTGTTATGTTATGTCTATCTATTTAGGGACTACAAAAGACTGTGACGGTGATTGTAGGGTATTTTGGCTTACTGCCCACTTTATGCTCATCTGAGTTCGGAACAGTCAAACAAGATAATAAGCATACAGCCAGCAAAGTTGCAATTACTTTTACGAAACACTTTATAAAACAAAATTACAATCAATATTTCAATGTACTAGAATTCTAAAGATTTCTGCCTGTAAACTTATTAGCTTAATTTTTCGACTGTACCTACTAACCTCTTTTTTATTTCATCCAACATACTGGTTAAGTAATTTTGCATACGCCATCGTGCAGCTAGGGCCAGTTAACGTCTGGCAATCCGCCTAGAACTCAGCTAGCTAGATATAATAGCTCGGGACGGTGACCTAGTATGAGCGGGCAGCTAGTGTGCTGCTTCAAAAAATGTAGGTTGGTTCAATATCTGTACTAATTGGAAGTAGAACACGGGTTCGTGGACGGGAAACCGAATATTTTTTTACTAGAGCCAATACTCAAAAGTTAAGTTATTTTTATGCGGAAATTCAACGTTTTTCGATTACCATTTGCGTAACTGCATGGTACTTCTGAGTAGTTTAAGTATATACGAACGCGTCTCGAGTCTAGTATTTTTATGTAATGAATGTCTGTATAACATTTCAAAACTGTATCATGAAGAATCACAAGGAGGAGGATAAAGACAGGTCAAAGTCAAAGTCAAAGCATTTATTTCAAGTAGGCCGTTACAGGCACTTTTGAATAGTCGAATTAAACTAACTGCGGCACTCAGAGATATCCAACGATTACTCAAGCCGCCACCCAGCAAAGGCCTGACATACTTTTGTATGACAAAACTGCCAAAAACCTTTACCAAGCGACGTCCCAAGCAACCACCGAAGCTCTGCGAGTGCGGCAGTAAACTACTGAAGCTAAATAAACTAAGCTACAGTCCCAGTCACAAGGCATAATAACTCGTGATTGTACTGTAGTTGCCCATTGGTCGATCTTTATGTTAGGCGGCGCTTGCTTATAATTACATGCGATAATTACAGGGGTCGGCACGACTACCCTTCTTGGGTACTGGTTGTACATTAGCAACCTTCCAGGAGTTCGGCACCGTTCTGGTTTTGAGAGAGAGGCGGTACAAGCGTGTCAACACAGGAGACAACTCAGGCGCACAGTTCCTTAAGATCCTTGCTGGTATGCCGTCCGGACCGCTAGCCTTATTCACGTCTAGGCTCTGAAGTACTCTACGAACCTCTTTCAAGTGTATTGTGATCTCCGGCATCGAAGAATCACAGCGAGGAATCGTTGGTGGCTGTTTAGACGTATCCAGACGCGAATTGCTCGCAAACAGAGATGCAAATAAATTTGCCTTCTCGGTAGCGGAGTGAGCCAGCGACCCATCCGGTTTTTGCAGGGGGGTAGTGAGGACCGGCAAAAATTAGATTCGACCGATTTTAATAGGGACCAAAACTGCTTACTGCCAGAAGGGTAGGACGCCAGTTTGGCCCCTATGCGACTGACGTGTTTCAGGTTGTATATAGTTTTTCAGGTTATAACTTTACTCGGCTAGGCTGATGATGATGAACACAAAGTTATTTGCTTGTTCATTCTCGATGCTTGGCTGGTTTGGCTGAAGCGTCTTTTTGCGCTCATTGATAATAATATGGCGGTAGGTAGGTTGTCATTAAGTGTTGATACTAGTTCCTGTGTATGATGTCGATATAATTACTACATCACTATCACTATCACTACATAGTCTTAAACAAAGTCGCTTCCCGCTGTCTGTCCCTATGTATGCTTAGATCTTTAAAACACCGCAACGGATTATGATGCGGGTTTTTATAATACATAGAGTGATTTAAGAGGAAGGTTTATATGTAGTACATTCCACCCGTGCAAAGCGGGGGCGGGTCGCTAGTATTATATTGGGCGAGGCGCCACTGACGCGGGCACTCCGCACTCTTAACCTCATAGCTTGTGACATTGATTTATTTGGTTGTTCTCTGAGTGAGTTCACAAAAAATGCTATCTTTGTAATTAGTTATAAAATTTAAATGAATATTGTTATTGTGTACATGACTATCGCTTTAGGTAACTCTGTAAAGATAGTCGTAAGATGGAGAAAATAAATAAATATATTTTTGGGACAAAATATTTTATAACATGGTGTAAAAATTATTGGAATCGGTTCAATTACTTATTCTGAACAAACTGTATTCAGGTTTCGCATATATCAAAAATAATGTTTTATAGAGAGTCAGGAATCATAAAAGCACAATATTTATTAAGCGAAACGGAACATTTCAATTTCATTAAAAGGCCAATACACATTTTAATTCCAGTAACAAAGTGAGTACACAACATTCCGCGCGCTGCGCGCCGTTGCAATATTATTTTTGATAAAATATTAAACTGAAAGCTCACACGAATAAAACGTAATCCATGGAATCACAAAGGAGATTTATACAGAACTGTCCAATTTGTTAAATTTCATCGGGTCGTTGACTCTTGGTGCATTGTCATCGATTCAGTTGCGACACGACTTTTCGTCCCTGGCTCAATGGTAAATAAGGCTCATTTTCCCTCTTTAATGGCGCCACAGGCTAGTCGCGATTTCGCTATTCAATGTAAACAGTTGGCAATAAAAAAAATAATAGCGGCCCTAAGTGGACATGACGAACTTACTTAACTATCACTAATAGAAGCTCATTTATTACACCTTGCAAATACTGTATACGAATAATTAGCCGATAAAGAACACAACGCAAATTGAGCTTAAACAGAGTTTCGTAGGGTTTATATTTCCCCTACAATTATACTAGAATGCAGCCACTAATCGAGTGACGGTTAATCCCGTGGCACGTCTCAAAGGGAATAGACCCGATGTTGGCATATCAACCTACCCGCCATTTGTTTTTTTTTTTCGAAATCGCGGCCCACGATGAAAGTGGTATGCATACAGTATATCTTTATCTTCAAATACTTTGGTAACGTGACACTTTGACCGTGTTACTGGACTTTTTTTGTTCGTCTATAATTATGTCCTCTATCCAGACATACCATTTTTAACGTTGGCCGCGATTTCTAAACAAAATCAAAATGGCGGTGGGTCGATACCAACTCCAGTACAAACCCCTTTCGGTTGACATGATAATATCGGTCAACGATTTCTAATTTACCCACGTGTGCTGAGGCAAAGGTTAAACCAATAAACTTTTCTGTTTCCACATCTCGTTCTGTTTGATCAAATTATTCGTAATGCCAGCTAATAATAGACCGTATTATGTCATGTCAAATAATGAGGATAATATGTCGTGAGGAAAGTTATCAGTATGAATGTGGAGGGGACCAAAGAAACGATGGATGGACTGTGTAAAGCATGATACTCGTATGACAAGAAAGGCGATGACGAGCTATAGCGTAATATGGAAGAAGAAGACGTTGCGCCGAACCCAAATGAATTTGAAAGAAGGCAGAAGAATGATGATGACGAAACAGCTGAATAAGATGAGTAGCGTGATTTTGATCATGACATGTGTCTGGGAAAAAGACAACATAAATGAACGAGTTTAGAGTTGCCGCACGTGACAGAATATTTTCTATTTTTTTTTTGGTGTGTGGGAAGTCATAAAATTACTTCTCCCGCTCTGGACTGACAAAAAACCAGCCATGTTCCTTCTTAGCCCTGTGTGTCCGGGGCCGCGGTATCTGTTTCGAACAACCCGCAGGCACCGTGACAGTACTCACGCAAAGGAAACGTAACCCTCGCTTGCGTGTCGTTTGACGCAAGTCGTTGCTTCGCGCTGCACAGCTCCTATTTATTTAGCGCGTTTAAACTCGTACACGCACGAGTCGCGAGATAACTCGTCACTCTTGCTGACAGCGGTCATTTCGCGCTACATAATATTCGCGTCGGAAAACGCTCTTATTTTTTTTTTAAACACGATATTTGTTATGACGAACACTTTCCTTGAACAAACTCACTTTCTGTAATTACAAACTGTGTAACTACTTGAGAAAATTAATAAAAGAATGGACTTTCTGGTGAGATCTGAATGAAAACAGAGAGGCTCGTATAAACAGGCAAGCTTCTAGAGGTGCCAACATCACGAGTGGAGCTTTTCGCCTCTAGAGCCTATTCGAAAAGTTTTTATCGTAAAAAAAATTAATAGAAACTTTAACCTACTTTCTCTTTTAGAGGAGATAATAGGGAAAAATTTTGTATGTTTGTTTTCAAGAGTATTTTCTTCACATACCTATTTTGCAAATTCCTCGCAGGCTCTGTTCACATGTATAAAACATACGACATTTTGACAGTAATGATTAGGATTTCGGTCCTAATCCATACCGCGAATGTTTTATGAATACAACCTTCAGTGTGTAATTACCGATCGCGTGTCGAGCCGGCCGGCGGCGGCCCACTGCATTACGGCGCCATATTCACAGGAACCCTAACAAACGAACTGATTGTTTGTTTCATTGTAAAATTGTCCAAGTGTGGCAAAACACCCCTTCGATTACAATACACAGGTGGTTCTAAATAATAGTACCGGAGCGTGAGTAAAGGTTTTGGTGCTGATGAAAATTAAACACCGATTCTTCGATTCGGTATAAAATGTTACATTGAATACTTCACCACTTTCAGTCCACTGAAATACCAGATTAATTATAAGCATCTTCAAGCAAAAATGTACTTCAAATAGACGAAGATATCATCTTCTATTTGCGGCCAGAATAAATACCAGTGCGAAATGATAAGATCTAATAAAGATCTGTTATAGGTAAGCAAAAAGTACAAGCCTCGCTGCGGTAAATATTTTATACTGCAAAAAAAAGTAGTTAACAAACTAAAAAAACCGGCCAAGTGCGAGTCGGACTCGCGCACCGAGGGTTCCGTACAAACAAAGTTTAAAATTACTTAGAATATTTTTATTATGTGATGTAACTAAAAATTTATGGTTTTCGTAATTTTTCCTTTATCTATGCTATAAGACGTTGCTTCGTACCAAATTTCAAGATTCTGAGTTCACGGGAAGCACCCTGTAGGTTTTGATTCCCTTGCAAGTGTCGAAAATTTGCGGCATAAACGGCTGTATCTTTTGATTGCGTTGGCTTAGAAGTTTGATTTTTTCACAGCTTCAAGGGACAGTAGACCTGAGTAATTGATATAAATTTCAGCTTCATACCTCCACGCGTTCCTGAGAAAAAGGGTCTTGACAGACGGACGGACGGACAGACGGACAACAAAGTGATCCTATAAGGGTTCCGTTTTTTCTTTTTGAGGTACGGAACCCTAAAAACCCGACTGAAAAAACTGAAAAACCAAAAACAAGCACATTTTAAATTAAACAAAACTTGGAAGCAGGCGGGGTCCAATCTATTTTCAATTTTTCTTTTCATAATTTAATATTCAAATGAACCCCGCCTGCTTCCAAGTTTTGTTTAATTTAAAATTTGCTTGTTTTTTGCTTTTCAGTTTTTTCAGTCGGGTTTTTTAGTTTTTTAACTACTTTTTTTTATTTCCAGGTTTTTAGTTCTTTTTTGTTTGTTCTTTCGTTGGTCGCGTAAAATTCTTCGCAGATGATTTAACATTTTTGTGCTTGTTTATAGGATTTTCCACTTTGAATTTCTTTTAAACATATAAGTGTTATATATTTTTGTAATCTCCTTTTAAAACCCTTTATTTTAATACCCTACTCGATGGTATTGGAAAAAAAAATTTTTTTTTGACCCATAAAATCTACAATTTTTGTTTGTTTTTTAATTTTAATGTAGCCTATAACACTCGCACCATCAAGACAAATCTAATGACGTATATTTCATTCAAATCGATTCATCCGTTTATGAGTTATGAGGGAACAAAGAAACGGACATACATACATACATACATACATACATACACGTCAAACACATAACCCTCCTTTTGGGCTTCGCCACAGTCGGGTAAAAAACGCACGCCGGCGGCTAATACCGCCGGGAAAAGTTTACCCGCTGTAACGAGGTCGGACCAAGGCCGGATAGAAGATCCTAACTGAGTTGTACTCAAAGTTATGTAGGGCTGCATCAACACAATATATGCACTGGAGTGCAACAAACTTAGTCTTGCTACAAGTCCGTGCTATAAATATACTGTAATAGAGACTGAAGTTGAACCAGCTACTGCTACTTTTATAAGATACTAGCTTTTGCCAGCGGCTTCGCCCGCGTGAAAATGACGATTTTCCATACAAACTTTCATCCCCTATTTAAATCCCTTAGGGATTGAATTTCGAAAAATCCTTCCTTAATCCTTGTCTACACTATAAAGGGAACCTCTGTGCAAAATTTCAGTTTGGGCTAGGCATTGATGAGTCAGTCAGTCAGTCAGGACTTCTCTTTTTATTTATATAGATAGATTTTACTGCATTTATCATTGAGAAGCACAAGAAAAGATGGATGGGTTGTGTGAGGAATGATAAGAATGAGAAAGGGGTAAATGATGCCATGACGTCTTTTTTTTGGGGTTGGCAAATTATCAAATAATCCCTCCCGCTCTTGGTCAGAGCGAAAGGGAGTGTCAGACTTCTACTGACTAAAGACCACCCATGTTGCTTCTTAGCCCTTGTGCCGAGGCCGTGGTATCTCTTTCGAATAACCAGCAGCCCCAACGGGATGCCATGACGTCTGACAGAGGAGAAAGGAAAATGAAAAAGTGTTGCGACACCCCAAATAGATCGAACAGGGGCAGGTCAGGAGGATGAGGATTTATCACGGATGAAAAAGATATTTAATTTAAGGAAGGATTACTCCGATATGCTGCGACTACCCTGAGTGAGGAGTTCGACAATAGTCTATGTGAAAGACGCGATTTTGTAATGAAAGTCGGTGAATACTTTCGCATTTTTACCCGACTACGGCAAAGCCAAAAAGAAGGGTAATGATTTTGGCAGTCTATGTATTTATGTATGTGTGTATGTTCCACCGTAGCGCCTAAACCACTGAACGGATTTTAATAAATGAGGTGTCAATAGATTTGTAAGAATAGCCCGGGTGAGATAAGCTATATAAATTCTAATTATGACGGAATTTAAATGTCAAAAACTTACCTCTAAAAATATTAAATTGAGATAATAACAATATGTTTGACATCAAATGAAAGGTCTTGGTGAGCACATTACAAATATGTAAATCATATTATAGTTTTAGTCAAGTTCTCGCGGTCTAGTCTGTGTTATTTACTCGTATTATGTAAATAACAAACCAATATTTTATTCGTAGTCGGGTTTTAGATTTTTAAACTTGTTGTATTAGAAACATAGTTTTTTTGCAATTATATATTTTGACTTTCTGCAGCGGTCCGTTCTGTCTGAGTGCGTAGACATTAATTTTAATGTTTGAATATGAAAAGTTAAAAAAAAAATTAAGTTCAAAAATCTAAAACCCGACTACTAACAAAATCGCGGTTTTAAAAGTAGAAAACAAGAAAGTAATTCTTGTCTGATATTCTTCGTAGTCGCATGCCACTGATACCTGATGCTCCTTCATGGCGTTCTCATTGATACAGAAGGAATCAGCCGCGGGTAGTGGCTAATTGCCATTAGCAAGGTGGCATGCGACTACGAAGAATATCAGACAAGAATTATTTTCTTGTTTTCTACTTTTAAGACCGCGATTTTGTTAGTAGTCTGGTTTTAGATTCGTGAACTTAATTTTTTTATTTGAATTTATTTTTTGTGTGTACCTACTTAAACTATAATCTACATCTACACTGATATTATAAAGAGGAAAGATTTGTACCTATTTTTGTATGTTTGTAATGAATAGGCTCAAAAAGTACTGGGCCGATTTCAAAAATTCTTTCACCCTTGGAAAGCTACATTCACCCTGAGTAACATAGGCTACTTTTTATCCCTGTATTCCCACGGGAACGGGATCTACGCGGGTGAAACCGCGGGACGTCCGCTAGTATAATACATAGTGGTAATTTGCTCACCAAGACCTTTCATTTGATACCAAACTTGATATGATTATCTCAATTTAATATTTTTTGAGGTAAGTTTTTGACATTTAAATTCCGTCATAAAAAGAATTTATAAAATTTATATAGCCTATGTCACCCGGGCTATTCTTACGAATCTATTGACACCTAATTTATTAAAATCCGTTCAGGAGTTTAGGCGCTACGGTGGAACATACATACATACATACATATACTGCCAAAATCATTACCTTTCCTTTTGGCTTCGCCGTAGTCGGGTAAAAAATATTAAAGTTATTCTAAATGTGAAATACATGTTTAGTAATTTTATTTGAAAGTGCGTTTTCAAAGGCTGTGCTTCACTTTATAGAGTGAAGAGCTCTCGCAACATAGTTTAAGCTTCCAGGAAGGGGTCGCTCCGAGCGCTGACAGGCGTGGCGTTCGTGTAATAAATTACAATGCAATTTCTTGATGTTTGCTCTCCTACGTCGGTTAATTTAAACGTTTCTAGAACATTTATTTCATTTCTTAGATTGTAGGTAGGTACTTGTAGCCTCTGAGGAAAATAGTTTTACTTTTTGTAATAAAAAATCTGTATTTTCTGCAAAGAGTAAGGCTAGAGCCCTAGGGAATTCTAAGAAAGACGGTAGCGAAGTTTAATTGTGCTATGGTCGTTTGTGAAAAGAATCGCGATAAAGATTGTTTGTCTTGTACTCCTTTAACTTAAATAACAGTAACTTAGTTAACTTATTCTTGTTACGTCTTTCTGAGACACCGTTTTTATTAGGTGTAAGTTTCCCTAATATAATATATTATTATATGAAGTTTATTTATGGAATAAACATAATAACATAATAACATCATCCGACGAGCTCTTGTTACCGTCGGGTCGTCGAATCATTATTGCCACAAGTTTAGTTTTCGGTAGATAATCGGTTTTACCAATAAAAGGACGATTTGTTCCGTGCGGGGATCGAACCCGCGACACGCAGCAGTCTAACCGCTCAGCCACTGCGCCATTGATCTATCGTTTCTTTGGTATTCCTCTACTCCTATACTCCTCCTCCACATTCATTTATACTCAAAACTTTCCTCACGACATTTTCCTCGTTTTAATTTTACTAAGCTATATTATCTCAGTTAAATATTAATCCGTGATCGAGTACTGTACGAGCGTTCAACATTTTGTTATTTAACTTTCGTGTGGTTTTTCGATCAAAAAATTGGATGTGTGACCATTGGGTTAGAAATATCGCGCTGAATGAATAGTTATTTACAAACAAATACAGATCCAGCTTTTACTGAAACCGTATTTCGTGCAAATACGGATAGTACCTAAATGGAAATTGAAAGCTAGCAAAAAGGTAAACATTTTATATTTATTTAAATAAATAACAAAAAACTCACTTCTATATTTGGATTGGAAAGTTTTCATCAGGCTATGCTTTTTGTAACATGCATTTGGTATATTTACGAATTGGGAGTACGAGAGTGGATAAATACACATTTAATTTCTTCAAAACCTTTTCCAGTAACAACACTGTTTGAAACTATAGGGTGGGTGGGATATTCGGATTACAGAATTGTACACAAAATGTAAAGCAAATATAATATGAAGCATTTCATAAAGGTAATACAGTATTTGTACGTTTTTAATAACTTTACAATTTATAGAAAACCCACTTCCCGGCTGCCGATTGAAATGTACAAGCAGTTCGTGCAATTCACCAGCTGTATGCCCGAGTTTCTCTAAGTTTTTTTTTTAAAGATTTGTGTTCCCACGGATGTTTGCCAACGTATACGATTAAATTGGACAAAATATCGACTTGTGCACTAAAAACAGTGGTATTCACAACTCTAACACTAGAAATAAGCATAAACTACGTGCTCCTTTTCACCAGCCTCACAAGTTATACTGGGCGCTACGAAAGAATTATTCTTTCGTAGCGCCCAGTATAACCTTTTTAACAAACTACCATCTTCTTTTCCCGACTTGCCGTTTTGCGTTTAAAGTCAAAATCCTTATAATATTCCTTTACCGACCACTTAAAGGATAAGAATAGTTCGTATTTTTTTAAATATTATTATTATTTGTACGAATGTCGTAATATTATTTTACACATACTATTGAATCTGGTTCTTCTAACCTAAGAGACAGATTTGTTGCTAGGGAGTTTGTTCCGGCACTTCTTCTTCCCAACTAAAACACTAGGAAGTGTCGAAGGGTGGGCCCTTTTGGGACTGTCCCTTGTAAAATTTGACATTTAAAAAATCCTGATTATCAACTTAATTTGAATAATATATAGTCCTCCTCAGCCATTTCCTAGGTGTATGACTGGCCAGACCGAATTGGCTTTTAAATACCCGGTCACAGCTAAAGCAGTAGAGTTGACCGGCAGAGTGGTAGGAGTAGGTGGGCTTGGGGTCTCTCTTTACGTATTTGGCGCTTTTCGTTCAGTGTTTCGATTCGCTGTTTTTCGAAAAATTTGAATAATAGCAGATCTTCGAATAGGGTATCTCCTCGGTGTATGTTACGTAGCCTCCTGCAATAGCCATCACAGGCAATAGCAAGCAACATGTCTTCTTCTTTAATTTTACTCGTGATCTCAGCCGTCACCTCCTTTCTATCCATATCACCCATCACACAGTCCATCCATCGTTTCCTTGATCTTCTTCTACTCTTATAGCCATCTACATTCATACTTTACATTTTCCTCACAATATCGTATTATAGGATGGATTGACAAGGTGACCAACTTAAATGGTGACTAGGTTAGAGCCACTGAATAGCTTATTCCACTTTTGCCCCCTGAGAAAATCCCCCTCAGGGGGGAAAACTGGACTAAGATGTAAAAATGACCAGAAAGTCCCCTTGACATTTTGAGTTATTCCACTTTCCCCCCTGAGAGAATATTTCGAGGGGAAGGGGGAGGAAACTGTATTCTAATGTGAAACCATTCCGAAAATCCCCCTTATCATTTTGAATTATTCCACTTTTCCCCCATATATGGAAGCGGTGAACCGGGTGTTGAGGAAGACACGCTGAGGAGATTGAATATACGTACATTTGTTTAGAAAGGGGGTCAAAGAAAAAAACGTGATGAACTGTTATATAATAAAGAAATAGTTATCGTTCTGGTAAGTGACCAACGGAGCCGTGAGAAATCCCTGATGGAAAAACCCAACAATACTTTGCTCGACCCGAAAATCGAACCTAGGATCTCTTGGTCAGCAGACGCGCTTGCGACAACTATACCAAGGAGGCAGTGATAGTTTGAACCAAACTACTAAGAGATATTTTCGATACAAAAAGCGTTCGAATTTACTATTTAACACGTTCGTGATAGGGTGTCGGTTTTTAATGTGATTTTATTCGGCTTCTAGAAAGTTCCTGATTGCGTGTTACTTTAAATTGAAAAACCAAAGCAGGTTCTCGGTAAACCGATTTGCATGTCACACATCCAATTGAAAATTCTCGATTTAAAACCATTTTTAAAGGGAAATTCAAAGGTTGCTTTGAATAAAGAATCTTGATTAGTTTTCACTGTTGTAGGGCAGCATCGACACGAGCTGTCAGTCAGGAGCTACCTGAGGACTTCATGTACTGCTGCGGGTTGTTCGAAAGAGATAGCGCGGCCTTGGCACAAGGGCTAAGAAGGAACATGGGTGGTTTTTAATCAGTAGAAGTCTGACACTCCCTTCCGCTCTGCCCAGAGCGAGAGGGGTTTTTTGATGATTTTCCACCACACCACCCAACAAAAAAAAGGACTTCATGTAGCTCGTGAGCAACGACGCTGAGAATGTTAGCCAATATCTTGAAACCAAATCATAAGAGGTTCTCACCGATTCTCCGTAGGAAACGACCAACCCGTACCGTGCACCTTTTGTTGACGTTTAATGTGCCTTTGTGGTACATAACATCACGCTTGTAACCTCCGAAGAGTTAAGCAGAGGTGTACCCATTAGTACACGCACAGACAAGGCTAATTTGGTTCTGGCAAAATCGGAAAGTTTCCAATGTCACCAAGGTGAGACTAGTCCGGACATTGGTTTTCTCAATATTCCTATACACATCAGAGACATGGACTATTAGAGCAAAAGACCGGGGAAAAATTGACGCTTTTGAGATGTGGTGTTGGAGAAGAATGCTCCGCATACCCTGGACCGCGAAAATAACAAATAAGTCTATACTCGCTCGGCTCCACTTAAAAACTAGACTATCAACGATGTGCTTCCAGCGCATTCTTGGGTATTTTGGTCACATTGCCCGTCGTCAACCAGATGACCTAGATAAATTAATCGTAGTGGGCAGAGCGAAGGAAAGAGACCCCGCGGCCGATCACCTAACCGTTGGTGTGACCAAGTTACTGCACTCACTGGACTCTCTGTTACAACTGCTCTAAGGAAAGCCGAACATCGAGAGAAATGGAGACATATTGTACGAACTATGAAGGACTTTCATCAGGGACACGACCTTCAGTAATGACACGACTACAAAGAAGTCTGATCTATAATTTTGTCTGAGCTACACGGGTTTAATCACGCTGGACATCACAATATACCCTAAATAACAATACAACATACATATACCTACACCTGTCCATTGCTCCGCTGCATTGTTTCCAATAATAATGAACTCGTATAATACGACAGGTTAATCCATTGACATACCAATCATGCGCTACAAAAGACCGATTTAATTAACAGAATGCAATTAATTATTATTAATTTTAGCCCGAACAATACGCTGACCGAACGAAAAACCATTAGTTACAGAAATATCATCAAATGCAAAAACCAACACGACATTTACGTTCTCTGAAAATATTGTGCGAAACGTAAATAAAATACCGGAGCTTGAGTTGTGAACTTTTTTTATCGCGTTTCTAGAGAACCTTTGATTCATTACGAGGGTTCTTTTTACACAGAATGCAACGACTAAACGTATTTCATATTGCATTCGCTGCAGTATTTTAAAAAACCGGCCAAGTGCGAGTCGGACTCGCGCACCGAGGGTTCCGTACAAACAAAGTTTAAAATTACTTAGAATATTTTTATTATGTGATGTAACTAAAAATTTATGGTTTTCGTAATTTTTCCTTTATCTATGCTATAAGACGTTGCTTCGTACCAAATTTCAAGATTCTGAGTTCACGGGAAGCACCCTGTAGGTTTTGATTCCCTTGCAAGTGTCGAAAATTTGCGGCATAAACGGCTGTATCTTTTGATTGCGTTGGCTTAGAAGTTTGATTTTTTCACAGCTTCAAGGGACATGCCGTCATAATGAAAAAAGGCACAACTAACATTTTATAAATATGGAGAAAATCGACTTTAAAGTTTTTATTGGTTTTTGGCGAAAAATATTGACTTACACATTATTTTTCGAAAATAGATGAATTAAAATAAATTCATTATCACGATTCTTATACAACTAATGAAATGTAAGTTATTATTTTATTACTATTTATTAAATAATCAACATTTTCCCTTTCAAAGTAACAAAAAAAATTTACTAAAGTTATTAATATTACGAATAAAGGGCATAACTAACCAATTGCGACTTTTCATTCTGACATTTTGGGAAAAAAATATGAAATATTACAATGAAAAGGCATATTTATTAAAATGTGCCTTTTCATTTAAACAAAAAAAACTTTCTTAATATTCAATAGTTATTTATAAATTACTAGTGACCCGCCCCGGCTTCGCACGGGTGCTAAAAAGGTATTAAAACTTTCCTCTTCAATCACTCTATCTATTAAAAAAAAACCCGCATCAAAATCCTTAGCACAGTTTTAAAGATTTAAGCATGCATAGGGATAGACAGCGGGAAGTGACTTTGTTTTATACTATGTAGTGATTAGGGATAGCAGTAATAGAACTTATTAATTAGAAACAAACAGTGCTAATACTTAAACTCAATTACACTTTTTAGTTAGTTAGATACCTAAGGAAAGTAAAAATTAAATATTTTATTCTTTTTACTAATAGGTTGGACTAAATCTATAAAAAAAACGTTACTCTAAATCACAATATGAAAAATAAATCAAAATATTCTTAATTCTTAATAGAGGTAGTAATAGGAGCATACATTTTGGTTTTGAACCTTTATTAAGCTACTCTATATTTATTTATTTATTGTTCGTTTACAGGAAATAGCTTATACCCGTAATTTATTTTAATTTTATTTTTTTTATTTGTAATGGGCTTACTCTTGACCTCAATCTTGCCCTAAGAGCAGAGATTAGGTCGACGATGGAACGAGCTTACCCAGAAGAAGCCTATTTACTCGCGACAATAGATTGGGGTTATATGAACTCGGGAAAACCGACGCAAATTAGCAAAGCGCTTTGTTCGAATGTGCAGCCCGTGGAGCTCCTGCGCACACTCTCTGAAATACAGTCTGTAGAAGACCGCAGACATGCAACTTTGCGGCGGTGGGCCAGGCTATGTAGCTTGGCAAACAGCTTATCGTCGCCAATATTAGCCTCCTGACTCTGCGCTCTACAGAGTCAAGCAAGTTTGGCAAGTTGATATTTGGCTGAGCCATCCTAAAGGTGACAGCAATGCTCCATGCCGGACTGGACTTGAGTTTTATATAATACTGAAAGCTGTCCAGGCTTGAAGTACCGCTTAACCCTGTTTAAGATACCCAGCTATTTTGCCGCAGTTTGAGCTTTCGACTCAATGTAGGCACCGAAGTTCAGATTCGCGCTCAACTTCGTGCCAAGAAGCTTGAGACTGTCGGTAACTTGTACAGTCGCACTCCGGAAAGTAGGGGCCAGATTGAACGGACTCCTTTTAGCGGTGAATAGACACACTTGCGTTTTGGTGGCGTTAAAATCAACCAGATTCTCGTTACCCCACTAGGAGACAAGACTTAAGGTTGAATTCGTTCGCTCTACCATGGCCTCTCTCAATGAGCGTACTTCATCACCGCCGGCTTAGAAGTATAAGTATAAGTACGACGTGCTAGTGTCCGCAACTCCACGTTCGATGCTCGTATTTTGCGTGCGGGTGGGTCACCGCCGCCTTTTGCGCTGGATGTATAACTCTCCATGACAGTGCTGTTATCTGCGTACCCAACAATACCAGGAACAAGGAGGTCATTGATATGCAGCAGGAAAAGTGTCGCGGAGAGAACAGACCCCTGAGGAACTCCGGCATCAATAGCCATAAGGATAAGCGTGGAGTCACTTTAACGTCGCAGGCACAACTGGCGCGTTTCAATCCAACCCTGCCCTCCTTTCCTCACCCTTAATCGTAAATAATTTAAAGAAAAGGCACAACTGGTTATTTATGCCTTTTATACGTAAATTAATTGAGACATGCATGGATCATTAATTAAGTAGATAGGGCACATCTGGCTTTTGAGCCTTTTCTTTGTGTTATGTTGGTTCTTTATGTTAGGTGTGCCTTTTCAAAGGAATTTTTAGTTAAAATCTGTATGAAGAAATAGTCACATCTACGTATTTGTGCCTTTTTAAAACACGCTTGACATTCAAGTGGATAACTCATTTTTTTTCAAAATGTTAGTTGTGCCCCTTTTTCTTACGACGGCAGTAAGACCTGAGTAATTGATATAAATTTCAGCTTCATACCTCCACGCGTTCCTGAGAAAAAGGGTCTTGACAGACGGACGGACGGACAGACGGACAACAAAGTGATCCTATAAGGGTTCCGTTTTTTCCTTTTGAGGTACGGAACCCTAAAAACAACCAGGAATATTTATATTATTTTATTTTATATGGTTTACCAACAACTGTTACACTTGTTACGCACAGCGCTACCTACGACCTCGACCCTGATTCGCGATTTAGGCGCTGCTGCATAATGGGAACGGCCAACACGCCGACGAATGACCTAGTCACGCAGAAATCATCGACTCAGCGTCCAATACTTTCAACGCTTCAACACCGAAGAAACGAACTGAGTCAGCAATCCGTTGCATCGAAGATCACCTAATAATCTGAATCAAAGCAGTCATTCATTCTGTATTCCAATATCGAATAGGAATCATTAGGCCAGTCTAGGTTATAATTAATGTATAATTTTACTTTAATATCTAAGATTAAGTAGTCATCTTTGGTTTGATTTCAATCCCCCGATTGCAGCTAACGTAATTCACTGGTTACAAGCATAAAAAACAAGTAAAAACATATAAATAACCTCTGTAGCCACCGCCGATCACAGCACGTTACCACGTTTATGTCGCCGCGCCGCGTAAAAAACAGAGAAGCAAGCCGCCCTGACAAGGACGAACGTTGGATGATCTGATACAGAATGGCTCTGACAAGAACCGTTGTTTACGTTTGAACATTCTGTTTAAAGAAATAGAGTGTCGGAATTACTACGCCAACTGTGCTGTGACGTGATTGGTCGGAAATCTGCTAATATTATTGGTTTTTTTATTTTGTAAAACGTATTTTTTTTAATTTAGAGTTTTTTATTGGTTAGTGTAAGTTAGCTATTTTTTTGCACATAAATATTCAGATTTACGAGTTTATCTTCAACTTTCTGATACCTAAGAGTCTTCCCAAAACCTCCATCCTAAACATTCTATTCATTCATCATCATCTGTCCAGCCTTTCCCAACTATTTTGAGGTCGGCTTCCAGTCAAGAAAGAAAGCTAGCAAACTAATGTAAAAAAAAAAACAAAAATGGAAAGTCTTGATGCAACTGAATATCAGTATTTTACATGCAGCGATTAGATGAATTAGCATGGAGCCACTGACTATCTGTAACGACTGTTAAAAATCTACAAATGACAGGACCGACGGCTTAGCGTGCTTACCAGAGGAAACACGGTATGTACACACGGCTACACATCAAGCTATACAAAACCAATATAATCTGATCGTTCATTGTGCGAAAAGATCTGGTAAAGTGAGGCCAAGATTAACTGGTTTTGTATAGCTTGATGTGTAGCCGTGTGTACATGTAGTGGGTGGTCACCCACACACAGACCAATGTAGCCTATGCACTGCTTGACCTAAAGATTGACCCGAGTGGCTGATATTATTTAGCCACGAGATCCTTCACCCGATACCTATTTTTTGGATTGAAAATCATCAAATAACCCCTCCCGCTCTTAGGCAGAGCGAAAGGGAGTGTGTCAGACTTCTACTGACTAAAAACCACCCGTGTTCCTTCTTAGCCCTATATGTCGAGGCCGCGGTGACTTGTGAAAAATCCGCAGCCCATTTTAATTTACACTCCACAGACCACAACAACGATCGCAATGGAATATTTTTATTTTAAAGCCAACTGGCGCACTCCCTTCCAATGAATTCGATTTATTTCCGTGTTTGATGCCAACACAATGCTCTAGTAGCTTTTGTTAATTTTGGTTTCCCTGTACCTCGCGATGATTTCCACTGAACGTGGATTTCGAAGCTTTTCATACACGCACACACATAAAACTGTGGTTACAAATTCCAATAACCGTGTACACGAATATTGAGTATTGAACTTTAACGTTTATTCGGGAAGGTCCAATTTAAATCAAACAATTTCTGGAATTTATTTATTATTTATCCACATTTCACGTCCGACGGTATACATATTGTTGTATTGTCGACCTTTGCTGAATATTTTTAATGGTTCGATGAGTATGTGGTGCGAAATGGTATGCTGCAGTACCTAATCCGATACTAACGAATGCGAACACAAATTCGGCGAAGTACGATCCAAATGTAAAAAATCTAAAACCCGACTACTAACAAAATCGCGGTCTTAAAAGTAGAAAATAATTCTTGTCTGATGATTCTTCGTAGTCGCATGCCACTGATACCTGATGCTCCTTCATGGCGTTCTCATTGATACAGAAGTCAGCTGCTAATTGCCATTAGCAAGGTGGCATGCGACTACGAAGAATCATCAGACAAGAATTATTTTCTTGTTTTCTACTTTGAAGACCGCGATTTTGTTAGTAGTCGGGTTTTAGATTTTTGAACTTAATTTTTTTATTTGAATTTTATTTTTGTGTGTAATACTAAACTATAATATAATACATATTTGTAATGTGCTCGCCAAGACCTTTCATTTGATACCAAACTTGCTATGATTATCTCAATTTAATACTTTTGAGGTAAGTTTTTGACATTTAAATTCCGTTATAAAAAGAATTTATAAAATTTATAAAGAAAGAAAGAAAGAAAGAAAACATATTTATTTAGTACATGCCACAAGTGCACAAACCACACCACACCACAAGTGTATAAGCCTATGACACCCGGCGGGCTATTCTTACAAATCTATTGACACCTAATTTATTAAAATCCGTTCAGTAGTTTAGGCGCTACGGTGGAACATACATACATACATAGACTGCCAAAATCATTACCCTTCCTTTTGGCTTCGCCGTAGTCGGGTAAAAATATCAATCCACCGCTCCCCCTCCCCATCCCTAGCTTTTCCAGCTTGCATCGCTGATACTGACTGCTTAAAGGATCGATCTTACTAATAATGGACAATTTGATGACATCACGTTCACCAGCTATACCTACAGACACGTACTGTACTGAAGTCTTGGCAAGTGTCCGGTGTGCGCGCAACCAGTTTGTAACATTCCGTCTTATTTCATAATTATATACAGATCATAAAAAAGCAAACAAGATTTCTTTCCCGGCGAGCTTATTTTTCTGCCTTACAGGAAATTTTATAATAAGGATTAAAATGTGATATTTTTCTCTTCTTCGTGGCAAGGTGCACCTGTAATTACATTTCCTTCGTTTCTCGGTTCCTCGGAAAATACGTAGTGCCTGCTTATAACCTCGTTATTGCTTAGAACCTGGTTGCATTAAACTAAGTAATTTCCCTGCGGGCATTCACTGCGGGTCTGAAGAAATTTTCTTGAAATCTGAGAATATATTAACAGATATTATATCAGATTTCTTTCAGAACAATGCGATAGTATTGCAATGTGTAAACTAATAACAATACTTTGATTTATTATAAGTCCTGAGGGGTGGCTCTTTCTTTGGCCAAAGAATTAGCATTGCCATTCAACGTGGCAATGCCGCCAGTCTTCTGGGCACGTTCCCGGATGACAGTGATAATAAATAGATAATTAGTGATAGTATAATTAATATTAAGTAATTATTACTAATATATTGTTGGGACCAATGTGAATGTAAAATGTGTCTTTCTCAGCCTTATGTTGATTATAAAATGTTTATGTTTTTATTGTTAAAATCACTGTTCGACACAAATGTAATTTGTTGAAGAATAAACAAATAAAATAAACGCCTAAATGTAATTCGTCGTTGTGTATTGTAGGTATTTACTCTTAGTTTCAATTATTATTTCTTCTATTTGTAATTTGTATCTAAAGCAATAAACTAAATATTTATAGATCTTTAAAGATTAACACCATACATTCCTTTCCGTTTATTACTTGATTCTTTTTTACGTTACACCATGAAACAGAGTCAGTTTTATGATTTTTATATCATAAAAAACGAACTGACCAAAATATGGCGAACAGAACAAAAACGAATCCAAACATAAAAGCTTCGTTCAAAAATGATTTCCAAAGTTTGAATGTAGAATCGATTTTTTGACAGTTAACATTCTGTCGCGTAGAAAACCTATTAATGATGCACCAGTCCCGAGGGCGAGCGGTGAGCAATCTTTTAATAGACTTCGAACCGAAGACGGCGACAAGCCGAAGACAGAACTTAAACATAGCTGCTCTATGTCACCGAGAACTTTGCAGCCCCTGTAGGCACAAGTATTTTTATTTTTAGCTGCAGTTTTTATTCATGAGACCGTTCTGTTTTGCACCGGTATTTTGTTCGATAATGCGTCGTTTGCCTTGTGTTTGTGAACATTCACTTGTTTGTGATTCGATAATTCAAATACGGCTTGCATTTAGCTGGCTGTTGGGTGGCCGGATAGCGGTGCTTGGAAAAAACAGGTTAGGGTTTTTCCATTTCGGTTTTATCATCACACTAATATTATAAATGCGAAAGTAACTCTGTCTATCTGTCTGTCTGTGTGTCACGATTTCATACCAAAAATACTAAATGGATTTAAATGAAATTTAGCATACAGATAGTTTATAACCTGGATTGACAATATGATACTTTTTACCCGACTACGGCGAAGCTAAAAGGAAGGGTAATAATTTTGGCAGTCTATGTATGTATGTATGTTCCACCGTAGCGCCTAAACTACCAAACAGATTTTAATAAATGAGGTGTCTATAGATTCTTAAGAATAGCCTGGGTGTCATAGGCTATATAAATTTTATCAAATATTTTTATGACGGAAGTTAAATGTCAGATTAAAACCTCGAAAAAAAGTAAATTGAGATAATCATAACATGTTTGATATCAAATGAAAGGTCTTGACGAGCACATTACAAATATGTGTATTATATTATAGTTTTAGTCAACATATACATTTGGTGCTAATTCACCTATACCTCGCATGTGCAAACTCGTAAACGAACGCAGCGACCTGGTTGACGTCCACGCAGACTCAATATTGACGTTTGTCAAACGTATTTAGTATCTAGTATAATTATGTAGAATTTAAGTACTTACATTAAGTCTTTAGTCTCTATTCTCTTTGGTTTTGTTTTTTTTTCAATTGTATCCCTTGCAAGTGTGAATAATAATAATAATAATATTAAGTCTTTGGATTAAATCTACGATTACAAGGAGCATCGTGCATGTGGTGTTTGCCTGTAATTGGTTGTGCAGTTAGATTTAAGACACAATTATGTAAATACTCGTATGTTTAAAATGTCTGTAGCAACTGTTGGTGAACCTTAAATAAATAAATAAATAAATAAATATACGTTTAGCATGCGGTCAAACCGATCTCGCGGTCTAGTCTGTGTTATTTATTCGTATTGTGTAAATAACAAACCAACATTAAGTAGAATATTAAATTATGAAAGTAATATATTATTATTACGTATTTATTAATAACACACAAAAATAACATTCAAATAAAAAATTAAGTTTAAAAACTAAAACCCGACTCACAAAACCACGGTCTTAAAAGTAGAAAACAAGAAAATAATTCTTGTCTGATATTCTTCGTAGTCGCATGCCACCTTGCTAATGGCAATTAGCAGCAGACTTCTGTATCAATGAGAATACCATGAAGGAGCATCAGGTATCAGTGGCATGCGACTACGACGAATATCAGACAAGAATTATTTTCTTGTTTTCTACTTTTAAGACCGCGGTTATGTGAGTCGGGTTTTAGTTTTTAAACTTATTTTTTTATTATCCCAGTACTATGATTCCGTGAGACCATTATCGAACGCCATGCGGGCGAAGGCAAATCTAATTTGAAAAGAATACAATTTTAGAATGAATCTGTTTGGTGTATCCGACCTATTGATCTAATACACTTTTTTGTGCCTTAAACGCATCAATTTTATCACCTGTTGTAATAAATCATGTTTACAGAACTTCTCGACCCAAGACGCAGGGTTATATAAATTATTGTAAGTACAGACTTTTCATTTTAGAATAAATTAACGTATTGTAAAGATCAACTAATGAAAGATCAACTCGAGTGGTAGTTATTAGTAAGTTACAAATTCCTTGTTCACGGATTAAAATTAAACATCTTTTTATCGTGTGGGCAGTAAGGTCTTACGACCCCGCACACCCTTGTGTCAAAGTTGCTAAGCCGCCTCAAGGTCATCTGACATGGTTTGACGACCGCCATTTAGCGGCCGGGACCACCGGCCTATACGTGCCTTACGAAGCACGGCACACTTTTTATCAGACAATCAGGTGATTCAAGCCTGCAATATGTCCCAGCCAAACTGGAAACAACTTTACAATGTATGCTTCCCGTGGGAATCGAACCCACGACCACAGGATCACAAGGCAAACGCCTAAACCACTCGACCACGGAGGCACATAATGATTTATTGATAAAATTCTTCTCATGTACATACGAGTATTTATCGTATTTGTCGTTTTTCGACCGAACAGAGACAGCTTAGTCTGGACAGTGAAAATTCATGAAAACAGTGTCGAGACTAACCCGACTAGGTCCGGTCTCTTAGCTCATTATAGAGACTGCAGAACTTGCTTCATTTCTTGTGATGAGGCTCCATTTTCTGACTTCGTTTGGGCCATCCCAGTCGATGGAAGATGCTTCATAGATGTTCCTTCTGCGGTCGCTGCTAATGAATAATGTTAATTATATAGCTATATCTATAAAAATGATATCTATCATGAGGCAGCGGTGGCCCAGTGGTGGCGGCCCCGACTTACGAACAGTAGGTCGTGGGTTCAAACCCAGGCAGGCACATTACTTTGTGTAATTTATTTCATCACCGCTGCTCTCAAAACGGTGAAGGAAAACATCGTGAGGAAACCGGTATGTCCTAGAACCAAAACATTCGAAGACATGTGACATCTACCAATCCGCACTGGGCCCGCGGCCCATTCCCTCCCAAAGAGAGGAGGCCTGGGTCCCAGCAGTGGGAACATTAATAGGCTGTTGATGATGATATATCTATATGAATCTTTCAGTATACAAAACACATAAAATGTAAACACAAACAACAGCATTTAAAAGTAAAATATTCTAAAAATCACAACACAATCAAAGTGTTAATAAATCTTTTAGTGAAATTCAGTCGTGAATTGAAACCCCTACCCCATCCCTTCGACTGGTTTTAGTCCTAAGCAGTAGTCCCTTTTGAAAAACGAAACATCAATTTAAATTCACAGCGAAGAAGATTGCATATTATTATTTTAAAGTAGCGCGCATTACCACAATAGCACTGCGGCGCTGTAAAATATGATTCCTTATAATTTGGACATTCGGACCACTGATTTGCCAACTAGTTGGTAAACCAGAGACCCAACTAGTTGAGTAGCCGAGGCCAGTTAGTACTAGGTATAATAGTATCAAGAGCTTTGAAGCGTTGGACTTACACAAACAGGGTTTTATCTTTTTCATTTGTAACTCTGTTTACTATTTAAATGAACTTCTGCATTTAGTTGTCTAATTAATTCTGGCAGTTCTGTCATTGTTTTGATTTGCGCGTCTGTATTGATATCAAGGTCGTGTTCACTAACAAGGGATGATTAAATTAATGCCTAATCACCATTCTCTGCACAGGCCACGTTTACACACACATAATCGGATAATCCACACACAATTATATATAATGATTACGTAGACATATAAACATTTGTATTTTTATTACGAAATGTAGAAAAAGACTTAAAAATATAAACAAGTTCAGCTTATTATAAACGTTAAAACTATGAACATAAAGTACAATTACGTTTGCGATACGTTTTTCTTTAAGACCGGTGGTGTTACCATGTCTTAGAGCAGGATTGTTTTATTCTTATTCCAGTGTGGACATGCGACAGAGCTATACCCTGCGTCTAGCGCCATCTTTTTATTGTTCCGTAGTCAACTAGGAACCCTTATAGTTTCGCCATGTCTGTCTGTCCGTCTGTCCGTCCTCGCTTAATCCAGCCCTAACGTGTGATATATTGTTGGAAAGTTTAAAAATGAATAGGGGTTTACTAAAATCATTTTTGGATAATGTCAATAATTTCGGAAATAATCGCTCCAAAAGTAAAAAACAATGTGTAAAAATAAGTTTTGAAAATATGAAAAAAATCTGAAAAGTAGAACTTTATAAGGACTTTCTAGGAAATCATTTTGAAAGTGAAAAAAAATAAATTAAAAATATATTAAAAAAAAATAATACATAAAAAACCTTTAAACTGATCATGTGGGAACACTTGTTGTGACGGACGGGAAACTACGGAACCCTACACTGAGCGTGGCCCGACACGCTCTTGGCCGGTTTTTTCTACAATGGAATATAAGTTTGAAACAATCCTGCTTTAAGACGTCACGGTACCTACCTGATGTCATCGAAGAATACTAGTAAAGTCACTCGAAAATAAAAAAGCATTTAATAATCACCACGCGGGCCCAGAAGGTAGATGTCACATGTCATCGATTTTTTGGTTCTAGGACATACCGGTTTCCTCACGATGCTTCGCTTCACCGTTTTTGAGAGCAGTGGTGAAAAGCACATTATTATGTTTTTCTAAAATTAAACTTATCGTCACTCGAAAATGAAAAGCAATTTTTAAATAAGCACATTATTATGTTTTTCCAAAATTAAACTTATCGTCACTCGAAAATGAAAAGCAATTTTAAAATAAGTAAAATAATATATTTTTTTCCAAAATTAAACTTATCGTCTAAAAAATAGAGTTGAGAGAATGATGTTTGTAATTGATGCAACAATTCACAATATAACGATGAAGTCAAGCTTGCTTGCTTATGAACTCAACACAAATAACTCAAAATTATTTAATAACTAGCAACTACCAAGTATCCTAGATTCTCCAGTTCCCAGTTCTGCACCAGCACAATGGCGAGCAAGTTTGAAAAGTACATATAATAGTTTAGTTTTCTCTGCACCGAAATTCTGATAGTTATATACGAGAATATGAGATTTTCTATAACTTTTAGCTATCGGAAATAAACTTTATTGTCTTTGTTTTAATCTTGAATATGGTTTGGCTGCGATTCACGTATGCTGCATAACGGTGGAATAGTAATCTTAGATACTTATAAATAAATCAAATTGTGATAAAACAAATGTGTCTATTTGTAATTTCCAAATACGAAAACAACCATGACATATTTGGTAATTTCTTTGTAAGCCTGTACTGTCCCACTTCTAGGCAAAGGCCTCCCCCGATTCCTTCCAAGAGCTCTCTTTTTGTGCCGCCCAAAACCAATTTTGGTATTATGTTGGTTTATAATGGCATGTATTTAAACCGTTATCTGTATATTCCCTTTTTTCGAACAAAATATTTTAAAGTTACACCAAAAATACTGACTTGCACACAAATTATCTCAAATTATGCACACTAAAGAAATCAAATTTAGTATCCTTTTTAATGGCATTTGCAGAACTCTTTTACTGAACGAATAACTATTATCAAAATAGTATATCTAATAATTCTTTAGTCTAACAAACATTTTAAAACTTTTTTAAGGAAAACCTACACCTGATTTACTTTTAGGAACATCGTTTATTCTAACTGACAACACCGCGCGCCTTTCTCGTTCTCTCTGTCACTCATACATGCAACGCATGTACTCCATGACGCGCGCTCGCTTCGCTCGCATATTAAATAACACTAATATCTTCTGTCCCCGAAGTGCCGGGCCTCCGCCGGCCTCCTTCGTCGGCCTACGGCCCGGTGCCCATGCCGCCCTTAAAGGACACTGTCGCGAGACGGTCGTATTAGATATCAGTTTTAGAAATTCCGTAGTAAGATTGTACAATTTAGAGTGCAAGTTAGTATTTTTGATAAGCAATTAGTATTTTTGTTTTACAAATCAAATATCCGATGTACTAACTACATTTTTGGTGTGAATTCGATAAAAAAGGTAATCTCGTTTTGTGTGATTTTTTAGACTTTTTTGTAGGACATGTTTAGTTAATCAATTGGTTTTTTTGGTATGCATTCAGTTAATTAGTGGAGTTACCTAGTGTGCTGAAAAATTAAACAGATGTGCATTTAAATATAACCCGTTTATAATTAGGTACATTGTATTCTTTGTCCAGTACCTGTAATTAGTGCACGCATGCGGTTAAACCGCTAACTTTACTTAACTGTATTTGTAAAGCCTTTACTGCTTGAAATAGTGTTAATTTTTCTTTATTATGTATTGAATGACAGAATTTGTTTGAATACAAATAAAAACACGATTCAGTAAACGATTCTGAACGAACTACTTTCAGGATGTGCGTTAATAATGTTACATACTGTATAACGGTCGGTCCGTGGTCAATGGTTCAATGACTTTCTGAACTATGATGTTCTTTCTAGTATTAAGAGATTACACTATTGTTAACTGCGGAACCCTAAAAAAGCAAAATTATTATGAAAGTACCTACTTATAGAGTGCGCCAATCAATTGCAAACTAAGTGCAGTTAAGCCTTTCGTTTGTTAAAATAGCGTTCGGTAAATAAACTTTCTGAACTATTTTATTTTGTGGTTTTCATTCCATAAATTCCATACATTAGTTTGCAGAAGAAAACTGGTTTCTATACTTTCTAAACTAGGGTCTTTTGTTTCTTGTGTGTTTTTACTATTTTTCATTTTAATGACAAGCTGTTTTCAACGGACTTTTAAAACGAGAATCGTTTTTACTAGACTTACTCAAAGCATTCTAGAGTCACACGAATAAAAAACAAAACGTCTCCTTGGCTGCAATTCAAAAATATTGATACGAGTTTTTCTAAAATGTCAAAGATATATTCTCACAGTCATTCGCGGAACCTGTTAGATATCAACCGTCGACGGTTCGAGGGTTTCGACAATTTCGTTCTAGGTATTGGACGTATTCCATCGTTGTGTATTTTTCACTTGATTTTTCACCAACGTGTCTAAAACAAAATGGGAGAAATATATTTTCCGTTAGCAATATTAACTTTTAAACTTAAAGTAACGGTTGAGTAAAGCGATACTATCTAGTACTGCTTGTTATCGCCACGGTTTTGAATTATTTTTGTTTTTTTTATTAATTCAATTTTTGCCAAGACTTTCCGTTGACTATTTCGAGGAACTTCATACGTTTATGATAGCGATAAATAATTATAAGATAACGTCCGTGAAACATGTTAATTCGAATCATTTGACTTTGGATACTCAACGAGCCGACTTGGCTATTCAGATACTAACCAATGCCAATGCGCTTTCAAAATGATTTTCATTAGGTACAAAATAAGGCATAGTAATCTTATTTTAGTTAAAAGTATGGGAATATCGTTGTATATTTTATTTCCTATTAATAGTATGTATGTGTGAGGGCAGTGGCGTGCCTAGGAGTAAGCAATACAGCAAGCACAACTACAACAAGCAGACCGTTTTGTTTAAGTTTTTAATAACGGCTGTTTTATTTTACTAGTTATTTTTAATATACCTACTTAATTATAAAAATACACAAAGTGGTGAACTACACTTTTCGTAGTTCCTATTTAATATTACGTCACAATTTAAGAACAACATTTAGGTGCATTACACAATAACGAATCCACACTCTTTAATCTTTCACAAGGAAATATTACATTAACCACTTCAAAACAAAGTTAGGTAATTCCATCAAAAACTAATGTCAAACTTTAAATCACCAGAAAAAGAAACAGAAAGAAATGCACTCACTAGTAATCGCTCAAAACAAATATGAACTAACTTGAAATCTACTTTGTGTCAAAATTCTCGCCACACGCATCATCCATCGCACGAACCGTGAAACACACATTCTCTCTCAAACATACACTGACTTGCCACGCACACATTCAAATAGAAGCTCGGCTTATTCCTCATTCATAATTTCGAATGTTTCCTAAAAGTATTATTAAAAACAAACCAATTTATGAATGAAAAATGCAGTGGAAACAGTGCGTGCTTTCGAGAAAGGGCTACTGGGCTAGCCCCGCCCACTGGCTCACTACTTAACTCTTCTTTTGTTAGTGCTAGAGCGAGCTAGAGACTCGCGGTCGCAGCGGAGAAATATGAATTTTGACAACGCCGCGCGCTGAATAATGCACGCGAATTTATTATTATTATATTTTGTTAGTGTTTATAGTATGACTGTTTTTTTATTTGTTGTTTTATTTTAAGGCAAGCACAGCTTTTCTGCTTGTATGGGAGGCCCGCCACTGTGTGAGGGGGAGGAGGGGAGAATAAGACAAGAAATTTGCTGTACCTACCTTTGTCAATAAATTGGAGGGCATCAATAAAATATATAAAACGGTATTGCAAAGAGCTCATACAACATGTACGAATGTCGGAATCATATATTATTATTTAATACTTTAGTTTGGTCAAATTAGACCAAAAAATAGGGGTAAGGTTACATTAATTCCCACCCGGCTGAAATTTGGTAGGATTGTTCAAAACACCATTATAAATGATATGTAAGAACTCCCCATCGATCCAACACTTGGAAAAAAAGTTTTTCGAGGAAGAAATTTTAGCCGGGTGAGAATTATTGTAACTTCGGATGTCTAAATTGACTGGACTACTATGTGTTGCTCTAACAATCAGAAGTGGGACGGCACGCGGTACCGCTTGCTCGTATGGTCTTGTCAAGTTGGCGTATGTGACATTAGTACGATCAGTTTTTCATTTTAAAGGATTGCTGCCTTCTTTTAATTCGTAAGTATAATTCTATGTATAAAGGCATAAGTGTGCACAGTGTATAATGCTGCTTCAATTCAAATGAATACAAAACATACACTTAGTAGGTAATAAAATATTTGAAGGTTTTTGACAGTCGTTACAGGATTATTACGTTTAGTGGCCTGAAAGCCTAACAATAAGTTTTACCAAGGGGTATCATATTCCCCAATACACATTGTGGAGGCCAGATAGGCAGTCGTGCCATGTAAAATACTGGTATTCAGCTGCATCCGGTTAGACTGGAAGCCGACCGCGACCTAGTTTGGAAAAGGCTATGCAGATGGTGATGAAGCAGGTAATATGAGATTTATATTATACTAGCGGACCTGGCAGACATCGTCCTGCCCAGAGTCCAGCAGCGCCACCTACCGGGTCCAATTGTAAATCTAAACCATTCTTGGATCCACTTGAACACACACAAACATTTTCATCAAAATCGGTCCAGCCGTTTAGGAGGAGTTCAGTGGCATACACACGCACAGTAGAATTATATATATAAAGATAGTAGGCATGATAAATACAAATTTTTAGACCACCCTTCTATGAATGGAGAATAAATCATAATGTCTGCCCATTTCACAATATTCCACATTCTATCGAGTTTCATTCGCGGATGTCATATTGAACATTCAATAGCATTCCGTTTTTCGAGAGAAGTCAAAGGGTTGTGTGGCTATTGTTCAGCTGCAGTCCATTGTGGATGGCCAGTCAGCGTCTATTCATGAATTTTTCAATGGCATGTGAGCTCCTGAAGTATCTGACAGAGAATCAGTCCACTGACCGGCATTCGCAATTTGTCTGTTCTGGTTCGGCCGACCTGTAGGCGATTATCACACGGGCACACACGTCTAAGTCGTTGGTCAACTGGACCCGTTTGCAACTGGACCCACAATAAAACTTTGAAAAAAAAAACAAATTAAAATGTGATTTGTTCGACTGAACTCGTGGTTCCAGTTCGAGTGGGTTGAACAAAGACTCTGTGCGGTTTGGCTGTGTACAATGACGAGTAAACAATTTAATAAAATATGCGCTTAGCATTAAAAAGGTATTTTCTTGGTAAATAATTTTTACTTAGAGATGAGACATAATATTTCGTAATAGTATGGGTTCCAAAACGCTATGTTCGTAAAAACAGAGGGGGCAGTAAACTTATCTAAGACAGGTACTTACTTCATAAAATAATTTTATTACCTAAGTACCTAGATTCTTTAAACAAAGCTTAAAGGAGATGGCTAAATGACTGCCTCCAGCAAGTATAGGATTCCCACACTGACTCGTAGTATTTAAACAATCAAACATTAATTATTTATAATTTCCTAGAAGTTGCATGAACTAAAGAAAAAGCAAAAATTAAATCTCTCTTTTCATTGACATAAAATGGTGAAATACTCGTAATACAGCTGCTAGTTGCTATAGCAACTGCAAGCTAAGGATGGTCCATCGAAGTAGTACTTATATCGATTCTTGATAACAGTTATCAAAACGATTTATTTACTTGAAACTAAGAAGTGGTAATCAGAGTTTTTGGTAAGAATCTATGGCGTGCAATTCAGTGTCTTGTTTAGTTCCTTGTGTTTTGAAAATGGGGTTGTTTGAAAGTGACTGTCGATTCTACCCAATTCAGCTTAATTAAATCCTAATCAAATAAAACAAGGGATAGCTTCGAATTATGGTTTTTCATTTAATCGTGCTACATATTTTGCGAAAAATATGAACTGATGATTATTAAAAAGTAGTTCTATTTTTTTCTTTTAATCGTTTCGATTATTTTATTTCATCTCTAAAAAAAGCACACGTCATATGTCAGACGTCGTTTTAACGCTTTGCCGTTTATTTGTTCGTTGTGCTTTTATATTTTGAATTTCCACCCTCGCTTTGACCCTTTTGCTTCTCAACGCGGACTTGACTTGCAGTATATTCATCATGCTATACATGTACTGCGGTAGGTATAACCACGCAAAGACTGCGGCGGCATATCATCACTTCGTTGCCTGCTGCTCTACTTACTATCCTAACTGTAGATGACTCACCTTTTTTTTTGCGTCTGGGAAATCATCAAATAACTCCTCCCGCTCTTGGGCAGAGCGGAAGCGAGTGTCAGACTTCTACTGACTAAAAACCACCCATGTTCCTTCTTCGCCCTTGTGCCGAGGCCGCGTTATCTCTTTCGATAATCCGCAGCCCCGACGGGCGTCGGCCCTTGCGGGCCCCTCCTTGCTGACATCTCTTTGAGGCGCGCGTGGAACACGAACGCGCCGTCGACACGGTCTATTACCGTCATAAGACGGCCGGACGGCGAGCTAGCCGATTACTCACCGTCCACAGGCCCGTGTCTACGGTGGCCGGAAGCCATCACGTGGCCAACGACGCCCGGAGCTTCTCCCGCGGCGGCTGGGACGAGAGGTTCTCTCCCTCTCACGTTCCGCCACCTCCTTCGTTAGCATAACTGCTTCGCAGAAGAAGACGATGGCGTCCCATTCCTTCTCGCCCCGGACCATGGCTTGCACCAGGACCGGACGTGAGAGGTCGCCGCCGCCGATTGCCACTACGAGAACACGGCGGGGCTCCGCCCAAGCAGGGCACACCTCCACAGTGTGCTCCACCGTGTCCTCCGGTCGATCCTCGCAGTGGAAGCATCCGGGCGCGTTCCTCCCACCTGATTCGGTACAAGTACCTCGCGAAACATTCGTGTACGGTGAGGACCTGCGTAAGACGGAAAGGGCGCCGTGGCTACTCTCTAGCCACTCCCCAAAGAGCCCTAGATGACTTACCTCAATTGTTAACCATCGTGGGTTAACTATTATGTGGGTTATTGAGGTGAGTCATCTACAGTTAGAATTATTCTAGAACTAATAAAATATAAGAAACGTCGAACAAATGTGACTTCCATTTATGGGGATGAAGACCTCAACTTTTAATTCAAAAAATATACTACGTGTATATTTTATATAAAAGCCAAACTACAAATAATCCTCTGGATGACATCATACTGTCATATTACTGCAGCTGTAATGTGGGGAACAGAACTCTGGGCTGTTGCTGTCATGTAATGACAGTGATCTGGTATCTAGGATGGGCGAGAGACCAGAACACGTTATCCGCTCCGGCTTCATTTTTAGGTAAGAATAACAGAAAAGAATAATGTCATTCACATTTTTGCTGTTTTATTTTCAATATTTTTTATGTTAAAAACTTTAGATTATTATTTTATCGATTCTGTTACACTTGAATTTCAATCCCATCTCTATAAAAATCAAACGTCAAACGTCATAATGTCAGATGTCGTTTGAACGCTTTGCCGTTTGCATGTTCGTTTGGATTTTTTATTTTGGATTTTCAATGACCCTCGCTCGCCTACTTACGGACCTCTCGCTACTCGACACAGACAGAACACCACCTATGAACATTGTCTGTGAAAACCGTCTTTATTTTACTCATTTGGATGAGTCCGTTAGGTTTTACAAGAGTAAACACGCGGGTAGGAGTAATTTTTGCGCGGATTGCAGAAAGGCCGTTGTATTACATTTTTAGGTGCAATTACCCCTTTGTGTATATTTACTAAAGTACCACGATGTGAAATCGGGGTGGCTCGTTTAGTCTATAATACAATTATATCAATTTCAATGCAGATACATCCAAATGCCTAAGTAAAAGTTCATAGCAATGACATTTGTTTGCAGTTTTATACGTATTGACGTAGGAGCTAAACGATTTTATTTTCAGGATTTTCAACTTACGATCAACTTCCGAAAGTGTTTTTTAAATGAAATACTAATATTCAGCTATTAAGCGTTGCATTTTGCTAGGTGCCATGTTTATACATGCTTGGTTCAGTCGTCCTAACTGAATTTAGCCATCTCCTTTCAAATGATTATCCTAATATATTGTGATGGCATTTCATAATAGGCATTATAGACATTTTTTTTTAAACTCGTTAGAAGCCTGTACTAATGAATCCTCGAAGTAGTTAACAAAAATGAATCAATTAATGAACATAATATTACAGCACCGAAATGCTTGTGTGTGAGTCGTATAGTTACATAAATTTCACAGACGCGGCAATCCACCAGACCACCACGCCCTGCGCGCTCCGGCAGTAGCTAGTCAAACAGAGATAGCAAGTAATATTTCATTGGAATTTACCAGAATTTACACTCGCTTCGAATATGCATGATTTCTGACAAAAAAAATTAAAGCTGTTTAGTCCGTCAGTTACATTATCGAAAAACATTAAATACGTGTTTTTTGTTTTATCAAATTAATTACGAATGACGAAGATAACACGCGTCCAAGATGCTTGTAGCTTGTGACGTCACTTTCCGGTAAAAAAGTACTGCAATGTGACGTCACACGAGTTTTCGAAGCACAGTACCTGTCGTCTTCATTTATTGTTTAGGTGGAAAAATAAAAAATATGTGTACTTACAGGGCGAGAATCAGACGGGATACGTTCGTAACACAGTGGGTCTCATCTCATTTACCGATTAACGTTTCGAAGAGAAAACAAAATACCTACTTAAGCATTTGATTTGGGTCGAGAATCATAAGTATAGTTACGTACTTCAATCCGAATAGAATGCAAAACGACAGCTTTAAAACTATGCTTTCTATAGGATCGCACCTTCCGCTATCGCATCGGAGAAGCGCTGTCCTCCCCTCACCCCATTCGAAACCAAGGTCCCTCATTTTCCCGCCGGGGCCGCGGATTTTTGTACTAGATTACGTAGCCTCGGCGCAAGGGCAAAGAAGGAATGTGGGTTCGGTTTTTAGTCAGTAGAAGTCTGACACTCGATGATTTTCCACCCACCAAAAAAAAAAAAAAAAAGGTCCCTCAAGGCTCCGTCACGTCTCCCCTTATATTCACGTTGTTCACTAGCGATATTCCCACAAGCGGGCGCCCGTTGAGTCGCTTAATTATTAAATGTATTGCCGCGGCCTAGAGGACTCATACTCAAAGCACCCAAAGGATAGTCCGGTTAAGCAGATGACCTCCTAGGTTGACTTGCAAGATGCCATACACAAAAAATGGCATTATCTTCCTTACAGAGCAGAAGCCTCTGTCTGAGCAGTGCACGCTATAGCCATGATTACGTCAAGTTTGAAATGCTTCCTTTATACCAGTACTACGAGTACAATGATCGTGATTCATTGAACGAACTTTACTTACTGTGAACATATATAAACGAAACCTCACTTGGGGTGAGCGTAATTGTTTTATATCAAAATCATCTTTTTTCTAACATCACCTTGTTTGTGCGTCTGTACAAGTTACTGCCAGTCTCGAGCTTCTTGGCACGAAGTTGAGCGCGAATCTGAACTTCGGCGCCTACATTGAATCGAAAGCTCAAACTGCGGCAAAAAAGCTGGGTATCCTAAACAAGGTTAAGCGATACTTTAGGCCTGGACAGCTTTCAATATTATATAAACCTCAAGTCCGGTCCGGCATGGAGTATTGCTGTCACCTTTGGGATGGCTCAGCCAAATACCAACTTGCCACACTTGACTCTGTAGAGCGCGGAGCCAGGAGGCTAATTGGTGACGATAAGCTGGTTGCCAAGCTACATAGCCTGGCCCACCGCTGCAAAGTCGCAAGTCTGTCGGTCTTCTACATGCTGTACTTCGAAGAATGTGCGCAGGAGCTCCACGGACTGATTCCACCCTTCCCCCATCGGGAGACTAGACGTACTGCAGGTTATCACCCATACTTAGTCGACGTTCCAAACATTCGAACGAAGCGCTTTGCTAAGTCCTTTATTATGCGCACAGTCAAGGAGTGGAACTCCCTGACTGCGTCGGTTTGTTCGAGTTCATATAACCCTAATCTATTTAAGTCGCGAGTAAATAGACTTCTTCTGGGTAAGCTCGTTCCATCGTCGACCTCATCTCTGCCCTTAGGGCAAGATTGAGGTCAAGAGCAAGCACATTTATAGTTTAAAAAAAACATATTTTTTTATACAATCTCATAAAACGTCGTATCTGGCATTCCCCTACCAATACAGCAATCCATATTTACACGCAGTCTATCTATATATAAAAACCAGTATTTGCGTGGCTGCGCGAGCTACGCGCAGCTCGCGGGGTGTGAAGGGGGGGGGGGAGCTTTGAAAAATTATTTCGACTAACGCATTGCCCCTTTCAATGAATCTGAAAAAAAAAATGTTTCAAGGCCCTTAACTTCCGAGATCCGCCTAAAGGGGGGGAGAAGGGGGCAAGGGGCTCAATTTTGAAAAATGATTTTTACTTTCCCGAGCCTTCTCTATACGAATCCGTAAACAAAACAGAACACAAGTTTAAAAAATAGGGGTGAAGAGGGGGAGGGGGGGGGACTTTAAAAAATGATTTCGACTAACTCACTGCCCCTTTCAATGAATCTGAAACAAAAATGTTCCAAGTCTCTTAACTTCCGAGATCCGCCTAAAGGGGGGAGAAAGGGGGCAAATGGGGCAACTTTGAAAAAGGTAGGAGGGACAAAGGGGGCAAAAAGGGGAGGTTTTGCACTTTTTAGCTACTCATGAGAGTTACTTATACGCTTCACCCACTCAACCTTCGCTACGCGGCAACGAAATATGTTTTCTGTTGCCGCTCTAACAAGAAATAATATAAATTAAAGGGGGCGTCTCTTTAATTTGTATTATATAAACTCTATCCCTACTACGATGATACGGAACTCTTTATGTGCGAGTCCGAATCGCACTTGGCCAGTTTTTTTTTTTAATTTTGTTCTAAAACAATAATGATGTTGTCAGATATAAAAATAAGAAACTTCTATAGAATTCGGCTTCCCTGTCTTTCATAATTAAATGAAACCCTCAAACTAATCTGTTACCTATGTTCAGAAAACATGAAATTCAACACACTACATCCTACCATCAACCGGGCAATATGGCTCAATAGCAATCTGAATATGATTAAATTCTCGTGTGGCATCCAGCGTGCAGCGGGCCGCTATTGAAGCGCGCTAAATTCATCTCGGTTAAATGCCAGAGGGCATTCAACTCGAAGAGAAACCAGGTCGTGTTTATATGTGCAGCGTTAAATGCAGTTTATATTATCTTTTTATACATCCTTTTACATTTGGCTATAAGTCCGGTCTCGCAGGAGCTTTTAGATGTGATTATCTGTGTAATTTACTTATTGATTAACTTTTTCATAAACAGTATTATCTGTAAAGAGAAAACGTTGTTTCACGAATTTAATAAGTGTTTACTATGTCCTTGAGGAAGTACTATCTGTTGTCCGGAGACAGGATTCAATAGCTACAACACATAATTCCGTACACGTACACATAACTTACTGAACGCGCGCTGCACTTCTTCTTCTTTATCGCGTCAGAGTTTTCGTGACGTCCATGGGCCCTGACTTGGCTTTACATACCGACGAGAAATATATTTTCTGGCATGCTGGTTTTCTCAATATGTTTTCCTTTACCGAAGCAAGAGATAATTATACAATACGCACATGAATCCTAAAAATCTGAGTTGCGTGTAGTGATGTGCCTTCTGGCAATATTGCCACTGTCTTTAAAATACCAAAATTGCCGGTCATTGTAGATTAGGGCCTATAAATGCTAATTATAAGTGTATTACATAGTTTCCGTACTTAATTTGACTTATAATTAAGTAATATTCCCAAATATTTCCATTCCCGGTAATATTGCCGGGAATATTGCCAGCAAAATTCCCACTTCGGGCAATATTGCCGGCAACGGCACATCTCTAGTTGCGTGTCTTGGGTTCGAACACTTGGCAGACGGCAGTACGACGGTCACTCCACTAGGTCATAACAATGTACTTCATGTGAATCGTTCATCCTTCGATCGGAACTTTTGCAGCATTCGTTAAAATCTCCTCATAAAACGGCGAAGTGGGTTAACTACAGAACTTAGTTCGCAAAACGTGCTAAGCCGGCTTAGTTCGGCCTTAATTACACCGATATTAGCCTCTCTCACTCTCTGTTCATTTTTTCCTTTTTTTACTTTAAGTGAAACGAATTAACGAAGTAGAGTTTCGGCCATTGCATACAAAATGATCAAATTTAATAAAATGTGGCAATCGAACTCACATTCCTACGTAATTTGTTGTCGTTTGAGCATGTAATGAAACAAATATCGCGACAGTCGGAACATTCACCAGAATGAACTGTAAAATTAAATGAAGCGTCTGCGGTCGTCATTGTAGCAGTTATTTAGTTTGTTCCTGAACACGGAGTTCTAACTATAATCTTAAATCCAGAATATGCATGGATGACAGGATTGGCTTATCTTGTGGAAAACTTATTTTAGATCTTAGATATCGGATTACCTAGCTTGTAATCTAATACGGCTCCTGACTAACCGGGCTGCAGGAACCTGGTTACGGACCTGTTTGATCGTTCGAATTTCTATTCAAACACCATTTAGTTTGTTAAGAAAAAGTCATGACTCCAGAAAATCCGTTATAAAATTCGATTTATTTCCAACATATCAAGAAATCTTTGATAGTAATCCGATATAATTTTTTAACGCTCTTCATCATTTTTTAACCGAGTTCCAAAAAGGAGGAGGTTCTCTATTTGTATGTATGTTTTTTTATGTATGTTCGCCGATATCTTCGCCAATGTAGACCGATTTTCAAAACTGTCCGCCATCACTTTTAGAATGCTTTGTTGCTTGCCCGTATACGGTGCAACAGTGATGCCGCTCTCTTTCTCATGATGAAGGCTTGAAAACCATCAATTCTAGCTTTCCAAAACATGCCCGATCCACTGAAGCTCCAACAACATCCTAAAAACATTATTATAAAGTAATTAATGAAAGTTGTGTCTACAAACAATCACACCATATACCACAAAATAACACCCTCCCTAATAGGGTAGTTGACAAAAAAAAACTAGTAGTCCGTCAGATAGATTTCCAAAAAATATTGTATAGATTTTTTTCTTTTTTCACGTAAATAATAAATGAAGACGATACAGTGCTTCGAAAAGTCGCGCGACGTTTATTTTTGGTACATTTTTTACCAGAAAGTGACGTCACTAGCCCCCATTCACGTCACACATCTTTGACACGTTTTATTTTCGTCAATTTTTATTAATTTGATAAAATAAAAAACACGTATCCAATATTTTTCGATAATCTAACAGATGGACTAAACAGAATCATATTTTTTTAAGTCAGTCAACTACCCTATTCTAAACAAACCCCCGAAGGGTGGTCCTAGTAAAGCGATCACAAAGACAGTTTGGACACTGCCGTGCGGAGGAGACGAACCAATCTAAACCTTTTGTTACCATGCTGATTGCTTTATGGAAGGCACACAGAGACTCGGTCCGGCGCATCTAACGTAATATTGATCAGCTATATCTCCATCTAGGTACTGTTGAATGAAAATTTATTCAACTCGATGAATTAATGAAAATAACAGTTATTCTAGTATCTGTGTATGGAAAATAATAATAAATACGCAACAAGCTACTGCACTGGACAAAGCATTTTCGATTAATCTTTTTGCAACAATGCCTTTTTTTTGTTTGTTGGTGGGAAATCATAAAAAGACTCCTCCTGCTCTGGGCGGAGCGGAAGGGAGTGTCAGACTTCTACTGACTAAAAACCACCCATGTTCCTTCTACCTGCACCCACGACAGTTGGCGGCTCATGCCCTTCAATGTTAGTGACATCTCTTCGAGGCGTGCGTGGAACACGAGAGCGTGCCGTCGACACGGCCTGTCGTCATAAGATGGAAGGACGGTGAGCTAGCCCATTACTTCCCGTTTGCGACAATGCCTTTGGTATTGTCCATAGATATAATAAATAAGTTTTTTTGAAATATTTCTATCACATAGAAATAATAATAAACGAATTTCGATGATTTTTTTAAAAATATTTCTATGGTTTATCAGTTAAATACAATTGTTTTAAATAAATTTCAACCAGCCGGAGCTTTAACAAATAAACTATCGACACCGTCCGATGCTACGTAAGCTCTTTGTTATAGAAATCGTGATCTATGTTCACTGAAGCCGTTTGACTTGTCTATAAACAACCGAGTCAGTGTCAACACGATTGAATTTGTACAACCACCAACAAATAACATCGTTCTACTATTCCTTTACCAACTGAGACTTTCTCAACGTGTTTGGGAACGACTTAAATGGAAATTGAACGCGATCTCGCCATCTTCGGGCGAGGCACGCGTCGTGTTCTAAGCCTGGTAAACGCGCACATCAAGCGGGAATTGTTGTCATCGATTTTCTATTAGAACGCTCTCACCCCCGCTCCCCCACTACCCGTCGCTTCCGAATCGTAGTTTTGTGGAGTTCAACTCAGGTTTACTCTCAACAAAACATATTAAACCTTAACTTAACGAATGCAGAACTCAAATTTCAATGTGAGCTTGCTATGATTATTTTTGTATTGGAATTTGAGTTCTAAGTTGAGAGAGTGAAGGTGTTAATTTGTAGGAGTGGGTTGCACCCTATCGTGAACCCCAGTTATACCGGTGTCCGCAAACTGTGTTAGTCGAAGGCACACATTCTGCTCACGCCCGACTCGCCCGACTCGCCCGGCTCGCCCGAGGGATCGCCGGCCGCCGCACAGTGGGTCCATACTGAAAATGAGTGGACATAGGCAACAAAGTTCCAATATCGATGCGATTTTTTTTATATGACGTGTTATGATATTCCTGATAACTATCAACTTTAGAAGAAATTTTATGAGAATAAAAGTTGTCAGGAATATCATAACACGTCATATAAAAAAAATTGCATCGATATTAGAACTTTGTTGCCTATGTCCACTCATTTTCAGTATGGGCCCACTGTGCGCCGCAGCGGACGCGACGCTGATATAATATTTAATGCGTTAATAAAATGCAACGAATGAATGAGTTTCACGTTGCTGGAGAATTTGTTATAATTTCTATGGTCATCTGAGACTCTCACATTTTTCCACATTTCTTTTCATTTTTAAGTCCTCTCAAGTGCAGATGAAGCGTTTCTTGGAACACTTCTCTTCATTAGGGTTTTAAGAATTTAAGATCCCTTCTCATTTTCTGACTCGATGATAACTCAACAATAGGGTTGTTGACTAATTTTTGGAATCGCTTTTATTTCATAGATAGACCCTTTATATACACAAAAAAAATATTAATTGAAAAATCATGACATTATTTTAATAAGAAAAAACGTAAATAAAAATAGTTTTAAAAATTCCGGCTAAAACGCTCTAAACTGTCAAATGGCTCTGATGACGTCACGGGCCGTTTTGAAAACTTTACGATCTGTCACATTGCACTGATCTTGATTCAGTTCATAAGAATATACTTTTAAAAACTCTAAAATGAATACGACGATTTACAATAAATGTTGTACAGTACCGATGTGCAAAAGTACGTGAATCCACAAAAACGTTTCATAAGCGTTCCAAAAAGGGCAGACATAAGGAGTAAATAGTTAAAAATGACTAGAAGACATTCATCATCATTGTCAACAACAAGTACCAGTTATTTTTGTGAAGATCACTTCGATGCGAGTTCTAAATAAACTATAAATATCAAAATTAAATCAATAAATTTGAGTATCTTCCAAAATTGTCGTTTATTACTTGTTTGTTAATGTTATTGTTTGTTTTAAACATACTAAAAATTTGCACTTGACATAACTTTCTAATTTAATGATTATTGAGAAGTTTAAAGTTCTAAATATGTATATAAAATGAGTAAGTTAGTAAGTCTCTTTCATTCATATAAATATATCACTTTAAAAATACTTACAAAGATTACTACTTACAACTTAAGCCAACTTATCTATGTAGGTGGCAAAAAACGGAACTAAAATAAATGTATCAAGTTTGACGTATAGATGTAATTTTGCTTGACAAGTAGCGCCACCTTATACTTCACAATTAAGTTGGTCATACTGTACTTCGAAACTCCGACGCACAAAAATTCGTGTTTGTAGCAAAGAACCACCAAAGAATCAATTTTCGGTACAGTGCGATCAAATTATCTTGGCAGCTCTGAACTTCGTGCAGGTCATTTTGTTCCAATGAATGTATAAAAGTGTTATGATATTTATTTTATTTGTATTTCTCACTGTTTAAATTAGATATTTTCTGATCGTTTAGGTATTGGTTTATCTGGCAATAACAGTTTTATTCCCAAGTTTACATGCGTAAAATTTCGCAAAGCCTATGTTCAGAGCTGCCAAGATAATTTGATCGCACTGTAAGTTAGAACCATTTCCTTTCATAAATCCAGTCTCCATTGTGATAAATATCGTAGGTATAAAGTAATTTTAATAAGTTATTGAAGAAAATCGTTCACCGCTGATACTTTTGCCTTCGACATGACAGATAAATCAGCTAGTCTCGCGGCTCGTGACGTCATCGCGCTTTGATTGGTGTTCGCAGTCACGTGATAATGGGTATGAAATAACGCAATTTAAAATAATTTTATTTAATTAAAGACAAAAAATTTGTTTCTTAAATTATTAATTTAGGATTCTAAAAACTATCATTGATTTTTAAAACATAAATTTATATGAATTCGTAATATGTGTCAACAACCCTATTCAGTAGATACTTAATTCAAACGAGCTATCAAACAGCGTATTATTTAGTAAAAATATCGATTAAGAAATGAAAACACATTGACAGCAAAGCAGGTCGTTCTGAAATCACAAACCTCCGTGGTAATGTGGTAATAGACATTTCCCGCTACTCTATGGTTTACGCTACAAAATGTCGATAGTGTAAACAGTTAACAGCTGACAGGCGCAGTCTATCGACGCCTGTTTTAGCCGTACAAAGCTTGATCAGAAATTTAATTGTAAATGTCCGTTTTCGTATTGGTTGAAATATTGTTTTCGACAGATTAATTTTGTGTGCAATTTTGAATTAATCTGTGTTATCCCGACATTGCTTTGTATTGGGGCCCGTTGCACGATGAGTAAATGTGGTTATTGCTATATATACTGTTGTATCGGGCATATTTTACAATTACTATTGTGTTGATGAACTTGTCATTTTGATTAAATATTCGTTCTTAACAAAATATTCGTTCTTAAAAACTGTTATAAAACAGTATTTAATAATCTTTTTTTTGTTTCTACCAACCGTTTGAAGATGAAAAAGACTTAAAACATAACATAACATCACGCCTGTAATCCCCGAAGGGTTATGCAGAGTCGTACCTATTAGCACACCCATGATCCGCCAGTTTTTTTTAAGTCCCATGATATAGGGGGTGAGCCCGATGCCATCAATCGGGCACAAATCCTGACTCCATGGCTGCTACTGAAAACTTTCTGAAGGAAAAACGTAATAACAGTTTGCCCGACCTGGGAATTGAACCCAGGACCTCGTGCACATTAGTCGCAAGGTGACTACTAGACCAACGAGACAGTCTTGACTACTTTCGTTTAACAATATTGCTAATTTCATGGTTACAAAGGCTGAACAATGCGCTGATAGCGATATCTTTCAAGACAACCTTTCTTTGGATATTGCATGTTCGCCCAGTCCTGTGCGAACATAAATAGTAGTAGTCGAGAAAAGACTGCTATGTTTTACGAGAGAAAATACTGCTTGTTTCATTTAGCAATGTGTGTCAGAACAGTTATTTTATCATTATGCTCCTTTTGATAAAATAAACAATAACATCATACACCCTCTTGATTCTATCTATTGCTGAGAACTGCTTTAAAAGATGTGAGCTATCATGTTTTGTTTAAAGAAATATAAGTTTTGGAGCAGTGGTTAAGTTTTCTTAGTCTGTCTGTACACTTCCACTTACTGTGGAGTTGCCAGCAATGTATAACTTCGGCCGGCATCATTTAAATGGTTGGTTCGTGCAACGAGCAACTTTGAACTGCGACGACTGTTATTTATTGGATTACGGATAAAGTTTGACTCAGAGGAGAAGTTCCAAAGGAAAACTAAGACAAAGATACTGTAAATATTTATTTATGTCGACTCATTCGTGATTCATCTATATCTATAAAAGCGAAAAGTCACTCACTCACTGACTCACTCACTGACTCATCACGAAATCTCAAAAACCGCTGGACGTACAAAGATGATTTTTGGCAGGGAGGTAGTTTACGGTTAGTAGACGTCCGCTAAGAACGGATTTTGCGACAGGGCCGGATTAGGGTGGTCTAAGGGCCCTCACAAGTTTGTATGAAAGTCCTTCATTTTTTGTGCTACAATCTTGATTTTTGGCAGGGATGTAGTTTATAGTTAGTAGACGTCTGCTATGAACGGATTTTGCGACAGGGTCGGATAAGGGACGTCTAAAGGATATCACAAGTTTGTCTGAAAGTCTTTCATTTTTTGTGCAACAATCTTGATTTTTTTCAGGGACGGAGTTTATGGTGAGTAGAGGTTTGCTAAGAACAGTTTTTGCATTAGGGTCGGATTAGGGAGCTCTAAAAGGCTCTCGCGAGTTTGTATGTAAGTTTGATTTTTGTACTACCGGCCTGCAAGTGTATTATCTAACAATTTTTTTTGTGACAATTGGACTAAGGGCTCCCGCAAGTATATAAATGAAATCCTTGGCGTTTTGGAGCCGGAAATTGGTAGAGAGATAGAATATAGTTAAGACATATGTATTTGTATGTGTGGGAATAGATTTTATGACAGGGCCAGTTTAAGGGAATATAATCGCTTCGATTGGCATTTGTCATTCGCTTTAGCATAGTACATCCAGAGGCAGACCCACACATACATACACGTCAAAATTTCCTCGCGAACGAAGTCGCGGGCAACGGCTAGTTTTAGTATATAGTTATGATCATAATCACCCCGGTAAATATATGAAAAGAAGCATAGGTAAATCATGTAGATCTAGGAATTAAAAAATTGTAGTTTGTTTACCTTGAAAATCACAGACAACAACACGCCTGTAATCCCTGAAGGGATAGGCAGACGTGTAATAGTAGATACACCCACAATTCGACAGTTTTGTTTAAGTCATTACTGAGAAACTCCAAATGGAAAAAACCGTCAGAGCATGTCTAATTTTGCATTTGTTGGAACACAAATTATATTAATATTATTTATCTTCTTCTTAATCGTGGTTAGTGCCTAACCTGTTGTTAGAGTGATGACCTGATGTTTCTGGCCGTCCAGAAAAATCTCTCTGGCATACAGGTTTCTTTCATGGGTGCAATGTAACTATATAAACCTTCCTCTTGAATCACTCAGTTCATTTTTTAAAACTGCATTAATATTCGTTGCGTAGTATAAAAGATCTAAGCGTCCAAACAGCGGGAGTGACTTTGTTTTATGCTAAGTGAAGGTTCCCATGGTTGAGTGCAATTTGAATCATTAAAACTTAGTACTCGGAACTCGAGCTCATAGCGAAAAACGTTTCCAACTACAGAATAATATTTCGGAATATTCTCTCTGTACTTCGTTTCTCTGGCTTTAATTCTCGAACAATGGCCGAGCGACATAACTTAAGATGGCCACTGACACATTCAACCGCATGACAACCGCAAATCATTGTTCTTTAACATTGAGGTATAATGTACTAATCTTTAATATGCTATTTGCTTAGAAATTATTCTTGGAAGTAAAACTTTTATATGCTTATGCAAGAACAATAAGCAAAACATTAAAAAAACATCGAATTAACCTCCTCTTCAGAATTTTTTTTTTTGATCGAGTGAAGTTTTCGATATCACGTTTTGAACCGCAAATTGTCAATGTATATATAGTTTACTATAATATGATTTTTTTTCGGCTTGAAACAATCACTGTTTGTTTGTTTAATATTGAATCATAATATTTAAAAAACGCAAAATTGGAAATACCTGACCTTAATGAAAACCGCTTTAAAATCCATTGCGTTAAAAGAACTAAGCGTATAGAAAGCGGGAAGCGATAATGTTGTAAATGATGTATAGAGGACTACCGCAATCATTTCTGGTTCCATACATCACCCCATTTCGTTCAAATAATTGACACATAATTTCCCGGCACCCCATTATAGAATGACCCATTACATTACTTCAATGAACAAGGACTCACCTTGTGCTCAGTAATAACCGTTCATGTAAGTCAAGGTTAGGTTAACTGTTGGTTAGTCAGTTAGTAATCTGTGGTTGTGCGACAAACTCTCTCCTTTGAGAACGATAAACTGTCTCAAATACACGCTTCGAGTAAACTTTGAATTTCGACACACATCATGCACTAGAATAGGGTATTTCACCAAAATAAATCTAATTAGTCCGTCAGATAGATTTTCAAAACATAGGTAATGGATACATATTATTTTTTCTTTTTTCACGTAAACAAAAGATGAAGACGATACAGTGCTTGGAAAAGTCATGTCAAGTCGTGTGACGTCACAAGGTTAGTACGTTTTTACCCACAAAGTGACGTCAAAAGCCCCCACTCATAATCGCTGACCCGATTTATTTTCGTAAATTTTTATTAATTTGATAAAACAATAAACACGTATTTTTCGATAATCTAACAGACGGACTAATTAGATTTTTTTAGTGAAATACCCTATGGGCCCTGAAGTAATTGGGCTGGTTTGCTAGCTAGCTCGGATATTGACTGAGCGGATACATAGTAGAATATGCTATGGAAATACTATATTTGACTATGTAGGGACTGCCGCGCTCTAAGCTACTTTGTTGAAAGGCGCTTTTGATAATAATATAGAAACAATTCCTACTCTCTTAATAACCTCTCGCCGGTCATGAAAAATTTAAGAGTAAATTATTATCTTTTTAGGCCCTTGATGGAGCGCATTCAGATAGTGTAGTGGACTGTATAAAATGTTTATTAGGAAAGAAATTAAATTACAACAGTCGGTTGGAACTTTGAAATAAGAAAGTACTAGAAGCTGAGAAAACCTGTGAGCGCAGCCGTTCGTATTGCGTAGCAGCGAGCAACAGCTGACTGGGATGGTGCAGCGGCCCGGGATCGATTTACTCCCACGGCCCCCACTACCCCGCGCCCCTCACTCACTACTACTTAACTGCGATATGCTATTGTATCTCACAGTTCAACTACTCCACTTCCACTCAAACAACTCACTGGGTAGTTGGCAGTCGCTTACTCTTGTATGTATCTTTGTTATTGATGGAAAACTACTTACGAGTAGTTAACATAAAAATATAACTGACTAGCAGACACCACCACTGACTGCCCACTTCGTTGGGCATAATTAGTCGAAAGTGTGCTAATTACTTTTCGAAAAATTCAATTTCGGGGACGACCGCTGCGTAAGGAGCCGACCACACGACTGAGCCGCGCGGGTACCTACCTCTCAGATGTAAATGGCCACGCCCCCTTCTCCCGAAGCGAGCACGACGCGAACCGAATTAAACCCGAAACCATCGCGCGCCGTCCGCTGCTTTGGTTTTTTCTCCGATTCACTTTGCAAAACGGACTACCACGTAAAAGTCTTTTTATTTTCCTTTTTTTTATATAACCTATGACACTCAGCAATAATGTGGCTTTCTATTGGTGAAAGAATTTTTAAAATCGGTTCAGTAGATCTCGAGATTACCCCTTACAATTTAACAAACACACAAACTATACTTCTATAATTATAATATTATTAAGTATAGATATTGTATATGAGAGCTACATTTGCCAACAAACTGCTTTACAGTTTGGCAGCAGTAACATTTTTTGGAATACCTAGCTTCATTTATTTATTTCTATCTATTCGGTACTGGTGGTCAGACTTTTGCACCAAAACGCTACAATAATTATTCAAATATTATAACATTTTCAATACACTTCCTCGAAAACTGGCTCCTAATGCACTACGATTAGGTTCGACATGCAATGTATATATTTCGCACGCGTGCGTTTTTCTTATCTTTTCACAACCAAGGGCGGAAAAGAAAATTACCACTGATAACTATACCTTATACTAAGTTCAAATCGATTAAAACAGAGGAGATTATCTTTTTTTTTAATTCATCTTTTGATTTGCGTCTTTACAGCATGAACATGATTATTTTAAACAAATATTTACTTTTATGAACAGGTAAACATTTATTTGTGGTCTAATTAAAAAGCATCGTTTAATACACGTGGGAATTGGTTATTACATTTCCCGACCCCATGAATACCATCGCAGTACGGCTCGGGAGTTCATCCCGCCTCGAATGCAATAACAAACTTTCCGCACTAATATCAATAAACAGAACCTATAAGGGTTCTGTTTTATCCTTTTGAGGTACGGAATCCTAAAAAAAAATTAAGTTAAAAAATCTAAAACCCGACTACTAACAAAATCGCGGTCTTAAAAGTAGAAAACAAGAAAATAATTCTTGTCTGATATTCGTCGTAGTCGCATGCCACCAGGGTTGGAAAAATAGTACATTGTAATACAAGGGCCTAAAATGACCCATTTTATACGAGGTAGTTTTACTACCGAGCTTTAGCGAGGTAGTAAATAGGAACCGAGTTATAATGGGATTTTAGCGCCGTGTGTTACACTGTACTTTTCACTACGATTGCGAGAAAATAAAATAACCATGTTCAATATGAGTTTATTTTATTAAAAATTAAATGTACAATTTGTACAAAATAAAATAACCATGTTCAATATGAGTTTATTTTATTAAAAATTTAATTCAATTTAATAATACAATTCCAAAAATTTCGGGCCAATGTCTTTTTTTTATTTCTTCTGTAGCTGCATTGCAACGCACACATTCTACCAAAGAGTTCGGCATTCAGCGCGTTTAGTTCCATTTTTAAAAATAAAACATTTTTTTTTTACTTGAAACTACATCACGCACCAGCTGGCTGAACAAGTTGTCGTACGAGATTTACTTTTAGCCCTAGGGCAAAATATGCAATTTTAGGCCCGCTCTGGTATGCTATTATGACGTTCTTTTTGAGCAAGAGGAGTGAAAAAACAGTTTTTTTTTTACATTTTATAAAACAAACAGTTTAAAATGTTTTAAACAGGTGTTTTTTTTGTTTTTTTCCCCAAGTTAGTTATCATCCATTTCTAAGTGATTAAGCCTGATATAATTCACTTTTATACTATTTTAAAAACTGCATGACGAAAATTGATCATAATTCAATACATCCTGTATGTTCCGACGTTCATTTTTAGTAGGGAAATCACCTAAACTTCTCATAAAATAAGGGGAATACCCAAAATATAATTATATTAAATAATCATCACAAAGAAGCGATGCCCCTTGTTGTAAAATACAGGGCAAAGATGGATCCGTTTCATAAGTCTCTGTTTGAAAATTATGTAGTGAATCACGTTGGACCTCTAGAATGGTGGTTGTCATTTAAAACCCAAATTAATGGCCAAACTGTAGACTTAGTGACACAGCTTCACACTGCAGTTGCTTCAAGTGCCGGAATTGAACATTTGGATTTATTCATTCCGATGTACGAAATAAAAACTTTTTAACAAAAAGTACAACCGACTTCCACAAAAAATAACACCTAATAAAAAACGATGTTTTATTTTAAACTGTTTTAAACACTGTTTAAAACTCGTGTTTTAAACAACTTGTTTTAAACATGCCAACCCTGCATGCCACTGATACCTGATGCTCCTTCATGGCTTTCTCATTGATACAGAAGTCAGCTGCTAATTGCCATTATCAAGGTGGCATGCGACTACGAAGAATATCAGACAAGAATTATTTTCTTGTTTTCTACTTTTAAGACCGCGATTTTGTTAGTAGTCGGGTTTTAGATTTTTGAACTTAATTTTTTTATTTGAATTTTATTTTTGTGTGTATGTAAACTATAATTTAATACATATTTGTAATTTGCTCGCCAAGACCTTTCATTTGATACCAAACTTGCTATGATTATCTCAATTTAATATTTTTTGAGGTAAGTTTTTGACATTTAAATTCCGTCATAAAAATAATTTATAATATTTATATAGCCTATGACACCCGGGCTATTCTTACGAATCTATTGACACCTCATTTATTAAAATCCGTTCAGTAGTTTAGGCGCTACGGTGGAACATACATACATATATAGACTGCCAAAATCCTTACCCTTCCTTTTGGCTTCGCCGTAGTCGGGTAAAAAGACGAGAACGCTAAAAGCTAGTTTAATTTGCTATTGCAAATTAAACTAGCCCATCTCTAGACTTTGGTAAAGCCACGCGAAACCCTTTCTCATCTCTAACAATGCACTATAAAGGCTGATTTTTCAGTAATCAGATATATCTATACTAATATTATAAACCTGAAGAGTTTGTTTGTTTGTTTGTTTGTTTGTTTGTTTGTTTGTTTGTTTGTTTGTTTGTTTGTTTGAACGCGGTAAACTCTGGAACTGCTGGTTGGAATTGAAAAATTCTTTTTGTGTTGGATAGTCCATTTATCGAGGAAGGCTATAGGCTATATAACATCACGCTACGGCTAATAATATGAAAAATGTTACAAAAACGGGAAAAGGTATTTCCTTTTTGAGAGCTTCCGCTGCGTGCGCTGCGAAAACGGTGTAAGTTACGCAAATATCACGTATGAAAGAATTGTTCCTCTTTAAAAGTTCTAAAAAAAAGTCCGCGACAGGATATATCTATCTTTTAAGATTGACTCACTGTAACCTTTTTTTACTGTTAAACTTTTAAGTTAAAAATAATTATTTTTTGCGAAGCTTATTAACCCATATGGTATTAATCTATATCTAAATAAATGTGTTTTTCAGAACGGAAATTTAATATAGAATATTTGTGTCCTTAACTCTATACAGTTTAAATAAATATCTTAGAAGATATCGCAATGTAAAAATATCCGCGCGGCAAAATAATTCGCGCGTCGCATTGTAGGTACGGGGGATTCTGGCTGGCCTCCGGGAAATTCAAATTCATAATATTTACTGCATCATAATGTTTACAAATACAGAGTGTTATAGTATATTTAACAGCAAGAGATACCTATAGTAATTCACACTTTAATACTAAAGTCTAAGCTAATCTAAACCATCTAAACTATTTTAATAAAGAGGACAGATAGGATTTTTTGTTGTTACGATTTAGCTTAATTTATGTCGGATATTCGATATATCGAGAAAGGTTATAGCTATATTTATGTGATGCAGACGAAGTTGCGTGGGTCAGCTAGTTGAATTAATATAAATACGTAAACGGAATGTAAGGATTGTAGCAGGTGGGTATGGGACAAGGGCATGAGTTAATGTTTGTATTTACATAAAGGGTGTGTAAATATCCTTAACGAAGTCGGAAGGTACCTACTTGTTCTCTTAGTCATTGAGATGTTTTTTTTTCTGGTCCATACACCTTTTAGTTGCCGAATTGACGAATATAAAAAACTTGATTGACTTTATCAAGGGTTCGTTTACACCCTTGACAGCACGCTTTTTTGTGACATGGCACAAAAGTTACTTAAATAAACTAATTTTATGAAAATATATGAATAAACATTACAGTGTAGTTATGTATCCCCATATATATGGAGTCCCCCCCCCCCCCCCATTCGCGAGTAATTCTATTCCCTGATCTGACATGACTGAATATGTACTGTGGTTTCATTCAGCATTCTTGAGATATTGATCCACTGTTTAGTGAATTAATTTAGGAATGTGGTTTGTTCCTGTAATACTACTAATATTATAAACGCGAAAGTTTGTGAGTATGTCTATTATGTATGGATGGATTGATGTTTGTTACTCTTTCAGGCAAAAACTACTCAACAGATTTAGATAAAATTTGGTACACAGATAGTTTATAACGTGAATTAACACATAGGATAGTTTTTATCCCGATTTTATCTTCCCTTGGGATATTTTTTGAGTTGTAGCAGGCAAAGCCGCTGGCAACAGCTTGTGAGTTCATAAACTGATGATATGACGGTTGGGATGGTGTAACTTATACATAATAATCTTCCCACGTTTCAGTTGGCAGAAGTATATTGAGGATCATCCTTAACTTCGAACGTATGAGGCAGAGCCCATTCTATGTGACGACGTGTGCCCCATATTTTTTTTATAAGTAACTAAAGAGCAACTAAAAACAAAATTGAAAACACACGTTCTTTTTTTGGTTGCTACGTCTTAGTCAAACGCTACGCGTAGGCGCTACACCAGCTACGCAGCCGTAGCACTCATCCGCTACGACGCCAGCCGTAGCAGCACTAAATTGTAAACTTTACAATATTGCATGAGGTTTGACCCTCTTAATGAAACGTAAAAGTGACTAATATGAAAGAGACTACAAGATTTAGACAACATAATAATTGGGTTTACAAAAAAAAACTCGTAATTAAATTCCGGACACTATAAAAGAATAACAAAAATGTATCCTAACGTTTCAATTAAATGTCGGACACAAAAACGAAAATAAAGGGAAACTAAATATAAAACAAACAAATAGTACAAAGGCATTCGGACAACTGGACATTTCGAACTGTTGGTTTCATAGATGTCCATTGTCCAGCTATACAGTTGCAAATTAAAAGGCTCGGAGTTCGCGAAGCTTTGACAGCAAAGAGTATGAAGAGCTCGTATTTTATCTCTTTCAAGCAGCGATCCCATTGAAATGCAATGACAGATTGAACTGAAGTGAACCAATTGGATGCCAGTTCAATGATGTTGGATTTCAGATTGTTTTTTAGGGTTCCGGACCTCAAAAGGAACAAACGGGACCCTTATAGGATCACTCGTGTTTCTGTCTGTCTGTCCGACCATTCCCCCCCCCCCCCTTGTAATCCAAAACTACTTGGCCAAAAATGTTGATTCAGAAATTAGTTCAACACGTATAGATAAGAAGAACCTATAAGAAGTCTATGGTGCTAAAATAACCTACTGCAATGGTACGGAACCCATTTTTTTTTTGGATTTGGAAATCTTCAAATAACCCCTCCCGCTCTTGGGCAGAGCGAAAGGGAGTGTCAGACTTCTACTGACTAAAAACCACCCATGTTCCTTCTTAGCTCTTTATGTCGAGGCCGCGGTATCTTTTGCGAACAACCCGCAGCTCTGACGGAATCGAGCACACCCTTGGTCGAATCTATAGTCGAGTAATGATATATCAATCACCGTTTGGTCACTTCTGGATGCTGACTTTTTATGAATTTTAATTTCATAAAGGTTTAAATGTACATATTGTGTTATAAGAAAATATAATAAATTGTAATTACAAATTAAAACTAAAAGTTAATACATTATATACAATAATATAATTTTTTTTTTAAAGTAGCGTAGCAGGTGGAGTTATGTGGTTCCTGTCTACCCCCGTGAGAAAAAGGCGTGAGTTTATGTATGTACGTGTATATAATATATATATATATAAAGAGATAAAATTCAGGTTTCAAAAGCTGCTCGGACTCAAAACAATATAATCCCAAGTATTTGTGCAGTAACAGATGATTTTAATCACATTTGAGGTTAGTGGTTCTATATTTCAATGTAAAATTACATTTTATACGCAGCACTCCATTTATGTAAATAATAACTGCGGGCCACACTGCGCGCCTCGGGCCACACTGATCAAAGCAAAACGCATTGCAGTTATTTGAAAGGCTTTGCTAACACAGTTAATACTTTTTACAAACAAACACAGCAAACAATAGCTTAATATTGCTCGTGACTGTACATACATTTTTATTCAGTTTGCATGACATCGAACAATATTGAATAAAAAGTAACAAATTCCCTATCCATTCCCTTGGACTCCGCACTAGGATCCATTGTGTCATGGTGTCCATTAACTCCTTAAGTAAGGCTTACATGACTGTCAGCTTTAACCAAAAGAACAGGTAAATTTAAATAAAGAAAAAATAATTAAGCTAACAAGCTAAAATAAAATCTATAACACAAATGAAAGAAAGTTCCATGAGGAGGTTTGGAGCTTTGTTAGTGGCTGTGGGTGAAGTGAAAAGTGTGTGTTAAGGTGTGTATATGGCTTATAGCTTGTGAGTGATATGAGTGGGTGTGGTGTGTATGGCTTATAGCTTGTGAGCGATATGAGTGGGTGTGGTGTGTATGGCTTATAGCTTGTGAGTGATATGAGTGGGTGTGGTGTGTATGGCTTATAGCTTGTGAGCGACACATTTTTCACTAGTTTATGTCAACTTCATGAAGAAATACATTTCATCACCCTTAAAATATAGATTTGAATGTTAAGGTGCATAATATGTGGTGTGACAGGAATAGATAAAATAAGGAATGAACATATAAGATGAAGTTTCCAGAAAAGTTGAAAGAATATGCATTATGTGACTAAAATAGTGACGAATATAAATGTTGATCGGTTAAGAGGTAGAGGAAGATCAAGAAAATGATGCATGGATTGTATGAGGAATGATATGAAAGACAAAGGAGTAAATGATAGCGTGACGGTTGGCAGAGAAGAATGGAAGAAATATATTTTAAACTGTTGTGCCGACCCCAAGTAACACGGAGCAAGGGTAGGAAGCCCGTCGGGGCTGTGGATTGTCGAAAGGTTAACGCGGCTCCGACACAAGGGCGAAGAGGGAACATGGGTTTGGTTTTTAGTCAGTAGAAGTCTGACACTCCCCTTCGCCCTGCCCAAGAGCGGGGGGGGGGTTATTCGATGATTTTCCACACACCAAAAAAAAAAAAGGGTAGGAAGATGATTATAAATGTGACTTCATTGAGATTCTCAAGTTTCCTGTATTCATTCATGGCCATGGCTGGCAGATTAACTAATTAGGAATACACTGGATTCACATTAGTCAGTGTCCGTCGTCCTCTAACACCCGTATCTATAAACAAGTCATTACTATTACTTGAGTAAATGTCATTGTTAAAGATATGATTTTATCTCTGTAGTTTAGTAATTCCTTGATGTTAGAACTATCAAACGTTAGAATTCTTAGTTTTACTTTCATTGACGGTTCTAACTTTGCTTAAATTCTTGTCCATTGCATAAAAATTTATACCTAAGTAATTACTTAAGATCAAGTAGTTACTTTAACTTGACTATAAATACGGATGTTACTCTCTAAGACTAGCTATAACACATAAGACAATGTGCATCGTTTGTGAATGGTCACGGTTGTTAACTATTCATGTAGGCAGCAACAGTCTATATGCAGCCGTCAGAGAAAAAAAGAAAAAAGAAAGAAAGAAAAGAAAAGAGACACAGCCTTCGGAATTAGTTTAGTAACGTATACACATGATACAGTATGGTAGTTTAAACAAGGGACTCATTGAAACCCACAATGCTTACATGATACTAATGAAAATATGAACAAAAAACACTGACAACTAACCAGTCAGAGTCATTTGATTCTAAATATTTAGCAGAAGTCTCGCTTCCTATTTTAAAACAGGCGAATCCAATGGCAAAAAAAAAGTCTAATGAAGTAAGATCTAGAGAGAGCGTGCGGGCCATGGCACAATTACGTCACAAATTAAGGTTGTAGTTTTTTATGTATTTGGGACGAGAATCGAATATTGAATACCTTTCCTCAATATGTCCCTCGTTTAACCTAACATACTGTACAAGTTAGGTACTCAAAGTAATGAGTACATACGGTGACATCTAATTGGTGCCACACATTGGGTCAGCATGATTCAGTAATGCCGCCAATATAGGTTGTTAAACTTAGGGAAAAACCTGCTTGACTTAACACAAATTGTTCCTGAAATCCAACGATAGAAGTTGTCGAACGAAGTTTTCCAATCTGAATATTTGTGTAATATGTGCTGCTAGGCGCTACACAATCGATAATCAACCCCAATAGGCGTGAATCATCCTCGTAACGAGAGGTTTGAACTACTCCCATCACCATCTTCCCGCCCTTTTCCCATTCTATTTGGGGTCGGCGCAACACGTTGTCTTCTTCCATTGTCCCCTGCCATTTACTCCTTTATCTTTCATATTACATTTCCCATACAATAGGGGATCGGACAAAAAAAAACTAATTAGTCCGTCAGATAGATTTCCAAAAATTATTGGACACGTATTTTTTCTTTTTTCACGTAAACTTAAAATGAAGACGATACAGTGCTTCGAAAACTCGTGTGACGTCATATGATAGTACATTTTGACGACACAAGTGACGTTTCAAGCCCCACTCCTGGGAGTGAAAAATATTGAATACGTGTTTTTTGTTTTATCAAATCAATAAAAAATTACAAAAACGAAAAAAAAAAAACGTAAAAAAAAAAACGATAAAACGTGATAAAACGTGTCTAAGATCCAGATCTTTGACACGTTTTATCTTCGTAATTTTTTATTGATTTGATAAAACAAAAAACACGTATTCAATATTTTTCGATAATCTAACTTACGGACTAAACAGAATCATATTATTTTGACCCAGTCCGATCCCCTATTCATTGATTTATTCTTTGGCTTTCCTCTCCACACATCAACATTAATTCCATTACTTTTTTAGTCACATTATTTTCATCCCTCCTCATTACATTTCCATACCAAGATAAACCGACTTCCTTTTATTTTTTCTGTAACAGGTGACACTTTTAAACATCCTTTAATATACTCATTTCTTACTTCATCCATTCTTGTCACTCCACACATCCATCTCAACATTCTCATCTCGGGTACATGAAATCGTTTGTCATCCATCTTTTTCACAGCCCAGGTACCACTCTATGCAAGTTAAATCTAAAAGTGACTCACGTGATTGCCGTTTACTCAGAAGGGACTGTTTACCTGTTGAAGAATAAAATTGAAGTTATTACGAGCACTTTCTATAAAACTGGAAATAGGGATAAAGTATGGTTTTTTGAACGACAATTTCTTTTTACAACTGCAAATTAGCAACGCCCAATCTTAGTCTCACATAAATTATGCAAGCATAAATACTTTTGAATGAAGTATTTATTATTTAAAAGTTTGTAAGGAAATAACGAAATGTTCATTTTGTACAAACTAATGTTACGAATTTTCAACTTATATAATCCATCAATAAAAATCATCCTTTAATGTCGTATTTTTGTAAGTGTATTATAATAGTAGAATAAGTACCAAAGGGGTAAAGCAGTGTCTTACGTCACGGGCACCATTTTGGATTGACTTTAAGGCAGTGTTACAGTAAGCTCGCCAAGACACAAGGCTCTGTTATCCCCGAAGAGCATACTCTATTTTTCACACTCAGGAAATACAAACCAATTCGATTTTCTTAATAAGTGCCTCTCACCAATAATCTACCTCGGGGGAACACCGGTATATTGGAGACTTCTTTTTTTAGTTTTTGAAACCAAATGATAAATGACTTTGTGCCCAAGAATGTACAAAATCTTTGCGACTTCAATAGTAAAGATAATTTATAATTAAAAAATGGGGAATATCGCTCAGCAGGAACGGACGAAACTCATAAAGGTTGAAATAAGTTGTTATTGTCACTATGGCTGAAGTTTTTTATGTAGATAAGTATCCTACTAATCTTCTATCACAACAACAAGCGCAACAATAATATAATGTATCTCATTTAAATAAAAGCGAAAGGTCACTCACTCACTCATCACGAAATCTCTAAAACAGGGATGCACAGACCGCTGCCCGCGGGTGATATGTCAGTGGCCCGCCTGCAAAAATATTCCTTTGTGCATTTGAAGGAAAATATAGCTCAGGTTTACAAATAGTATTAGATACCTTAAATTGATTGTAAAATGTGCTGTGAACACTTGAGACGATAAATCAGTGGTCAAAGAAGCCGTATGAAATTCGGAGTGCCTATGCAATGGAGTCTTGAGCTACCTAAAGAGTCTGCCGAAGAAATAGCTTCGAGATTAGAAAAAAAAAAAACTCGTTGGAGACAGGTACAAAAGTGACATCCTAACGTACAAGAGAGCCAGACCTGCTGCCTTTATTTCATTCGGAAAAATTTTTGTTCGGATGTGCAAGGCCTTATCCTCGAAATAACTAAATACCTCCACAGTCACCTTGATCAATTTCCAGAGAATCTTGAGCCCTATAGCAAAGAACAAGGGGAGCGGATTCAGCAGGACCTAAAAATGATAGAGGAGAGGTCCCAAGGCCGATGGGATAGGCATATGATGGCTGACTACTGCTGGGGTATGCAACGTGACTATCTATTCACGAAAGTCGCCAAAAAGAAAGTTTTTACCTACATAATAACTAAAACAATGCTGCTACACGAAGGAAGTCAAAAATTTTGATATGAATATATGTAATAATTAGTATTCGGTGCTAAGTTAAATAAAAATACAGTATCTCGGCACCAAAACCACTGTTGACCAGTGTTATAATTTAAAAAGTTCAGAATAAAAATTATTCCCTACAACACCATCTATAAAATGGTCAAATGTTCTTTTTTTGTAAAATGACTAGAAAAGTTATGCCGAATAAAAGATTTTATTTTCACAAATTTTCATGGATTTTCACTGATAACTTTCTTTTTATGGGTCTACGACTACAAATTACTTGACAAAAGATGTAGATAATCTTACTAGCAACAATACGTGTTATTTTTATTTTTTGTGAGTAAAAAACATTGCAAGATGTTTTACCCTTTTTCCACCCCACAAACTTGGATTAAACTTTAAACTGACCCCCTCTGGACATCTAATAAATAAAATTTTGTCCTCTAAGAAATGCACGCTCAATGTAACATTTCAATGGACTAAAGGGCCTTCGCAAGTTTGCATGAAAGTCCTTTATTTTTTGTGCTACAATCTTGTTTTTTGGCAAGAACGTAGTTTATAGTTATAAGACGTCGCTAAGAACAGATTTTGCGACAGGACCGGATTAGGGAGGTAGGCGCTCTCGCAAGTTTGTATGAAAGTACTTCATTTCATGCGCTACAATTTTATTTTTTGGCAGGGACGTAGTTTAATACGTAGTAAGTAAACGTCTGCTAAGAACATCAAATCTATTGTGTGTTTTCAGCAAAGTCAACCACTATAACACCAATAACATCTTACATGAAAAACACCATGGTTTCACCAAAGAACGTTGTACGACTGACGCCGGTGGCACCGTATTAAAACACATATTTACTGCGTGGGAAGAGGCACAAGTTGCCATAGGAATCTTCTATGATCTCTCGAAAGCATTTGATTGCATAAACCACGAAACCCATCTCTTGAAACTACGGTTTAGGGAACCTTGCGCTCAGTAAATGAAATCGTATTTAAACGATCATCAGCAAGTACAAATAAATTGTGTCAATTCAACGGGCTTAAAAGTAAGTATGGGTGTGTCACAAGGTTCGATATTAGGTTTCTCTTTTTGGTCTATATTAATGATCTACCTCATTTATTTGAAAACCAACCTGAAATGGTATTGTTTGTCGACGATACTTCTTTAATATTTAAGGTAAACAGACGTGCCACAAATCTCGATGACGTATATAACGGCCTAAATATAAACTAGAATTTGACAATTAAACTGTTTTCTTAGGGATTACGCTTGACTTAAGGCTACACTGGGGTCCGCATTTAACATCTCTTGCAGGACGGCTGAGTTCAGCAGCATATGCTGATAGGAAAATCCTTCAATTTACTGACGTACAGTGCCCCACAAAGGAGCATGGATAGCAAAGAAAAAAAATCGTGTGAAGCGAGAAATGACGCCATCTAGCGTAAACTAGTTATCGACTAACAACATTTGATTATGCTGCTACAGTTACCTACAAGAGGGCGCGTTTCGTTTTGTCTCTGTAAACATTTCAATAATTTGTAATAAATAGTTTCTTTTATATTATATAATATATTATTTCTTATATCTTAATAAAATTCTTAACTATTAACCTGTGAAAATTAATTTATAAATTCTATCTGATTGTCTATGTTTTACTTTTCAAACATGAGAGGGTATGTTATAATGGATTTATAAATATTTTTCAGTTAGTAGAAATAATTAGATCAAAGATTTATGAGTTATGACTAAGCTCAATTGATCGTTCGCTAAGATCGTTTCGATTACCTTGTTCTAGTGCTTTTTCTTCAGTTCAATTTTTATTACCAATATGAGTACGCGATGTAATGTTGAATTGGTGAGAAAAGCTCAAATAATTGCTTTGCATAATCGAGGCTACAACTTGTCAGATATAGCGAGAGACCGGTGATAACGTAAGTAGTTTTGTTTTCACACATTTTTATAAAATACTTCATTATTTTTAATTACTTTACTACCTACTTAATAATCAATATTGCGTATTATATATTTCTATTTTATTGTTGCAGAGAAAAACCGTTGTGCTATGGGTACGGCGCTTTGAAGAGGAGGGTTCTTTACAACACCATCAAAGAACTAGTAGACCAGACTACGGCTCATAAACACATTACAGCGTCAAACCGTGTTATGAGAGTATGGAGAAAATGGATTCCTGTCGATGACTGACTATGCTGGTTTATATTAAATTGAATTGAATGTATTTTTAAGAACTAAAAAAAGTCAAACACAACATTTTTTTCTTTTCATTTTCATTACATAATAACCTTTTCGTATGTTTTTGTGCAATTGTATAGCTGTTATCCTACCTATTTAATTCATTAAACGTTTCACTTTTGTGATAAAATAATCCGGTCTCCTGTGTCTTTTTACCCGACTACGGCGAAGCCAAAAGGAAGGTAAGGATTTTGGCAGTCTATGTATGTATGTATGTTCCACCGTAGCGCCTAAAGTACTGAACGGATTTTAATAAATTAGGTGTCAATAGATTCGTAAGAATAGCCTGGGTGACATAGGCTATATAAATTTTATAAATTCATTATAAGACGGAATTTAAATGTCAAAAACTTACCTCAAAAAATATTAAATTGAGATAATCATAGCAAGTTTGGTATCAAATGAAAGGTCTTGGCGAGCACATTACAAATATGTATTATATTATAGTTTAAGTACACACAAAAATAAAATTCAAATAAAAAAAATAAGTTCAAAAATCTAAAACCCGACTACTAACAAAATTGTGGTCTTAAAAGTAGAAAACAAGAAAATAATTCTTGTCTGATATTCTCCGTAGTCGCATGCCACCTTACTAATGGCAATTAGCAGCTGACTTCTGTATCAATGAGAACGCCATTAAGGAGCATCAGGTATCAGTGGCATGCGACTACGAAGAATATCAGACAAGAATAATTTTCTTGTTTTCTACTTTTAAAAAAAGACCGCAATTTTGTTAGTAGTCGGGTTTTAGATTTTTGAACTTATTTTTTTTTGAGGTTACAAAAGCTTCAATCCTCTTTCCGATTTTGGAAACGAATACTTAAGCTATGGCCTCAATAAGAAGTTTTTTTATAATATAATAATGTTGAACGATAATAAATGTCTGTTCATTCCTGTTGCTAACTGACTACCAACACGAATATTATATTTTTGAATGCTATCCGCACTGGGCCCGCGTGGTGGATTATAGCCCATCCCTCTCCTAGAGAGGAGGCCTGAGTCCCTGCAGTGGGAACATTATAGGCTGATGATGATGATGATGATGATGATGATGCGCACTTGAACGGTTTCTTTTGTTTTTTTTTATCATTTAACTTCTCACTTAATCCAACCTAATACGTGTTTCCTAACTTCTTACTTACCTCACCTATTCCCAAGTCAAAGTCCATTTTTTTCCTATATCTCAACAGAATAGGTTACATTTAGTTAGGACTAAGTTATAAAAATCTACCTCCTTTTTATTTCATCAGGTGACACCGGGTAATCCGGATATTGTCATTGCGGAAAGTAAAAACTTAATCCGCCTTATTACAAAACGTAGTTAAACCTGGTTTAACTTAGACTTGGTTTATCTCGCATGATGTCACTTTCTTTTGAATATTATTGAAGTGAGACGTCATGCGAGATAAACCAAATCTAAGTTAAACCAGGTTTAACTACGTTTTGTAATAAGGTTTAATTTCTTATTATTATTTAAGTAGGAATTACAAATAAAATTGCTGTGAGGTAGAAACAGAAATAAAACTTATGCCACCTGCAAGTGACACTGGGGATTAAAGAGTTTAATATCACAGTTGTGCAGAAACCAAACGCCATCTATTAATTATTTTCGAAAACTTGATTTCAACGTTCACAGAAAAATAGGCCCTAAGGTATCCATGCACGTAGTCGCATGCCACCTTGCTAATGGCAATTAGCAGCTGACTTCTGTATCAATGAGAACGCCATGAAGGAGCATCAGGTATCAGTGGCATGCGACTACGAAGAATATCAGACAAGAATAATTTTCTTGTTTTCTACTTTTAAGACCACGATTTTGTTAGTAGTCGGGTGTTAGATTTTTGAGCTTAATTTTTTTATTTGTGTTACAAAATTGAACTTCTACAGGGTCGTCGTTTATGGTGAGTAGAAGTACAATAAGAGCGAATTTTCCGACACGGCCGCATTAGGGTGTTTTTTCTCAATGTAACATTTCAATGGACTAAAGGGCCTTCGCAAGTTTGTATGACAGTCCTTCATTTTTTGTACTAAAATCTCAAATTTTGGTAGGAAGGTACTTTAAAGTTAGTAGACGTCTAATAAAAACGGATTTTGTGACAGGGCTGGATCATGAAGGTCTGAGGCCAGTTTAAGGGAGTATATAATCGATTCGATTGGCATAAGCTTTTGGGATTCGATTTGACACAATACATCCAGAGGTAGTCTCGTGCATACACTTCAAAATTTCCACGTGAACGAAGTCGCGAGCTGTTGCCCGCGACTTCGTTCTAGTTTTACTAATCCTACTAATATTATAAATGCCTGAGATAAATGCGAATGTTTGTGAGGATGGATGGATGGATGTTTGTTACTCTTTCAAGCTAGAACGGATCTGAATAAAATATGGCACATAGATAGATTATATAGTCTGGAATAACACATGGGCTACAAATTATTGCGATAATAACCTAAGGGGGTGAACAATATTGCATTATATTCCTCAACTGATTGACAACTTACTTCTGTCATACTAGAACGGCTTTTTCAAACCATTTGTTACCAATGTAAGTATCCTAACGGTTTGGCGACCTCCTTTTAAACAAAGGTAGGCAAGTTCAAATCCCAGCGGGTGTCGACAATCGACTATATCAGCAACTTTTTAAAGTGGTCCCAAGCAATGTGCAGTGCTGACAATCTGAATATTAGTTTTTCATATAAAATGACCTTTCTTCTACTTTGTATATCTTTACAATCCTGAAAAATAAAATTGTGTGACTCCTACGTCAATAGGTATAAAAAACTGAAACAAATGACATTGCTATGAACTTATGCCTCTACTAGGCTTTTGGATGTATCTGCGATAATAATGATAATTATGTTCCTAGTGTTACGAAGGTAAATATGTGACTCATCTGAGCTTGGTTCAGGTGGCATAAGATGACAATACTGGAGTCGCGGTATAATTATATGATTAGTTTTGCATGACTGTAGGCAATTTTAGATTTTTCTGTGCCTGATTCATATGGTCGTTTAGTAGTTTCGCTAAGTAGTTTTTCGCTTTTGCAGCACTAAAGGAGGGCCTTTGTTACGTAATTTTCCTTTATTTTTGACCGTGTACAAGTCACTAGTTCTAGTCTTATTTATTATGTTTACTTAGCTATAACCTTTCAGGAATCAATGTAAGGATTGTAATATTTTGAGCTTTAAATTATTTTAATAATTCAAAAATCACAGGAGTATAAACTTGTTCTATATAATTATGACATTTTGATATACCTTAATCTTAGTTAAGAATCAATAATTATTATTTAGAATTAACAATCATAACCAACCGTGTATTTATTACTAGCAATAATGTTATGAAATTGAGACCAGAATTATTTAAATGGCAGTTTGACATTGATCTTCCGTTTTAACCACCATAAAAATCTATTTATTCATTAGTCAAAGTCTCTAACTAATTTCTGTTATTTGAATATTGCAGTTCACAACAATGCCACAAACTAAAGATAAAATGAAGGAGAAAAAGAGACTCGCAAGGACGTAAAAGGGTGGAAAATAATAGATCCAGATAAGTGTATTATTCCTTAGAAGCTATTAATTAAGATCAAAATGCCATTTAATTAAAGTTAATCGCATTTTTGTTCATTTATTGTTTGTAATAAGTAGGTACAGCAATGTGATTGGTAATTTCAATTACTAATTAAGACTATTTAACTTGACTCGAGTCAAATGTACCATTATTATAATAAGTTTGTAATCCTGTGATTGATATAATAAATAGGACTAGTGAGTTATACATGGGAAAAACTAAACAGAGAGAATACTATAATGTAACAATTATAATAACATTCTAGTACTTATTAGAAATTATTGTATTACAAATATTAGCAATAATTATTTCTGTTATGTTTCAATATTCTCAGAGTTTCAAAAATATACTTTACAAGAATCATTGTTGAATTCATCAGACTTTTGCCGTGATATTATGATCACTGATAATAATTGTTTGCATGAGAAAATGATTAATAATGTTGTTAAAATATGACTATTTTCATAATACTGAGACCTACAGATAGGTCTTTCAAAATCTAATTGAGGTTCTTAAAACCATTTTTCTCCAAGTCAACAGTTTGAAAGATAAAAAAGCTGGCCAAGTGCAAGTCAGACTTGCACATGAAGGGTTCCGTACCATCGTAGTAGTTAAGCCTTCTTTAATTTGTATTATTTCTTGTTTTAGCGGTGACAGAAATACTCATTTTGTGATAAGTTTGTTTTTCATCGTGTTTGTATGAATGACAAAGTTATATTTGCGGTTTTATAAATGAGATATATCTAAAAATATATAAACACGCCTGTCACCAATGCCAACACGCAATGTCAAAAAGTAAACTAAAAAGTAAAATAAAATAAAAAGATTTGAAGTTATCATCAAACTTTTTTAAATAATAAATGCTACCCTAAGCGACTTATCCAGAGAGATAAAGCGTTGGACAATTTTCGCTGGTTGGACGATATAAAAATGGATTTGACAAGAAAAATAGATGAGCGTTTCAAGCGCGACAGATTGGAATAAGAACAGGACAAATTCAGAAAAATTGCCATTCCTTTTAAATAAATGGTACTCAATGAGACTTATCTAGGGGATCAAGTTCTGGACAACCGTGGCTGGGTGGAGCTGAAAAGTAGGAAAATTTCAACATTTCAGCTCCATGAAGCTCCACAGCTCAACCTGTTTGTTGACGAGTTACTTTATTAATTAATGCATAAAAGTAATCACATTAAGAAGGAATTGGGTTTTATTATTATTTAATAAACTTTTATTTTAGACCTTGAAGTCCATAGTGTCAGTACTCGTATTACATGAAATAGACTTACTTAACTAATATTAGTAACACACATAATCAACAAGTACAATACAAAAAAAGAACAGATAATAATATACAACAACAACAGAAAATACATAAATGACGGAAACTTATAAGACAAAGGTCGAGGGAGGAGGAGGTCGGATTATTCATGCCCCTAAAATGAGAACAGAAGCATGAAGATATGTCTGTGAGTGATCTTGAATTAAATGGCGGAAGGACAGAATGAACATGCGCGAGCGAAGCGAGCGCGAAATTATTTTTTTAGTTATTGTGTTTATCGATTGGGGTGCAATATATCCAAAATAGTATGTAGTTTGTCACATAGGTTACTGAATTTGTGGTAAATAAATAGTAGACTACTCTGTCTTTCTAATTGTACTTTTTAAGGGGTTATTTTTGAAAAACAGGACACACAATTATTCATTTATTTTGTTAGGATTTTGGCCGGCGAAAACGGAACCCTTATATGATCACAAAAATGATCTGAATTAAAAAAAGAAAAAGAAAGAATTAAGACCTAAAAGCAATATTAATCTGTGGCAATATGCATGTCATTTACCTATTTGTAGTAGGTATGCATGCACTATTATAAGAACTATGAATTATTTGTTAACATTCTGAGAAATTCAAGTATAGTGACAAATATATACCTGCAAGCAGTTTGCATGTCATTTACCTATTTGTAGTAGGTATACATGCACTATTATAAGAACCATGAATTATTTGTTATCATTCTAAAAAAATCAAGTATAGTGCCAAACAGTTTCAAGTACAGGACCAAAAAACTTGTACGGAACGTTCGGTGCGCGGGTTAAACTCGCACTTAGCCGCTATTTGTAAACAATTTTTATTTTCAAAAAGCTTTGCCCCTCTCTACGGATTTCTCCTGTATTTACAAACATTTAAACTCACATACACAATACACTCAGACCCGAAACAACTATCAGTAGGCCATACAAAAATTTTATCACTTTGGAAGTGTCTATCTATCAAACTATTGAACTGATAGACTTCTTCCTGATAGATAGAGGTTTTCCTGGAATCTATAAGTGTTGAACTAATTTCTGTACTTTTTCAAAATTTTAGGCTCAGTAGTTTCTAAATTTTCATCTATTTTCTTAAATATCTTTGAAAGTTTTAATCTTAAAATTATTAAAAAAATATATTTGAGATCCTCACAATAAGCCCTTTCATTTGATATAATTATCACGCGGTACAGTTTGCAAAACTTGAAAAAATAAAAAACTGTTAAGCCTTAAAAGTGACTCCCATATTTAAAATTCCTTTATTTACGTTATACGTTCGTGTTCCGGTCGTAGAAATACATATGTGTACCAAATTTCAACTCAATCAGTCCATTAGATTCGAAGCAAACTGGCTGTGACAGACGGACAGACAGACACACGAGTGATCCTATAAGGGTTCTGTTTTTTTTTCCTTTTGAGGTACGGAACCCTAAAAAGTGCACCTTGCTAATGGCAATTAGCTGCTGACTTCTCAATGAAAACGCCTTGAAGGAGCATCAGGTATCAGTGGCATGCGACTACTAAGAATATCAGCCAAGAATTATTTTCTTGTTTTCAACTTTTAAGACCGCGATTTTGTTAGTATGCGTTTTTGTTCGTAGTCGGGTTTTAGATTTTTAAACTTACATTTTTTATTGTTAGAAAAATATCGTTAACTAGCTTTTGCCCGCGACTTCGTCCGCGTGGAATAATGACTTCCGAAAGAATTTGGGTTTTTCGCTTAGTTATCGCCTTTTCCATGATCTATCGATTACGTGTGTAAACATACTAAACAAACACTTAAAAAATCAAATTGTCTCTCTTTGTAATATTAGTACACATACCTACAGATTTAGAAAAGCTAGGTCAGACAATTTCTGCGGCAGATTTCTATCTTGGCAAGTACGTGGTGGTATATGTATTTTTTAAGAGTATTTATACACCACTGACAGGCGGTGAAGGAACACATCGTGAGGAAACCTGGAAAAAATCCAAAAATCCTCTCTTAATATTCACTTGCTTCACTGGTGGAACCTACATACAAAGTTTCAAGTGAAACATTAGAAATAAAAAAAGCAATTTACGGGGGGTAATTTTTTTCTAGGTAATTTCTAGTGTAGACAAAAAATAACTGACTTATTGTAAGTGTGTTAGGATGTGGTGTATACGTGAAATAGGCATAGGAGCGCTGTGAACGATCAGGGAATATAAAAATAACAAACGCCAAACATTATTATTTTTAAGTTACATATTGACTAATTAATTACGACAGTAACACTAACAAACAATATCGGTCTCTTAATGTTATAGCGTGAACAATATTTTTTGTTAGCCCATCTTTAGCTAACATAGCGGTCGCCCGCGACTCCGCCCGCGTGGATGTCGGTTAGCGCTGCAAAAAGCCTGCCCAGGAAAGACGATCAGCAAAATGATTCCCAGGTCAATTCACAGACACCGACACTGGATAGCCGGGCCGGCAGCTGTAGCCGCGCGGGTACCTTACTCATAGATCTAAACTCAGGGTCCCAGCACGCGCACCTCGCCTTGATGACGCTCACTTCGCAACGGGCCGTGCAGCAGAAATCGTAATATTTTAATTTCGCGATAACTTCAAACCCAAACGTACAATTTTAATCATTCAAAGACCAAATAGTATCTACATAAACTGTACTTAGTGATGAAATAATTTATTTTGATGAGGATTAATAGCATGAGTAAAATAAATGCGTTTAAATGTAGTCCAAAAAAAATCAAGATTTTTAGAAAAAAAAATGGTTGTTGTGCCTCACTCGACATAGATAGGTATAGTGTTTTGCGGACTTTTTTGTAGGTTTTTTTTATTTATAAGATCAACAATTAATTAGAACATTTTATGGTTCTATCTTTTATAGTTTAGGCAGCGTACGCAAAATCAGTGTCTCAAGACGAAAGTCTATGACCAGTGTGTGTTGCCAGTGATTACATACGGGACCGAAACGTGGTCGCTCACAATGGGCCTTATCAGAAAGCTCAAAGTCACCCAAAGGGCAATGGAGAGGGCTATGCTCGGAGTTTCCTTGCGTGATCGAATCAGAAATGAGGACATCCGCATGAGAACCAAGGTTACCGACGTAGCCCGAAGAATCGCCAGACTTAAGTGGCAATGGGCAGGGCACATTGCTCGCAGAACGGATGGCCGATGGGGCCGAAAAGTTCTGGAATGGCGACCGCGAACCGGAAGACGTTGCGTTGGAAGGTCTCCCACTAGGTGGACCGATGACCTGGTCAAGGTTGCAGGAACCCGCTGGATGAGAGACGCACGGGACCGGTCAATGTGGCGACGCCTGGGGGAGGCCTATGTCCAGCAGTGGACGTCTTTTGGCTGAAATGATGATGATGACTCAAAATAAGTAACTATTCTGGCTGTTTTTTACACCTTGTGTCCGAAAAACTCAAATATCTTACGGAACCCTACTTTTTTCCAAAATAAAATTTAACCTATGTTACTCGTGGATAATGTAGCTTTCGAATGGTGAAAGAATTTTTAAAAACGGTCCAGTAGTTTTTAAGCCTATTCATTACAACCAAAAAAAGTTTTCCTCTTTATAATATTAGTGTAGATGTAGATAATATTCATTGCTGCAACAATACACCCGTCATTCTGACCCACACATTCATTCCCATAACAATTCACATTGTGTTTGAAATATGTAATTGAGGATGCAGCTGAATAACAGTATTTCACATGGAACGACTACCTATCTGACCGCCTCAACCCCATTTATACTGAGTATTACGAAACCCTTTGGTAAGACTTGTTGCCAGTCTTTCAGGTTTTTGGCAGTCGTTACGGGTCTCTGACTACCAGTAACGACTGCCAAAAATCTATATAATATGGCAGCCGGGACCAACAGATTAAAGTGCTTTCCGTGGCACAGAGGAAAATCGGTATGTAACGGGTGGTCAGCCATCCACAGACAAACTTAGGCAAGCGCAGCTTAACCTAAAGGTCGACCCGAGTGGCAGTTATTATCTAACAAATAAAATAGAAGTGTCTGCTTGTAATTTCGAAATAAATAACAGCGTTTCACTCAATTCATGTAAATTTCTGTATCTTTGTCTGTTTCCTCCGGTTAATCTCCTAAACGACTGGACCGATTTTGACGCGACTTTTACTGGCAGATAGCACAAGATGCTATAGGGATCTTCTGTGACCTCTCGAAAGTATTTGGTTGCGGCAACTCCGAAACCCTTCTTATAAAAAACTTTTTTACAAAAAATAAAACCGACTTCGACAAAAATTAAACACAAAAAAGTTAAAAATATAAATCAGCTTCTGAAGTCGGTGACTTTTGTTTGTTTGATTTCATGTTTTTGCCACCGACTTCAGAAGCTGATTTTTATTTTTCACTTTTTTGTGTTTTATTTTTGTCGAAGTCGGTTTTATTTTTTGTAAAAAAGTTTTTATTTTTCACTTTTTAGTGGTTCACATGTGCTTACCCCTTCACAACGTACCGGCGTGATGTTATGTTATGAACTGGTGTAAACAATAGACAGACAATATGAGATTTCAGCAATCCCAGTCCATTTGCTATCATTTATTGAGGAGTTCCGTTGCCTATCTCCGAAGTTCTTCATCAGATCTTCACAAAATAGTTTTTATAACCTTTGTAGTGAGTGTATATTAGGTCCTTTCCTCTTTTTAGTCTATATTAATGATCTACCCCATTTATTTTATAACCAACCTGAAATGGTATTGCTTGCCGACGATACTTCTTTAATATTTAAGGTTAACAGACGTGCCACAAATCCTGATGACGTAAATAATGCCCTACTACAGGTTCATAATTGGTTCACCATTAATAATTCAATATTATATGGGAAAAAAACGAAATGTATAAGATTTACTCTATAAAATGTCAAAAGTACTGAAACTGATTGTGATAACGCTTGACTCAAGGTTACAATGGGGTACGCATTTAACATGTCTTGCAGGACGACTGAGTTCAGCAGCATAATTATGCTGTTAGGAAAATTCGTCAATTTACTGACGTAAATACCGCAGACTAGTCTATTTTAGCTACTTTCATAGTGTGTATGTCATACGGTATTTTACTATGGTGACGGGCTGCAGACATCGAGTCTATATTTATTCTGCATAAAAGAGCCATTAGAGTCATATGTGGTTTACGAAGGCGCGATTCTCTGAGGGAAATTAACATCATGACAGTACCTTGTCAATACATCTGATCTATGAAAACATCATGTACGTTAGAAAAAAGAGGTGATAGACACCACTATAATACGAGAAATAGGGACCAACTAGTTCAGCCAGGTTTCAGGCTAGCTGAAGTAGACTCATCTTTCATGAGGTACTGTTTAAAATGTTACATTAAAATACCCCTTCACATTTTTCAGCTGAATGAGACGAAAAAATCTTGTATAAAACGCACACTATGTAGACAAGTATACTATAAGTTGGGGATTACATTGATGATAAAAATGCTTGGTTCAATGCTGCTCCACAACCATAGGGGCAAATTAATTGATTATCATGTGAAGTTATTGTAGAAGCTACAGAAGGTTGTAAAAATATCTAACATTGCTAGATTAAATATTTTAATAATTGCATAACACATGTGTGACTACTATCCGGGTGCCACGGAACATTTTTTAATTTGATTACTATCAAGCTAGTTTTTCGTGAGTAGTAGTTGGTGGTACGCCCAACATTTCTTCAACAAAAACTCTCGATTGTGGTAGCTAGCAGAGGTAGCAAGGATAAAATATTTCTGAGCGTAGGACCAGGATACCGTACCACACAATTTGTAGGAAATATGACTGTTAAATTATATCAATACAAACAAAGTAATAAAAAAAAATCAGCTGGTTAGTAATCATTTTTGATGACCTCGTTATCGATACATGTTGGAAGTGGAGTTTTTGTTGAAGAAATGTTGGGCGACATCAAAATGAAGCTACTCACGTAAAACTATAATTGAAATAAATGCTTTGAGTTAGAGTTATAAAGACTATCTAAGTTTACTTTTATTTCAGAAAAAAAAGGGTAGGTACCGTGCATAAAAATGTGAGTTTTATAATTTTACAAATAGTCATGACTTGTTACTGACAGCTTATTTTTTGTGTCATAATTAAAGTTCCTGGACTTAGTGGAAATTTGGACCAGTTCAGGTAATTCTCATTTGGTTTGAATAAATGATTCGAAATTACAGCTATTGTGATATGGGAGTTTTTGGAAAAAATGTAGCAGGAACTTTGTTGTTCGTTATAAACACAAAACAAACTTCGGCCGTTTCGATTCCCGCCCCATCTAATTTTAAAAACATAACATAATTTGACGTTTACAAGTATTGTGTAACATAACATCAGGCCTGTGATCCCCGAAGGGCTAGGCAGAGGTGTACCTAATAGTACACCTACATTTAACCAATTATGTTTAAACCCTATGTAATAGGGGGCGAGCCTGTTGCCATCACGTAAGTATGCTAAACGGTAAAATGATAACCTTAAGATTGAGTGTTAAAAAAGATAGATTAATATTATTTATTCGATTTTTTGGTGCCACGGAACCCTTGGTGCACGACTCCGACTCACAATTTCGGGACCCAGGGACCATGATTTCCAATTATTTGGTTTTCTACTTGTTGCCACCGACAATACCATGTCGTGTAAACAGAGTCCACCCAGAATAGGGTAGTTGACTGACTAAAAAAAATATGATTCTGTTTAGTCCGTCTGTTAGATTATCGAAAAATATTGGATTCCTTTTTTTATGTTTTATCAAATTAATAAACATTAACGAAAATAAAACGTGTCAAAGATCGTGAGTGGGGGCTGGTGACGTCACTTTCTGGTAAAAAATGTACCAAACTATGACGTCGCGCGACTTTTCGGAGCACTGTATCGTCTTCATTTAATTGTATTGTTTACTAGCTGATGCCCGCGGCTTCACCCGCGTGGATGTCGTTCAAATTATATACTAAAACCTTCCTCTTGAATCACTCTATCTATTAAAAAAAACCGCATCAAAATCCGTTGCGTAGTTTTAAAGATTTAAGCATACAGACAAACAAACAGACAAAAATAGCGACTTTGTTTTATACTATGTAAGGATAAGGACGTGAAAAAAGAAAAAATACATGTCCAATATTTTTTGGAAATCTATCTGACGGACTAATTAGATATTTTTAGTCAACTACTCTATTTGACTAGGAGTTCATTTAAATAGGTTCTTAAGGTGAAACCTCCAAGGTAGCCCGCGAAATTCGTGTTATTTTACGTTTTTTGCAATTTTCCGATTACTGTGATAAAATAGGATTCGCGACCGTAACAAATGTGATTTTACTAAGTAATAATTATTAAAATCACCAATACAACCCTCTTAGTTCATTTAAATTCCTAGAGATTCTATTTGATGAAAAAAGCATTCAAGGAAGTTATACCTATGATTGTATTTGCGATTTTAATTTTTTTAACATACTACCTGCCACCTAGCACTGACCGGCAAATTGCAAAAAACGTAAGAAAACTCAAATTTCGCGGACTACCCTGGAGGTTCAGCCTTATGCTCAAATATTTACCAATTCGAGGTACAAGTCCGAGATGCGCTGTAAACTGCAACCGCAAACTGCATGCAACACCACTAGTTTCTATGAATCTCTAGATGAAATAGTTTCAACACTGCGGCCTGTAGTCACGGTGTGCAGCAACCGCAGACTGCAGCGCCAGTGGCGTAGCGAACCGCAGACAGTTCACACGTACAAAAATTACAACTTTTTCGGTAGATGATGAAGAAAAAATATCATTGATGATGACAGTTTTTCTTTTTCCTCTTCCATCAAAAGACACATTAGTAAACTATCAGTACCGTTGTGCGACATTCTGTCTCGCATAAAGGTATTGGAGTGACTGAGGCCCATGCGATGATGCCATGGCGGCATGTCGCGGCTTCAAAATGCATAGAACCATTCTATGCATTGTTAAGCCGTGACATGCCGCCGCGCTTGGAATAGAAGCAACCGCGACCACAGGCACTGGACGCGCCTGGTGACAAAGGAGGCGTGAGTCCCAGCAGTGGGCACATTATAGGCTGATTATGCTTATGCTAGTAATCATCATTGCATCTTTCCATCACACTTTACAGGCTTTGGACTGTCGGCTCTGAATAGGTAATTTAGTTTTTTGATTATGATACAATGCCAATAGGCAATAATTATTTGTTAAAAATGTTATGCTAATGTAAATAATAATGAACTGCCAAAAAATAAGATGCAATACGACAACATTATTCAAAGACGGCGTGTTTAAAAGATGTGAATCATGATATTTACAATAATATAAAAAACAAATACTTATTTCACTCACTTACTATTCAGTAAATTAAGTGTTTGATTTTTAAACTATTGTATTTGTCGTGTAAGTGATCAGGTAACCGCCTAAACACTTATACGACGTTGTATTTTAAGGCGCTAACAGTACCGAAACTAGCGCCACCCACATAGGTGGCACTTCGCTCAAGGTCGCTGGCATGTAGTATCGCCTTAATACACTTACAATATGTACACCATTGATGTTTTCGAAAGCACTTCAGTGTGATTTTCAGTATTTCGCAAGCGCACTATCCTATTTTAGGTCCTCGGCACTTGTTGACTCACAGACACAAACTAACAATTTAATTTGTCCCCAAGAAAAGTCAAGAGGCATCCAATCAGCTACTCTGGGAGGCCAATAAACAGAACCACCGCGACGAATCCTGCGCTCTTCAAACTCATCACCAACGTGCTGTCGAACACTCCTTGTGAAATGAGTAGGGGTACCATAGTGTTGGTAGAATACCTCTAGTCAAATATGAAGATTAATATTAAGAAGACTTCGTAAAACAGTTAACATGCGTCTCCTGTTAACTTTGTAAGAACACAGGCCCCAGTATGTATGTACCAATGACACCGGCCGAGACCTTGACTGAGCAATAGTGTTGGAAGGAATCCACTTTGCCGTCCAATCATAAATGTGTGCTATGTTGATTGCACATCCCCATAGAAGTGAATGTACTTTCATCTGTCCAAATTATGTTCCACTGCCAATTTTCTAATAAACGCCAGGGCCTGCAGTCTCTACACTAATAACAGCGCTACGAATGTCGTAAAATCGAAAATTCGTAAACTTTCTTTAATAGATTTTCAACCTTATGCCGTTGAAATAAAGCCGAAAATCTATTAACGAAATTTGACATCGATACGGCTCCGCGACATTCGTAGCGCTGTTATTAGTGTAGAGACTGCAGGCCCAGCTAAACTGCAAGCGTGGTGCGTAATCGTTTGGAGTCAACTCCTGGCATCTTTTGAGGTTTCATGTATGGTCTTTCTCACCACGAATTCTCAGTGGGTTCCCAGGTGGTTCCCCGCATATGGTTCTCCACACATGTTGTATACGGATCATGAGATACAGCTCGTTGGCAAACAGACGGAGGGGCGGACAGATTGCTGAGGCTTTGTAACCTATAGTTGCATTCGTTACCCTTTGAATACGGAACCATAAAATCAGCGTTTCCATAAGAACACACTTAATACAGCACAACTTTATTACACTCTCTCATAATCACGAGAAATCAGTTAACAACTGAACAAATAATAAATTGAATTCCTCTGAGCGAAGTACGGATATGCCAGTGAATAACTGAAATATTTATCAAGCGAACACATACCCGACTGCCGTTCAGAAGCAAAACAAAAAATGAATGTGCCATTTTCATTTCATCATCATCATTTCATCATCATTTCAGCCGAAAGACGTCCACTGCTGGACATAGGCCTCCCCTAAGTGTCATTTTTGCTTAGGGGGGGTTTGCCATAATCGCCACGCTTGGCAGGCGGGTTGGCGATCGCAGTACGGTCGATACAAAAAGCACAGAGAACGCTGCTGCCCATTCTCTGGTACATTCCTTAGTCGCCTCTTACGACACCCACGGGAAGATATGGGATGGTGCTATTCTTTGCGTCCGACACCATACGGAACTTTCATAACAACAATATATACTTTAATTTTCATTTCATTCGAGCATAATAAATTGTTACTGAATTATTAAAAGCTACGCCTGCTGATAAATGCATCGTTTTAAATCCGTGCAATTTACCGTAGTAAGCTCGTCCGGAAATCAGATTGGCATTTCCATTTATGAATTTCTTTGTGCAAAAATGTCCAACATTTTCACGAGTAAAGGTTGGAATCTCGTCCATTGTGAATCTTCTGTATGCAGTAGAAAAGGAATAAATGTTCCATCTCAGATATTCCGTTGAGAGTTCCTGGATACTAGAAATCTCGTGAGTCGGTAAGGGTAAGTTGATAAACCATCGTCTAGTTGTCTAGTCTATACTTCTTTAATATAATATATTTATATATATATATAAAAGGCAAAGCTGACTGACTGAGGATCAACGCACAGAACAAACCTCAAGGGGTGAAACAGGGAACGAAAGTTTGTATGGAAATTTCCGATAACCACGCGGGCGAAGCCGCGGACAAAAGCTAGTAATAAAGAGGTAAAGTTTGAAAGATTGTAAAGTTGATGGGGGTAGTCTCTAGATCTACCGAACCGATTTTGAAAATTATTTTACCAATAGGAAGTCACATTAAAACAAGACCACGCGGGCGAAGCCGCGGTCAGGAGCTATCGTTAGTATATCACTACATTAGGCTCAAAATACTAAAGTACTTTCGAGTAGTTAGTTAGTTAGTAATAAGTTTAGAGTGATGGAACAAACGACATTTAAAAATAAGATAATTACAGCCATAACAGCATCCAATGCAAGCGAGAAGAATGCGACAGGCCTATAGTTCACGTGTTGAAGATACAAACGCGCGTGTGAAGCGCGTTCGAAACTCGCGTTTCACGATCGCCCCGTGATCGCCCGTGTGTAGATTCGAACGCGACCTTGTAACCTAAGCAGGTTACTAGGTTGCGTTCGAATCTCGTTAAACGCGCTTCATCTGCGCGGCGTCAGCGCGTTTAAAATACGCCGTGTGCTAGGTAGGGGCCTTAGATGGCTGGCCTATAACGTACTCACTGCTGAGACACTAGCCTCCACTTTGTAACAGAAAGTGGATTTGCCGAAAGATACAATTTTCAAAATTTTTACTTTTACAAATTAGATGTGTGTGAATGACCAGCTATATGAATATGGACGAGGCAGGAATATGTAAGAATCGTAGCAGGTGGCGTTCTGTGTTTTCTGCCTATCCCCATGGGAAATGGGCGTGAGTTTGAAACAAACACGATATTTTACTTATTTAATTAGATTGTCAAAAGAAAAAATGTTAAAGATCGTGTTTCCGTTTCTGAGTTTTCACCAAGTGACGGTAGCGCGATATGTGACGTAAATATTCTAACATGTTTATCTAAATTCGCATTGCAGCAGTCTGAGAATTATTATTAACACTTGTAACTGGATATTTACCGTGTTTACTATTTGTTTCTCGTTTCCGAACGACACAACAGAACGGTTTAACATCAGTTTATCGGCACTTGCAACATCGCCGAAATATCGGAAACTCGAGACAAGGGGTAAATATTCAGTTACAAGTGTTTATAATAATGTTTGGTGTCCATGTCAGTTTAAAAACTTGCATGAATCTGAGAATGTCTCTTGTTCAGCGCCCAGTAGGGCTATTGCGTATCTTTTTAATGTCAGTGGCTATCATATAGTGGCCATAAATTAACTGTCAATTGGTTATGGTTTGGTACATTTTTTTTTAAACTAACCATTTGACAGTTATTTGATGGACACTTTATGATAGCCACTGACATTAAAAGATACGCATTAGCCCTGCAGTTGCTCGTGACCACTGGAGCAACAGCCACCATATCTGTTCATCATAATTTCACGGGCGAGTGCTCATTATTATTTACCAATTAATACGAACGCGGTGTGCATTCAATTAAATAGTTCCGACGAACTAATTACGTCATCGAGTTGATGAGTGCACCATATTTATGTAAATGCCAAATTGGAAAATAATCATGGGATTATGAGCTTTAGGTTTTGAACTTATGATCCAGGTTTCAGTGTAATGAGACAACATCATCTAGGATCTAGTACTTAATGACTTTATTGTTATGTGTATCTTAGGTTTCAGTGCGTCAGCTTCCACGATAAATTAAGTAGTGAATTGAGTTGCCTTTTTTTTTTTTTTTGGTGGGTGGAAAATCATCAAATGACCCCCCGCTCATGGGCAGAGCGAAGGGGAGTGTCAGACTTCTACTGACTAAAAACCTAACCCATGTTCCTTTTTTGCCCTTGTGCCGAGGCCACGTCATCTCTTTCGATAATCCGCGGCCCCGACGGGCGTCGGCCCTTGCGGGCCCCTCCTTGCTGGCATCTCATTGAGGCGCGCGTGGAATACGAACGCGCCGCCGACACGGTCTGTTGCCGCCATGACGACGGCCGGACGGCGAGGTAGCCCACCGGACGGCGAGCTAGCCCAGAATTGAGTTGCCTAAGGTTCCCTTATTTGCTCATTGGCTCTCTTTTTAATAAAACTGAGAGTTATTTCTCGACGGCGTGTAATGCCAAGTCAGAAACTCTGAAACCAGGTTTTTTAAGCTCTAACCACACGATAAAGAAGAACAAAGTTAATATCATTTTTATGTTCAGCTCTAATTCTCGGTTAACGGTCAAGTTTTTACATTTAATAAATGTTTCCTGATTTTCTATTTTTTACCAAAAAATACAATGATATGACAATGATCAAAGAGAAGTTTTTATTTATTGAAATATGAGTAATTTTATAGAAAATCTAAATCGCATCTCTATTATTTTAGTGTGTATGCAGCTTATACACAGACAGTACAAGTTGTAGGCACTTACAAAAGTGAGAAGTAACATATTTTTCAACACACTTGCTCATAAAGTGGCTATAATTTCACCGTAATTAGGCACACACCTATAATCAAACTGTGACTTTTTCATTGCTATTATTCACTAGTGAGTTATAGTGGTATTTTTTAAATTTTATTGGTTGAGTTGCTATGTTCTTAAAAAAGTTTTGATACAAAAAAGATCGTGTTCAATAGTAAAAATAAATTAATGTACCTAGTGCTTGCTCATTTCATGCAACTTTGAATTTAAATAGATAATTTCAACTTGCACGTTTTTAATAAATGAAACTTTCACTCAAATAATATAACTTTTGTTTTCTCTGTAATAAAGAAAGCTTTCAATTCCCCATTTTGTATGTGGTTAAAACTCTATCTATCAAGTAATCGTACTTAAACATAATAGGCGAAATGTCGGTGTACTATAGCCAGCTATATGGCCAGCTGGTATAGTTGGCCAGTTGGTATAGTTGGCCATACGAATCGATAAAAAAGCAGTTCGGAGGTTCTGGGGTGGGGTTATTAACCCCCCGGGCTATCAGAAACAGCAAAAGTTATTATTAAACTTTTAGTCAATCTCGGGTGGAATGGACATGAAATAGACTCATTTAGGGGGAAAACGCGTTAAACAACTGGCCCTAGGTCAACCTCGAAATGCTGGTAGGTAATTTTAGCAGTCCTCATCGGGAATTTTGGCATTTTTGTTAATTCATTTATAAAGTAGAATAGAATTGGATTAGTTTTTCAAGTGAAACATAAATGTGAAAGCGCAGGAAATATGAGCGAGCGAAGGGAGCGTGGATTTTTTAAATTCCGTAGTTTTGGCAATACTAGACCAGCCGGCTTAGCATGACCACCGAAGAAACGGGTTTTGTCGACGGAAGAATCGACAAAATGACAGATTGTAACAAAGTTTCATGCCAAATTGTATGGCAAAAATTTTGTCTATTCTTGGTAGAATAGAGATAGAATCGCCATGCTACGGGGGCTGGTGGTTAGTTAAGCCTTTGGATTTTTCATAAAACTTTCACATCCTGCCCTTTAACATAGTCTTGCATAGATTTGGTGGTTGTAACCTACTGAAACTAGTTTTATTCCTTTTATTACAAGGAATATATTAGTATATTTGTAGCTTGTTTATATCGACTGCTGGGTTTTAAATCTTACCTTAATCTAATCTTACTTTTTGACTTGTGTTATTTATTTATTTATTTTTTACTTTAGTCAAGAAACGGATATTGAATATTATTGAATATTTTTGTAATGCACTCTCGTGTTTTGACTATGATTATAGGTACATACTTTTTTTATGACTCATAAAAAAAAACCTTTTTAACTTTTACCCAGTTAATGGCAATAGGTTCGCCTTCAGTAATTGGGGGACTTGAAAATAACTGGCGAAATCATGGGTCTATTAGGTACACCTTTGCCTAATCCTTCGGAGATTACAGGCGTGATGTAAAAAACAAAAAATGAAAAACTAGACCAGGTTACGATAGCTAAGATTGTTTTAACATTACAATCTTCTTTTAAAATACGAGTTCTCAGAAACCTCAATAAAACAAATAGTAAGAGCCAAACTCCCCTCGGCTCAATTTCTCGGTTAAAAAATACACAAAGAGATTTTTCTACGCAAATCAGAAAATATTCCCGGTGGATGATTAGTGCGTCAAAGGGAGTTGATGTGAATTTCCTCTACACACACGGCGTGGATGTTTCCGCCAAGACGCGACTCCATTCCGGAACAATACGGACATTGACACAACAGACCTCGTGCGGAATATGTAGACGAGTTTTCCGTCGACCAAGACAAAAGGACGACTTTACAAAAGAGGAGTGCTTCTTCACGGTGAGGCGGAAACGGTGCGCATCCTTGGTCCGGGTCTTGTGGCTTATGGGACCGGGACCTTGGTCCAGTATGCCACCTAAATTACAATTATTATTTATGAGTAGTATTTAACAAAAAAAAAAGCTTCAAGCCTTTCTAATACCATGTAGTTTTTTTTGTTGGTGATGAGAAACAAGGATAGTAAAGTTTTACAAACTACCCGGAGGCCAGAATGGTGAAGTAGTAGTGTCATTATTGCATACTGTGTTATTAGAAATGTACAAAGATTTGATTATGCGATTCCTATTAACAATAAACAAACCTCATTCATTTTCCTGACCTCCTGGTAGTTTGTGAAACTTATCCAATTCTAAACATTAGTAGGTATGCTCGTTGTCCACCAATGACACAAATTAATATTATTATACTAGCTGATGCCCGCGGCTTCACCCGCGTGGATGTCGTTCAAATTATATACTAAAACCTTCCTCTTGAATCACTCTATCTATTAAAAAAAACCGCATCAAAATCCGTTGCGTAGTTTTAAAGATTTAAGCATACAGGCAAACAAACAGACAAAAATAGCGACTTTGTTTTATACTATGTAAGGATCAATTATCTACCACTTTTAACTGGTTGTATTACTATATTATCTGAAAACTAGTAATAGATATAGAAAATTTATTTCACAAACTACCAGAAATATGAAGAAGTATTTATTATGTTCTGCTTCATTGCATGCACTGCACGATAATCAAAATGACCAAAAATACATAAGAAGGAACATAAAAATTTGACTGTGGACTTTGTACCGGTACTGATTGTATTCAAGTAATTGTTAATCAAAATATTACTTAAACTTTTTTGTTAACTGTACTTTACTATCTTCTTTTTTCTTGTGGTCCATAAATACTACTCAAAAATAATTATTATTTTTTAGGTGGAATCTTGGACAGCGAGATGTATTTTAATAATGTATCTTTATAATAAATGTATGATTCAGAAAGTGTTAATCTTAGACACAGCTCTTATGATATCGGTAGGTTTACTAGTTTTTATATTCTGCATTCTACTAAGTTTAACCAAGATAATTATGAAATCTAAATATTTACATGTACAGCTAAAATGCCGAATATAGTGAAACCCAGAACTTATGTTAGCTGCCTATATTCTTGCCCATTCATTCATTAGAATATTTTTTTTTTCTTTAATTGCTTAAAAGGATTCATATTAAAAATAATAATAAATTTAAAACCGAATAAAGATCCGTTACGAGATTTAGAAGTTCAAGGCAGCGGTGAAACACGACTCTAATTTTAGAATATGTATTGGAATCTCACTTTCCTTCATTCAGTGTTTGGTACGGAACACTTAGCCTGCGGTCTACTATCACCACAGTGTAAGGATACGTCACCGTTTTTGTTTTCAAGGGTTACCACTGAAAACCAGCGCTGTGCTGTGGGTCCCCATAGCACAGCACCATGCTGAGTGGTAACATATTTGTCGCAGTTGTGTTCCATTTTTTTAAGTGTATGTAAACGCAAACTTGTTTTTTCTTTTTTATACCTATTTTTTTTTGTTAATAATAGTTGTAAGTTGTGTGTTTACTGCTTTTTTTTTAATAATATTTCTGCGACAATAAACATTTTTTCTTTCTTTCTTTCTTTCACTAAACATGGACAGCCCTAGAGTAGCGCCATCCCTTAAACGGATTACCGCTTCAACGTGATCGTAACCTTTAATGAGTTCATGAGATCCATCGGAGGGTATACAGAATATCGGTAACGAGTTACAATAACAACCCTGTAACCACTGTCTCACAATAAAGATCTTTGACTTTGACTTTGACTTTGAGTTTAACATTCTGTGACGTCCATCAGGTCCCAGGCATACTGGTTTCCTCACGGTGTTTTTCTTCATCGAAGTTCAGTTTGTGAGAATGGATGGATGTATGTTCTTCTTTCACGCAAATACTACTGAACGGATTTGGAAGAAATTTAACACACAGATAGATCCTGGAATAACACAAAGAATACTTTTTATCCCGGTAGCATGATGCCGTGGGACGACGACTTTTCGAAAGAGATACCGTTGCCTGGAACACACCGGCTAAGAAAGAACATATTATAAATATATCAAGATAAAAGTAAACCTTTATATTATGAAAAAAACTCTTTCTTGAAATGAAAAGCCTAGATTTTAATAAGTCCATTAGCTAAACAATATTTGGTTGTGTTTAAATAACTCACTGCATATATAAATTCGATAGTTTGATATTGTAAATGGAACGCGCTAGGTACTATTCGTCTCCCCCACGTCTGGTATCGAGTGAATGACCTAGATACATTGATTGGACGTAGTGCCCTTGGCAGTGAACTAAGCTATGCATGTGTTTGCCACTGCTCCGAGACTTCCTCTCACCTGTTCGTAGAAGCGGACAAATTCAATTACGAGGAGTACTGTTCAACCATCGGAGGCAAATTATAATACTCCGCCGTTTTATCTTAGTACAAGCTTCTCCCCGCGACTTCGTGTTCGTGGACCGAGATTAAAATGTGTACGAGTATTATTACAGGTTTTAAACTATTTATAATAGGTAAAGTTTCGTCCAATTTCGTTCAGCCGTTTTTTAGTGATTGAGTTTCAAATATTTACATATTTTCTCATTTATAATATTAAGTAGGATTGCAAGTGATGTGTGCTAGAATAACTTGTTCAAGATAAAACATTAAGTGTTCGGGAACTCACCATTTATATTAATATTATGAATTAGGTTTATTACAGAGCTCCTACTTCACAGTTGTATTATGATCTGTCAGTTGGCAAGTGACGCCACCATGTTACCCAGATCATTATTCTAAAAACTATACAGTCTGTACCAAATTAGTTAGTAGTTGAACTGTCATTTACAAACGTCTGTACTTGTGTTACGTTCGGATACACGCATATAATTATTACATCTTTCCCTTTCCAAAAACAAAAATAATTAAATTAACATTTTCACACAACTTTACTATGTTTAGGTTTTGACACTACCAGTTTTCGAAACTGAGACATAAAATAACATTACAACTTTTCTTTGCCCTCTTTTTATAATTAGATTTATTATTATTCTGTACGTGTGTTTGTTACTGAAGTCCTCCTAAACGGCTAGACCGATTTTGATGAAAATTTCAAATGGATTCGAGAGTGGGTTTAGATTTACAATTGCCCCCGGTAGGTGGCGCTGCTGTACGGGCATATTTTTTTATTCAATCCAAACCAAAAAAATAGTCGTAACTACACCATTTGTGTTGATTTTAGAAATCAATTTGAAAGGTTACTATTTATTTTCGTTTTTTATTCTTAAATGATAATAAGGTGCTTTATTCTACTACGTTAACGTTTATTGGAGTTATTTACCTATTTACAAGACTGGCAACTTACTTGAAAGATAGGCAGAGGTCTCTAAACTCCCGTTGGGGCTGCGGGATGTTCGCAAGAGATACCGCAGCCTCGATATTAAGGGCTAAGAAGGAACATGGGTTGTTTTTAGCCAGTAGAAGTCTGACACTCCCTTTTGATCTGCCCAATAGTGGGAGGGGTTATTCGATGATTTCACAACAGGCAAAAAAAAATGTCTCTAAAACTGTTTTATCTTAATTGCGTCTTGTCATCGTAACTATAAGTTCAGTAGGTCCACCAGGTGCTGCATAAACGAACAGTGGCAAAAGGTATTTTACGTCCATGACTTTATTTATCTCTCTAAATAAAATCCCGACAGTGAATCGATGAAAAACTTTCGTTTGAAACAAAACTCAAACGAAAAAAAAAGGATCGTCACGTCCATCTGCTGGATAGCCTATGTTGTTTTCTATTTTGTTTTAGAATAGGGTAGTTGACTGACTAAAAAATATAATTCTGGTTAGTCCGTCCGTTAGATTATTGAAAAATTTTGGATACGTGTTTTTTGTTTTATCAAATCAATAAAAATTACGAAAATAAAACGAGTCAAAGATCGTGAGTGGGGGCTGGTGACGTCACTGTCTTGTAAAAATGTACCAAACTATGACGTCACGCGTCTTCATTTATTGTTTAAGTGAAAAGTGAAAATATTTTTTGGAAATCTATCTGACGGACTAATTAGATTTTTATTGTCAACTACCCTATTCATCATTCGCTCATTCGTAGTAGATGTGAAAGTGAATCCGGTATTGAGGTAGATATAATATGAATGGAGCGGTTGTAACCCGTTCGGCACATGTTCGAGCCGCTTTTCACTTTTATATACCGCTGGAAATCAATCGTTCATTAATTTAATGAATGGACGGCACACGTCAGCTGTCGATACGTTGATGTTTGTAAACAATCGTTACGTTATGTACTGTCCACTATGTCAGGTATAAGTCACGAGCAAATAGGCTTCTTCTGGGTTAGCTCGTTCCATCGTCGACCTCATCTCTGCCTCTGGGGCAAGATTGAGGTCAAGAGTACGCCTATCTCATATAAAAAAGACAACTATCGGAGGTGCTTCTTATTTTACCTATTTTTTCGAAGCAGTTCATCTTATTATTACAGACTTTAGTGTAAAAAAAATCAGTATCTGTGGAACCAAGAATGCGATGTTTTTTATCTTTTAACGTTCTCTCAGGAACTGCTATGTCATCATCATCATCATCAGCCTATAATGTTCCCACTGCAGGGACTCAGGCCTCCTCTCTAGGAGAGTGATGGGCTATAATCCACCACGCGGGCCCAGTTCGAATAGGTAGATGTCACATGTCTTCGAATTTTTTGGTACTAAGACATGCCGGTTCCCTCACGATGTAATTGACGAACTGCTATGTAATTGAATTGAAATCTCTTCTTTCCAATTTAATATACATAGTATTTTAAGTCTGGGATGGGACTTGGATAGAGAATTGTGTGCTACGCCGTAGCAGTTGGTATCGTAGCAGTGCTACGCCGTAGGAGTTGGTGTCGTAGCAGTGCTACGCCGTAGTAGTTGGTGTCGTAGCAGTGCTACGCCGTAGAAGATGTTGTTTGTAATCAGTGGTTTCAACGAATTGGTTAGTTTTTATCATTTTTATTGCGCCAAACTAGTAGCCTAATTCTGGGCCGACACAATTTAGATTGCCATCGACATGCTAAGAAGAAGAAGAACAGTCATAGTTAAAGATTATTGTGTATGTCATTTACCTATTAATTTAAAGTATAAAGTAAGTAGTAACTTAATAAAATTATATCATGGTATTTTTCAAGGTCTAGAAGATTCAAGTTCTGCATAAAGGTTACTCTGTTATTGAATTGATAACAATTTTCTTCGTTCTAATGTTATTTTGGAAGATGTTTCTCTTCGCTATGTACTGCCCAATTGTGTGTATGTTTCTCTGAACCTTTGATATATAAGAGAAGTTTGTACATAATGTATCGATATATAGAAGTGAAGTGAAGATGTGGTTTCTTGACAATTAGTGGTGTTTCTAAGAAATTTGAGACATCAGAGATGTCTTTTATCAATGTTTCGTTTATTTATAAGTTTTAGGGTCTTTCGTAGGTTTTATGAATCTAACAACTTTGTACAGTTAGTAGTCGTAGCAGTAATCTCTGACTGAATTAATTAGTCTTGTTTACTTAGAGTTTAGATTTAGTGGTTCTCTGTTCACCCATTCAATGCAGAAGCGTGAGTTGCATCGTTACAGATCATTCCTAATCTTTCAAGTCACGGAGCGTATTTCATCGAATCTTATTTTAGTTTTGGCAGCAGTTTTCTCTTTGATCGGGTAATGCTTTACTGTAAGTACGTGTATTGACATAGCCGACGATAAGAAACATGTTTCTTTTATAAAAGTTGTTTGAATTGTATTGGTTGGTCGCCATGATGGTTAATATAGAACTAGAGTTGTCAATGGGTGGTTTCGTAGTCATTCTAACTTCTATTGAATACCTAGTTGAGATTATTTTCACCCAGTGAAGCGTTTGATAGTTGCAAGTTATCTTCCGAACGTTCCGTTTCACGATCAAAAGATTTCAACGCGTTGGATGCAGTATGACTGGAGTATGCTGTTAATGGTCCGATGCTAGTTTGGTTCGTTCCCACATCCGGATCATTCGCATTGCATTACATTGCTGTGCTGCGGGCCGTAGGGCTGCGGGGCTGCCGGGCTGCGGAGTGCGGGACCCGACGACCGACGACTCGCCCCTTTTGTCCATTCACGATTGACACGACGTCTCCGCCTATATTGCGGTCATACAAGTTGCATTATCAGTCGCCTTGCTCTACACTTTGAATTGCTGAGCTTCAATCGCAACATAGCAACGCAAAGCCTTAACTCTAAGTGATTGGGATTCGGGTTCAGTGTGTCAGGGTCACAGGATGGGAGTGTATGTCATAACTATGCCCGCCTAATTCTCAGGTGCCCTCAATTTTAGTTTGAACTCAATTTGAGAAGACTAATGGTTTTTAATAATTGCTTTTTGTTTATGGGATCAGCCCTCTACCCTCAGCCCCACCCCTGCCTGAATATCGTCCGCCGCACTTACGTAAACGAAACTGTGTCAGTGGGTTGCGTTGGCGCGCTGGCAGCTCGGTGGCGTGGTCAGGCAGCAGTAAACTGCAGGCAGCTCGGCTGACTCCTGTGGGGGGTGTACGTACCTGGTCGTGGGCTGTATGCAGGGTATCGATGGGTGGCCTGGCAGCAGCAGCAGCGGCGGCGATTAGCTGTAGAGCATGTCCTGCCGGGCTGTCGGGGTCAATGGGACAGTGGGTGGGATACACATAGGGTGCCAGCGAGTCCGAGTGGGAGCCGCTGGTGTCAGTAAGCGAGTTTCGCCAGCTTGCCGAAGGTGGCAGCGGCACTCGCGTGCAAGTCCCTCTCGGCTCGTACCGCACGGGTCGGTCGATGCGGTACCGAAGAGGACACGCGCAGGACTAGGGCAGAAAACGTGCTGCGAAACGCACGGCGTCGGAGCTACTGCGCGGCGCGGAACAAGTGCGCAACAAATCGATATAGCGAGGCGTGCGCTGCGGCGCGCATATACGACACCCTTTATTTATATGATGACGTTCGAAATCGACGTCATAATGAAAATTGACCGAGCGATTTTGGGGCTGCGTGCGCAACTCGCTCCCGCCTGTGCAACGTGTGTGTGGCCTTAGCACGCCACCCGACAGGCAACACAGAAGTGTAACTGCACCGCGCCCTCCACAAGTCACACACGCATGCGAGTTTGTCAGCCACTTTGTTGGTTACAATAAGACAGGATGACTCAGTTATATGATTTACACAACTGTACACAGTACAAGTTTTATGATATATTTTCAAAATTTGCTAAATACAAAAGTGATTGCAATTAATACTGTTAATGATGGTTTTGCCTTCATTTATTTTTTATTTTTTTTTTCTGTTTACACATTGCTACATAGTCAGATTAGGTAGGAGTTGACCGCTCGAAAATGAAACGGTGCAAATTACTCGTATTTGACGTATTTGTGACGTTTTTAATGATACATCCGTTGAGTGAACACTCTGAATTAACTGTTGAGTGGAATTGGAATGTTGTATTATTGAGTGCGCAACGACCTGAGTGTCGGCAGGCGCGAGTGCGACTCTGGCTCCGCCTCCAGGACCTATGGTTGTCTCGCTCGCGGCCCGGCCGCCGCACCGCGCAGTCGCGTTCCGCCTCACTCGGTCGACAACTCGCCGACGCCGGTTCACTCGGGTAGTAACTCTCGAGGGCGACACTACACCCTCTAAAAGATGTCCCAAAACTTTTCCGACATGACGTGTTTCAGTACTTTATAGCCTAAGTTCTACTTTTGTAGGATATAATTTTTGTTTTTAAGTTACTTTAGTTAAAAACAAGTTTATTAAATACGTTGCTTATTGGAAAACTTTTTTCTTATAAGGGAAAACGTGTATAAATAGTTTTGACATTGTTTTGTAAATAGGTTTGGTTTTATAAATTAAATGTGTAGTAATTAATTTAAATTCGGTAATAGCATCGTACAAAAACAGTTTTGGCGAGTTTAAAGTTTTACAAAACTTTTTAGCAACTTTTGTTTTTGAAACCTTTTCGCGCACTTTTCTGAAAAGTCGAGCGAATATATTGAAATGATTTGTTTGTGTATCGATTTATGTAGCCTTAACTCGGCAAAAGTTTATTAAAAACTATTATTATTTGGAGTATCATAACATAGTAGAACAGTTGCGTCTATTTTGTATTTTATTAGAACATTTTTATTTTAAAGAATATTATTGAAACACATCATGATTGATAACTATGAAGGTATGCAGACGCACTTTGAAATAAGTAGCAGAACTGTGTGGATCTTTTCGTACTTTTAATTGTACAATAATTAAGTACATTTTTCGCCTACTTAATTATAAAATTACCAGCCACGCAATAGTTACGATTAAATTATGTCATAAGACATGCATTCTACTAATATTCGTCTAATATAATAGTGACTACAGAAAATGAGGTCCCGTGTTCGATTACCAGGTAGAGCCAAGAGTGGGAATTGGGTTCTTCCAGCAGGAATTTCTCGAAAACGTTTGTCTGGATTAGTGCCCGATCGATGGCAATAGGCTCGCCCCCTACATGGGATTTAAACATTAGTAAAATGCGGCGAAATGTGGGTGTGATATAATATTATTTGTGGGTGGTCACCCATCTGGTTAAGCGCTGCTTAACCTGAAGATTGACCGAGTAGCTGTATTTATTTAGGCACGAACTCCTCGTATATAATAGACGTATAAAGCTATACAAATTAATTAACAAAATAATTGGGCGGCCTCACAAGGTTCGAAATCAAAACAACCATGATGCAAACCAGGGTCAGCAACAAAAACGCAACAAGTTGATTACCGTAGTGTGGACACGAGGCCGAAGATAGGCTTCGATCATAGAAAATATCGATGATAGAAATAGTATCACGGAGCAGAAATAGTGGGCCGCGTAAAATTAGAATATAGTGCTCCAGAATAAAGTCGACTGGCCGCTTCTAGGCCACGTTGAGAGCGCGCCGTTGTTTGTAAACAAGTCTATGTCTTGTCTATGCCTTGCAGCAGCATTCACATTTTGTGTTTACTTATTTTTATCTAGTAACCCGACCCGATGGGCGGAGATTCCTAAAACAAGCATACTATTTGCTTAATTGGATTCTCCCAATTGTAACTAGCTTAAGTTATTTAAGATGAAGCAATAAACATTTTTATTTTATTTATTTTATTATTATTATTGCTATGCATGTTTTTAAGCAGTAGATTATTTTTAACCGACTTCCGAAAAGGAGGTGGTTCTCAATTCGTCTATATGTTGTTATTTTTCTTTTTCTGTTTGTTTCCGCATAACTCCGTCATTAATGAACCGATTTGATAAAATATTTTTTTAATTCGAAAGAGATTCGAAAGATACTCCCGGGGTGGTCCCATTGTCACCATGTCAGAATCTGATGATGGAATCTCAGCGAAATCGAGGGCAACCCTCAAATTTTATAGTCACTTGTTCCGTTTTCCACATACTTTCTAAAGCTGTTTAAGTATTTGCGTCTTATAATTATAATCTCATGTGGATGCACTGATGATGGAACGTACAACTCCTCAACGGCTAGGAGTTGAAAGAAAATCCCTTTAAAATTATACGTTCTTATGGACCGATAGTTGTATTCTTTCGGGCTATTAGGTTGACCAGATGATAGAAGGTAAATCTCTTTAACCGACTTTAAAAAAGGAGGTTCTCAATTCGTCAGAATAGGTACTGTTTTATGTATATTAACCGATTACTCGAAAATGACTGAACCGTTATGGAAAATTCTTTTTTTTTTGGAATTTAGATATCCCAAGGGCGGTACCATGATAAGGAAATCAGGATCTAATAATGGCATCCCAAAGAAATCGACGGCAACCATAGAAACTTATTTATTATATCTATGACGGCAACCCTCAAATTTTATAGGCACGTATTACGTGTTTCGTATTATTCAAGAATTTGCCTCATGTTATGAGCTAATGATGGAATATGGTTGTATCCCTTCAGGTTATCTAGATGAGCTGATTTATGGAAGGTACTACTCCACAACGGTTACTCGTAGAAGTTAAAAACAATAATGAAAGTTTTTTTTTTTTTTTAATACGTAAGTTTAGATAATGTTAATGAATTACGCATACTGAGTTTCCTCCGTGCCTCGGAAAGCACGTTAAGCCAGGTGTAAGGCACAGGTCTGCACCTTTGACAATCGTTGGGCACTAATCATTCGCCCAATAGACTTACAACCAGTCTTACAAGTCTTATCATATTACACAGGTCTAACTGGGTTGTGGAGGTGAGATAGGCAGTCGCACCATATAAAATACAGCTATTCAGCTGCTTTCGGTTAGACAGAAAGCTGACCCCAAAATAAAAAAAAAGATTAGGCATATTTTATGATATGACGTCAGATTTCCAAAAAAATATTAACACATATTTTTTCTTTTTTCACGTAAAAACGATACAGTGCTTCGAAAACTCGTGCAGTGTGCATAAGAGTAGTATAGCATTATTAGGTTTATCATATCCAAGCCGAACTAAAACGTACAGTGCGATCAAATTATCTTGGCAGCTCCGAACTTCGTGCAGGTCATTTTGTTACAACGATGTATAAAAGTGTTATGATATTTATTTTATTTGTATTTCTCACTGTTTAAATTAGATATTTTCTGATCGTTTAAGTATTGGTTTATCTGGCAATAACAGTTTTATTCCCAAGTTTACATGCGTAAAATTTCGCAAAGCCTATGTTCAGAGCTGCCAAGATAATTTGATCGCACTGTACGTGCTTGATGGATCCATTAAAACAGTCTATAGATTACATCCTAATCAGCCATATAGCAATTAATGAATATCCTTTAAAAACCCGAGACTGTTCACATTAAATCGTATCAGAACTTTTAAAATTGCTCTTGAAAAATAAATATCTCAACGACAGTTCCAGTTGAAAACTGCGCGGCAATCAGAGCTCTTGAACTTTTAACTCGGAACTTCGTCTGCGTTCTGTAGTTCCAAGACAAGACGAAAGATATCGAAACAAATAAACTATTCAACGGGCATTGGACAGTCGTCGACAGTCCAATAGCCAATCACGGCGCTGCTCTCATTTATTGGAGAATGCTGTGAAAATAATTTTACTTTTCCTAGAACCAAATGCTGAATATTATATTTGTAATATCGGATGTAGTTGCAGCGTCCCGTTATTGGTTCAACCGTAAATATGTATTGATGCTGAAAGGCTTTAAGCGCAACAGAACCATGCTATGAACGGTTTATGAATATAATTGTATAATCAGCACGTTAGCACACAAATTGTTGATCCTGACTCTAAGGAGATATTTTAAACCGGGGATTAGATACAAATTATCATGATTTAACTTACAACGTGTAAGGGCCCATTTAACCCCGTCGGGGCTGCGGGTTGTTCGAAAGAGATACCGCGATCTCGGCACAAGGGCTAAGAAGGAACATGGGTGGTTTTTAGTCAGTAGAAGTCTGATTGTCCCTTTCGCTCTGCCCAAGAGTGGGAGGGGGTCAAATGTGTCATTTGATGATTTCCCATTCACCAAAAAAGTAAAGGGCCCTTTAGTTTCCAGCTATATTTTGTTTTAGTTTCCAGCAATATTTAGTTCGATTTCATAGGAGAACGATTAATACTTACATTAAAAAAGGGATACTGCCTGATAGGTCCTGAGTTTGATCCCTGCCATTCTCCGTGGCAGTCACAAAGTCTGGCATGGTACTCTGTTGATGGCATTAGTGTGGGTTTACAATAGGGGATCGGACTGACTCAAAAAAATATGATTCTGTTTAGTCCGTCAGTTAGATTATCGAAAAATATTAGATACGTGTTTTTTGTTTTATCAAATCAATAAAAATTGACGAAGAAAAAAAAGAGATAAAAGATAAAGAAAGATAAAGATCATGGAATGGGGCTTGAAACGTCACTTGAAGGTACAAAATGTACTATCATATGACGTCACACGAGTTTTCGAAGCACTGTATCGTCTTCATTTTTTGTTTACGTGAAAAAAGAAAAAATATGTGGCAATATTTTTTGGAAATCTATCTGACGGACTAATTAGTTTTTTTTTGTCCGATCCCCTATTAGGTACACCCATCTGTCTTACCCTTAGGGGATTATAGGCGTGTTGTTGTTAAAAGGGTATCTCGGCGAAAACAAACGTCACTCTGGTAATCGAAGAGATTTAAGAAAGGGAAAATAATAATAATATAGGCACTATGTTAGGTGACACAACCTTTCGGCTCGCTACATGTCTGCGATTGGGTGCTCCATGTGGGGCTCCACATCGCTGTCAGTGTGGTGAAGCAGTCGACGGCCTCGGACACCATGGCCTTTCTTGCAGTAAGAGCGCAGGTCGGATTGCGCGACACGGCAGCATTAATGATCTTATCCGACGTGCTCTGGCTACCGCCGGTGTGCCAGCTATTTTGGAACCCAATGGGTTGGCACGCGTCGATGGGAAGAGACCAGATGGTATGACCATAATGCCATGGAAGTTGGGTAGGCCTTTGGTGTGGGATGCAACCTGTGTCGACACCCTCGCGCCATCCCATCTTCCTAGCACGGTGAGCTGTGCTGGGGCGGCTGCTGCAGGTGCTGAAAACCTCAAACGGCGAAAATACAATAACTTAATTAGTAGTTATGTGTTTGAGCCGTTTGGGGTTGAAACACTGGGGCCATGGGGTCCGAGTGCCCACTTAATTTATCAGGAAATTGCCAAGCGGTTGGTCGACTCTTCACGTGACCAGAGGGCTGGAATATTTTTTGGGCAAAGAATCAGCATTGCCATCCAACGTGGCAATGCTGCCAGCCTTCTGGGCACTTTTCCTGTTGACAGCGGTGTGGACGAATTTTTTGACGCCCTGTAATTACTCCCCTTTTTGATACTTGTATATATTTTATTATTATCTTAGTTCTGTAAATAGTAGTTTTTAGAAAGGGAAAAACTGTGTTTTCATGTCTCAGTGAGGATGTATACCGAAACGATATGATAACTGCCAGGTTTGACTCAGTCTACTTACAGCAACAGGCGATAGACTACCGTATTACCTGGTTTTTCCCGTAAATGTCAGCGTAATATTTAAACTTACACTGTCACTTACGGGATATGTTTCGTCCCGGTATTTCGACGCTGTTGCAAGCAACTAATTTAAGTGTATTTTATGGTAATAGACGTCGAACAAATGTGTTCCTCGGTATGATTGAGGCTAGTAGGAGTTGGAAGTCATTTTAGGCTGCCATCAAGCTGCCATCAGACGGACTGCATCGCAGCAACCGCGTGCAGTCGATTTGGTCAACTGTATGCAGTTATCTGCAGTTGGATATGACTTTCTGCAGTTGACGCCACGCATCGAGCCGAGGAGCAGTGTTGATTTGACTAGTATTTTTTGCCGCCGCCGTCGCCGCCAAAAAATTATAGAAAATTTTAAGTTTACCATTAGCATTTTTTCCTTGTTTTTTTTTGCATTTGGGATATTTAAAAAAAAAAGAACTTTGACCCACACTAGGAATTTCTCCTGTATCGTGGGTGCGGTCATAAACATTTAAACTCACTACACAAATACCCAATTGATTCGCATACATAAGCCTAATCATTATTGTGTTGAGAATGGCCTAAATATATGATTTCAGAATACACTTGAACTAAACCAGTCATTCCATACTTACTATTCAAGTGACCACACTGTTCATCACAGTTAGCCTCTTGTAACCATAGGTCTTCATAAAAGATCCTTCTGGTTATTTTTGCTATCGTGGCTCTTTTCTCAAGGAACATTTTTATATCCTGGAAATAATCTTCAAAAATACTAACACTTCAATGAAATGCAATCACAGATATAAATGATATAATACGAGTAAAAAGGCGATATGCCCGTTAGCCGAAATTATATCGGAAAGAAACCTGTGCCTTCAGTTTTCCCTACCACCCGGCAACATCTACACACGCAGAGCAGTAAAAACAATAGATACGGAGTCGCGCACACACCCGCATGTCACATCATCGTGATGTTTTAAAACACAGGTTTCCGATATAATTGTATATTTCTATGAATGAAATATTCCCTAAAAATATTTAACAGAAACATCATACAAAACACAAAAACGCACATTCATATAAAACAGATATTATATATAGTTATGTTTTGCTCCGTTGTGTGTGTTGTGACTCACGGCTCGTACGTTTTTGAATAAATGCAGTGATTCAATGTTCATTGCCTCATCAGGGTTCTGACGACTTGTCCTGTCCGCTATGTCGCTGGCAGTCTTCTTCTCGCCCCAGATGTCGACTACAGACCTGATCTCTTGATTGACGAGCGCTCGCAGGACTATCAGCACGTACGAGAAGCCGATGCCGCCACGTTTGATGGATGCAGTCGCTCCGCACGTCTTCACCGCCAAGTTGTCCACATAAATATATTTAATCGTGTAATTAGTAAATAAATTCTCATACACATACACTTGTCCTTCGTTTATAGACGTCGGCGGGTTGTCTACCACGGCAGAGTCCAAACGTCTAAGGACGTGTTTCCATTCACCCATTTCCAAGGGCGCTTTCGTTTTCTCGCAGACCAATCTCGCATCGGTGGCGATGGCAAGGAGTACTATTACCAACAGGTCCATTGAGTAGCGTTACATTCGCAAGATTGACCCTAAATCCCTCGTGTTTTGTCTTGAGCCACCTGCACATGATTACTTAGTTAGAACAATGGGCTGATAAGCGCGTTGCGAATAGTGGCTAACCGGCAACCGCGGCGCTTTACTCGATACTTTTATTTGTGTGATACACATGTGCGACGAGAATGCAGCCATTATTGCCTGAAAAGGAAAAGATAGTAGTAGGTACTCACCTAAGTACAAACTATAGAAGCCAGTGTTCTATATCAGGTATGTAGCTTGCTCGTCACCATGCAAAATAAAAGCGTCTTTTAACAACATTTTCCTAAAGAGGATAAAAAGACGCCGAGTCACATTTTCCATTTGTTTCAGAATAAAATCTTCATGAATTTTCTACTCGAAGAAACTATTCAACTCGACAATGTGCATCTGGATGGAGGCCCCAATTTTTTGAACCTTTGCGAAACGATTGTTGACATAACCGTCCCGCATGACGAGAACCTCGCGAAAGCCGAGAAAGATAAACAAATTAAGTATCTTGACTTGGCTCGCGAGGTTGTCGACATGTGGGATGTGAACTCAGCGATCATTGTGCCGATAGTCGTTACAGCCAATGGCTTAATTGCCAAGAGCCTCGACCAACACCTGAGGAGGCTCTCGTTAGGCAGCTGGATCAAGGGCTTGATGCAGAAAGCGGTACTCCTGGACACGGCTCGCAGTGTTAGGAGGTTCCTTTCTCTGGAGCCCTGACCACCGGTAGCTTGGACCCTGTTCCCGATACCGGTGGGCTACAGTTTTTTTTTACCCGACTGCGGCGAAGCCCAAAAGGAGGGTTATGTATTTGACGTGTATGTATGTATGTATGTATGTCCGTTTCTTTGTTCCCTCATAACTCATAAACGGATGAACTGATTTGAATTAAATATACGTCGTTAGATTCATCTTGATGGCGCGAGTGTTATAGGCTAAATTAAAATTAAAAAACAAAGAAAGATTGCGGATTTTGGGGGCCAAATCGCGGAGTTCAAAATATTTTTTTTTCCAATACCATCGAGTAGGGTATCAAAGTAAAGGGTTTTAATAGGAGATTACAAAAAATTATAACACTTATATGTTTAAAAGAAATTCAAAGTGAGAAATCCTAAAAACAAGCACAAAAGTTCATCTGCGAAGAATTTTACGCGACCAACGAAAAAACTGAAAAGCAAAAAACAAGCACATTTTAAATTAAACAAAACTTGGAAGCAGGCGGGGTTCATTTGAATATTAAATTGTGAAAAGAAAAAATTAAAATAGAATGGACCCCGCCTGCTTCCAAGTATTGTTTAATTTAAAATGTGCTTGTTTTTTGCTTTTCAGTTTTTTCAGTCGGGTTTTTTAGTTTTTTAACTACTTTTTTTTATATTATTAAATGTTTTTTATTGTTTTTATAGGAAACTAACTGATGCCCGCGGATTCGCCCCAATGGATACTGTAAAAACAATCCTTGATGCGGATTATATACCATTCTAAAATTTCAGCTTGATCGGTGCAGAACTTTATGAGTTTTTGAAGCGTACACAAACCAACATAACATTTTTATATAATACTAGCTGATGCCCGCGGCTTCGCCCGCGTGGATACTGTAAAAACAATCCTTGATGCGGATTATATATCATTCTAAAATTTCAGCTCGATCGGTGCAGAACTTTTTGAGTTTTTGAAGCGTACACAAACCAACATAACATTTTTATATATATAGATAGATAGCTGATGCCCGCGGCTTCGCCCGCGTGGAAGTCGGTTAAATTATATAGGTACTAAAAAGCTTCCTCGAGAACTACTTTATCCATTGGTGAAAACAGCATGAAAATCGATGAAGTAGTTTTTGAGTTTTTGAAGCGTACACAAACCAACATAACATTTTTATATATATAGAAGAAGAAGATAGAAGATAGAAGATAGAAGAAGAAGAAGATATAAGATAGAAGATATTTAAAAATGTATGTTTGTTAATATACGATTATAGGGAATAATAATAAAATCTTTATTTCACCACAAGCCATCACAATAAAACAATCAGAAACAAGAGCTATAATAAGGCTTATAAACTAGGACTAGGACCCAATCATTTTAATTCCCTGACTCCTAAACTAGGTGTATGTGCCTGTGTGTATGTGTGTGTCTCATTCAGTGATTCATCGCAAGAAATAGATCCTGCCATGAGCAGTCCAACAGAACATAAAATCGTTGGCCTTAGAAAACTCTAAGACTTTCATTATTCGTACAGCCAAGGAGTGGAACACCCTGCCTGCGTCGGTTTTCCCGAGTTCATATAACCCCAATCTATTTAATTCGCGAGTAAATAGGCTTCTTCTGGGTAAGCTCGTTCCATCGTCGACCTCATCTCTGCCCTTAGGGCAAGATTGAGGTCAAGAGTAAGCCCATATTCAATAAAAAATAAAATAAAAAAAAAACTGTCGAGACAAGTTAGTAGTATAGTATCTTGGCCTTTTGACGTTAAGCTTTCAGATATAAAAATAGGTTTGTCAAGGCCTTCAAGATGTAACTTAACAGTTAAAAGTTTATTGTGACTATTCGATTTGTTATAGCTTTTCACTGAGCTTAGTACGTCATCTTCTTTCATAATAACTGTTGTGAAATTAATTAAAATGGGTTTATTCGACTCCGATTTAGTTTTCAACCTGTAGATATCCTTGATGTCAGTTTTCTTTGTGTGCACGTTCAGAGCTTTCCCGGTGTTGATGGTGTTTGAAAGATCATCCTTGGATTCGTTGGTCCGGGTAGGTAGGTATATTTCTAAGTTACAAGCAAGAGGCCTTCTGATAATTATCTTTCCAGGATTTCGACTTTTTCTTCTAGCAACTGGATATATGCGAGATTTTCTTTTCTCTCAGCAGATAACTTGCCAAATTCTTTCAGCAGGTCATCGTATTTGCCAGAGACAAAGTCAGCTGATTTTTTAATAGAAGAGTTCAGTTCCTTAAGCTCATCATCAGATATCTGTAGAGTACCTATTATACTTTTCATTTTGGTTCTATTCAAAATCAGAGAATAGCTTCTTCATCTCAGTCCTAAACACATTTATTTCATCCACCTCCTGTAACTTGCGTTTTTTTTTACGTTTTTTGCAATTTCTCGGTCAGTGTCAAGTCGTATCGTATCTTATATAAAATGGGATTCTGAGTGACTATTTGATAAAAAAGGCATTCTTGAGGATTGTATGAACTGAGACGGTTGTATTGGTGATTTTAATCATTATTACTCAGTAAATAGAAATTTTCTCAAAAATGGTATGTAATGTTGCCATAACATCTCTAAAAAGTATCCAGAAAGTGAACTTTACCCGGAGACTTATTCACAACTGTCCAGTAAGAAGCGAGATTTTAAACTTGGAATCTCCTACTGTCCAGTAAGTAAGTATGTAATTTACTTACTGGACACTAGGTCATCCTCTTTAGATCTGTTTAGAAAAAAAAACATAGTACCAGACACAGATTAGAGTTTAGCCATTATAACATGGTTATAGAAGGGAGGTTCCAAATATATATCTATCTCTCTTTTTGGTATGACATTTTATGAGATACATATATTTTTGGAACCTTAAACAGCCATTTTATACGTTGCGTTTTGTACTTAGTAATGTTGTAGAAGTATAGTGTGGGATTTTATGATTGTATTTAGTAATTTCAGTTTATTAAAAAGTTTTTTCTAAAGTTGTTTCCTAAACTGCCTCGTTGGTCTAGTGGTCGCAAGCTCGACTGCAGTGCGTGAGGTCCTGGGTTCGATTCCCGGGTCGGCCAAAAAGTGCTATTGTGATTTTCACATATGAATGTAACCTTCAATATTAATTAAACGAATTTGTTGTTAAACTTTCTTTAATTTTTGAGAAAAGCATTATACAAACCTCAACCAGTAAGAAAGCCATCCCGGCCTCGTATATAACCAGACCTCACCTGCGGTTCGGTCCGGTTAACTCATACTTGGCCAGGAAGGCTTACTTACTGGATTCTGCAGTAATGTACTATTTCTCAAAAATGGTATGTAATGTTGCCATAACATCTCTTAAAAGTATCCAGAAAGTGAACTTTACCGGAGACTTATTCACAACTGTCCAGTAAGCGAGATTTTAAACTTGGAACATCCTACTGTCCAGTAAGTAAGTATGTAATTTACTTACTGGACACTAGGTCATCCTCTTTAGATCTGCTTAGAAAAAAAAACATAGTACCAGACACAGATTAGAGTTTAGCCATTATAACATGGTTATAGAAGGGAGGTTCCAAATATATATCTATCTCTCTTTTTGGTATGACATTTTATGAGATACATATATTTTTGGAACCTTAAACAGCCATTTTATACGTTGCGTTTTGTACTTAGTAATGTTGTAGAAGTATAGTGTGGGATTTTATGATTGTATTTAGTAATTTCAGTTTATTAAAAAGTTTTTTCTAAAGTTGTTTCCTAAACTGCCTCGTTGGTCTAGTGGTCGCAAGCTCGACTGCAGTGCGTGAGGTCCTGGGTTCGATTCCCGGGTCGGCCAAAAAGTGCTATTGTGATTTTCACATATGAATGTAACCTTCAATATTAATTAAACGAATTTGTTGTTAAACTTTCTTTAATTTTTGAGAAAAGCATTATACAAACCTCAACCAGTAAGAAAGCCATCCCGGCCTCGTATATAACCAGACCTCACCTGCGGTTCGGTCCGGTTAACTCATACTTGGCCAGGAAGGCTTACTTACTGGATTCTGCAGTAATGTACTATTGTCATTGCCGCGAATCCTATTTTATTTCACATACTACTTGACACTGACCGGGAAATTGCAAAAAACGTCAGAAAATTCGAATTTCGCGGGCTACCTTGTCGCATCAACCATAAACAAATTTCGAATAAAACAGTGTTTTTATACCAAAAATATCAATTCGGGGAATTTGTGGGGAATGAATCATGATCAGCGGTGCTATGATAATAGTAGATTGATGCGAGCTTGCGAGCGAGGATGGATATAAAGTAGAGAGTAAAATGGGTTTTATGGACGAGTTTTACACTCTACTTTTCACTTCGATTGCGAGGAAATGCAACAGCCACTTGTAAATATTGTAATAGTACATTACAGCAGAATCCAGTAAGTAAGCCTTCCTGGCCAAGTATGAGTTAACCGGACCGAACCGCAGGTGAGGTCTGGTTATATACGAGGCCAGGATGGCTTTCTTACTGGTTGAGGTTTGTATAATGCTTTTCTCAAAAATTAAAGAAAGTTTAACAACAAATTCGTTTAATTAATATTGAAGGTTACATTCATATGTGAAAAACACAATAGCACTTTTTGGCCGACCCGGGAATCGAACCCAGGACCTCACGCTCTGCAGTCGAGCTTGCGACCACTAGACAAACGAGGCAGTTTAGGAAACAACTTTAGAAAAAACTTTTTAATAAACTGAAATTACTAAATACAATCATAAAATCCCACACTATACTTCTACAACATTACTAAGTACAAAACGCAACGTATAAAATGGCTGTATAAGGTTCCAAAAATATATGTACCTATCTCATAAAATGTCATACCAAAAAGAGAGATAGATATATATTTGGAACCTCCCTTCTATAACCATGTTATAATGGCTAAACTCTAATCTGTGTCTGGTACTATGTTTTTTTTTCTAAGCAGATCTAAAGAGGATGACCTAGTGTCCAGTAAGTAAATTACATACTTACTTACTGGACAGTAGGATGTTCCAAGTTTAAAATCTCGCTTACTGGACAGTTGTGAATAAGTCTCCGGTAAAGTTCACTTTCTGGATACTTTTAAGAGATGTTATGGCAACATTACATACCATTTTTGAGAAAAAATAATTGTGGTTCCCACCAATTAACTTTTTTTTTTCTGTAGGAAACTTGACATAACACCTGACTTATGTCGTTACTCATACTGCTCAGTTATAAAAACATTTTGAGCAAGCCTATTGTCATCAACCAATGTAATTAGGAGCAAGCCTATTGCCATCAACCAATGTAATTAGGAACAAGCCTATTGCTATCAACTAATGTAATTGGGACCAAGCCTATTGCCATCAACCAATGTAATTAGGAGCAAGCCTATTGCCATCAACTGATGTAATTAGGGACAAGCCTATTGCTATCAACCGATGTAATTAGGAAAAGCCTATTGTCATCAACCAATCTTAATAGGAGCAAGCCTATTGCCATCAACCGATGTAATTAGGAGCAAGCCTATTGCCATCCACTGATTTAGGTAATTGAGAGCAAGCCTATTGCCATCAATCAATGTAATTAAGAGTAAGCCTATTCCCATCAAATGATGTAATTAGGAGCAAGCCTATTGCCATCAAGCGATTTAGGTAATTGGGGGAAGCCTATTCCCATCAACTTTCCTTGTATTCGTAATGAAAAGCAGTAATCCCTTGTTCTTAGAATACTAGCGAAACGAATTAAATTAGAGAGGTTATTCTATGTAGTTGAAGTTGTTCCTGTGGCTGTTGGGCCGATTACCTGTGCCGATTACCTTGGTCATCGACGAAGATTTTACTTTATGCTCTAGAGCATAAAAGGCGACTTTATGTCGCCTACGCACGACATAAAGACGAATTTTAGAGCGAGAGAAGTGAAAAGTATTTTTCACTTCTCAAATTCGTCTTTATGTCTCCTTAAGTCTTCTCAAATTCGACGTTCAAATTCGTCTCTATGTCGTACGTAGGCGTCTCGCGCAAAATGGTGCGTTTTATGCACTTGGTGTACAATCTACTATTTCATCCCTTCAATTCGAAAAGTGTCGTTTTGTACCTCTTTAAGTGCGAGCAAAGTAGCTCTTTTCTCCATTAGACTTTTTAGCGGGCAGTAATGAGATTTGAATTTAGAACATGAATCGTTCATTGAAATCGAACGCAATAGTACATTACTGCAGAATCCAGTAAGTAAGCCTTCCTGGCCAAGTATGAGTTAACTGGACCGAACCGCAGGAGAGGTCTGGTTATATACGAGGCCAGGATGGCTTTCTTACTGGTTGAGGTTTGTATAATGCTTTTCTCAAAAATTAAAGAAAGTTTAACAACAAATTCGTTTAATTAATATTGAAGGTTACATTCATATGTGAAAAACACAATAGCACTTTTTGGCCGACCCGGGAATCGAACCCAGGACCTCACGCTCTGCAGTCGAGCTTGCGACCACTAGACTAAGTAAGTTTTATCCGTGATCTTGGTGTTCTGCTAGATTCAAAGCTCCATCTGGATGTTCACATTGAAAACATTGTTAACAAGGCCTATCAAATGTTCGGTTTTGTTATGAGATCATCCAGGGATTTTCGTCGACCTTCTACTTTTTTGCACTTATATAAATCAATAATAAGACCCCAGTTAGAGTTTGCAGTACCTATTTGGAACCCTTTTTATATAAAATATATTGAAAGATTAGAACTAGTACAACGTAAATACCTTCGCGCTATAAATTTTAGATGTTATCGGAAAAAAAATTCATACCACCTACTTCTTATAAAATATGATCTTTTGACTTTAAAGTCAAGACGGAAACTTCTGGAAGTTATGACTCTTTTCAATGTGTGCCGTAATCATTTTGATTGTCTGGACTTAGTTAGGATACTGTGTTACCTGGTTCCTCGAACAGTTCATGTACGTGAGATACGCACTCGACGTCTATTTGCTACTAGTTTCTGTAAATCCAACGCTGGCTCGCGTTCACCACTTCATCGCTTGGTTGAAACATATAACAATGAGTTCCATTTAATCGACATTTTGTTTTTAAGTAAAAATGCATTTAAGAGGCAAATCCTCGCAACTCTAAAGGACCAGCAAAGTACCTAAAATACCATAGATCTATTATAATTATAGTAACGTAATGTTTAATACGCACACAAGCTCACTTTATCTTTGTTTTTCTTTTAAATACTTGTAAATCCGGATATTAGTTACAGGTTAATATCCGATGAATAGGGTAAGATAATACGAGTATTCGGTTGCTTAAAAAAAAAATTGTGTTATAGGTTTTGTATTTGTACTGTTACTAGCTAGTTTTAAATTCTTAAAATTGTAATCCGTGGAAAACGTAGTGGGTAGCATAATTGTTTAAGATTGTTAGATTTAAGATATTATTATGTTTAATTTTTATTGTGCTACTGTTTGTTTTTCCTTAAATAAATAAAATAAAATAGACCAACGAGGCAGTTTAGGAAACAACTTTAGAAAAAACTTTTTAATAAACTGAAATTACTAAATACAATCATAAAATCCCACACTATACTTCTGCAACATTACTAAGTACAAAACGCAACGTATAAAATGGCTGTCTAAGGTTCCAAAAATATATGTATCTCTCGAGAGATAGATATATATTTGGAACCTCCCTTCTATAACCATGTTATAATGGCTAAACTCTAATCTGTGTCTGGTACTATGTTTTTTTTTCTAAACAGATTTAAAGAGGATGACCTAGTGTCCAGTAAGTAAATTACATACTTACTTACTGGACAGTAGGAGATTCCAAGTTTAAAATCTCGCTTCTTACTGGACAGTTGTGAATAAGTCTCCGGTAAAGTTCACTTTCTGGATACTTTTTAGAGATGTTATGGCAACATTACATACCATTTTTGAGAAAATTGTATTTTACTGGCTGTAAGTGTTGGCTGTACGGTGCGAGGAGGCGCGGTAACTAAAAAAAAAACTAAAATTTGTGATGCCTGGCCGATTTTGCTTTCATGAAAAAGCTTTCTACTCTAAATGCGCATAGTTCAGTTTATATTGGTTTACAGCGCTGAAATTCTCAATTCTCACGGATTTCTAGAAATTCATGGTTTTGTTTTGAAAAATGAATTCTTTAGGTGACAGTGCAAGTATAGAATTAGCTCCTGAAAGTATGTGAACTGACCTGCAAAATCGAGGGAGAAATATATGAAAGCCTATGGTAATTTTATTGAATGGAGAAATGCAAGAGGCGCCAAGAATTTTTCAGAATCTGCGTTTCTGGCCTACTTCCAGTATATAGCCAGTATATATGTAGTAAGTGTTGTCATTATGAGCTCATACGCCATATCATAGACACAATTAAAAAGCCATTGTTATAATTCTCCTAGAGATATTAGCGGACGGGAGGTTAATAACGACGTAAAAATGGACACCATATTCGTAATTAATAGCGTATCTGAGGAGGATGTCTGATGGATTTAAACGTGTCGTTACTCTATGTTTTATTAAAAAATAATATTACAATATAATATGAGATGAGGCGCCTTTTATTTTCTCATAGAGAGTGATGAAAAGCAGAGTGTATCACTTGGGCGTAATAGTACATTGTTACCTTAGGGGTGAAAGTAACTTATTTAGTCCCCGAGACGGGGTTTGGCGCCTGAGCGCAGCGAGGGCGCTAATAGTTCGAGGGACTAAATAAGTCTTTAACCCGAGGTAAACACTGTGCTTTTCATTACGAATACAAGGAAAGTTGATGGGAATAGGCTTGCGCCCAATTACCTAAATCGAAAGAAAGAAGAAAGAAAAAACAAATGGACAAAAAAAATTAAAAAGTGAACATAAGAGAAACACTTAAAATCGGTTAAATCTAATCGGTGGATGGCAATAGGCTTGCTCCTAATTACATCGGTTGATGGCAATAGGATTACTCCTAATTAGATTGGTTGATGGCAATAGTCTTGCTCCTAATTACATCGGTTGGGGGCAATAGGCTTGCTCCTAATTAGATTGGTTGATGGCAATAGGCGCGCTCCTAATTACATCGGTTGATGGCAATAGGCTTGCTCCTAATTAGATTGGTTGATGGAAATTGGCTTGCTCCTAACTAAATTGGTTGATGGCAATAGGCTTGCCCCCAATTACTTCGGTTGATGGCAATAGGCTTGCTCCTAATTAAATTGGTTGATGGCATTAGGCTTTCTCCCAATTACCCGAATCGGTGGATGGCAATAGGCTTGCTCCTAATTAAATCGGTTGATGGCAATAGGCTTGCTCCCAATTAGATTGGTTGATGGCAATAGGCGCGCTCCTAATTACATCGGTTGATGGCAATAGGCTTGCTCCTAATTAGATTGGTTGGTGGCAACAGGCTTGCTCCTAATTACATTGGTTGATGGCAATAGGCTTGCTCCCAATTACATCAAATAATTTGACAGCTGTCAGTAGAAAGCGATTCTCCCTAGGGCTGAAAAGTAGTACTTTCAACCCGCTCCGCAGGCATGTCATGACCTACTTTCAGAGTATGAGTAATGAAAAATATATTTTTGGCTCGGGCGACGTACTTTGAATCCCTCGCTACGTTCAGGATTCTACTAAAGAATCCCTCATTACGTTCGGGATTCTGCTCTAGAATCCCTCACTTCGCTCTGGATTCAAAAAAGCGCCCTCGCCGTAAAAATATTATTTTGCTCCCGTATGATACAATCTACTATTTCACACCACCTGCTCGAAAATGTCAAATTATATGTCAAGCAACCTTAACCTAAAGTGAGTCATTAGTGGCCGGGGGAACAGCCGGTCAATAATGTTGTACTGGATTTCATTACGACCCGCTGGTCAATAATGTGTTTTGAATTTGGAATCTCACATGCTCAGCTAAATTGGCACTAGAGTATTAACAAACACCCTTTGGTGCCAGAAAGAGGAAAGCTATTCTCGATACCCTTACTACGCGTGGATGATATTCTCGATTTTCTACAAAATCATAACGACTGTCTTCATATCGTTGCCATGTTTTCGAAGACATAATATTGTAAGAATAATTAGATAACATAACATTAAAACTGGCATTAATAATAACAAATACCGTACCGCGCCGTAATACCGTAATAGTAATTGGCTGTAACATTCGTTATCTTTTGTATTTTTTTTTTATTCTAACTTTGCACAAATTACTGGACTAATGTCTCAAATGTTACCATTAACTTCAATTAATATGTAAGTGCATTTATCTAAGTAGTTCTAAATATGTTATTCTTACTGTTTGTTTATTTATTAAATACTTTGTTTTTCGTACTATGGCTATTATTTTCTCACAGTAGGTGTAAAAAGTAGAGTATCCTCCTCTGGGCTAAAGGTGTCTTTGCCTTGGGCTAGCTTGAATCCCTCGCTTCATTCAGGATTCTTGTATTAACTCCCTCGCTTCGCTCGTGAGTTAAACTCTTAACTAGGGCCCTGCGCTCGGGAGTTAAATCCGAATCCTTCAGTGCGCTCGAGTTTCAATATGACGCCCGTGACATAAGACACTACTTTAGCCCCTCGGTACATAATCTACTATTATTGTACTACTATTGTTATATCGATCTTTACCTTCCAATAACTCGATAACATGACACTTGGGGTACCATGTTACATTACATTTTTTCTTCGTCTATGTCTTTCCATACATACAAAAAATGAAAATGGCGGTGGGTCGATATGCCAGCTTCCATACAAAAAAATTCAAACCCCTTTTTCTTCTTCCGTGTGGGGGTACACACGGCTGCACATCAAGCTATACAAAACCAGTTAATGTTGGCCTCACTTTACTAGATCTTTTCGCACAATGAACGATCAGATTATACTGGTTTTGTATAGCTTGATGTGTAGCCGTGTGTACATCAATCATGATTTTAGATGTAAAGTGTTGCAAGCCGTAAAATAACATTTGTTAGGACCGCCGTAACGTAACGTAAAAATGTCAAATATCAATAGCTTGTGATCAATGCTTGTGTTAGTGGTTATAGTTCCTGTATTGTTACGGACGCCGAACTCCTAAAACTTAATCTGTAATATGTTAATAATAAGTAGATTAAGTAGAATAGCTTTGTTTTGAATACCTAGGATAAGCTAGGATAAGTATATAAGAAGTACATAAGAAGTATATAAAGACATTCAATAACTAAAGCTTTGTAAAGATTGTGTAACATAACTTAAGAATAGATAGTACTAGTTAGCCAATTGTAATGTAAACAGAACCCTAAAATTAGTCTAACTTCGATTCTTTAAGTTATATAAGTGTATTACGTAAGTTTTACATAACGACTTTATGTGTTTCAAAGTCTGTCAAGAATAGGTACAAAAGTTATGGAAAATTCCACTCGTAAAAATTTAATAATGTTTTTGATTGGGCAATTTCAAAGGCTGAATTCTAGTCCAATAAGAATGCCTTAATTTTAACCAATAAGAATCTGGCACGCAGGTTGCCTTAAATCTAGAATTTCTGTTGGATATTAGTAAAAGAGATTTTAAACATTTTGCCACTACTTGAATCATGATGTAAAAGGATATAGGAGGCAAGGATTTGTACTGAAAACACAGTCGACAGTGATCCCTCCTACTAGTAATACTTTCAAGTGTAAATAAGTACTAAGTGAGTCAAATAAACCTTTTATTTCTTTATTGTATATAAAACAGTGTTTTATTGTGCTACATACAGTGATATAAGTCCCACACATTCTGGTCCTAAGTGAAGACCTAAGAAGACCTAGTACTTGTGTAGAGGCCACAGTTTGGTCTCGTTGTGTTTCCTTATCCACGTAAAAATCATACAGTCCACTACGAACATTCTACGAACATCACAGTTGTGCGGCTGAGTCTAGTGAAATAGATCTCAGAGTCCCGCATATGTATACTGCTTTAAACTTACTATACTACACAGAGTACTTTAGTATAAAAACTATACTGTATGGATATAGCTTGACAATCGATCGATAAGGATAACGCATCACGCAAGATGCAAGATTGTAATTTATAATGGCGGGTCAAAATTCTTATAAAAATCTTTTTAATAAGATGTAAGAAGATGCAGTGCTCTCTACTTCCGAAGTTCTGAATAGCGTTTTCTGTTATCGAGCGACGAACACGCTAAAGCTCAAGAAACATCACAATTGATCAATGAAGATGTAAGAAGATGTTGTGCTCTCTGCTTCCAAAGTTCTAAAGAAGGTCTTCTGGTCTGGTATAAAGCGACGAACACGCTAAAGCTCAAGAAGCATCACAATCGAGCGATGAAGATGTTGTGCTCTCTGCTTCCGAAATTCTTAAGAAGGTCTTCTGGAACCAAGCGACGAACACGCTTGATAATCGATCGATGACGCAAGATTGTAATGGCGTGTCAAAATAATGTGCTACATATTATAAACCTTCCTCTTGAATCACTCTATCTATTAAAAAAACCAGCATCAAAATCCCTTGCGTAGTATTAAAGCTCTATAGTCCAAGATCCCAGGGCCGCCAGACGTCACGTATTTTCTGACGAAGGAAACGTGGACGATTGTGTAGTGTTAGTACCTATGTACCAAGAACGCACGACTACCAGCTAGCTTGCTTAGATAGCCAATTTTCAGGTATCAGGCAATCAAGGTACATAAAAACATTTCTGAAAGCTGGTTTTTACGTATATTCTAGGCAATATCCTTTAAAAATAAGTTGTCAATACTCCCAGACACTCTCCAGCGGCCGTATTGCTAAACAGACGCTTTAAAGCTCCCAAAATGTTTAGACTTAAACGTATTGTGGCTGTTTACCCGAGAACGCATGGCATCGCTCGTGTGGCTGACATACAGACCTCCACTGGACTCATTCGGTGGGCATTCCACAGGATCTGCCCATTGCCTGTGTCTTCAGAATTTTGTTGAAAACGTTGCTTTCAACGCCCGGGTGCACGTTGAAGCGCCTGCCCAATATAGCATGGCAATAACCCGATCAATTAGTTTTAAGTATTAAATCCTATGGGGTTTAGTTTTCTTTAAAAGCGTCTGTTAAGCAATACGGCCGACGGAAAGTGTCTGGGAGTATTTGCGACTTTTTTTTAAGGATATTGCCTAAAATATACGTAAAAATCAGCTTGGAGAAAATACGTGAAGTATTGTAACAAGTAATTTTTTTATGTACCTTGAGTACCTGATACCTGAAAATTGGCCATCTTAGCATGCTAGCAGGTAGGCATGCGTTCTTAATGGGTGCGCCAAAGTTCACCTAAAATTTCAACTCCGATAATTGGAAATCCGAAAATGTTCTTCCTAACATTTTTCATCCTAACAATCGCAATTCCTAACTTCTCTGTCTCTAATGTTTTAATTCCGAAGCATTCAACTTCATAATGTCTGTAGCAATAAACATCTATTACACTATTATTTGTTTTCCTATATTTTCTCAACATAACCATCTTTTACACTATTATTCAAAGTCATATCTTTTTTTTGTTTATATTACTTTTTATTCATAATAATCAGTATTATAAAAGGTCCCATTAAAATAGGTGGACAAAATTTTAGAAATCATTCAGACCGCTAAAATAAGGACAATAGCAAAAAAAATATATAAGAATAAGAAATAAAATACCTACTTTTATAGGATGAGTTAGTTCTAGAGTGCCGGCAATTTATTATTTTACGTCAAAATAAAATCACTTTATATATAGTGTTTTTTTTTTGTTTAGATTGTCTTTAGTTAGGCTTACTAAACGCTGTGTTAAAATTTGTCCACCTATTTTAATGGGACCTTATATACTATGCAAAGATATCAGGTTAGGTTAGATATAAGGTTAGGTTAGAACTGTGACCAACTACGCGCGAGCCGAGCGAGCGAAGCGAGCGGTGCCGCGGCAGCGGCCGGCGAGCGCTACCTCGAAATTGATCGCGAAATTTTTCTAAGTATTTTTTTCATAGTGCCCCCAAGACGACACTCTGACCTGAATTTCATTCATTTATTTTATTTCAAGACAAATATCAATGAAACGACCTTTAATCATTCTAAACAGTTGTATGAGTGAAAATATTATGGTAATTATGTTTAGGAATAAAAGCGTTAGGATAAAAAACAGTAGGAGTTTAAATATATTTACACTAATGATATTATGAATTCCAATTTTCGGAAACATGAGTGTTATGAACATCGTCGGTAGGACTACAAATAGTATGAATGAAAACTTTAGGATGAAAAATTTTAGGAAGAGTGATCATTCGGATTACAAATCGTTAGGAAGAACAATTTCGGATAAAGAACTTTAGGTGAGCCAATATGGACCCGTTCTTAATACATACTAACGCTACCCGATCGTCCACATTTCCTTCGTCAGAAAATACGTGACGTCTGGCGGCCCTGGGGAGCTCGGACTATAACTTCCGAGACTGCGGATTGTCCGGGGCTACGGGTTGTTTGAAAGAGATGCCGCGGCCCCGGACACAAAGGGCTACGAAGGAACATGGGTGATTTTTACTCAGTAGAAGTCTGACACTTCCTTCCGCTCCACCCAGAGTGAGGATTATTTTGATGATTTCTCATCCTTCAAAACAAAAATGCCTTAATTTTTGTGCAGTCACAATTATACGTCAAGCCTTTGCTGTAATTAAAAATAATTGTATTCAGCAGTTTCTCTGGAGCAGGTGAAAGCAAAGTTTGGATTAGTTCAAGACTATAATTCATCATCAGCCCCTATAGTAGAAGCAGATGTTGGAAGTCGATCTAATAGCGATAACTGCACACTTTCATTTTTTTTCTTTACTGGTCTATCGATTCCATTTTTTGAGACCTCCATTTACACAAAGGAGACAGCGAATTTCACTGGTGACGCTGATGCCTCATAATTATCATATTTTTCATAATTTTATTTCTATTCTTACAATAAATTGTCATACACGAAGGCCGGTTACGACTGCTACGCACAGGTGCTTTCTGAAGAACGTCAATAATAAGATCAGTGTACCTATGTCTAATTTCCCTCCCGGCGTTGCCGAGCACATCCGCCTTGTCCATCCTGCAATCCTGCACATTACATCCTCTCCACATGACCAAACCACCATATCTTAAGTACTCTTTTAAATTTTTGTCACTACATTAAACCGCTATAAATAATAATGATTACAAATTTTACAATTACAATACAATATGAATAGCAATCGCGTAGCCCACAGGTGCGCGACCGCGGCGCGGCCAGCGTCGTACGGGGCTAGGCTTCGTGTTTACTCCATGGCTTATTCCTCTATGCCTATGTTAAAACGCCACACGCGATCACAGATTATGACACGACACGACCAGTAATTTTAATTATGATCGTGACTGGTTCTGCTAACTTCATGTAATTATTACTTTAATAGGAATTACATTAGTCTTCTAGTACATATACAGCCAGTACTAAAATATTTATATTCAAAAAATCGTCTAAGATTTTACTTTAGTTTTTTTTTAAACTCCCTCACTAGAATTTAGTAACCACAAAACATTCCGATTTCCGACTATTATTATTTCATTCTGTCTGTTTGTGTTGGGCTCAGCACTATTATATTTTGTAATTTTGTCGTGCTGAGATTGTGTGATTTGTGTGACAGACATTTTTGAATAATTATTTTTAAACATTTGTTTCTCCTACAATAATGAGTAAGTATAACTACTTAGTAAAGGATTGTGTTATTTGTGTGATTCTTAAGTTTTCTTTCATTTGTTCTATGTAAATATTGAAACATTTGCATTGCACGTGTCGGCACTCTTTTTTCTGAAGTTAAAAAAATGTTTTATTCTCATCAACAAGTCTATCAGTAATTGTCAATTACTTAAATAAGTATATAATTGTTGTATAGCGAACCGGTTGCCATTTTTATTGGATTGGCGAATGCATAGTTTTTGTAATGTAACATAACGGTTTTCTTTTTTCATTGTTGTATCAGAGATGCTTACGCCTTCCTACTCACTCATAATACCGGACGCTCTTGTAAATTATGTCTTGCTAAAAGGTAGGGCCGAAGAGAAATGAATTGACAGGAATTAATGATATCGTCGGTTGTAATTAATATAAATGCGATAAAAACCATCTACGATTATTAAGTTGTATAATGCATAAGTTGTTCGGAACCTACTTATTAGATAAAAATGCCGTCGGCGCCGCTACTTGCGGTACATAACTTTTTAAAATGATAATGTTAGCTTTGAATAAGTTACTAAAGTACCAGTATACACAAGGACCTAGCACAAAACATTATTTATTAGTTGAAATATAACTGGTTTGCTGTGTTTGTTTGTTTGATAAAATCAACACATAGACAACATTTTCAGGGACTGCTTGCACTACTAGATCACACATTTAGTCCAAAAACTAATTTAAAAAAATACTTTTTATTAGTGTTAGTAGTCTAATGATTTTGTACTGACAAAGAAACTATATTCATTGATTGGTGTAAAAAAATTATCATTCAACTTTCTGTAACATTTGCCCTGAGTAATTTTTCAAAGGAATGATTGAATGAAAAAAGAAGGCAAGGAATGCTATCACAAGGACAAAGACCTTAGGATAAGAAATACTTAATGTAAGATAATATACATTAAGTAAAAAAAAAAAATATAAATAATATTTACATTAATAGTACCTATTTTCATGGTTATAAATCCACATCACAATGAATAAAAGAAGAACTTAGAACTTTCAGGTAATATTCTGCTTTAAGCTATGATGAAGAACATAATGTAAATTCCCTTTTTATTTAATAATTGAGCTTGTTGTGTCACTGCTGAGTAAAAGCCTCCCTTTTTGTTTAATTTTTAAACAATGTTACAATAATTTAAAAAAACATTAACATACCACACAAACTATTGTGGGTTTATCAGTACTATGCCAATTACAATAGGAGATCGGACAAAACAAATCTAATTATAGATAGATTTCCAAAAAAATATTGAACTCCCTTTTTTCACATAAACAAAAATGAAGACAATACAGTGCTTCAAAAACTCGTGTCACATGTTTTACATTTATTACCTACAAGTGACGTCATCATCACAAGTCCCCAATTATGATTTTTGACACGTTCTATGTTCGTCAATTTTTATTAATTTGTTATTACAAAAAACATGTACCGTATCTAATATTGTTCGATAATTTAACTCAGTCACTCTCAGAGTCAGTCCAATCCCCTATTTCTCTGTAGCTTTTGCTATAGGGTCTCAATTGTTTAATTCATCAAACCATCTCCTTCTGGGCTTTAGTGCATTGCTGGTTCCTATTCAATCTAGCAAAAGTTTTTCAATAATAATGGAGTTTCTTGACGGTTGTTCTCCATAGGAAACAACCGACCTCAAATAATTTCATGTGGACCGACCGTCCATGTGAAATAATAAAATAGGTATATAACTTCCCTGTTTGAATCATTAATTGGATTTTCTTAACAATTTTGTGGGTTTTAATTATTTTCCACAGTATCTTATTAAGTTTTTCAAAATAAAAGTAACCTAAGTTACTCCTGATAATATAAAGCAGCTTTCAGCTATCTGCCAGTAATCGTCGATGACCAGAACAAACAGAAAGACCTAATTTAAAAAATGCTTTTCGTACCGTATTTATTTATGCATTCAGTAAAAACCTGTTATTTTAAAAAGACATACAGACACTTTAATTTTATTTATTTGCAGTAATGCCTAAAATCTAGCTTTCCTTTGTCTTTTCGAAAACAACATGGACTCTAGTCTAGCTAGACAAATAGGAGCATTACAATGGCGTGTTTGCTTTTGTTATTAAAATGGTCTATAAGGAGGATGCCTATGGGGCTATATTACATTCTCAAATATCGCTGATCATTAAAATTATTTTAAATGATCATGTATCGCGGTGTAAGAACCAGATTAACATATCTACCAAAAAACCTATTTTTTTTTTTTTTCACAAATGGATCTTAAAAGTGGTCCTACACGATGTGCCAAAACGACATACCTGTAAAGTCAATACTTCACTAAATCAATAATAATGTATGTCAACAAATTTTTGAAAAAAAAATGAATATTCTATATATCTTCGGGAACGCCGGCAGACACCAGACGGGCGATCAGTCCTTTCGTTGTGGATTATTTCGCCCAGTTCCCCAAATATAAATATTTCTTATAGTGTGTATTTCTTGTAATAATTTTTTTCATACTTATGAACTCTCTAATATTATGTGAGAATTTCTGTATACTTCTTTTGCAATTTATATAATCGTCTATCTATATTATATAATACTTCAAAGAAGTAAAATAAACACAGTTTTTTAGCTCTCCTGTAAAATTGACAAAAAGAAGATACGTTCATCTGGTTCTTACACCGCAATATTTGATCCATTAAAATTGACTATTGAAAAAATATATGATCAAGGAGAAAATGAATCATAATATGTCTATATTACATTATCCAATAACATTGACTCATAAATCTATGATCCAAGATAAATGATAGTGTAATAATATAAGAGAGCCGGCGAATTAATTTTTTAATATAATAGATAAGGGTAAAAGTTTCTTCCCATTTCTTAAGAAAATTCAAAACATTTTTTAATATAGTTTATTTACATTTAACTAAAGTATGTAGGTACCATTTTGTTCGATAACTTCTTGCCATCTTGTAGGTAGGGACATGATCCCATTGCTATTTGCTATAGAAATTTTGGGACTTCTGATCAAAATACCGCGACTAAGTGGTTTTGGCAGAGGTGGGCTGGGCTATCCACCACGCGGGCCCAGTGCGGATTGGTAGATGTCACATGTCTTCGACATTTTTTGTTTCCTCACGACGTTTTACTTCACCGTTTTGAGAGCAACGGTGAAGAAAAAAAAACACAAAGTAATCCATGCACTGTCGGACGAAAGTCTACGATGTCGGGAACCGGGTGGTGCGCCTATAGTGGACCTGGGCCGGACATCTGCTTAGACGCGGAGATATCCGATGGAGCTAGGCAATGACTGAGTGGTGGCCAAGGTTATGCCATAGAAACCAGGGCCGTCCTAAAGCTCGTTGGGTTTACGACATCGTCACAGTTGCGAGAAACACCTGGATGCGAGACGCACAGGATCGGGACATGTGGCGGAAAAAACGGGAGGCCCATACCCAGCAGCGGGTGAATCCTGGGCAATCCTGGCTGATATGATGATGAATACATGCGCCTATATAATAGTAATAATAAAAGCCTTTATTCTCTGACCAAAATGTACTGTACATTTTAAGTTTACAAAAATATAGTAAAAAAAATTAAACTAGTTAGTAAAATAGCTAAATAAAAGTAACTGAAACAATAATATAATTTTCAGCAACCTGTTTGTCGGTCAGGTTAATTGTCCTTCGACATAGGCCTCCCCTAGTTTCTTCCACTCATCTCTGTCCCGAGCTAATCTTCTCCATCCTTTTGGTAAATCATCTTCCCATCTCTTGATTTGGCTCTAGGAAAATACCATTCCATATCGTCTCTCGTCCATTTTTCTTTGTCTGTTCTCAAAAGCATAACGTGACCTGTCCAGCAGTTCCATTTGAGTCTTTTTATTTTCAGTAAGACATCACTTACTTTTGTTTTCTTCCTTATTTTTGAAGTCGTCCACCTATCACGTAGCCTTATATTAAGCATGCTTCTCTCCATATTGCGTTGGCAACCTATAAGTTTTTGACTGTTTTTCCTCGTATCAGGCCAAGTTTGACAGCCATATGTGAGGCATGCGAGGATGCACGTGTTATACATACAGTTTGTTTTTCAACGACATATAGGTATTGTTTCGTTTTTTCACTATTTCTTTTGGCTATCAGTACCGTTCGCATGCGCCTGCCTGGGTTCAAACCCACGACTTACTGTTCGTAAATCGGGGTCGCCACCACTGGGCTACCGCTGCTCTGCTCGAATGTAAATAAATAGAATAATTTTCCCAGATATGAGACTTAGCTAGATAGATTTTCAGTCGCGTAAACCCATGTAACGCTATATTGCAACTTTCATCAAAATCGTAGATCGGTTTTCGAGAACGTGATTATTACAAATATTTCTAGCATAGGATTTCCTCGGTAAGTTGATTAACTTTCGATCATCACTTTTGGACTCTTGGTCACCAAATCATCATCCGTACTGTCGCTATCCCAGTTTATTTTGGGTTCACAGCAGCATGACTTCTTTCGATCCCATACATGCTAAAATCCTCTCAGTTCATGTTTTCTATCCACATCACCGTTCACACAATAGTTTCTTTGGCCTTCAGCTTCGCACTAAGTCGTTACGTATAATTGAAATCGCTGTTGTGACTGCGCAATAGAGATCCTGGGCAATCACTCATGACTGCGTCACCAGTTCTTGTTGTATGCCTATCCATCCAGCAGTTGTGAGCGCACGCCTAGCGGAAATGGGGTGCACAGTCACACTGCATAAGTTGTCACTTATGGGCAATTGTGGCCAATTGACTGGCCACTTTGCAAATAGATCGTGTCAAACAGTGCATTGCACTACTGATTTATTATTCTCCTACGTTTGCAACCTAGCATCGCGAAACTTAGTGCAATGCAGGACTAGGAAACGATGATAAATTGAATATGTGATATGATGGATCAGTCTCTTCTCTATATTGAATCTCAGACCTCTTAGTTTAATAAAACTAACATTGAAGTTGTCGCCGAGAGCGAAACCTTTACAATATTTTCTTCTGAGATCGCTTCGAGGGACGTTATTTCAGTTTCCACGAAGTGCGATCGATAAATGACAGGAACGCATTAGCCTGTATTTCACAAAGTCGGTCTCGGACTATCTTGTACTCTGAATTATTGAAGGCACTGGAATGTTGAACGACATTTTTCTTTGTTGTTCGCTAATGGAAAAAAAAGTGTTTTATAGAGGAGTATAAATTATTATAATACAGTGTGTCTGCTTATGGATTAGCGAAGTTCTAGGAACTCATGCTATTTTAGAGAGCAGTGGTGGTGGCCCCGACTTACGAACAGTAAGTTGTGGGTTCGAATCAAGGCAGGCGCATTACTTTGTGTAATTTATTTCATCACCACTGCCATGTGAACACAGTGACATCTACTAACCCGCACTGCGCCCGCGTGGTGGATTATAGCCCATCCCTCTCCTAGAGAGGAGGCCTGAGTCCCTTTAGTGGGAACATTATAGGCTGATGATGATGATGCTTTCTAGTAGGTACACAATATTATAGTGGGACTTAGTGGGTCCAGTTCTCCAAGTCCAATTTTGTTATTTTAGTTGAGACTGGCTTTTCCCGCGGCTTCGCCCGCGTGGAGGTCGGTAAACTACTGCCTAACCCTTCGGGGATTACAGGTGTGATTTTATGTGTTCTGATGTAGTTGCTATACATATAAGTACCTAGAATATCGTTAGTCTATGACCGGATATACATTTCTAGATACGGTTTATAAAAAGTTACCTACTGTATAAAATGTAGGTCAGTTTTTCTGAATGCAAACTTAAGTAGTCTTTTCAGGTTCTTCAGAGTACTTATTCATATATTTTAATATAATTCTATCGGGATAACGATGTAAATTATGACAGAAAAATACTTTGTCGTGATACAAGCAGACAACTAGACACTAACTTGTGTTGTGACCTAAATCACAATCGATTTGTTTTGTACCGAGAATACCTCGCTCTGGGCGGAGCGGAAGGGAGTGTCAGACTTCTACTGACTTAAAACCACCCATGTTCCTCTTTGTGTCCGCGGCCGTGGTATCTCTTTCGAACAATCCGCAGCCCCGGCGGGGGATAGCTGTTGACTCATGAACACAGCGATACGTAGATTAATTAATTAATTAATCTAAATTAATAATTAATTAATTTTAATCTTAATTTACCTGATCTTGATGTCTGTAATACCTCCCTCTAATTTAACAGCTTTATTGCGGAACGATTTGTTCGCGCGAAGTGTTTGTCAGCCAGCTATCTGCCATTAACAGTTCCGTCAAAATTCGTTCCGCCGTTGCAGGGATTAACCGTTTATTTCAAGGGTGTTATTTCTATTTCCTCGGAATCCTAATTATTTTTCCAATAAAGCTTATGTACGTTCAGTAAACGTCTTTTCAAAATCGATCCAATTTCGGAGCTTAAAAATCCGGGAAGTTCCGGGATTTAATACGCGCATGCTACTTCATTGAAGTATGACCTAATAAAGTTCACCTTTTCCGCTCATGCGCAAACATAAGTTTTTAATCGAAAGCTACCTACGGCTTCCGTCTTAGTTTTTTGAATACTAAGAACCGTTCTTTCGCAGTGTCTTATTTATAGGTCATGGAGAATGTGTTACTGCAGCATCTTCATCACTTCTACCTCACCTGAGGTTTGGTGATGAAGTAAAGAAACCTGGGATATCTAGTCAAATAAAGCTAGGCATTATGAATCTTGCAAACAGATACCGATCGAATGCGCAACACCTTAATACGGTCTAACTGCCGTACTCGGAGATATTTCTTAAGCCGTCACTTAGTAAAGGTTTTGACAGTTTTGTCATACAAAAGTATGTCAAATCTTTACTAAGTGACGGCTTAAGTAATCATTAAATATCTCTGAGTACCGCTGTAAGACAGGTATCGCGATCATCATTATCTTCATGCCCGTATCCCATTCTGTTTGGGGTCGGCGTAACACGTTTTCATTTTCCATTCTTCCCTGTTAGACGTCACGGTGTCATTAACTACTTTATCTACCCAAATATCATAAACCCTCTCTAATGCGTTCAAAAACCATAGGCAATGACCAGCATTACCAACCAGCAGAAATAAACAGAACTGTAATGAACTCTTAGCCTACTGAAAACAGTAGGTTATAAAAAATTAGTTAAAAAACTAAAAAACCCGACTGCAAAAACTGAAAAGCAAAAAAACAAGCACATTTTAAATCAAACAAAACTTGAAAGCAGGCGGGGTCCATTCTATTTTCATTTCATTTCATAATTTAATATTCAAATGAACCCCGCCTGCTTTCAAGTTTTGTTTGATTTAAAATGTGCTTGTTTTTTTGCTTTTCAGTTTTTGCAGTCGGGTTTTTTAGTTTTTTAACTACTTTTTTTATTTCCAACTTTTTAGTTCTTTTGTGTTTGTTCTTTCGTTGGTCGCGTATAAAATTCTTCGCAGATGATTTAACTTTTGGGCTTGTTTATAGAATTTGTCACTTTGAATTTATTTTAAACGGGTAGTTCTACTTTTAAGGTCTTCACCATGGACAAAAATGAATAAAGCTATTTCATACATGTCATGTGACTAAACTGTGGGAAAATTACCATAGATTCGGTATTTGTTGACCAGCAGCTCAGTTTTTCATTCTACCTGTGCCGAAGGATACGTGTGACGAAGTATACAATTTTTGAATAAGATTGTTACAAATCGTGCATAGCGAACACTTAGATAAAAAAAATACTTTACCGTAAAGATTACATGTTTATATGAATCATATAAAAGCTAAAACGATTAAAAATTCATGAAATACATATCAAAAAACGCTGTGACTAAGGATAACCTCAAAAAACACACGACGCCGGTCTTCGTCCTTGATGTAAAAGAAGTGACAAGCTGTCAATGTCAATCACTTGATTTGAGTTTCGCTCTATGCTCTATGGTCTTTGGCGTTTCGTTTCACTCAAAAACTTAACACACTCACATATTTTTTTTAAAACTTAAGGTAATATTTAGCCGTCGTGACGATGGATACTCGAATTTTCGGGACAATCTTTCGTCACGGCAAAAATAAAAAACTTTTACAGATAAATTAAATTAAACTTTCTCGTTACCATGCTTACCAATTTATCTCTCCATGTATTTATTAAATTGTGTGACTTCAATAAATTATTTTCATAATAAACGTAATAGTTCCAAGCAACACCTAATGGGGACATGCCGTTTTCACTTTGTAACAAAAGTTTGACTACATTTTAATAATAAAGTTCAAATTAATTAAAGTAAATTTAAAGATGGTTAACTAAATACAAGTTATTAAATTGATTTAAATAAAATAAATGATACTTCCTCCATTCTGTATTTAGTATTAAACCTTTGTTACAACGGGGACCACCTTAATTTTATGAAGGACTTTAAAAGTAGAACTACCCAAACATATAAGTGTTATATATTTTTGTAATCTCCTTTTAAAACCCTTCATTTTGATACCCTACTCGATGGTAAAGGAAAAAAAAAAATTTTTGAACTCCGCGATTTTGCCCCCAAAATCCACAATTTTTCCTTGTTTTTTGATTTTAATGTAGCCTATAACACTCGCGCCATCAAGACAAATCTAACGACGTATGTTTCGTTCAAATCCCTTCTTCCGTTTAGGAGTTATGAGGGAACAAAGAAACAGACATACATACATACACGTCAAACACATAACCCTCCTTTTGGGCTTCGCCGCAGTCGGGTAATAAGAGTTTAAATTTGGAACAGGGGGCCAATTCTCGGTTTTAGAGATGGTGTCGAACTCGAGAAAAATTTCTAATGACGTCATTTTTTCGAGAAATTTTGTAAGTTGCTATTCTGGGGATGTCGAATTCGACATTTGTCGAAGGCTAACGTTAGAGTTCATGTCGAGTGCTTCTGAGCAGTAGAGATGTCATGTCGATTATATAGATACGTCATTTCTGAGTGAATTTGTTGAGTTTTGGATTGTACACTGTGTTTTCTTTTCTTTAGTTTTTAAATAAAATCCAGCTTGGCATCTCATACTGGAAATTCGATTTATACTCTTTGATTTTTGCATTGTTTTCTTGAAACGACGACCTTCGCGCAGATAACAGACTGTAATTTGTGTACCTACGATTGGACTTGAAACCACTGAAAGATGGACGAGTTTATTAGCATTTTTATCTCGGAGTTGTTGGAAAGTGGCGAGCAACTGGCCAATACACGGCGAAAACAGCTATCCCGCCGTCGATATTTACGACTTGAGCGAAACAGAAGTCATTAAAAACTTCAGACTAAATAAAGATTTAATAAGGGTTCTAATACTTAGATCTATTGGCTCCTGTAATTCAGGATACCACTAAAATATACCTGAAAACGAAGGTAAATAATCTTCATAATTTTATTAGTCACTGACAGACAGTCAGCTGTCAAACTGATTATTTTTACACTAAACGTTTCGTTTTACTTTGGCTTTGCACGGGACTTATTCAAATTTAATATATAAATTATGTCCTAATTTTAAGGGTTTCTCATAAATATGTTTACTTGTTTGTTTGTGAAACCAATAAATACTTTTTCTTTCTTTCTTTTATACTTAAATAGTTAGATTTAGTCAGCGTTTTAAAACAAAATCATTCATTCACTCATAGCTACCTAAAACGGAACGCGCGATTCTTCATAATGGTAACATTAGCTTCACTCGACTCGAGATTTTCGTGACATTTATTTCTATTTTGACTGAGAATACGGAATTCTGCTCAATTCGAAATTTTTTGGTAGAGATAGAGATATTTTTGATAGACATAGAGATAGACTTACGAACTCGAACTCGAGATAAATGTCGAAAATCGAGAATTGGCCCCCAGCAGGTGTCAAATTTAAGTGAGTGTGCTATTCTAGTATCTACATTAAAACAGATACCTATCGATACGAAACCCCAATTCAGTATGATTTTAATTATAAATCGCACAACATTTTGATCTCGAGTGACACAAGAATAGTGACTTTGTTCGTTTGCGTAGGATTTAAAAAAAATTACAGATATCCGAAACGCCGCCATTTCGAACTGTCATTTGTTCGGTATTTTTTATTGCAATAGACTGGTAACAATGCTGGTCATTTCCCTATGGTTCTTGAACCTTCAGCCTGAACCCATCATAGAGCCCGTATGATATTTGGGTAGATAAATTAGTGTATGCAACTATACATAATTAGGCATTACAACACTCGTGTGATGCTATTAAGAAACTAATGCCCTTCATTATGCACAGTCGCTTATACTACTATTCTTTAACATATTCATATTTATTTATGGTCCCATTAAAATAGGTGGACAAAATTTCAGAAATCATTCAGACCACCAAAATAAAGACGATGGTAAAAAAAAAACGCATTTATGTACCTACTCCTAAAGGATGAGTTTATTCTAGAGTGCCGGCAATTTATTACTTTAAGTAAAAAAAAAACACTTTAGTCAATGTTTTTTTTTGTTCAGATATCTTTGACAAATTTTAATGGGACCTTATATTTCATATTCCTAACACAATAGGGATTGTGTGAGGAATGATCTTTTCTTTGGCCTTCCTCTCCATCCATCAACATTTATATTTAAGACGAGCAATATTTAAGAAAAGCCGTTTAAGTATAATGCGATCAAATTATCTTGGCAGGTCCGAACTTCGTGCAGGTCATTTTGTTACAACTAATGTATAAAAGTGTTATGATATTATGTTATTTGTATTTCTCACTGTTTAAATTAGATATTTTCTGATCGTTTAAGTATTGGTTTATCTGGCAATAACAGTTTTCTTCACAAAACATGCGTAAAAGTTCGCAGAGCCTATGTTCAGACCTGCCAAGATAATTTGATCGCACTGTACGATCTTGTTTCGTAAAGATACATGGTTATGATTGATTGTGTAGTGAGTATCGATTGCCTCGTTGCTCCAGTGGTCCACCGCGACTGCTGATGAGCATGAGGTCCTGAGTTCGATACCCAGGTCAGGCTATGTTATATTGGGTTTTTTCTTCAGGAATTTGAGAATTTCCCAGCACAAGCCACGGTGTGGATTTGTGCCCGGTCGATAAAACATAACTGGTGAAATTATCCCGAAGGATTATGTAATTAATAGTGTGTGCGCAAACACTGGTGCACTCTCTTCTTTCATTCTCATAGCAATATGACATCCTTGGTAAGAGAGGGTAGGGTTATAAAACGTTACGATGCGTTACAGGAGGAGGGGGCGTTTGAACTACGCGTTACGTAACATTGAACGTTATGTATCACAAAATCAAATTTTAGGTAAAAATGGTCACATTGTGGTTATGTATTGTTTTTCTAGGGGGGAGGGGGGTGTACAGAAAAACGTAAACGAAAACGGGCGGTCAAAATCTCCAAAAATTGCGTTACGTAGTACTTGAACGCTCCCTAACAATGGCATGTATTGCTTAGTTCCCAGGGGTAGTATGACAAAAGACAACAAGCTGCTGCCGTACAGGCACGCGGCACCGCGCAACAGCCGCCACAACAAGCACCGCAAGCCCAAAAAGCACGTGTCGGATGACGAGGAGAGCGAGGAGTCCCCCGTGGAGGAACAGCCCCAGGAGCAACAGCCGCCGCGCAGCCCCTCGCCCATGTTGGAGGAACCCACTGTGCGCTTACCCGAGGTATCACAAACATCACAAATATTTTATATTGTGAGGACCATGTGGGTCTTTCTTTAGTTTTAACGATTTTCTGGCAGTTTCTGTACTATAAGCGACCCACCCAAATGTCCTTTCTTTGGTATTGTTCGTCGTGACGTTGAGCTCCTTGAGTTACAAGTTGAGCTCCACAATAACTGACAAATGCTTGCACTGACTGGACGGGTCCACTCAACTCTGTATGGTGCTTTCTTGAAAAGACCATTTCAGACACTAATCTACATAGTCTTCCTAAGTCATCATCATCTGCCTAGCCTTATCCCAACTATATTGGGGTCGGCTTCCAGTCTAACCGGATGCAGCTGAATACCAGTATTTTACATGGAGCGACTGCCTATCTGACCCCCACAACCCAGTTAATACTAGGTAATACTTTGGTAAGTATGTGTATAGTCTTCCTAAGTATGTGTATAGTCTTCCTAAGTATGTGTATAGTCTTCCTAAGTACGTGTATAGTCTTCCTAAGTATGTGTATAGTCTTCCTAAGTATGTGTATAGTCTTCCTAAGTATGTGTATGTATACCAAAATTATGTCTGGACCTTAAAAAAGACTGATCTCTGAGTTTGTTTCGGATGTTTCTTCTTAGAGTAGTCAGGACCCGCTAGATGCGAGACGCACGGGACCAGTCAATGTGGCGAAACCTGAGGGAGGCCTATGTCCAGCAGTGGACGTTTTTGCTCAAATGATGATACTGATGATGATGAAGTAGCAAATATTGAGGTGTCAGCTTTACTAAAAATACAAACTATTAGTTTAAACACTCCTATACAATACGAAATGAAATACAAATAGCTTGTCCCCTGTAGGTATTAGGAACATCATGGCTGACTAATGACAATGTTGTACAATTATTTGTAGGAAGTCCTGCGAGCTCTGTACAAGACTCCGGGAGTGCTGATGATCTCAGGGCTGGTGTCCTGGGACCTGGTGGCCCGTCGTGACAACAACCCCACCAAGAGGACCCACCCCAACTTGTACACATTCCACAAGTTCACTGACCGCAAGGTAATCACCCAATATGTATTTACACCAACTCTTGGCGCTTCAATTATGTTCATTTTATTTTATTTATTTATTTCATTCAGACCATAGATCCAAGCCTGAGCCTGAGGTCCTGGGTTCGATTCCCTTGTCGGACAAAGTTTTGTGCCATGGAGTCTGGATTTGTGTCTATTTTATGGCAATAGGCTCACTCCTATTACATTGTGACTTTAACTTAACTGAAAAAATGTGGGTTAGGGTGGTCCAAGCCAGTATGAAAAAAAAAGTTTATTTTTTCGTGCTCCACCTGTCGGATTTTGTTCGATTGCTTATAAATCGAATATATACTAAAATTTATCCCTATACGAACACGTTTAGAGGTCGCTATGATTGATATCAATAACCTATTACAAAGTCGTCAAGTACCAACTCGCAATATTTTAAATATTTGCGCTTTCGGTCGACGCTAATACTGTGTATCAAGTGAGCTCTGGTATTCACAGAATTTCTTCGCTCAACGAACTAAAGTTCTTTTTGACCTGCTTGTCTTTGATGGTCAAGAAAAATCAGAAGCATTTAAAAATTGATCCTTCACAGTGGCCCACTGATGAAATTTTTATTGAAATCCATCAAAAGGCTCGCCAAATGAAAGTAGTGAATGACTGCGCAGAGCGAGGTATAGCTTTGATACAAAAATTGAATTCGAGTATCACGAAAAACGAAAAACAAAATCAATATCTCCTGCGTGTCGTCGATATTCACCGAAAGAAGTATTCGGTGGCTTCAAAGTCTAACATCCTGAAAATGAAAACTGAAAATGAGGAATCAGTTGCATAACTATAAGTTACTTTATTTTCTCTCACATTTTAACGTGTAAGGTAATTTATGTTCATTAAAATTACTTTTTACTGATTAAAAAATCGACAAATCATAGCGACCCCTAATTATTGTTCAATTGAGCTGAAATTTTGCATAGAGACGTTTAATGCCTAAACGAACAGAAATAGCCGTGTGGAGAATGAAAAATATTAGGTAACCCTTGGGGTATTAGAGAAATGTGTATACAAATATTTCTCAAAACGGTGAAGGGAAACATCGTGAGGAAACCGGCATATCTTAGAACCAAAAGACTCGAAGATATGTGACATCAACCAACCCTCACTGGGCCCGCGTTTTAGATTATAGCCCATCCCTCTCATAAAGAGGAGGCCTGAGTCCCTGCAGTGGGAACATTATAGGCTGATGATGATACAAATATGCTTTGTAAAGGTGTCAGTTTGAGGTGTAACGTTGTGGTTTCCAGTACCGCTTCATCGCCAGCAGCTGCTCGGCTGGCCACTCCGTGTTGGTGGACGAGGACGGAGAGGTCTACACTTTCGGTTCGTACTTCTTTTGTGTCTCAAGTGCACCCTACGTCTCGTGGTCGCAACCGCGAGTGCTGATCGTGGGCTCCTGTGTTCGATTTCTAGGCTTAGCAAAAGTGCTATTGGGTTTACCTATTAGCTGGCTTGAATTATTGGATTGGCTGTCTCAGTAGTAGCCTGGAGTTTGGAAGTTGTATGATATTCCCGTGTCTCCGCGCATGCTAACCCGTTGTGATGCGTCGGATCCCTCTAAGGTCGTGTCGGTTGAACGCCCAAACGGTTACCACGTGTACACTACATAATTCAGAACAACACCACAAATTTGTCAAAGGTAATAAAAAAATTAAAAAGTTTGTTTTGGAACAATAAAGCTGCAAAAGTATAAACAGTAATGCAGCTTCCAACGACCTTCTCCAGATACAGATAAGTTACAAAAAAAATGGACTACATACATACAAACATACATACAGGTCAAACACTTCGCCGCAGTCGGCTAAAAAGAACAGCAAATTGGATGTATTTAACCATGTATGTCCGACAAAGCAGTAACACTTCTGCCTTACCCTTTAGACTTTTAGAGGGGCAGGCGTGATGTAATGATATGAACAAAAGTTTGGCGCAGGTCGCAATACCTTCGGACAGCTGGGCTTCGGCGACACAGTGACGCGCAACGTGCCGGAGATCGTGCCGGCGCTGCGCGGCAAGAACATCATCCACGCGGCCGTCGGCAGGCACCACACTCTCTTCGTCACAGGTAACTGCTGGGAGGAGCCCGTGGCTAAATCATTTGTTTATTTAAAACTCATGTACAATAGGGTATTTAAAAAAAAATCTGTTAAGCTGCGTCTACGCTAGGTGAGCCCATCAAGAGCTGAGCACGACATGAGCACGAGCCGAACACAATTCGTCTAGTATGGACCGACTCACAAGCCTCGAATGAACGCGCTGTGGGCATTTCGTTCGCACTCGGCTGTGCTCTGCCAATTGTCGGTTTTTTGGCGAACACAAAGGGATTTGACTACGGTCGAGGACAGTGATCGTTGTAGGTTCGTTGTACGTCCACACTTACGCCGCTAATGACGAAGCCGAGAACGGCTCCGCTCGTGCTTGGCTTATGATCGGCCCGCCTAGCCTAGACGCAGCTTTAGATTATTGACGAAAATAAAACGTGTCAAAGATCACGAGTGCTTGTGACGTCACTTTGTGGGTAAAAAAGTACTAACCTTGTGACGTCACACGACTTGACACGACTTTGTCTTCATCTTTTGTTTACGTGAAAAAAGAAAAAAATACATGTCCATTTTTTTGACTGATTTGTTTCTGACTAATTTGATTTTTTTGCTGAAATACCCTATAGCAGTGCATAGGCAGACTTAGTGCCACAAGGCATTTTCTTCCAGTCAACCTTAGGGTTAAATAAGTCGACATTGTGGTAGGTAACAAAATATCTAAAAAAATAACATCATGCTTTAGAAAAAGAAGTGCTTGAACGTCTGGCTTGAAAGGCAAAGGGCCAGTGTTACCTAAGAGTATCGCACAAGCAAAGAGAGGTCTGCACTCGGTACTGGGCTGGGTGATGGGAACCTTTTCCTTGACGGCACTGTTGGCGCAGTGGCTGAGCGATTGACTGCTGCGTTGCGTGTCGCGGGTTCGATCCCCGCACGGAACAAATATTTGTACAGATAGTTGTTCCGGGTCTGGGTGTTTGTGTATGTGAGTTCGAATGTTTGATAACGCACCCGTACAGGAGAAATTCCTAATGTGGGGCAAAGTTTAAAAAAAAAATGTTGTCAGGATAGGCAGATGATGACAAAGTAAAAAGTATTGTATCGTATTCCGGTAGTCCAGCAGTGGTGACGTGATCGAATTGGCCTATAAGTCGCAAGCGGGCTCGATTCCCCGGTTGGGCAAAGTGTTATTGGGTTTTTCCGTCAGGAATTCATCAGCAGCAGCCACGGAGTGTGGATTTGTGCCCGGTTGATATCAATAATCTCACCCTTATTATATGGGTGTACAATAGGGATGTTTACTGACTTAAAAAAATATGATTCTAATTAGTCCGTCTGTCAGATTATCGAAAAATATTGGATACGTATTTTTTGTTTTATCAAATCAATAAAAATTGACGAAGATAAAACGCGTCAAAGATTTGGGTGGGAGGTTGTGACGTCACTGCTCGCTAAGAAATGTCATACTAATGTCTTAGAATATGGCGTCACAAGAGTTTTCAAAGCACTGTATCGTCTTCATTGTTTGTTTAACACAAAAAATATGTGTCCAATATTTTTTGGAAATCTATCTGACGGACTAATTAGATTTTTTTTGTTATAACATCCCTATTAGGTACACCTCTGCCTTACCGATGATGTTATGTTATAAGCGTGATGTTGTATGTTACAGACACGGGCACGGTGTACGCTTGCGGCGACAACAAGTGCGGCCAGTGCGGCATTGGCAACAATACACCGCAGGTCCTGAAGCCGGCAAGAGTGCGATACAGGTACGATGATCATCCGTCAGTACTCGTAAACTCACATTATTTATTGCATCCATGAGTACTGAGGATATTAGTCGCAGAACCGATGACCGTTGGAGTAGACGTGTTCTTGAGTGGAGACTGCGAATAGGCAAGCGTAAGGCCCGTAATCCACCAAAGCGGAGACGAGCAGAGCGGAGAGGAGATGTGCCAAATTCGACCAATCACAGGAAGGGCGAAAGACCAGATGTACATTTTAACTAATGTGATTGGCCGATTTCCGCACATCTCCTCTCGTCTCCGCTCCTCTCCGCTTTGGTGGATTACGGGTTTGAGGTGGGACGCCCGCAGGCTCAGTGGAGCGATGATCTTCGCAGAGTGGCTGGTAACAACTGGATAAGAGTTGCCGAAAATGGAGCTGAGTGGCGCAAGATTAAAGAGGCCTGTATTCAGCAGTGGATTGCAAAAGGCTGATGAGTACTGAGGAAAATGTTAGATAGCTGTAATAAGAGTAGAAGAATACCAAAGAAACAATGGACGGGCTGTGTGAAGGCTATATGGCTAGAAAGGAGGTGACTGCTATGACGAGAAAAACATTGGGATTAGGGCAGGAGAATGGTGGTGAGGTACATTATAGTTATCTATATACAGAAGCTGGCCAAATTATTAGGGACAGTGCTTGATTTTATGTAGTTTATAGTTTATTATGTACATTTGAAAAAATATGTTTAATTTAAAGGGTTATTTTTATCTGATATAGCTACTGCTACTATTATTGTTTTTGCCAAGTGGCAACACAGTGAATCCGTGCGTCATTTGTCAATTTTGGAAGGTTTCTTCTAATTCGGTCATTGTCTGTTATAAAGCGCGGTTCGCAGTATTTAATTTTGAATTTTCAAGAAACTGTTTTTTCACTTGATTTGACCGACTTTTTTTGTCTAAAATAATCAAAAGGTAAGTAATGCCCCGTAGTAAAATAGTTTTGCTATATTTTGTCTATGAATTTACATTTTATTAATACATAGACGCAATATCCTCAAATTTTCTTTTTTTTAGGATAGACAAGGCTTTGAACACCTCTCCAAGAAAATGTAGAGAGATACTAACATTGTTACTGCACTCCACTCATTCCCAGAGAGTCATAGCTGCTATGGCTGAGGTTTCAAAATCTGTCGTAAATCGAATAAAAATTTAATTGACAATACAAAGCCTCTTGAGGCAATTCGGGTTGGCAAATGTGGCAGAAAAAGGATCACCACACTTCGTACCGATCGAAGAGTTAGGAGCATCTGCCTCGAAACTCATAAAAAGAGTGTTGCTCATTTGACCACGATGATTAACGACGAGGGTGTAAGGATTTCGGAAAGAACAATGCGTAGGCGGTTGGTCGAATAGAACTTGATGGGACGACGGCCTTCAAAAAAACCACGCCTAACCGACAGTATGAAAAAGAAACGACTCCAATGGGCCAGACAACATTGAAATATGACTGTCGCAGGTTGGAGTCGAGGAAAAATAACTTTTTTGAATAATGCAATTAGTCAATAACTTTTCCACTATTTTCTACTATTCATTCTGTTAATTTACAGGTATGCCTTTCTGACGAATCAACTTTTAAAATTTTGGTCGACAAAAGTTCTTTTGTTAGACGACGCCCTGGTCAACGATTCCACGCCGATTGCATCGTAGAAAGGGTTAAACATCCGGTTAGTGTTACGGTTTGGTCTGTCATCTCAGCCAAACGCATGGGGCGCCTATACACCGTAAGAGGAACGATGAAACAAGACCAATACAAGCGAGTATTAGAAACCCAGGTATTGCCGCAGGTCAATGAATGGTTCCCCGATGATTTCGAATACATTTTTTATGCATGACTCAGTACGCTGCCACAAAGCCAGAAGCGTTACTGCATTTTTGGCTGAAAGAATGACACTGTTTTGCCTTAGCCAGAGAATTCAACTGACATGAATCCCATTGAGAAAATGTGGGAATTCACCAAAGGGGCCATTGCCAAAGAAGTGTCTACCACCGAAAGGCAACTTATAGAAACCCTCATTGCACCAGAGAATGGCATCATAATGCCAAACTAAAGGAAAATGCAAAACATTCTATTTAGAGCATGCTCCGACACATAGAAGCTAGGTATCACCCTAGAAGGGTGGTATCACCCTTTTGCTGAAATAAGAGCTTCACCAATTTTTTTTTTTTACCTGATTAATAATGAACAGTTTTGTATACATTTTTGATTTTTTGTGATCCCAATAGAACATAGATACTAATAAAAATATATATAAGAGACCTACAACCAATTATTTATTACACAAATCAACTTAAACTAAAAATTCAAAAATCTTATTACTGTCCCTATTAATTTGGCCACCGATGGTATATAAAAGGAGAACTGACTGGGTGACATATCAACGTACAGCCGAAACTACTGGGGCTAGGAATGTGAAATTTTGCACACGGCTTCCTATTATAATGTAGGGGAGCACTAAGAAGGGGTTTTTGGAAATTTAACCTTTAAGGGGGTGAAAAGGGGGATGAAAGTTTGTATGGGAAATCGTCACTTTTGTAGTTGAACCGACATCCACGCGGGCGAAGCCGTGGGCAAAGTGCTAGTTTTAAATACATATAAGTTCCAACATGAAACCCGGTTAGGGCACGGGAGTACTCTACCAGCTGAACATAATGATGATAGGCGTGTGGTATTCCACACGTTTCACAAGTATACCTGTAGGTAGTGGCTTAGATATGTCTTCGTCTGCTTCTTGCACATTTATTGTTATGTGATATGAGTATATGACAGTGACAGTTGTAAGCTCAGTGTGACTGTTGGTCTGTTTCCAGCGGCGCTCCTGTGGTGAAGGTGGGCTGCGGCGCCGAGTTCTCCATGATCCTGGACTGCAACGGAGCCCTGCACTCGTTCGGCCTGCCCGAATACGGCCAGCTGGGTGAGACATATTATGTACTAGTATAACGGGCTGGTGTCCGCAACTCCACGTCTATAGCGCGTATTTTGCAAACTAGAATATTATGAGAAACTAGCGAACCGGGCAGACGTCGTCCTGCCCGGACAGCAGCGCCACCTACCGGTTCCAATAGGGGATCGGACTGGGTCAAAATAATATGATTCTGTTTAGTCCGTAAGTTAGATTATCGAAAAATATTGAATACGTGTTTTTTGTTTCATCAAATCAATAAAAAATTACGAAGATAAAACGCGTCAAAGATCTTGGAGTGGGGCTTGAAACGTCACTTGTGTCGTCAAAATGTACTATCATATGACGTCACACGAGTTTTCGAAGCACTGCATCGTCTTCATTTTAAGTTTACATGAAAAAAGAAAAAATACGTGTCCAATAATTTTTGGAAATCTATCTGACGGACTAATTAGTTTTTTTTTGTCTGATCCCCTATTGTGTAATCAGACCATCCAATTACCCATTGAAATGTGCCCAGAAAGTTTCATCCAAATTGGTTGAGGAGGAGTTCAGTGACATACACACGTGCAGTAGAATCTTTATATATTTAATTCTACTGTACGTGTGTGATCTCCTCCTAAACAACTTGACCGATTTGGATGAAACTTTCTGGGGATCAATGAGTTCTTGGATGGTTTGAAAACACAATTGGACCTGGTAGGTGGCATTGCTGTTCGTGCAGGACGACGTTTGCCAGGTCCGCTAGTTATATATATAATTTTTCTCTGCTGCACCGTCTTTGATACTAATTGGTGTGGGTATACAATGTGCTGGGAACAGGCATTTGAAGCACATGTCTTGCTGATGGTGGCGCGTGTGTCGGATCATTTAGTTACCTTCAAGTTGGTTAAGTTGCTGTTGAATGGTGCTGATCCATGCGTCATGTTCGTGAACGGGCGCTGTTAGTTGGGGGCGTAGGTATTTATAGAGATCGTCATCATCATTTCAGCCAAAAGACGTCCTCTGCTGGACATAGGATTCCCCTAGGTGTTTATAGAGATATAATCATTAAAATCGTGAAAACAATCTTCTTGAGTTGATTTGTGACTATTTGACGAAAAAGGCATTTAAGGAAATTAAATGAACTTAGAATTGGTGATTTTAATCATTATTACTCAGTAAACATACAACCTGAAAAAACGTAAGAAAATTGTTTTTTTTTTTTTGACGGTACTCCTTGGCAATTTTCGGTTTTGGCAGTGGCTGAGCGATTGGATTGCTGCGCTGTGTGTCGCGTGTTCGATCCCCGCACGGAAGAAATATTCGTGTGGCCTATAGAGAGTTGTTTCGGGGCGGGTGTGTTTGTGTATGTATGTTTAAGTGTTTGTAAACGCACCCACGATACAGGAGAAATTCCTAGTGTGGGGCAACGTTTTATTTAAAAAAACACTGGTTACTCGGGACCTTCCACCTTAAGGTGAAGGCGACAAGGTAGCCCGCAAAATTCGAATTCTCTTACATTTTTTGCAATTTCCTGGTTAGTGTCATGTCGTATATTAAATAAAATGGAATTCGCGGCAGTAACAAATGTCTATTTACTGAATAATAATGATTAAAATCACCAATACTACCGTCCCAGTTCAAGAATGCCTTTTTTTTTATCAAATAGTCACTGTTGAGACTTATATGAACTGAGACTCAGGCCCGGTATCCACCAAAGCGGAGATGTGCCAAATTCGACCAATCACAGTTACATCTGGTCTTTCGCCCTTCCTGTGATTGGTCGAATTTGGCAATCTCCTCTCCGCTTGGCACATCTCCGCTTTGGTGGATACCGGGCCTTAAGCAAATTCGAATTTCGCGGGCTACACTGTCGCATCAATCTTAAGAGGCCTTGTACAGACATGACTTGCAGAACTTGTGTTGCGCCGCAACGTCAATGGTGTTCATGGTGCAAGTACCAACATGTTATAGATCTGCATTTCGTCTTGGAAGAGGAATTCTGACCACAGGGAGTGGTGTTCCGTTGCTTTCGCGGGCAAGTGCTATATGAACGCGCAGTGACTCAGTGCTCAAGTAGTGTTACAAATATTGTTTTAAGGCTCTATTTACTAACACAAATTGTATTTTGTCATATTTATGTTAGTCAGCCTTACATGACATACTAAGGTATGTAAGGCTGCCAAAGATGCCTGAGAAAAAGTGGATGTTTTTGTCGTTTGTATTTACATCTTAAACATCGATGAGTAAAATGTACTGTTGCTAAAGATTATCTACCTATAACTTGTATTGCTGGAGAATCAATAAACTACCATTATAATAACCTGTGTAATAACTGTGTTGTTGTTGGTATGCTTGAAAATGACGATATTAAGGTCTAACGACCCCACACACCCTAGTGTCAGAATTTCTAAACATATTTTGACGACAGCTATTTGGCGACTGGGACCACCGGCTTACGGTACTTTTCCACCAGAGATGCGTTTGATATCCGCCAATCATATTTATTGGTGTACATAGCTTAATATTAGCACTGGTGGAAACGGATTCAACTAAGATATGTTTTTTTTTATATGGAAGGATGCGTGCTATGGATGTGTGCTATGGACGCGTACTATGGATGCCTGCTATGGGTCGTCGCGAGTGGTGTAGCTATGGGGAGAGCAGAGTATCTGGAGTAGGCCCGTCCTCACCGCTTCCCTACTATCAATGTACATCTTACTCGCACCGCTACATAGCTTCGTATCAGTGGAAACGGTTACATAGTTTCACAGCTTAGCTATTACATCCTTGCAGCATAGCTCATCTCTGGTGGAAAAGCAGCCTTATACGTGCCTTCCGAAGCATAGAATGCCTTCCAAACAGTGCCACTGAGAATCAATCTAGTTTTACAAACTCGAGGGAAGGCGCATACACGTATTTTAGCGAACGCTCTTACATCGTTTGAATTTTCGTTCGTTCTTTCCCCGCACTAAGCAGGAGTAAAACAGTATTGTTTTGTAGAGGTCATTTATTTATTTATTTCTTATGGAAAAACAAACAGTAACATATTACAGGTTAATGACAAGGCTTAATAAGTACTAAAACATGATAAATATGCTACCCACTACGTTTTCCACAGATTACTTTAAAAAATTTATAGCTAGAGAGACATTTGTATAGGATTATAACTAAAATAACAGTTTATTCGTATGAACTAAAAAAATCATGGTCAAGCTAATAAGTATACAGGTAGAGTTTTTTATAACTCTAGTACAGTCAAAATATTGATTGCAATTTTGTTTTATAAAGCGTTTCGCATTAAGCCACTGATGTCAAACGCTGTATCGTTTAGCATCAGTATCTAAATGTAACTGTATAATCTTAAGAGTAAATGCAAGTTAGCTGGCTGTATACTTATTAGCTTGTTCGACTGTACCAAACAAAGTGTTATTGTTTTAAGCCTAAATCAAAAACGATCCTGCATTAGGATTGTTTTGTTCTTCGATCAATAATGTACTAGATTCCCGATAAGCGCTTCAAAAACGGCCCGAAATATAAGACCACAACCGTATTTGTGGTCTTATTTCAAATTAGTATGGTCCAATCATAGCCAACATTATGACGTCAAAATACCGCAGTATGCGTTCAAAAACTGCGTAAATAACCACCGTAACACCAAGGTTTTGGAAGGAATATCTTTTTTTCGGTAATTTAATATCATTATGTGCTTTTTCATAATATTTAAACATAATTAAACTATAAATATAATTAAATCAGCGAATATTATAATAGGGGATCGGACTGACTCAAAAAAATAGAATTCTGTTTAGTCCGTCAGTTACATTATCGACAAATATTGGATACGTGTTTTTTGTTTTTTCAAATCAATAAAAATTGACGAAGATAAAGCGCGTCAAAGATCATGGAGTGGGGCTTGAAACGTCACTTGAAGGTACAAAATGGACTATCATATGACGTCACACGAGTTTTCGAAACACTGTATCGTCTTCATTTTTTGTTTATGTGAAAAAAGAAAAAATACGTGTCCAATAATGTTTGGAAATCTATCTGACGGACTAATTAGTTTTTTCTTGTCCGATCCCCTATTGTTTGGCCAATGTTTGCTACAACGCACCAACTATTGTATCATGTTCTTGAACAGGGAACGCTAGTTCCGCAATAGAATAAGCACGACATTGTACACAAAATGCTTTTAACCGTATTGCTTAGAGTTTAAGTTTCATTTTAGAATGAATATTTTTGTACTGATGACTTTTTACTTTGGAGCGACATTTAAAATGTTTTGCTTATAATCTTTCTCCGATGAAAGGGCTTAAATAAATATACTTTACAATGATAATTACACGTTATGTTTAAGTGTTAAGGTTTATAATCATCTGAAGTTGTTAATAATATTGAACTTTTTTCTAAGATGCTATGTAGATGTTTACGTGTGTGCAAACGTGGCCACTTGAGCGACTTAGTTTTGTTCCTGATGCTTAATCTAGTACTATTATTGATCGAAGGTTTTGTTAAAGGTGGTAGTAGGGCCCCTGGGTTCGATCCCCCGGTCGGGCAAAGTGTTATTGGTTTTTTCCATCAGGAAACTATCAGTAACAGCCACGGAGTCTGGATGTGTGCCCGGTTGATGGTAATAGGCTCGCCCCCTATTACATGGGACTTACACATAACTGGCGAAATGTGGGTGTAACCATTCGGGGGTTACAGGCGTGATGTTATGTTATGTTGAATGCGTTCCTTGACACTCGGCAGGGCACAACTCGGACGGCAAGTACTTCGTGACGTCGACCAAGCTGTCGTTCCACTTCGAGACCATCCCGAAGCACGTGGCGCATTTCTTCGAGAAGACCAAGGAGGGCCACATCAATATCGTGAAGGATGTCGAGATCGTTGACTTCTCTTGCGGGAATAACCACACGGTGAGTACTTCTTACCCTCGAATTTATAGTCAAGTCAAAGTAATTACTTGGACTTAAGTAATTACTTGTGCAAATATTTTTATAAGAAGAGAAACAAGAATTTAAACGAAATTAGAACCGTCAATGAAAGCAAAACTAAGAATTCTAACGTTTGATAGTTCTTACATTAAGGAATTACTAAACTACAGAGACAAAATCGTATCTTTAACAATGACATTTACTCAAGTATTTACAATAGTAATGACTTGTTTTTAAATACGGGTGTTATTGTGTAAGTAGTAAGGTCTAACGACCCCACACACCCTAGTGTCAGAGTTTCTAAACCGCCTCAAGGGCCTCTGACATAATTTTTTTGACGACCGAGACCACCAGCTTATACGTGCCTTCCGAAGCTCGGAATCATATTTTTATCAGACAATCAGGTGATTCTAGCCTGCAATGTCCTAGCCAAACTGGAAACAACTTTACAAAGTATGCTTCCCGTGGGAATCGAGCCCACGACCGCCGAGTCACAAGGCAAACGCCTAAACTACTCGACCACGGAGGTAGTTGAACACGGTGAGTTATTGTTAGCCACTGCTGGGTCATATTGGCCACGACTGCTGTATGCCCAATGAACTGAGGGCCACTTGTAGCACAGCGAGAAGGCGACGCGGCGGACCTCAGACCATCTCGTGATGATGCGTATAAATGTTATCTAAACTATGGTCGTCTATGCATTTAATCTTCTCCTATGCATTTGTTGTACAAACAAATGCATAGGAGAAGATTAAATGCATAGACGTGCTAGCTGAGATCTTTTAAATCACGCAACGGATTTTAATGCAGTTTTCAACAATTGACACATTGACGCCGTGCGAAGACGTGGCGGGTCGCTAGTTAACAATAAGTAAATGACACGGTGGACTGCCTTGTTGGCCTAGTGACTGCTGAGAGAGCTCAACTCCTGGGTTCGATTCTCGGGTCGGGCAAAGTGTTATTGAGTTTTTCCTTCAGATATTTCCCAGTAACAGCCACGGAGTCGCGATTGAAACACATTCGACATAGACTAAGGCGCTTTGCACATAGCAACTATAAGTTTCCTGTAACTACAGGGCTAACTGCCCGTCCGGCGGAGGATCCTCCCTTTTCTATGGGGGATGAGGAGCTTTACACCCTGTTCCACATCTAGTTGATAGTTGCTACAACGTTTACGGTTGCAGCAATTTTATGGCAATCTGTGAGCAACTTTCATAACCGAGTTACTCAATATACGCAGCGAACAGCGTTCAGTGTGACGATGAATATCGAAGAAGCAGCAATAGGGGATCGGACTGGGTCAAAATAATATGATTCTGTTTAGTCCGTCCGTTAGATTATTGAAAAATATTGGATACGTGTTTTTTGTTTTATTAAATTAATAAAAATTTGACGGAAATAAAATGTGTCAAAGATCGTGAGTGGGGTCTGGTGACTTCACTTTCCGGTAAAAAATGTACCTACTAAACTGTGACGTTGCGCGACTTTTCGAAGCACTGTACCATATCGTCTTGATTTATTGTTTACGTGAAAAAATAAAAAATACGTGTCCAATATTTTTTGGAAATCTATCTGACGGAGTATTTTTTTTTTTTGACAACTACCCTATTATCTACCGGACAGGAGGGTTAGGGTTAGGTATGCAGGAGCAGAGCATAACTGGCGAAATGTGGTTGTACTATTAGGTACACCTCTGTACCCTCGGGAATTACAGGCGTGATGTTATGTCCAGGTGGCGATAGACTCCCGCAAGCGCGCGTTCAGCTGGGGCTTCGGCGGGTTCGGGCGGCTGGGCCACGCGGAGCAGAAGGACGAGAGCGTGCCGCGCATGATCAAGTACTTCGAGTCCATGTCGCGCGGCGTCCGCTCCGTGCACTGCGGCGGGACCTACAGCCTCGCTGTCAACGAGCTCGGTAACACCACCTCTTACACACACATATACAAATCCAATACGTCATTTCGAAAGTTGCTACATCGTATTACACAGCACCGAATGTTTACAACAACGAATACTGTGAGTACTAAAGCACGTAGCGACGCATACCGTAACAACGAAAATCGTCACACCGAATCACGTGACTCCGAAATAACGTATCACCGACAGCAAAACAGTAAAACAAAATCATACAATCTGGTTCTTCTAACTTATCAGGCAGATGTGTTGCTGGGGAGTTTGTTCCTTCTATTTCATCTTTCCAGCTAAAAAAACACTACGAAGTGTCGAAGGGTGAGCGTTTTGGGGGGACTGTCTCTTGTAAATAAATTTTGACGTTCGAAAAGTGCTGATTATCAGCCTAATTTGAATAAATGACTTGTGATTTTCATATAAATACATGTACCTAGAAATCTTGATAAAACTGAAAATGATGATTTACTGACTCCTACGCTGTTCTTCTGAAATATGAAACACAATAATTTAAATCTGTAATAGGGGATCGGACTGGGTCAAAATAATATGATTCTGTTTAGTCCGTAAGTTAGATTATCGAAAAATATTGAACACGTGTTTTTTGTTTTATTAAAACAATAAAAATTGACGAAGATAAAGCGCGTCAAAGATCATGGAGTGGGGCTTGAAACGTCACTTGTAGGTACAAAATGTACTATCATATGACGTCACACGAGTTTTCGAAGCACTGTGTCGTCTTCATTTTTTGTTTACGTGAAAAAAGAAAAAATACGTGTCCAATAATTTTTGGAAATCTATCTGACGGACTAATTAGTTTTTTTTTGTGCGATCCCCTATTATTTTTTCTCAGTAGCAACCAGGATGTCTGAATTTGTACTTGGTTGGTTGGTTGGCAATAGGCTCGCCCTCTATTACCTGATTAATTTCGTTGCGAGATCCAAGACAGTTAAATTGTTTCTGTGGGACTTCGTTGAACTTCATTGTCTCGACACTGTTCTTCTGGCGCGCAGGAGTTACAGTGGTTTGGGAATAGCGGGGCGGGCTTGTATATAAAACGCAACTATCACGATCTATATTAAAACCCAGCGTACCAAATTTTTTGAATACTTACTATGACGTCATACGCACTTATTAATAATTACTACAAACAAACTACGTTTTGTTCTTTAAATGTTCTTTGAATTAAGTTTTTGAACTGTAAAGGTCGAGCCAACTAATTTGTTGTTTAAAACAAATTAGTTTGCTCGACAGTTACAACTAAACCGGGCATACGAAGTAGGTGCTCTTGCGTTATCTAGTTATCCGTCTCTGTGGCTAATGTGGCTATACCTCACTAGAATTGAACCATTGTAAGAGAAGGAACGCCAAGCAAAGAATAAACTAATAGGGTGGGAAATCATCAAATAACCCCTTCTGCTCTGTGCAGAGTGGTAGGGAGTGTCACACTTCTACTGACTAAAAACCACCCATGTTCCTTCTTAGCCCTTTGTGTCGAGGCCGCGGTATCTCTTTCGAACAACCCGCAGCCCCGACGGGCGTTAGCCCTTGCGGGCCCCTTCCATGTTGCTGACATCTCGTTGAGGCGCGCATGGAACATGAACGCGCCGTCGACACGGCCTGACGTCGTCATAAGACGGACGGACGGCGTGCTAGCTCATTACTCACCGTCCACAGGCCCGCAAACTAACATACGTTACGCATTCGTTCCAGGTGGCCTGTTCTTGTTTGGTCAGACCAAACGTACCGGTGAAGCCAACATGTATCCGAAGCCTGTGCAAGATCTCAGTGGTGAGCCTTTTATTATCTTTTATATATTCATTTTTACTGCTGACTGCTTTTAAATTTGTATTTTGATATTGATGGATGAATAAGGGATGACCAAAGGAAAAAGTGGATATATAGGTCATTCAACAGAGTTTCGGCGACAGCGACATCTATCGCGAGACATGCGAACTAATTCTACATCGCGCTTTCAAAGTTATCCACGACATCACTACGTAGTATAAAACAAAGTCGCTTTTTGCTGTCTGTCCCTATGTATGTTAAGATCTTCAAAACTGCGCAACGGATTTTAATGCGGGTTTTTTAATAGATAGAGTGAAGAGAAAATAGATATTGATACAGTCAAGAGGAAGGTTTTGTATCTTTTTTGTACCCGTGCGAAGCCGGGGCGGGCACTAGTTAGCCTTTATAGAACGAGTAAAGAGTAAATGCCATTCATGGTCGGTACCAAATTTTAGTTAATGACCAGATTAAATTTAAATACTGAAATAACATTGTGAGCCTGTTAAACGCATTATTGGCCTGTATAGTATTGGAGCAGTTCGGTATATAAAGTGTATACAGAATAAAATTACAGACCACCCTTGGGATTGTATGATTGCTTTGAGTAGGTAATTGATGAAGTTTTACACAAGATTTGTAACTTGCAAGTAACTTCAATTTAGATGTGTAATTTTGTACTAAATGGGTTTGAATATTTTGCTCAAGCCTTATGTCCGCCATTTTCCCTCTGGCAAGCCTACCAGAAGGTTAAAAAAGTATATACGAAGAGAGAATACTTTTTAATAGCTTTTGCCAGCGGTTTCGCCCGCGTGAAAATCATACAAACGTTCATCCCCTATTCGACTCCCTTAAGATATGTATTTCGAAAAATCCACATTATAAAGGGAAACTCTGTGTAAAATTTCAGCTTTCTAGGTGCCAGGGGTTTGAGCTGGGCGTCGTTGAGTCAGTCAGACAGGACTTCTCTTCTTATTTATAAAATATACATAGATATCTACAGTGTTACATTTCCGAGGCTATCAAAGATTTACCTTCCTTACAATACAATTTTGAAGGGCCTTGTCTTCAAAATTTTATTTTTAGCTACAATAATATACGTATCTATAGTTTAATAGATACCAACTACTTTGAGGGGAAAATTACTTACTGAGTTGAGAAGTAATGTTCACATTCTCGTGGCAGATTAAAAAAAAAACAAAATGTCATTTTTGGATGAATCATCATAAGAAACTACACTTTATCCAACTTTATCCGATGTTTTTGTAATGTACTTTCTCAAGTTTACAATATTGTGAGATGTATTATAAAGTTGTGTGTATGTTAACAGTAATACTGTTACGACGGTCATCTAGAATCTTCGAGAAACCGCGCTAATAACTGTGTAGTACCTAGAAAATACGAGTTCATTCTTTTAGGTACCTATTTCCGTAGTAGGTATAGAACTTACATTGTATTCAAGGTCAGGCGCCGGGAGTCGCCGGCAGTTGTCATTGTAATTTCGACCGTATGCCGACGACGTTAAGTAACTTCTTCCTTGTCGGTTCTTTTATCTTTAAGTTTATTTTTTGTTTATGTTTTTTTGTGGACGCTTTCTTGAATAATAGAGAATTATCTCGGATGTCTTTTGTTTACTTGGTTATAAAAGGACCGATTGAGGACGAAGTGAGTCAGTCTACTTTTAAGCGAGACAACGAAAGGATCGAAGTGAAATCTAGTACGATAAAGCGTTCAGTAGTATTGAAGTGATTGTGAATAAGTGTTTATTGAGTAATAAAGTTAATTCGTGTGTTTAATTGGTAGTGATTTTATTTATCCCATACCCAGCTCGTAACAATACGCTACTAGCTCTCTTTGTACTAAATAATATGTCTGAAATAAAGATAAAATTATAATTATAAATAATCGTATGACACTAAACAGTATACCGTTCTTGTATCAGGCTGGAACATTCGCTGCGTCGGTACGAGCAACACATCGATCGTGATCGCGGCCGACGACTCCCTGGTGGCCTGGGGCGTCTCACCCACCTACGGGGAACTGGTCTGTATTCGACTTTATACTATCACTAGCTGTGACGAAGAGTAGCCTATGTCCTTCTGCAGGTCCAGATGTGTCAAAGGGATTTGAACTTTTTTGTATGGAAGCTGGCTTTTTTTTAGAAATCGCGGCCCTCGATGAAAGTGGTATGAATGGAGAGGACATTTATTCGGACAAGGAATTGTCCAGGTGTCCTCTACCAATACATACCAATTCCCAAACTTGAAAATGGCGGGTAGGTTGATATGCCACATCGGTTCTATACCCTTTCGTGATTGTCTGTTCAGTAGTTAGGATTCAAAAAGGTCGACAAACAGTAATAATAATGTTTAGAATAGGGGATCGGACAAAAAAAAACTAATTAGTCCGTCAGATAGATTTCCAAAAATTATTGAACACGTATTTTTTTCTTTTTTCACGTAAACTTAAAATGAAGACGATACAGTGCTTCGAAAACTCGTGTGACGTCATATGATAGTACATTTTGACGACACAAGTGACGTTTCAAGCCCCACTCCAAGATCTTTGACACGTTTTATCTTCGTCATTTTTTATTGATTTGATAGAACAAAAAACACGTATTCAATATTTTTCGATAATCTAACTTACGGACTAAACAGAATCATATTATTTTGACCCTGTCCGATCCCCTATTCAGTAAATGCACTTGATCGTCATCGACTGATAGATAGGAGCGGGCTGGCGGCTTACGTCAACCCACAGCGGCACATAGGCCTTCTGCCCTCCGCACGCCACTGAACCGCTATGTACTTATTCTATTTATCTTCGGGGACGCCGGCAGACACCAGACGGGCGATCAGTCCTTTCGTTGTGGATTATTTCGCCCAGTTCCCCATTTTGGTGGATCCCCTTCATGGGTTACTGGTGGTCGGCATCGCGAATCTTCCTGTTGCCTTTCAGAAGCTCATCAGTTGTTCGGTAGAGATTTCTGCGAGCTTCTCTTCATTAATCTCATCTGTTCCTAGGATTTCCCATCTGAGTGGCTCATACATTGTGCATTCCGCCACAAGGTGGAAGCTTGTTTCTTCTGCTTCTCCGTTGTGTTGCATTCCATCTTTTATTTGACTCTCTTGTAGTTATTCTATGGATGATTCCTTTTGTTATATTATGTGGGATCGGTAACCTGGGCTCTGGTCCCACAAAGGTTTCATCCGCTCCTTTTCTGGCTAATTCATCTGCTATCTCATTCCCTTCGTGTCCTTGATGACCAGGGACCCATGCGACTGTTACTTCTGCTTTTTCCGCTAGTTGGTTGAGTGCTTCCTTACACTCTTTAACCAGTGCAGATGTGACTTCCACTTTGTTCAGTGCTTTGAGTGCTGCTCTGTACCACAGAATACATAATAGTACTACGTACAGAAGGGACACTCCCTTCCCCGCGCTCATATTAAATACCGCACCTCACCCCGCACTTCGAGGTAGTCGTCGCCGACACTTGAGCAATGGCTCGCACTCGTATTAGTCGTCGTTCGGTTTTCGCGACGCAGACCGTTGCACTTTCCGCGCCATTTTTTAGGCTACGATAACCCTACTAGAGTTTACGCACACATTTGCACGTGCACGTCGTGCACAAACGTTATTTGTTTATGTAGTAGTAATAGGTAATTATTTTGCGGGCGTTGTATGGAGTGTCCGAGGTGTGTCTGTACTTAGGTACTTATAATTATTTGCTGCCACTTCCTCCATTGAATAGTTGTATTGTGAAACTTGCAGGGCACGGGTGACATCAACAAGTCTTCGGCGCGGCCCAAGGAGGTGACGCGCATGGACGGGCTGAACATCACGCAGGTCACCATGGGCTACTCGCACACGCTCCTGCTGTGCGACGACGCCGGCGACGAGGTCAAGGCCAAGCTGGCCTCTCTGCCCACCTTCAACCCGTAAGCTGCTTCACGCCGCTCCAAGTAGCCACCCGAACTGCCACCACACGTAAAACCCCACGCTAAGGGACGACATTTATCAACACTGATATTACCTCCAAGTCTCGTATACACTGTAGACAATAAATGCGCTCTATTCGTTTGTGCTGCTGCTCATCAGCGCACGTTATCAGCAACACAAAGTAAAGTCGCCACAACAATGGCCTTTTACATACGTCAACAACCACACAGCTTCAGAACAATTATTTTAATGATATTACTATGACTGACAGCCCACGCTTTATTACAAACTAATTTAGATTAGGAATGTCGCCTCTTAGTTGTTGCGCAGTTTATTGAAGTTGAGATATAATATGTTTATCCTGGGATAAAGTTACACTAATCAACAGTGATCTTGTTGCTCTTCATTTGACGGATTTTAAGCTAATCCTTAATGTTGATACCTATGATTAACAAATAAACGTTTCTGATACGAATACCCTAATTATCGAGTACTTTTCTTAGGGCCTCATAACATTTAGGCTATTTTGGCCTATAGAATATTATCGTGTTACTAAATAGTACCTTAAAAACTATGTAAGTAGCACTTTGTACTATGTCACTGTGTATTCATGTGGTACTTGCCCATGGCATACATCTATCTATATATATAAAAGGAGAACTGACTGACTGACATATCAACGTACAGCCGAAACTACCGGGGCTAGGAATGTGAAATTTTGCACACGGCTTCCTATTATAATGTAGGGGAGCACTAAGAAGGGGTTTTTGGAAATTCAACCCCTAAGGGAGTTAAATAGAGGATGAAAGTTTGTATGGAAAATCGTCAAGTCATTTTTTTTTGGTTTTTATTATTAGGTAATCGAAACGTTACCGAACATATGAAGTGAAAATCAATTATGAAACCAGCATGCCTTAGAGATATTTCTCGACAGCAGGTAAGTAAAGTCAGGGGCCCATGAGCGGAGTAAACACTCTGACACAAGATTAGGCTCTAACCACACGACAAAGAATAAAAAATATACAATACCGACAAACAAATTAATAACTCTTTGAGTAAAATAATCGTATAGGTAAATACAAAGTATAGGTATTGAAAGGAAATGTACTCGATAGCATAAAGTATCCATTTTCCGTATGAGCAGAAGAATAAGAAGCCTCTTTCTGAAAACATTAACAAAATATACTAACTGTTGCTCTACTCGAAAATTATCCCACGGGAAGATAAAATCGGGATAAAAACTATCCTATGTGTTAATCCCGGTTGTAAACTATCTGTGTACCAAATTTTATCCAAATAGTACAGTAGTTTTTGTGTGAAAGCATCGAGATCGTACTAGAGAAGACACCGTAAATTCCTACTTTGTCTCGTTCAACTGCGGCGATCGCGCCGCACCGTCGCCGAAGAAAACGCGTAAGTGCCGTGATTAAATAATAAATAATAAAAATCTTTATTGCTAGTAAATAGGTACAATAAAACTCCTTAGAAACTAATTTGGCTAAAATTAATGTGCACTTATGTGTCAAAGGAGTGCTTTGGCACTCGTACTAGGATTACCCTGTATCACGAATGCCAAATGAAATTTAATGAAATGATTTACATGGTTTATTAAATTATATTACATTATTTATTTATTATCTACTAGCGGACGTCCCGCGGTTTCACCCGCGTAGATCCCGTGCCCGTGGGAATACAGGGATAAAATGTAGCCTATGACACTCAGCAATAATGTGGCTTTCTATTGGTGAAAGAATTTTTAAAATCGGTTCAGTCGATCCCGAGATTACCCCTTACAATTTAACAAATATACAAACACATATTACAAATATACACACACTTTACTTTCTTTATAATATTAGTATAGATATAAATAAAAAGAGAAGTGTGAAGTGACTGGTAGAGAATGCCTTGTGGCATTAAGTCCGCATATGTACCACTATTGTACACATCAAGCTATACAAAACCAGTATAATCTGATCGTTCATTGTGCGAAAAGATCTAGTAAAGTGAAGCCAAGATTAACTGGTTTTGTATAGCTTGATGTGTAGCCGTGTGTACATGAAGTTTAAATCTATAAATAAATAAATAAGAAGTCCTGACTGACTGACTGACTGACTCATCAACGCCCAGCCCAAACTCTTGGACCTAGAAAGCTGAAATTTTGCACAGAGGTTCCCTTTATAGTGTAGACAAGGAATAAGGAAGGATTTTTCTAAATTCAACCCCTAAGGGATTTAAATAGGGGATGAAAGTTTGTATGGAAAAAATCGTCATTTTCACGCGGGCGAAGCCGCTGGCAAAAGCTAGTTATTTATATTTACATCATCATTTACATGTTTAGACGAATTGTTATTATTTTAGCGCTGCAGCGAACTAAAGATTCAAATTACGAAATAGGACAATTCAGTTTTGACGTAGCTTCTCTAGTACGTTAGTACTTATATCTCGATGTGTGAAAGAGTAACAAACAGCCATCCATACTTACAAACTTTCGCGTTTATAATATTAGTAGGACATCTCAAGGTCAATAAACTCGTGCTGCCACTGTTCCCCAATAGCAGGCCTATTGCAGTTTACAAGTATTTTAATTAGGAAGTAACATAGACTTTAATTTTTTTAGATACGTTTATAATTTTGTATTGGTGTAAGTTTCGGTGACATGTACTTAGATTGCCAGATGTCAAATTTCTAAATTTTAGCAAGCTTTCATTTAAAAAGTATTGCTACTTGCTACTTTATTTTGTACACTGATTTTAGTTTAGAGAAAGCTTTGTAACTTCAACTGTCCTAGTATTTGTTTCTCTATCAACTTAGACCACTGCAATCTACTACTGGTGGTAATTATATTATTTGTGTTGGACCTCTGTTTTATGGGAGCATAACAATGCATGTAGTTAAGTTATTCGCTTACAATCGCTCGAGGCATGACATTCTTATCAAGCGACCATGTCTCTTTACTTTGAATTGACAATGAATCTGGTCATCAAAGTACATGTACCAAGTATCCATCGAATTATTATTTTTTATTGTAAAATAAGCTTTTTCTACAATAACAATTAGGAAATCGATTTTTTCCATCTTTTTTTATATAAATAAGGTTTTAAACATTAAAGTAGATTTTTAGGAAAAGTAATTTTTAATAATAAATTATTATGAGCATAGATGTCGAACCTGTACGAATTTCGTGGGACACTCAACAGATATACATATTTAGTTAACTGCAGGAATCAAGATTAGCTAGCGAGACTCAACCGAACCGATCGTGAACCATGCCCAAGTTATTAAGCTTTTTGGGCTGATTCCGTCAAAAACTCACGAAACCTTAAAATATGTGCTACAATTCGATAATCCAATTAATGCTCTCGAATCTAGCTCTTATCGTTCTACACTACACATGCAGTCTGCGTTATTTTCTAATAATGTATACTGCACAATATTGTAGTTTGTTGTTTGAACTAATAATCTACTGATATTATAATTTAACACTAGCGTCATATTTGTATATCAGATGATAATATGGTAGAATGTAAGAAACTTTATAACGAACCTAACAACATACGATGTACACTTACAGCTACATTCTTACAAATAAATACATTCTAATTCTAGATACATATTGACATTAACTTAGTGATTTATAGTTCGTGACACTTCGTCGCGATAGCACAGAGAACGGGCAGAGTATAAGCTTCATACAACCTCGTGAGTGGACAAGCACGCGTGGCATGTGTGCGTGACCCATAGATTGTACACAGGCTGTGACAGTGTAAACCGGTTTTCTCCAGTCTCGCCGCGTACACGACAAGCGGCCCGTGGTCACGCACACATGCCCCGCGTGCTTGTCCACTCACGAGGTTGTATGAAGATTATACTCTGACAGAGTACGGACAGCTTTTTTTCTTTGTACTTGCTTCCGTACTCTGTGGCGATAAATCTATTATTTAGACGAAACAAGTTGAGTTCCGTTTTTAAAACTTTTTTATTCTGTGATTGACAATAGAACATTTTACCAGGAATTATTTGAACCGTCCCGCTAAATTTGTAACGGTATCTGAATAGTGTATCGTATTTTAATGTTCGACACCTCTTTTAGTATTAATTGTACTTCTAAATGTAAGCCTCTAATGCGTTAGCGGGAGGGTAAAAAACAAATGATGGTTCCTGAAATAGGTTTTCAGGAATATGGTGGTCTGTAAAATGTTGTAGTGAACCATCGCTGTCGCCGCAGCATGCCCTCTCCGGCCCGTCGCGATCACCCACCACTCTCGCAGGCCTACAGCGGCAAGCGCCCACCTCACTTCGATCATTCTAGTATACGATTATGATATATAACTATTAAACAATTTGTATGGAGAAATAATTATGAAACACCTCGATTGCGAGACATTCTACTATATGATTTTTTAGGGTAAGCATAGCTGTAACTGAACGTACTTATTTAATGTTTGTAATTGTAGGTGTTTGTTGACATTCCCTCAGCCGGCCCCACTTCGTTGGAGCTTTATTTCCGCGTTACTGTTCAGGGCCACAGGTGACTATAGACTGAATTTTACTCGAACCCTAGTATATCGAACAATTCATTATGTAAAACATGCTTGAAGTGACACTTAAACCAAAAGAAACAGATAACACTGGTTGTGTATTGCAGGCTATTCAGCCATCAGGTCTTTACTGCTTACTGATCATCAGTATATAACCGTGCAACTTACAGTGCGATCAAATTATCTTGGCAGCTCTTAGGAATAAAACTGTTATTGCCAGATAAACCAATACTTAAACGATCAGAAAATATCTAATTTAAACAGTGAGAAATACAAATAAAATAAATATCATAACACTTTTATACATTCGTTGTAACAAAATGACCTGAACGAAGTTCGGAGCTGCCAAGATAATTTGATCGCACTGTACTAGTACGCTGCGGTTAAAAGTTCACGAGCCACAAATCAAATCGATTGTGCATTGTTCGGCTTCGGATGTACTCCGATTGCGAGTCCTAGTTAGGTTGCACCTAAATAGTTTATCAAGAAATGCAGATTTAACTATTCTATCTCTACACTTGTTTTAAGTACCTAATATGTTACGCTCAATCGGCCACTTAATTCTATAACTTTTAAGGTTCTATGAAAATATGTATTCAGAGGAATAACAATCTCATTTCCTGTCAGGACTAACGGGTACAAAGTATTTGTCATTATGTAACCTTGCCAACTGTAACATTTGATAAATAAACTTTTTTCAATGTATTGCATTTTTTATTTGTTCGTTACCTTTTCACCCCCACGGAGTTGTATACAGGTTCCAGATGTTCGTGCCACCAGCACGACTTCATTGGATGCTCTTCAATTTATCTAAAAAAAACCGGCCTAGTGCATGTCGTACCACGAACAATGTAGGGGATTCCGTAGTTTGTCTATCATCAAAATATGTGAACTTACTAAACTGATTAAATAACTATTGCCATTAGTTCTTAGTTCTTTAACATTTCTTACGTGATCTGCTAAAACCAATTTATTTATTTTCAGCATAGTTTGGGGTTGAAAACTTATTTTGTGTTTTACACTCTCAAAACCAGTTTTTATAATATACTATTTTTAACAAATGCTTCTAAAAACAATATTTATTGTATTTCTATTATCACATTCATTCATTCATTTCGAATTACTTTAGTCGAAACAAAATAATAAGCATTTAAGTATCATTTACTATTTGACATCCACTTTTTTTTTGGAGAGGCGTGGGAAATCATCAAATGGACGCATCTCCCGCTCTGGGCAGAGCGGTAGGGAGTGTCTGACATCTTCTGTCACCCTTTGTGCCGAGGCTGCGGTATCTCTTTCGCAGCAACAACCCGCAGCTCCGACGGGCTTCGGCCCTTGCCTCCTTCCATTTTTCTGACATCTCTTTGAGGTGCGCGTGGAACACGAACACGCCGTCGACACGGCCTATCGCCGTCTTAAGACGGACGGATGGCGAGCTAGCCCATTACGCACCGTCCACAGACCCGCTTCTTCAGTGGCCGGAAGCCATAAGCTCCTCCTAAAGTTGCGTTTGCGAAATGGATGTGGCTCAGGTTGGCTGGACAAATCTTCAAAACTGCTCGCATTTAACCAGGTCAATAGGGCACTTTAAGTGACGGCTAAACACCCTTATTTCAGAAAAGGTGACGCTACAGAATCTTAGATATTCGATCAAAAACGTGTCCAGCCTGCTTGAAAAACCACTTGGTCTCTCATTCTCGGTAACGGAAGTGATTTTGACGACTTTTTGTGAATACGTACAGTGGTTTAGTAGAAAAATGCAAAAATCTGTGTGTGTGAGCTTGAATTTACGTAGAAAACTTTTGGCTGGCTCTTCCGAATCTCAATAACGGGAGCGTTTCCGAATATGGTTCCTTTACTAATACTTGGTGACGCAATGTGTGACAGTAATAACGTTTTATTTATGGCGTCGCATGTAAGGGTTTACGAGAAATCAATAAAAACTTAATGTATACATAATTATGTCCAGCCAGCTTGAACTCAGGCTGGCTGGACACATGTATCTCCGCTGCCTGATGATCTACGACCTTCAAAATGTTGTGGCCGGGGACGATAATGATAACCTGAATTTGTCACGGAGAAACTTTGCGTAGTTTCAAAGATATTGATCATTTAAATTTTCCCATACAAACACTGTAGGGTTACCTACCAATATTGTAGGTTTTATGTAGGACTAAGTATATTTTAAGGTGTTTTTTTAATGGACAAAAATCCGCGTATTGGTGATACTAACACGAAAAACTGTAGATATTTAAATCAATAGAAGACGAAAGTGAGGAAGGGGGGGGGGGGAATTTTTTTTATTGAATATTTACGTGCAGATATCTACTCTTTTTAGTGGTGCGGTTTGTATTGGTATTGGTGTTTTTCATGATAAGTACATAGGTAGTTAATGTGTCAGGATAACAGACTAATGCTCTAAATCACATTTATTTATTTGTACCTAAAGAGCGTTTCAATAGGGGATCGGACAAAAAAAAACTAATTAGTCCGTCAGATAGATTTCCAAAAATTATTGGACACGTATTTTTTCTTTTTTCACTTATACTTTTAAAATGAAGACGATACAGTGCTTCGAAAACTCGTGTGACGTCATATGATAGTACATTTTGACGACACAAGTGACGTTTCAAGCCCCACTCCAAGATCTTTGACGCGTTTTATCTTCGTCATTTTTTATTGATTTGATAAAACAAAAAAAAACGTATTCAATATTTTTCGATAATCTAACTTACGGACTAAACAGAATCATATTATTTTGACCCAGTCCGATCCCCTATTGACGAAAATGACGACGATCAACTCCATTTGCACAGGTAACCCCCGCCTTTTGTATTAAAGCGTTGTTTTTACCGGCCTAAGTATTTGAAGCCCAAATGAAGTCGGTGGTCGTCATTTTAATCATATAAATAGCTGAATATACTAAAATATTCTTCAATACCTATTTAAGAAAGAGAACTATTACACAAAATAAATCACAGCATCAGTCTTCATTTGGTTTTAGTACGTACTACCTAGTTAGCTAGGTGAGTTATATAAAGAAAGTCTTATTTCTAAATAGATTCTCATTAAACCCATAAACCCTACCCATTCCAGGAGAAACACTATTACGACCCAGTGGTCATAAGGACCCCAATATATAAAAAATCGTACATAAAAAACAAACAAATATTTAATTACCTACTATTATTATTTGTTGTTTTAGACTGCCTATTTGACAATACAAAAAAATAATCAATAGTTTTTGCAAGTTTCCACCTATGACAACTTAAAGACTCATGGCCAAAGAGGGCCATGTAAATTGGATGCCTGAGTTCGAAAAGTCACTAAATCCAGTTTCGTTGTTTTGAGATAATATGATCATTTTAAGTGTAAAAAAAATGTTAAAAGAAAACGGTTGTATAAATAAAGGGGTTTGAACTTTTTTGTATGGGAGCTGGCATATCGACCCACCGCCATTTTGATTTTTTTCGAAATCGCGGCCCACGATGAAAGTGGTATGTATGGATAGAGGACATATAGACGAACAAAAAATGTCTAATATAACACGGTGCCCAAAGTTTCACGTTCCCGAGATATTTGAAGGTAAAGATGGACATATCAGTACAATGACCACATAAAAATTAGACCTTTTACGTGTCTTTAAGCGTTTATTGTTATTTTTACTGGTTATTGCGCTTATTCATTTTCATTTTTTCTTGGCAATTTTTCGTGAACTCTTCGATCTAGCTCTTGGACTATACCTTACTAATTGAACTCATTATACCTCCCAAACTAAGACTCGACTAAATCTGTTACTCGGCGACAAATTGCGACTTATTAGCGACATAATATATAGAAGAAATCACATCTTCGCTAGGTGCCCTAGTTTTAGAGATATAAATTTGGCCCTGCTGGGGAGACTGTCTCTGGCAGGGCTACCTATATACCCTTATATCTTTTGAACCAGTAACCGTCTCAAATTCTGATATTTGGTGACAAATTGGCGACAAAATATAGAAGAAAGCGAAGATCTGCTTCGCTAGGTGGCCTAGTATTTAAGATATAAATATTTGGCTCTGCTGGGGAGACTCTCCACCAGGGCCACCTATAAACCCTTAGGGGGCGTCCATAAATTACGTGAGGTGTTTTTTTTTTAATTTTCTGTCCCTCCCCCCCCCCCCTGGTAAGATGTCGTGAGATTTTATTCAACCGCCTCCCCCATCCCCCAATCTCACGTGAGATTTTTCAAAATATGGGTTTCTTACGTAAACGCGTTGGATTATTATGTAAAAAGAAAAAAAAATTGCTTCGTGCTTTTATTTACGACTAGTTAAGACTAGATCAATATTGCTGAGAGTTTCATTTTAAGTGTAATAAAGCATGTGAAATCTGGATTAAATGGACCAAACTAGTATTTTTTTTTTGTTCCAATCAGAAAAAAAATTGCGTGATATTTGCCGAGACCCCCCTCTCTCCAACGTAAGATTAAATGAGATTTGACTCGACCCCCTCCCCCCCTTAAACACCTCACGTAATTTATGGACGCCCCCATAAATCTTTTGAACCAGTGAACGACAAATTCTGATCGTTGGTGACAAATGGACAAATTAACGACAAAATGTTTGTGTTATCAAATATAAAATCCCTGTTGGTGTGGCCCTGCCAGAGAGTGACACTGGGTAATTTTAGCGAATACCCAAGTCCACTAACGCTTATCCTTCAAAACAAAAATAAAGTAGATCAATTTTTTTTTTCGCTTTTACAACTTAATATTTCAAGTAGTTTCAACCCCATTTCTCTCGTTTGGGGTAGACTTTCCAAAACGAGTTTTACGACGTTTATTTTAACTTAGAAGCTTTATTGATAATGTGTTTGTACCTACTGTTTGTTGCGTGTATTATACACAAATCTGTGTGTTTGCTTCTTCAAAAGACCATCTCAGACACTAATTTGCATAGCCTTCAGGTGAGTTGACCAAGATAAAGTGTAGACCTAAAAAGAGTAGTGTCTTTATAGGTCCACACCATGCCCACACTTTATATTTAAGGTTAACCTTGACTATGATTTTGTTTCGGCTGTTTCTTCTCCTATTAGTCTGGTACAAAACACTGGCCCCAACTAGTTAAAAAAAATACCTGTAAAAGTGTTTGTAGGAATAGGAATAATTTGCAAAATGAAAATCATTTACGATTAGTGTATGTCTGCGACTTTCCATGGACTTCTTCTCCATAGATTTACGCTTTAAAATGGGCTACTACAGTCCCTACTTTCATAAGTTATTATACCTTGTGACTGTGGACTGTAACTCGAGGAGGAGCTCGTGGCTTAATAAGAACTGCCACTCGGGTCGATCTTTAGGTAAAGCTGTGCTTGCCTAGGTCGGTCTGTGGATGGGTGACCGCCCGACATACCGAGTTTCCTCCGTGCCTCGGAAAGCACGTTAAGCTGTTGGTCCCGGCTGCCATAATTATATAAGGTCCCATTAAAATAGGTGGACAAAATTTCAGAAATCACTCAGACCACCAAAATAAGGACGATGGTAAAAAAAATAATAAGAAAAACGCATTTAAGTACCTACCCATAAAGGCTGAGTTTGTTCTAGAGTGCCGGCAATTTATTATTTTAAGTAAAAAAAAACACTTTATTTGTTTTTTTTTGTTTATATATATTTGGTTAGACCTACTGAATGCTGTGTTAAAATTTGTCCACGGTCTATTATAATGGGACCTTTTATGTGTCGGTACATATCAAACGAGCCCAAGTCACTGCTAAGCTAATTCTGAGAAATCGATGTTTTCTATTATTGACTAGGAAGCCAAGGAATAGAGTGCAGCACTTTTAATACATTTAAAATAATATCCACTGGCAACACTACGAAAGAAAAAGGCAAAACTACAATCAGAAATTCAAATAAACTGGTTTATAATTGGGACTAAAGCATTTTTGATAGTGACATCATGGATTAGGCTCGTTTGAAATAAAAACCCATACAAACACCACGAGAGTAAGACAACAATGGCGGCCATGACACAGCGCAGCGCTGTCTGTGATTGGTTCAAATGGACTTTGGCATGTTTGATCTACACTGCCATTGTGACTTAAGGTGGATGTTCCAGGGTAGCCCGCGAAATTCAAATTGAAATTGAGAATGACCTTTTGATGAAATACTCATTCTTGACAGTTACATGAACTTGGAGGGTTGTAATGATGATTTTGATGATTATAATTCTGTAACTGCATACGTCTTACAGCCGCGAATCATATTTTCACTAATATATACAACCTAGCACTGGCCTGCAAATCGCTAAAAACGTAAGAAAATTTGAATTTCGCGGGCTACCGTGAACATCCACCAGCAGTTATGAAACATTTAGAACCTTATTTGTATGTGAAATGGTAGACTTAGAAGCTCATTTGATATGTACCGACACATATTTAGATCTTTGGCAGTCGTTACAGGTAGTCAGTAACCAGAAATTCTGACATCCAGTCTTACCAAAGGGTATCGTAATACCAAGTATTAACAGGGTTGTGGGGGTCAGATAGGCAGCCGCTCCATGTAAAATACTGGTATTCAGCTGCATCCGGTTAGACTGGAAGCCGACCCCAATATAGTTGGGAAAAGGCTAGGCAGATGATGACTGTGGACTGTAACTTCGCTTTTTTACCCGACTACGGCGAAGCCAAAAGGAAGGGTGATGATTTTGGCAGTCTATGTATGTATGTTCCACCGTAGCGCCTAAACTGCTGAACGGATTGTAATAAATTAGGTGTCAATAGATTCGTAAGAATAGCCCGGGTGACATAGGCTATATAAATTTTATAAATACTTTTTATGACGGAATTTAAATGTCAAAAACTTACCTCAAAAAATATTAAATTGAGATAATCATAGCAAGTTTGGTATCAAATGAAAGGTCTTGGCGAGCACATTACAAATATGTATATCATATTATAGTTTTAGTCAATATAGCTATGTTTAGATTGCGGTCAAACAGTTCTCGCGGTCTAGTCTGTGTTATTTACTCGTATTATGTAAATAACAAACCAATATTTTATTCGTAGTCGGGTTCTAGATTTTTAAACTTGTTTGACATTCAAAAGTACATAGGTATTATAAAGTCTTATTGATAAATGCTTTGAGTTTACTAATAATTAATAAATTCCATTATTCTTTCTTCAAAAAAATGACGTGACTCTCCATATAAACTTTCCACCCTTTAGGAGGTGGATTTTATAAACGCTCCACTTCCTTACAAACCGGACACCCTTATTTGACCCCTTTATGAGTGGAATTTCTAAAAATCCTTAGTGTATTTTATGATGTACCCTTGTGATAATAGATGGTAGGAAGGTAAAGAAACAAAGTTTTCACACGCAGAACATTTATTGACAAAGTCATGATAATATCACAAAACATAATATACATATAATACGACAATGTTTACCGAACCGCATCCACTGTATTAGCATCGGTGCGTGCCAGTTACAGCGCCGCGTGCGTGTGCCCTGACCCATCCAATGGGCAAACGAGCTCTTTAAGTCCCGATGCCAACAAAGTGGTGATGCAACTAACATATTTTAATGTTTTAAATTATTTTTTAATGAAATCTGTAGGCATAATATGCTTTTCACTAGGGATTGGATATTCGGATGTAAAACCTAAAGTAAGCGTTTTCAGCGCAAAGGGTACATACATTATTATACATACGTATGGCTTCTTTAAATGTCTTTTTTATTCACGGGTTTCCGGAATTTCCAATTAAAAAATCAAAAATTATTATTAAAATTTCCCATACTGACGCGCGCTCCATACATACTAGCGCTAACACTCAATCTTTAGGTAATATGCATCTGAATATCCGATCTCTACTTATCTATCACACAGGTCATTTTCCACAAATCACATTGAGCACACAACAATAGGATATTAGTACCCCATACAGCTGCTTGAAGCGCTACAGTAAAACAAAATACCATTTTCTTCCCCAATTATCTTATTATAAGTCATATTGCAAAACTTATACAACAAATAAATAATTTAAACAGAAATCCAGCCCTTCTTCAAGAAAGGTAGCACAATTATTCTTAAAGATGTTTGAACTTTTTTGTATGGGAGCTGGCATATCGACCCACCGTCATTTTGATTTTTTTTCGAAATCGCAGCAAACGATGAAAGTGGTATGTAAGGATAGAGGACATCCATACATACCATTTTCATTGTGGGTCGCGATTTCGAAAAAAAATCAAAATGGCGGTCAGGTTGATACGCCGCATCGGTTCTATCCCCTTACTACATTTATGATAGATACATAGAATCCTAAACAATTAGACATTAATTCGGTAAGGATTATTATGCAAAAAGAAAAATCTACTGAACACACACTTAGATAAATATGCTTACATACTAACAATCACTAACACCCGTATTTATAAACAAGTCAAAGTAATTACTTGGACTTAAGTAATTACTTATGCAATTTTTTTTATGCAATGGGCAAGAATTTAAACGAAGTTAGAACCGTCAATGAAAGCAAACCTAAGAATTCTAACCTTTGATAGTTTTAACATCAAGGAATTACTTAACTATAGAGAAAAAATCGTATCGTATAATCACATTTACTCAAGCAATTACTATGACTTGTTTATAAATACGGGAGTAAGTCTACGAGAGATGAGTGAAATTAAACAAAAAGTCTATTAAGACGGGAAGCGTCAAGAAGCGAAAATACATAATGCGCTTAGTTGCTTACTTGTGAAAGTAAAGCATGGAATACTGGTTAAATGATAACAAAGGCAGCTTGGTGATGGCCGTTGTACTTATAAAAACTACACTTAGAACCCATCTCTGTACGAGATTCTTTACGAATTCATGAAATATCTGCAATGCTGTACAAGTAACATTTTACAATTAAGTACAATTTTTTAGAGTTCAACACCTCAATTTCTAAAATTATGTTCGGAACTTCTTGCATGTAATTATTATCAGAAATCCTTGAGATTTTTGTGAATTGAGTACATCGCGGATGTTTCAGCGCCTGTAGTTAAGTGGCGCGCTTGAATGTAGACCTCGTAAGAGTAGGGCCATACTAATTACATTAAACTCGGTGCGCTCGCGGCTTAGCAATAAATCATTACCGAACTAGCAAATCATTACGTTAATACGCAACAAACCACAATTATTAGTACACTGACCACAGATATAGACGACACTGACGGTATCTATTAAACAAAAATCGAAAGAAGAATATTTGAACGACAATGCTGCCGACCTTGAACTAGAATATCGTTTAATTAAACCATCAAATAATAAATTTCTTACCTTTCGATACATATTGATAGAATTTAAAAATGTCTGTCTTTTTGCCTAAGAAACATTATTAATACCAATAGTTCCAGAGATATAAAAAGATAGCAGGCCGTTAAATATTAGAATTTATGACGATTCCATCTCTTGAAAGCGTCTAATTATTAAAAATAGAAAAAGTTGTCTAAAAGCCCTAAAAATATTTTTTCCTGAATTTAATAGTATGCAACAAACAGTGATTTTCAATCGATTTTCAAGTACAGTGACAATTACTAGGAACAAGATGTCTTCGTAATAAACAAGTGTTATCAGTGTATACAATTGTGGTGCCGCGGCCGTCGGCAATGTTCTCAAAGATTAAAAGTTAATAGCAAAAACTTAGGAGGTACCTATATCATTTAGTAAAAATGTAATGGCGTAATTATAGCGCTAAAGTGATGCCAACAGTAATACATAAAGCACATTTATTAAAAAAAGGATAATCCATCTAAATTCAATGTTACTAATAGTACTTCAGTACTTTTTTTTTTACTTTGAATTTTGATTTCCTACCACGCACACCAATATATCAAAAATACCGCTAAGGTATTTAAAACGGTTTAGGCGCAAAATGCCAAATTCTCAAAATGGCAACAGAGTCGCAAAAGGACAAATTCTCAAAATGGACAATTCTCAAAAAGCCAAATTCTCAGAATGGCAAATTCTCAAAATGGCAAATTCTCAAAATGGACAATTCTCAAAAAGTCTAATTCTCAGAATGGCAAATTCTCAAAATGGCAAATTTTCTACAATTATTGGCAGTATTCCTATAAAAAAACTTTTTTACAAAAAATAAAACCGACTTCGACAAAAAAACACTAAAAAGTGAAAAATAAACTTGAGAAGAAAAATCAGTTTCTGAAGTCGGTGACTTTTGTTTCTTTGATTTAATTTTTTTGTCACCGACTTCAGAAACTGATTTTTCTTCTCAAGTTTATTTTTCACTTTTTAGTGTTTTTTTGTCGAAGTCGGTTTTATTTTTTGTAAAAAAGTTTTTATTTTTCACTTTTTAGTGGTTCACATGTGCTTACCCCTTCACAACGTACCGGCGTGATGTTATGTTATGAACTGGTGTAAACAATAGACAGACAATATGAGATTTCAGCAATCCCAGTCCATTTGCTATCATTTATTGAGGAGTTCCGTTGCCTATCTCCGAAGTTCTTCATCAGATCTTCACGAAATAGTTTTTATAACCTTTGTAGTGAGTACAGGCGTGATATTATGTTGTGTGATGGCGTAAACAATGCTTAGATATGCTATAGCAACAATCGCGGTTAATCTGCTGTTATTTATTGAAGAGTTCCCCCGATTTCTACAAGATCCCATCATCAGATATTGAAATGGTAACAATGGGACCACAGGGGAAGCACCAGCTTTCAAATGAAAAAAGAATCATGAAAATCAGTTCACCCAGTCGCAAGTTATGAGCTAAGAAACATAAAAAAAAAAAACAAAAAAAAATACAGTCGAATTGATAACCTCCTCCTTTTTTTGAAGTCGGTTAAAAATAGATTTCTTGGTTATTACGGTCTAACTAGATAGAACAACAGAAATTGTGGCGAATAAAACAATGGCGGGTAGAACAAGTGCCTTTCGGTTTATGGGTCTTGTTACACCCTTTAGATTGTGTTTTTATTACTCACTTATTTTTTGAGGAATATTATAAAAGTGAGGGTAGTTATAATATAATCGGTAGTGAAAAAATGTTGGTACTTGATTTTTTCTTTTGATTGGTCGCAACTCGGAGAAGTGAAGACAGTGTTTTGCTTGGTACTAACACAGAGTACGGACAGAGTATAAGCTTTATGCATTTTAAACCCCAATCTGCGGAATAATTCCTAGTGGGCTGAATTTTGTTATAGTCATACTCGTAGCAAATTTGTGTTAAGTGTGTTTAGTTATAAGTAGGTAAAAGTATCGTGTGAATGTGTGATTGATGAAAAAGTACCAACAAGTTGTTACATGTACCCTCAGACCAAGAAAAAAAGGAAGACAGCGCGCCGCGAACACCAACAGTGAAGTCACAAAACCACACGCCTATAGCAAGTAAACATACAAGCTCACGCACACACCTACACTAAAACCACACGCATTTCTCCTAGTAGGTACGTCACGACTTCACGAGACATTGTCTACACACATCGATAAAAAGTTGACTTCACTTTTGATGTTCGTGGCGCGCTGTCTTCCTTTTTTTGTTGGTCTGAGCATGTACCTAAATATAAAATTAGTTAAGGGAGCTACATCTGCCAACAAACTGTTTTACAGTTTGGCAGAAGTAATATGCTATGTAACACGAAATGTAACCATGAATAAACGATTTTTGTTGTTTTTTTTTTTCATTCATTACATTGTAATAAAGATGTGAAAAATTTACATTGATATCGTGTCGGCCAAGGAGTTATCAAGGTCAAAAGGTTACGAAAATCAGTTTTTCGCAAATATTTCGCGACCTATTGCTCGGAGGTCAATAGCGCGAAATAATAGTAATATAATATTGTTCCCAGTAAAATTATCTACAAAAAAATTCTCTGGCATTTTTCTGTAAAATGAGTAGAGCGCTGAGAAAGCGACTATATTATGATGATGCACTCGTTTCATCGCCACCTATGAGGTAGACCGTAGAATAGAATAGAATAGAATCACTGCTTATCAGAAGGAGGCGATGGCGTCCCATTCCTCCTCTTGACTTGCACCAGGGCCTCACTTTTTATAATATTCCTCAAAATAACAAGTGAGTAATAAAAACACAATTTAGAGGGTGTTACAAGACCCGTAAACCGAAAGGCACTTGTTCTACCCGCCATTGCAATTTCTGTTGTTCTATCTAGTTAGACCGTAATAACCAAGAAATCTATTTTTTATAGGAATACTGCCAATTGTAGAAAATTTGCCATTTTGAGAATTTGCCATTTTGAGAATTTGCCATTCTGAGAGTTAGGCTTTTTGAGAATTGTCCATTTTGAGAATTTGCCATTTTGAGAATTTGCCATTCTGAGAATTTGGCTTTTTGAGAATTGTCCATTTTGAGAATTTGTCCTTTTGCGACTCTGTTGCCATTTTGAGAATTTGGCATTTTGCGCCTAAACCGTTGAGAGGGGTCATTAACGCGTCTGAATGAGCCACAGCAAACACTCACGGAGGGGTGCGTACTAAACTACTAATAGACTAAACACGTATTTATTTACTATACCCATTGAGAGATACACGTACGTCTATATCTATTCGTTTGTGCTACGGAATCTGCGCCTTTTATGAGCGACTTCTACACTTTATAACTATGCCCCTCTACAGGTATGGGGACACCGTGTTCTAATGAGACGTTGTCGTCTCTTAATTCCTTATTTATACATCCCTTTTGATGATGAGAGCCTTTTGCAGGAGTTTCTAACCTACCTACCATACGTTAACCTAACGCATCAAACACACGAGACAGACCAATATTCACACCTCCATTAATTTATCCAAACTAAGCGGTTTAAAATAGGACATGACGCAAACAGAATTTACAAATCATTTCAAGCAGGAATACTCACTATAAATCTATCCCTATTCCCTACGGTTTCTGCACAAACTACTGACATTCAAGCGTGACTTCACCCATACTGTTACATCAAATGCTAACCTAAGCACTTGGGAGGCATGTACCATCATCTCCATCAAATGCGTACCTATAGCTATTAACACTAATTTAGTAAATTGCGTATTTGTTAATTCCGTGCGACGCGTCTCCGCGTTCTATACTATGGCACGAAATTACTAACATTTTCAAAACAGACCCAAAAACAACTTAAATCTTACTCGGAGACCGCTAGAGCGCGAATAGTCTCTGCCTAAATTAAATTACAAATCCTAAAACGTTATCATACTAAACTTGGCTACTGCGAATTGATCGCCGCCTATAGTAATCTTAAATCGCTAATAAAATATGGATTGTGCTACAACCAAAAAAAAAAATTATGAAATATGTACTTAATTTCATTTTTTAATGTAATAATTTCTGTCAGTCAGTTCAAGTTCTTTTTTGTAATAACTTGTGCCAGCAAGTTTGAGTATTTTTTTTTTTAGGTTTTGTGACTTTAATAAATTATATGCTATTTATACTACGAACCTTTTTAGGGGAGTTGGTTTTGTAAATCTTACAAGTAAGAATAACTTAAGACTATGCCCCTCTACAGGTATGGGGACACCGTGTTCTAATGAGACGTTGTCGTCTCTTAATTCCTTATTTATACATCCCTTATGATGAAAGCCCTTTGCAGGAGAGACTAACCTACCTACCATACGTTAACCTAACGCATCAAACACATGAGACAGACCAATATTCACAGCTCCATTCATTTATCCAAACTCAGCGGTTTAAATAGGACATGACGCAAACAGAATTTACAAATCATTTCAAGCAGGAATACTCACAATAAATCTATCCCTACGGTTTCTATATGCACAAACTACTGACATTCAAGCGTGACTTCACCCATACTGTTACATCGAATGCTAACCTAAGCACTTGGGAGGCATGTACCATCATCTCCGACAAATGCGTACTATACTATAGCTAATTAACACTAATTTGTTTATTTATTACTCCTCCCGTGCGACGCGTCTCCGCGTACTATGGCACGAATAAAATAAAAATAATTTAAAAAACAACTGAAATGTTACGCAGAGATCGCTATAGCGCGAATAATCTCTGCTGCCTCTTATTTAAATAAAAAATCCAAAAATAATGTGAACCTATAGCTAATTAAAACTAAATTTAGTAAATCGCGTACTTGTTAATTCCGTGTGACGCGTCTCCGCGTTCTATGGCACGAAGTAACTAAACTTTTCAAAACAGACCCAAAAACAACTTTTATCTTACACAAAGATAGCTAAAACGCGAATAGTCTCTGCCTAAATTAAATAACTAAAACGTTATCCATACTAAACATTGCTACTGCGAATCGATAACCGTCTACAGTGATCTTAAATCGTTAATAAAATATATGTTGATCAAATTATATTATGTTATTTACACTACGAACCATTTTAGGGGATATGGTTTTGTAAAGCTTACAAGTAAGAATAACTTAAGACTATGCCCCTCTACAGGTATGGGGACACCGTGTTCTAATGAGACGTTGTCGTCTCTTAATTCCTTATTTATACATCCCTTTTTGCTGATGACCGCCCTTTGCAGGAGAGACTAACCTACCGTACGTTAACGCTAACCTAACAAATCAAACACACGAGACAGACAAATATTCACGCCTCCATTCATTATCCGAACTAGGCGGTTTAAATAGGACATGACTCAAACAGAATTTAAAAATCATTTCAAGCAGGAATACTTACTATAAATATATCCCTACGGTTTCTATATGCACAAACTACTGACATTCAAGCGTGACTTCACCCATACTGTTACATCGAATGCTAACCTAAGCACTTGGGAGGCATGTACCTTCATCTCCATCAAATGCGTACCTATAGCTAATTAACCCTAATTTAGTAAATTGCGTACTTGTTCATTCCGTGCGACGCGTCTCCTCCGCGTTCTATGGCACGAAATAACTAACATTTTCAAAACAGACCCAAAAACAACTTAAATCCTACTCGGAGACCGCTACGCGCTAAAGCGCGAATAGTCTCTGCCTAAATTAAATTACAAATCCTAAAACGTTATCATACTAAACTTGGCTACTGCGAATAGATCGCCGCCTATAATAGTAATCTGAAATCGCCATCGATCACTAATATCCTTAGAGCCCACGACGGCCAGACCTTCGTTGTTTTATAAAAGCTGAAAGTTGGTCTGTGCTTATTCAGGTAAGAACGAACACCGAATATAGAGTTTGGGCTTTGGTGCCTTTGGCAGTTAGGGGGTAGTAAAGGTTTATAAAATAGTACCTTATTTTCGTTAAAGTATAAAGCTCAATTTTTTTATATTGTCTTCGGCTAAACTTAAGAAACCTCGTCTTCCATTGCCGGACACTTCTGACGGTTCCAACCCCCTGCCAGACACCCCTAAACTTGAATAAATTATGATTGTTCACGCACGATGTTGAGGCTGTGCTGATTGCTATAAAAAAACCGCAGGCGTTCTATTCTTTGGGGAACCTACCTGCATACACGTCATGACTCAAAATTAGCTCATCATCTTCGGACAGCCAATATAGCACCAATGGGAGCAGTCTACGATTACTTAGTACTAGATTCTCGAATTTTTCACGAGGAACTTTAGCAGTTAGCTTCTCCTTCAATACTAACCACATTCGAATCTCAGCCATGCTCTGTGTAGCTTCATTTTAAAACCTTAATTACTGAACCGTTTTCTATTTAACAAGTTACTAACTTCTTATTGCAATAAACCATTTTATGTTGGAGAAACTAACCTACCAACAAGCGCGGCTATACCTGAAGATTGATCCACGAGCTCGTCGGCCCTACTCAGCTACAGTAATACATCATATCTTAAAAATGTATTAAAAATAGAGGTTCACCAGTATCGGGAGCAGGGACATTTTAGTTATTAGTATGAAGGCTCATTTTGAAATTCACAACCACAATATTGAAGGGGAACGCGTCTAACGCATGAACAGTGATTATAGTTTTATTGTAGTACAAAAGCTGAATTTTATATAAGTTGCCCTAAAGTGGGCCCTATAAATAGTACATTACTGCAGCGGCCAGCAACAGAGGTATTGATGGACGAACGTGTAAATGTGGGCCGAGGCGAAGCCGAGGCACACATACGTAAGTCCATCAATGCCTAGTTGTGGCCAAGGCTTGTATAGTACTTTTCATACAACTTTTGCCGGCCGCTGGTCGCATGTATCTGGCCAGTACAGCAATTTTGATTTATCTCGAAGAAGGTTGTCAAAATAATGCTCAAATTTCCAAGCATGTTTGAGAAAAATATGTTACCTCAATAGCCGGACAGTTTCAATCAGGGACTGAATTACCCAAAAATTACGGTACCTTTAAATTTCGGTATGACGTCATACCGTTAAATAAGTGTTACCGAAATATTTCGATACCGTTATTTTTTCCGGTAGTGGAATTACTTACTAACTTATAAAGGTACCGGTATAGCTCAACCTTTATTTTAAACCGGTACCGGTATATTTTTGAGGTATCTTAACCTTTAACCGTAACCGCTTTCAGTCCCTGGTTTCAATGGTTTTTACATCTTGTCAGACTATTAGGACTACACAATTTAAACTAGTTATGTAGATGTATTCTGTGGACCAATTTACGATTCTTGTACAAAAACAAAAATGTATAAAAGATTAAGGGGGTCTCCCCATACATGGAACAGAAACTATTTATCAAACAGACATGTGGGGTGTCTATAGATAGGTCTTTAAAAAATACATTGAGTTCGTCTCGAATACCATTTTTCCTCAAAGTCAATTGTTTGAAAGATAGACACTTACAAAGTGGTAAAGTGTGTCAGGCAGGGGGTTGGAACTGTCAGAACTGTCCGGCAATGGAAGACGAGGATTCTTAAGTTTAGCCGAAGACAATATCAAAAAATTGAGCTTTATACTTTAACGAAAATAAAGTACTATTTTATACACCTTTACTACCCGCTACCTGCCAAAGGCACCACAGCCCAAACTCTATATTTGGTGGTCGTTCTTACCTATGAAGGGGTCATGCACAGACCAACTTTCAGCTTTTATAAAATAACGAAGGTCTGGTCGTCGCACAGTATGATAAATGCCTCGAAAATCGGACATCGCTTTTTTATTCTTCTAATCGATAGTATACACTGTTTTGAATGCTAGAGTAGAACTCCCGTAATCGAATTCAACTTAGAACTAGGGCTATAATTTATTTAATATTTAATTCTGGTTTTCCATAGAATTCAAAAGAATTGTTATAACTTATTATGTGAGTAATAGTTTTATGTTTTAATTATAGTATGCGATAAAGTCAAATATTTGCTATTTTTAGAAACAAAAAAATATTTTTAAGATGTTATTTAAAGCAAGTTACGTATTTTTTTCTGTAATTTTAATTTTTTTTTTGCGCAGGTTCTAGAGGGTGGTAGCATTTTATTTTTACACACATTATTGTTTAGTGTTAGGTCAACCTGCCTGTAAAATATCAGATGCAAAACACGAAGGAATTCGGATTTTTCGAGTTCAGTATTTTTTTTGTTAGGGTCATCACACTAATCAAAAATCTGTAGACAATTTTTTTATGGTATTATTTTTAAGATGTAATTTATAATTTTTTCTTTAATTTTGAAATTATTTTTATATCAGAATTATAAGAGAAAATTTTTAAACCCATAGAATCTTCATATCTTCGATTTCCTGATAGATTTGCATGTTTTTTTTTATAGTTAATGGTACAGTTCTGAAGAATATTTTTAGATAAATTTAAGGTGCTACTTGCAAGAGATGTCTGAGGGAAAAAATAAAAAATAATAAAATCAGGCATATTTGTTTTTCTATCATAGAAAAATCTTTTCTGTTTCGTTTATAGAATACCTTGTATATATCTATACATATAAAAAACAGTAAAAAAAACTGTGTCTGTACATTGAATATATTGAAAAAAAAAATTGAGGGGGGTTTAGGAACAGTAATAGAGCACGAATCCAAAAAAAAAAAATCTGTCTGTTTGTCTGTGTGTCTGTTTGTCTGTGTGTCTGTTTGTTTGTACACGCTAATCTTCGGAACTACTTGACGGATTTGAATGATTATTTTTTTGTTGTATAGGTATTAAGTCTATGCAACATATAGGCTATATTTTATCTTGGAAACTTGAACACCTGATGCAGAACCGCAACAGACCAGCTAAACTATAAGAGATACAAAAATGGTACCATATCAAAAAATTGTTCCACGTGATGAGCATTTTAAATTTATATATATATATTTTTTTATTATTGTTATTTATTTTTTTTTTTTGCTGGCTTACGCAACAATATCCGCGTACGAAGTAGCGGGCAGAAGCTAGTTGTCAATAAACTTGAAAAACAAATGCTCAAATATATTTATCACAACGTTGATTTTTGAGTTTTTATGAAAATCCAGAAAAATCTAATAAAAATTATAACTCTGTTTTGAAGTATATTTGAGATCCGGGTGTTCTACTCTCGCATTCAAAACAAAGCTTACTATCGATTAGAAGCATAAAAAAGTGATGTCCGATTTTCGTGGCTTTTATCATGCTGTGCGTCGTGGGCTTTATGGCTATAATAACAACTAGATACACAATCAGTGATTGCAGCATTGGGTCCGCTTTTAGTCTAGTAGCATTCGAACGCTCCGACGGTAAACATTGCTCACTTAAAAAGTGTAAAAATCACACATCCAGGACGCTAAAAAAGGATGGAATTTCATATTTCCGGTAAGTATTAAAATTATTATTATTTAATTGTTATCACTGTATGGTAAATACTGATATTTTGTCAAGATATCATCGTAAACACGTTTTTATAAATTACTAGCTGACCCGTGCCCACTTCGTTGGGCATAATGTTAATAATCCTTTTTTAGTACAGAGTGTTATGTTTTAATTTATAACTGCCAAAAGGAGGGTTGTAGACCAGGGTATTTAATTTTTTAAAACAAATAAAATTACAGTAGGATGAAACCCAATGGAAAAAGTAAAGAATATAACAAAAATTAAAGGAAATAGTAGTTTATGCGACTGTGCATAATGAAGGGCATTACAACACAAGCGAGTTTCTTTATAGCATCACACGAGTGTTGTAATACCTAATTATGTATAATTGCATACACTAATTTATCTACCCAAATATTATAAGGGCTCTATGATGGGTTCAGGAACCATAGGGAAATGACCAGCATTGTTACCAGTGTAATGCAATAAAAAATGTAGATGTTCAGATGTCTTTTTGATGGTCTTAATGTAGATACTAGAATAGCACACTCACTTGAATTTGACACCTGTTCCAAAAAACTCATAACCTACTGTTTTCCGTAGGTTATGAGTTCATTACAGTTCCGTTTATTTCTGCTGGTTGGTAATGCTGTTGGTAAAGCCGAAAAAATAAATATTTTAAATCAAATAAATTACAGTGTATTTGGGACATAATAAGGTAAGTTTTCACCAAAGGAGATCGGACATTTTAGTATGGACTTTGGTCCAAGTGGCGTCGGATGATGAGAACTGCTTTATTTATTAGATAATTTAATATCATAACACTTACCATACCTGCAAATAAATCGACACATGGAGAAAAAAGTAATTGACACATAGGTACCATATCATTTAAAGGAGTTATTGTAATATATTTTTTTTTTAACTCCCGCTGCGGTGACTTTTCAGGAGGCCCCGGAGGGGGCTGAAATGGACTGCCACTAATGGCCCCATTAAATCTCCTCCAGGTGAATAACAACCACTGCACCTGCGCTCAGGATCTGTTGCTCCAGAGCATGGCGCAGTGGTCGATCAACATCGCCATGGTCGCTGAGCCCTATTTCGTCCCGCCCAGGCCAGACTGGGTGGAGGACCTCAGTGGCTCAGTGGCCATCATTGCGTCGGCCGCCGCCGGCACCCCGGCCCTTGAGATGGTCAGGAAGGGTCAGGGGTGCGTAGCAGCACGGTTCGGGGAGATCGTAGTAGCGGGAGTCTACTTCTCTCCGAGCCGAACTCTCGCCGAGTTCCAACACTCCCTCAGGGAGTTGAGTGTCGTCATCGGAGGCTATTCCCTTCCCGTACTTGTGCTCGGGGACTTCAATGCCAAGATTCACTTCATTTGGCTTGGGTTTCTCGTTACACGGATGTGCGGGGTAGGATGGTCGAGTGCTGGGCTCTGGAAACAGGCCTGGACATCCTGAACCGGGGTTCTGTGGCCACGTGTGTGCGGATGCGGGGCGAGTTGGTGGTGGACATCTCGTTCGCCAGCCCCGCTCTGTCGCAGCGTATCGCTGACTGGCGCGTCATAGAGGGAGTGGAGACCTACTTCGACCACCGGTATATCTGGTTTGAGGTCTCTGCCCAGTCCTCAAGCGCGCCGGTCCGGCAGACCCCGAGTGGTCCGCGTTGGACGCTGAAGCAGCTGGACCGGGAGCTCCTCCTGGAGGCTGCGATCGTGTGGGCCTGGGGGTTATCACCGGCCAGGCCCGCCGACGTCAACACCGAGGTGGTTTGGTTCCAGGAGGCCATGTCCGAGATATAATCATCAGCCTATAATGTTCCCACTGCAGGGACTCAGGCCTCCTCTCTAGGAGAGGGATGGGCTATAATCTACCACGCGGGCCCAGTGCGGATTGGTAGATATGTCCGAGATATGCGACATGGCAATGCCCCGAGTCCGGCCAGGAAGCGCCCGGCGTCGTGTGTACTGGTGGTCGCAAGAGCTGTCGCACCTGCGTCAGCAGTGTGTGGTGGCGCGGCGCCGGTACGCCAGGCATCGCAGGCGCCGCATTCGTCCTCCGAATGCGGAAGCCGTCGAGGCGGCGCTATTTGAAGGATACAGAGCGGCGAAGACCGCGCTCTCCGAGGCTCGTCGGCGGGCCAAGGAACAGGCCCGCGAGGAGATGCTGGAGACTCTCAACTGAGATCCGTGGGGGCGCCCTTATAAGATGGTGTGGAATCAACTCCGCACCCGGGTCCCCCCGCTGACGCAGAGTCTCCGGCCTGAGCTCGTGGAGGACGTGGTGAGCGCTCTGTTCCCTTCGCGAGGGGAGCATCGTCCCCCGCCAACGGCTCCGCCACCTGCGGTGCCGGAAGCGGACCACTCAGGATCAGGATCTGATGACGACATTCCGGAGGTGACTGGGGTAGACCTGAGAGTGGCGGTACGGAGGCTCAAGGCCAAAAATACCTCCCCGGGGCCCGATGGCTTGCCTGGCAACGCCTGAGCCCTGGCCTCAGATTCAGAGCCTCTTGGACCCCGACTGGAGAGGAAAGAGGCCAGTTCCCGCTTCGTTGGAAGACGGGGAAGCTGGTCCTCATCCAGAAGCCGGGGCGCCCTGCGGACTCGCCGTCCGCATACCGGCCCATTGTGTTGCTCGACGAGGTGGGCAAGCTCTTTGAAAGAGTAATTGCAAACCGCCTCGCCGAGCACCTTGAGGGAATGGGTGCGGATCAGCAGTTCGGCTTCCGCAAGAGGCGCTCGACGGTGGACGCCATCATGCGCGTGAGAGCCCTCACGACGGGGGATGCGGTCTCTCGGGGCGGTGTGGTCTTGGCGGTGTCTCTCGACATCGCCAACGCCTTCAACACCATGCCCTGGAGCTGCATCAGGGAGGCACTGGTATCACCGGGTGCCGGGCCTACCTTCGTCGTGTAGTCGGGGACTACTTGACAGACAGGACTGTCATCTACCCTGGTCAGAACGGAGAATGGAACCGGCGAGAGATGTCGTGCGGTGTTCCGCAGGGTTCGGTTCTGGGGCGGACCCTGTGGAACATCGGTTACGACTGGGTGCTGCGTGCCGACCTCCCTGACGGCTTCAGCGTCGTCTGCTACGCGGACGATACGCTGGTGCTGGCACGACTTTGTCTAGATTTCATTAATTTTTAGAAATAAACAAGCAGCTCCATCGAGACTAGGCTAGTTTTTTACAGAATGTTTTTGGTGGGATAACTTTTTTCTCCATAGGCCGATTTTATGGTGTCCATAGTAAAAAAATATCCTACAATCTCGAACTATTATATGAACTAGGTTTCATCAGCCGACGCCATTTGGACCACAGTTGTAGATCTTTTTATTTTCTACAGCTTTGCCATTACATTTTTTTCCATAGGACTTGTAGTTTTGCCAGAAATCGAGATAAACCGCTTTCCCCCTTAAAAACCCGCCCACCCCAACTTCCCGACCTCATCGACCGTAATTTATTTTTCCTTTAATTTTTGTCATATTCTCTACTTTTTCCATTGGGTTTCATCCTACTGTATTTTTTTTTCATTTATACCATTTTTGAAGGCTTCGGCCCTGGTCTATTATACGTAGGTATAGTTTGTATTTGCATGCTAATACAAAATTCGAAAGTAACTCTGTCCGAAAGAAAAAACATTTTCTGCGGGATTTGCGATAAACGAATTCGATGAGGACCAAATCGCGGGAAAAGTTAGTTTGGTTATGGTAATTTTAATTGTTCAAAACTTCTCTGTTAACTATATTGGATGTAATGTTATCATTTGGTAGCAAAATATATTGTCTATCAGGAGTTCCAACCCGAGATAAGACAACATATAACTGCCCATGGGAAAAACACGGCTTTCTCAGGTCAATGCCCACCAGAGAGAATGTTTGACCTTGGGACTTGTTAATAGTGAGTTACTTTTTAGTAACATCTAGAACTATTTCATAACAATATTTCGTAACAACTTTTTCGTTACGTACACTTTTTTTGAGAAATACTCAGATAGCGTTATCTTACTCATAATTGAACCAGGCACCTGTTCCTGTCTGCAGGGTTTCAAGGGACCTAACTAAACGAACCTTGTGGTGCCCTTGACGTTGACCGTCTAAGGTTAGCGTTTCCGTCAGCAGGTTGACGGATCCCCGCTTCGCGGGGCACCTATTTCTGTCTGCAGGGTTTCAAGGGACCTAACTAACCGAACCTCGGGGTGCCCCTGACGTTGACCGTCTAAGGTTAGCGTTTCCGTCAGCAGGTCGACGGGGCACCTATTTCTGTCTGCAGGGTTTCAAGGGACCTAACTAACCGAAGCTAGGGGTGCCCATGACGTTGACCGTCTAAGGTTAGCGTTTCCGTCAGCAGATCGACGGAGCCCCGCTTCGCGGGGCACCTATTTCTGTCTGCAGGGTTTCAAGGAACCTAACTAACCGAACCTCGGGGTGCCCTTGACGTTGACCGTCTAAGGTTAGCGTTTCCGTCAGCAGGTCGACGGAGCCCCGCTTCGCGGGGCACCTATTTCTGTCTGCAGGGTTTCAAGGGACCTAACTAACCGAACCTCGGGGTGCCCCTGACGTTGACCATTTAAGGTTAGCGTTTCCGTCAGCAGATCGACGGAGCCCCGCTTCGCGGGGCACCTATTTCTGTCTGCAGGGTTTCAAGGGACCTAACTAACCGAACCTCGGGGTGCCCTTGACGTTGACCGTCTAAGGTTAGCGTTTAATGAATATATTTTGTGGTTTTCGATGTAAGCTGGTCATAATCTATTAACCCATTAATAACAACCAATCATTATAAAGATCAATTTTTTGGGGAATACCCTCAATTAACAAAAAAAAATAGTAAGTATTCTCCCAGTAGTTTTTTGATCTTTTTAACAATCGGTTGTTATAAATGGGTTAATATAATTGAGAGTTATTAAAAGTACTAGCCATAAACCACTGAGAAGGTGATGGACAATTTGTTAATTTGCCGGTGGATATGATTACAGTAGTAATTTCTGTCCGGTGGCAAAAAATCCATTGTCAGTTCAATAAACATAGTTTTATTCTTGCCAGTATTAGCATAGTTATTGTAGTAACAGTAGGTTGTTACCTCATCACATTGTCCACTTCATCCACTCCCATTGACTTGATATTTTGTTCATTGGCATTTTGTTCATTCTCGTTTTTCTTATTCAATGCATACCTCCCCATCACTTCATTTATAATTGGATCCTGGAGTCTAAATCTATGTATTGGCCTGCGTGCTTGTGGGTTAGGAATTCAGGGTTTCAAGGGACCTAACTAACCGAACCTCGGGGTGCCCCTGACGTTGACCATCTAAGGTTAGCGTTTCCGTCAGCAGGTTGACGGATCCCCGCTTCGCGGGGCACCTATTTCTGTCTGCAGGGTTTCAAGGGACCTAACTAACCGAACCTCGGGGTGCCCTTGACGTTGACCGTCTAAGGTTAGCGTTTCCGTCAGCAGGTCGACGGAGCCCCGCTTCGCGGGGCACCTATTTCGGAATATGCCGATCTGTCACCCCGCTTTGTCCCCGTAGGGTGACGGATAGGAAAAAAAAGTTCGAACTGTCCCCTCATTGCAAAAAGGGGGACAGTTTGAACTTTATTCACTACGTAACGGTTTCATCTGTCCCCCTATCACCAATACGGGGACAGATGAAACTTATTTATTCCTCTTTGTCCCCCACAGAATTTAATATATTAAATTCTTAAAAGTAATGCCACACATAGGACTAGTGGTTTAGGTTTATATAATCATCTGTTTTTTAATTACAATAAAAAACATACTAATAATAAGAATATTTTGTTTTGTTATTGATTGATAGAATCAGTCACAGTCCGATAAATTACAGTAGGTATTGTACATATTAGTCGAGTGGTTAACAATGAACCAGCAGTACAGAGTGAACCATGCAAATAATTTAAAAATTTGACGTTACCGTTTGATGCAAACTGCATAAAATAAACGCCTTTGAGGCCCGTTAATAAAATAACGTTAGTAAAATTTCGTCTAATTTATTTGTGTAAATAGTAGCTGAATATCAATTGAATTGATAAATTAGTAATTGCTTTTACTTATGATAGTTTCGTCAACAAATATATAAATATATCTATATCTTTTATACAGAAACAAATGAAATATTTGTAACTTATTTAAAAACAGATGAATAAAAACCTAAACCACTAGTCTTATGTGTGGCACTACTTTTAAGAATATTAAATTTTGTGGGGGACAAAAAGGAATAAATAAGTTTCATCTGTCCCCGTATCACCAATAGGGGGACAGATGAAACCGTTACGTAGTGAATAAAGTTCGAACTGTCCCCTCATTGCAAAAAGGGGGACAGATCAAACTTTTTTTTCCTATCCGTCACCCTACGGGGACAAAGCGGGGTGACAGATCGGCATATTCCCCTATTTCTGTCTGCAGGGTTTAAAGGGACCTAACTAACCGAACCTCGGGGTGCCCTTGACGTCGACCGTCTAGGGTTAGCGTTTCTGTCAGCAGGTCAGGGTGCCCCTGGCGTTGACCATCTAAGGTTAGCGTTTCCTTCAGCAGGTCGACGGAGCCTTGCTGCACGGGGCTCCTATTTCTGTCTGCAGGGTTTAAAGTGGAAACATTTATAATTGTTTTATTTTTGCTACTTATTTCATGAAGTGACATGATAAGAATGTCTAAGGAGCCACTTTAAATGTTTACATTCGTATTTGTTATTTTGTTCCACAAATCACTAAATGTTGCTGTATTTGTCATTTTTGAAACTGTTGACAGAAACAGAACTATGTTATAAAAATACCAGGGTGAAATGGACACCGAGGGGGACCCATAACCAGTTACTCATATTCACTACATCTTTCTAACCGCCCCCCCCCCCCCCCCCCAATTATAATATTTTATCGGTAAATAAAAATATCAACAGTTTCCTACAAAAATTACTGAAATGAATCATAAAAACAATAAAGGAGGAGTAGGAAAAACATTTACCCTGTAGGTTTAAAAATGAATATATTTTGTGGTTTTCGATGTAAGCTGGTCATAATCTATTAACCCATTAATAACAACCAATCATTATAAAGATCAATTTTTTGGGGAATACCCTCAATTAACAAATAAAATTAAGTATTCTCCCAGTAGTTTTTTGATCTTTTTAACAATCGGTTGTTATAAATGGGTTAATATAATTGAGAGTTATTAAAAGTACTAGCCATAAACCACTGAGGAGGTGATGGACAATTTGTTAATTTGCCGGTGGATATGATTACAGTAGTAATTTCTGTCTGGTGGCAAAAAA